>OZ038379.1:96254253-97454253 GCA_964036045.1 Eutreptiella sp. 'Long Island Sound 2002' | reverse complement strand
CCTGCGACATGCGTGCACCGAAGGGACGACGACAAGGGCGCCCCCCCCCCGAACACACCTCCGCCCCCCCGGGGGTGCGCACGCAGGGTAGGAGGGGCGATGACGCGTTACACACGGCAAGCCCCCAACCCCTGCAGAGGGACAAGTGCCGCGCCTCGTGCCTGCACCATGCCCGCGTCGTGCCTGCGACGTGCGTGCTACAAAGGGAAGACGACAAGGGCGCCCCCCCCCCCCAAACACACACACCTCCGCCCCCCCAGGGTGGGGAATGCAGGTAGGGGGGGGCAAAAAGCGGCCCCCCTCCCCGAGGACAAAGCGGCAGGGTGGGGAGGCAGCGGCGAGAGGGTGCGGGACGGACCACACGACCGTGCCCGTAGGGAGCACGCGCTGTGCAAGCCCCAGCGGGGGGACCACCGGGGGTGCGAACGCAGGGTAGGAAGGGCGACGATGGGAGCCACAAGGCATGCCCCCACCCCTGCGGAGGGACAGGTGCCGCGCCTTGTGCCTGCGCCGTGCTTGCGTCGTGCCTGCAACTAGCGTGCAACGAAGGGAAGACGACAAGGTTCCCTCCCCCCCACACACCTCCGCCCCCCGAAGGGGTGGGGGATGAAGGTAGGGAGGGGCGGACAGCGCTCCCCCCCCCTCGAGGACAAAGCGGCAATGGGGAGGCACCGGAGAGAGGGTGCGGCACGGACCACACGACTGTGCCCAAAGAGAGCACGCGCGGTGCAAGCCCGAGCGGGGGGGGCACCGGGGGTGCGAAGGCAGGGTAGGAAGGGCGACGATGGGAGCCACACGGCAAGCCCCCCCCCCCTGCAGAGGGACAAGTGCCGCGCCTCGTGCCTGCGCCGTGCTTGCGACGTGCTTACGTCAGAGGACCGACAGCGAGGACGCCCCCCCCCCACCCCCTTCTCCCCCACCCGACCAGGAAAAGGGCGAGGACAGCGAGGAGACGGCGAGGGGACATGGGGGGGGGCAGAAGACAGACCAACGCGCCAGGGGGAGAGACGGGCGGCGGGCGGTGGAGACAGAAAAAAAAACAAAGAGCCAGGGGAAGAAACCGAGGACGCAGGGACCAATACCGCGACGTACGGGGGGAGGCCGGGGCGAAATGGGCCCGCATGAGACGCTGGTGAGGTACCCCACCTCAGGGGTATGGGGGCCCCAAAGGAGAAACCCCCCCCCACTGCAGCCAAGTGCCACACCCCGTACATGCGTCGTGCTTCAGTCGTGCCTGCGACATGCGTGCTACAAAGAGAGACGACGAGGGCGCCCCCCCCCCCACACACACACACCATCGCCCCCCCGAGGGTGGGGGATGACGGTAGCGGAACGCGGACCCCCCCCCGAGGACAAAGCGGAAGGGTGGGGAGGCAGCAGAGAGAGGGTGCGGGACGGACCACACGACCGTGCCCCAAGGGAGCACGCGCCGTGCAAGCCCCAACAGGGGGACCACCGGGGGTGCGACCGCAGGGTAGGAAGGGCGACGACTGGAGCCACACGGCAAGCGCCCCCCCCACCTGCAGAGGGACAAGTGCTGCGCCTCGTGCCTGCACCGTGCTCGCGACGTGCTTACGCCAGAGGACAGGCAGCGAGAACGCCCCCCCCCCCCACCCCCTTCTCCTCCACCCACCCAAGAAAGGGGCAGGGACAGCGAGGAGACAGGGAGGGGACATGGGGGGGGGCAGAGGACAGACCGAAACGCCGGGGGGAGAGACAAGTGGCGAGCGGTGGAGGTGCAAAAAAAAACAAAGGATACCAACGCGCCAGAGCAGGGACAGACAGCAGGGGCAGACGGGACACAGCAGGAGCCAGGAAGCACAGCAAGGGGCGCGGGAAAGGGGGACACCCCTGGGGAAGAAAGCTTGGAGGCAGGGACCAACACCGCAGCGAGCGGGGGGGGGCCGTGCTGACAAGAGCCCGCAAAAGACGCTGGTGAGGTACCCCACCTCAGGGGTTTGGAGGGCCCCCCGGTGTCCGTATCGGCCCCAGCTGAGCGCAGGCAATAAGGTGGGTTACGCCCGGGACGGTTGGCCAGCAGCCGGAGGTGGCACCAGCTTGGGGGGGTGGCCAATGGGCCTGACCAAGAGCACTCCCCGGTGCACGTACTGCGGTTCGTGTCCTGTGAGGGGCTGCGGGTAGGGCACACCGTCCATCGGGGTAGGCAAGAGACGCGCCTATCCCGCAAGGACTCCCCAGAGACCCACAGTGTACCCGACCCCGGTGTGGGGAAGGGCCGACGTACCTGGTTACGGCGCAGGTCCATTTGTACGGAGCGGGTACAAATGGACGGCCCGTACAACAGAGTTACACTCTGACGGGGAGTGCATGCATCGGCCCCCCGTGGGGAAACTCCCGGAGGGAGGGACCAGAGCCAGCGTCGGGCGCCCCCCCCCCCCCCCACCCTGCCTGGCAACACACCCACCAACACCCGGGTAGAACCAAGGAGCACACCTAGGGGGCGACACCGGGGGCAGAGGAGCATGAAAGGGAAGGGGGGGGGGGGCGCAAGAGGGGAGGATAACTGTGTCGTGCAATGTGTCATGCAACATAAGGCCAGCAGCGAGTGGGACGGGCCACAGAGTCCCCCTGTACTGTCATGTCCATAGCTCACACAGCCTTCGTTAGCTAAATGTCGCTATCTGTCCCCACCAATCCCGCGGAGTTGCCAGCCTTCCGGGGACGTGCCCGGCGCCTGGTAGACACGGTGTCTGATCTCGTCAGACACAGGCCGCACACGTATGCGGCGTTCCAGGCGCGCGTGGACGCAGACCGTCCGGCCAGGGACAACGGATGGGACCACTTGGTCGACGTCTGCTTGCGGCAGATGTTGGCCCGCGATCCCCACCCGTACAACGCGCCTGACGTTCAGGCGGGGTTCGCAGCGGGCACGGTGCCGTTCGGGGTACACCTGCTCAACCGACTACTCCGATGTCTACAAGACCTCGGGCAGCTCCAGGACACGCAGCGCGGGCGGCCCCCAGTGGGACCGGCGGGGTGGCCGGGGTATGCGGCGCCGGGTGCGTTTCCGATGCCGCCGCCCCCGGGCCTCGGGCCCCTGCCCTTCCCGCCTTTTGGGGCTCACCACCACCACCAACTCCATCTCCATCACCTACTTCATCACCCCGTCGGGTTCCCCATGATGCAGCATCACTTCCCACACCAACACGTACACCCGGCGGCTGTGCCACAGCTCCCCGTCCACCTTCACCATCACCATCACCCGGCGGCTGTGCCACAGCACCCCGTCCACCTTCACCATCACCATCACCATCACCGTCCGCACCAGCACGTGGTGTACCCACATCCCCTGCCCCAGCAGCACCCACGGCCGCCTCAGCACACGGTACCGGTGCCTGCGCCGGGGCGGGGCGCGCAGCAGCTGGGGGTGTCGCAAGGGGAGGCATGTGGCGTGCCCCCAGGTGAGGCGCGGAGAATGGGGGCTCTTGCGGCTGCGCCACCCCTGGCGGTGCCCCAGCCGGGGCATACCGCGGCGGGGTCTCCAACGCGGACGGTCCCGGTGCCGGATCCAGCCGTGCTGCGCGGGGCCCCGCCCGTGGTGCCGATGGGGCCTGAGCCGGTGGTGCCGTGTGGTGGTCCACCCCCGACGCATGGGATGCAGGGCGCAGCCCCCATGGGGAGGCCTACGGCGGGGGAACAGGCGGGGGATGCGGCGCAGGAGGCGGCAGCGGCCGGCCCGCGAGACATCAGCGAGCTGCTCGTGCAGGCCCTCGAGGCGTACTGGCGGACAGCCGCGGGGGGCGATGGAGCCGCGCCAGAAGCACCAGGGAGGGGGGCCGACGCCGGCGAGCTGATCGCGCAGGCGCTCGCGGCTGTCGCCCTGAGCGCGGAAGGGGCCATGGAGAAGCCGTCTGAGGTGGTTGCTTCGGGGGGACGGGACGCGGGGAAGATGTGGGACGCGGGGTGTGCCGGAGGCGCAGGCACCGGCGGAGGGGCCTGGGTCGTGGAGCCCAGTGGGAGGCGTGCCAAGAGGAAGGAGTGGGGGACTGGATGTGGGAGTGGCGGGAGTGGCGCCAGGTGGCGCCTGGTGAGCCGTGTCTTGCGGGGCTGGCGTACAACATGGACCTCCATGCGGGCACCAGCTGGGCCCGGCTGCCCGACAACCTGCGGGCACGGCTGGACGCGGCGGAGGCGGCAAGGGGCGGAGGCGCTGACGAGCACCTCTGGTGCCCCTCCCGCCGCGGCCGGACACGCTGCCGGCGATGGTTACGGCTGAGGAAGGGGCGGAGGAAGAGCAGGAGGCGGAGGAAGTGGAGGACTAAGAGGCGTACGGGCCAGGTGAGTGGGCGCTGGCCCTCATGTATGAGGACGATGCCGGGTCTGACGTCTACGCCGGCATGGACGTGGACCCGGCCCGCGCGCCGCTGGGGCCCATGCCCACTGCGGTGCCGCCCCCTCCCCTGGGGAGCTCTGAGCAGCGGCACTGCAGGTACCATGCGGCCGAGGGTGCCCACAGGCACCGCCTCATGGGTACGGGGCGGTGGGAGGGAGGGATGCTGGCGAGCGCCCTGGAGCGATACGAGCTCCAGCGCCCAGGGCACGTCATCCGGGAGAGGGCCCTGGTGGCCGCATCCCCGGACGACGGCCAGGTCCGCTGTGTCCAGCTGGGGGACGCGGCGGTCCTGGGTCACCACCCCGGTGATGTCCGGGCGGCCGAGCCCCAGGAAGGCCTCCCCTTGTCGGTGCGCCTGTCCGTGGCGCGCCTGCTGGACAAGGCAGGGCTGGGGGACGTGCGGCGGGACGAAGGCCTGTACGTGGCCTTGTGGTGAGGTAGGGCTGACGCCTGGCGTCGCGAGCAGGCCGTGCGGCCCCTCACGCCCCAGGCGCTGGGATCCCATGCGCTCCTGGTGGCAGTGCACCTTGAGGGTGCAGATGTCGTCCTCGGCGCGGACCGCCTGCTGCTGACCGGGGATGGGGTGGTCCTCGTCCCCACCTCCAGCAGCTACTGCCTTGAGAGCCGCGGCTGTGACCTCAAGCTGCTGGTGGTGATGGGCACGCGCCTCGACGAGAGCGCCCTCGTTCAGGGGTCCGAACACGCGGTCCCGGTGGGGCAGGAGCAGCCCACGGGGGAGGAGCAGCAGCAGAGTCAGCCGGAGGTGGCCGGGGAGGAGGTGGATGTGCAAGCCATTGTGGCGGCGGCCCTGACGAGGTTCACGGCTGCAGCAAGACCGCCGCCGACGACGGAGGCACTGGAGGAGGAGGACCAACGCAGGAGGGGTGAAGAGGCGCAGGTCGCCATGGAGCGGGACCAGGAGCCGGAGTTCATGGGGACGCGGGAAGCGCAGCGTGAGTCGGGCCCACGGGGGCTGGGAGTGGCGGACAAGGCTGGGCCGAAGACGGGGGAGGTGGAAACCTGCAGGCACCGGGCGAAGGGGTGGTGCATGCGGGCGGATGCCTGCCGGTTTGCCCAACCCCAGCCGCCGGTGCCGCGGGGAGTACCCCAGGAATTGCTCCTGATCCTCCAGGCCATGGCCCGTCTGGGGCCCCTCAGCCTCGACCGCAGCCAGGGCCACGGCCGGGGCCACAGAACGTTGCTGCGGGAAGTGGTGGTAAAGGCGCAAGGAGGAGGACTCCCAGCAGTGGGGTATGCTGTGGAGAGTGGGGGCCTGACCGAGTGGGCGCTGGCGTTGCCATGTGGCATGGCGGCCCTGCTCACCCCGTTCCCACAGAGTGTGCACACTGGTGCACAGGAGCCAAGCAGCCCAGAACACCGCCCAGGAGAAGCTGGGCCGGAACATCAGGGTAGCGACACACCAAGGGTGGAAAATCCAGGACGGAAGCATGAGGCAGGAACGCCAGGAGAAGGTATGGAGTGTGCGGGGCAGCATCAAGGGGAGGAGACGGCGGCGGCAGGAGGAAAAGGCGACCGCAGGGGCCGGGACGGGGCTACGGCAGAGGGAAAGGATGGAGGGAGGGGGGGAGGGGGAGGGGCAGCGCCAAGACGCAGAGGGGGAGACTCAGGGGACAGAACAAAGAGGGGGCGAAAGGAAGGAGGGCGAAGCAGTGGGGCAAGGATTCAGCTGAGGAGTACCCCAGCGGCTAGGCGCCCAGTTAAGCGAGCCGTAGTCATGGGTTCGTTTTCCACTAGCGGCGCTCGAAGGGCACACTTGAAGACAAGCATCGTACCTGGGTTGAGGCGGTAGAACTCTGGGATTAGGTTCTGGAGGGGCCATTGAGGAACAGAAACACCCCCGGACGCCCTGGATGTTTTTACGCCTGAAGTGAGGTGTGCAAGAGGAGAGGGTGGAAGGGACGAGGAAGGGAGCCAGGAGGGGCAGTGGAGGAGAGGCATACACTGTGTACACAGGAGACAAAAAATGTACGTGACCGAAGAGGAGGCCAGCGAAAGGAGCAGGGAGTCAATGGAGAGCGCGAGGAGTGGGACACGGAAGAGAAGAACGGCATCCGCATGGACCGGGAGTGAAAGGGCGTTCGAAGGAGAACAAGACCGATTCCATGCGGGAGTGGTGACACAGGGTATGGAGGGTGACGGAGTGGACTCCTTGTGCAGAGCTATGAGTGTTTTCGAAGGAGGCCAAGGCACAAGTGCGGAAGCGAAGGAAGTGCGAGCGAGGGTAGTCACTGCAGTCGAGGAGAGGTTACAGGCAGGGGTGATGCAGGAGCCCCTGCGGCAGGGGGAAACGGGATGGAAGGAGTACGTACGGAAGCTGGTACAACGGAGAAGGATGGGAGGACCGCCGGAGGTTGAGGCGTGGGCGTTGGAGAATGGATACAGAGTGAAGGTGTACTGGGAGACGAAGGATGGAGAGGGCTACAGGAAGATATAGGAGTATGGAGGGGAGAAGGGGATGCCGGTAGGAAATCTGCGGAGGAAGACGAGAGTGTACGAGGTGGTGTGGGAGCACGAAGAGACGAGGAAGGCAGTACAACAGGAGAGGCGGGAAGAGCAGGCACAGGCGGGGGGGCACAGGTTAGGGTTGGCGCGGGAGGCGAACGAGGACACAGTGTGGCGTCGGGCGAGAGTCGGCGGTCGACGTGTGGAACGGGGAGTGTGGGGAGTACAGCGGGGACCGAAGAGGAACAGCAACGCAAGGCGGCATGGGCATGGAAGAGGCGGGAGGGTGCATTGGAGGGGGCAAAGGAGAGGGCAGAGGAAGGGGTGCTCGTAGGGCACATGTACAGGAAGGATGTCAACACATTGTGGGAGGTGTTGTGTGCGCTGGAGGGCAGGCCGACCAGTGAGGAAGAGGTACAGCGGATAAGGCAAGGAGTGGCTACCAGGGTGGAGAGTAGACACAATATGAAAGAAATGGAGGAGTGCCTGCCACAGGAGGAAGTATCATGGCAGAAGTATGTACAGCGGACTAGGCAGGGGAGGAGGATGGGGGGGCCACCGGAGGTGGAAGCATGGGCAGTGGAGGGGGGGTACAAGGTGGCGGTTTACAGGGAGACAAAAAGCGGAAACGGGTACAGAAAGTTGGTGGAGTATGGGGAAGGAACCCCGCTGGATGCGGGAATCCTGTGGACCAAGCGAAGAACCTATGCGGTTCTGTGGGGTGTCAGAGGTCGAAGGAGTGACGCGGCAGATGTGGCGGCGGCGGTGCAAAGGGTGCTGGACAGTGCACAGGAGGGACATAAATGACCGGAAGAAATGCCGGAGAGGGCGAGGCGACAGGTCATACCACGGGATGGCAAGTGCCTATATTGGGCACTCAGCGCGGTGGACGGAGCAGGGGGGCAGACAGCAGCAGAAGAGGTGCGCAAAGCGCTCACGGAAGGGGATATGGCGAGGCCCCCAGAGTCGGGCTGGGCGCGGAGAGTCATGAGGGATGCGGGAGCGCGAACGTGGGATCAGTACCTGGACAAGGTGCGCAGGGGAGAGATATGGGGAGGGGCATGTGAAGTTGGGAGGTGGGCGCAGAGCAAGGGATGCAGAGTGGCAATGTACCAGGAGTGGGGACCGCGGGGGGTGTATCGGAGGATGGCAGAAGTGGGAGAAGGAAAGCGAACAGCAGCAGCGCTGCTGTGACGCAGACGAGGAGGGGGACACTACGAGCTGCTGTGGCCCCCAGGGGAAGAAGACACAGAGGCAGTGGCGGAGGCAGACGAAGAAGACAGGACAGAGTCGAAAGGCGACGCAGAAGTGACAATGGAGGAGCAGTTGGCAGAAGAAGGTCCGGAGAAGGGGGGGGGGGAAGAGAGCGGACGGAGGAGCACATGTGGCGAGATGTGCACCAAATACCGATCCAGGAGGGGGGGGGAGAGGTGGAGGTACCAGGGACAGGAGGGTCCCGGGAGGGAGAGGAGGGGAGTGGGGGGGGGTACAGGGCGAGACAGAAAACTACGGGCGGGATGGGAAGGGGTGCTAGGAGTGCAAGTACAGGAGATGGATTATATGGAAGTGCCAGAGGGTACGGGGAAAGGCGAGTTGGACAGGAGGCAGGCAGGGGGGGTGGACGTGTGGGTCACAGGGGGGGGGGAGGCGGTGTTGCAGCTGCAGCACAGGGAGGATGTGGGGACCGGGTGGGGGGCAGAGAGAGCGGTCCAGATACGACCGGACAGAGCGGTGTGGCTGGAGCTGGGATGGAAGGGAAGGTACAGGGTGGCGGCCGGGGGACGCCGGTGGTGGGGTTGGCATATGACGTGGCGAGGGGACCAGGGGGAGGGGGTCCCAGTCAGGAATGAGTGGGGAGGAGAGCTGCCAGGAGGAGGACATGAGGTGAGTGGCGTGCGCGCACAGTTCACTAGGGCGGCATTGACTCCGGCACCCATGACAAAGGGACACAGGGGGCAGGGGTTGGTGTATACATTCGGAGAGGAGATGACGCTGAAGACGGCGGAGGCCATCAAAATGGTGCTCGATGAAGGGACGGCGTGCATGGCCAACCGCACGTACCATGTGCACCCGCACACGGGGGACACGTGGCAATACGCGTTCCCGGGGGACGACGGCATGGAGAGTATAGCACCACTGCCGGAGTGTGGGAGGCAAGGTGCTGAGATATCGGCCCTAGCCAGGGTGGCAGAAAAATGGGTGCGGGAGACGGGAGGAGAGGAGCACGAGAAGTCGGCAGTGGGGACCATTCGGCGTGCGAGGTACCGCAGGGTAGAATGGATGACGCAGGAGGACACAAAGGCTATATTCCCCGTCGCGACGAAGGGGCCAACGGCGGCACATTGGAGGGGACAGGCAGTTCACATCATCCTCCCGGATGACAGGTCGGGAAGCAGGGGGATGGTGGAAGTCAAGGTACGCCAGGGGCAAGGGGCAAGGTACCAGTACGATGTGCTGGTCCCAAATGTGGTGGTCACCGCAGCAGCGGCCGCGGGTATGGAGGTCCGGATTGGACTCGGCCGGGAGGGACAGGCGGTACAGGTGTACACCATGGGACACTGGAAGGGACAGCCGGCAATCCAATGGATGGCGGAGCCCACGTGGAGGGAGCCGCTGCATCCCGAGGGCCAGGTGGGGAGGGGAAAGGCGGATGGGGCGGACGCTGCGGAGCTTGATAGAGCAGAGAAAGAAAAGGAGAAGTGCCAGAAGGAGGCAGCGGCGGAAGGGTTGGACATGCTGGGGGACGGCAGGGACAGAAAGGACATGCTACAGAAGTGGGCACAGAGGCTGAGGGGCAAGGCGACGGGAAGTCAGAATGTCTTGATTGAAAATGGAGAGGCGCAGCCAGGGCTGGAAGACCGCATCAAAGGATGTAGGGGTGAAGAGGTACGGCAGGCGGTGAGCAAGGCTAGGTACTACCTGAAGGCCAGAGCGGAGGCGGTGGAGGACAGGTGCAGGCCAGAGTGCACGCTGGCCAGGTGCCTTTGCAGGCTGGACGGAGCGCAGGAGCCCAAGGGAGGATACCATGGGATCAGACTACGGCGGCCAAGGAGACAAGGGCCCATGTGGCTGCAGATGGGGGAAGAGGAAGGGGCGCCGCTGGTGTACTTCCACCAAGTCAAGCACATGTGGGTGGGATATGCGGATGGTCGGAGCGGAGCAGTGCGGGAGGAGGAGGAGGCGGGCGAGAGGCAAGGAAAGGCGCAGATCCTCACAACAAGGAAGGAGGAACCCAAACAGGCGGTGCTGTGGATGCAGATGCAGCAGGATGCGCAGGTAGCGGCGTGTGTGGACAGCACGAGCAGAACGGTGGAGGTGTGGGGGCCCACGAGGCAGGTCTTGGCCATGGCGCTGTGCCTTGGAGAGACAGTGCGTCGCAGCAGAGGCATGGCCGGAGAGTGGGACCGAGACACAGAAATGCACCGGATGCGCAAGGTTATGACCATGGTTGACTATGACGAGGCGGTCGGGAGGAGGGCCAAAGGGCACAAAATACAAGTAGTGTCCCCACAGGCGAGTGCCACAGGGGCTGCAGACCAGGGAGTCACAGACCTGGTGCAGGACGGACACACGTGGTGGGTCGTGGAACCCAGGGGGGATAGGCGCCAAGCGGTGGTGTATACGGCGGCGCCGTTGAAAAGGGTGTAGCATCCGCTCATGCGGTGGATCGGGGAGGTGGAAGAGGTGCGGGTTGAAAGAACAGAGGAGGTACGCGAGATGGCCGTCCTACGGGCGTTGGAGTCGCAAATGGATACGTGTGCGGAGGCGGAAGAAGCGGAAGATATCAAGGATCAGATCCGGTTGGCATTGGAGTGGGTGGCCACCAGCAGACAGGGGAGCAGCTGAGGTGGATAGTGGCACCCGGAACGGAGAACGGGCACAGGAAGGAGGCATTGGAGAGAGCGAGAAGGCTCACGGAGGGGGCCAGGAAGCAAGACCTGGAGGTGGAAGACGATCAGGGGAGGGAAAGGCCAAGTAGGTGGAGGGGGTTGCGGAGGGGGAGAGGGGGACAAATGCGGTTCATAGTGGGGGATGGGGATGGTGAGGAGGAGCAAGACAAAAGGGAGCAGGACCAAGCACGGGGAGTGGAAGGCCGGGAGCCGGGGCTGGCAGCAGGCGGGCGGGAAGACAGAGTGGAGGGTGAAGGAGGAGTGGAAGAGGGAGAAGCGGATGGAGGAGGGCAGGAGAGTGCTGTTGAAGACAGGGTGGAGGAGGGGAGCAGTTGGAAGGGGACAAGAGAGGGAAGTGAGAGGGAAGGCGGCAAGCGAGGGAGAGAGGCGGACGAGCAGGATCTGCAAGCAGAGCGGCAGCAAAAGGGGGAAGAGGAGACTGCCTTACCTGGTGGAAAGGTTGCAGGTATGCCCGCAAGGTAGGGGGATGGAAATACAAGGGCAACTGGTTCTAGAGCAGGAGGCGAGAGAATTGGAAGGAGAAGAGGTGTCGACGGGGGGGAAGAACAAGAAGAGAAAGTGACAATTAATGAAGCGGGGGGCGGCCGGGAAGATGAAGAAAGACGCCAGCTGAAGGCAGGGGGGAAGGAGCAAACGGGAAGGCAAAGGCACGGCAGACAACGGGGATCTCCGAGTGGATGGGGAGAGCAGGTGGCTACGCATGAAGTTGTACACCCATAATGACCCAGCGGCACTGTATCGGGCGGACAAGGCAGCGTGGCAGCAGATGAAGCTGCATGAGGCGGACCCCGACGTGGTGGCGTACCACGAGATAAGGTTGCAGGGGAAGGACAACAGCGTGTGCGCGCAGATGTACGACAAGGAGGGGAGAGAGTACCAGCGGGAGTGGGCGCAGGGGGCACCGCTGTTGGTGCGCAGAGGGCTCAGCGTTGTGCAGGACAAGAAGGTGGGAGCGAGGGCACGAAGGGCGGTGTATGATGTAGCGACGGAGCGTGGACAGGTAGTCATCATCAACTGCCATGTCCCACATGGGAGGAGGGTCAAGGAGTATGTGGCGCAGCTGAGGATGGAGTACATCAGGGCGCTGGAGAGGGGGCCAGTCATCGTGGTTGGAGACTTCAACTACGATCCCTGGAGGAGGGGCGCGGAGACGGAGGTGGACCGCGAGGTGCGGAAGTTTGTGGAGGAAATGAGGCTGCAGGATGTGTCGTACAGTGGAGCGCCGGGCCACTCACACTACCCGGCACCGGAAGGCAGCGCGCCGTTGCGGATAGACGCGGTGTACGCGGACCCCAGCTGGGTCAAGGGGGTGACGGCGGGATACATGGTGGGGCCGGAAGAAATGCAGGACAGGAAGGGGCATTGCCCCATGATGGTGACAGTGGACTTGAAGGGTTGGGGAGTTCGGGGACGAACAGGAAAATGAGCAGGGGTCGGACAAGGAAGGCGTCAGCCTGCCGCCATTGATGAAGTGGCCGGAGGAGGGGGACGAGAGGTGGCAACAGTGGGGGCAGCGGGTACACGCCGAAATGAGGCAGGGGAACCACGTGCATCAAGCCATGAGGAGGGCAGCGCGGATATGCCGGTTTACCAAGCAAGGGGGGGAGTCGCAGGC
Organism: Eutreptiella sp. 'Long Island Sound 2002'; assembly: GCA_964036045.1. Classification (NCBI taxonomy): domain Eukaryota; phylum Euglenozoa; class Euglenophyceae; order Eutreptiales; family Eutreptiaceae; genus Eutreptiella; species Eutreptiella sp. 'Long Island Sound 2002'. Next base: position 97,441,910 of record OZ038379.1, on the reverse strand, counting down.
ACAGCCCAAGCTGCAAAGGCTGGTGGCCACCCTGAGGAAACGGCAGCACGAGGAGGTCGAGGCAAGGGCGCGGGAAGAGGGGGCAGAGTGGCAAACGGAGGTGACACAGGCGAAGAAGAGGGTGCGAACGGCGAGGAGGGCTGTGGAGGAGGAACACGAGAGGATATACCAGAAAGTGGTGGCGGAGCATGAGCGGTACATGGAAAGGGCGGTGCCGTACAAGTCGCTACGGTACATCAGAGAGCTCGCTGAGGCTGGAAAACCACAGGAAATCCGGGCGGTAAGACTGCAGTGTGGCAGGGTCACAGGCAACAAAAAGGAAGTGCTGGAGGAGGTGGCGCAGAGTTTCAGGAGGCAGCACAACCAGGGGCAGCAGGAGCTCAACGGGATCACACGGAGAATGGTAAAGGCGTTACCGCGGGTGTTCACGGCGGAGCAGAGCGAGGACATACACTGCAGCAGGGTGACGCGAGGGGAAATTAAGGAGGCAGTGAAGGCTCTCAAGGGGAAAAAGAGCCCGGGAGTGGACCAGCTGGTGGCGGAGGCATACCAGCACCTAGAGGCGCCGGAGCTGGATGGTCTAGCGGGGAGGGTCACAGAGGTGTTGCGCACAGGCGAGCCCCCAAGGGAATGGGGGGGCAAGGTGCGGCCCCTGTACAAGAAGGCGGATCACCTGAGGCCGGGGAACTGGAGACCAATATGCTGTGCCGTCACAGAGGCCAAGCTGGTCTGGATGGTGATCTTCGGGAGGATACAGCGGCGGCTGTATGCAGCGGGGGTCATACCGGACAATATGTGGGGGTCCGTGTCAGGTAGGTCCACACAGGAAGCAAGCTTCCTGTACGATATGTACCTCGATGATGAGGACCTAGAGGCGTTCATGGCGCCTGTGGACGTGAAGGGGGTGTTTCCCAACACGCCGCATAGGCTCATAGAGGAGGAGTGGCGACAGCTAGGACTCCCATGTGGTGACTTCGTGGAACAGTACCTACGCTCAAGGAGGTACACGGTCGCCACGGGGAAGGGGTGTACCGAGTGGGTAACCCCAGGCAGCGGGGTGCCATAAGGCGGGCTGGAGGGCCCATTCCTTTACTTGCTGGCCATGCTCCCCCTGATGAGTTGGATAGCGCGGGAATATCCACAACTGGCGAGGGCACCACACACGTCGCCGGCGCAGGCGTATGTGGTTGAAGCGGTACCAATGGCGCGGGATGAAAAGGCCCAACAGGTGGTGCAGGACCTGATGCAGAGGTACGGGAGGGATAACCACCTTGCCTGGAGCGCGGAGAAGTCGGCGGTTCTGAGGAGGGGTGGAGAGGAAGGCATGGCGCTGGATGTAGGAGACGGAGTGGCATGGCTGGAGAGGGCAGAGGAAGCGGTGGTGCTGGAACATGTGCAGGCTATGGAGGCGAGGGGAGTCAGGCTACCCGACAAATTAGTCAGGGGGTTCAGGGGGATGCTGGTGGTCCTGCGGCATCCCTCCCTGTCAGTGCAGACGACCCTGTACTACCTGCGGGCGGTGCTCAATGCGACGGTAGGGTACCAGGGGATGCACCTCCCGTACTGGAGGGAGCAGCTGGAGGAGGTGGAGGGAAAAGTGCAGAGGCTCATCAGAGGGTATGAGGAGATACCCACGGAGGTGCTGACACTATGGAGAAGGGATGCCCACGGCGGGGGAGGCGTACAGGGCACACACGGCGAGGACGCTGAGCGGGATGTGCCACAATCGGGAAGAGGTGGTGAGACGGGTGTGCTATCACGCGGTCGCAGAGGTGCAGAAGGAGGAAAACATGTGCCCGCGCTATGTGTGGCACCGGCGAAGGCGGTTGGCGGCGGGGAAGAAGGAACGCATGTGGCGCGCCCTACAGGCGGTGTTGCCGGGGGAAGAGCACATGCTGGCAACCAACAGGACGTGCGGTAGGCGGGGACCAATCCTGGTTCTGGACACGGACTTCGGGGGGGCGGCGCATGGGACAGTACAGTGGATCAGGAAGGAAGGAGTGAGCATGGAGGTGCTGCACGTGCGCAGGAAGGATATGAAGGAATACAAGATGGCGGGGCTGCACCATGCGGAGTTCCATCGGGACACCAGGGTGGTGGAATGGGGTGTGGACAGGTGGATGATGAGGAGAGCACGAGAACAAGAGGACCGCAAAAGGTGGAGCAGGAGGATGCGCAAGATGTGGAACGAGTGGGTAGCGCTGTGGGGGATCCAGAAGAAGAAGCCAAGATGCGGGAGGGGAAAGGGGGCGCAGCAAGAGAAATTGGTGCTGGACAGGGGGGAGAGGGACAAGGCCAGACCGGGCATACTGTTGTGTGCGCCGCTGGGACTCAAAGGGCCGAGGGGGAAGGTACAGAGTGCAACCGGGCGGTGGTATGATGTCCATGCAGATATGTTCCGGGGAGACAACATCCTGGAAGGGGCAGGACAGGGGGACCAGTGCTGGAGGTGCACCAAGGAGGCGGGACAAATCCCGTGGCCAGTCCTACGAATGACGGCATGGGCGTTCTCGAACGCGACCATGCGCACTACGGACACCAGGGGGCAGTGGTGGGGGCCTGTGCTGCGGCTACCCAAGGAGGTGCAGGAGGATGAGGAGGCTCAGGGGGACGTGGAGGACTGGTGGGGAGAGAAAAAGGAGGGGGAGAGAACAGGGGTCCAGTTGGGATGCGACACAGTGCGGGGACTACAAGAAGAGCATGATGGAGTGGCGGTGAGTTTCCGGATGACAAACACGGGGAGGCCCAACGAGGAGGCGCCCATAGTGCCCGTTGGCCACAAGTGTGGAGAGAGTGCGAGGAGCATCAGACTGACGGTCCACAGGTTGCCAGCAGACAGGGTATGGTACTTGGTTCTAATACAGGCATAGCTGGAGCAGGGCAGGGCGAAGGAAGACAGGGCATGGTGTCACGGGGTGGTGGTGACAAAGGGCTGGAGGGCCAGGACGGACAATAAATGGGCAGTGTACAGAGGCGTGAGAGAACTGAGCATCGAGGATGGGGTACGAGAGTATGGCATCGGGAGGCACAGAGTGTACTGCCACTATCCAAGAGAGGTGGTGCGCATACCAGAGCCCACAGAGGGGAGGGTTGTGCTATTTCCGGACGGGTCCGGGGTGGAAGGACAGCCGCCCATGGCGGGGGCAGCGGCGGTAAGGGTCAAGGGGGTGGCACAGGTGACGGAGAGTGTGGTGGAAAAGATGGTGTACGGAGCAGCGTCCCATGGAGAGCTGCAGGCGGTGGCGGACGTGGTTGGGGAGACAGGGGAGGACGTACGGGAAGTGTGGATGGTGGTGGACGCGGAGGCAGACATGGCGTCCCTCAGGAGACTGGCCAGCAGGCCAATGCATGAGGCCCTGGGCACGGGACTGGCGTCACAGGTGTACGCGATATGGCACGGGCTGGAGATGAAGAAAGTGCTGCTGGTCATACACCTGGTGAAACAGGAGTCACACAGAGCGGGTGCGGGGAATCATGAGGTGGATGGGGCGGCGCAAGCAGTGGATAAGGAGCAGGAACCAGAGTGGAGGGAGCCAGAAAGAAAGGAGCACATCCACTTGGTGCATATACCTCCAAGGGTCGGGAAAGAGGAGAAGGCCAGGTGGGTGATGGAGGAGGACAGAGGCAAGCAGGAGCTAAGGGTGTATCCATAGTTGGTGCACATGCTAGCTCAAGTACGAGGGGGGCCGGAGGTGGTAGAGCTGAACGAGTACTTGGAGGGCAAGGTGGGACAGCGGGTCCACTACCCCAATGTGTTGAGGCCGGAATCGCTGCCAAAAAGGCTGCAGACCAGAAGGCTGCAGGCAATCACGGGGCAGGTGCCAGTGCGGGAAACAATCATGAGGTGGTACAGACATAAGGGTATGGACCTCCCGGAGGAGTACATGAGATGCCACTGTGGCCAAGGGCAAGAAACATACGAGCACTTCATGCGGTGTGAACAGTATAAGGGGATCGAGGAACCAATGGTTCGGGATCAGGACTTCCCGTTGCTCAAGAAGGGTGCGAGAGGCAGAAGCGCGGTGGAGAGTGAGCTGGGGAAAGAAGGGCACCGCAAGGGACTGTGGCACATGGTGATAGTGAAACCGCTGTGGCAGGCACTCCAGGAGCATACAGTGGCACCGGAGGCCATGGCACACAGGCTGTTGCCGCGTATGGTGGAAGATCTCCAGGAGCGCATGGCGTGCAGAGAGACGCAGTTGGAGGCGCGGGCGGAAGACATGCGTGATCCAGTCACCAAACGGGTGGACATGGCGTTGATCAGGTACAACCCAAAAAACACGGAGATGGAAGTACGGAGTCGGCCAGATTGGCGGCCAAGGCGGTCAGGGGGAGAGACGGGAATGGAGGACAGAGAGGGAGAAGAGCGGAGGGACTGCCTGATGGCACGCAGACCAAGGAGAATACGGCAGATATGAGGGCAGGACGGCTGTACAATTTCACCGCGCAGGGGGACGTCTGTAAGGGGACCGGAGGGAAAGGGGCAGCAGAGGCGCCCGTCGCATGGACTGGAGCGTCCGGGACTGGGTACACTGAGTCATAGGGCGGAGCAAGAAGCGGGCCAGGGGGGAGCAGAATGGGGTGATATGACGAGGGGAAAGCGAAGCGGGGACGAGGATGACGACAGTGCAGACCAGAACGAGGCCGATGGCCACCAGGCGAAGTCCTCAGATCGCGGGGAAGAAGATGTGGAAGAGGAGCCACAGGGGTACCGAGAGCTCCACACACGTAGGGCGCGCGAACAGCGGGGGTAAAGGGCGTGGGTGGTGGGGTAAGCGGCGACAGGGCGCAGGGCTCAGGCGCGATCCCATGTGCAGCGCAATGTCCCACAAGCCTGACCCGCAGCCCAGCCAGCCACCGGCAGTGAGGGCAGAGGTGGCCCGCATGCAGGCGGGCGCAGCCCCGCAGCCCCGCTCGATGGCGTCCTCGGCGACATCTGCGGACGTGTCGTCGCCCTCGTCTCCGGAGAGCCCGGAGACGGTCAGGAGGGAAGGGCCTGGGGCGAGAGGGTGGCAGAGGGGGGAAGGAGCTGTGGTGGGGAAGGGAGAGGGAGGGGACAAGAGAGGACAGGCGGAGGCGGGGAGGGGCAGGGCAGAGGGGGTGGCAGCAGGGGCGCAGGGGCAAGGGGAGGGGCAGGGGCAAAGGGCGGCGGAAGGGCCACGGGCGGACCCGTTCAACGTCGGAGTTCTGAGGGCGGGCATGGATATGAGGAGGAGGGGGTGGAGGAGTCAGAGGGAGTCGGTAGTCGCCGACATCCTCGAGGTGTCGGATAATGAGGGGGAGGGGGCAGGGAGGATGGCGGTGGAGGGAGGCCCAGGACAGCCGTCGGCGCCCAATGTGCCGGCGGCTGCCATGAAGTCCATCCTCCCGGAGGTGCGGAGGCAGGAGGAAGGCAAGGGCGGCCGAGGGCAGCTAGAGGCGGGAGCGGCAGGGAGCGGAGACAGCAGCGTAAGCGCCGGAGGGAGAGAGCGGACGGGCAAGGGAGGGAAAGGGCAGGCAGGGACGCCGGGGGCTGTGCACGCAAAGGGAGACCTGGCAGGAAAGGGGGGAAAAGGGAGTGGACAGGGGCGACAGTGGCTGCAGCCCCAACGCTCGTTCAGGCAGTCGCCGCCGAGGTCGCCCCCACGGGTCAGTGCGGCGGTAAGGGCGGAGGAGGAGAGGGAGGTGCGCCGCCAGCAGGCGGCGCAGTAGGAGGCGCTGGCGCACGTGGAGCACCAGCGCCGTCGCCGCCAGCCCCCGGAGCAGGGACCAGACACCATCTACCAGTTGAAGATGGAGCCGGGGCGGACGGGGATGAGGGGGGGGGCAGGCGGAGCAGAGCAGCGAGCGGTGCAGGGCAGTGGTGCGGGACAGGTAGAAGGCGGCTAGGGCAAGCAGGGGAAAGGAGCGAGGCAACAAGGGCTACAGGGGAAGGGACAGGGGAGGGCGGGATTCCACGGAGTAGGCGGCAAGGGACGCGGGGCGATGGGGCAACAAGGCAAGGGGCAGGGGAAGGAGAGTGGCCTTGGGTACATGGGCTCGTCGGTGTTCCCAGGGAAGGTATTGGGATGGTGGGCAGGTGTAGTCCCGCCAGCCGTCCCACCAATCGTCCCACCATTCCCGCCGCCGCCATACCCGGCGATGGGGATGGTGTACCTGCCCGTGCCGGCGTACCTGGGCATGCAGCCACAGGCGCACATGCAGCAGCACCAGCAGGCCAGTAGGACAGCGTGGCGGGCGCAGGAAGGGAAGGGAGAAGAGCGCAAGAGGGCGTGGGAGAGGTTAGGGGAGGCAGAGAGGAGCCTGCGGGAGAGGGAGGCCAGGGTCAAGGGTGAGGTGGGCGGGGCGGAGGGGGGGAGGACGGAAGGGACCGACGGGCCGCAGAGAGGGGAAGCACAGGCAGTGGAGGAGCTACAGATGACGTGGGCAGACCTTCGGAGAGGGGTTGGAGGGGGTTGAGAGGGCGGAAAGGGAGGGAGGACGACAAGAGGAGGGAGGGGGGCAGGAGGGTACGCCACTGGTGCCGTTCCGACAGCCGGCTATCCCACCGGAGTAGGAGGGAGAGATGCAGGAGAGGGCATGGAGGCGGATCAGGGGGGAGGCGGCGAGGCTGGCGGAAAGGAACAGGGAGGTGGCGGCGAGGGAGCGCAGGGTGCGGGAGGAGGAGGAGGTGGTGGCCCGGGGGGCCCATCGGGTCCTCCAAGATCCTGAAGGGGACACCCCCTCCACGGATGTGGAGGGGCGGTCCCCGTCAGGGAAAAGGGCCAGGGAGGAGGACGAGGAGGCGGGGCAGGGAAGGGGGAAGCGGCGCAGGGGGGAGAAGCGAGGGGCAGGGGAGGCAGAGGGGGCGCCGCGGCCGGCCAGCCCCAGTCCAGAGCCAACGCCGACGGACTGGGACTCGGAGTCCCCGCCGCTGCGGCGGTATGCGCCGCCGCCGGTGCGGAGGGGACCCGGGACGGTCGCGGGGTGGACAGAGGGGGAAGTGGCGGGGCTGGCCCGCTACGTGAAGTGGGCGGGGAAGACGAGGGGAAGGCGGGAGAAGAGGGGGCCCCGCCCCTTCAGTGACCTGGTCGGCAGGGCAGGGAGGCCCAGGGAAAGGGGGCCGGAGATGGATGAGGGGCGTCGGAGGAGGATGCTGGGAGCGGCGCTCCCGGGGATGCGGCTGGACTGTCCCCAGGAGAAGGGGACGAAGACCAGGGTTCGGATGCTGCGAGAGCTATTGCAGCGGGAGGGGCGGTACGGTGGCGACGCATAGGGCCGGGCAGGGGCAGGAACGGGAAGCGCTAGGGGCCGGGGGCCAGGGGCGTGCGGAGGGACGGGCAGATGGGATGCGGGGAGGCGGACGCGGGGGGTCGGCGGAGGTGGGGGAGGGTGAGGAGGGGATGCAACAGACACGAGGAGAGAAGGAAGGGAGCGGAGAGGTGCAGGTGCGCAGGGGAGGGCAGGGACACGGCTGAAAGTGGAGGGGGATGTGCTGATGGCGGACGCGGACGAGAACCCCAAGCGGGGAGCACAGGGCCAGCGGCGGGGGAGAGGGGAGGTGGGGCGGCGGAGTACGGGGGCGCAGGCCAGTGCGGAGGGAGCAACCGGGCAGCGGGACGCGAGACGTATCGTGGGTACGGAGAGCAGTGTGGGGCAGAACGAGAAGCAGACGGGATGCAGTATCTGAATGTGGTACAGTGACGGAGCAGAGCGCAAGGTCGTGACTGGCGAGAATGGCAGGCGATGGCGTGGAGCAGCGCTGTGCCCTTTGGCTGCAGCACGGTGCCAGGGGTCTGACTTGCAGGAGAGGCGAACGGGCAGACGCATCCAATATTCCGACACGTTGGTGCCAGGGTCTTGGCTGATGGTGTGATCAGAGAGATTGCTGGGATGGGCAGGTGGCAGTGCAGGTGTACTCGAGTCCGGTGCAGTGGAGCCACGTCTCGGTGGCGCCCCTGTGGACTGGCAGCCGGAGTGTGCGGGCTATCTGCCGACTTGTTACATGGCGGCAAAGCTCTCTGCATGACAGGATGGTGCTGCATTGTAAACATTGGACTTACGCGCGCCCTGCTCTGAGGGGTTGACCACGCCAGGCCATGGTGGCCGCCGGCGCCATGAGACACCTGCGAGATGCAACGAAGTGTGAACCCTTGGTGGCCGCGCCGGGTCCAAATGGGGGCGCTGGTCCGCAGCTGGTCTATGCGGCTGGGCTCCACAGTGCAAATGCAGCGAAGGGAATTCGACAGGCGTCCGCCTGACGTTCTCTCTGTGTTCCTTCGGCACATGAGGTGGCTCATGGTGCGTAGGAAACCAACGGCCATGCCAGTCCTCGGGCAGGGCCACAGTCCAGTCCCCCACACACAGGGCACAAGGCAACCAGGTCGCAAGCCGCGGTTCAACGCATTGATTCTCCAACTGTGGAATTTTACACAAGCCAATCGCATCGAGATTCAACCGTTTTACGTGCACACCTCGGTAAATCCGGCGGACATTTGGTCTCGGCTTCGTTGGACACCGTCGGAGGCTACCTTCCCGTCGGACGTGTTGACTTGGATCCTGGAGGACTTCAAAAGTTGGATTCAGCCGGAAATCGATTGGATGTCAAGGAGTTCCAATGCGGTGTGCAGCAAGTTCGTCAGTCCGTGTCCTCAGCCGGGGGCTTACGCCATCGATGTCTTCTCCCAGAATCTAACTTTACTTTCACCGGGGTGGGTCTTCCCGCCGTTCAAGCACATACCTCAGTTGGTCAACCAAGTGTTGGAGTCACCAGGGGTGGAGGTTCTCATGGCTCTGCCGTACAGGCCGCGCGAAGTTTGGTGGAACCTATTGATGAAACACGTGAAGTTCGCAGTGAACACGTCGGAGTTCCGGTTGCAAATGCCAGACGGCACAGAGACACAACCACGTTTCGTGTTGACCTTGGCGTATGTTTGCGTGAATACTATCAATTGCGAGGAGCTACCAACGAAGAGGCGACGCTCATCATCAATGAAATCGGGAAGGACACCTTGAAACGTTACAATTCTGCGTGGCACATGTTTGGTACGTTCTTGTTACAAGACGCGGCGCTTGCTCCACTGTTAAAGGTGGAGCGCTTTGGTCAAATCCCACTGATGACGGTGGCGGTGCAACTTTTAAAGTTTTCACGCACGCATTCTTTAAGTGCTGGGCGTATGGCGTATTCAGCAGTGTGTTTATTCCCGTGCTTTTCGCAACTACGTTTCGAGGGTATGCTACGCAACTTGAAACGTGACTGGTTCGTCAGTGTTCCTCATTATCATCGTTTCTATGATGTACGGCGTCTTATACAAGTCATGCATCAGCAACCTGTGGAGACGGAAGCTCAGCTGCGCTTGCAAGCCATTTTGTCCTTGAGATTCTTTGCCTTGTTCCGAGGCGTTGATCTGGCGCGATCACGTAGGGATATCCAACGCGCTGCTCAGCCTTGGTTCATTTCTGCTAAGCGCAAAGGGAGGAGATACTATGCACGTTATCCTATTCACAATGTTACGCCACCGTCAATTGATCCGCAGCGCTGCTTAGCGCGTTATTTGGAAGCTACTGGTGATTACGAGGGTTCTGAGATTTTTGTGTCCCTACGAAAGCCACGGAAGCCTTTATCGTCTGATACCATCAACGGTCTCACTACTCGCTGGTTAAGGAAACACCTACTGGAATTGGGGGAACTGGAGACGGATTCGTTTTCCGCGCATTCTACACGAGGAGCAGCAGCAACTGCACTAATCTATCTTGGCGTGGATCCGCATGTGGTAGCGGCATTGGGTGATTGGTCCTGTTACGATACATTCAGGAAGTTTTACGACAGGACCAGAGCTCTGTTGCGCATCACGCAAGTTCTGGTCCCTCCTGATCTGGCGACTGGGGAAGCGGCGCGCGCTTCGCGCCTGGCGATTAATTAATTCTTATATAAGGGTTCAGTTCACGGGAGCTCAGTTCTTCCGTTCTGTTGCCCATATATGGGGATTGTGTAGTGCTAGCTGAGCCAGCTCGGATTTACCCGAATAGGTGAGGAGGAAAGAAGAGATGGCGAAGCAATAGCACTACACAAGACACATATATGCCCACCCTGTCCCTCCCTTAAGTTCTTCGCTCACCGTGAAAAGCAGTTGACACTTGGGTCGTCGGTTGCCACGGTTTTAAGAGCATGGGAGGTTAATAGTGGTTGGAGCATGTAAGGAGTACTGATTTTCCAAATTTTTTATTATACTACGGTTTTCTCTGAGATCGTCGACGACAGGTCGTAGCTTAGAGGAAAAACACAACTCTAAGGTTGGTAGAGTGTGGGTTCAAACCCCATGGGGGGTATTTGAGGTCAAAAGTTCATTTTTCATGTATAATACCATTTTTGTGTATATTTTGAGGGTGCCCGTTTCAATGAAAGGTAGCAAAGGGCACCAAATGAGCAGAAAACAGAGAAAACAAACCGGTTTTAAGGAGTTGGCCCATATATGTGTCTTGTGTAGTGCTATTGCTTCGCCATCTCTTCTTTCCTCCTCACCTATTCGGGTAAATCCGAGGGACCGAGGGAGCACTAGGGTGGGGGAGACCCCAGGGAAAAGGGTAGGGGCGAGGGGGAGGGGTAGGGGTAGAGCACGCGGGTGGTACACACGAGTGACAGCGCGGCTCAGACAGGGAGGGCAGACGTACAGGCAGGGTCGACAGCGAGAAGGAGAATGGGAGGGGAGACAGGCGAGAGAGGGGGCGCAGGGCACCAGGAAAGAGGTAGCACAGAGAAGAGCAGGGGGCACACGCAGGGCGCGCGGGAGCAGCGGGGAGCGCAAACACCGAACAAAAAAAAGAAACGATAGCAGAACAGGCGGACACACAGGAAGGACACATAGAGGAGGCGGGGCGCGGGAGGTGGGGGGAACAGGGGGCCAACAAGGGCACAAAGGAACAAAATTTCTCTCACAGAGAAGCACCATGCCGATGACCCGCATTGAGCCGTACCGGCCGCCCCGCCCGACCATCAGGGAACCTATGGAGGGGCGGCCGGCGGGAGAGGACGACGGGGGAGTCCCCCCAAAGGGGTGTCTGGGGAGGCCGCCCAGGTCAGCCTACAGGTCGCAGGACAGGGCAGAAGCCCAGAGGCGCGTGAGGGTGCGCGAGATACAACCATGGCGCGGGGACGACCAACGGCGAGCATACAGAGCAGGAGAACAACACTAAGAGGGCGGGCAGGAGACAGAGAGGAGGGGAGGGTGGAGAGGAGAGAAAGAAGATACACGTACAACAACGCGGGCTAAAAGGCTGGGTCGCGAGGGAGGGGCGCTCACCTGGCATGGCCGCGGACCGCCAAGGGCCGCGCCACAGGATGGCGGTGGGACTGGACGAGAGCACCGAACGGAACCGAGACAGATGGCGATGCAGTGTTGTTGTGCGTGCATGCAGGGAGAAGGGAACCACGCGGAAAAAAGCGCGGCGAAAAAGAAAAAGAAACGCGGACAACACCCGCAGCACCACAAGGAGACAGGACAGAAAAGGACGTGTGGCTAGGGCCACGCGACGGCCGCAGGGGACTAGGACAGCATGGGAGGCGGCACAGGAGTGAGGGGCGGGGGCGGGGAGGGGAGCGACCCGTGCTAGGGGCAAAAAATGGTCCCAAAATGGATGACGATCCAGTGGGCCCGCGCCACAGGGTTGCTGGCGGCCCAGTGGGGTATAAACACGGGATGGGGGATGGGATGGGGCCAAACAACAGCCAAGGGGACTAGGCCGGGGCCGCGACACAGGGGAAAAAGGGAGGGAAGGGAGCGACCTGTGCTAGGCGCACAAAAGGGTCCCCGGATGGATGAGGATCCAGTGGGCCCGCGCCACAGGGTTGCTGGCGGCCCAGTGGGGTAAAAACACGGGACGAGGGATGGGATGGGGCCGCACAACAGCCCAGGGGATCGGGCCGGGGCCGCGGCACATTGGAAAAGGGACGGGGCGGGAAAGGAGGGACCCGTGCTAGGCGCATGAAGCGGTACCCGGATGGAAGAGGATCCAGTGGGCTCGCGCCACAGGGTCGCTGGCGACCCGGTGGGGTATAAACACGGGATGAAGGGACAAGGGGACGGGGCAGGGAAGGGTGTGTGGCTAGAGCCGCACAACGGCCCGACGGGGTAGGGAGTCCATGGGACGCTTGGTACAGGCCGGTGCTGGGATGAGGCAAAAGGGGATTGGGACATGGGATGGGCAGGGAGACCGAAAGCGCCAAGCAAAAGCCCCATGGGATTGGGAAACCAGTCGCCATGGAGTGGTGAACCATGGGCCAACCATGGGGAACCTGACCACGGGAAGTCGGGAAAATGTCCTGAACTCCGGGACAGCCGTGAGGTGTCCGCAGGGGTGAGGGTTGACCTTGAGATCCCTGGGTCAATGGCCTGAGTACACGTAGGTTCACGCGTGAGCGGGACCAGGGGAAACGTGGAAAGGGTCGCCCCCTGGCCTCCAGCCGTGGATGGACGACACCCAAGTGCATCCGGGAGCCGAGTGGGTACTCCAACCCGTGAGAGATAATGAGTGGTGGAATGTGGTTGACAGAGAGAAATGCTCCGCTGTTGGCGAGGGCTATCCACAGGAAACCCGCCTGCAGGCGCCCAATAGGCTGTGCTAGGGGGGGAAGGCCGGGGGATCCTTCAAAGGGTGACCGGAAGGAGCTGAAACCGTGATGGCAGCAACTGAAGGGAGCCTACCGCCGGTAATGCCCCAAGGGAACCTGGTTGAAGTTCTCGGCCGTGAGGTGAGATGGGGGTCGCCAGGGGAACTGATGGTGGAGAGCTCTGCTTGCCAGAGGCGGCCACCATGTAAAACAAACAAGGAGATGTCAGATGGGGCTGCGGACGCGGCCGCCCTTACTTAATTACTTACTTACTTACTGCCAAGGGATAAGGAGTGGAGGACTGGATGTGGGAGTGGCGGGAGTGGCGCCAGGTGGCGCCCCGTGAGCCGTGTCCGGCGGGGCTGGCGTACAGCATGGACCTCGATGCGGGCACCAGCTGCGCCTGGCTGCCCCACAACCTGCGGGCACGGCTGGACGCGGCGGAGGCGGCAAGGGGCAGAGGCGCTGAGGAGCGGCCTCTGGCGCCCCTCCCGCCGCGGCCGGACACGCTGCCGACGATTGTTGCGGCTGGAGAAGGGGCGGAGGAAGAGCAGGAGGCGGAGGAAGTGAAGGACGAAGAGGCCTATGGGCCCGCTGAGTCGGCGCTGGCCCTCATGTATAAGGACGACGCCGTGCCCGACGTCTACGCCGGCATGGACGTGGACCCGGCCCATGCGCGGCTTGGGCCCATGCCCACTCTGGTGCCGCCCCTTCCCCTGGGGAGCTGTGAGCAGCGGCACTGCAGGTACCATGCGGCCGAGGGTGCCCACAGGCACCGCCTCATGGGTACGGGGCGGCGGGAGGGGGGGATGCTGGCGAGCGCCCTGGAGCGACACCAGCTCCAGCGCCCAGGGCAGGTCGCCCGGGAGAGGACCCTGGTGGCCGCGTCCCCGGACGACGGCCAGGTCCGCTGTGTCCAGCTGGGGGACGCGGCGGTCCTGGGTCACCACCCCTGTGATGTCCGGGCGGCGGAGCCCCAGGAAGGCCTCCCTCTGTCGATACGCCTGTCCGTGGGGCGCCTGCTGGACGAGGCAGGGCTGGAGGACGTGCGGCGGGACGAAAACCTGTACGTGGCCTTGTGGCGAGGTGGGGCTGACGCTTGGCGTCGCGAGCAGGCCGTGCGGCCCCTCACGCCCCAGGCGCTGGGATCCCATGCGCTCCTGGTGCCGTGCACCCCGAGGGTGCAGAGGTCATGTTCGGCGCGGACCGCCTGCCACTGACCGGGGATCGGGTGGTCCTCGTCCCCACCTCCAGCAGCTACCGCCTTGAGAGCCGCAGCAGTGACCTCAAGCTGCTGGTGGTGGTGGGCACGCGCCTCGACGAGAGCGCCGCCCCCCAGGGGTCCGAACACGCGGTCCCAGTCGGGAGTGATGAGGAGGCAGGCCGCGACGGTAACGAGGTGGGGCAGGAGCAGCCCACGGGGGAGGAGCAGCAGCAGGGTCAGCCGGAGGTGGCCGGGGAGGAGGTGGATGTGCAAGCCATTGTGGCGGCGGCCCTGACGAGGTTCACGGCTGCAGCGAGCCCGCCGCCAACGACGGAGGCACTGGAGGAGGAGGACCAACGCAGGAGGAGTGAGGAGGCGCAGGTCGCCATGGAGCGGGACTAGGAGCCGGAGTTCATGGGGACGCGGAAGCGCAGCGTGAGGTGGGCCCACGGGGGCTGGGAGTGGCGGACAAGGCTGGGCTGAAGACGGGGGAGGTGGAAACCTGCAGGCACTGGGCCAAGGGGTGGTGCATGCGGGCAGATGCCTGCTGGTTCGCCCACCCCCAGCCGCCGGTGCCGCGGGGAGTACCCCAGGAATTGCTCCTCATCCTCCAGGCCATGGCCCGTGTGGGGGCCCTCAGCCTGGACCGCAGCCAGGGCCACGGCCGGGGCCACGGAACGTTGCAGCGGGAAGTGGTGGTAAAGGCGCAAGGAGGAGGACTTCCAGCGGTGGGGTATGCTGCTGAGAGTGGGGGCCTGACCGAGTGGGCGGTGGCTTTGCCATGTGGCATGGCGGCCCTGCTCACTCCGTTCCCGGTGGTCCCGTGGAGGGACATGGTTACCGTCCAGGAGGCCAACCTGGGTCGGGTGTGCACGTGGCACACGCATCCTGCCGGCATGGACCCTCGCGAGTGGCAGGCTAAGGCGGTCATGACGTACCTGTGCTGGTCGTTGCCGGCAGCGCCGGGTGCGTGGGCGCAGTGGTGGGACAGAGCGCTCAGCTGGGCGAGGGATGGCAGTGCTGTGGCGGCCTGCCCTGACCTCCCGCGCGAGCCCAACTCAGTCCAGCCGTGGACTGTCTCCCTGCATCTCCCCACGGTGGCGGCTCGCCTTGCGGCCACGGACCCGGAGGTCTTGCTGCTGGGAGACCGAGAGGGGCCAGGGTTTCGCCTGGGCCGGGGGCTGGAGGCTCGCACCGCCCGCCTCCCCAGCCCTGTGGACAGGGACATCCTGGAGGGACTCCAGTTCACGCAGGCTGACGGGGCAGATGTGTAGACCGCCGTCCATCGCCGGCTCCCAGGCGCATGGCCCCAGGTGTTCCGGCCCCCTGGTCACGAGCATCTGGTGGGGGTGGAATGGCGCGTGTGGGCCACCAACAGCCCGTGCCCGCCGGTAGTGGTCCTGCCCAGGAGAACCAGCCACCCCAGCTGGGAGACAGTGGCGGTCTTGTGGGGATGGGTGGCGGTCCGTGGGACCGGTGGCCACATCTTCACTGCCCCACGGGGTACGGTGATCGAGACCGACGGGGGGACGGCGTTGCAGCTCGCGGCAGAGCCCCTGACCACGCATGTTGTGGTGGCCATCCTCCAATGGGGAGCCGACAAGCCACAGCCCCGGCGCGATCCGGTCGCTGGGGCTGTCTGGCGTGACCTGCCGGTCCTTAGGGCCGCTGTCTGGCGAGGAGGAGCAGGGCGGCATCTCCCGGGCGAACTCCGCTGGGTGCGGGAATGCGGAAACGCCTCTCCCCCGACAGCTGAGTTGCGGGGCGCCCTGGAGCACCTGTACTCCAAGCCGAGGCACCACTTCCTGGTGGCCGCGGACCATGGGGTGGGGCTCAGCGAGGACGTGGTCGCGCTGGCAGCCGACGTGGTGCGGTGCCTGGCCTTCCACGCCATGATGCTCCCGAGGGAGGGGTGGGAGGACCAGCGGAGCAACAAAACCTAGGCTGCCCTCCTCATTGCGAGGTACGTCGGGCTGGGGGGCTCACAGGCGGTCTACCTCGACCGGTCGGAGACGCCGAGCATGCGGCACTGGACGTCTCACCACCTCCTGGCCCCTGCCACGCAGTTGACGGTGGAGCTGCTAGGGCAGCCTGCGGTGTCTGCAGCCCAGCCCCAGTGGCCACACACATGGGACATGGCAGTCCGGACAATGCGCATGGCACCCAGAGGTCAAAGGGCGGGGTGGCCGGACGCGGAGCATCTGCTGGCGGCGGCCAGGGCGGCACAGGTGCAGCAGCCAGCCGGCAACAACAAGGACTGTGGTGTGTGCGCCCTCATGTCCACCGTCGGCACCCTTCTTCGGGTGCCAAGACCGGGCAACCTCGTGTCCGCGCTGGACAGGCGGTCGGTGGCGGCGGTGGTCCTCAACAAGGACATGGGGCCCATCGCGCGTCTGCCGTCCCTGGAGGAGCTGCCTGCAGCGGTGCTGGATGCCCTGCCGGCGCCCCGCACAACCTTGGACGTGGCGGACGTCCAGCACAGCGTGGGATTTCCCGGGGCGCGCATGCAACATGCCCTGCTGTGTATGGCGGCCGCAGCGGACAGGGGGATGTCCATGCTGATGACGGTGTCTCTGCAGCTTGTGCAGGACGCGATGCAGCAGCAGTGGATGCATGCCCCCCAGCCGTGAGAAGAAAGCGCCAAGCGGTGGCTGCGGGTGGAGAGCGTGCATCCCACCCATACGGTGGGCGTGGCGGATATGGGGCGGCTGGTGGTGTTGGAAGGGGGGGAGTATTGGGCCTGTGTTCTGGTGGAAACAGGGGGACTGGAGTGGGTTGTCGTCACCGCGTGCCGGCTCAGGAGGCAGCAGTCCAGGGGCCCAGCCTGCTACAGGGTGTTCCGGGAGGGCCTCAGGGAGCTGGGGCTGGTGCGCAGGGCACACAGGTGCACGGCCAAGGACATCCCGCCGGCGCCAGCGGTCTTCGTGAAGGTCACGCGACCGCCGGCGATCCCGGGGCAGGAGGTCTGGCCCATAGCCCCGAGCAACACCTGGCAGGCTGAGCATGCAGCTGTCATGTGCAGGGCGCTGCAGGGTCACGCAGCGGCCCTCCCCAGGGCCCCGGCAGCGCAGTCCTCCAGCAACAGGCCGGCAGCCTTCGCTGGCACTGCTGCATAGCGTGTCGCGGGCGTGGTGCTGGGTTGTGGCGGCATTGGAGCCCCACTCCTCGGCACTGCACCTGTACGATCGCGGCGAGGGCACGGTGCGCACGGTCTGCCCTGCCGACCTGGAGGCCCTGCACCTTAGTGCACTGAGTGGCGACAGGGGCGAGGTGCTGTACCTCCAAGGGACCAAGGCAGGCGCGGCCGCGACACGCTTTCGCCGGCAGAACGGAGGAGATGCCCTCTGCCTGGTTATGGCGGAGAACATGGGGCCGTGGCTCCGGGCGTTCTCCACGTCAAGGTGGAAGGTCGAGGGCGACCGGCAGAAGTTCGCCGACGCGTGGCGCCGCTGGCCGGAGGAGCAGTTTACCGTGGGGGGCATGCTGCACCTGCCGCAGCCACCAAGCGTGCCAGCGGTACGGACTGCGGCATCCCCGGCCGCAGCGGAGAAGCTGGCCCCGAAAGCAGCGCCCAAGCCGCCACCCAAGAGGAGCCCCCCGCCTCAGTATGGCGCCTATGCCAACATTCGCTACGTGGTGCAGAACTTCGGCGGTGACTTGGCCACGGAGCAGCGTGGGTCAAAGACGATCAACGTCTGCCCCTGGTCTCGGCTGGATGGGGCTGGTCACTGCACATGGAGAGCTGGCAAGCACTGCCGGCCCACCCACCTCCACCCCAAATCCTGCTGGACCACATCCAGCGGGCCATGCGGCTGATCTGGCGCAACGGGACCAGGCGCTGGCCATGCTGGCTTGCTTTATGCCGGGAGCCGAGGCGGGGCCTTTCGCATCGGCCCAGGCGAGGTCCAGAGCGCTCATGCTGCCCACGGTCGCCCGCCCCGCGGCAGAGCGCGGGGCGTCGCCGTCAGCCGCGCGATCTGGAGCGATTAGGTCTGCAGCACGGCCTGGGGCGGTGACTTCTACGGGGAGTACGGCGGCAAGTGCATCCGGCGGACAGGCAGAGGGGGAGCCCGCCGCATCTGCCGGGTCTCAGCAGACAACGGCCGCCTCGGGCGGAGGCCCAAGGGGACAGGGGCCACCTCGCCAGCCACCCGCGCCGGGTGCGGATGGTCCCCCTGGACCCCCCTCCGTCCAGTGATCCGGATCAGGCGAGGGGCCCCGGTTCGCACGTGCAGCCATGAAAGGGCCCCGCCTCCGACACCCGAGCGGTGGTGTTCTGGAACGTCCAGGGCTCGAGGCGGGGGGATGGCGTACCAGTGGCCCCAGGTATGCTCGACGGTGAGGCGGTGGCGGCGGGCATCATGAAGGCCGAGGGTGCCATCCTGGGCTTCTTCCAGGAGACCGGCCTGCAGGACCCTCAGGGTGTGGTGCACTTGGAGAATCAGTGGCATCACCACGGGTATCATGCATACCCAGGGGTGGATGCCCAGGCGGCGTCGGCGGCAGCGGTGCGCGGCGGGCTCTTGATTGCCCTTCGGGCGGACGTGTTCGCCGCGGAGGAAGTTCAAGACGTCGTGGACATCATGCCGGGCAAAAACATGGCCCTCGATGTGGTGACCGCAGAAGGCACCCTCACGGTCATCAACGTCCACGGCCCGGGCAGCAGCGGCGACTCCTGGGCGTCTAAGGCGTCCTTCTGGGCTGACGTGGCCATGTACGCGGCAGCCAAGAGCGCGGGTGGCACCAGGGCCGTGCTGCTCGGAGGGGACTTCAACGTGTGGCTGGAGTCCCCGTGGTTCCCCACCACGAGGAGGTTCTCAGCCCTGTGGGAACAGTGTGGTTTCCGCAGGGCAGGCCCGGAACGGGAGGAGGACAGGACGCCCACGAGGGCAGGGCGCCGACTGGACTGCTTCCTTCTGAACTCGCCTCTGGTCCCTTGGGCGGCGCGTGAGCGCCCACACTTGGCGCCGGGGCAGTCTCCAGCGTCGCTGGGGTCAGATCATGGCCCTGTGGTCCTGGACATCCCGCTGGCGGTGGCCGGCAAAGAGTGGGTCACCAGGATGGCCTACTCGCACGCCCAAGGCAGGCTGCATGCGATACGCCCGGACTCCCCGGGGGTTCGTGAGGCGGCGGCGGCAGTACTGCAGAAGGCCTGCGGGGATCGGCAGCTGCAGGCGTGGCTCCCGTCTGACCAGGACACTGCCACCATGGGCACGTTGGAGGTGCAGGCGGTCGTTGACCTGCTCTACGCCTTCCGTGATGACGTGTCCAGGGTCACGGGAGTGCGCATGCCATCGCGCGTGGACCCGCAGTACCCGTACGGGCAGGCGGAGACCGAGGCGTCTCTGGCCCAGGTCCTCTCGGATCAGCACGCCCTTGCCTGGCGCGCCCATGAGCTGTGGCAACGGGACGCGGCGGCGGCCGGACTCCACTCCCAGGAAGCGACTGCCTTGCTATAGCACCTCCAGCGGGTGGACCCCGACCTATCCCCCGCTTCGGTGGAGGACCTACGTGCCGCGTTGGACCAACAGCTCCACCAGCTAGAGACACGCGTGGAGGAGCTGCGGGGTCTCCTCAGGAGCAACAGGCGCCGGTCCATCAAGGACTATTGGCGGGGCAGGGTGCCGGATCTGCAGCTCCGATGGACGGCAATACGGGGGGGCATCAACGTGGTGAACTATTCCCCATCGGGCCTGTGGTCCGTACGCGTCCCTGAGTCGGAGAAGGTGCTCTTGGAGGCCTCGGACGTCATTGGCGAGGTCCAGAGGTATTGGGAGGCGCTGTACGCCAAGCAGCCAGTGAACCTGCCGGCCTTCGAGCGGCTGGTCCGGGCCCATATTCCCAGGGAGCCGCCTGAGGAATGGAGGTCGGTGCAGGACTACACCATGCAGAACCTTAAAGACGCCGTGAGGCAGGCCGTGGCGGACGACAAAGCTCCGGGGTCCAACCGGGTCACGGCTGCCCTCATAGCAGAGCTGCCTGAACCGGTGCAGGGGCTCCTGGTGCACGCGTACAGGGATATCCTGCGGGGTGCAGACGTCCCGGAGTCCTGGCACGAGGCCATTATCTGGCTGATGCCCAAGGGCACAGCCACGGGCAACTCGGACAAGTACGGGCTGATAGCGCTGGGGCAGCAAGACATGCGAATGCTCATGACTCCCCTCATGCGGAAGTTCACAGCTGTCCTTGCACGCAAGGCACTGGCTGCGGACTGGCAGTTCGGGGCCATGCCAGGCTCCACGGCGGCTGCCCCGGTGTTCCTGGCCCAGCGCAGGCTGCAGCGTGGGCAGGAGGAAAACCACGTCCTGGCCTTCGATGTATCAAAAGCTTTTGACACAGCGCCGCACGGGGCGCTGGCGCTCCTCCTGCGCCACATGGGAGTCCCAGAAGAGCTCATCAGGCTCTTTGACACCCTCAGCTGCGGGTCTCCGGTGCGCATCGTCACTGCGCACGGCCCGACGCCGAGCATTCGGCTCCACAGGGGCCTGCGGCAGGGCAGTGCGGAGAGCGCTGTGCTCTACCTCCTCCTCTTAAACCTCTCCTGCGGAGCCTTGCCTGCAAGGCGCGGGGAGATGCTCGCCATGCGGTGCCACCCCTGGTGCAGGCGTACTGTGATGACCTCCTGTTGATAGCGCATTCCCTGCCGCAATTCCTGGAGTATGCAGCGGCGATAGCGCGATATCTCACGGACATGGGAATGTCCCTCAACGTCGGTAAATGTGCCTATGCCAATACTGCTCGCATCCGTTCGATCATGGTGTGCCTGAGCCCAGGGAACACGGCGGCCCCATGGGTATGCTTACGTGCCCAGGGCCTCGATCCCAGGGGGGTGGCGACCATGAAGGAGAAACATGTACTCCGGTGTGAAGCTCTGCTGGTATTGCAAGAACACGTTGGGGCCGGCGTCGGTGCCTCAGGAGGTGATGGCGGCTGTGTTTGGAGGATCGTGCGGTACGCGGCGCCCTACCTGTCCTACACGGCGGAGGCGGTGGTCAAGCTGAATACTGCCATCAAGGCTGCGGCCCTGCAATTCGAGAAGCTGCCCAAGGACCCGTTCAACGTAGCGGTGCGGTCGGGTCATGGGTTACGGTTGGCGGATGTCCAAGTTATCTGCCGCGACTCCGTCGTGGCGACCGTGGGTCAACTCACCCACCACAGGTGGACGACAGTCCGGGATGAGCTGCGGGCCATGCTCCGGGACATGCACGTGCAGTACAGAGTGTGCGGGCAGTTCATGGTGCCCTCTGCGTCATTCGCCACGCACGCTGGCAATACGTGCGTGGACAGGGTACTCCGGGCAATGGGGACATTGCGCGTAGGACTTCTCATGCCATCGTCAGTGTACTCGTGTGTACAAGCCCATCTGCCGCAAGTGCAGTGGGCGGGGCGGAAGTGGGTGTCCCAATCCTATTCCTTCAGAGGTAGAGACATCTGCGTTCTCTCGGGGCCCCGCAATGATGCGGCGGTACAGTCCCTGACTGATCCCGCAAATGACCTCCTTCATGCGCGGCTCCCCTGTCCTGCGCCTGGGCACTGGGCTGTCCAGCTCCAGGAGTGTCATGGGGACCACCTGCACCTTCTGCACGCAGGAGTAAGGCCCCATCAGCCGAACCACGTGTGGATCACGGGGCTCCGCGACGTCTTCCGGCCGCAGCTGCCTAGTCCGTTGACTCACCGGCCAATTCACCCGGTGCGCCGAAGGAAGGCCAGCAAACGCAATAGACAGTCAACTGCGGGGGACGTGTATGTGGTGGGTGGGAACAGGGAGGAAGGATGGGACCCGGCCAACCCGGGGCTATCCATACCGTTCGTCCTGCTAGCCCCCCTCCTGTCTCTGTTGGGGGACGTCTTTGAGGGTTACCAGCAGCAAGACGATCCGGCGTCCGTCCCCCTACTCACTCCACACGCCAGGGGCGGCATAAACCCGTCACCACTGTGGGTTGTGCACGGGCGGCCAGCGTTTTCCAGCGCTTTCCAGGGCATGCGCGGCGGTGCACGGGTGCAGCAAGTGGGCAATTGTCCTTCTGCTACCAGCAGGCCCTGTCCCGGATCCAGATGAGTACTCCGTCCCGGAAGTGGTTCAGATGTTCAACGTGCCGCACGATCCGCACGTCGCCGTCACGCTGTTGCGTGATGGCGGCGCGGTGGAACAGGGATCTGTGGTGGTGTACCAGCCCTCCTGCTCCGCAACGGTTTGGGGGGTGGAGTATACCACCGCCCTGGACGCCATCAAGTCAGTCTGTGGATGTGACCTGGCCTGGAGACCACATGCGGTGTATCGGCGGAAGGTAGTCCTGTCCCCGGAGCTCAAGGCCTCCAGTGCGGCGTCCCTTGGAAGGGTGGTGCAGAGCCCTCACTCCGACGTGGCGTGGCTGGAACCCCACCGGTACTGCTTGGTGCCGGTGGCGACTAAAGTCACATCGTCTGACGCCCGGGGAAGACGACGCCACAAACGTGGCGGTGGCCAGCCACGGAATCCCCACGTGGACTGGTGTCATCTACGGCAGGGCCCTGAAGGCAGAGATCATCGCCGCGGCGGCATACCTGTTGCACACGCCCCCGTCAGCGTGCACGGTGCACGTGGTGGATGCGTCCATCATAGGAGCGCATCTCCGCAGGGCGCAGGAGGCCCTGTACCGTGGCATCAAGGGGCCGACATCACATCTGGTCAACCAGCACGCACTAAGCTGGATAGTGGGAGGGCTGCGGCGGCTGCCACGCCGGGTCGGGGGGCCGCACGACTGGGTGGTGAGGCAGAGCTCGCACTTGGCGGCGGTCCCGCTCGAGGCGCCGGACTCTGCCGCGGCCCGTGCAATGGCCCCGCCTGTCCATCTCGCCCTACCAAAGGAGCACGCCATCCTCTTGGTGCCCGGGGATAATGGAGAGCGTGGGCCCTGTGTGCCATCCATGCAAGCCCTTCAGCAAGTCCGGGAGATGGAGTGGCGTTCGCTAGCGGCACGCACCAGGGCGCACACGCCACTGGCTGGCGCCTGCGAGGCGGTGCCCCTGGGTGCTGTACACCACGGCCCAACGCACAGAAATATGCTGCGGGCACGTGACGGTCGCTTGTCCACAATGCAGGTCATGCGACGGTGGAGACAGAAGCTCACGCGTATGGCAATACCGGCCCACCCCTGTATCTTCTGTTCGGGGCCGGAGGAGAACATTGGCCACATGCGCCTGCTGTGTGCGCGGGACGAGGAGGTGGCAGGGCTCCTGTGCAGGCGTGTGGAGGAGTTCAAGGCAGAGCTACCCCTGACAGACAGGGCGGTGGAGTTTGTGGCGTGGAGGGAGCACGGCTGCAGGTGGACTGAATCCCTGATGGCGGGTGTCGTCCCCGGGGACCTGAAGCGGCTGTTTGCTGCAGTGCGAGCGGCGTCGTCCCGGGGCCCTGCCAAGGCCAGGCTCTTTGTGGAGGACATGGTCAAGATTGGGGAAGATGTGTATGCCCGCAGGAACCATCGGCTCACCCAGATCATGCAGCTGCCGATGCAAGATCGAAGGAGGGCGGTATACGCGTTCCTGCGAGGTGACACACCCTTCTGCCCGCCGGCAGGGAGGATCCAACGGCGTCCGCTGTGGAACCCGTTTGCCGGCCTCCCCGGCGACCTGCGGGCAACCTTTCAGAGGGCACCGCTGCACGCACTGCTGGTGCCACGGTCGTGCATCGCGCACGAAGAGGCCATGTCCTTGTTCCCTCACTGCATGGCGGCAGTGGCGCAGGCCTTCAGCCAGTGGATCTGTTCCTGGGTGGCACGGGACATCACGGCATTCAGGGAGTGGTCCCGTGTGGTGTCGGCGCAATCGTGGGCCCTGGTGCGTGGTACCATGGTGAGAAGCCCTGACGACCAGAGTGATCCCTGGCTCCAGATGTACGCCAACCATCCAGCTGTGGGGAATGTCATGGGCTGGCCTCGCGAGGAGCTGCCGGTCCTTCAGCAACCTCTGTGCAGTCTCCCGATCCTGGCGGTGGCTGTCGTACTTGACGTGGGTATGTTGTGGCTGTATGACCGGCAGCTGCGACGAGCCATACCAGCGGTCACGGAGCGGCGGTCCATGGCAGTGATAGTGGGCTCCAAGCAGCTGGCACAGGTACAGGGCGACGACGCGCAAGGCCACGTCACGGAGGCCATGTTCTCTCTGCCAGAGGGGGACGACCACGTGGCTGCTGATGCCCGTCACACCCTTGACACCCTGGGCCTCGCGGCCGTCATTGAGGCACGGGCGGGAGGACAACGCTTGGTTCTAGCATCCGCCAGGGGCCCGGGGCAACACGGGGTTGATGTCTCGGGGAGGTCTTACGGTACTACGGTTGGGAGCTCCTGGCGCATGGCACACACAGCCCCAAAGTTACGCGGTGGCCCCGGCTGATTGCGGGCCTGCTGGTGATGCCCGACGGGCGACCGATACTCTGCCCGGTGTCCACGTGGGAGGAAGCGAGGCGCAGCCTACTCAGTTGTGCCACAGCACGCACGCTGGCGGGTGCTTTGCTCGGACTCCAGGACGCGTGCTGCGATATATGGCAGGGCCTGTGGTCGCAGTGTTGTGATAGTAGCTGCGTCCCGTCGCGGTCTGTGCTTCCGCAGCGATGCCACGGGTGCGGAGAGACAGCGTCAGTTTGGGTTCATCAATGTGCCTCCGTCCCACTATGCGGGACATGTAAGGAGCGTGCCGATAGGGGGTGGCCTAAGGCGAGGTGGGCACTGCGGCACTCTGGACAGATGTCCTCAAGTGCCTGGAAGACAATCCAGGGTGACCTGAAGAGCGTCCGAGTGTAAGGGGTACGGTGCTCTGGTGCGCCGCCGGCAGCCCTGCCCCTGCTGCCATGGTGGGCGGCTCTGGAGGGCGACTCGCGGATACTCTGGTTGTGCCATCAGGGAGAAAATGGTGACGGCGTGGTGGGGGCCGGGGGTGATGCAGATTGATCGGGTTAGGAACTGTGGGTGCACCTGCTACCGTCCCTACGCTGGACGCAACGGAGGGGGTAGCGCATGAGAAGCAGTGCCCGCATGGCCTGATTGTGCGGTACTGGCAGGCGGCGTATGACGGCCAACGCGATGTGACAGGTTCGTGCCGGCCTGATGGTGAGCCGTACTGCCGCCGTGCATGAGGGTCGGACAGGGATGCTTCACCCGCCTGCCCCGGGTCGCCGCATACAACAGTGGTGTGTCATGGGTCGTCCTGACCAGGGTAATAAGACCCAAACCCCTGTAGGGTATTCCCATGGCACTGGGGTCTCTACTGGCGGCTTGGCTACGGTAGTATTGGGAGTGGTTGCTCGGGATACACCGGGGGTGCAGGGAGTTGTCTGGGGGCGGGCGATATCGTTGCCGGCGCTACGGTGCACGCGTTGCGGCGCCCCCTGGGAGTATTACACGGGGTTGCGGGGACAGCCTGCAGGCCCTGGGAGCGGCGACGAAGTAGTGATGTGTGCATAGAGGGATGTGACGGCGAGGTCGTCAGGTGGACTGTATGGCGGGCGTACTTGAGACGGCGTGGCAGCCTGGGAGGAGCACTCACGAGGGGCACTCGGAGTTCAAGATGACGCTGTACTGCCGTCTTGGGGGTATACGCGGCGGTACTGGGGTCCGTACGGGGGGGGTACGCGGCGGTACTGGGGAACCGTACAGTGGGGGAGCTGCGGGGATGCGTGGCGGTACTGGGGTGTCCCCCTGACCCCTCTAACAACTCAGGGGGCGCGTAGGGGCATCCCCTGACCCCGTTACCAACCTAGAGGGACCGTGCCTGCGGGCATGTACATAGTCTAATCCCTGACCATGGCCTTGCGGTTGCGGTGGTGCTTGTGGTGGCGGCTCGCAGGTGGCATCGGCGTGGCAACGGCGGTACTGCGCGGCGTCGTAGCGAAGAGTATGCGGTCGCCTCACCATTTGTAACGACTTACCCCTGGGGGACGCCAGTCCGGCCGGCTAGAGGCGGGAAGACAGGAGGAGCAGCAGGCTAAGTGGTCCGCTGGGTGACGCGCGGGCCAATGCTATAAGTAGGCTCGCCACGTCGTCGGTGGGGGCCGAACCTGCGGCCTGGCCGCTGCTGTGGCGGAAGAGGCGCAACCACGGGAGCTGGCCAATCAGTGCAGGTAAGGGTCAAGGGTAGGCGCTAGGGCAAAGTATGTGGGCCAGATGAAGTGCACCTGGTTACCACAGCCGTGGGCGAGCCTCTGCTGGGTACCCCTACAGGGGGTCGATAATCGAACTACGGCACCCACCAGACCGAATCCCAGCCAGCGATATTCACGGGTTGCGCCACTTCCGTCGTGTAGCGGCCAGCGTCCCCCCCTGTAGACCCTCAGATTATATATTACGTGGGCAAGAGGATGCCTCGAAGCTGATTGGGTTCTGGCCCCTGACAAGGACTGCCGGCACAGTGTATATATCTTGGGTGTGGGTGCTGCTCAGGGCCACGGGGACGTGGAGTTGATACCATGTTCCTGAACTATACTAGGGGACTGATGCGGTGGGTCGGCGGCGTACATTGTGGGGACACGGGGGCCATGAAGGCTGAGGGCCAGGCTAGGCTGGAGCCTCCCAGAAATACTGGCTGTGCATAAAAGGGTTATTGCGTGTAGCAGTGGGATATGAAAAGTCAGGGGTGGTGGGTATTTACGAGTACGCAACTGACAGTGGATTACGTGGGGTCACGGGTACTGGACGTCTCCACAGTGGCGGGGATACGCGAACAACGGAGAGTCCGCTCCTGCTTCGCCACGTGCGTGCTGCTTTGTGCCTTGGTTGCCGCTTTGCGCCGGACGGAGAAGCCTTTGCTTTCTGCTTGTTGCGATGCTGCTGCATTGCTGTGCCTTGCCCCCTTACCCCCGGCGAACAAACGGGCCAGCCACCGTCGCGGTTGCTAATGCTAACGCTTTGCAGTCGCCAATGCCCCCAAATCCTGGTTGACCGGTATCCCCGGTCCTCTGGGTCCTCCGTCATGCTGTAGGCCACCCCAGGCAGCCCTGGGACCCACGGGATCGAGCAAGGCAGGAACCACCTGTCGGCGTGAGATGCCCGGTAACTCCAGTAGACGGCATGATAAGTGGTTATGACTATGACTATGACTATATATATATATCCATATATATATACATATATATATATATATATATAGACATATATATATATATATATATATATGTATATATATATATATGTATATATATATATATATATATATATGTATATATATATGTATATATATATATATATATATATGTATATATATATATATGTATATATATATATATATATATATATATAGGTAGGGTAGGATAGGTGCACTCGGTCGTGGGGAGGCGCCCCATGGTTCCTCCTGGCGTCGCCCCTGTGACGAACAGGAAGAGGTTCCGCGCGTGAAGAGGGGAGGCGGCTTACTTCCCGCTAGACCTGACTGGTGGCCCCCAACAAGACGGCCCCGGGCAACACTGGGAGGGCTGATCACCGCCAGCGTGACTGCTTGTCATGCCGGGAGTGTGGGCCCCCGTGCTTGCACACGTCCACTCCTTTGGGCAGAACCCTAGGGGTTCAGCGGACTTCCTGGCGTATCCCGTTCCCAAGGCATGCATGCATGTTCTTGGTACTGGGGTTCCGAGGTGCTTGGGTGTCGCACGCTCCGCCTCGAGTCCCAAAGCAGCGCAGGCCTTAGGATGCAGCCTTACCCCCGGTCTCCGGATCTCGTTTGGCCGGGTCACCTGCATGGCACGGGCTGCCTCAGTGCCCGGGCTATGGACACTGGGTTTCCTACTGTTGCGTGGCGCTTGTGTTTGGGTCTGGGCTGTGGTTGGGTTCGGGTTTCGGCTGCGCCCCGCCACTCCTGGCTGGGGTGTTGGGGTGTGTGTGCGCTTGTGTGTGCGCTCCGCTTGTACCCTGCCACTCCTGGCTGGGGTGTGCGGTGTGGGTGTGTGTGGTTGGGTTCGGGTTCCGGCTGCGCCCCGCCACTCCTGGCTGGGGTGTTGGGGTTTGTGTCTGCTTGTGTGCGCGCTCCGCTTGCAGCCCGCTACTCCTGGCTAAGGTGTGCGGCGTGGGTGTGTGTGCTTCGGCTCGGGTTTCGGCTGCGCCCCGCCCCTCCTGGCTGGGGTGTTGGGGTGTGTGTGTGCTCGTGTGCGCGCTCCGCTTGCACCCAGCCACTCCTGGCACGGGTGCGCGGTGTGGGTGTGTGTGTTTGGGCTCGGGTTTCGGCCGCACCCCGGTATGTATATGTATATATGTATATGTATGGATATGTATATATATATATATATATATAGATATATACATATATGTATATATATACGTATATATATATACACGTATATATATATATATATATATATATACATATATATATATATATATACATACATATATATATATATATATATATATATTACTACACCCCTCTCCCCTTAAATTTAGCTAACAACAAGCAACAAGCAACAACAAGCAACACATCTCCTTGCCGTTTTGGCCATTGCTCCGTCCCAACGGATCATTTGCCAATGTGGCCATCTTGGAGCCTGGGTGGTGGCCCTGCCAAATCCAAGTTTTGAGCCAAAGACCCACCGGTGGCGGCCCGGGGCGGTGGCGCCAAGTCGGGAGGTGCCCTCCCAAACCTGCGCAATTTTTGGGCAAAAACAGCCATTTTTCGCCCAAACAGCCCTAGTAAGGGTTCAAAACAGCGAAACGAAGGCAAACGGCTGCTACATTCCACGTGCGGCTTGACTTTCTCGTGACCAAGGGACCCAAAAGCCCGAACAACTGCGCAATGTGCACCAGCACCCCGAAACCAAGAACGGGCCGTATCTTGGGCTACGTGGCTCAAAAACGAATTCCGAGGGCACCTAGTCCACCCGCAACCCCCCACTTTTTATGGTTTCGAAGCCTCAGACTTGCCGAACGAGACGCGTAAACCCCCGTACCAGTGGTCACTTGGTGCAGCCGGAGGGCCGGCCAGCCCACGCACAGTGGGGGCCAGCGGTGGGTCCACCAGGGTCCCCAGGGGGGAAAAAATCATTTTTTCCAAGGTTGTTCCTAGACCACTTGGGATGCTCAAACAAGTGTTCTTGGGCCATTTGGAGCCCGTGGTGGCGCATTTTGGGCCATGGAAAATCCCAAAATGCCTTGAAAATGAGCCGTTTTGGGACCAAAAATGGGTCAAAAATGGGTCAAAAATGCGTTTTTCCAAAAACGATCCTGGACCATTTATGATGCTCAAACAAGTGGTTTTAGCCCATTTTGAGCCCGTGGCGACGGGTTTTGGCTCCTGGAATCTCCCAAAATGCGTGGGAAATGGGCCATTTTGGGACCAAAAATGGGTCAGAAATCGGTCAAAAACGCATTTTTCCTAAAGTGATCCCGGACCATTTGGAATGCTCAAACAAGTGTTTTTAGCCCATTTTGAGCCCGTTTTGACCAAGTTTAGCCCCTCCCACCACATGTATGCACCACTTTGTGACCTTCGCACGTACCTTGGAGCCGTGTGGTGGAGCCACCTAGAGTTGGGAGAGGGGTGTAGATTGGAGGATATATATACATATATATATATATATATACATATATATATATACATACATATATATATATATATACATATATATATACATATATATATATACATATATATGTATATATATATACATATATATATTACTACACCCCTCTCCCCTTAAATTTAGCTAACAACAAGCAACAACAAGCAACAACAACACGTCTCCGTGCTGTTTTGACCATTGCTCCGTCCCAACGCTTCGGATCATTCGCCCATGTGGCCATCTTGGAGCCCGGGTGGTGCTCTTGGCAAATCCAAATTTTGAGCCAGAAAACTCAGCCGTGGCGCCCGGGGCGCTGGCGCCAAGTCGGGAGGTGCCCTCCCAAATCTGCGTTGTTTTGGGCCAAAAACAGCCATTTTCGCCCAAAATAGCCCCCGAACCCGGGCGAAACGCCCGAACGAAGGAAAGTAGTGGCCACACAGCACGTGCAGCTTGACTTCATGGTCTCAAAGAGCTCTCTAGTGCCCTTCAACTCCACGATATGTCCGAGAAACGGCCCAAAAAGGCGCCAAAAAGCCCCAAAAAAACTGCGCAATGTGCACCAGCACCCCGAAACCAAGAACAGGCCGTATCTTGGACTACGTGGCACCAAACCGAATTCCGAGAACACCTAGTCCACCCGCAACCCCCGACTTTTTATGGTTTTTAAGCCTCAGAATTGCCCAACGAGACACGTAGACCCCCGTACCAGTGGTCACTTGGTGCAGCCGGAGGGCCGGCCAGCCCACGCACAGTGGGGGCCAACGGTGGGTCCACCAAGGTCCCCGGGGCGAAAAAAAAGATTTTTTCCAAAGTTGTTCCTAGACCACTTGGGATGCTCAAACAAATGTTTTTAGGCCGTCTGAAGCCCGTGGTGGCGCGTTTTGGGCCATGGAAAATCCCAAAATGCCTTGAAAATGGGCCGTTTTGGGACCAACAATGGGTCAAAAATGGGTCAAAAACGCGTTTTTCCAAAAGTGATCCTGGACCATTTATGATGCTCAAACAAGTGGTTTTAGCCCTTTTTGAGCCCGTGGCGACGGGTTTTGGTTCCTGGAATCTCCCAAAATGCCTTGAAAATGGGCCATTTTGGGACCAAAAGTTGGTCAAAAATCGGTCAAAAACGCGTTTTTCCTAAAGTGATCCCGGACCATTTGGGATGCTCAAACAAGTGTTTTCAGCCCGTTTTGAGCCCGTTTTGACCGATTTTAGCCCCTTCGACCACATGTATGCACCACTTTGTGCCCTTCGCACATACCTTAGAGCCGTGTGGTGAAGGGAACTAGAGTTGCGGGAGGATATATATATATATATATATATATATATATATATATATATATATATAGTGTATATATATATATATATATATATATATAGTGTATATATATATATATATATATATATATATATATATATATATATATATATATATATATATATCTATATATATATATATATATATATATTGTTGTTGTTGTTGTTGTTGTTGTTGAAGGCACCCAGCACGTGCCGGCAGGAGAAATTGCCAGACACGCTCTCCCTGGGCAGGGCACAAGGGAGCAGTCGGCCGGCGTCACGCTGGCCGGGCGTGTGCCGAAGACGACCGAGGGGGGGGGGGGGGGGCGCCGTGGTGTGTGGGGGGGGGGGCGCGTGTGGAGGAGGGTGGGGCCACCTGAGGACGTCACCCTGGAGCCCTCCCCCGTCTCGCGGGGGAGAGTTACTCGTCCTGTGCGAAGCGGCTGTGGCGGGGGCGGAGGGTGGGGCCGTGACCTTGGGCTGGGGAAGGCACGCCAGGGTCCACGGAAAGTCCGCGCCTTGCCCGAACATCCCGCCGAGGTGGCTGTTCCTCGTGTGAGGGCGTGGCGTGGCCAGGGGCGCTGGCCCGTGCTTCAAGCTAGCCTTCTACGGGGGCGAGGGGAGGCCTGGGAGTTGCGGTCTGCCGGCGCCTAGTCACCTCTGCTGGAGTTGTGCTGTGGCCGCCTCGTCCCCGGTCGTGCGGGCTTGCGCGCACGTCGGTCATGGGGGAGGGAAGGGAAAAAGGGCGGGAGCACAAGAGCACGAACATGGGTTCACTGTCGCTGGCGTGCTGTGTTCGGTTCAGGTGCTGTTCCCTGGTGCCTGTCCCTGTGCCCTGTGTACGGGAGGCCGCGCGGCACAGCCGGCGGGGGGTCGCAGCCCGGGCCGGGCGCATGGGTAGCGGCGGGCGGCCGCGTCGGACGCGGCGCCATGCGGGTGCGGGGCCCGTGGCGGTCGCAGAGGGTTGCGGGCGGTCCAGCCGGCGGTCGAGAGTGGCCCTGAGCGCCCCACACAGTGGGGTCGGTGGGCGTGTCGGGGGAGGGCGCGTCCTGCATGCCATGGTGCGGAGGGCGCGCGCGCAAGGGCGTCGGTGTGCGCGGTGCGGGCCCCTCTGCGGGCCGAGGGACCTGCGGTGAGCTGGTTGCGTTGCCTGGGGGCTGAAACCGGGGCCGGGTGCATGGGTAGCGGCGGGCGGCCGAGCGAGTGCGGGGGCCGTGGCGGTCGCTGGGAGGCGTGGGCGGCCCAGCCGGTGGTCAGCAGAGGCTCGAAGGGCCCCACACTGTGGGGTCCAGGGGCGTGCCGGGGGCGAGCGCGCTGTGCAGGCCAAGGTGCAGGGGGGGCACGCGCAAGGGTGTCGGCGTGCCTGTCGGGGGCCCCCTGAGGGCCGTGGGACCCGCGGCTGGCAGGAAGCGCTGCCCGGGGGCCGAGGCCGGGGCCGGGCGCGTGGGTAGTGGCGTCCACGGGGACGAGTGGCCGAGGCGAGTGCGGGGTGGTGCGTGCGGGCCGGTCGGTGGCCGGTGGCCTCACTGGGAGTCCCACACGGTGGGGTCGACGGGCGTGCCGGGGGCGTACGCAGCGTGCAGGTCGGGCAGCAGCGGGCGCACGTGCAGGGCGTCGGCGTGCCCGATGAGGACCTCACTGAGGACCGAGGGGTTGGCGGCAAGCAGTATGCGATGCCCGCGGGGGGTGGCAGCGAGGAGCGGGGGGATGTCTGCGGCCCGCGACCTGGGGGTGAACACGACGTGGGCTGGGTGCGGCCCCGGGAGCGGTGCCGGGGGGAGCGGTACCACAGGACGGCGGTCTACTGTGAGGCGCCAAGTGGCGCATTGGCGGAGGAGCCAGATAGGGCGATGCTGTGGCGCAGTGTGTGGGGCTGGGAGCTGGGCGGCGTGGGGAAGTGCGGCGGGGGGGGGGGGCAGGGCGGTGACGTGGGAGGGGGCACGGCGGAGAAGTGACGCCAGCGACGTGTGAGTCGTGCTGAGGGTGAAGAGGAGCTCGCGGAGGAATTCCTCCCGGCCGGCGCTGTCCAGCAGAGGGGGGGCGCCGTGGAGGGAGGAGGAGTGCCGCTTGCCAAGCAGGCTGAACCCCAACTGCGTCGGGGGGCCGGGTCGCGGGGCGGCTGGGAGGTGCTCGGAGAGGTACACCGCGGTGGTGGCCGTGCGGAGCTCTAAAGGGGTGACGGGGCGGGGGGAGTGGCCGGCAGTGGCTGCCAGGATGGGCGGGTGCGTGAACAGGTGCCACGCGAGGAGTAACTGCAGGGCGTAGTGGGGGGGGCAGTGGTGCTGGAGGTGGGCGGCGGAGTCCGGGTAGGGGCGGTGACAGAAGGGGCACGTCACGCCTCCGTAGCCGGGGGGGTGGTCCTGGGAGTGCAGTACCCGGAGGTGCGTGATGCGGTGGAGGGCCAGCGCCGGGATCTCGGCGCGTTCATACGCGAGGCGGAGTTGGTGGGAGGACCAGCCTGGGGGCAGGGGCCGGAGGTGCAGTGCGTGGGTGCGGGCGGTGGTGGCCGCATACGCTGCCTCTGCGGCGCGCGTGGGGTTAAGGAAGATTGCGCCCTCATGGAGCGCCACGATGCGGCCGTGGAAGAGTGCGGACCAGGGGAGGGTCCACGGGGAGGCGGCGTGGAGCCCGCGGCAGGCTAGGCTGTCAGCTTCGGCGTTGAGGGTGGCGAGGTGGCTGACGGAGCCGGAGTCGTGTTGCGCGGGGAGCCAGGCCTCGTGCATGCGGAAGGAGGCGGAGAGGAGGGCCGCCCGGAATGGGATGGAGAGGGCGGAGGAGGGGGGCGGGCCGCGGGTGAGGTCGCAGAGCTGGGAGGCGGTGGAGTCTGAGGCGAAGAGGGCTGCGCCGGACCAGCCGCGGAGGGTGAACATGGCGGCTTTTTTGGCGATCCACTCTTCGTCGGTGGAGTGGCCGGCGAGGGCGTGGAGGCCGAGCCAGCCGCGGTAGAGAGTGCCGTGGCGGGGGTGCCAGAGGAGGAAGCCGGCGCCGAGGCGGGTGCTCTCTTGGCTGCCGTCGCATGCGACCACGACATGGGGGAGGGAGCAGAGGGGGGCCAGCGAGCCGGTGTGGTGCTGCGGGGCGGGGCGTACGTGGGGGGAAGGGAGGAGGTGGACGGTGATGTCGAGGGGAGCGAGTGCATGCGCAAGGGCGGGACCTTCGGTGAGCCAGGGGTTGGGGCGGCGTGGGGAGACGAGGGACGCCGTGGCGGCTACTGCGAGGGTGTTGGGGCCCCAAGAGGCGCGGACGTAAGTGCGGAGGAGGTTGAGGGGGGCCCTGTACGCCAGGAGGGGGGCGCCCGGACCGCCCTGCTGGAGGGGGAGGTGGAGGAAGGCCGAGTGAGCCCAGGGGGGCAGATGGAAGGCGTGGCGGTATGCATTGTTGATTGCGACCTGATGGGGGCGGAAGGAGAGGGGGGGGGATGAGGACGCCCGAGGTGACGTAGTCGAGGGGGGAGAGGCCGAAGGCTTGCAGGGAGCGGAGCTGGAGTATCGGGCAGGCCTCGCGGTTGCGGCTGGCCTTGCGCGCCCGGTCGAGAGACGCGCGGGTCTTGTTGATGACGCGGAGGAGGGGGAGCTCGGGGAGGATGGGGATGCCGACGACTTCCGGGGGGGCGGTGGTGGTGGTGCCGGTGTGCTGCGGGACGTCGGCTGTGACGAGGGTGGGCCGGCCTGGGCGGGAGTCGATGAGGGAGAACTTCTGCTTGTCGGGGTGTATGATGCGGCCGGCGCGGCGAGAGCACTCGCGGCAGTCAGTGGCCATGGCTGCCACGTCCGTGAGGGAGGGGGTGATAAAGCGGCGGTCGTCGCTGTACGAGAGGTGGATGGCGGGGAGGGATGCTGAGTGGCCGGGGACGGTGAGGGGGAGGGTGATGGAAGTGTTGGGGCGCATAGCCCGGGTGATGACCAGGCTGGGGGCCTGGCAGTGGAGTTGGGCGAACCCGTCGCCTTGGTTGCCCCCCTCCTCGGTACTGAAGGGGTGGACGAACCCTTCGCGGGTGGCCACGCGGATGACCAGGCGGCTGTAGAAGCCGTCTGCCCAGGGGCCAAAGTCCCACGTGGCGCGGAGGCGGGAGCAGAGGCGGGAGTTGTCCTGGCGCAGTACCCTGAGGTACGCGTCAGACTCGTCCCAGTCGCAGATGGCGCAGGTGCCGTGGGTGGAGAGGGCTGTGTAGGCGGCGGCGCGGGCTACGAGGGCGAGGCCGAGGGCGGAGTGGCCTGGGCGGTAGGCGAAGGAGGCGGGTGTGTAGGTGGAGGTGAGCTCGAGATCGGCGGCTAGGCGGGTCGTGGCGATGCCGGACGCTGCACCGGTAACGCCCGACTCCACGTCGACGGGGCAGAAGGAGCGTGTGAGGTGCCAGGGGAGTGGCTTGGTGGGCTTCCCCTTGTAGAGGCCGTAGCGGACGGTCTCGTTGGAGACGCCCGGGTTGCCGGATTCGAGCTGGAGGAGGAGGTGCAGCAATCCGAGGTGGATGCCTCCGCCGCTGCTGAAGAGAGCTGCGCGCGCCACATTGTCAGTGGACACGGCGAGGGAGCGCTTGCCCATGCGACGGTGGGCGAGGATGGCGGTGGTGATGAGGGGGGGGGACTGGCGGGTGAGGGCGTACGCCCGGAGGGAGGCGGGGGATTCTGGTCGGTTGTTCGCGCGGAGGGCGTCGCGGAGTAGGGGGAGAGTGAGGTCGGTGGGCGGGTGCAGGAGGGGGAGCCAGGGGTCCGGGGTGCAGCGGGCGGCAAAGAAGGCGTGATCCACGGAGACGTGCCGGTTGGCCGTCTGGGACCGGGACTGTGCCGTGACCTCGGCAAGCCATTCCTCGCGGGTCGTGAGGGTGGCCCCTGGGTGGGGGAGGATGCCGTTGAACGGTTCCAGGGGAGGGGAGGGCAGCCAGAGGACTGTGCGAGTGGCGGAAGTGATGCAGGGGGGGGAGAGGACGGCAGCGCGAGAGACGTAGCCGCGGGCGGCCGATGCCTCCCGGTGGGCAAAGGACTGGGCGGCGAGGTCTTGCGTGGAGAGGGGAAAGGTGAACCGGGCCAGGGACCGTAGTAGTGTGGGGCCGTCAGGGGGGTGCGGGAGCAGCTGGTGCGCGAGGGAGTGGTGGGCGGCGATGTAGTGGTCGGGGAGGGAGGGGGTAAGGGAGAGCCAGCCCCACGCCAGGTCCAGGGCGGCTGAGAGGGAGTCCTTGTCCTCGACAGTCGCCAGGCGCCATCGGAACAGACGCCACGAGTGGGCGTCGCAGGAGCGGTGGTGCAGGGTGACCTGCGCCAGCACCATGGCGTGTGAGGTGTGGCAGGGGAGGACGTGCTGAGTGTGGGAGGCGATGGGACCGGTGGCAAAGATGTGGTCGATGGCGGTGGAACGGGGGGAGCCGTGGCGGGTGGTGAAGTTGGTGAGAGTGGCTGAGGGGACCAGGCGGTGCCAGGCTGAGAGCGGGCCTAGGGCCCCGAGTGCAGAGGCCAGGGGGGTGCCTGGGGCTCCTGTGCTGTTGAGGTCGCCCAGGAGGACGCACAGGTCGGGCCGTACGCAAGAGCGGAGGTGGTTCATGAGCTTGACCTCGGTAACCCACTCGAAGTACGAGAGGCGTTGGGGGAGGTGGGCGTTGAACTGGAGGGCCCGACCCCCTAGCGAGAGGGGGACCGTGGAGGCAATCCAATGCGGGCTGTCGTAGACGAGGTCGGCGGGTTGGGAGGGGGCGCGGAGGGACCAGAGCCAGGACGTGCGGAGGCCTGAGCCCTGGCCGGAAGCGGTGCTGTAGTGGGCCTCGTACCTCGGTGGGAGGGCGGGGCGGGCCGAGGCCAAGTCCCAGAGTTCCTGCTCGGCGACCACGTCGGGGGACAGGGCCTCGAGCCAGGTGCGGGCGAGGGACACTTGGCTGGCGATGCCGCCCGAGTTGTGTGTGAGAAAGGTGAGGGCTGTGTGGCGGAGGGGGGTGGACGCCTGGTCACGGGGGTCGGGGAGGGAGAGGACGAAGGCAAGGGTCCGCTGGAGGAGGCGGTCGGGAGGGGGGGCGCAGGGGGCGGCCTAGGGGATGGCGGAGACGGGGACAGCCCCGGGCAGTAGCATGCCCTGGAAGCCGACCACACAGCGGGCGATGATGTCACGAGTGCACACAGGCGGGGCCTTGTGGGGGGAGGTGCAGAAGAAGTGAGGCCAGTGGTCGGTCTGCGATGTGGGGAGGTCGACGAAGGCGGTGTGTGGCGTGGGGCGTCCACAGTCTGGGCAAGCGGAGGAGGTGACGAGCGGGGCGTCGGGGAGGGCGGGGTGTAGCGCCCACGCTGAGGTCGGGCCTGACGAGCGAGTGTACGCTGGGGACGGGGGGAGGGGGGTTGTAGGCAAGTGGGCGGTGTCCCAGAAGGCGGTCCACTTGGCGTCCACGTGCAGGGGAGGGGTGATCCAGAAGGAGGGGTCACCGCGCTGGCGGGGGAAGGAGGCGAGCCAACTGCACACTGTGGGGAGGGCGGAGGCGAGGAGCGAGGCAGGTAGCGACGTGGAGACCTGGGCGGCGTGCAGGAGGTCTCGGAGGGGGCCCGGGGGGAGGTCAGCGGCCAGGGGGAGGCCAAGGGGGAGAAGATCAGCAGAGTGTGTGCACACGGGGCAGCGCGTGAGGGCAGGGCGCCGCAGCGTGCCGCAGTGAAGGCATATACGGGGGGCGGAGGCCGGTGGTGGAGCGGGTGCGCGGGGGGGGGTCCCACGGGCGTGGGACTGGGGACGGGGCTCCGGGTCGGAGAGAAGGTCAGCCCCGGCGCGGTGGGCGTTGAGTGGGCGGGGGAAGTGTGAGGCGAGGAAAGTCGCCCAGGCTAGGGTTGGGAGGTTGGGAGCGCTGGAGGCAGGGGGGAGTGTCCGGCAGGGCGAGTCAGTTGTGTCTGCGGGCACTGGGGAACATGGCGCCGCGGACTGCCCTGCCTGACGAGGGGGCCGAGGGTGTTGTGCGGCCATGGTGCCGCGGGGAGCGTCGGGGGGAGGAACGGGGAGGTGACTGCTGGCGGCTGCGTTTGGCGGGGCGGGGCTGAGGGTCGCCCGGGACGGGCGGGCGGTGGGAGGGGGGGGTGTTGAGAGTGGCAGTGGGGGCGTGCCAAGGTTGCCGATCGTCCCGTCTGCCCTGGACCGTAAGGGACCAGCCCTCGTTGTGCTGGATGACGCGCGTGGGCAGCGAGGCGAAGAGGGAGGTGTGCAGGGCGGGGGCGATGTGGGCGAATGCGTGCCAGCGGCGGGCGTCGGCGTCAGTGACGTACACGACGGTCTGCAGGTTGTGGGTGAGGGTGACTGCCATGGAGGGGTGCGGGCCTAGGCGGAGGCCTGAGACGTGGACGACGACGGTGGTGGCTGGCGAGGAGCCGACGGGGGCGAAGGTGGGGACCGAGGAGGCGGGGGTGGCGCCAGGGGCGGAGGGCGCGGGGGTGCCCGGGAGAGGGGGCTGGCCGAGGAGGGGAGGGGCGAAGATTGGTGCGGGCGGGACGGCGGCGCCAGAGGCTTGCAGGGAGTGCGTTGGCAGTGCGGAGGAGCCAAGGCGGAACGTCGAGTTCCGCCGTGGAGCGGGAAGAGGGCAGTCTTGGTGTAGGAGATGAGCTCCTGGAACTGGGCCGGGCTGGAGAGACGGCCACACAGCCGTGCGATGGCTGCGCGGAGGGTGTCGGCGGAGGAGACGTGTTGGAGGTCCTGGTAGGCCTCTAGGGGGAAGGAGGGGGCACTGGCGATTGTGAAGGCTGCCGTCAGCCAGGGAGTGTCGGCATGGGATTGAGCGGCTGTGATGAGGGGCTGGATGGCCTGGAGGGCAGGCAGGGAGGCCGCGGAGGAGGCGGCGGCTCCGTACCGTTGGGAGACCAGGGTGAGGAGCTTGTTGAGGTGGAGGCGGAGGGTGGGCTTGTGGAGGTCGGGGCAGGAGTGCCAGGCACCCTTGGCGGCGAGCACCAGGCTGGCGGTGGACGTGGAGACCGAGAGGTGCTGCACGGTCCTGGGGGGCAGGTGGCAGTTCTTGCCCATAGCCACAATGCACATGGCCGTGTGGTGGGCGTCGGCCTCGGGGACGGAGGAGAGGCCGTCGAGCAGGGTCAGCGTGTCCTCGGAGCTCGGGGTGGGGCCAGCCTGGAAGAGAGTCTCCGAGTCTGACGGGGGTTGTGCGGCCGGCTGCGGGGGCTGGGGACAGGGGGGAGGCAGGGACAAGGGTTGCGAAGCGCCGGGGGGCACAGGGGCGGCGGCGGAGGCGGGGGCTCCGGGCCCCGCAGGGGGGTCTTCCGCCTGCGGGTTAGCGCGGCGGGCGGCTGCAGTGATGGCGGTGGAGATGTTAGGGGTGCGAATTGAACCATCATCCTTCCGATGGTTCAACTCGGTGTACCACCGTCGGGCAGACAGGGGGCAAGGAGCGGGGACACGGACGTGGGGGCTGGCGGGGTCGAAGACGCAGCTGAGGGGGGGGCAGGCCAGCCGGGAGGCGGTCTGCTGGGCCGCCCAGGTTGCTACCCAGTGGAGCAGGGCGACCCGGGCGACCTTGGGCTTGATGGCCTCCTCGAAGGCGAGGAGGTCCAGGAGGCGGCGGAAGGGGATGGAGGGGGGAGGTCGGGGGAGAAGGGGGAAATGTGGGCGAGGGCAGCCGAGACGAGAGTGGCCTGGTCGAGGGTGGAGGCACGAGCGCCCCAGTCGATGAGGGCGCTCATGCAGGAGGCCTAGGGGAGCCACGAGGCGTCGTGGTGTGTGGTGAGGAGGGAGATCTCGTTCTCGGTGAGCTGCTCGGTGAAGGCGAACCACCAGAGGAGGGGGCTGGCTTCGATGGGGGAGCCGGCGAGGGGGATGGAGAGGACGTCCACATTCGCCGGCATGTGGCGCGCAGAGGCCAGCAGGCGTTGGGGTTGCTGGGAGTCCAGAGCGATGGACAGGAGGGGCCAGGCGTCGGCTGCCGTCAACTGTTCGTGCTGGAGGTCGGGGGACAGAGCTGAGAATGGGTGGGCCATGGTGCCTGTGGGGAGCAGAGCAAGGGAGGTTCCGACACACGGCGGGCCGGGGGCTGGGAGGTCCGTTGCCGGCTGTGGGCGACAGCCGTGGTGCGTGGTGAGGGTGGGGGGGGGTTGGGCGGGGTGGGCGGTCCAGAGCTGGGCTCTGGGGGTCGGTGGCGTGTGGTGGTGGTGGGTGCGTCCTGCTACCGGTGTCCTACTACGAGGAAGTGATGAGGGTGAAGACTGCTCGGGGACTGAGGCCGGAGAGCCTGGGGAGGGGGAATGGGGCGCTGGCGGCGGGTTATCCCCAGCTGGGATGGCCGGGGTGCCCTGGGGCCCCATTGGGGCAGAGGCTCCCAACGTCGGGTGGGTGCGAAACCTCGGCCTGTCCTTCCGTCACCGAAGTTCTTAGGATTCGACCCCAGGAACTTACCCGCCGCGGGGACTGTGGGCCGGGACGGCCAAGGGGGATGATTATGAAGAGGACGTGGGGGGCCAGGAGGAGCCTGGCGGTCGGCACCTGCCTTCGGCCTGGGGGAGGCCGATGCCCGGGGCTATTACCTCTCCCTTGTGCCCGTGGTGCGGTGCTGGGTGGTGGTGAGGTACCCCCCAACCGGCGACTGTGCCCGGTGCCGTGGGCACAGACGCCAGTTGAGGGCGGGTATGAAGCGCCCGGTCGCCTCGCCTCCCCTGCACAACAGCCCGCCAGGCGCTGCTGGGCCTCTAGCGCCAGCCGTTGTGGGGGGGGGCGCTGGGGGCAGTGCGGGGCCCCTCCGCTCTCCTGGCGGCCCGCACTGTCCGTATAATGCAACAAGGGGCGGCGCGGGCTCGAACCGTACGCGCGGGCCGCGCCGCCCCAGCTGGGATGGGGGACAGGGGGGGGACCGGGGGGGGACAGGGGGTCGCGGCAAGTGGAAGGACGGTGGCGGGGGCTCGAACCGCGCACCCGCGGGCCCCACCACACTCCAGTCGGGCGTCGCTGCGCCAGGGGTTCTGGGGGCCCCACCCAGGGGCCGTTGGCCCCCCCCTTTCGGTTAGTCTGAGGAGGGAGAGGCAAAGGCCACTCGCGGCCATGACACATGGTGCATAGGGAGGGAGGTACGACTCACGCCACGCCATGATGCATGCAGCAGGGGGAAGGGGGGGCAAGGCCTGGACCCCCACCGCGTATGGGGGGTCCTCTTGTCAGCCCGGCGGCTGACCGTCGGCGGCCGCGGCAGCTCACCATTGTGGCGTCGTCCATCTGAGAGGTGGAGCGGTGGGCAGGGGTGGTGGGGGAACGTCGAGCACGTGGGGGGGGGGGGGGGCTGAGGGTTGGTGGGCGGGCGCGCGCGTGAGGGGGAGGGGGTGAGGTGAGCTCAGCCGCAGAGCGTCACCGGGCGGCTGACCGGGGCAGAGGAGCGGTCGGGGCTGGCCAAAGTCGGCCGGGGAGCCCAGGCCGCTCGCGGAGTCGGGGGGCCGCGGTCAGCGGTGGGGCCCGCACCCCGCTCGGCAGGGACGAATCCCGCCGAGCATCATCCACGGGGGCGAATCCTGGTGGAGGCAGGGGGAAGTGCCACGCCGTCCCCTCGCGGCCGAACGGGACCGGGACCGGCCCCGCCGGGTGGATTGTAGCGGCACCAATCAAATCCGAAATGCTCTCCAACGAGTGATTAAACAATCAAGACATTTGGTGCCTAAAATCAGAGTGAGCATTTTCAAATAAAACATTATTACTCACAATGAAATACTCGCATTGCACTCAACTGAGCATCGCATTTATAATCTACAGTGCGCACGCGCGTGCCTCAGAGTGCCTGCAGTGCACTGGTCTGCTGCACGCCCCTCCCAAGTCAGTCCAAGGGGACCTGGGGCTGGCTGACACAGACAAACAGTCGCAGCCAGTGCACTGCACACCAAAACTGATGTACAAAAAAAATAGACACTCAGAGAAACACAACAATTTCTTAAACACCCCGGTGCCCAACGATGGCAAGCCACCTGGTGTCAGGGGCTTCCTGTGTCCCCTGTGTCTCATGGATCTAATCACAGCCCAATGCCAAAAAAAAAAAAATCCTGCACCAAAATTTACAAAACCCCTGCTCAGAAATTTGTCCATATAAAAAAAAACAAAAGACATTCCAGAAAACACCCAAACAGGCATTGCAGCAAAAGCAACACAAAATCTGTTGTGGACTGACCCACAGGGTGCAGTAACCCTTAAGCTAATGTACAGGGTCTTCAGGGCACTTAATGTGCCGTGCACTGAGCCTTAGTTAACTGCACTGAGCCTTAGTTAACTTCTGAGCGTTGTGGTCTGGGGGCTGGTGCAGGGCGGCTGGGCATGGACTCCGTGTGCTCTGAGGGGGGGATTGGCCTGCCGTGGTGGCTTGATGGCCCCCCACACTGATCTGCAGACCTGCAGCAGGGAAAGAGACAAAGAAAAACTGCGGTAATAATATAATGTACGCATGCATGTGCCAGAAGCACTGCACACTCACTGTTGGGACGTAGGCCTGTCAGTCAGAGCAGGACCCAGCAGCACACACTGCACCCCAATCCCTGCTCCACTACCTGCACTAGGCCACTCATGTACCTGACATGTACACAACTCCTTCTAAGGGAAACACGGTTGGGGGGGCAAACACCCACATACTGCCCAACCCGGCTGCTAGGCGCCAACCCTGGCCCTACTTCACAGCCCTGGCTGCTAGGCACCACCTCCTGGTCCTGGCCCAGCTCGTCGTGGCCTAGCCTGTGCAGGCAGCAAAATCACTGCCTACATGCCTGCACCCTGACCCTGTGCAGCTCCAGCACCCCACACCCAACAGCTACCTGCCGCAGTCACTGTACAGCCACAGGCTGTAAACGGCGAAAACTAAAACAAGGGTGCATATCAATGCAAACCCTGGAGCACAAAAACAGTGCTTTCGGACCGACAGTGGCCCTGCACACAAAAGTCGTTTTGACATGCAGCTCATTCTGAGCTAGATTCCGTCTCAGTCACAGAAATAACCATAACAGTCTCCTACGACAAGTTAACAAATAGACGAAAGGAGACGCGCCAGCTGCGCCACGAGCAGCACAGGACGCGAAAAAGCACATATAGTGGCTAAATCAGGCCACAAATGAGTTAGATGCAAAAAATGACTTGCACATGAACGTCGCAAACAGCAGCAAAACCACCGCCAAAACTCCTGAGTGGCAGCATAGATACCAAAACAAACTGGGCACACCGCAACGTCGCCTACACCAGCGACAGTCACACAGAGCTCAACTCCGCAACACTGTTACCAGGCGAGTGCAAAAACCGCACATGGCACAACCCAGGCAAGTGCTAAACCGCGCAAGGGCAACAGGTGCAAGACACTGTACGCAAAACAGCCAGTACAGGCAGGTGAGGCAAATCCACCAGCAACAACAAAGGAGAAAACAAAGAAGAAAAAAAAATACACACAGTGACATAATCTTATTCAGTCTCCTTGTTAGTCACCCCGAGGGCGTCGTCGCTTCTCAAGTCCAGCAGCACTGCGGCGACCTCTGCGACACTTTTTGGTACCAACGGGGCACACTGGCACTTGGTGGGTCGCAGATTTCCTGGAAGTGCACTCCACGGCTGCAGGCGAGGCTGCCTCATCATCCGTAACCTCCTTGGGCAGCTGCTGAACCTCCTGGACCACCAAGGCTCCTACCCTCTCAAGCACAAGCAGCGCAATAGCCGCACCAGCTGCAATGTCCAAAGGAGTGTCAGAATGGTTGAACAATACCACAGCGACGCCGCGTCGGTCTGTGCTGGCCGCGCTCACAGACACGTGATGCACCCATGCAAGTCCTGGCAGCGCAAAGACACCCAGCCTGAACCCTGGCGGCGCAGATATAGCACAGTCAGTCCTGACCAGCGCTTTGCCGTGCGCCGGCACCACCAGGTCATACGCGCTGTGCAACGTGTAGTCCGACGCCTGTAGAGAACTTGTACCTGGCAGGACAGCTTGCATGCTGAGTCGCTGCACCTGCAGCGCCGGCGTCGTGAAACTCATGTCTCGCGAAGTCGCCTACGTCGTGTCTCGTGTTTGGATGCACTCTCGAACATTGGGATTGTCAGATTGTTTAATTGTAGCGTAGCTCGCAACGCACGGCACCAATCAAATCCAAAATGCTCTCCAACGAGTGATTAAACAATCAAGACATTTGGTGCCTAAAATCAGAGTGAGCATTTTAAAATGAAACATTATTACTCACAATGAAATACTCGCATTGCACTCAACTGAGCATCGCATTTATAATCTACAGTGCGCACGCGCGTGCCTCAGAATGCCTGCAGTGCACTGGTCTGCTGCATGGATACCGGGGGGGCGGGCGGGGCTGGGCACCGGGGCTCCGGGGCCCGGGTCCCTGGTGGTTGTGGGCCGGCGCGGGGGAGACCAGGCGGGCCCATGGGCTGCGGCTGGTGAGGGGGGGGCGTGGAAGGGCTGGGCGGGCTCGGGGGCGAACCCCGAGAGGCCCCCGGGGGCTGGGCGAGGGCTCCCGAGGGCGGCCTTTCCTTGAAGGGGATGGGGGTTGCTCCCTGCCCGGGGGACGACGGGGGCCCCTCCTGAGCGAGGGGGGGGGAGGGCGTGTATCGCCCGATGTAGGGCCATGTCGATTCATGGCCGCGCGGCATGGGACTATATACCCAAGCCTCCGCGCCGGAGTCCCTTTTTTCGGCAGGGCTGAGGGTGGGCGGGGGGGGCGGGCGGTTATGGAGTGCACCTTCCCTTGCGGGGGGGGGGGGTTGCCGGTGGGAGCT
Organism: Eutreptiella sp. 'Long Island Sound 2002'; assembly: GCA_964036045.1. NCBI lineage: Eukaryota > Euglenozoa > Euglenophyceae > Eutreptiales > Eutreptiaceae > Eutreptiella > Eutreptiella sp. 'Long Island Sound 2002'. The sequence continues at coordinate 97,397,648 of OZ038379.1, read as the reverse complement.
CTGTCCGGCCTGGCCGTGTGAACCCGGTGGCGTCCCCTGGGCTCGTGGGCCCCTTCGAGGAAGAACCTCGGATATGTATATATATATATATGTATATATATATATATATATATATATACATATATATATAGTCATAGTCATAGTCATAACCACTTATCATGCCGTCTACTGGAGTTACCGGGCATCTCGCGCCGACAGGTGGTTCCTGCCTCGCTCGATCCCGTGGGTCCTAGGGCTGCCTGAGGTGGCCCACAGCATGACGGAAGACCCAGAGGACCAGGGATACCGGTCAACCAGGCTTTGGGGGCAGTGGCAACTGCATTGCGTTAGCATTAGCAACTACGACGGACGCTAGCCCGTTTATTCCCCGGGGGTAAGGGGGCAAAGCACAGCAACGCAGCAGCATTGCAACAAGCAGAAAGCAAGGGCTCCTCTGTCGGGCGCAAAGCGGCAACCAAGGAACAAAGCAGCACGCATGTGGCGAAGCGAGAGCGGACCCGCCGTCGTTCGCGTACCCCCGCCACTGTGGAGACGTCCATCACCCATGACCCCACAGACTCCATTGCCGTCCGCGTACTCGTAATTGCCCACCATTCCTGACTCCAGGTATCCCTCTGCCAGCACGCAATAGCCCGTATATGCATAGCCAGGATTTCTGGCTATGCTCCAGCCTAGCCTGGCCCTCAGCTTTCATCGCCCCCATGTCCCCACAATGTACGCCGCCGACCCACCGCACCAATCCCCTAGTATAGTACAGAAACACGGTATTAACTCCACGTCCCCGCGGCCCTGAGCTGCTCCCACACCCCAGATATATACCATGCTGGCACTCCATGTCAGGGGCCAGCACCCAATCAGCTTCGAGGCATCCTCTTGCCCAGGTTTAATATAACTTGAGGGTCTACAGGGGGGGGCGCAGGCCGCTACGCGACGGGAGTGGCGCAACCCGTGAATATCGCTGGCTGGGATTCGGGCTGGTTAGTGCCGTAGCTTGGTTATCGACCCCCTGTAGGGGTACCCACCAGAGGCTCGCCCCGGGCTGTGGTCACCAGGTGCACCTCATCTGGCCCACATACATTGCCCTGGCGCCTACCCTTGACCCTTACCTGCACTGTTTGGCCAGCTCCCGTGGTTGCGCCTCTTCCGCCACAGCAGCGGCCAGGCCGCAGGTTCGGCCCCCACCGACGACGTCGCGAGCCTACTTATAGCATTGGCCCGCGCGTCACCCCTCGGACCACTCAGCATGCCGCTCCCCCTCCCTCCTCGCCTCTTGCTGACCGGACTGGCGCCCCCCAGGGGTAAGCCGTTACAATGGTGAGGCGACCGCATACTCTTCGCTACGACGCCACGCAGTACCGCTGTTGCCACGCCGATGCCACCTGCGAGCCGCCACGACACGCACCACCGCAACCACAAGGCCATGGTCAGAGGTTAGACTATGTACATGCCCGCAGGCACGGTCCCTCTAGTTTGTTAACGGGGCCAGGGGATGCCCCCACGCTCCCCCTGAGTTGTTAGAGGGGTCAGGGGGACACCCCAGTACCGCCATGCATCCCCGCTGCTCCCCCACTGTACGGTTCCCCAGTACCGCCGCGTACCCCCACCGTACGGACCCCAGTACCGCCGCGTATACCCCCAAGACGCCAGTACACCGTCACCTTGAACTCCACGTGCCCCCCGTGAGTGCTCCTCCCAGGCTGCCACGCCGTCTCCAGGACGCCAGCCATACTGTCCACCTGAGGACCTCGCTATCATATCCTTCTACGCACACATCTCCGCTTCGTCGTCGCCCCTGGGGCCTGCAGGCTGTCCCCGCAACCCCGTGTAACACTCCCAGGGGGCGCCGTAACCCCGTAACCCCCAGACAACGCAGTGCACCCCCGGTGTATCCCGAGCAACCACTCCAAATACTGCCGTAGCCGGGCCGCCAGTAGAGACCCCGGGGCCATGGGAATACCCTACAGGGGTTTGGGCCTTATTACCCTGGTCGGGACGACTCATGACACCTCACTGTTGTATGCGGCGACCCGGGGCAGGCGGGTGAAGCATCCCTGTCTGACCCTCATGCACGGGGGCAGTACGGCTCACCATCAGGCCGGCACGACCTGTCACATCGCGTTGGCCGTCATACGCCGCATGCCAGTACCGCACAATCAGGCCATGAGGGCACTGCTTCTCATGCGCTACCCGATCCGCTGCGTCCAGCGTAGGGACGGTAGCAGGTGCACCCACAATTCCTAACCCCATCAACCAGCATCACCCCCGGCCCCCACCACGCCGTCACCATTTCCTCCGTGATGCCACAACCAGAGTATCCGCGAGTCGCCCTCCAGAGCCGCCCACCACAGCATCAGGGGCAGGGCCACCGACGGCGCTCCAGGGCAACGTACCCCTTACACTCGGACGCTCTTCAGGTCACCCTGGATTGTCTTCCAGGCACTTGAGGACATCTGTCCAGAGTGCCGCAGTGCCCACCTCGCCTTAGGCCACTCCCTATCGGCACGCTCGTTACATGTCCCGCATAGTGGGACGGAGGTACACTGATGAACCCAAACTGACGCCGTTTCCCTGCACCCGTGGCATCGCTGCGGAAGCACAGACTGCGACGGAACGCAGCCGCCATCACAACAGTGCGACCATAGGTCCTGCCATACATTGCAGCACGCGTCCTGGAGTCCGAGCAAAGCACCCGCCAGCGTGTGTGCTGTGGCACAACTGAGGAGGCTGCACCTCGCTTCCTCCCACGTGGACACCGGGTGGAGTATCGGTCGCCCGTCGGGCATCACCGGCAGGCTCTCAAGCAGCCGGGGCCACCGCGCAACTTTGGGGCTGTGTGTGCCATGCGCCAGGAGCTCCCAACCGTAGTACCGTAAGACCTCCCCGATGACATCAACCCTGTCCTGCTCCGGGCCCCTGGCGGATGCCAGAACCAAGCGTTGTCCTCCCGCCCGAGCCTCAACGACCGCCGCGAGGCCCAGGGTGTCAAGGGTGTGACGGGTATCGGCAGCCACGTGGTCGTCCCCCTCTGGCAGAGAGAACATGGCCTCCGTGACGTGGTCTTGCGCGTCGTCGCCCTGTACCTGTGCCAGCTGCTTGGAGCCCACCAACACTGCCATGGACCGCTGCTCCGTGACCGCTGGTATGCCTCATCGCAGCTGCCGGTCATACAGCCACAACGTACCCACGTCAAGTACGACAGCCACCGCCAGGATTGGGAGACTGCACAGAGGTTGCTGAAGGACCGGCAGCACCTCTCGAGGCCAGCCCATGACGTTCCCCACTGCTGGATGGTTGGCGTACACCTGGAGCCAAGGATCACTCTTGCCAGAGGACTTCTCACCATGGTACCACGCACCAGGGCCCACGATTGCGCCGACACCACGCGGGACCACTCCCTGAATGTCGTGATGTCCACCTAGGAACCGATCCACTGGCTGAAGGCCTGCGCCACCGCTGCCATCCAGTGAGGGAACAAGGACATGGCCTCTTCTTGCGCGATGCACGACTGTGGCACCAGCAGTGCGTGCAGCGGTGCCCTCTGAAAGGTTGCCCGCAGGTCGCCGGGGAGGTCGGCAAACGGGTTCCACGGCGGACGCTGCTGGATCCTCCCTGCCGGCGGGCAGAAGGGTGTGTCACCTCGCAGGAACGCGTATACCGCCCTCTTTCGATCTTGCATCGGCAGCTGCATGATCTGGGTGAGCCAATGGTTCCTGCGGGCATACACATCTTCCCCCATCTCGACCATGTCCTCCACAAAGAGCCTGGCCTTGGCAGGGCCCCGGGACGCTGGAGGCCGTGAGCTCCGGGGACGGGACCACCCTCGGTCGATATACCGCATGTGGTCTCCAGGCCAGGTCACATCCACAGACTGACTTGATGGCGTCCAGGGCGGTGGTATACTCCGCCCCCCAAACCGTTGCAGAGCAGGAGGGCTGGTATACCACCAAAGACCCCTGTTCCACCGCGCCACCATCACGCAACGACGTGACGGCGACGTGCGGATTGTGTGGCACGTTGGACATCCGGACCACTTCCGGGACCGAGTACTCATCCGGATCCGGGATTGGGCCTGCTGGCAGCAGAAGGACAATTGCCCACCCGCTGCACCCGTGCACCGCCGCGCATGCCCTGGAAAACGCTGGCCGCCCGTGCACAACCCACAGTGGTGGCGGGCTTATGCCGCCCCCGGCGTGAGGAGTGAGTAGGGGGACGGACGCCGGATCGTCTTGCTGCTGGTAACCCTCAAAAACGTCCCCCAATCGAAACAGGAGGGCGGCTAGCGGGACGAATCGCATGGACAGCCCCGGGTTGGCTGGGTCCCATCCTTCCTCCCTGTATCCGCCCATCACATACAGATCCCCCGCAGTGGACTGTTTATTGCGTTTGCTGGCCTTCTTTCGGCGCACCGGGTGTATTAGCCGGTGAGTCAACGGACTAGGCAGCTGCGGCCGGAAGACTTCGCGGAGCCCGGTGAACCACACGTGGTCCAGCTGATGGGGCCCTACTCCTGCGTGCTGAAGGTGCAGGTGGTCCTCATGACACTCCTCAAGCTGGACAGCCCTGTGCCCAGGCGCAGGACAGGGGAGCCGCGCATGCAGGAGGTCATTTGCGGGATCAGTCAGGGACTGCACCGTCGCATCTGTGCGGGGCCCCGAGAGAACGCGGATGTCTCTACCCTTGAAGGAATAGGATTGGGAAACCCACCTCCGCCCCGCCCACTGCACTTGCGGCAGATGGGCGTGTACACACGAGTACACCGACGATGGCATGAGAAGTCCTACGTGCAACGTCCCCATCGCCCGGAGTACCCTGTCCACCCACGTATTGCCAGCGTGCGTGGCGAATGACGCAGAGGGCACGATGAACTGCCCGCACACTCCGTACTGCACGTGCATGTCCCAGAGCATGGCCCGCAGCTCATCCCGGACTGTCGTCGACCTGTGGTGGGTGAGCTGAGCCACGGTCGCCATGATGCAGCCGCGGCAGATAACCTGGACATCCGCCAACCGCAACCCATGACCCCACCGCACCGCCACGTTGCACAGGTCCCTGGGCAGCTTCTCGAATTGCAGGGCTGCAGCCTTGATGGCAGTATTCAGCTTGATCACCGCATCCGCCATGTCGGACAGGTAGGGAGCCGCGTACCGCACGATGCCTGCAACCACAGCCGCCATCACCTCATGAGGCACCGACGCCGGCCCCAACGTGTTCTTGCACCAGCCCAGCAGAGCTTCACACCGGAGTACATGTTTTTCCTTCATGGTTGCCACCCCCCTGGTATCGAGGCGCAGGCCCAAGTATGGTACCGTGCCCTTGGCACGTAAGCATACCCATGGGGCCGCCGTGTTCCCTGGGCTCAGGCACACCATGATTGAATGGATGCAAGCAGTATTGGCATAGGTGCATTTGCCGACGTTGAGGGACATCCCCATGTCCGTGAGATACCGCCCTATCGCCGCTGCATACTCCAGGAATTGCGGCAGGGAGTGCGCTATCAACAGGAGGTCATCACAGTACGCCTGCACCAAGAACGGCACCGCATGGCGAGCATCTCCCCGCGCCTTGCAGGCGAGGCTCTGCAGGAGAGGTTCTAAGAGGAGGAGGTAGAGCACAGCGCTCTCGACACTGCCCTGCCGCAGGCCCCTGTGGAGCCGAATGCTCGGCGTCGGGCCGTGCGCGGTGACGATGCGCACCAGAGACCCGCAGCTGAGGGTGTGGAAGAGCCTGATGAGCACATCCGGGACTCCCATGTGGCGCAGGAGGAGCGCCAGTGCCCCGTGCGGCGCTGTGTCAAAAGCTTTTGACACATCGAAGGCCAGGACGTGGTTTTCCTCCAGCCCACGCTGCAGCCTGCGCTGGGCCAGAAACACCGGGGCAGCCGCCGTGGAGCCCGACATGGCTCCAAACTGCCAGTCCGCAGCCAGTCCCTTGTGTGCCAGGACAGCTGTGAACCTCCGCATGAGGAGAATCATGAGCACTCGCATGTCTTGCTGCCCCAGCGCTATCAGCCTGTACTCGTCCAGGTTGCCCGTGGCTGTGCCCTTGGGCATCAGCCAGATAATGGCCTCGTGCCAGGACTCCGGGACGTCCGCACCCCGTAGGATAGCCCTGTACGCGTGCACCAGGAGCCGCTGCACCGGTTCGGGTAGCTCTGCAATGAGGGCAGCCGTGACCCGGTTGGACCACGGAGCTTTGTCGTCCGCCACGGCCTGCCTCACGGCGTCTTTAAGTTCCTGCAGGGTGTAGTCCTGTACCGACCTCCATTCCTCCGGCACCCCTCTGGGAATGTGGGCCCGGACCAGCCGTTCGAAGGCCGGCAGGTTCACTGGCCGCTTGGCGTACAGCGCCTCCCAATACCTCTGGACCTCGCCAATGACGTCCGAGGCCTCTAAGAGCACCTTCTCCAACTCGCGGACGCGTACGGACCATAGCCCTGACGGGGCATAGTTCACCACGTTGATGGCCCCCCTTATCGCCGTCCATCGGAGCTGCAGATCCGGTACCCTGCCCTGCCAAATGTCCTTGATGTACCGGCGCCTGTTGCTCCTGGGGACACCCCGCAGCTCCTCCACGCATGTCTCTAGCTGGTGGAGCTGTTGGTCCAACGCGGCACGTAGGTCCTCCACCGAGGCGGGGGACAGGTCGGGGTCCACCCGCCAGAGGTGCTGTAGCAGGGCAGTTGCTTCCTGGGAGTGGAGTCCGGCCGCTGCCGCGTCCCGATGCCACAGCTGATGGGCGCGCCAGGCTAGGGCCTGCTGATCCGAGAGGACCTGGGCCAAAGACGCCTCCGTCTCCGCCTGCCCGTACGGGTACTGCGGGTCCACGCCTGATGGCATGCGCACTCCCGTGACCCTGGACACGTCATCACGGAAGGCGTAGAGCAGGTCAAAGACCGCTTGCACCTCCGACGTGCCCATGGTGGCAGTGTCCTGGTCCGACGAGAGCCACGCCTGTAGCCGCCGATCCCCGCAGAGCTTCTGCAGTACTGCCGCCGCCACCTCACGAACCCCCGGGGAGTCCGGGCGTATGGCATGCAGCCTGCCTTGGGCGTGCGAGTAGGCCATCCTGGTGACCCTCTCTTTGCCGGCCACCGCCAGCGGGAGGTCCAGGACCACAGGGCCATGATCCGACCCCAGGGACGCTGGAGACCGCCCCGGCGCCAAGTGTGGGCGCTCACGCGCCGCCCATGGGACCAAAGGCGAGTTTAGAAGGAAGGAGTCCAGTCGGTGCCCTGCTCTCGTGGGCCTCCTGTCCTCCTCCCGTTCCGGGCCTGCCCTGTGGAAACCACACTGTTCCCACAAAGCCTGGAACCTCCTCGTGGTGGGGTGACACGGGGACTCCAGCCACACGTTGAAGTCCCCTCCGAGGAGCACGGCCCTGGTGCCACCCGCGCTCTTGGCCGCCGCGTACATGGCCACGTCAGCCCAGAAGGACGCCTTAGACGCCCAGGGTTCGCCGCCGCTACCCGGGCCGTGGACGTTGATGACCGTGAGGGTGCAACCTGCGGTCACCACATCGAGGGCCATGGCCCTGCCCGGCACGATGTCCACGATGTCTCAAACTTCCTCCGCGGCGAACAGGTCCGCCCGAAGGGCAATCAAGTACCCGCCGCGCACCGCTGCCGCTGACGCTGCCTGGGCATCCACCCCCTCGTACGCATGATACCCGTGGTGACGCCACTGATTCTCCGAGTGCACCACACCCTGAGGGTCCTGCAGGCCGGTCTCCTGGAATAGGCTCAGGATGGCACCCTCGGCCTTCATGATGCCCGCCGCCACCGCTTCACCGTCGAGCATACCTGGGGCCACTGGTACGCCGTCCCCCCGCATCGAGCCCTGGACGTTCCAGGACACCGCCGCTCGGGTGTCGGAGGCGGGGCCCCTTCATGGCTGCACGTGTGGATCGGGGCCCCCCGCCGGATCCGGATCACCGGACAGGGGGGGGCCACCAGCAGGTTCAGGAAGACCACCCGCACCCGGCGCGGGCGGCCGGCGAGGTGGCCCCTGTCCCCGTGAACCTCCGCCCGAGGCGGCCGTCGTCTGCTGAGACCCGGCAGATGCGGCGGGCTCCCCCTCTGCCTGCCCGCCAGATGCACTTGCCGCCGTACTCCCCGTAGAAGTCACCGCCTCACGCCGTGCTGCAGACCCAATCGCTCCAGATCGTGCCGCCGACGGCGACGCCCCGCGCTCCGCCGCGGGGCGGGCACCCGTGGTCAGCGTGAGCGCTCTGGACCTCGCCTGGGCCGAAGCGAGAGGCCCCGCCTTGCCCCCGGGCATAACGCCAGCCAGCATGGCCAGCGCCTGGTCCCGTTGCGCCGGATCAGTCGCATGGTCCCGCTGGATGTGGTTCAGGAGGTCGCTGGGGTGGAGGTGGGTAGGCCGGCAGTGCGTGCCAGCTTTCCATGTGCAGTGGCCAGCCCCGTCCAGCCGAGACCAGGGGCAGACGTTGATCGTCTTTGTCCCAAGCGGCTCCGTGGCCAAGTCGCCACCGAAGTGCTGCAGCACGTACCGAATGTTGGTATAGCCGCCATACTGAGGCGGCTGGCCCCTCTTGGGCGGCGGCTTTGGCGCCGCTTTCGGGGCCTGCCTCGCCGCCACGGCCGGGGCTGCCGCAGGCCGAACCGGTGGCACGCTTGGTGGCTGCGGCAGGTGCAGCATTCCCCCCACGGGGAAATGCTCCTTCACCCAGCGGCGCCACGCGTCGGCGAACTTCTCCCAGTCGCCCTCGACCTTCCACCTGGACGCGGAGAACGCCCGGAGACACGGCTCCATGTTCTCCGCCATGACCAGGCGGAAGGCATCCCCTCCGCTCTGCCGGCGGAAGCGTGTCGCGGCCGCGCCTGCCACGGTCTCTTGGAGGTACAGCGCCTCGCCCCCGTCGCCACTCAGTGCACTAAGGTGCAGGGGCCTCCAGGTCGGCGGGGCGGACCGTGAGCACCGTGCCCTCTCCGCGATCGTACAGGCGCCGCGCCGAGGAATGGGGCTCCAATGCCGCCACAACCCAGCACCACGCCCTCGACATGCTATCCAGCAGTGCCAGTGAGGCTGCCGGCCTGTTGCTGGAGGACTGCGCTGCCGGGGCCCCAGGGAGGGCCGCTGCGTGACCCTGCAGCGCCCTGCACATGACAGCTGCATGCTCAGCCTGCCACATGTTGCTCGGGGCTACTGGCCAGACGTCCTGCCCCTGGATCGCCGGCGGTCGCGTGACCTCCACCAAGACCGCCGGCGCCGGCGGGATGTCCTCAGCCGTGCACCTGTGTGCCCTGCGCACCGGCCCCAGCCACCTGAGGCACTCCCGGAACACCCGGTAGCAGGCCGGTCCCCTGGACTGCTTGCTGCCTCCTGAGCCGGCAGCCGGTGACTACAACGCACTCCAGTCCCCCTGTTTCCACCCGAACACAGGCCCAATACTCCTCTTCCTCCGACACCACCAGCCGCCCCATATCTGCCACGCCCACCGTATGGGTGGGAGGCACGCTCTCCACCCTCAGCCACCGCTTGGCGCTTTCTTCCCACGGCTGGGGGGCATGCATCCGCTGCTGCTGCATCGCGTCCTGCACGTGCTGCAGGGACACCGTCATCAGCATGGACATCCCCCCGTCCGCTGCCGCCGCCATACTCAGCAGGGCATGTTGCATGCGCGCCCCGGGCAGCCCCAGGCTGTGCGGGACGTCAGCCAGGTCCAAGGGCGTGCGGGGCGCCGGCAGGGCATCCAACACCGCTACAGGCAGCTCCCCCGGGGACGGCAGACGCGCGATGGGCCCCATGTCCCTGTTGAGGACCACAGCCGCCACCCACCGCCTGTCCAGCGCGGACAGGACGTTGCCCGGCCTCGGCACCCTGAGGAGGGTATCGACGGCGGACATGACGGCGCACACGCCAGAGTCCTTCGTGTTGCCCGCTGGCTGCTGCACCTTTCCCGCCCGTGCTGTCGCCAGCAGATGCTCTGCACCCGGCCATCCCACCCTCTGGCCCCTGGGTGCCATGCGCATCGTCCGGACCGCCATGTCCCATGTGTGCGGCCACTGGGGCGGGGCCTCCGACACCAAAGGCCGGCCAAGCGGGTCCACGGTCAACCGCATGTCAGGGGCCACGAAGTGGTGGGCCGTCCAGTGCCGCATGTTCGGCGCCTCCGACCGGTCGAGGTACACCGCCTCCGAGCCCCCCAGTTCGCCGTACCTCGCAATGACGAGGGCAGCCGGGGTTTGGTCGTGCCGCTGGCCCTCCCACCCCTCCCTTGGGAGCATCATGGCGTGGGGGGCCAGGCACTGCACCACGTCGGCTGCCAGCGCGACCACGTCCTCGCTGACCTCCACACCATGGTCTGCGGCAATCAGGAACTGGTGCCTGGGCTTGGAGTACAGGTGCTCCAGGGCGCCCCGCAACTCAGCACGTGGGGGAGAGGCGTCTTCGCAGTCCTGCAGCCAGGGGAGTGCGCCCGGGAGATGCTGCCCTGCTCCTCCTGACCAGACAGCGGCCTTAAGGACCGGCAGGTCTCGCCAGACAGCCCTAGCGGCCGGATCTCGCCGGGGCTGTGGCTTGTTTGCTCCCCACTGGAGGACGGCCACCACAACATGCGTGGTCAGGGGCTCTGCCGTGAGCTGCAACGCTGTCCCCCCGTCAGTCTCCATCACCGTGGACCGTCGGGCAGTGAAGACGTGGCCATCGGTCCCACGGACCGCCACCCATCCCCACAAGACTGCCAAGGTCTCCCAGCTGGGGTGGCTGGTTCTCCTGGGCAGGACCACCACCGGCGGGCACGGGCTGCTGGCGGCCCACACGCGCCACTCCACTCCCACCAGACGCTCATGACCAGGGGGCCGGTACACCTGGGGCCACGCGTCTGGGAGCTGGCGATGGACAGCGGTCCACACATCAGCCCCGCCAGCCCGCGTGAACTGGAGTCCCTCCAGGATGTCCCCGTCCACAGGGCTGGGGAGGCGGGCAGTGCGAACCTCCAGCCCCTGGCCCAGGCAAAGCCCTGGCCCCTCTCGGTCTCCCAGCAGCAAGACCTCCGGGTCTGTGGCCGCAAGACGAGCCGCCACCGTGGGGAGATGCAGGGAGACATTCCACGGCTGGACTGAGACGGGCTCGTGCGGAAGGTCAGGGCAGGCCGTCACAGCACTGCCATCCCTCGCCCAGCTGAGCGCCCTGTCCCACCACTGCGCCCACGCACCCGGCGCTGCCCGGCAACGACCAGGACAGGTACGTCACGACCGCCTTAGCCTGCCACTCGCGAGGGTCCATGCCGGCAGGATGTGTGTGCCACGTGCACACCCACCCCAGATTGGCTTCCTGGACGGCGACCACGTAACTCCACGGGACCGCCAGGAAACGGAGTGAGCAGGGCCGCCATGGCACATGGCAACGCCACTGCCCACTCGGTCAGGCCCCCACTCTCCACCGCATACCCCACCGCTCGGAGTCCTCCTCCTTGCGCCTTTACCACTGCTTCCTGCAGCAATGTTCCGTGGCCCCGGCCGTGGTCCTGGCTGCGGTCCAGGCTGAGGGCACCCACACGGGCCATGGCCTGGAGAATCAAGAGTAATTCCTGGGGTACTCCCCGCGGCACCGGCGGCTGGGGGTGGGCGAACCGGCAGGCATCTTCCCGCATGCACCACCTCTTGGCCCAGTGCCTGCAGGTTTCCACATCCCCCGTCTTCGGCCCAGCCCTGTCCGCAACTCCCGGCTCCCGTGGACCCACCTCACGCGTCTCCTTCGCCCCCACGACCTCCAGCCCCTCGTCCTGCTCCACGGCGCTCTGTGCCTCTTCACCCTTGAACTCCGGCTTCTCGTCCCGCTCCATGGCGACTTGTGCCTCCTCACTCCTCCTGCGTTGGTCCTCCTCTTCCAGTGCCTCCGTCGTCGGCGGCGGGCCCGCCGCATCCGTGAACTTCGCCAGGGCTGCCGCCACAATGGCCTGCACGTCCACCTCCTCCCCGGACCTCCGGCTGATCTTGCTGCTGCTCCTCCCCCGTGGGTTGCTCCTGCCCAACCTCGTCACCGTCACGGCCTGTCTCCTCATCACCCCCCACTGGGACCGCGTGTTCGGACCCCCGGGGGGCGGCGCTCTCGTCGAGGCGCGTGCGCACCACCACCAGCAGCTTGAGGTCACCGCCGCGGCTCCCAAGGCGGTAGCTGCTGGAGGTGGGGACGAGGACCGCCCCATTCCCGGTCAGCAGCAGGCGGTCCGCGCGGAACACAACCTCTGCACCCTCGGGGTGCATCGCCACCAGGAGCGCATAAGACCCCAGCGCCTGGGGTGTGAGGGGCCGCACGGCCTGCTCGCGACGCCAAGCGTCAGCCCCACCTCGCCACAAGGCCACGTACAGGCCTTCGTCCCGCCGCACGTCCTCCAGCCCTGCCTCGTCCAGCAGGCGCCCCACGGACAGGCGCACTGACAGGGGAAGGCCTTCCTCGGGCTCGGCTGCCCGGACATCACCCGGGGTGGTGACCCAGGACCGCCGCGTCCCCCAGCTGGACACGGCGGACCTGGCTGTTGTCCGGGGACGCTGTCACCAGGGCCACCTCCCGGGCGACCTGCCCTGGGCGCCGGAGCTCGTAGCGCTCGAGGGCACTCGCCAGCATCCCTGCCTCCCGCTGCCCCGTGCCCAAGAGGCGGTGCCTGTGGGCACCCTCGGCCGCATGGTACCCGCATTGCCGCCGCTCACAGCTCTGCAGGGGAGGGGGCGGCACCGCAGTGGGCATGGGCAGCAGCGGCGCGTTGGCCGGGTCCTCGTCCATGCCGGCGTAGACGTCGGGCCTGGCGTCGTCCTCATACATGAGGGCCAGCGCCGACTCGCCGGGCCCGTACGCCTCCTCGTCCCCCTGGCCCTCCGCCTCCTGCTCTCCCTCCGCCCCTTCTCCAGCCGCAACCATCGCTGGCGGCGTGTCCGGCCGCGGCGGGAAGGGCGCCAGAGGCCGCTCGTCAGCGCCTCCGCCCCTTGCCGCCTCCGCCGCGTCCAGCAGTGTCCGCAGGTTGGCGGGCAGCTGGGCCCAGCTGGTGCCCGCATGGAGGTCCATGCTGTACGCCAGCCCCGCCGGACACGGCTCACCGGGTGCCACCTGGCGCCACTCTCGCCACTCCCACATCCAGTCCTCCACTCCTTCCCCCTTGGCACGCCTCTCACTGGGCTCCACAACCCCGCCGCCCTCCGCCGGTGTCTGCGCCTCCGGCACACCCCGCCCCGCTTCCTGTCCCCCCGAAGCAACCGCCTCCAAGGGCTTCTCCTTGGCCCCTTCCGCCCTCGGGGCGACAGCCGCGAGCGCCTGCCCTATCAGCTCGCCAGCGTCAGCCCCTTCCGGCGCGGCTCCATCGCTCCCCGCGGCTGTCCGCCGGTACGCCTCCAGGGCGTGCGCGAGCAGCTGGCTGATGTCTCGCGGGCCGGCCACTGCCGCCTCCTGCGCTGCATCCCCCGCCTGTTCCCCCGCCGTAGGCCTCCCCATGGGGCCGCGCCCTGCATCCCATGCGTCGGGGGCGGACCACCACCCGGCACCACCGGCTCAGGCCTCGTCGCCACAACGGGCGGGGCTCCGCGCGGCACGGCTGGGTCCGGCACCTGGACTGTCCGCGGTGGTGACCCCGCCGCGGTAAGCCCCGGCTGGGGCACCGCCAGGGGTGGCGCAGCCGCAGGCGCCCCCATTCTCCTTGCCTCGCCCTGGGGGCACGCCACATGCCTCCCCTTGCGACACCCCCTGCTGCTGGGCGGCCCGCCCCGGCGCAGGCACCGGTACCGGTACCGGCACCGGTATCGTCTGCTGAGGCGGCCGTTGGTGCTGCTGGGGCAGGGGATGCGGGTACTCCACATGCTGGTGCGGACTGTGATGGTGATGGTGATGGTGAAGGTGGACGGGGTGCGGTGGCACAGCCGCTAGGTGATGGTGATGGTGAAGGTGGACGGGGAGCTGTGGCAGGGCCGCCCGGTGTACGTGTTGGTGTGGGAAGTGATGCTGCATCATGGGGAACCCGACGGGGTGATGAAGTAGGTGATGGAGATGGAGTTGGTGGTGGTGGTGAGCCCCAAAAGGCGCGATGGGCATGGGCCCGAGGCCTGGGGGTGGCGGCATCGGAAACGCACCCCCCGCCGCATACCCCAGCTGCCCCGCCGATCCCACTGGGGGCCGCCCGCGCTGCGCGCCCTCGAGCTGCCCGAGATCTTGTAGACATCGGAGTAGTCGGTTTAGCAGGTGCACCCCAAACAGCACCGTTCCCACTGCGAACCGCGCCTGAACGTCAGGCGCGTTGTACGGGTGGAGATCGCGGGCCAACATCTGCCGCAAGCAGACGTCGACGAAGTGGTCCCATCCGTTGTCCCTGGCCGGACGATCCGCGTCCACGCGCGCCTGGAACGCCGCATACGTGTGCGGCCCGTATCTGACGAGATCAGACACTGTGTCTACCAGGCGCCGGGCACGTCGCCGGAAGGCTGGCAACTCCGCGTGATTGGTGGGGACAGATAGCGACATTTAGCTAACGAGGGCTGTGTGAGCTATGGACACGGGACAACGGGTGGACTCTGTGGCCCGTCCCGCCCGCTGCTGGCTTAACGATGCACGACACTTCGCACGACACAGTTGCCCACCCCTCTTGCGCACCCCCCCCCTTGCCATTCCGTGTTCCTGTGCCCCCGGTTCTGCCCCCTAGGTGTGCCCCTAGGTGCAACCCGGTTGTTGGTGGGCTTGTTGCCAGGCAGGGTTGGGGGGAGGGGGCGCTTCATGCTGGCTCTGGTCCCTCCCTCCGGGTGTTTCCCCACGGGGGGGCCGATGCATGCACTCCCCGTCAGGGTGTAACTCTGTTGTACGGGCCGTCCATTTGTACCCGCTCCGTACAAATGGACCTGCGTCGTATCCAGGTACGTCGGCCCTTCCCCACACCGGGGTCGGGTACACTGTGGGTCTCTGGGGAGTCCTTGCAGAATAGGCGCGTCTCTTCCCTACCCCGATGGACGGTGTTCCCTACCCGCAGCCCCTCACAGGACACGAACCGCAGTACGTGCCGTGAGGAGTGCTCTTGGTCAGGCCCATTGGCCACCCCCCCAGGCCGGTGCCAGCTCGGGCCGCTGGCCAACGGTCCAGGGCGTAACCCACCTTATTGCATGCGCTCAGGTGGGGCCGATACGGACACCAGGGGGGGGCCCAAACCCCCGAGGTCGGGTACCTCACCAGCGTCTTTTGCGGGCTCTTGTCAACCCGCCCCCTCCCCGTTCGTTGCGGCGTTGGTCCCTGCCTCCTAGCTTTGATCCCCAGGGGCGTCTCCCTTTCCCGCGCCCCTTGCCGTGCTTCCTGGCTCCCGCCATGTCCCGTCTGCCCCTGCTGTCTGCCCCTGCTCTGGCGTGTTGGTGTCCTTTGTTGTTTGTTTTTCTTTTTTTTTCCTTTTTCTCGCTCGCCTCTTGTCTCTCCCCCCGGCGTTTCGGTCTGTCCTCTGCCTCCCCCCATGTCCCCTCGCTGTCTCCTTGCCGTCCTCGCCCCTTTCTTGGGTGCGTGGAGGAGAAGGGGGAGAAAAGTTTATAGTGGTTTCAACACTGTGTTTCTGCCTCTCCTGCTGCTTGCTGCTGGTGTAGGGTTTCCTGCTGCTTGTTTTTGAAGATGAAAAGCTTTTGTCTGCTGAAATACAGTCAATCCAGGATAGCCCAAGCCAGAGGTATGCAAGGAGAAGAGAATCAGGATCAAAGCATGAAGGGCTGCAGTGTAAACAGTGAAAGATGAAAGGATATTCACAGAAACTGCAACTCAGGTCAAATCGGACTGCATATTCACAAAGATAGCTGAAATGTTTTGGAAAAGAGTTGGAAAACTGCCCCATGGTCACTCTATCTCCATAGTGCCATCTCAGGAGATGTGCACTCTTTGTTTTGGGTCCCATATGTGCTGAGGTGGCAGGGCATGTGGCGATGAGGTCACTGCCATATGACATGAGATCTTCCTACTTAGCTAGGCTGACTGACAATTGAACCCAGGACCTCTCAAAAAGAGGTGCCGAGCCCCCTAGGGTGCATACCACTAGGACAGCTAAAAATTCATGGCAAAACATAGATAAATTCATAAGCTCTGCCCTGGATATGTCAGTTCTCAGTCAACTCAGGAAAAGATGATTTGCCTCACATTGAAAGGGGATTAAGGGGTCCACTCCATATCCTGATTGGGTGTTTGTTTCCATAGGTCAAAATGTGTTATCACCACTTTTGGTGGGACCAATACTAATATAGAAATGCCTGGATGCTCAGTGCATCTCTAATACAACTAGAGTATGCCTCAAAGCATTGGAAAAGCACTTTTTCTTACCCCCCCCTTGTGCTGTGGTGGCCACCACTGTCGCATT
Source organism: Eutreptiella sp. 'Long Island Sound 2002' (assembly GCA_964036045.1). Lineage (NCBI taxonomy): Eukaryota > Euglenozoa > Euglenophyceae > Eutreptiales > Eutreptiaceae > Eutreptiella > Eutreptiella sp. 'Long Island Sound 2002'. Next base: position 97,381,331 of record OZ038379.1, on the reverse strand, counting down.
TTAGGAAAAAGGGATTTTTTTCTTGGCCTTTCCTTGGTTTCCACATCTACTTTAAAATACCTATAGTTTCCCTCACACAGAAAAATGGGCGCTCACCATGGCTGGCGCTCTTTTGCTGCTCTGTTTGTAACATTTCCTACAGAAGACTCAGCGCTCATGGCGCTGCCGGGGCTCCTGTGGCTTGGTCGGGTTAGTTTGGGAGCATGCCAAAACATGTGCAAGTGCATCCCTCCCTCCAAGACGCAGCGCGACACAAACCCAACGCAAGACACAATATACACACTCACATGGGTTCTCGTAAACCTGCTGGCGACCTGTGACCTGTCTTAGGGCGAAGGGAGTCGTAAAAAAAATTGAATTGCCCCCTGGTTGGGTCTTGGGTTCTGCTCAGTCTCTCCAGGCTGCTGCGTTTCGGCCCGAACACGGCCTACTCAGCGAGGCTGCGCGTGGGTATCTGCAGAGGCAGGAATGGGAGAATTATGGACGAATCCAAGCAAAAGCTAAGCGACGACACCAAAATCCGTCAAATGACGGCCTAGAACTTTTCTGAGACAACACACCTGAGCAGAATCCAATTGTGCATCAGAAGCACATTTTTTTTAAAATTATAGTCATCTCTGAATTTTTTAAATCAAGAAATTCCTACGCATAAAAAGGCGGCGCGCAGGAGCGGCTCCTAGCGAAGCGCCAGAAAATGCAGAAATAATGGCATTATAAACGTATGTCTCACGTAGTCTTGAAAATGACGAGACACACATTAATACATAAACATACAGATTCCACCCACACTAATAGAAGTATCAAAAATCCAAGAATTCCAAAATCAACGAAAAGACTCCAATGAATCAGGTATAAACTACAGGTATGCTCGTCTCGAATGCCGCATACACATTGTTCGTCTCGTGTCTCCGTGAACGAGTCTTGTAGCAGCGCTAACAACGATAGAACGCGATAGAGGGATTGATTAGAAAGATTGCGGATGATTAGAGGTCAGATCAGGGTGATTAGACATACACACAAGTGCATAGCGACGTTCTTCGCTTGCGCCCCGTTTTTCTCCTCACCTTGCTTCACTCTCCAGCGGTAGGTAAGGTAGTTACGCCCAGGTGGGGCCACCCCCTGGTGGAGTTCCTGATTGCGGTTAAGATGGGCAGGTTTGCCCAACACAGTCGTGCATGCTCGTGCATTCACACACGCATTAAAGGGTAGGCCACGCGAAGTGCGCACGGTAAACCTTCTTTAGGCTACCCAGGGGCTCCTCGGTACGTTCTTTAAGAGAACCTGAGGAGTCCCTTAACGCTTGCTTGCTTGACAGGGGAGCTGATCCTTCAGCGTGTTTGCGGACAGTGTATTATAGGTCACACTGAGAAGCGTATAATACGTGGAGTGTGGCTTGGTTCCTCCGCCGCAAACACCCCTTCATTTGCCTTTGCTTTACAGGTGGGCAGGTAGGGTGATTGGTGCAGCAGCATACCATGTTTTTCATGCCCTGCTAAACAAGGGCGCAGATCACACAAACAAGTAACTCCGCCTCTGCCTGTGGCAGAGCAGGGAGTCCGACTTCATCGACATCTGCGCCGTGCACGCAAAAAGAGCACCTCTTCCCTCCAAGCGCTAGCAGGGGAAACGCGTTGTGGCGTCCCCCGTTAGGCCACAGTTGCTTAGCAGCGCTGTGTTCTCTTGTTTTCTTCACAGGAGGGTCGCTAGGACCCACGACATGTTCTTCAACAACACCCAGTAGAGTGTGCGTGTAGGAGTGGTAGTCCTTAGTGGGGGCTTGAGCCAGTTGCAGAAGTGCTCGCCCACCAGGATGGTGCCACTGTAGGGTGTGTAGGATCTGTAGTGCGTGTGTCACTGTCCCACCCGGTTCCTGCAATTTTAGCAGGGTTGGTGGGCTGTGGCAGTGGTTAGGTCAGTGTTTTGGCCACTTAGCAAAACGGCGTTTTCATGCCTTCATAGCTTTTGGCCACCCCTCCCTGTAGTAGACAGATAGGTAGGGAAAACAATACCTGGACTAGTACGCTGGGTATTCCCCAAAGGTTTCGCGCCAGCACAGAAATTGGGCGCTTAGGGGAGAGGAGACCCGGGGCGTACCCCGTTGCATCAATAAGCCAACCCTCCAGGTTTAGCAAGCGTGCAGACATGGGTATAATCAGGACACCACTTCTGCGGCTTGCTTTCAGGACCTTAGGAATAGCACACCCACACATACGCTTTGGCAGGTAAGGGTAAGGTTCAGTCCCTAGCTTTAGTCTTGGAGGCAAGCGTCTCAGCGAGCCTCAGCAACTCACCAAGGTTGTTCTGGGACAAGTAGTCCACCAGAACTGAGTTTAGGCGTCCCTCAGGTAGAACAAACGCAGAGAAGGGCTCCCAGGTGGCCTCTTCGACTCCAAACCCTTTCCAGAGGGTGAGGAAGCGCCAACCCTGGCGATAGCGGTGGCGTAGAACAGACTTCACCAGGTAGAAGCCCTCCTTAGCCATCTCCTCGGCGTTCATGTCGGGGAGTTCACCTTCAACTTCCTTAGGGCTGGCAGCCCCTTGTAGGTCCAGAGCGGCGATTTCCTTGTCCTTCAGCTCCCACTCCTCCCCACAGAGGTCTTCAGGATCATAGTAGCGCTTCAGGTGTTGAGCAGCGCACACCAGGGTCCCCCCTAGACGGGGAGAACACCGCACGCTGATACGGTGTCCATCCACTGATAGAATCTTGTACGGCCCGAAGTATGGGTCATCGCTGGTAGAGCGTGGCCAGGCGGGTAGTCCACTGTGGTGCACCAGCACCCAGTCCCCCTCTTGGTAGGTGGCCGGTACTCGGTGCTTGTTCTTCTTGTTCCACTGACGCTCCCTCACTCTCTGGAGCATAGCCTTGGCCTTGTCCACCTTCGCTTGTTGCTCTTGGACCCATTCACCCACAGAAGAATGGGTCTCCTCTGGATAGGGGGCATGTAGGAACCATGCCGGGCGCCCTAGGAATAGCTCATGGGGCGAGTAGCCAGTAGCTGAACTCTCTTGGGAGTTCATCATCAAGGATATGACGGGGAGTAGTCTCACCCAGTCTCTGGTGCGTTCAGTTTTGCACCATATCCGTACATTGTCCTTCAGGACACGGATCTGTCGCTCACATAGGGGGTTGCTCGTGTGCGAGTAGGGCATCCCCGTAGACACCTGGACATTGAGGGCTCTCAGGACCCTCTTGTACCAACCGGTATCTGAGCGTACTCGTACGTCCTCATCGGAGTTGATCTCCTTCGGCGCCCCATAGACACAAAACCACACCCCCAGGAGTATCTTGATAGTCTCCTCCCCCGTAATGTGCTTGGTACATAGGAACACCCTGGTAAACCTGGTCAACCCACAGGTTACCACGAGGGCGAAGTCATAGCCCCCGAACTTCGGCATCTCCGTGTAGTCCACGTATAGAACACTGTTAGCACAGTGAGGGATGGGCAGGGTCGAGTAGAGACCTCTGTCCCTGATATCCCCTGGTTTACAGGACCTGCACGGGCACTTGTCCACGATAGGCTGGAGGGTTTTCCGCAGTTGGTCGTCAGTCCACGTAGTGTGGAACCACTGCTTGAACAGCCTCAGAGTACGGTCAGCACCCACATGACCGCTGGACTCATGGGTCCACTTCAGCAGCGCTGGGACTCTGTCACTAGGCACCACAATGCGGTCCTCGTGTCAGAGGTAGCTCTTGTCCCTCTTCCACTGGTCTTGGTTGACCAGGAGGGGTTCAAGGCGTTTCTCCAGGCGCTTGTAGATATCCCCAAACTCCTTCAGGTACTCCGACTGTTGGAGTCCATCCAGGGGGCGTATCATCGTCATGTTGAGGTCCAAGTGGACGTCCATACAGCTGAACGCCTCCTTAGCCAGCGCTTCAGACGGGGCACCAATCAGGGCGTCGAAGTTGTTGCGGCTGATGTAGTCGGCACACTCGTTCTTCACTCCCTGGATATGGTGTACCGTCAGCCGTAGTTGACTGAGGTAGGTCCACCAGCGCCGTAGCTTGGCCTTCTCAGGTGGGGGACCCTTCTGGAAACTGCGGACCGGTTCTTGGTCGCACACCCAGACCACAGGGTTACTCCCCAACAGTCGTGCTTGTGAGGATAGCACCGGCATACCCGCGAGCAATTCCTGCTCATAGGCGGAGTAGTTCCCCCTGGCCTGGTTCCACTTCCAGTTCCAGTGGCCCAGAGGTACTCGGACCCACTTGTCGTCAGGGTAGCTGTGCTTGAGGGTTCCATCTCGGTTGAGACCTTCCGTCCCTAATTGGGAAATGGCCGAGTCGAACTCCTCCTTCTCTAGTGCTTGCCATTGGAACAACGTTCCACCACCGCCCACATTGCTGGCGTCGGTTACCAGGATAATCTCCCCCTGTGCCCTAAGCACGCGCAAGCACTTAGCGCTGGCTACCTTGTCTTTGAGCTCGTCAAACGCTTGTTGCTCTTGTGGGCCCCAGCGCCAAGTAGTACTCTTCTTGATCAAGTCCGTCAGAACGGCGCTGGTGTAGGTGAAGTTTTTGATGTGGCGGCGATAGAAGTTGCACGCCCCAATGAAACTGCGTACATCATGAAATCCTTTCTTGGGGTCTTCGTGTCGTACCTTGGCATCCATCAGGGGTTTGGCCTTAGAGGCCGCTGGGATCCTCCACCCATAGCCAACATCAAACCCCAGGTACTGCATGGTCTCCTGCATGAACTCACACTTCTCCAGCTTGAGTCGTGTGTGGTTCTCCTGGCAGACCGCAAAGAACTCACCCAAGAGGATTAGGTGATCCTCCTGGGTATTGGTTCCGAGGCATACATCGTCGATGTGAGCCTCCATCTGGGCACCACGGGATATGAGCTCCTGCACCTTAGGTCTCCTTCGTAGGATGGACAAGATCTTGTTCATCAGCTCTTGGAAAAGAGCGGGTGCGTTAGCCACGCCAAACGGCATGACCTTCCACTTGAACACCCTCCCCTGAGGGGTGATGAAGGCCAGTAGTTCCTGTGCGTTGGGCGTCAGGTCCACTTGCCAGAATTCGCCCCTCTTGTCCATTTTGGTCTTGTAGCGACAGGAGGCTATCTTCTCCAGGGTAGACTCCATATTGGGAATGGACCCTGAGTGGTTCAGAGTTTTCTTGTTCAGCTCTCCGTAGTCCACTACCAGCCGTTTGGCTGTAGACCCAGGTTTAGCCACCAGGTAACAGGGGCTGCAGTGTAGGGGGTAGTCCCCGTCCTTGTACTCCAGGACTAGGCCAGCGTCGATACATTCTTGTATCTGTCGCTCAATCTCGTCGGCCTGCTCTTTAGGAGCTGGATAGGGCCTCCTCCGGATCTTGTGACCCGGAAACTCGGGTTTCAGCTTGAGGTGCATCTGTACCAGCTTGTCACATGAGGCTGGAGGGGGTAGTTCTCCGAACACCTCCAGATAGGTCCTTATAAGCTTCTGTACCCGCGGGTCCAATACCTTGATCTTGTCCTCCATGTCCTCGTCAGAGTGTAAGTTGCTTGCCCCCTGAGTAATAGACGTCGGGAGCTGGTCCGCCACCGACTCTTCGCCCGTGGTAGTGTCCTTCAGCCCTTGGTAGACATATAGAAGGTCTTGTTCAACCATCTCCGGTGGACGATGGCAACATAGGCACGCTCCAGGGGGTTCACATACACATTCCTCCGAGAGGTCGTCCTCCTCTGGGGTCCTCACATGGGCGCCCCACACGCTCTTCATAAGCTTGAGATCTACCTCCCTTTCCCAGGTGGTGATCTTCTGTTCGAGGTCCTCCTTCAATCGGGATAGGTCTCCCATACGTCCTTGCTTCAGTGGCCATGAGCTGCGGGTAGGCTTCGCGTAGCGTAGCTTTTTCGCCACCAACTTCCTCTTGGAATCCACATACTCCTTTAGCCTGGATCGAAGGTCCAGCTCCTTGTCCACGGGGTCTTCCACCCTCATTGAGAGTAGGGGTTTCAGTGGGGCAACGTACTCGGCGTTCTCCACTTCCTCCACACAGGTCTGCACGAAGAAGGCGTCGTGCTCAGTTTCGTCATGTGAGTGGATAGAGCTAGGTAGCTCAGATAGTCCACACTCAGAGACTCCATCAGGAACAGGTACATGACAGGGAGAGTTGGGGGCGTTGGTGTCAGTCACGACGTACTCATCTCCTCCAGGTGTAGTCTCAACAGCATCTTGAGGTCGTAGGCGATCCTTCAAGTCACCCAAGGCGAGTCCGTCGCTTTCTCGTTGTATAGCCTGGACCACAGTCGGGTCCAGATCCTCCCAGGGGATGGAGGTAAGACCTCTGTCCACCACGCTAAGCATACTCCCCCATCCGGGTTTCCGGATAGGCGTCTTACGACCCAGAGGCACGTAGATGGCCTCATCAGGTAACCGAACAGAGCTGATAGTCAGCCTGTCCAGGAGGTTTCGCCAGTATTCGTTGCCCCCATGGGCTCCCCAATCGGGGGAACACAGGACCATACGGGAACGTTCCAAGGCCACCTTGGTCAGCACCTTCCCCAGTTCACTGAACCTGGGGTTCCCGTAGGCCATCCCGAAAGAGGGCCAGTAAAATTTGTAGCTGCAGTTCTTCCCCTTGCTGCAGTAAAGGTCTAGTACATGCTGCTTGTCGCTGGCGAACAACTCCACACTCAGGTCTTCTCGAGAGTAACCCAACTCCTTCAGACCTTGGTCTAGGACTTCCCCCAATAGTTGATAGTCCTCAGTTTTGGAGGCCGCCATCATGTTCGAGGGCTCCTCCTTCGATAGCCTCAGGTAACTCGACGTATGTTCCGACTCCTCCAGTGGCACAGACTCTCCACCACTGCCGTGGTCCACGTAGAGGAGGTAGGGCGCTTGCAGCGTCAGGGATTGTATCTGGGAGTGCTGTACGAAGAAGTCAGTCCCCAGAACAAAGTCAAAGGCCTCAGTGTCCATCACATAGAACGATGGGCGATAGTCCGGGAGCCCATAGGTACCTCCACTTCACAGTCCCCGCAGCTGTGCACCACATGTCCATCCCCCATGCGTATAGCAGCGGTGGTCATGGAGTTCTTCAGGCTCCCACAAGGTAAAATTTTCTTGGCCACTATAGGTATGGTGGCGCCAGTGTCCAATACCCCCAGGTATTCCCGTCCCCCTAGTCGGATACGTACCCAAAACACCAGGTCTTTGGTGCCACCAGAGCGTCCCCGTCAGAACTCCGCGGGACAGGTCACCTCGAACCCCTTGTTCCGCAGTTTGCGAGCCATCCTCATGAAACGGCTCCTCTTCTTAGCGTTGCCGTCATCACCACCTTCATGCTCACGCTTGGCTCCTTGTTCTAGCTGGGCCTGCGTTTGTGAGCGTGTGGTAGGACCAGACTGCCCTCCAGAGGGCTCGGAGTTCCCCCCTGGATTAGGGTTGGGGTTGCCTCCGTTCTTGTCCTTATTCTTGTTGTCCTTGTCTGGCTGGCAGTTAGCGCCTCCTCCTCGTCCACCTTGACCTTTGTCTTGCCCTTGTCCACGTCCTTTCGACTTGCCCTTGCCGGAGTCGTTGCCTTTGCTTTTGCCTCCACCTTTGCCTGAGCCTTTACCAGGATCTTCACCCTTAAGCTTCGCCGATAGGCGTTGCTTATGGTAGCACTTATCCTCGTAGTGCTTCCGCTTCCGGCAGAATGCACACGTGATGGTGCACCTGTAATGATCCGGCAGCTTCGCTTTGGCGCCGGTGTTCTTCTCCTGCTGCTTCCCCTGGACTACGAAGCAGTCTCGCTGCTCGCAGTCAGGGGCATGCTGCAGGTGGCCCTGCTCGTCTCCGGCATCACACCAGTTTTTGGGGGTAGTCCCCTGCCCAGGTCGGGAACCTTGGTACCCTTTGCCATGGCCTCCAGAACCTCCACCACCCGGACGGTAGTTGTTCAAGTGCTGGTCGCTCTCCTTCTCCAGCGCCAGCTCCAGGAGTAGCACGCATAGATCCTCGTAGCGGAGGGATCTAGCCTTGCGCTCCGCCGTCGAACGGCACTCGTCCCATAGCTCTCGAGGGAGCTTGGCCACCAACCAGAACAGCAGGTCGTCGCTGCTGTAGGAACCGGGCGTCAGTCGTCCAGCCCAGTGATCCAGGTCAGCCAACAGCTCAGAGACCCTGCCAGGTTTGGGGTTGTTGGGCAGCACGGCCAGGTTCTGGATCTCGGCCCTGATGGAGAGGTCGGTTTCGTAGGTCGGGTACTGCCTCTCCAGGGCAACCAACACATCGGCAAAGGTGGCTGAGTTAGTCACGATCTGCCTGACCTGCTTCTCCAGGTACTTGGTCTTGCAGCACTGCAGAAGCAGATCGCACTTGACTCGCCCACTAGCGTGGGTTTGGCAGGTCAATTGGAGAAACCGGCCAAAACTCTCAGCCAACTCGCTGACGTCCTTGCCTGTGAACTCGGGCAGGTTCACCACGATCTTGGAGGTGGCAATAGCCTTCGCCTCCTGAGACCTGCGTCCCTCAGGGCGTCGGGTCTGCTTCTTCTTCTTCTTCTTCTCCTTCCCCCTTGGGTCCTCGGGGTCCTCCGGGTCATCGTCCTCCGAGGGCGAAGCAGAAGTCATCGACGGCGGCTCATCATCGGAGGGGTCTCCGCCTAGATCACTAGAGCCATAAGGCTCCACGTCCACCTTTGCCCTCAAGGCTGTCAGCCCCAGCCGGTCCAGCTCGGCCCTCGTAGAGTTCGTCACGTGGCTGTAGGGCGGCTGGGCCGTTCTCGGTATGAAAGGACTTCTCGGTATAGCTGCAGGAGTCGGCATCGGTCGGCTCCTCAGGCTCCCCAGGGTGTTCCACAGCCCTGCCGCCAGGTGGTTGGCCTGTACTCGATGGGGTGATATTCCCACCGTGGTAGGTGACGCTTGGGGTGGTATCATCAGGGGCTCCATTTTCTCTCGGATCTCTTGAGTGAGGTCGCCCAGGATTTTTGAAGTGGCTCCTCGGAGCACCTCGTTGATCTCCGACCGCGTCAGGGACCTGTTGGAGGATCTCCCCGACCCTCTACTCCTGCCTCCAAGAGACTCAGGTCCTCTCCTCAACCCACTCAAGGTTGCATACCCAGGTGCATACCCAGGAACATCCACACAGGTTCCAGTAGTGGGTAGTGGATGGTGATCGTCAGCCGCATACCATCGCGGCGCAGAACTGGAAGCCACCGGCTCACTGGCAGTAGTTGCCTCAGGAAACGCAGTGGTAGGTGGGCCCATACCATAGGCGGGGTAGGGAGGAATGCCAGTAAAGCCTGTGCCCTCTGCCATAGGCGGGTTGGTTATGGGAGTGGATGTTGCAGCGTCTGGGTCTGGAATTGGGAGTGTGGTGGTTATAGGAGAGGGTGATGCGTGGAGGCCAGTAGCGCTTGGTGCGCCTTCGAAGGTAGGGTCATTCGTCAGGTCTTGCCCTTGTTCCTCTCCTTCGTCTGCTTCGTCTCCAGCATCCTTCTCGCTCTCTCTCTTCCTCTCCACAGGCTGAGTGACCACCTCTTCGACTGAGAGGGCCCTGAAGGCCGTCTGGAGTCCATCCAGCGAGTCCTCAGCCACTTCCACTGGCCCATGTAAGGGCTCCGAAGGTACAGCGCTAGGTCCAGGTCCAGGTTCACCAGGTGCTGGCCTTGCCGGTGCCTCAGGCGCTGTCTTCACGTCGGCGTCCTCCTTCCTTGTGTCCATCTTCGTTCGCCCTTCTGCTTATATGTGACTGTACTCGGCGAACTGGATGTACGGCGCGGGGTTGCCGCCGGTGCGCAGAGACAGTCTGCCTCTTGCTACCAGAAGTGTTTATAGTGGTTTCAACACTGTGTTTTTGCCTCTCCTGCTGCTTGCTGCTGGTGTAGGGTTTCCTGCTGCTTGTTTTTGAAGATGAAAAACTTTTGTTTGCTGAAATACAGTCAATCCAGGATAGCCCAAGCCAGAGGTATGCAAGGAGAAGAGAATCAGGATCAAAGCATGAAGGGCTGCAGTGTAAACAGTGAAAGATGAAGGGATATTCACAGAAACTGCAACTCAGGTCAAATCGGACTGCATATTCACAAAGATAGCTGAAATGTTTTGGAAAAGAGTTGGAAAACTGCCCCATGGTCACTCTATCTCCATAGTGCCATCTCAGGAGATGTGCAGTCTTTGTTTTGGGTCCCATATGTGCTGAGGTGGCAGGGCATGTGGCGATGAGGTCACTGCCATGTCACATGGGATCTTCCTACTTAGCTAGGCTGACTGGGAATTGAACCCAGGACCTCTCAAAAGGAGGTGCCCAGCCCCCTAGGGTGCATACCACTAGGACAGCTAAGAATTCATGGAAAAACATAGATAAATTCATAGGCTCTGCCCTGGATATGTCAGTTCTCAGTCAACTCAGGAAAAGATGATTTGCCTCACATTGAAAGGGGATTAAGGGGTCCACTCCATATCCTGATCGGGTGTTTGGTTCCATAGGTCAAAATGTGTTATCACCACTTTTGGTGGGACCAATACTAAGATAGAAATGCCTGGATGCTCAGTGCATCTCCAATACAACTAGAGTCGGCCTCAAAGCATTGGAAAAGCACTCTTTCTTACTGGGGGTGGGGGGGGGGGGGCGTCCTCGCTGTCGGTCCTCTGACGTAAGCACGTCGCAAGCACGGCGCAGGCACGAGGCGCGGCACTTGTCCCTCCGCTGGGGGGGGGGGCTTGCCGTGTGGCTCCCATCGTCACCCTGCCTTTCCCGCGGTCACACCCCCGGTGGTCCCCCCGTTGGGGCTTGCACCGCGCGTGTTGCCTTTGGGCACGGTCGTGTGGTCCGTCCCGCACCCTCTTTCCGCTGCCTCCCCACCCTGCCGCGGTGTCCTCGGGGGGGGGTCCGCATCCCGCTACCGTCATCCCCCTTGTCGCCCTTGTTGTCTTCCATTTGTAGCACGCATGTCGCAGGCATGGCGCAAGCACGACGGAAGCACAGGGCGTGGCTGCAGCGGTGGGGGGGGGGTTTTCCCCTAGGGGCCCCCATCCTCCCGTGGTCGGGTACTTCTCCAGCGTCCCATGCGTGCCCATCTCACCCTGGCCTCCCCCCATTCGCCGCGGTTTTGGTCCCCGTCTTCTCGCTTTTTTCCTCTGGCGCGTTGGTACTCTTTGTTCGTGGTTGTTCTGTTTTTTTTTTTTGGCTCCACCGCTCCCCGCCTGTCTCTTCATCTGGCACTTCGGTCTGTCCTCTGTACCCCCCCATGTCCCCTCGCCACCTCCTTGCTGTCCTCGCCCCTTTCCTTGGTGGGTGGGGGAGAAGGGGGTGGGGGGGGGGGGGCCCTCGCTGTCCGTCCTCCGGCGTAAGCACGTCGCAAGCACGGCGCAGGCACGAGGCGCGGCACTTGTCCCTCTGCAGGGGTGAGGGGCATGCTGCGTGGCTCCCGTCGTTGCCCTTCCCACCCTGCGTTCGCTCTCCCGGTGCCCCCCCCGCTGGGGCTTGCGCGGCGCGTGCTTCCTTCGGGCACGGTCATGTGGTCCGTCCCGCACCCTCTCTCCGCTGCCTCCCCATCTGTCCCCTTTTGACAAAAGCCTTGATGGTTTCAACCCTTGCTGGACCACTAGACGTCTTCCTTTCGTTGCACGCATGTCGCAGGCACGACGCAACCACGGCGCAGGCACGAGGCACGGCACCCGTCCCTCTGCAGGGGGGGGGGGGGCATGCCTTGTGGCTCCCGTCGTCGCCCTTTCTATCCTGCGCTCGCACCCCCGGTGGTCCCCCCGCCAGGGCTTGCACGGCGCGTGCCCTTCCCGGGCACGGTCGTGTGGTCCGTCCCGCACCCTCCTACCGCTGCCTCCCTACCCTGCCGCGTTGTCCTCGGGGGGGGGGTCGCTTTTTGCCCCCCCCCTACCCGCATCCCCCGCCCTCGGGGGGGCGGGAAATGGTGGGGGGGGGAGAGGCGCCCATGTCGTCTCCCCTTCGTTGCACGCATGCCGCAGGCACAACGCAGGCACGACACAAGCACGGGGTGAGTCACTTGGCTGCTGCGGGGGGGGGGGGTTCCCTTTGGTCCTTGCACACACCCGCGCCCACAGCACGTGGGTGGCGGATCCCAACAGCCCGCCCAGCGGGCGGGCAGTCGGGGGAGGGACAGCGCCCCCCACAATAGTGGAAGGCACCCCCCCCGGGGATGCCCTCCCGCCACCCCCACAGCGAGCAACGCAAGGGCGCACGCTGTGGGGCCGGTGCTGGGTCACCACGCCCGCACCGACCGCACCCGGGACACACGGGTCGCGGAACCCTGGCTGCCCGCTCCAGAGGACGGGCAGTCGGGGGAGGGACAGCGCCTGACCTCAGAAGCCCCTCACCATGGTGGGAGGTGCCCCCCCTCGGGGACGCTCTTCCGCCACCCCCACAGCGAGCAACGCCGGCCCGCAAGGGCGCACGCTGTGGGGCTGGTGCTGGGCCCCCAAGCCCGCACCGACCGCGCCCGGGACACGAGGGTCACGGAACCCTGGCTGCCCGCTCCAGAGGACGGGTGGCCGGGGGAGGGACAACGCCTAACACCAGACGCCCCTCGCAATGCTGGAAAGCGCCCCCCCCCGGGGACGTTCATCCGCCACCCCCACAACGAGCAACGCACCCACGCACCAACGCACCAGCCACGGGACATCCGCACCCCACCCCCTGCTCTTAGGCACAGCGACACAACAATGGCGGAACCCGCGGCCCCACGCAAAACACGCCCCCGATCTCCGACGCTGGACAAAGCACACGAGGTCATCAGGGCGCTGGGGCTCAGAGACGGCGAAGGAGACCCCCCACAAGGGGACGCGGGCACGGACTCCGACCTGGAGGCAGTACCCGAGCCCCCCACGGGAGGCGCTCCCGCGGAACCTGCGCCACCGGCAGGCAGCGTGCCCGCGCTCTACCCCGCGTGGAAACGGGGCCACTGCACCGGCGAAGGCTGGTGCCCCAAACAGCACCCCCAGCCCGGCCCCGATGACGGAGCGCTGCCCGAGGTAAAACCCGCGGCTGCATGCGCCGCCCTGCGCTACGGGGTGGCGCAGGGCTGGATCCTGGATGAGACCGCGCGCGGCAGCGTGAACATCCAGGAGGCCGTCGACCGAGTCACCCACGCGGGACATGCGGCAGTGGCCTTGCACACCTGGGGCCGCCACGGCGGACCCGCAGAGGCAATCATTGTGGAATTCTCCGGAATGGTGCTGGTCCTGGCGGCAGACATGGTCCGAGGGGTGCTCCACGCGTCCCGCGTGCGGCGGGCGTGCCCACAGTGGACCATCCAGGTGTACACCCCCCCCGCGGGCGTGGCCCTTCTCCACGTGGGCGGTGCTCGCCGTCATGTGGCACCTGGCACCGGAGGACGCCCCCACAGGGACCGCGGAGGACATCGCCCGAGACCTCCACACCTGGCCGGCCGACCAGGATTACCCCTGGCGCAGGCCCCCGGGCGGCCTCCCAGTGGCACCCGCGGCAGAGGGGCTCAGCCTCGCGGCAACCCTCCAACGGCTGCCCGACAAGAAGGCACGCCACTTCCTGCAGACGGGCACGGTCCCGGCCACCCCGCCAGACTCCGAGTTGCGATGGGACGCAGGAGTGGCGCAACCGCTGCCGGGCCTTTGGACCCTCCCGTTGTGGTATTTGCCCATGGGCACCCTGGCCCACGCCACCCAAGCTGTCAATTGGGCTTTCCCGCAGCCGCTCCTCCCCGCCGTGGCCCTGCTCTGCAGCCTGCAGGCGGGGGCCGCCTGGGTACGGTGGAAGGAAGGAAAGGGGCGCTCGAGCCCCTATTTCCCCCTGGTCCAGGGCCAGGCGCTGCTCCACGCCGAGGTCATGGGGACCGTGGAATGGGGGGCTATCGTGCCCGGCACGGCGTGCAGGTGGATCACAGCGGCCGCCCCACAGCCCATGCGATCGCCGCCGGCGTGCCACCGCCTCCTACGGATGGTCCCCCCTTTGGCCCCCCAGCACGCCTTTACGAGGGACGTGTCGAAGGCCGTACTGAGCCACACCAGGGAGTGGCTAACGAACCCGGGTGCACGGTACCCGCCGGGGCCGGTGCTCGAACGGCTCACGGCCCGCACACCCGGAGTCCTCCACGCCCTGCACAGGGCGTCGGCTCCCACGGAGCAGCTCAACGACGAAGTGCTGGACCTGGCGCTGCAGCTGCTGCGGGTGCTCTACCCGCAAACCCACATCCCACCCGCGGGCATGTCCAACCGCCTAGGCCGCCTGGGGTTGCAGCGCCGCGTCGAGGCCCCGCACCCAGGAGGCGTGGTGGAACAGTGGCAAACGCTCGGCAACCCGTCCACCGCGGAAGGCCACTGGTACCTGCACCAACTCCTCTTCCAACCACGGGCAGCCCCGGGACACCGCCGGCAAAACCCGTACCACACGCACCCGGAGCGCCGAGGCGCGCAGGACTTCCCGCAGCCAGGCCCGCCCGCCCTCCTGCCGGGGCAGGACCCTGAGGCGCTACAGCAGGGCCCCCCGCTCGACACCGCCACCACGGTACAACAAAGGGGACGCGACGGCGCGGATGGTGCCGAACCGGACGTCACGAACTGCGGAACGGTGGCCTGGATGACAACCTGCAGGCACCTTGCCCGAGATAACACGGGGCTCCGGCAGTACAGACCAACGGACCGCACGGCGCTGGCGTCCGCGGTCGCGGCCGTCACCATGGGTCCCGTGGCGGCGTGGCCGGCACAACTGCAGCCCCACGTCCCCTGCCGCGACACGCAGCCACGGCGGCCGGCCGCAACGCACGCGGCGACGGCACCCCTCACGGCGGAGCAGCTATACGTCGTCGCGGCGGCGTTGCTGGCGGACGGCGGGGAGAGCTCCGTCCACCACCACGGCCCGGCGCAGATTGCGGGAAGCATACAAGGGCCACTGCGCGATGCACCAGACCCGTGGCATGCCACACTCCGCGGGCGCACCCGCGTCTGGGGTGCGGGCGATGGCACACCTCCACCCGGGCCTAAGCAGGGGGAGGCACTGGTGCTGCAGACGGCAGGCTACCAGGCCATCCTACACGGCCACGCCGGAGGGTACCGGTCGCACGTCCTGGCCGGAGGCCGCTGGACTGTCTGGCACAGCACGGCCAGGCAAGGGGCATTCCCACCCCTGCCCCACATCAACTGGCAACAGGGGCCCACCCAGGCCTACTATATGTCGGCGGACCCCTGGCCGCTGGCAGTCCTGCTACACACCGTCAGCGCCCCCAACAAGAGGCAGGAACCGGGGTGGGTAAGCCCCCCCCGCACTGGTGTGGAGCCCCGACTAGGAGGAGCATCTACGAGCCGCGTGGCAGGGAGACGCCATCAGGGCCACGGACGTCCCGGACCTCCACGCGGGGCCAATCACGCACGCCCGCCCGGCGGCTACCCTGGCGATGGATCAACGGGGACAGCAGAACCCGCAGTGGGTGGTCTGCATGTTCAGCCCGGCGGACGCGCACCTCGTCGTCTGCGACCCCGAGCGAATGCCGGGGCCCGAAGCCGTGATCCGCGTGGCAGACTGCACCCGCATGATCGTCAAGGCGTTACGGGAGGGCGAACACCACGTCTCATGCTCCAGGTCAGGCTGAAGGACAACGCCCGGGCGGCAAGGCCGGGGGTGTGGCCGGCGGCGGCGCACCCCGCCGACCTAGAGCTCCAGCTGGCGGTCCTGACCGCAGTGTACCACTGGTTACAGGCCTTCCACGACCTGCGATGGAGCGGCAAGCCCGACCGCCAAATCGGCTCCACGCACTGGCAAACGTGGCTGCAAGCAGACGCGCAGCGCGATGCCATCCGGAGTCTCGGGCCCGCGCCCGCGACACGAGCCCTCGATGCGGCGGCCCTGGGCCGCACACTGGCGCCACACACGGTGCCACTGGCCAACCTGGGCTTCGAACCAGCGGCAGAGGGCGCCATTCGGAAGTCGGTGCCGCTCCCCCCGGCGCGAGGGGCCACGGAGCCGACGAAATGCCCCCTGTGTGCAGACAAGTACTACACAAGCGGGGCAATGCTGGAACACCTGGCGTGGCACGCGGTGCACGCTGCAGCCCCGGCGGACGACAAGGAGGCGGCCACCAACATCCTGCAGGGGAGAGCACGGAGGTCCCCATGGCACGCCCCGTACACCCGGCGCCCCCCGCCCCAGGCAGCCGACCACGCGGACGGAGATGAGGAGGCACCCGGAGCGGCCCCGGGGACGGCGGTGCGGCCCCACCAGGGTCCAGGTCCATCCCCGCGGGGCTGGCCCCCCTGGCCCCCCTGGCTCCCCCGGTCCCTCGGGCCCCCCTGTGGGCCCCGCTGGGAACGGGCCCAGCGGATGCGGCGCACCCGGATGCCCTGGCTGCGCCGGCGAACCCAGCGGCGATGCCGATGCGGGATAGCTGACTCCAGGAGGACATGGTGGGCGACACCCTGTGGCTCCTCTCGTGGAACCTGCGCAACGGCCTCGTGCCGCCAGACCCGTCCCTCCG
Organism: Eutreptiella sp. 'Long Island Sound 2002'; assembly: GCA_964036045.1. NCBI lineage: Eukaryota > Euglenozoa > Euglenophyceae > Eutreptiales > Eutreptiaceae > Eutreptiella > Eutreptiella sp. 'Long Island Sound 2002'. The sequence continues at coordinate 97,364,938 of OZ038379.1, read as the reverse complement.
GGACACTCTCCGGCGGCGCCGGGGGCCGGCGGCCTGTACCGACAAGGAGCACCTCATCACCGGCATGCTACCTCAGTAGGGGGGCTTTGCCATCATGCTCCAGGAAACAGGGTTCGCCACCCGGGCGCAGGAGATGCACGTGGCCGCGGCGCTCCGGGACAAGGGGTACACCGCCTTCTTCAGCAGCCGGCTGGCGGAGACGGGAGCCACCTCCACCTCGAGAGGGGGGGGCCTCCTCACCACGGTCAGCAGCAAGTAGGTGGCGGAGCACGATGTGCTCAGTTTCACGGAAATTGTCCCCGGGAAGGCCGCGGCCCTGGAGATCCGCACGGACGGGGGAGGCCTCACCCTCATCAACGTCCACGGGCCGCAAGCAGGCTGCTCCCCGTGGGCGGGACGGGCGGCGTTCTGGGCCGACATACAAATGTATGCCACGGCACGCAGCCTCGTTGGGAGGCACCCGGTGGTCATCGCCGGCGACACCAACATCTACATTGATGTCCCCACCAACCCGGCCACGGAGCACTTCCGAGCGGGCTGGGAGGCCTGCGGTTTCCGAAGGGCCGCGGCAGGCGGCGAGGAGGACATGACCCCCACGCTTCACCCGTCCCGGCACAGGGTGGACACCTTCCTTGTCAACGAGCCCCTCCTGCCGTGGTCCCTGCGGGAAAGCGTCTGGGCTCGCGGCATGGCACACCCCCAGGTGGTCGGCTCCGACCATCTCCCGGTCCGCCTGGCCCTGCCGGGTCTCCTCAACACAGCGGCCGCGCGGCAATGCCCACCCCGTGCAGCCACACGGAGGGCCACCTCCACCCGTACGACGCCGAGGCCGCACCCGTCCAACACTGCATGTGGGCGGCGGTCACCGCCGCGCAGGATGAACCCTCCCTGGCGCCCTGGCTGGGTCCCGCAGAGCAGCACGACTACGGGTCCATGCCCGCGGCCGCGGTGGACAACGTGTTCGAGCACCTCCACGCGACGCATGACGCCCTGGCGCGTGTGGTGGGACGCTGGCAGCCGTCCCCGGCGGGGACGGACCCGGCAGAGGGGGACCTCCCGGAGAGCGGAAAGCGGCTCCAGGCAGCGGTCCTCCGCTATGACACCGTGGCAGCGCGCGCGCCGGCAGCGTACCAGGCGACGCGGCCCAGCATGGCATCCGGTCCGAGGCGGCGCTCCGGCTCACGGAGGAGCTGTAGGGTGTGTCGCCCGGGTTCCGCCCGACCACGCAGGGCCAGCTGCAGGAGGAGCTGGAGAGGCAAGCAGCCGCCCTCGAGGAGGACATTCGCCAGCTCCGCGCACTCCTGGCGGCAGACCGCAAGCGAGCCATCAAGGACTTCTGGCGCCGCCACCCCCCCGACATCGCCCCGCGATGGAAAGCCGTGCGGGGAGCCATAGAGGTAGAGGCCCCGGGCCCGTCAGGCCTCTGGAACGTGCGGGTCCCGAACACCCAAACGCTCCTCAGGGAGGCCCACGACGTGATGTTCGCAGTTCGCGCCTTCTGGCGAGAAATGTATCACAAACGCCCGGTGGACCTCCCAGGCTTCCAGGCAGTCCTCAGCCGCCACGTCCCCCGGGTCCCTGAAGGGGCCTGGACACAGGTCCCGCAGTACTCCATGCAGGACCTGAAGTCCGCCCTGGACAAGGCCGATGGCAAGGCCCCAGGTCCCAACCACGAGGAGGCCCGTTTCATCAAGGCCCTCCCGGCATCCGGCCAGTGGCTCCTGGTCCACTCCTACCGGGCCATCCTCCGCGGCGCCCCGCCGCCGATGCACTGGAGGGACGCACACATCTGGCTCGGCCCCAAGGTACCGGGCTCTGCCAGACTGGACGACTACAGGCCCATAGTTCTGGGCCAGCTGGACATGAAGCTGCTCACGGGCCCCCTCACCCAGCGCATCACGGAAGTGCTCACACGGCACGGAGTGGTCAGCGACTGGCAGCAAGGGGCCCTCCCTGGATCCAACACAGGCCCCCCGCTGTTCATGGCGCACCGGCAGCTCGAGCGGGGAAGGCCCAACTACGACTTCTCCTTCGACGCCCGCAAGGCCTTCGACACCGCCCCACACGGCGCCCTCCAGCTCATCCTGCGCCACCTCTCCGTGCCGCCGGACGTCATTGACCTCCGGCTCTTCCTCCACACGTGCGCCAGGCTGCGCATCGTCACAGCACACGGGCTAACGCAGCCCGTCTACATGCTGCGCGGCGTCCGGCAGGGCAACCCTGAGAGCCCCCTACTGTACGCGCTCCTCCTGGAGCCCCTGCTCAGGGCGCAGGGGCACCGCCTGCGCCTCCCGGGAGGGGCCGAGCACGGCCTCATCCGGGCCTACATCGACAACCTGCTGGTGGTGGCCCACACGCTGCAGCACTTCGTCAAGGGCGTGGAGGCCCTGGCCGCGTACCTGGGGATGATGGGCATGGAGCTCAACCCCCGCAAGTGCGCCATGGCCACCACGGAGGGGGTCCCGGGCCTGCAGCTGCGCCTCTGTCCCCACCTGGAAAACCCGTGGCACTGGGTACCAGCGGCGGACTCCGTCCCCTACCTGGGACTCCAGCTGCAGCCGGACGGGGAGTTCTCCCTGCAGCGCAAGCACCGGCTACGCCTGGCGGCGGTGCACCACTGGTGCCTTAACACCCTCCCGCCACCGAAAGTGGTGCAGGACGTCATCCTGGCGATCCTCGGGGGGGTGACACAGTACGTCGCCCCTTTCATCGCCGACGACTCCGACACTGCACGCCTCCTGGACCACATCACGGTCCAGGTCGCGAAGGACAGGGCGCGGTACGCCTTACACGCCTCCCGGGACAGCCTGCAGGATGACCGGACCCTGGGGCTCACACGGGTGCCAACGCGGTGCCAGCAGGCAGCAGTGGCCCTCGTGGGAACACTCTTCCATCACCGCTCAACCTCTGTGCGCCGAGGTCACCAAGATGTTCTGGGAAATAGCTGGCGCGCACGGAATATGTCCCGAGGTACACTACCCCGTCCCGGAGTTCGCAACTCTAGCGGGGGGCGACTGGGTCCACCACATACCCCGGGCCCTGGCCGCCCTGGGAGTGGGGCTGTACAACCCCATCGCGTGCCCCAGGGCGGCCCATGTCCAACTACAGTCCCCGCCGGGCAACATCGTCACGCTGCGCACCGCCAGGCTGCGACACCGCGACACGTGCTGCCTGACGGTGCCACACACAACGCCGTGGCATGGGCACCACGGGCCACGCCACCCCTTCCCCGACAACGACGACCCGTGGCCGACGGCGGTGGGGCAATGCCTCAACTAATGCGCCGATGAACACCTCCACTATTGCCGCCGTGAGCATGAGCCCACCAACCACCCTGGGTGGCGCGACGCCTTGGTCCACCTCTTCCACACCACCGGCACGCGGGACCCCCGCCTGAGGCTCGTCCACCCCACGAAGGCTAAGCAGGACACCCACACCAGCCCACGGCTGACCCCGGACGGCCTGCACCCCCACGTGGGGGGCTACCGCCGCCGGGACGGCCTATCCCCCCCCATGCGGGGGGCGGCGTACCACCCGCCGGCAGCCCTCATGTACATCCTCCGCGACGTACTCGCGGAAGTCGAGGACCAAGAGCCTAACGCGGATGTGGCATGGCCCGAGCCCCTGCGCCCCCGGCCCCACGCGCCGACGCCGTTGTGGTTGGTGACCACGGACGAGCAATGCACCCAAGCGACGGGGCAAGCGCAGCTCCGGGCCGAGTGGGTAATAGTGCAGGTGGGGGCGGGCCAGCCCGAAACCCGTGGGCTCCCCCGTGGCACCGCCCTGCTGGTAGTTACGCGGGTGCCGCACGACCCACACATGGCGGTGCACGCGTTGGAGGACCAGCCGGAGGACACGGGGCACCTGGTGGTGCACCAGCGCGGGGGCCCGGCGTGGCTCAAGGAATATGTGACGGCACTTCGGTCCTGGGCGAGCACGATCACCGGAGCGGAGATCCGGCTGCACGACCACACGGCGATCAGACCCGGCGACACCAGGGCGCTGAGCGTGGACCAACTGGCGCCCAGCCACCCCGACGTCCGGTGGCACTCCGCCGACCTCAACGCGGGGTGGCTCAGCCCCACCGGATACTACTGGATCCCGGAGGCCTGGGGCCACACCTCTTCCGACCCGTCCGGGGGCGGACCCTGCAAACACGCCACCAGCGTCGCTCTTGCCGCCGACCTCACCCGCACGTGAACGGTGGCCATCTCGGGCACGGTGCCCGACGGGGAGGGGGTGGCCGCCTCCCTCCCCCTACAATACGGTGCCCACCGACCATGGGTCCACACGGTGGACGCCGAAGTCATCCTCCACCTCCTGCGGCACGCAGATCGCGAGCGGACCACGGGGGTCCCCGCGGGCGCAGCGAAGGTGGTCAGCCAGATGCCCCTGCGGTGGCTCCGGGACAGCGAGTGGGCGCGAGGGCAACACGCCGGGCACCCGTTCTGGTACGTCCGAGCCACCTCGCACCACAGTGACGCCCTACTGCACAAAGCGGACTGGGCGGCGTCCCAGGACACCGTCCTACAGAAGACGCCCCCGGACCCTGGCCACGCCCAACTCATTGTCGCCAGCCGTGACGGCCATCTCGATCTACGGCCCCCCACGATGCGGGTGCTCGGCGAGGTCGCGCAGCGGGCGCAGACAGACCATGCGCTGACGCACCAGGGACACACACCTTCGGGCGCTGCCTACACCACGGCCTATGTCCACGCCCAGGACCTCACCGCGACGGCCACCAACCGCCGGGCGCTGCGGGCTCGAGACGGCCACACGCCGGTGCGGCGCAGGCTCCGTTTCCGTAAGGAGCGGCTCTCCAGCGTCGCCATCGTTCCACAACCGTGCCTCCTATGCGTTGGCCCGGAGGAGACCCCAGTGCACATGCACGTGGGGTGCGCCCACTCACAGCTCCTTTGGCCCCACTACCGCCAGGCGGTACACCAGGCAGCCCGCCACCTCCCACCCGGGGACAAAGCCCTGTGGGTGGCCTCGTGGCGCTCCGCAGGCGCCACATGGACGGAAGTCTTCTGCTCCGGACTGGTGCCTGAGGACGCGGAGGCGCAGCTCCGCGCCATAGCCCGCTACGACCCGCCGGGAGGGACCTCTGTGGACGATTTCCTCCACCACATGCTCCGGCTGGGGGACTTCGCATGGGAGCTTCGCAACCACCGGCTGGAGCAACTCCTCCGCGAGCCCCAAAGCGCGGCGGCCCGGGCACACCGGTGGCTCACTGCGGCGGAGGGCGACCACCCTCCCCCTCCCCCGCGCCCTGACAAGGACTTCGTAGCCTCCCTCCGTGTCGTGAATGGCACTCTGGAGTGCCCGCCCCAAGAGGGCCCCCACCCGTACCAGGACCTGCCGGGGGGTTCTCGGGGCACCTACAAGACGCCCTCTTCACACCGTGGATCATCGGGCGCGGCTCCATGACCGCGTGGTAGGCGCGCATCGTGGGTGAGGAATGGGCGCGCGAGTGGGGCCGGTGGTGCGCCGCCACGCGCGCCCCGGAGACCCCTGCGCAACGATACGCCGCCATCCCGCTCAAGGGATTGGGGCCGGACACCCGGCCGAGACCAACCGTGATCCGCGGGGCGGGACCTGACCACCCGTGGGACGCGGCGACGGGGGAATGGCTGCAGGCGGCCCCGGGGCCGCAAACGGGATGGACTGGGGACGTGTCCTCACTCGTCAGGACACCCGTCCCGCCCCGCATCGTCCTTCACGCCGCCAACGTACTCCGGGCTACGGAGATACGCACGTGGGGACACGCCGCGGCCACCGTCCGGTGGCACCCCCCAGAGGGCGGGGCCGCCCAGCTCGCCGTGGCGCACTTCAAAGCTGGGGGGCCGGTATACGACGACGCCCTGTCCCGGCTGGGCGACACCCAGGGGCCCTTGCTCCTCATGCTCCCCACGGACATTGCAGCCGCGCTGCGCCAGGAGCTGGACGGCTGCGAAGGGCTGCGAGTGGGGTGGGAGGCAATCGCAAACGGCACCCTGCTGGCCCTCCTCCACCGAGACACCGCGAACGCCACGTTAGCGGGCGCCACGTGTACATGGCAACCCCCCCCAAAGGGGCACCCCCGCCCGGCGTGGGACGACCTCATCGCCGCCTTCCACGACCACAGGATCCTCCCCAACGACACGTGGCAGGAGGTCCAGCGGAAGACGCTTGGCAAGGACTACCGGCGCCGCGTCCGCGCCCGCCTGCTGGAGATCCGGGATCCCCTCCGACAGAGGTGGGACGACCTCTGGCTCCGCCATCTCGACCCTTGGTCGCCGCCCTCCCACCTCCCACACAACTTCCGACTCTGCGCGGAATGTGACACGGTGTCCTTCGCAGCGTCGACAGGCGCCAACAGGTGCGCGGGGTGCGCCCAGGTGGCCGCGTGCCCCTGGCCCGAACCTCCCGCAGGCCCGCGCAGGCGCACAGAGAAGGAGGCCCTGCACCGGCGCATCGAGGGGGCACACACCCCCTCACACGAACGAGCGGGCCCCGCGGGCGCTGCCCTTCTGTGGATCCACGTGCACCTGCGGAACCCCACATCTGTTGCGCACCTGTCGCACGTTTTTGCGCCCTAACCCCCAGCCGCCGCCCTTTGCAGAGCCCGCAGCACCATGCCACGCCGACGGGGTGATGGGCCGGGACACACCAGGGCCCGCTGCAAAGCGCAGGAGGCGGCCGTCCAGGGGCCTGGTGGCGGACGCGGTGGCCGAGGCACACGAGGCGCACGCTGCCGCATGGTGTGACCTGACAGGCAGTGCGAGGGCTTTCCTCAACGAGACCGCCCTCCCGGCCGTCCGCGCCCTGAACGGAGCGGGGGCCCCTACGCTGCTCCCGGCAATGCACCTGATCGTGAACGCCGTCCAGCCGGGGCTCATCAGCCCGGAGGCGGCCCTCTACGGGCACTGGATGGAGTGGCACGAGTCCAACCGGTCGGGCCGGCCCCTGTCCATGGGGGACACCCTGCGGCTGACGGGGGCAGGGTCTGCCATGTCCCTCTGCAGCAACGCCCCAGCCCTGCTGCACGCCCTCAGGACGCGCTACCCCGGGGACGCGGCCCCGTACCTGAACCAGATGCGGGCCACGTACCCGGGGGGAGTGTCCGAGCTGGATGCGGCGCTCCCCCTGCTACACTGACCGGACGAGGACCTGGAGGTGGGCGAGATCACGGTGTTCGTGGAAGGCGCGGACGAGGCGCCCGCCCGCCCCCGGCTGACCAACCCGGTGTACGACGGCACCAGGCCTACGCCCCCGTACGCCATCGTATGCCAGGCGTTCCCCAGGGAGCCCACTTGGTGCCCCGCCCTCCCGCCAGCGACGCACACGCCCCGCGGCTGGGCTAACCCAGACCTGCCCCCCCCCCTCTCCAGAACCAGGGGTGCCCACCACAGGGGGCAGGTCCTCTGGCAAGAGTGCCCTGGCACCCCCCTGCTCCTCCTCGTCGTCGCGACCCGCGGGGACCCGGGGCGGGTCCTGGGGATCACCCCCACCCACCTCTATCGGGCAGCACCCGTACCTCGCCCCCCCCTCCCGGCGGCCGCGGCGCGGGACGGAGTACACACGTTCCTGCGACGTTCCTGCGTTCCCCCGACACCACTCGACGACCCCCGGGGGCCCAGGGCCCTTGGCCCCGCCCCAGACTGGGAGATATGGCGCGACGCGTGGGCCGCGTGGCTCCCCCGCCTCCCCTCCTAATGCCGGTGGATGGCCGCCGGCCCCGAGCCGTGCGGGGCTGACGCCACAGCCGGCCCCCCACCCCCTCCCACCCTCCCCCCTGCAGAGCACCACACGGCACTGCCCAGGGCACGGCACTGATGCACCAGGAGGTAGTGGGAAGGGCGTGCCTGCCACCACGCATGCCTACCAGGATAACAGTGATGGCAGACTCCGATGGCTCCCCCCAGCGAGACGACCGCCACCACCGCCGGTCCCGCTCCCGCTCCACCGCCTCCCCGGAGTGGACGGGGGAGACCCTCGCGGAGCGCGAGGAGCGGAAGCTGGCAGAGGTGGCGGTGCTGGTCGGGCCGCCGCCCCCGGCCCGGGAGCCTGAGCCAGCCGAGGTGACCGCCCCCGCCGCCCAAGCAGCAAGCCCCGCCGCCCCGCCTCGGTGGGGGGCCCCAGAGACGCAGGAAGCGGAGACCGCAGCCCCAGCAAGCCACGCCGCGGCCCCGACCGCGGCCCCCGGCACGCCGCCGACACGGGGGGTAGCCCTGGCGCAGGAACCAGGCGCATCGCCGAGGGCTGCCGCAGCCGCAGAGGAGAGCGAGAAGGGCGCGCGAGGGGTTGCGACCGCGGCCCCGGCGGGCCACGCCACCGCCTCGGCCGACCACGCCGCGACCCCCGGCACGCCGCGAAAGCGGGGGACGGACCCCGCACGGGCCACGGGCGCCTCGCTGGCGGCCGCCACAGCAGCGAAGGAGAGCGGGGAGGGCGCGCGAGGGGTTGCGGCCGCGACCCCAGCCGGCCTTGCCACCGCCTCGGCCGGCCACGCCGCGGCCCCCAGCACGCCGCGAAAGCGGGGGACGGACCCCGCACGGGCCACGGGCGCCTCACCGGCGGCCGCCACAGCAGCAGAGGAGAGCGAGGAGGGCGCGCGAGGAGTTGCGACCGCGGCCCCGGCGGGCCGCGCCACCGCCTCGGCCGGCCACGCCGCGACCCCCAGCACGCCGCGCAGCGAGGGAAGAACCCCGCACGGGCCACGGGCGCCTCGCCGGCGGCCGCCGCAGCAGCAGCAGTGGGCAGGGAGAGCGCGAAGTACCGCGCCCACGCCAACCCCACCAACACCCACACCAGCCCCCTCAAGCAATTCCCCCCCAAGCCCTTCCCCCCGGGGCGGACGCGGCACGTCCGCCCCCCTGGCGCCCGAGCGCTCGCCGCCGGGCGTCACGCTGCCGCAGCTGCAAAGACAGCGGGACGCCCGGCGCGTGGTCCAGGAAGGAGGGGAGGGCGCGCAGGCAGAGCTGCGTGCCAGCCACGGGGGCGCGGAGCGGGGGGCAGGAGGCGACAGGGGACGTGCCCAGGAGCGCGCGCAAGGAGCAGGCCAGGGCACGCGCGGCAGGGAGCAAGGGCACAGCAGCGGGGGGGGAGCAGAGCGCAGGCAGCGGACAGCGCGACTCAGGGCAGGGGGCCGGGAAGGGACCAGGGCACGGGAAGGGCGCGCAGGGGCACGGGCAGGTGCAGGGGGCAGGGCGAGGGGCGGTGGGTGAGCGGGCGGGCCAGGGCGTGGGGGACGGGGGGCGGGACCCGCGGCACGGGCAGGGGGCTGGAAAGGGGCCCAAAGGCAAGGGCAAGGGCGCCGCGGGCCCCAAGGGACAGGCGGGACAGGGCATGGGAGCCCTGGGGGGAGGGCAAGACGAAGGGAGGGGGGCGGGGAGCGGGGCGCCCCCGCAGCCGGACGTGCAGCCGGTGAGGTGCATCCCCCCCGGCATCCAACAGATGCCGGCGCACCACACCCACCACCACCACCACCACCACCACCACCACCTCTACAACATCGACCCTGACGCCGGCGAGCTCGTCCCCCCCCAACCCCCACGACCCCGGCACCAGCCAGCCCCCCCCGCGCCAAGGGCGGAGCCGGCGCGGATGGCCTCCGCAGAGGGGGGGCGGGGCGCGGCATCGGCGCCGCAGGCACAGGGGCAGCGAGGGGAGCCGGCGTGGGGGGCAGAGGGGGGCCGGCCATTGGGCCGGGAATGGGGCGCGGTCCCGGACCCTCTGGGGGAAGAGGCCCTCCCCCTGGTGGGGGACGTGTACGGGTGGTTGTGCTGGGCCAACCAGGGGACCACCAGGGGGTTGAGGAACCGGCCCTTCGATGCCGTGCTCCTCCGGAGAGACGGAGGAAACCGAGAGGTACCCCCGGGGGGGGTGGGAAGCCCCAGAGGACCCTGAGAGGGTCCTCAGGTCAGTGATCCGGGAGCCGACGTGGCCGGCCTTCCTGGAAGGGGGAGCGGTGCTCCGCATCACGGATGCGGACGCCAACAACTGGCTCCCCCAGGCTTTGCGCAGCGCCCTCGCCAACTGGCGCTACCGCCGGCGCAACCCGCCGCCGCCACAGCCCCAGCCCCCACACAAGCGGCGGCGCAGGTGATGGCCCAGACGGCGGATGCGAGGGAGTGGAGGGGGGAGCTGGGCCCCCCGACCCACGCCCCCCCCACGGTACGGCACGACGCATGAGAGCGTGCCACCTCCCGCGGGAGGGAGGGCGGAGACAACGAGCGCGGGGGGGAACGTGCTGCCCCGCAGCCCGCTAACCGCTGACCGCTGACCCTCACGGCCACCCCCGGCCGGCCAGCGAGGGCCTGCACGAGGGTCCGGCTCTAGTTGGAGGGGGGCGGGGGAAGGGCGCGACCCCCCAGCCGATGGCTGGCCCCCGGGGCCGGGACTGCCATGCCGCCCCCCCCCCCCGGCCGTCAGGAGGCGTCGCATGGGGGCCAGAGGGCCCCCCCCACTCCCCCCCCCCCCCCACCCCCTCAGGCCCGAGAGCGGGCGGGAGGGCGGCCCCCCCACCCTCCCCCCGCACCCCCCCCGGCTGGGGAGCCACAGGCGCGGACCTTCGCCCCCCTGGAGCCGAGGGGACGCCCCCCCCCCCCCCCCAGAAGGGACGGCGACGCGGTGGGGGGAGCGGCGGCTGGACCTGCTCCCGCGAGCCCACACTAGCGTGCCGGAGCAACGCGCACAACAAAACAGTATGGAGGCCGGGCCCCACATGGCCCTCCCGTGACCACAGCCCACTCAGGGAGGTTCAGGTCTGCACGGGCCCCCAGGGGAGCGGTCCACGGGCCGCCCCCCACCCCCCCCCCACCCTGGGGCGGCACTTCGACCCCGACCGCACGCGCACGCTGGAAGGGAGCGCGCCGACAACACGAGGGGGGCCAGGATTGAGTACCGCAGGCCGCCGCCCAGAAGAGGAGCAGGGAGGCCGCGGCGCGACAAGCCCCCCCCTCGCCCCCCCACCGGCCCGCAAGCCGCGGGGGCCCCGGCCCCCACCCCCCGAGGCAGGGGGGATGGTCCCCCTCCCGCCCGAGAGAGGAGCCGGAGCGCGACCCGCTGCCCCGCCCCAGCCGCTGGCTCCCACGGGGGCCGCGAAGAACAAGCGAGCCCGCGCCAACGCGCCAGGACGCCGAACAGATCGCACCCAGAGAAGCCTGGTGGGCACGAACCGGAGTGATATGGGGGGCGAAGCCCCCCATGGACAGCACAACGCCAGTGACACCCGCTTTGTTGCCTGCCCAGGGAAGGCAGAGGGACGGAATGAGGCAGAGCGACCCCCCGCCCTACAGCCCCCCCCCCGGCCGCACAAACGGGGGGCACGGCGCACGCCCCCCCCCCCCCCCAGCCCGCCCCCCGGCACACGAACGCCACGGACCCGCTCCGCGGCGCGCAGCCCCCACAGGGCGTGCCGGCCGAGGGGACAGAGAAGGGCCCCCACATTCGCACGCCCGCGCCCGCAAGACGTGGATCGCGGACCCCGACAGCCCGCCCAGTGGGCGGGCAGTCATGGGAGGGGGAGCGCCTGACCCCAGACGCCCCTCGCAACAGTAGAAGGCACCCCCTCCGGGGACGCCCTACCGCCACCCCCACAACCCCAAGCCAAGTAGGGGGGAACCGGGACCGGACCGCCCCCCCCCAAGCACGCCGGACGGAGCAAGGGACCGGGGCAGGACACGCGGAGGGGCACGGACCACGTGGAACGGCCCTACCAGCGCCCAGTGCCGGGACCACGCGAGGTGCGCACGCCACACCACCCAGGGGGGGGCGGGCGGACGCCGCGGGAGCGCGAGCGCACACACACGAAAGGGACACACGGGGACTACCAGAAGGGCAACCGGACCGAGCGCGCGGAACGCACAGACCGCGTTGAATGGCGTACCAGCGAGCGAGGGTAAGGGACACACGGACAAGACGGCCCGCCACACGCGGCGCGGAACACGCGGGGCGGGGAGGGGGAAACGAGAGAGACACAACACCAGGTACCGGCCCGAACCCCTTGAACCAGCCGCGAGCGCCGCGCACACACAGACGGGGCACTGCACCCGCCAAGGCAGTAGTGGCGCACAGCGCCACGCCCTAACCCCTAGGCTACGCAGCCTCCGCGCCAGCCCAAGGGGGTCCCACTGGCGACAAGCCAGTAGCACGGGCCCAGCGGCGCCGGCGCCCCGGGCGACCACGCATTAGGGGGGCGACGCAGTGGGTAAGCGCCCGCAGCCACGGCTGCGAATTGATGCACTGACCGGGGAGTGGCGAAACGGGGAAGCCGGGGAAGGACGGGGCTCCGAGCTCTGTGAACCCGGGGAACTCCCTCACCAGGCAGGAGGTGCGTCTTGGAGGGCCCCCCACTAGGACCCGGTGAGGAGGATATCACCTGGCCCGACCAGGTGGCCCCCCGGGGCCGAAGGGCGTCTAGTACCCGCAAAATCAAACCTCAAACCTCAAACCTCAAACCTCAAACCTTTGGGCCTTGCCCTTCTCCATGGCATAGGCTCCGCACCCCAGGATCACCAGCTGCTGTTCCCCCATGGCGGTAGTCACCACGTCTCTGCATGGTGCTCAGTGTCCCGTGCCTGCTCCCTCCTGTGCCCATACTTACTGCAGGAGGTACGTACCCGGGTGGAAACAGATGATGAGGAAGTGCGGGCAGCGGGGAGGACTTACGGTACGCCTGGAAGGCTTCTTGCGCCCTCTGCCGCCCTGGTCGAGGGGAGGGCCCCTGTTTCGGCACCCAACAGCCCGGGGGGGGGCCGACTGCCCATCCTCTCCCTGGTGCCCGTGTATCCACTTCCGAGCGGCCTGATACCGGTGCCGTGGTATCAGTCCGCTGGAAGTGGCGGCTACAAAGCGGCTCGGCGCTCTCGTCCCCCAGGCCTCTGCCACCCCCGAGCGCGATGGAGGCCCCTGAGGTCCTATGGCAGGGACGCGGGGAGACGGGCGGGGGATTCATTTGTGGCATCCCCTGGCCACCTAGTTAATCAGATCAGCACAATCGCTGCCGCAGGGGGCCGACCGAATGGCGCCGCTGGTGCCCGTCCCCTCTGCCTCACACTTACTGCAACAGGCGCAGGGTTCCAGTGTATGGCGCCACTGGCGTGTGTCCCCTCTGCGCCACAGGTTGGGTCACCGCACGGGAGGCCCTACGGATGGCGCCGCAGGTGCCCGTCCCCCCGTGCCACTTCCTGCCCCCAGCTCCAGGCTTGGTTGACGTGACATGACACACGCATGATTGAGGTCAGAGTCGGTTTCTGGACGCGCACGGCGCACGGCACGACGCATGGCAACTATCCCCTACCCTGCCCCCTCTGCTCCCTCCCTCGCCCTCTGTGCTCGCCCGGCGCTGAGCATGCCCCTGTCCCCCTAGTCACTCCCTCTCTCTGCTCCGGCTGTCCTGCCTTCGCTCACCTCCTAAGTGTCCCACCTCTTTCGCCCTGCCCGTGCCCCCTTCCCTCGTCCCTGCCGGCCCTCGTTGCATGACACTTCGCAGGCACACAGCATACTGCACCTTTGGGGGCGGGCTGCCTTGTGGCAGCACGCCGCGGCACCCCGCCTTGCCCAGTGCCCCCGCACGCTGCGGGCGGCTCGCCCGGGTTTGGGGTACCCTGTTAACCCCTTTCTCTGCCCCGCCTTCTCGGTCCCTCTGCCCTCCGGCCAGCGCGTGCACAGTGCGGAGCAATTCGCGAGGCAGCGCTCCATCTCTGCCCCTCTCTCTGCCCCGGCCCCCTGGCCCTGTCTTGCCCCCTGTTTGCTCGCCCTCTCTCGCCTTGCCCTGCCCCTCGTCCCTGGTTGCAGGGTCTCCGGCCTCCTTCCTCTCTGTCCCCCTCCCTCTTTTCTCCCGCCTCCTTTTCCTTACCCCCGCCCCCCGGCCAGCGCTAGCACGGTGCGGAGCAATTCGCGTGGCAACCCTCCCCCCCTGCTGCCCCCCTCTGCTCCCGCTCCCTGGCCCAGCCCTGCCCCTCGTGTGTTCGTTCTCCCTCGTCCTCCCTTGCTCCCCTTCCCAGGCCCCTGGGACCCTGGCCCTCTGTCTCCTTGTCCCCGTCCTCGCTTTACCCTCCCTGCATACACATCGCGGAGCAATACGCGAGGCACCTCTCCCACTCCCTCCTCACCTTGCCGCCCCCTGGCGCCCTGGCCCCTAGGCTTGTGGCACGCATGTTGCACTGCACCCGCCTGCGGCATTTGTCCCTCTACGCCCGCCCTGCCTCCCCCTCCCTCCCCCGCCTTTTTACCTCTCTACCCCATGCAGGACACTACGCAGGACACTGTGTAGGCAAGTCGTACACATGTCGCAGGCACGCACCTGGCCCTTGTTGCATGACGCCACGCAGGACACTGCACCTTTGGGGGTGGACCGCTTTGTGTCAGCGCGCCGCGGCGCTCCGCCTTGTCCGGTGCCCCCGCGCACTGCGGGCGGCTCGCTCGGCTGCAGGGCGCCTGTGTGCTTCTGCCCCATGTTCGCCCCTTCACGCCGCCGTGGTACGCCCTCCTCCCTGCCCAGCCTGCTCCGATCCTCTGCCCTCTCGCCGGCGCGAGCACGAAGCGGAGCAATTCGCTAGGCAGCGCTCCCTCTTTGCCCCCTCTCTCTGCCCCGGCCCCCGGGCCCTGTCCTGCCCCCTGTCCGCTCGCCCTCCCTCGTCCTCCCTTGCCCCCCTCCCCAGGTCCCTTGGTCCCTGGCCCTCTGTCTCTCTGTCCCCGTCCTCCCTTTACCCTCCCGGCATACACTTCGCGGAGCAATACGACAGGCACCCCTCCCACTCCCTCTTCACCTTGCCGCCCCCTGGTGCCCTGGTCCCGTCTGCACCCACCTGCGGCCTTTGGCCCTCTACTCCCGCCCCAACTCCCCCTCCCTCCCCTGCCCTATATATATATATATATATATATATATATATATATATATATGTGTGTGTGTGTGTATATATATATATATATATATATCCTCTAATCTACACCCCTCTCCTAAAAGACACGCTCAGAAAGAGCCCGTCCGTACGTATGTCCATCAAACCGCAATCTACCGTAACCGCGTGGCAGTGTTGGAGGACCGAAGCACAGTTGGCAAAACACGTGAAGGAATTACTTGCGAGTCTCGTGGTAATCATTGCAAGAAACAGTTGTAACCCTTGCTCCCAAGGTTTAGACATGGCATGAAGGTGATGGTAATTCCGTTAGCAGTACACCAGTACGTTGGGAACTCCCACGGATGGCAACCTGAATCGGTTGGAACTCTTGGCTACTAGAAAAGTTTGGAATTGAAGGGAACTGGCTTCAAATTGCATAAAATTGCCGACGAAGGACCTAGTCGTCGTCGCTGTACAAATGGGGTGAATCGAATGCATCACATGAAATTGTTGTATGCACGTCAACGGCAAAGTGGTATACTAGCACTTGCAATGCACAAACCCCCGCCATATCAATATTATAATTGTAGAGAAGATTTAGCGAAAGCAGTCCGGATGTGTTGCTTTGTTGCAACACTTGCGGATTCCATTTGTTAACCAAGGTGTTGACGAGGTCAATCACACTATGGTCAACAAGACCAATGTCTTGGAAATCCAGTTGAATGGAACACAAAGTGGTTGCAAGTTCTCGGACGTAAAAGGGTTTGGCCAATTCATTTTGGGTCCCCCACTTCTGATTTGCACAGACGTTCAAATAGAAACTTTGCAGCTTTTTATATTGTCCCATCAAACGAAATAAGAAGGCCACCCCAAGTGGACCTATATTGTTGTAACCTAGGTCCAGATGCATGTGGGTAAGTGTTTGCGCGTTGCACAATTCATTTGCCAACGCGCATGCACCACTATTAGTGATGGACCCAGAGTAGAGATCGAGGTGGAGTAAATTAAGCATATGCATGCCCTTACAGAAAACGTCTTTGAAGAGGCAATTAGATGTGTTATCGTCCATAAAAGTTACCAACCCGTCTTCATTCTTTGCGATGCGCAAACTCAGAGCCAAAGTTGTGAGAGATGTGCAATTCAATAGGTTCTTTGCCATGACCGAGGCGCACAAGGACGGCATGTAGCAGGATAAATTTAGGGTGTGCAGTGTACGTGATGAGGAGCGCAATGTTGTGTTAATTGCCCGTATTGCAGTGCTTGCATATGGTCCGGATATATCGCTCCACAACATTAGATCGCACATACCGACGAAGAAACCGGAGCTGAGGTTGTCAATATATTCCTTTGCCGCAATGAGTGAGGCGAACGTATTGTCGTTGAAGTGAGCCATGAGGTGACGCACATTAATCATACGTTTGAAATCCTTCGTCACCCAATTCCATGCGTCGGTGTTCATGATGCGCGAACCATGGAGCATTATCCACATGCTTTTGCACGACTTGCTGAGTGAGGTTATTTGCTGTGGGGGCTTGCGGGTGGACTAGGTGCCCATTCCAATTCGGATTTGAGCCACCTAACCCAAGATACGCCCTGTGCTTGGTTTCGGGGTGGTGGTGCGCATTGCGCAGGTTTTTGGGGCTTTTTGGCGCCTTTTTGGGCTTTTCCTCGGACATATCGTGGAATTGAAGGGCACTAGAGATCTCTTTGACACAGTTAAGTGAAGCCGCACGTGCAGTGTACTCACCGTATCCCTTCGTTTGGGCGTTTCGCCCGGGTTTTGGGGCTGTTTTGGGCGAAAAATGGCAGTTTTTGGCCCAAAACTGCGCAGATTTTGGGGGGCACCTCCCGAGTTGGCGCCCCCGCCCCGGGCCGCCATCGGTGAGTTTCTGGCCCAAAACTTGGATTTTGCAAGGCCAGCACCTAGGCTCCAGGATGGCGAGGGTAGAGTAGAGCCTGGAGCGATGAGGCGGAGAAATGGCCAAAACAGTGAGGAGAAGTGCTTGTTGTTGCTTGCTTGTTGCTTGCTTGTTGTTGCTTGTTAGCTAGATTTGAGGGGAGAGGGGTGTAGTAATATATATATATATATATATATGTATGTATATATATATATGTATATATATATATATAGATATATATATATATATATATATATATATATATATGTATGTATATATGTATATATATATATATATGTGTGTATATATGTATATATATATATATATATATATATATATATATATATATATATATATATATATATATATATATATATATATATATATATATATATATATATATATATATATATATATATATATATATATATATATATATATATATATATATATATATATATATATATATGTATATATATATATATATATATACATATATATATATATATATATATATATATATATATATATATATATATATATATATATATATATATATATATATATATATATATATATATATATATATACATATATATATATATATATATACATATATATATATATGTATATATACATATATATATATATATGTATATATAACCGTCCGTCCACAGGTACCACCAACCGCCAGCCACCGCATGTCCCCTCTGCGTACGCCAGCGGCTACCACAGACAGCCCTGCCCAGCAACCCAGACCACTGGGTCTGCCTGGGAGCCGCGCACCGCCTCACCCACTGCCCCCACTGCGGGGACCTCAACCCCCGGGAACCGCGAGCGGCCCGCGGCCCCAGCCGCACCCGCCTTCGCCAGCCACCCCAGCTTCTTCGGGTTCCTCACCGACACCCTCCGGGACCACCTGGGAGGGTACTACGTGGCGGACGCGGCGGACCACGCATGGACCATAGCCGTGGCCACGGGCAGCACACCCCTGCGCCCCCACAGCCCAATCCTACGCCACAGCGGAGGCGGCTTGAACGTGGCGGCCCGCCACATCCTCCTCGCCCTATACCTCCACCACCGCCTATCCTTGGGGGAAGACGGCAGAAGCCCTACCTACTAGAGGGGAGGGGTGGCCAAGTGTGCTAAGGGCATACAAAACGCCCATTTTTGCTAAGGGCCAAAAGATAACGCACTCCCCTGCCGACGTGGAAAAGCACGCGGGACAGGAGACACCACTACACTACACTCACTAACGCCAGCACCGGCCTTCGAAGGCAGGGTGAGCACTCATCACCTGCACTCAACTCCTGCCAGGCCTGCTGACCCTAACCCCTACACACGCTACTTGATGTTGCTGTCAATGAGGTCTCGGGTCCTATTGACCCTCCTGTGAAGAAGACAAGAGAACACAGCGCTGCTAAGCAACTGTGGCCTAACAGGGATGTCAAAACACGTTTCCCTGCTAGGACTTGGAAGGGAAGGGCGCACAGGTGGCGTGCACAGCGCGGATGTTGATGGAGTCGAACTGCCCTCGCCACTCCTGGATGAAGCGCAGTCAATTGATTGTGTGATCAGCGCCCCTGTCTAGCTGGGGCAGAAAAATGGGATAGCCGCCGAAGGCAGCTGCTGCGTGCACAAATCACCCTGAACCTCTCCCACCTGTACAACAGTGGCCAAGGTTCAAGACTGAGGAACCAAGACACACTCCACGTATTATACGCTTCTTAGTGTGCCCTATAATACACTGTTCCTGAACCCAGTTGCACGCAAGCAAGCTTAAGGACTTCGCCCGTTCCCTTATGGAACGTAGGGCGAGGCCCTGGGTAACCTGGCAAGGGTTCATACCGCGTGCACAGTGCGTGGCCTACTGTTAAATTCCTTTTAATACATCGTGTGCACGCATGCAGGGAAGGGAGGCGGAACCATAACCACACCGACTCAACCAGGAGGTGAGCTCCTGCTGGGCTTACCTACCTTACTCACTATGCATCGTGTGAATGCCGAAGTGAAGCGAACGCAAAACAACCCTATTGCGAGTTATAGACAAGCCGAAGCGTTTTAAGCAACCCTACTCTAAAGGTACGGCTACACACGAGCAAACACTTTCTTTTCTTACCTGTGAAGAGAGAACAAGGATTAATTGGGGTACAGGGAAAGCGGCACAGTGTGTGAATGCCTCAATTAGGCACATGCATCGCAAGCACGGCGCATATTCTAACCCTACGTGCGCGCTGCGCGCTCCATTCGCATCGCATACCTTTCATTCCTGGTTTGCCCTGTGCAGAGCAAAGGAGATGAGCAGCCGAACCCCCAACGAACACAGCGTTGACAACCCTAACGTTTTCACGAAGCAACCAACGCGAACGCAATGCATGCGTGTGAGATGACACTGCCATACCTGAGAGGTGGGTTGTCCACCTGCTATGTGGTGTGGGTTGAGTTTGAATACTTTTCCCTAAAGTTTATAAAAGTTCTGATGCAACTCTGCAAAAATTTCCTTTAGAACTTTAAAAACTACGGCTCATACCTTCTCTTTCAAAGGCCGTTTACGCTTGCGCAACCTTGTTTTTGAAGTCCGCTTCCTTTGCGCCTGTCTGCGACTTTGAGTTTTGGTGTAAAAATGACGATTTCTCGCGTGATTTGGTCAATTTTTAGCGATTTGACTTATTCAATCGCTACCCCTTTCGCTAAACCGCAGGAATCACTCCCTGTTGGTTACATTTTCTATTTTCTTCAGCTCCTGGAGATTTGTGTCCTCCATTGGGAGTATTGCTCCGCCCTGGCCCTTGGTCAGGACGTTTACTAAAACGCTGTTTATACAGCGATAGCCGTCCGCATCAGCGCGTTCGACTGTACCCTAGTGGGCAAGCACATGTGCTCTAGGGAGGGAGTGGGAGTCCCGGGTTCGAACCCCACTAGCCCCAAAATTTTAACAAAAGTTTTCGTCGCACGCTGGCGACCTTTGAGGAATGCCCCATCGAAGGGACATCACTCACGGTACATTACACTGTTTTTCGAGGGTACCTACACTGTGATTGGCTTCTATGAACTGATGAGGATGTTTTTGGTAAGTTTAATGCATTTTCTGAGGTAATTTTGGGACTATTTGAGCCTTTTTCCTTGGTCCTACTAGCTTAGCCAACTAGTACTCCAGGGGGGAGTAAGAAAACGTCACTGCCATGTCTTTCTTGGAGGGCTTGATCCAGGCCAAGCCCCTCTGTAAACCCTTTTGTTGATGCTAAGACTAACTTAAGTATTTTTATCTCTCTTTTGAAGCCCAAAGTACACCTTCTCAGAGTAACTAGGGTTGTAACCCTAGCCCCCCCATGAAGTTCACCCCTACCACTCAACTGAGCGGAGGTACCTTCCTTCATGGAGGATATACCGAAGAAAAAAAGGCATTTCATGCTTTAGGCCTTGGAGGTTAAGCCTAGTGGTCTCCCACCCCAAGACCCCTATACTCAATTGTTTCTGCCACTTATTGTGGTTCTACCTTTTAACTGTTTCCGAATTCAGTTGCTTGGCCAAGTCATTTTCTGTGTTGGCCTGACATCTATGCCCCACATTCCTAACCAGCACCATTTCACCCAAAAGAGTGCACATGAAGTGCTTGATGCTATCTTGGAGGCCAGAGTCAGCCCAGCTTTCAAATAAAATCTGTTGTATTATCCAATTGTGATTGAATCTTTGTGTTTATACCTGCTTTGTCTATCTGCAGCCCTTCTGTGTTACACTGGATTTCAAAACTATTCATTGATTCGATCCACATCCTGTTCTTGCTCTACTTGCTGCTTTGGTTTGGGTTTTCAACTTCAAAACCTGCAGGATGTCATCAAAATATCTAGGGCACTAATCAAGGACATCTTTCTAAGCATAGTACACCTCCCAGACCCACAACTCCCGGCCCCCCAAGCGGCAGCCCTGACGCCAGAAGCGTGGGCCGACACGGCACCAGAGGAGATAGCAGCCTACCTCCGAATCACTTGCCGCCGGTTCAACACCGCCCTCGGCCGACGGAAGGGAACACCTTACCCACTCAGCGCACTCCTCTACCCATCACACCACCCCCACCCCGCACAACAGAAGCCCCCGGAGGGCTGGGCGTCTTTTTGGAACGCCCACCTGGCTGCCCCGGACGAGGCCACCGCCACACGGATGGGCCTCACGGACCAGGAAACCTACGTCAGAGGCCTCAAGACAAGCCTCCAAGAGGCACACCGCTGGCACGCCCGCTCCCCGTCGCCCCCACGGGGACAGGGGGGTTCACCCGCCCCCGACACCCACCAGGCCAAGAAGACCAAGACAGGTCAGGGGGCCCGCCAGCGCGCCCGCCAGCAGGGCGGGACGCCCCGACCAGGGCCCGGGTCCAGCCACAACGCACCACCCCACGCCCAGACCCCCGGGGCACACCAACAACACCGCCCCCGCCAGCGCCCACCACCACCACCGTACCGCAGCACCCAAACCCTGCAGCCCAGTCAGCCACCACCGCCCACACACGTCCACACCATGCCAGGACCACCATACGCGCAGAGCCAGGGGACATGGCACCACCAACACCACCACCACGCCCCTGTCCCTCCCAACCCCTACCCCCTAATGCCCCCATGCTACAGCGACCCCAATCACGCTCCAGCACAACCAGGCCCCACGAACCACCCATCCCACATAGCACACATCACCACACCACACCATCACGTATTCCCCCACCACCAGCCCCTACCACCACACCCACCAAAGCCGGGGTACGACACACAACCAGCACACCCTCAACACCACCACCACGCGGTCCAGCACCACCTGCCGCCCCCGCTACACGGGCCCACGACACAAGAGCCACGGTACACCCCGATGGACCCGCGGGGAGCCGCGCACGCACACCAGCAACATCAGGGCCTAGTAGGAGCGCCCCACCACCACCAGCAGCCCCCCCACCCACACCCCATACCAGCGAGCACCATCCACCAGCAGCCACCCATTACATACGGACCACAGCCCCACCCGGACGCCCATACGGCCGCCTCCCACCCACACCCCGGCACCACAACCAGTCAAGAACCGCAAGGGCCGCACGGCGCACACAAGCAACACCCAGACGACCCACAGGGACGCCCAGACCCCAGCCAGCACAACACCCACCCCCGCCCCCCCCACCACCAACAGCGCCACCCCCACACCACCCCCCCCCCCGCCCCCCCCCGAGACCAGGCCACGGACGCAACACGCGGCAGCCAGCACCAGCCAATTGACGTCGATGCCCCCGCCGACACACGCCACCGCGAATCCCCCCTCCCGCGACCGCCACAAGAGACCCCATCACCGGACCCCACGCGCGACAACGACGATCACCCCCCCCCAACCCGGACCACCCCCCCATCACAACCCGCACCACCAGCCGCCGCACCGGCCGAACCCTACGCCCTACACAACGGTGCAGCGGTACGGCAGCACCCCTGGGGACTCGGGGAACAGGACGTGCTGTGCTTCCGCACCTCCAGCACCTCCAGCACCCGCATCCGGGCAGCCACCCTGGTCCAGGCGGCCACCCTGGGGGAAGGCGTCCGAGACTTCCTCTTCGACGCCTTCCTCCAGATCGTCCGACACGACCGCCCCCCACGCGCCACCCCAAACGGCGAGAGCCCGCCCCCCACAGGGAGCCGGATCTTGGTGCCCCCCATCGACTGGGGGCGACACCTAGTCGGACACCCCGTGCCGGAGCGGGACAGCACCCAGGTCCGCACCCGCTACCGCGAGCCCAACATGGCCCACCCCCCACCCGGCGCCACCGCCGACAACACCAAAGAGTGGGAGCGGGAAACATGGGTAGCCCGGATGGCCTCCCTGAGCAACTTCCGGCACCACGTCCCGGGGGACATCCCGACCCCCGACGAGCGGCAGCAAGCCCCCTCCACGTACATGACCCTCATGTACAATCTGCACTACACCCTCTCCACCACCCACTACCACGCACCCACTGACCACTGGGTGGTACACGGCACCGACTCCCTCCTCCCCGCCGACTACGCCCCCCCCCCACACAACCCAGGCCTCGACACGTACGCCAGGGGGGACGACCCGGACGACCCCTACATCTGGGGCACGTTGGAACGCAAATCCCTGGACACGCTGCTCTCCATCCGCAGCGGCAGCCAGGGCCTTGGTAGGGCGATGTATTGCCTCGCCAAGTGGACCCAACGGACCTGGGGGATTCCCACGGCCCGGTGGGTGTGGGTGGTCACGCTGCGCCCCCAGCAGAGGGAAGCCCCCCGGAACCGCAGGGGACCCACCCCCCCACCCCCGACCACCCTACAGCTCTGCCCATACATGGTTGCATCCCGCCTCATGGCGCTGCTGTGGCCGGGCACAGACACCCCAACCCAAAACTACCCCCACCTCCCAGAGGAGGACATGCCCGGCATCCAGCGATGCTTCTTCGACACCTTCGGCTACCTCCAGCAAACACACCCGCACGTCCTGGAGCGGATATGGCCACCCCCCGGGTAACCCACGTGCCCGCGCAGCCGAGACAAAGCCGCCACACCAGCACCAGCACGCACGGATCACCAGGGAAAACGCGCGCACACGCCCGGTGCCCGAACCCGCACCCTCGTTCTCGCTACTTGCAGGACCCAGCATCATACGCCCGCCCCCAAGGCCCAGGACCCTCCGCCGTCTCCCACAGCCCTCTCCTCCGCCTCCGACCCCACAACCTTCACCACCACGACCACCTCATCCACCACCACCACCACGTCCTCATCCAGCACTCCACCCCCCAGGCCGCGCGGGACACCTCCCAAACGGGGCCCCAAACCCGCCGCCACCGCGAGCAACCCCGCCGCCGCCAAGACCCACGCCCCGACGAGGCCCACACCCGCGACCCAGCCGAGACCCAAGACCGCCGCCAAACAGCCACCAAAACCCATCAGCGCGCCACGACCGCCACCCGCAGCCAAGCCCAAACCCAAGTCCAAACCCGGCGCCACGACGGCAGCGCGAGCCCGGCCCCCCGAGGACGTCCTCTATGACATTCGGCCCCAGCCGTCCCAGGCCCGGAGGCAGCAGCGCCCAGCACGGCGCCCCCCCACCGTCACCGTCGCCGCCGCCACCACCTTCATAGCGGAGCGCACTGCAGCCGAAGCACGACGCACCTCGTCCCGCCACCTCTCAAAGCCCGCACCCCAGGCCCAGGGACCGCCCCCGACCAGCCCAGAACGACGCCAGGGTCCGCCAGCAGCGTCCCCGCCCCCCTACCAACCCTCGATGACAGCGCACATACAGCGCATGCCCCACTACCGCCGCCGCCGCGAGTCCCCGCCCAACCCCGAGGCGGAGACCGTGCACGCACACCCGCGGGTCCACATCCGCGCGCACCCCCACTCCCCGCGCACCTCCACAGAACAGGACTACGAGGAATCCCCCAAGCCCACCACCGCCACCGGTCCCCACGACCCCGTCACGTCCACCCACGCCTACTCCTCCGCCCAAGACGGGAGGCCCGCCCAGGGACAGTGGTGGCAGCGCTGGACCCACAGGCAGCTCTGGGAGCTGCAAAAGTGGGCCCGGGGAGAGCCCTCCCTCGAGGGCCTGGTCCATCGGCCCCGCAAGGGGTCGGTGGAGAACTGCCGCCTCCGGCCGGCGGGGGGGTGGATACCGCAGGCCGCATGGGAAGCCATGCTGGCCGATGCGCTCCACCCCCTGGGAGTCCACCCCCGCAACCTCCCCGCGCCCCAGGACCACCCGTATGTCCTCAGGCGCCTGCGGGAGACCCTCCAAAAGACACAGCGAGACGGCATCCACCTGTGGGACATCACCCAAAGCCCAGCCCCGCACAAACACACCCCCTCACCACCCCACAAGCGTCGGCGCACCGACACTGGCGGCACCCACAGCACCCCAGGAGCCCTGCGCACCACACAACACGACGCGCCTGACCCCCCGGCCAGCGGCGCGACCACCTAACCCCGTTACCCAGCAAACCACCACGGCGGGGCGCCACGCCAGGCCCCGCCCAGAAGTCACCAAACGAACCGGACGCCGAAGGACGCCAACGCACACGACAACGGGCACCACTACGCCCAAAGGCACCGAACCCAGGCCCGCTACCGTCACAACAGCCTAACCGAGCCAAAACCCAAACACAAATCAAACCCGAGCCACACCCCGAAACCGCTAACCCTTGACTCCTAACCAGGCCCGCCGAGGGAACAACGTAACCACAGCCCACACCCACAGCCCACACAGCCGCCTAACCAGCCAGCTCCAGAAGCAAAGAGACACCTCACCAAACCCACCCTGGCCCAAGCCGGTGTACATCAGGACGCGCGAGCCGCACCCCTGGGGCGCAACCGCCGCCACAGCACCGACGACACACGCCAGAGGACACAACACTATTGCACCGCCGCACGAGCTGCCCGTGCCTGTGCCTGCAGTGTTCGCGCGCCCCTGTTTTTCTTTTTTTTTCCATCAAAAAAAAAACGAAAAGTAGGGCGGGAAGAAGAGGGACACAACCACCCATGGCACACGCGCACCGCACACAGCGCGCACACCAGTGAACATGAGCCAAGTGGCCCAGGACACCGCACACGCAACACAACACACCGAGCGAGCACACCGGTGAACAGGAGCCAAGTGGCCCAGGACACCGCAGACGCAACACAGCAAACCGCTCGGGCACACCGGTGAACAGGAGCCAAGCGGCCCAGGACACTGCACACACGTAGGGCGGCCGAGGGACAGGAAAGAACCAATACCCCATGGGTCGGACGCACTGGGGCGACCCAGCCGACCCACCGGGCCAGTGGCAGGAGCGGCACTCCAAGGCCACTGGTCCGAGCCCGGCCAGGCTGCATCGGGGACCATGGCAAACGTCACCCGGAGCCATGGAAGCAACCGGTGACAGGCGAGCCGGTACACAGTCCAGGAGGGGGTCACCTGCCAAGCAGAGTGGCCCCGCAACTCAAGCCACAAGGGTGAGGCGGTCGTACCGTAGACTAGCAGGAGCAATACCCCTTGTGGTGAGAGATACTCCACACGGCTGGGCAGCCCCCAGAGCTGCCGCCCAAAGAAGGGGGCATGTGGCCCTACCCATGGACACATGTGGGGACACCCTCCCACCTGGGACACATGGACCGGGTGGCCGCGAAAATGCCTTCCCAAGCACATGCGGAAGCGGCTCAAGAGGCACCTGACATAGGGCAGTGGGAGGGACAGGACGTCCCTTTGGTAAGACCTTCTTCCTGCAATGTCAAAGGAGGCATCCCGATATATTTATATATATATATATATATATATATACATATATATATATATATATATATATATATACATATATATATATATATATATACATATATATATATATACATATATATATATATATATATACATATATATATATATACATACATATATATATATATATACATATATATATATATATATATATATATATATATTTATATATATATGTATATATGTACATATATATATATATATATATATAGTCATAGTCATAGTCATAACCACTTATCATGCCGTCTACTGGAGTTACCGGGCATCTCGCGCCGACAGGTGGTTCCTGCCTCGCTTGATCCCGTGGGTCCCAGGGCTGCCTGAGGTGGCCCACAGCATGACAGAGGACCCAGAGGACCGGGGATACCGGTCAACCCGCCCTTTGGGGGCAGTGGCGACTGCAAAGCGCTAGCATTAGCAACGGCGACGGACGCTGGCCCGTTTGTTCGCCGGGGGTAAGTGGGCAAGGCACAGCAATGCAGCAGCATCGCAACAAGCAGAAAGCTAAGGCTTCACCGTCCGGCGCAAAGCGGCAACCAAGGCACAGAGCAGCACGCATGCGGCGAAGCAATAGCGGACTCTCCGTTGTTCGTGTACCCCCGCCACCGTGGAGACGTCCAGTACCCGTGACCCCAGGTAATCCGCAGTCAGCTGCGTACTCGTAAATACCCACCACCCCTGACTCCTCATATCCCACTGCCAGCACGTAATAACCCTTTTATGCACAGCCAGGACTTCTGGGAGGCTCCAGCCTAGCCTGACCCTCAGCCTTCATCGCCCCCGTGTCCCCACAATGTACGCCGCCGACCCACCGCATCAGTCCACTAGTATAGTACAGAAACACGGTATCAACTCCACGTCCCCGTGGCCCTGAGCAGCACCCACACCCCAGATATATATACTGTGCCGGCACTCCTTGTCAGGGGCCAGAACCCGATCAGCTTCAAGGCATCCGCTTGCCCACGTATAATAAACCTGAGGGTCTACAGGGGGGGACGCTGGCCGCTACGCGACGGGAGTGGCGCAACCCGTGAATATCGCTGGCTCGGATTCAGGCTGGTCGGTGCCGTAGCTTGATCATCGACCCCCTGTAGGGGTACCGAGCAGAGGCTCGCCCCAGGCTGTGGTAACCAGGTGCACCTCTTCTGGCTCACATACTTTGCCCTGGCGCCTACCCTTGACCCTTACCTGCACTGATTGGCCAGCTCCCGTGGTTGCGCCTCTTCCGCCACAGCAGCGGCCAGGCCGCAGGTTCGGCCCCCACCAACGTCGTGGCGACCCCACTTATAGCATTGGCCCGCGCGTCACCCCCCGGACCACTCAGCATGCTGCTGCTCCTCTCTCCCCGCCTCTAGCTGACCGGACTGGCGCCCTCCAGGGGTAAGTTGTTCCAATGGTGAGGCGAGCGCATACTCTTCGCTACAACGCCGCGCAGTACCGCTGTTGCCACGCCGATACCACCTGCGAGCCGCCACCATACGCACCACCTCAACCGCAAGGCCAAGGTCAGAGGTTAGACTATGTACATGCCCGCAGGCACTGTCCCTCTAGTTTGTTAACGGGGCCAGGGGATGCCCCCACGCGCCCCCTGAGTTGTTAGAGGGGTCAGGGGGACACCCCAGTACCGCCATGCATCCCCGCAGCTCCCCCACTGTACGGTTCCCCAGTACCGCTGCGTACCCCCACCGTACGGACCCCAGTACCGCCGCGTATACCCCCAAGACGCCAGTACACCGCCCCCCGTGAGTGCTCCTCCCAGGCTGCCACGCCGTCTCCAGGACGCCTGCCATACTGTCCACCTGACGACCTCGCCGTCATATCCCTCTACGCACACATCACCACTTCGTCGCCGCTCCCGGGGCCTGCAGGCTGTCTCCGCAACCCCGTGTAACACTCCCAGGGGGCGCCGTAACCCCGTAACCCCCAGACAATTCCGTGCACCCCCGGTGTATCGCGAGCAACTACTCCCAATACTGCCGTAGCCAGGCCGCCAGTAGAGACGCCGGTGCCATGGGATTACCCTACAGGGGTTTGGGCCTTATTACCCTGGTCGGGACGACCCATGACACCTCACTGTTGTATGCGGCGACCCGGGGCAGGCGGGTGAAGCATCCCTGTCCGACCCTCATGCCCCTGGGCAGTACGGCTCACCATCAGGCCGGCACGAACCTGTCACATCGCGTTGGCCGTCATACGCCGCCTGCCAGTACCGCACAATCAGGCCATGAGGGCACTGCTTCTCAGGTGCTACCCCATCTGCTGCATCCAGCGTAGGGACGGTAGCAGGTGCACCCAGAATTCCTAACCCCATCAATCAGCATCACCCCCGCCCCCCACCACGCCGTCACCATTTCCTCCGTGATGCCACAACCAGAGTATCCGCGAGTCGCCCTCCAGAGCCGCCCACCACAGCATCAGGGGCAGGGCTGCCGACGGCGCACCAGGGCACCGTACCCCTTCCACTCGGACGCCATTCAGGCCACCCTGGATTGTCTTCCAGGCACTTGAGGACATCTGTCCAGAGTGCCGCAGTGCCCACCTCGCCTTAAGCCACCCCCTATCGGCACGCTCCTTACATGTCCTGCATAGTGCGACAGAGGCACATTGATGAACCCAAACTGACGCTGTTTCTCCGCACCCGTGGCATCGCTGCGGAAGCACAGACCGCAACGGACCGCAGCTACCATCACAACACTGCGGCCACAGGTCCTGCCATACATCGCAGCACGCGTCCTGGAGTCCGAGCAAAGCACCCGCCAGCGTGCGTGCTTTGGCACAACTGAGCAGGCTGCGCCTTGCTTCCTCCCACGTGGACACCGGGCGGAGTATCGGTCGCCTGTCGGGCATCACCGGCAGGCTCTCAAGCAGCCGGGGCCACCGCGCAACTTTGGGGCTGTGGGTGCCATGCGCCAGGAGCTCCCAACCGTAGTCCCGTAAGACCTCCCCGATGACATCAACCCCGTCCTGCCCCGGGCCCCTGGCAGATGCTAGAACCAAGCGTTGTCCTCCCGCCCGAGCCTCAAAGACCGCCGTGAGGCCCAGGGTGTCAAGGGTGTGACGGGCATCGGCAGCCACGTGGTCGTCCCCCTCTGGCAGAGAGAACAAGGGCCCCGTGACGTGGCCTTGCGCGTCGTTGCCCTGTACCCGTGCCAGCTGCTTGGAGCCCACTAACACTGCCATGGACGGCCCCTCCGTGACCGCTGGTATGGCTCGTCGCAGCTGCCGGTCATACAGCCACAACGTACCCACGTCAAGTACGACAGCCACCGCCAGGACTGGGAGACTGCACAGAGGCTGCTGAAGGACCGGCAGCACCTCGCGAGGCCAGCCCATGACGTTCCCCACAGCTGGATGGTTGGCGTACACCCGGAGCCAGGGATCACTCCAGCCGTGAGGGCTTCTCACCTTGGTACCACGCACCAGGGCCCACGATTGCGCCGACACCACCGGCCGGGACCACTCCCTGAATGCCGTGATGTCCCGTGCAACCCAGGAACAAATCCACTGGCTGAAGGCCTGCGCCACCGCCGCCATCCAGTGAGGGAACAAGGACATGGCCTCTTCGTGCCCGATGCACGACCGACGCACCAGCAGTGCGTGCAGCGGTGCCCTCTGAAAGGTTGCCCGCAGGTCGCCGGGGAGGCCGGCAAACGGGTACCACAGCGGACGCCGCTGGATCCTCCCTGCCGGCGGGTAGAAGGGTGTGTCACCTCGCAGGAACGCGTATACCGCCCGCCTTCGATCTTGCATCGGCAGCCGCATGATCTGGGTGAGCCGATGGTTCCTGCGGGCATACACATCTTCCCGAATCTGGACCGTGTCCTCCACAAAGAGCCTGGCCTTGGCAGGGCCCCGGGACGACGCCGCTCGCACCGCAGCGAACAGCCGCTTCCGGTTTCCGGGGACGACACCCCCCATCAGGGATTCAGTCCACCTGCAGCCGGGCTCCCCCCACGCCACGAACTCGACCGCCCTGTCTGTCAGGGGTAGCTCCGCCGTGAACTCCTCCACACGCCTGCACAGGAGCCCAGCCACCTGCTCGTCCCGCGCACACAGTAGGCGCATGTGGCCAATGTCCTCCTCCGGCCCCCAACAGAAGATACAAGGGTGGGCCGGTATTGCCATACGCTTGAGCTTCTGTCTTCACCGTCGCATGACCTGCATGGTGGACAAGCGACCGTCACGTGCCCGCAGCATATTTCTGTGCGTTGGGCCGTGGTGTACAGCACCCAGGGGCACCGCCTCGCAGGCGCCAGCCAGTGGCGTGTGCGCCCTTGTGCGTGCCGCTAGCGAACGCCACTCCATCTCCTGGACGTGCTGAAGGGCTTGCATGGATGGCACACGCAGCTCAAGCTCTCCATTATCCCCCGGCACCAAGAGGATGGCATGCTCCTTTGGTAGGATGAGATGGACAGGCGGGGCCATTGTGCGGGCCGCGGCAGAGTCCGGCGCCTCAAGCGGGACCACCGCCAAGTGCGAGCTCTGCCTCACCACCCAGTGGTGCGGCCCCCCAACTCGGCGTGGCAGCCGCCGCAGCCCCTCCACTACCTAGCTCAGTGCGTGCTGGTTGACCAGATGTGATGTCGGCCCCTTGATGCCACGGTACAGGGCCTCCTGCACCCTGCGGAGATGCGCTCCTATGATGGACGCATCCACCACGTGCACCGTGCACGCTGACGGGGGCGTATGCAACAGGTATGCCTCCGCGCTGATGATCTCTGCCTCCGGGACCGTGCCGTAGATGACACCCGTCCACGTGGGGATTCCGTGGCTGGCCACCGCCACGTTTGTGGCGTCGTCTCCCTGGGGCGACGCGTCAGACAATGTGACTTTAGTCGTCACCGGCACCAAGCAGTACCGGTGGGGTTCCAGCCACGCCACGTTGGAAATGGGGGCTCTGCACCACCCTTCCAAGGGCTGCCGCACTGGAGGCCGTGAGCTCCGGGGACAGGACTACCTTCGGCCGATACACCGCATGTGGTCTCCAGGCCAGGTCACATCCACAGACTGACTTGATGGCGTCCAGGGTGGTGATATACTCCGCCCCCCAAAACCGTTGCGGAGCAGGAGGGCTGGTACACCACCACAGATCCCTGTTCCACCGCGCCGCCATCACGCAACGACGTGACGGCGACGTGCGGATCGTGCGGCACGTTGGACATCCGAACCACTTCCGGGACCGAGTACTCATCCGGATCCTGGACAGGGCCTGCTGGTAGCAGAACGACAATTGCCCACTTGCTGCACCCGTGCACCCCCGCGCATGCCCTGGAAAACGCTGGCCGCCCGTGCACAACCCACAGTGGTGACGGGTTTATGCCGCCCACGGCGTGTGGAGTGAGTAGGGGGACGGACGCCGGATCGTCTTGCTGCTGGTAACCCTCAAAGACGTCCCCGGACAGAAACAGGAGGGCGGCTAGCGGGACGAACGGCATGGATAGCCCCGGGTTGGCCGGGTCCCATCTCTCCTCCCTGTTCCCACCCATCACATACACGTCCCCCGCAGTGGACTGTCTATTGCGTTTGCTGGCCTTCTTTCGGCGCACCGGGTGAATTAGCCGGTGAGTCAACGGACTAGGCAGCTGCGGCCGGAAGACGTCGCGGAGCCCCGCGAACCACACGTGGTCCAGCTGATGGGGCCCTATGTATATATATATATATATATATATATATATGTGTGTATATTATATATATATATATATATATATGTATATATATATATATATATATATATATATATCCCAATCCTACACCTTCAAGGGTATATATATATATATATATATATATATATATATATGTGTGTGTGTGTGTGTGTATATATATATATATATATCCCTATCCTAAACCTTCAAGGGTAGAGACATATGCGTTCTCTCGGGGCCCCGCACAGATGCGGCGGTACAGTCCCTGACTGATCCCGCAAATGACCTCCTGCATGCGCGGCTCCCCTGTCCTGCGCCTGGGTACTGGGCTGTCCAGCTCTAGCAGTGTCATGAGGACCACCTGCACCTTCCGCACGCAGGAGTAGTATATATATATATATATATATATATATATATATATATATATATATATATATATATATATATATATATATATATATATATATATATATATATATATATATATATATATATATATATATATATATATATATATATATATATATATATATATATATATATATATATATATATATATATATATATATATATATATATATATATATATATATATATATATATATATATATATATATATATATATATATATATATATATATATATATATATATATATATATATATATATATGGGCCCCTTCGAGGAAGAACCTCAGATTCGCCGGGGAGGACTCCGCTAGTATGTATATATATATATATATATATATATGTATATATATATATATATATACATATATATATATATATATATATACATATATATATATATATATACTTATATATATATATATATACATATATATATATATATATATATATATATATATATATATATATACATATATATATATATATATATATACATATATATATATGTACATACTAGCGGAGTCCTCCCCGGCGAATCTGGGGTTCTTCCTCGAAGGGGCCCACGAGCCCAGGGGACGCCACTGGGTTTCACGGCCACGCCGGACGGAGCTCCCAACGGCGCCCCCCCCCCCGCATGGGAGGGTGCACACAATAACCGCCAGCCCCCCCCCCCCCCCCTCAGCCCCCCCAAAAAAGGGACTCCGGCGCAGAGGGTTGGGGATATAGTCCCATGCCGCGCGGCCATGAATCGACATGGCCCTACAACGGGCGATACACGCCCTCCCCCCCCCCTCGCTCAAGAGGGGCCCCGGTCGTCCCCCGGGCAGGGAGCAACCCCCCCCCCCCCCTTCAAGGATCGGCCGCCCTCGGGAGCCCTCGCCCAGCCGCCGGGGGCCTCTCGGGGTTCGCCCCTGAGCCCGCCCAGCCCTTCCACACCCCCTCCTCACCAGCAGCCCAGGGGCCCGCCCGGTCTCCCCCGCGCCGGCCCCCAACCACCAGGGACCCGGGCCCCGGAGCCCCGGTGCCCAGCCCCGCCCGCCCCCCCGGTATCCGTCCGGCGGGGCCCGTCCAGGACTGGTTCGGCCGCGAGGGGACGGCGTGGCGCTCCCGCCGCCTCCACCAGGATTCGCCCCCATTGATGATGCTCGGCGGGATTTGTCCCCGCCGAGCGGGGTGCGGGCCCCATCGCTGACCGCGGCATCCCGACTTCACGGGCGCCCTGGGCTCCCCAGCCGACTTTGGCCAGCCCCGGCCGCTCCTCTGCCCCGGTCAGCCGCCCAGTGACGCTCTGCGGCTGAGCTCACCTCACCCCCTCCCCCTCACACGCGCGCCCACCCACCAGCCCTCAGCCCCCCCCCCCCCCGCGTGCTCGACGACCCCCCACCACCCCTCCCCGCCACACCGCCTCTCAGGTTGGCGACGCCAACGTGGTGAGCTGCCGCAGCCGCCAACGGGCGGCTGCCAGGCTGACAAGAGGACCCCCCATACGTGGTGAGGGTCCAGGCCTTGCCCCCCCTTCCCCCTGCTGCATGCATCATGGCGTAGCGTGAGTCATACCTCCCTCCCTATGCACCATGCGTCATGGCCGCGAGTGGCCTGTGCCTCCCCCTCCTCATACTAAACGAACGGGGGGGGGCAACGGCCCCTTGGTGGGGCCCCCAGAACCCCATACGCAGCGACGCCCGACTGGAGGGTGGTGGGGCCCGCCGGTGCGCGATTCGAGCCACCGCCAGCCTCCTTCCACCTGCCGCGACCCCCTGACCCCCCCCAGTCCCCCCCCTGTCCCCGACCCCGGCTGGGGCGGCGGGGCCCGCGCGTGCGGTTCGAGCCCGCACCGCCCCTTGTTGCATTATACAGGCAGTGCGGGCCGCCAGGAGAGCGGAGGGGACCCTCACGGCCCCGAGCGCCCTCCCCCACGACAGCTGGCGCTGGAGGCCTAGCAGCGCCTGGCGGGCTGTTGTGCAGGGGGAGCGAGGCGACCGGGCGCTTTATACCCGCCCCCAACGGGGGTCTGTGCCCACGGCACCGGGCACAGACGCCAGTTGGGGGGTACCACACCACCACCCACCACCGCACCACGAACACAAGGGAGAGGTAATAGCCCCGGGCAACGGTCTCCCCCAGGCCAAAGAAAGGTGCCGACCGCCAGGCTCATCCTGGCCCCCCACTTCCTCTTCCTGATCATCCCCCTTGGCCGTCCCAGCCCACAGTCCCCGCGGCGGGTAAGTTCCTGGGGTCGAAACCTAAGAACTTCGGTGACGGAAAGACAGGCTGTGGTTTTGCACCCAGCCGACGTGGGGAGCCTCCGCCCCCACGGGGCCCCAGGGCACCCCGGCCATCCCAGCCGGGGATAACCCGCCGCCAGCGCCCCTTTCCCCCGCCCCAGGCTCTCCGGCCTCAGTCCCTGAGCAGTCTTCACCCTCATCACTTCCTGGTAGTAGGACACCGGTAGCAGGACACACCCACCACCACCACACGCCACCGACCCCCAGAGCCCAGCTCTGGACCGCCCACCCCGACCAACCCCACCCCGCCCTCATCACGCACCACGACTGTTGCCCACAGCCGTCAACAGACCTCCCACCCCTCGACACGCCGTGTGTCGGACCCTCCCTTGCTCCGCTCTTCACAGGCACCATGGCACACCCCTTCTCAGCTCTGTCCCCCGACCTCCAGCGCGAACAGTTGACGGCGGCCGACGCCTGGCCCCTCCTGTCCATCGCCCTGGACTCCCAACAACCCCCACACCTGCTGGCCTCTGCGCGCCACATGCCGGCAAATGTGGACGTCCTCTGCATCCCCCTCGCCGGCTCCCCCATCGAAGCCAGCCCCCTCCTCTGGTGGTTCACTTTCACCGAGCAGCTCACCGAGAACGAGATCTCCCTCCTCACCACGCACCTAGACGCCTCTTGGCTCCCCTAAGCCTCCTGCATAAGCGCCTTCATCGACTGGGGCGCTCGTGCCTCCACCCTCGACCAGGCCACTCTCGCCTCGGCCGCCCTCGCCCAGATCTCCCCCTTCTCCCCCGACCTCCCCCCTTCCATCCCCTTCCGCCGCCTCCTGGACCTCCGCGCCTTCGAGGAGGCCATCAAGCCCAAGGTCGCCCGGGTCACCCTGCTCCACTGGCTAGCGACCTGGGCGGCCCAGCAGACCGGCTCCCGGCTGGCCTGCCCCCCCCTCACACCTATGATTTTAGCAGCTGTTTTTTCCCAAAATTCAAAAAGTCAGCAAAGTGCAGATTTTCGCGGGAAATGACCTACTTTTTTGGTTTCTCCGGCCCCAAAATAGGGCAGGGGTTCCTCCTACCCGGCTTTTGTCCAAAAATATCAAAAACCCTGAAATTTGGCCTATTTTGGGGTATTTTTGCCTGCTCTCGGCTGGTCCTGCAGAACAGTGCTGCACACCAGTGTACCTGCCTATAGAGGATTTTCGACAGAAATTGCCCTTTTGTCGGGATTCTCTTGCCCGAAAATACGGATGGGGGGGTTCTTCCCACCCGAGCTTTCTCCTAAACCATCAAAAACCCTGGAACTCGGCCTATTTTGGAGTACTTTTGTCTGTTGTGGGGTGGTGCTACAGAACAGTGCTGCACACCAGCGTACCTGTATCCTGTAGTATAGGCACAAAAATACCATGAAAAGAGGTTTTGTACCCAAAAAGACCAAAGGAAACCTTTTTTCTTTTATTCTGCACGCTCAAAATAGGAGAGGGGGGTTCCTCCTACCCGATTGTTCTCCAAAAATACACTGTTTTTGGCCAAACATGTGTGTGGACGGTGATAGGTGATCAAAACCCTACCTATGAACCATATGGATATTGGGCCCCATGGTGCATGAGAAAGGGATGAATAGCTTAGAATAAAGGCAAAACATCGCTTGTCATGTAGGCTTCTACCAATGGTGATGACAATTTGTTCATATATCACCTCTATACCACCTCTTACAGCCCTGTAAGGCCCTCTATATGGCCTCCATAGACCCTAAAACCATGTAAAAAAGTGGTTTTTGGGTAGAGAAGCGTGAATTTCTCCAAATCTGTGCCTGCCAATCTGGATTTTTTTAGGTCAGCAGCAAGGTATCTATCTCGGGAACACGCTCATGCCTTTACTTTGCTTCCAACTGCGAAAAAAAGTGGACTTTTTGGCGATTTTCTATTGCGCACGGCGGTCGGGAATCTGAAACTCGCGTACGCGGCAGTTGCTGACAGTTTATCTGCGGCTCCAGCTTCAGCGACAGCATAATTTTAATAAAAATTTGAGAAAACATAAAAACAACAGTACAACTGTGTACAGTTTGATATCGCGGTTCTGAAAATGCATGATTTTGAATTTTGGGAAAAAACAGCTGCTAAAATCATAGGTGCAGCTGCGTCTTCGACCCCGCCAGCCCCCACGTCCGTGTCCCCGCCCCTTGCCCCCTGTCCGCCCAACGGTGGTACACCGAGTTGAACCATCGGAAGGATGATGGTTCAATTCGCACCTCCAACATCTCCACCGCCATCACCGCAGCCGCCTGCCGCGCTAACCGGCAGGCAGAAGACCCCCCAGCAGGACCCAGAGCCCCCGCCCCCGCCGCCGCCCCCGCGCCCCCCGAAGCTTCGCAACCCTTGTCCCAGCTTCCCCCCCGTCCCCAGCACCCGCAGCCGGCCGCACCACCCCCGTCAGACTGGGAGACACTCTTCCAGGCTGGCCCCACACCGAGCTCCCAGGACACGCTGACCTTACTCGACGGCCTCTCCTCCGTCCCCGAGGCCGATGCCCACCACATGGCCATGTGCATTGTGGCTATGGGCAAGAACTGCCACCTGCCCCCCAGGACCGTGCAGCACCTCTCGGTCTCCACGTCCACCGCCAGCCTGGTGCTCGCCGCCAAAGGTGCCTGGCACTCCTGCCCCGACCTCCGTAAGCCCACCCTCCGCCTCCACCTCAACAAGCTCCTCACCCTGGTCTCCCAACGGTACGGAGCCGCCGCCTCCTCCGCGGCCTCCCTGCCTGCCCTCCAGGCCATCCAGCCCCTCATCACAGCCGCTCAGGCCCATGCCGACACTCCCTGGCTGACGGCGGCCTTCACCATTGCCAGCGCCCCCTCCTTCGCCATAGGGGCCTACCAGGACCTCCAACACGTCTCCTCCGCCGACACCCTCCGCGCAGCCATCGCACGGCTGTGTGGCCGTCTCTCCACCCCGGCCCAGTTCCAGGAGCTCATCTCCTACACCAAGACTGCCCTCCCCCCCCCGCTCCACGGCGGACCTGGACTGGTTCCGCCTTGGCTCCTCCGCACCGCCAGCGCACTCCCTGCAAGCCCCTGGCGCCGCCGCCCCGCCCGCGCCACTCTCCGCCCCGCCCCTCCTCGGCCAGCCCCCCCTCCCAGGCGCCCCCGCGCCCTCCGCCACCGGCGCCATCCCCGCCTCCTCGGTCCCCACCTCCGCCCCCATCGGCTCCTCACCAGCCACCACCGCCATCGTCCGCGTCTCAGGGCTCCGCCTAGGCCCACACCCCTCTATGGCAGTCACCCTCAGCCACAACCTGCAGACCGTCGTGTACGTCACTGACGCCGACGCCCGCCGCGGACACGCGTTCGCCTCCATCGCCCCCGCCCTGCACACCTCTTTCTTCGCCTGGCTACCCACGCGCGTCATCCAGCACAACGAGAGCTGGTCCCTTACGGTCCAGGGCAGACGGGACGATGGGCAACCTTGGCATGCCCCCGCCGCCACACTCAACACCCCCCCTTCCCACCGCCAGCCCGTCCCGGGCGACCCTCAGCCCCGCCCCGCCAAACACAGCCGCCAGCAATCACCCCCCCGTTCCTCCCCCCGGCGCTCCCCGCTGCACCATGGCCGCACAGCGCCCTCGGCCCCCACGTCAGGCAGGGCAGTCCGCGGCGCCATGTTCCCGAGTGCCCGCAGACAGAACTGACTCACCCTGCCGGACACTCACCCCGCCTCCAGCGCTCCAGACCTCCAGACCCTGGCCTGGGCGACCTTCCTCGCCACCCACTTCCCCCGCCCACTGGACGCCCACCGCGCCGGGGCTGACCTCCTCTCCGGCCCGGAGCCCCGTCCCCAATCCGACGCCCGTGGGACCCCCCCCCCGCGCACCCACTACACCATCAGCCTCCGCCCCCCGTATATGCCTTCACTGCGGCACGCTGCCCCGTGTGCACAAACTCTGCTGACCTTCTCCCCCTCGGCCTCCCCCCGGCCGCCAACCTCCCCCCGGGCCCCTTCCGAGACCTCCTGCACGCCGCCCAGGTCTCCACGTCGCTACCCCCCTCGCTCCTCGCCTCCGCCCTCCCCACAGTGTGCGGTTGGCTCGCTCCCTTCCCCCGCCAGCACCGTGACCCCTTTTTCTGGATCACCCCTCCCCTGCACGTGGACGCCAAGCGGACCGCCTTCTGGGACACCGCCCACTTGCCGTCAACCCCCCTCCCCCCGTCCCCAGCGTACACTCAGCGTCAGGCCCGACCTCAGCGTGGGCGCTACACCCCGCCCTCCCCGACGCCCCACTCGTCACCTCCTCCGCTTGCCCCGACTGTGGACGCCCCACGCCTCACACCGCCTTCGTCAACCTCCCCACATCGCCGACCGACCACTGGCCTCAATTCTTCTGCACCCCCCCCCCACAAAGCCCCGCCCGTGTGCACTCGTGACACCGCCGCCCGCTGTGTGGTCGCCTTCCAGGGCATGCTACTGCCCGGGGCTGTCCCCGTCTCCGCCATCCCCTGGGCCACCCCCTGCGCCCCCGCTCCCAACCGCCTCCTCCAGCCGACCCCCGCCTTCGTCCTCTCCCTCCCCGACCCCCGTGACCAGGCGTCCACCCCCCTCCGCGACACAGCCCTCACCTTTCTCACGCACAACTGGGACGGCATCGCCGGCCAAGTCTCCCTCGCCCGCACCTGGCTCGAGGCCCTGTCCCCCGACGTGGTGGCCGAGCAGGAACTCAGGGACTTGGCCGCGGCCCGCCCCGCCCTCCCACCGCGGTAAGAGGCCCACTACAGCACCGCATCCGGCCAGGGCTCAGGCCTCCGCACGGCCTGGCTCCGGTCTCTCCGCGCCCCCTCCGAACCCGCCGACCTCGTCTACGACAGCCCACATTGGATTGCCTCCACGGTCCCCCTCTCGCTAGGGGGCCGTGCCCTCCTGTTCAACGCCCACCTCCCCCCACGCCTCTCGTACTCCGAGTGGGTTTCCGAGGTCAAGGTCATGAACTGCCTCCGCTCCTGCATACGTCCCGACCTGTGCGTCCTCCTGGGCGACCTCAACAGCACGGGAGCCCCAGGCACCCCCCCGGCCTCCGCGCTCGGGGCCCTAGGCCCGCTCTCGGGCTGGCACCGCCTGGTCCCCCGAGCCACTCCCACCAACTTCACCACCCGCCACGGCTCCCCCCGGTCCACCGCCATCGACCACATCTTCGCCACCGGGCCCATCGCCTCCCACACTCACCAATTCCTCCCCTGCCACACCTCACACGCCATGGTGCTGGCGCAGGTCACCCTGCACCACCGCTCCTGCGACGCCCACTCGTGGCGTCTGCTCCGATGGCGCCTGGCAACTATCGAGGACATGGACTCCCTCTCAGCCGCCCCTGACGTGGCGTGGGGCTGGCTCTCCCTTACCCCCGCCCTCCCCGACCATTACATCCCCGCTCATCACTCCCTCGCGCACCAGCTGCTCCCGCACCCTCCTGATACCCCCACACTACTACGGTCCCTGGACCGGTACACCTTTCCCCTCTCCACACATGACCTCGCCGCCCAGTCCTCAGCCCTCCGGGAGGCATCGGCCGCCCGCGGCTACCTCTCTCGCGCTACCGTACTCTCCTCCCCCTCCATCACCTCCGCCACTCGCACAGTCCTCCGGCTGCCCTCCCCTCCCCTGGAATCGTTCCACGGCATCCTCCTCCACCCGGGGGCCACCCTCACGACCGGCGAGGAACGGCTCGCCGAGGTCACGGCCCAGTCCCCATCCCAGACGGCCAACCGGCACGTCTCCGTGGACAACGCCTCCTTCGCTGCCCGCTGCACCCCGGACCCCTGGCTCCCCCTCCTACACCTACAAGCAGGAGTTCTCCCTCCTCGACTCCCGCCTGGGCCGGCCCACCCTCGTCACAGCCGACAACCCGCAGCACACCGGCACCACCACCGCCGCCGCCCCGATAGTCGTCGGCATCCCCATCCTCCCCGAGCTCCCCCTCCTCCGCGTCATCAACAAGTCCCGCGCGTCCCTCGACCTGGCGCGCAAGGCCAGCCGCAACCGCGAGGCCTGCCCCATACTCCAGCTCCGCTCCCTGCACGCCTTTGGCCTCTCCCCCCTCGACCACGTCACCTCGGGCATCCTCCTCCCCCCCCCCTCCCTCCGCCCCCATCAGACCTCCATCAACAATGCATACCGCCACGCCTTTCGTCTGCTCCCCTGGGCGCACTCTGCCTTCCTCCACCTCCCCCTCCAGCAGGGTGGTCCCGGCGCTCCCCTCCTAGCGTACCGGGCCCCCCTCAACCTCCTCCGCACTTACCTCCGCGCCTCTTGGGGCCCCAACACCCTCGCAGTAGCCGCCGCGGCGTCCCTCATCTCCCCACGCCGCCCCACCCCCTGGCTCACCGAACGTCCCGCCTGGCGCAAGCGCTCGCCCCCCTTGACATCACTGTCCACCTCCTCCCTTCCCCCCACGTGCTCCCCGCCCCGCAGCACCACACTGGCTCGCTGGCCCCCCTCCGCTCCCTCCCCTATGTCGTGGTGGCATGCGACGGCAGCCAAGAGGGCACCCGCCTCGGTGCTGGCT
Organism: Eutreptiella sp. 'Long Island Sound 2002'; assembly: GCA_964036045.1. Taxonomy (NCBI): domain Eukaryota; phylum Euglenozoa; class Euglenophyceae; order Eutreptiales; family Eutreptiaceae; genus Eutreptiella; species Eutreptiella sp. 'Long Island Sound 2002'. The sequence continues at coordinate 97,324,088 of OZ038379.1, read as the reverse complement.
TCCTCGTCTGGCACCCCCACCACGGCACTCTCTACCGCGGCTAGCTCAGCCTCCACGCCCTCGCCGGCCGCTCCACCGACGCAGAGTGGATCACCAAAATAGCCGCCATGTTCGCCCTCCGCGGCTGGTCCGGCGAAGTCCTCTTCGCCTCAGACTCCACCGCCTCCCAACTCTGCGACCTCACCCGCGGCCCGCCCCCCTCCTCCGCCCTCTGCATCCCGTACCGGGCGGCCTTCCTCTCCGCCTTCTTCCGCATGCACGAGGCCTGGCTCCCCGCGCAACACGACTCCGACTCCGCCAGCCACCTCGCCACCCTCAACGCCGGAGCCGACGGCCTAGCCCGCCGCGGGCTCCGCGCCGCCTCCCCGTGGACCCTCCCCTGGTCCGCACTCTTCCACGGCCGCATCGTGGCGCTCCATGAGGGCGCAATCTTCCTTAGCCCCGCGCGCGCCGCGGAGGCAGCGTATGCGGCCACCACCGCCCGCACCAACGCGCTGCACCTCCGGCCCCTGCCCCCAGGCTGTTCCTCCCACCTACTCCGCCTCGCGTATGAACGCGCCGAGATCCCGGCGCTGGCCCTCCACCGCATCATGCACCTCCGGCTACTGCACTCCCAGGACCACCCCCCCGGCTACGGAGGGTGACGTGACCCTTCGGTCACCTCGCCTACCCGGGCAACGCATACTGCTTGCCGCCAACCCCTCGGTCCTCAGTGAGGTCCTCATCAGGCACGCCGATGCCCTGCACGTGCGCCCGCTGCTGCCCGACCCGCACGTGGCGTACGCCCCCGGCACGCCCGTCGAACACTCCGTGTGGGACTCTCAGTGAGGCCACTGGCCACCAGCCGGCCCGCACGCACCGCCCCGCGCTCGCCTCGGGCACTCGAGCCCGTGGACGCCACTACCCACGCGCCCAGGCCCGGCCTCGGCCCCCGAGCAGCGCTCCCCGCCAGCCGCGGGTCCCACGGCCCGCAGGGGGCCCCCGACAGGCACGCCGGCACCCTTGCGCGTGCGCCCCCCGCAGCTTGGCCTGCACGGCGCACTCGCCCCCTGCACGCCCTCTCACCCCACAGTGTGGGGCTCTTCAGGCCTCTGCTGACCGCAGGCTGGGCTGCCCGCACCTCCCAGCGACCGCCACGGGCCCCGCACCCGCTCGGCCGCCCTCCGCTACCCATGCGCCCGGCCCCGGCCTCAGCCCCCAGGCAACGCAACCAGCTCACCGCAAGTCCCTCGGCCCGCAGAGGGGCCCGCACCAGGCACACTGGCGCCCTTGCGCACGCGCCCTCCGCAGCATGGCCTGCGGGACGCGCCCTCCCCCGGCACGCCCGCCGACCCTACTGTGTGGGGCCCTCAGGGCCACTGCCGACCGCCGGCTGGACCGCCCGCACCCCCCCGCGACCGCCACGGGCCCCGCACCTGCATGGCGCCGCGTCGGACCCGGCCGCCCGCCGCTACCCATGCGCCCGGCCCGGGCCTCGACCCCCCGCCGGCTGTGCCGCGCGGCCTCCCGTACACAGGGCACAGGGACAGACACCAGGGGAGAGCACCTGAACCGAACACAGCACACCGGCAACTGTGAAACCATGTTCGTGCTCTTGTGCTCGCGCCCTTGTGCCCTCCCTCCCCCATTACCGACGCGCGCGCGCGCCCGCACTACCGGGGACGAGGCGGCCACAACACAGCTCCAGCAAAGGTGACTAGGCGCCGGAAGACAGCAACTCCGAGGCCTCCCCTCGTCCCCGTAGAAGGCTAGAAGCACGGGCCAGCGCCCCCGGCCACGCCACGGCCAGAAACGAGGAACGGCCACCTCGGCGGGATGTTCGGGCAAGGCGCGGAATGTCCGTGGACCCGGGCGTGCCTTCCCCAGCCAAAGGCCACCGCCCCGCCCTCCAACCCCACCACAACCGCTTCGCACAGGACAAGTAACTCTCCCCCCGCGAGACGGGGGAGGGCTCCAGGGTGACTTCCACAGGTGGCCCCACCCTCCTCCACGCGCCCCCCCCCCCTCCACTCCACGGCGCCCCCCCCCCCCCCCCCCCCCCTCGGTCGTTGTCGGCACACGCCCGGCCAGCGTGACGCCGGCCGACTGCTCCCTTGCGCCCTGCCCAGGGAGAGCGTGTCTGGCAATTTCTCCAGCCGGCACGTGCTGGGTGCCTCCGCAACAACAACAACAACAATATATATACATATATATATATATATATATATATATATATACATATATATATATATATATATACATATATATATATATACATATATATATATATATATACATATATATATATACATATATACATATATATACATATATACATATATATACATATATATATATATATATATATATATATATATATATATATATATATATATATTGCTGGAGCTGTGTTGTGGCCGCCTCGTCTCCGGTAGTGCGGGCGCGCGCGCGCGTCGATAATGGGGGAGGGAGGGCACAAGGGCGCGAGCACAAGAGCACGAACATGGTTTCACAGTTGCTGGTGTGCTGTGTTCGGTTCAGGTGCTCTCCCCTGGTGTCTGTCCCTGTGCCCTGTGTACGGGAGGCCGCGTGGCACAGCTGGCGGGGGGTCGAGGCCCGGGCCGGGCGCATGGGTAGCGGCGGGCGGCCGGGTCGGACGCGGCGCCATGCAGGTGCGGGGCCCGTGGCGGTCGCGGGGGGGTGCGGGCGGTCCAGCCGGCGGTCGGCAGTGGCCCTGAGGGCCCCACACAGTAGGGTCGGCGGGCGTGCCGGGGGAGGGCGCGTCCCGCAGGCCATGCTGCGGAGGGCGCGTGCGCAAGGGCGCCAGTGTGCCCGGTGCGGGCCCCTCTGCGTGCCGAGGGACCTGCGGTGAGCTGGTTGCGTTGCCTGTGGCTGAGGCCGGGGCCGGGCGCATGGGTAGCGGAGGGCGGCCGAGAGGGTGCGGGGCCCGTGGCGGTCGCTGGGAGGTGCGGGCAGCCCAGCCGGCGGTCGGCAGAGGCCAGAAGAGCCCCACACTGTGGGGTCGGAGGGCGTGCAGGGGGCGAGTGCGCCGTGCAGGCCAAGCTGCGGGGGGCGCACGCGCAAGGGTGCCGGCGTGCCTGTCGGGGGCCCCCTGCGGGCCGTGGGACCCGCGGCTGGCGGGGAGCGCTGCTCGGGGGCCGAGGCCGGGGCTGGGCGTGTGGGTAGTGGCGTCCACGGGCTCCAGTGCCCGAGGCGAGCGCGGGGCGGTGCGTGCGGGCCGGCTGGTGGCCAGTGGCCTCACTGAGAGTCCCATACGGAGAGGTCGACGGGCGTGCCGGGGGCGTACGCCACGTGCAGGTCGGGCAGCAGCGGGCGCACGTGCAGGGCATCGGCGTGCCTGATGAGGACCTCACTGAGGGCCAAGGGGTGGCGGCAAGCAGTATGCGTTGCCCGGGTAGGCGCGGTGACCGAAGGGGCACGTCACGCCTCCGTAGCCGGGGGGGTGGTCCTGGGAGTGCAGTAGCCGGAGGTGCATGATGCGGTGGAGGGCCAGCGCCGGGATCTCGGCGCGTTCATACGCGAGGCGGAGTAGGTGGGAGGAACAGCCTGGAGGCAGGGGCCAAAGGTGCAGCGCGTGGGTGCGGGCAGTGGTGGCCGCATACGCTGCCTCCGCGGCGCGCGCGGGGCTAAGGAAGATTGCGCCCTCATGGAGCGCCACGATGCGGCCGTGGAAGAGTGCGGACCACGGGAGGGTCCACGGGGAGGCGGCGCGGAGCCCGCGGCGGGCTAGGCCGTCGGCTCCGGCGTTGAGGGTGGCGAGGTGGCTGGCGGAGCCGGAGTCGTGTTGCGCGGGGAGCCAGGCCTCGTGCATGCGGAAGAAGGCGGAGAGGAAGGCCGCCCGGTACGGGATGCAGAGGGCGGAGGAGGGGGGCGGGCCGCGGGTGAGGTCGCAGAGTAGGGAGGCGGTGGAGTCTGAGGCGAAGAGGGCTTCGCCGGACCAGCCGCGGAGGGCGAACATGGCGGCTATTTTGGTGATCCACTCTGCGTCGGTGGAGTGGCCGGCGAGGGTGTGGAGGCCGAGCTAGCCGCGGTAGAGAGTGCCGTGGTGGGGGTGCCAGACGAGGAAGCCGGCGCCGAGGCGGGTGCCCTCTTGGCTGCCGTCGCATGCCACCACGACATAGGGGAGGGAGCGGAGGGGGGCCAGCGAGCCGGTGTGGTGCTGCGGGGCGGGGAGCACGTGGGGGGAAGGGAGGAGGTGGACGGTGATGTCAAGGGGGGCGAGCGCTTGCGCCAGGCGGGACCTTCGGTGAGCCAGGGGGTCGGGCGGCGTGGGGAGATGAGGGACGCCGTGGCGGCTACTGCGAGGGTGTTGGGGCCCCAAGAGGCGCGGAGGTAAGTGCGGAGGAGGTTGAGGGGGGCCCGGTACGCTAGGAGGGGAGCGCCGGGACCACCCTGCTGGAGGGGGAGGTGGAGGAAGGCAGAGTGCGCCCAGGGGAGCAGACGGAAGGCGTGGCGGTATGCATTGTTGATGGAGGTCTGATGGGAACGGAGGGAGGGGGGGGGGAGGAGGACGCCCGAGGTGACGTAGTCGAGGGGGGAGAGGCCAAAGGCGTGCAGGGAGCGGAGCTGGAGTATGGGGCAGACCTCGCGGTTGCGGCTGGCCTTGCGCGCCCGGTCGAGGGACGCGCGGGACTTGTTGATGACGCGGAGGAGGGGGAGCTCGGGGAGGATGGGGATGCCGACGACTTCCGGGGGGGCGGTGGTGGTGGTGCCGGTGTGCTGCGGGTTGTCGGCTGTGACGAGGGTGGGCCGGCCCGGGCGGGAGTCGATGAAGGAGAACTCCTGCTTGTAGGTGTAGGAGGGGGAGCCAGGGGTCCGGGGTGCAGCGGGCAGCGAAGGAGGCGTTGTCCACGGAAACGTGCCGGTTGGCCGTCTGGGATCGGGACTGGGCCGTGACCTCGGCGAGCCGTTCCTCGCGGGTCGTGAGGGTGGCCCCCGGGTGGGGGAGGATGCCGTGGAACGATTCCAGGGGAGGGGAGGGCAGCCGGAGGACTGTGCGAGTGGCGGAGGTGATGGAGGGGGAGGAGAGTACGGTAGCGCGAGAGACGTAGCCGCGGGCGGCCGATGCCTCCCGGAGGGCTGAGGACTGGGCGGCGAGGTCATGTGTGGAGAGGGGAAAGGTGTACCGGGCCAGGGACCGTAGTAGTGTGGGGGTATCAGGAGGGTGCGGGAGCAGCTGGTGCGCGAGGGAGTGATGAGCGGCGATGTAATGGTCGGGGAGGGCGGGGGTAAGGGAGAGCCAGCCCCACGCCAGGTCAGGGGCGGCTGAGAGGGAGTCCATGTCCTCGATAGTTACCAGGCGGCATCGGAGCAGACGCCACGAGTGGGCGTCGCAGGAGCGGTGGTGCAGGGCGACCTGCGCCAGCACCATGGCGTGTGAGGTGTGGCAGGAGAGGATGTGGTGAGTGTGGGAGGCGATGGGCCCGGTGGCGAAGATGTGGTCGATGGCGGTGGACCGGGGGGAGCCGTGGGGGGTGGTGAAGTTGGTGGGAGTGGCTGGGGGGACCAGGTGGTGCCAGGCCGAGAGCGGGCCTAGGGCCCCGAGATCGGAAGCCAGGGGGGTGCCTGGGGCTCCCGTGCTGTTGAGGTCGCCCAGGAGGACGCACAGGTTGGGACGTATGCAGGAGCGGAGGCGGTTCATGACCTTGACCTCGGAAACCCACTCGGAGTACGAGAGGCGTGGGGGGAGGTGGGCGTTGAACAGGAGGGCACGGCCCCCTAGCGAGAGGGGGACCGTGGAGGCAATCCAATGTGGGCTGTCGTAGACGAGGTCGGCGGGTTGGGAGGGGGCGCGGAGGGACCGGAGCCAGGCCGTGCGGAGGCCTGAGCCCTGGCCGGATGCGGTGCTGTAGTGGGCCTCTTACCGCGGTGGGAGGGCGGGGCGGGCCGCGGCCAAGTCCCTGAGTTCCTGCTCGGCCACCACGTCGGGGGACAGGGCCTCGAGCCAGGTGCGGGCGAGGGAGACTTGGCCGGCGATGCCGTCCCAGTTGTGCGTGAGAAAGGTGAGGGCTGTGTCGCGGAGGGGGGTGGACGCCTGGTCACGGGGGTCGGGGAGGGAGAGGACGAAGGCGGGGGTCTGCTGGAGGAGGCGGTTGGGAGGGGGGGCGCAGGGGGTGGCCCAGAAGATGGCGGAGACGGGGACAGCCCCGGGCAGTAGCATGCCCTGGAAGGCGACCACACAGCGGGCGGCGGTGTCACGAGTGCACACGGGCGGGGCTTTGTGGGGGGGGGTGCAGAAGAATTGCGGCCAGTGGTCGGTCGGCGATGTGGGGAGGTTGACGAAGGCGGTGTGAGGCGTGGGGCGTCCACAGTCGGGGCAAGCGGAGGAGGTGACGAGTGGGGCGTCGGGGAGGGCGGGGTGTAGCGCCCACGCTGAGGTCGGGCATGACGCTGAGTGTACGCTGAGGACGGGGGGAGGGGGGTTGGCGGCAAGTGGGCGGTGTCCCAGAAGGCGGTCCACTTGGCGTCCACGTGCAGGGGAGGGGTGATCCAGAAGGAGGGGTCACGGTGCTGGCGGGGGAAGGAGGCGAGCCAACCGCACACTGTGGGGAGGGCGGAGGCGAGGAGCGAGGGGGGTAGCGACGTGGAGACCTGGGCGGCGTGCAGGAGGTCTCGGAAGGGGCCCGGGGGGAGGTTGGCGGCCGGGGGGAGGCCGAGGGGGAGAAGGTCAGCAGAGTTTGTGCACACAGGGCAGTGCGTGAGGGCCGGGCGCCGCAGCGTGCCGCAGTGAAGGCATATAAGGGGGGCGGTGGCCGATGGTGTAGTGGGTGCGCGGGGGGGGGGTCCCACAGGCGTCGGATTGGGGAAAGGGCTCCGGGCCGGAGAGGAGGTCAGCCCCGGCGCGGTAGGCGTCGAGTGGGCGGGGGAAGTGGGTGGCGAGGAAGGTCGCCCAGGCCAGGGTCCGGAGGTCGGGAGCGCTGGAGGCGGGGAGGATGTCCGGCAGGGCGAGTCAGTTGTGTCTGCGGGCACTCGGGAACATGGCGCCGCGGACTGCACTGCCTGACGTGGGGGCCCAGGGCGCTGTGCGGCCATGGTGCAGCGGGGAGCGCCTGGGGGAGGAACGGGGGGTGATTGCTGGCAGCTGCGTTTGGCGGGGCGGGGCTGAGGGTCGCCCGGGACGGGCTGGCGGTGGGAAGGGGGGGTGTTGAGTGTGGCGGCGGGGGCATGCCAAGGTTGCCCATCGTCCCGTCTGCCCTGGACCGTAAGGGACCAGCTCTCGTTGTGCTGGATGACGCGCGTGGGCAGCGAGGCGAAGAGGGAGGTGTGCAGGGCGGGGGCGATGGAGGCGAACGCGTGTCCGCGGCGGGCGTCGGCGTCAGTGACGTACACGACGGTCGGCAGGTTGTGGGTGAGGGTGACTGCCATGGAGGGGTGTGGGCCTAGGCGGAGCCCTCAGACGCGGACGATGGCGGTGGTGGCTGGTGAGGAGCCGATGGGGGCGAAGGTGGGGACCGAGGAGGCGGGGATGGCGCCGGTGGCGGAGAGCGCGGGGGCGCCCGGGAGGGGGGGCTGGCCGAGGAGGGGCGGGGCGGAGAGTGGCGCGGGCGGGGCGGCGGCGCCAGGGGCTTGCAGGGAGTGCGCTGGCGGTGCAGAGGAGCCAAGGCGGAAGCAGTCCAGGTCCGATATTAGAATTGTTACATATACATATTACTTGTCTACATGTTTATTATTGTCTACATATACCTTCATCTCTTGCCCAGGACGCCAGATTGTGTCATGGCCGAGGCAAGGATCACAGAATTCTTTGGAGAATCCCAAATTCGAAAGGAAGTCTTGGATTTCATGGGTTTTGGGTCGTGCATGCCAAGGGAAGCTTGGAGGTTGCCCTCCCCCCAAATGCTTCAGGAGTGCCGGCATGGTATATATCTGGGGTGTGGGAGCAGCTCAGGGCCACGGGGACGTGGAATTGATACCGTGTTTCTGTACTATACTAGGGGGCTGGTGCGGTGGGTCGGCGGTGTACAGTGTGGGGATATGGGGGCGATGAAAGCTGAGGTCCAGGCTAGGCTGGAGCCTCCCAAAAATCCTGGCTATGCACATACGGGCTATTGCGTGCTGGCAGAGGGATACGTGGAGTCAGGGGTGGTGGGCAATTACGAGTACGCAGACGGCAATGGATTCCATAGGGTCACGGGTGATGGACGTCTCCACGGTGGCGGGGGTACGCGAACGACGGAGAATCAGCTCTCGCTTCGCCTCATGCGTGCTGCTTTGTTCCCTGGTTGCCGCTTTGCGACGGACAGAGAAGCCCTTGCTTTCTACTTGTTGCGATGCTGCTGCGTTGCTTTGCCTTGCCCCCTTACCCGCGGCGAACAAACGGGCCAGCGCCTGTCGCCGTTGCTAATGCTAACGCTATGCAGTTGCCACTGCCCCCAAAAGCCTGGTTGACCGGTATCCCCGGTCCTCTTGGTCCTCCGTCATGCTGTGGGCCACATCGGGCAGCCCTGGGACCCACGGGATCGAGCGAGGCAGGAACCACCTGTCGGCGCGAGATGCCCGGTAACTCCAGTAGACGGCATGATAAGTGGTTATGACTATATATATACATATATATATATACATATATATATATATGTACATATATATATATATATATATATATATATATATATATATACATATATATATATATATATATATATATATATATATATGTATATATATATACTCTGTTGCTGTGCTTGCTCTGCGTGTACAAGAGCTCTGGTATTGGAACTTTTTTTCGCGCATCTGCCCGTGTTCTGTCGTAAGCCACGCGCTGATTGAGACACTGGGGTTAGCAGGAGGTTTGAGCTCAGCACTGCCCCGAGTCCCGGAGCCCGGAGTGTGGACAGCGCCGCGGGCAAGCGCTGAATGACAGCGCACACGTTGTGCGCTGTAGGAGAGCGCTAATAGTGAGTGCTGCTGCAGGAGAGCGCTGACAGTGAGCGCTGATGGGCAGTGCAGCGCTGCACGCAGAGGACTGGATTTCGGAAATTTTGGATTTTTTCAAAAAGGCAGTTTTGATAGCATATAGAGCATGCGGCACTGGACGTCTCACCACCTCCTGGCCCCTGCCACGCAGTTGAAGGTGGACCCGCTAAGCCAGCCTGCGGTGTCTGGAGCCCAGCCCCAGTGGCCACACACATGGGACATAGCAGTCCGGACGATGCGCATGGCGCCCAGGGGTCAAAGGGCGGGGTGGCCGGGCGCGGAGCATCTGCTGGCGACGGCCAGGGCGGCACAGGTGCAGCAGCCAGCCGGCAACAACAAGGACTGTGGCATGTGCGCGCTCATGTCCCCCGTCGGCACCCTTCTTCGGGTGCCAAGACGGGCAACCTCCTGTCCCCGCTGGACAGGCGGTGGGTGGCGGCGGTGGTCCTCAACAGGGACATGGGGCCCATAGCGGTGCTGGATGCCCTGCCGGGGCCCCGCACACCCTTGGACGTGGCAGACGTCCAGCACAGCGTGGGGTTGCCCGGGGCGCGCATGCAACATGCCCTGCTGTGTATGGCGGCGGCAGAGGAAGGTGGGATGTCCATGCTGATGACGGTGTCCCTGCAGCACGTGCAGGACGCGGTGCAGCAGCAGCGGATGCAGGCCCCCCAGCGGTGGGAAGAAAGCGCCAAGCGGTGGCTGCGGGTGGAGATCGTGCCTCCCACCCATACGGTGGGCGTGGCGGATATGGGGCGGCTGGTGGTGTTGGAAGGGGCGGAGTATTGGGCCTGTGTTCGGGTGGAAACAGGGGGACTGGAGTGGGTTGTCGTCACCGCGTGCCGGCTCAGGAGGCAGCAGTCCAGGGGCCCAGCCTGCTACAGGGTGTTCCGGGAGTGCCTGAGGGAGCTGGGGCCGGTGCGCAGGGCACACAGGTGCACGGCCGAGGACATCCCGCCGGCGCCGGCGGTCTTTTTGGAGGTCACGCGACCGCCGGCGATCCAGGGGCAGGACGTCTGGCCCATAGCCCCGAGCAACATGTGGCAGGCTGAGCATGCAGCTGTCATGTGCAGTGCGCTGCAGGGTCACGCAGCGGCCCTCCCCACGGCCCTGGCAGCGCAGTCCTCCAGCAACAGGCCGGCAGCCTCGCTGGCACTGCTGCATAGTGTGCAGCGGGCGTGGTGCTGGGTTGTGGCGGCATTGGAGCCCCACTCCTCGGCACTGCGCCTGTACGATCGCGGAGAGGGCATGGTGCTCACGGTCCGCCCCGCCGACCTGGAAGCCCTGCACCTTAGTGCACTGAGTGGCGACGGGGGCGAGGCGCTGTACCTCCAAAGGACCGTGGCAGGCGCGGCCGCGACAAGCTTCCGCCGGCAGAGCGGAGGAGATGCCCTCCGCCTGGTCATGGCGGAGAACATGGGGATGTGGCTCCTGGCGTTCTCCACGTCCAAGTGGAAGGTCGAGGGCGACCGGCAGAAGTTCGCCGACGCGTGGCGCCGGGCGGTGGAGGGGCAGTTTCCCGTGGGGGGAATGCTGCACCTGCCGCAGCCACCAAGCGTGCCACCGGTACGGCCTGTGGCATCGCTGGCCGCGGCGGCGAGGCCGGCCCCAAAAGCAGCGCCCAAGCTGCCGCCCAACAGGAGCCCCCTGCCTCAGTATGGTGCCTATGCAAACATTGGGTACGTGCTGCAGCACTTCGGCGGTGACTTGGCCACGGAGCAGCGTGGGTCCAAGACGATCAACGTCTGCCCCTGGTCTCGGCTGGATGGGGCTGGTCACTGCACATGGAGAGCTGGCAAGCACTGCCGGCCCACCCACTTCCACCCCAAGGACCTGCTGGACCACATCCAGCGGGACCATGCGGCTGATCCCGCGCAACGGGATCAGGCGCTGGCGATGCTGGCTGGCGTTATGCCGTGAGGCCAGGCGGGGCCCTTCGCGTCGGCCCAGGCGAGATCCATAGCGCTCATGCTGCCCACGGGTGCTCGCCCTGCGGCGGAGCGCGGGGCGTCGCTGTCGGCGGCGCGACCTGGAGCGATTGGGTCTGCAGCACGGCGTGGGGCGGTGACTTCTACGGGGAGTGCGGCGGCAAGTGCATCCGGCGGACAGCCAGAGGGGGAGCCCGCCGCATCTGCCGGGTCTCAGCAGACAACGGCCGCCTCAGGCGGAGGCCCACGGGGACAGGGGCCACCTCGCCAGCCACCCACGCCGGGTGCGGGTGGTCCCCCTGGACCTGCTGGGGCCCCCCCCCCGTCCAGTGATCCGGATCCGATGGGGGGCCGCGGTCCGCACGTGCAGCCATGAAGGGGCCCCGCCTCCGACACCCGAGCGGCGGGGTCCTGGAACGTCCAGGGCTCGACGCGGGGGGACGGCGTACCAGTGGCCCCAGGTATGCTAGACGGTGAGGCGGTGGCGGCGGGCGTCATGTAGGCCGAGGGTGCCATCCTGGGCCTCTTCCAGGAGACCGGCCTGCAGGACCCTCAGGGTGTGGTGCACTTGGAGAATCACTGGCGTCACCACGGGTATCATGCGTACCCAGGGGTGGATGCCCAGGCGGCGTCGGCGGCAGCAGTGCGCGGCGGGCTCTTGATTGCCCTTCGGGCGGACATGTTCGCCGCAGAGGAAGTTCGAGATATCGTGGACATCGTGCCAAGCAAGGCCATGGCCCTCGATGTGGTGACGGCAGGTGGCACCCTCACGGTCATCAACGTCTACAGCCCTGGCAGCGGCAGCGACCCCTGGGTGTCTAAGGCGTCCTTCTGGGCTGACGTGGCCATGTACGCGGTGGCCAAGAGCGCGGGTGGCACCAGGGCCGTCCTCCTCGGAGGGGACTTCAACGTCTGGCTAGAGTCCCCGTGGCACCCCACCACGAGCAGGTTCCAAGCCCTGTGGGAACAGTGTGGTTTCCGCAGGGCAGGCCCGGAACGAGAGAAGGACAGGAGACCCACGAGGGCAGGGCACCGACTGGACTCCTTCCTTCTGAACTCGCCTCTGGTCCCTTGGGCAGCGCGTGAGCGCCCACACTTGGCGCCGGGGCGGTCTCCAGCGTCGCTGGGGTCGGATCATGGCCCTGTGGTCCTGGACCTCCCGCTGGCGGTGGCCGGCAAAGAGAGGGTCACCAGGATGGCCTACTCGCACGCCCAAGGCAGGCTGCATGCCATACGCCCGGACTCCCCGGGGGTTCGTGAGGCGGCGGCGGCAGTACTGCAGAAGGCCTGCGAGGATCGGCAGCTGCAGGTGTGGCTCTCGTCGGTCAAGGACACTGCCACCATGGGCACGTCGGAGGTGCAGACGGTCTTTGACCTGCTCTACGCCTTCCGTGATGACGTGTCCAGGGTCACGGGAGTGCGCATACCATCGGGTGTGGACCCGCAGTACCCGTACGGGCAGGCGGAGACCGAGGCGTCTCTGGCCCAGGTCCTCTCGGATCAGCACGCCCTGGCCTGGCGCGCCCATGAGCTGTGCAACGGGACGCGGTGGCGGCCGGACTCCACTCCCAGGAAGCGACTGCCTTGCTACAGCACCTCCGGGGCTTGGACCCCGACCTATCCCCCGCTTCGGCGGAGGACCTACGTGCCGCGTTGGACCAACAGCTCCACCAGCTAGAGACATGCGTGGAGGAGCTGCGGGGTGTCCTCAGGAGCAACAGGCGCCGGTCCATCAAGGACTATTGGCGGGGCAGGGTGCTGGATCTGCAGCTCTGATGGACGGCGATACGGGGGGCCATCAACGTGATGAACTATGCCCCGTCGGGCCCGTGGTCCGGACGCGTCTGCGAGTCGGAGAAGGTGCTTTTGGAGGCCTCGGACGTCATTGGCGAGGTCCAGAGGTACTGGGAGGCGCTGTACGCCAAGCGGCCAGTGAACCTGCCGGCCTTCGAGCGGCTGGTCCGGGCCCACATTCCCAGGGGGGTGCCTGAGGAATGGAGGTTGGTGCAGGCCTACACCCTGCAGGACCTTAAGGACGCCGTGAGGCAGGCCGTGGCGGACGACACAGCTCCAGGTCCAACCGGGTCACAGCTGCCCTCATAGCAGAGCTGCCTCAACCGGTGCAGGGGCTCCTTGTGCACGCGTACAGGGCGATTCTGCGGGGTGCGGATGTCCCGGAGTCCTGGCACGAGGCCATTATCTGGCTGATGCCGAAGGGTACAGCCACGGGCAACCTTGACGAGTACAGGCCGATAGTGACGCGTTCCCGTGGGGGGCCTGGCCACGGGACGCTGCGGTAGACACGCGCAAGTGAGCAGGCAGGCAAAGCACTACGCTCACAGGGGCATCAATGCGCTCATGTCATGTGACAAAGCGTTTCAGGATCCTTGCCACTCTGCAACAAGGGAACGAAAGTATGTACAGCAACACATCAGGATATGTACACATGGGGTTAAGACTGGACTGGGGTAAGTGCATCACAGGACAATAGACACTCAGTCCCAACTCGTATCCCAATCCCAGGTCCGACCCTCTCAGTGGCTGGTGGGGGCGGGGGCTCAAACACAACCCATGCCCTGCTCAGTCCGGACCCTGAAACCCTGCCAATAGGCGGGGTGTCCCGCCCAGCCACAGCCGATTTCATGGGAACCAAGGCGCTCCAAGGCCAACCGACAGTGGCTGCCTATGCTCCCTTAATGGCAGGTTCCAACTCCTCTCTGAGTCAGAGATATGGCTCCGCCACTATCCCCTAGGAGTTGGTAGCTGAAAATGGGCTGTTTCAGCCCAAACTGATATTAGCTCCAAAATCTCCAACATTGACCCCTCGTTCGGACCCGCCAGAGGTAGGGACGAGGCAACTGACCCTATGCCCTTCGAATACCAACTCCGTAGAACCCTCACCCAACCTGGTTCCCCCTGAGGTCCCGGCATCAGGGCACCACGGATGCGTCAAGTGGGGTCATGATGCCAAAATCACCAAAATTGGCCTCATTCCCACGCATGGCTCGCCCGGCCAGGGCAAGGCCAATGGCTCAGAGGATAGGAGGCAGGACCTAGGACTCATATCTGAGTGTACAACTTGGAATTAGGTCCGGGCTCCCTTGTGGGCATAGAGGTATTGACCACACGGAGGGGTGAAATTGGGGTCCCAAAAGGGGTCATTTTGGCTGCCGAAATGAGCCAAAATTTGGGGGTGCTCCCAATAGTATTTCTCCACGCTGGCTTGGAGATCGGATCCGCCATTCCATACGCGATCCACCCGAAGTCTGACAGAGACTCCCATGCCCTTGACACTCAGAGATCTCCATGCCACCTGGCGTGGTGACAATCCCAATTGGGTCCACAAATGCAAAAATGGCAAAATTGCCCACACTCACTTTGGGCTAGCACCTTAACGAAGGTTGCTCCGCTTCGCCCACGTGGTGTGTGAACGATGGGGACCAATATGCATAACACCCATGTCATATATGGTCCCTTGGTCCATGCGTCCGGCGTGCACGGGTGGGCTGAACATAGTGCACGGCGGGCAGAGAAAGTGGAAAATTGCTCAAAATGGCCCAAAATGCGCACACTCATGGTTGGGGCAAATGAGGCACATGCCCGACTTGGACCGGAGTGTGCCATAGGATTGGTATCAAGTCATATGTGTCCAACATATCTTTTGGGTGTCGCCCAACTCCTCCGGTTTTGGGAATGGCAGGGTCGCCAAGTGAGCCCATGATTTGGGATAGTCCCAAATCGCCAACATGGCGGCCACGGTATGCCAAGCCCAAGAGGAGTTATTCGCCGGGTCCAAGATATGTTGGGCACCGAAGTATGTACCCTCATAACATACTTGGGTCATGATGTCAATTGAGCGCAACGTTGAGACACACGGTCGCCACTTGACATCATGACGAGCCAAAAATGGCAAAATTGGCGAAAGGACACGCAAAAGTGCCTTGAAAGCTACACAATTATATTATAATATCTTCGGGTTGGATTGAGTAATCGATCAATCCTTCTAAACACAATGACTTGACACCAATGACCTTCGATTCCACATATGTGCTCCACTTGGGGCGCTTTGAAAGGTTACGACCGCTACTTCCCAAGTGGGCACATGAAAATATGGAAAATTGCAAAACACACACCTTGCTCCCAACGCATCGCTTTGGGATCGCCACACAAGCTTCCCTCCACGAAGGTTAGGCTTGCAATTGATCGTGGCGAGTATGGAGAAGGAGCTTGCGCAATCTGAGGTCCATTGGCGGGTTTGGCTTGGAGCGATGGACCCGCCAAATGGGCACGCAACACAACACATGGCACATACCACATATTGCCCAAAAAGGTAGCTCCCCCCACGATATGTCATGCCCCTCCAAGGGCATAACTTTGTGTCAATCGCTCAACACCAACACTCGCGCGCTACACTCGAGAGTTATCTTAACGCACGCAATATCATGGCCAAAGAGTTATAACGCAAACTCTACCCTCTTGACCATGATCCATTACGCTAGCGCGCACGTGTGGAGACGCAAGGCGTATAATGCTTTACTAAATTACGTCAGGAGTATTGCGAATACATCCCACGTTTTCTTATTGTCATTCCTCGCAAGCGGCACGAGATATGACCCTCACAAGTGGCCTCACGAATCAACTTTGTTTTGCCCATATCTCTAAGACAAATGGAGGGCAAGACAAAAGGAAAGTTGATTCGTGCATAGGGAAGCACGTAGGTCCACTCGAAAGAGGTAAGATCAAGTGCGGGGATGTCGAAGTCGAAAATCCGATTTCGACATCCTGAAAAATTCGGATTAAGGTTGCGAGTGTAGAATGTGAAAATTGCGGATTCATCAATGCAATTCCTGAAGACTTTAGAGTCTTCGTCACGATTTGCGCTAGAATATCTGTATATAACAGTTAAACTGGCGGTTACGCTAAAGTCGCGAGCTAACCGCCAGCTGTCAAAACAGTGAATATCACAACGGAAGCGTAAAAATCGACGGAAACAATATGAAAATGAAACCCTGTTGATTCCTGATATTCTGATATATAAATCTCCGCTGGCGGTGCATCGGTTGCCGATGCGGGGCTTTACGGCACGGAACACGCTCCCGCCGGGCTCGCACCGGGCGTCAACGGGCGCCTTCTGTACATGGGGTTAGTGGACCGGAGACCGGTCTTCCCTTCCGTACATGGGGTTAGTGGACCGGAGACCGGTTGTATGCCCTACCCTAGCCATGGGGTGAAGCCGGTTCGGACCCCCGTGGCCATCTTGGGGTCACTTGGGGTGTGTATCTATGTGCCGGCAAGCCGCCATTGGCTGATATCATACTCTCCCATCCACCTGGACTAACCCGATGTGATAGTGTGATAGGTTTGGCCATTCCGGCTATGAGCGGCCATATTCAGAACCGAACAACCGCCAGCGGAGATTTATATATCGGAATATCAGGAATCAACAGGGTTTTATTATCATAATGTTTCCGTAATTTTTCAGCCTTTCGTTCTGATGGTCAATGTATCGGCGACTGTCAGTTGGCTCGCGATTTTGCGTTAACCGATTGGTTAACTGTTATTTCCAGATATTTTGGCGGAAACGTTTCTGAAGGGTCAGATTTTATCTGTAAAGGGTTCGTTGCTTCCGCATTTTTCTAAATAAGCACTCGAAACTTTAATCCGAATTTTTCGTGATGTCGAAATCGGATTTTCGACTTCGACATCGCTGCACTTGATTTGGACTTCTTCGATTGGTCATACTCCTTTCCCTATGCCCGAATCAGGTTTCCCTTATACTTGCCACCCATTTGACTTGGAGATATAAGGGAAACAAAAGCGAATCGTGGGATCACTTTGAAGAGCCATATCTACGCGCGAGTGTGAGGAATGAGAATAAGGAAGGTTGGGTTGGAACTGCCTTGGGCTCAACTTAATTTAGGAAGCATCAAACGCATTTGGTGTGTGCACATGCCCGGTGTAGCAAGGGAAAAGGGTCAAGAAGGTATAAAGTGATATATAACTCTTGGACCGTGCAACCGAATATTTTAATGCGACTTTCGAGTGTGCCGCATGGGTGTTGGGGTTGCATAGCAACTTTCCTTGGGTTCCTACGTATTTTTAACGTGAAGTTATGTCAATGGAGGGACATGGCATATCATGGTGGGAGCCATATTTTGAGGGTATTTGTTATATGCATGGTATATGTTTGATATGCTCACGCCCATGTTATATATCTTCGTGTGGCCGAAGAGATGGGGAGCCATACGTGACAAGGGCTTTGCCCATGTCCCAATTGTGGAATTCAAAGCGCTAGACCAAGTCTACCGCGTATGTATTGCTCATGGTATGTTTGACAAAGAGATCCATGGGTGCACTCCCATTTTCATGCGGCATGTAGATATTAGTGGCGAAGGTATCTCCATGCGCCCGATTGGGGATCCAAGTGGGGGAATTGTTCGCAAATGGTTCCAATCATTTGTGTATTGAATCATGAGCGGATATCATGGGTGAGCATAGAGATATACTATCATGACAACTTTGTATTTGGCCATATTTTCATGTTTTTGACCTCAATTTTTGCTCATTTTTGCGTTTTGTGTACTCACCTGGTCAGCTAACAGCAAGAAGCCTATGGAGAGTCGAATCATGGTATGTTGTTCATATGTTGGCATATGCTTCGGAGTTGAACACCACCATATGCCCGATCGCGTACTCCATTTGGCTTGGCGCACGAAGGATCACAACATTTGGTCTCAAGATCATGGGCTGACTTGGGCAGTGCGTGGCGCCCATATCCGAAGGGGTTTCGAGGGTGGAATGGGGATGTACATGGGCATTGGCCTTTGGTCTCTATCCTCCATGAATACTAGACTTCGATTCCATGCATGCTTTGAGCCTTCGGATAAGTGGTAACTTCAATTTTGAGCATATTTTGTGCATATGGCCAATATGGTGTGAATTGGCAGTTTTTTGACATGTTATGAGTTCAAACTCATAGGTCATTTCTCCAAGCCCATTCGACTCCAAGTCCATCCAAGGTTATGTCAGGGTAGGGCATGGTCCTGAGTGCCACTCTAGGCCATGACACGCCACCTTCCCTATTGGGCTAGGATTTAGAGGCTTGGGAGTGAACACATTTTTGGGGTTTATGTAGTGACTTGTGACACATGGCATTCAGCCATCTCATTTGACCTGGTTCAGGGCAATATGTTGGTGAGTCAAGGGAAGGTCTTGAGTCCAGGGAATGAGGGGTTTATGGCTGTGAATGGGTATGTTTACCTCTTTCCCCAACTTTGCTTTATTTGTGTTCATATGCCAATTTCAGGGCTTTCTTCCTTGGTGCAATTCTTGTACATGCCCGCCACCGTGGGAATATCGGTGTGCTGAACGAAAGCCCGCAGCCTGATTTGGATTGTGAATTGGGTTATTGTTGGATTTGTGGGATCTGGTTGCCATTCAGGGTTGAAGGAGGATTGTATTTTCTATTTTCTATATTTTTGGTTTTGGACCCTGGATTTTGATAAATGCAAGCATTGATCCGGAGCAAGTCAGCGGGGATTACAGGCGGAAGGGGCACAGCGGGGGCCGGTCCTGGTAGGGACCTTCATTATGGTAGCAGAGGCTTACCTGCTGCCCCTACCAACCGCCGACCCGGGGACTTGGGCCCTTATGAGCCCTGCCCAAGTACGCCCCGGGTGCGTATTGTGGACTCGGTGGAGACCACGCCGGAGATTGGAGCCATAGAAGAGCGGAGACGTTCAAGAGCATGGCGAACTCCGGAAGTTGAAGCCCGAAGAGAAGAACGACACTCGGGAAGAGGAGGACGTGACCTGGAGGACCTGGTCTCCATGTGTGAGCGTCGCTGCCGAAAGGCTTGCAACCTCCGCTCCGCCGCGGAGGACTCTGATGAGGCCTGCCATTCAGGCAGCAGTGGAGGACGGGCCCGGCGCTACCGGAAGCGCGGGTCACCCAAGTCCGCGGCAAGGGACGCCGGGGCTATGGACACGGACCCCAGCCCGGTCAGGCTGTGGGAATCCGAGGGGCACTCCGAGGGCTATCGGACAGCCCACGAGCCACCTTCGGAGCCGGAGATGTCCGCGCCGATCGCCAGGGCGCATACGGCCCCTGAGCCCGCCCTGCAGCACGACGCCGAGGGCTTGGAGAGGCCGGCCAGGGCCCGGACGGCACCTGTGCCCCGGCACACGGGCCCAGAGACGGACGCCATAGGCGATACGCCTATGGGCGATGAGTCTGAGGTGCCGGGAACCGCGGGATGCGCTGAATCCGGCGGAAAGCACGCTACGTGCCACTGCGAGCACGTGTCCTTCCTCATGGGCAAGTACCCGAAGATGGGGATGGACGCCATCGTGAATCATCTTGACCGCCTGGACAACGCCAAGGACGCTCTAGAGGAGGACGTCGCGGGGATCCTGGACGACCAGTCGGCCGCGGAGAACCACATGGAGGAGCTGCGAGCGGATCAGGCCCGGTACCGGGAGAATCTGGAGCTGGCCCTGCAGAAGCAGCAGCAAGTGGTGGACAGCCTTCTCCACTTAGTGGAGGACATGTCGGGACGCCTGAGAAGGTTAGAGGAGCGACAGCCCCTCGCCTCGGGTCCGGAGCTCCCGGCAAAGCCGGCCGCGGTAGAGCTGGTGGAGCGGGTTAAGACCCTCAGGAGCGCCATGGAGAAACCCATGGGCGGCCCTGCAGAGGCACCATACGCGCCTCCGCGTGTTGACCCCGGTGCGCTGCCGTATGTTCCCCTGTTCAGCGAGTCAACAATGCTCGGGGAACACACGGCACCGGCTGGGTCCATTCGGGAAGGGC
This sequence comes from Eutreptiella sp. 'Long Island Sound 2002', assembly GCA_964036045.1. NCBI lineage: Eukaryota > Euglenozoa > Euglenophyceae > Eutreptiales > Eutreptiaceae > Eutreptiella > Eutreptiella sp. 'Long Island Sound 2002'. Next base: position 97,304,439 of record OZ038379.1, on the reverse strand, counting down.
ACGTAGCCACGGACCCGAGGAGCCTGACAGTGCAGATGTCCCACGCCGCCCAGGATCTACCGCCATCCACGACTACCTATGCAGTTTATGCGGAAGAGGAGATCCAGAACCAGACCATGCAGGGACGAACCATGGGAAGCGCCGGCGGACAGGGTCGAGGCCATCCAAGCGGAAATATGTGGGCGAAGGACCCCAATACGGGGATATGGACGGCCGATGGAGCAAGTCCTTCCCGCATTCCAAAGCCCATGGGTTCAGGCCCAACTGGACCGCACTCCATGGAGGAGAGGGATGTACGGGGAGTGTACTCACACCCCCCGGCCACAGGTGGTATCCGTCTTGGTGGAGTGGTGGCTGGAGACGTCGGATACGCCATCAGGATCGACGACCTCAGGGGAATCAAAATCCCCTATTACGACGGGAACCCGTCCAACCTGGATGACTTCATCCTGGACTGGGAGGACTTCGCCGAGGAGGTCGTCGGCGAGATGCGGGGAGCGCCGCGGGACAAGTGGGTGTGCCGGACATTCCCACACCGCTTGGCGCAGGACCTGAAGGAGGAGCTGCGGGATCAGATCCGGGAAGGATTGATCCGGACGGAGCAGGCCTGCCTCCAGTGGTTGGAGGACGAGGAGCGGGTGGACGCTCCAAACCAGAAGCTGGAGGACCTGTGGTCCATTCCACTGCCGCTGGACCGCGGTGAGTTGCGGGTCCGGGAGTGGAACCGGTATCTGCGGAAGTACCGCAGATGCCTCAAGTTGGTGGAAGACTGGAACGAGGCCAGTGAGATCCGCCACTTGCTGAAGGACGTCCTCCCCGGCAGCTGGAAGAGGAGAGTGGAGGACGAGGAGAAGAAGCGCGCCAAGAGACGGGTGGCGGTGAGGATCATGGCGGCGGAGGATACCCATGCGGGTATCATGGAGTTCTTCAGGAGGAACCTGGGCGAACGAGACCGGATGTTGGGCCTGAAGAACGCCGTGTACGTGGAGGTATTCGGGGACTCCATGGGGCAAAGGTTGCTGCGCCTCAACAACGTGGAGTGGAGGCGCGGGGAGCCGCTGAAGATGCAAGTCATCTTCGCTCGCATGAGCCTGGACGAGATCGTGAAGTACATCACGGTGGAGTTGAAGCTCAATGCGAAGAACGACGCCCACGTGCAGGATCGGCATGGTCATGGACAACGAGGACACCGAGACGACCGCCATCATCGGGAGATCCAGGAGGACACGGCCAACTCCGCGGAGGATGGAAGTGGAAGTGGCCAAGACCACTGGTCCCGGGAGGATCACGAGGAGGCCCATTTCTTCGCGTTCGTGGCGCACAACGTGAAGAACCATGGGCAGGATCGGTCCAGATGGAGCCAGGTGGGACCCAGGAAGAACAGAGAAGGACCAAGGAGGATCGGGAACCCACCTCTCTCGTTCCGAGAGTACAGGTTTCAGCACGATGGGTGCTGGGTCTGTTATGGCAAGGGACACAACCATGCACACGACCACCGTCAGTGCAAGGTGTATGAGGCGGACAAGAAGGCCTACTTCGCCGCTCACCCCGAGAAGAAGCCCAAGGAGCAGCGGATTTCCGACTGGAAGGCGAAGGGCGGAGACGGGGGAAAAGGCCAAGGCAAAGGCCAAGGAAAAGGCGGAGGAAGAGGCTATGGTGGTGGACCTGGCCAAGACCGACGAGTGAGGTCGATCGAGGAAGTTGCTGAGGACATGTTGAGGACGTTGGCGGAACTCAAAGCCCAGCAAAGTGGAGGACAAAGTCCTGGCGGATCGCAGCCGGAAGGGGCTGCGGGAAGCCAAGTCTAGAGGAGCCCCCACGGGAGTGGGACCTCGGAGGTCTCTCCTCCGAAAATCAGTGGAATCCCTGAGAAGGCGAAGGCACATCGGGTGCCGAAGAAGGCTCCGGAAGAGCCAAAACCACTGAGTTTCGCCACTCCCAACCCCTGGAGCGCCCTGCCAAGGGAAGTACATGTGGGAACGGGACATGGCAAGAAGGAAGGAGCGACCACGGAGAGCCCCGTGGACGGGCAGGACCAACCCAAGATCTACACCATCCGTGACCATACCCTTGAAGTCCTGATGCACCCGGACGTGCTAGAGTTGCATGCCGTGAGAGTCGTCCATACACCTCATGGCGACGAGCGGCAGTTGCACTTGAAAGTGCGAGTACGGTGCGGACGAGAGGAGAAGGTGGTGGATGTGTTGGTGGATACGGGTGCCCAGGTGAGCCTGGTCCGGAGAGGGTTGTTCAAGGAGGAATTCCTGCAGCCCAGCCGGAGACCGGTCCGCCTGAAGGTCGCCAACGGAGAGATTATGGGTGGTGGCACCCATGAGGCCACTATCAGTATGGAATTCTGGGAGCATGAGCGCTTGAACCGCCCTGATCAGGCGAAGAGAAGCACTCTGTCCGGGAACTTCTATGTGGCCGACATTACTGATTGGGATATGATCATGGGGTATGACTTCATGGTGGCCAACGCCATTGGAGCCCTTCCCCATCGCGCAACGCTGGTCCGGGAGGACGATGAATGCCTCACATGGCTGTCCACGGATTGTGCGTGCGGGTCATCCCAATGGAACGCTGAGGAAGAGGATCGGATCGTCCGAGCGGTGCAAGCTGTGGGTGTCAAGTCCAGAGGAGACCGTGGAGTTCAGCTCACGGAGTATGGAATGGCGCCGCAAGTGTACACCAGGATGATTCAGACGCTGGGAGCTGAAGTGCCCGAGACGGACGTCTTCGCTTCTCGGGATGCCCCACTTCTGCGGAAGTGTAGGAGGCATTGGCATCGAGGAGACTCAGCCTGGCATAGGCATTGGGGTTTGAAGGAGTGGGGACCCATGTATTGGCATGGCTCCCTGGATAACACCAGACGTACGGTGGAGAAGATCATCGCGGATAGGGCGAAGGGGATCCTGGTCATAACCGGCATAGGTTCCACCCCATGTCCGCTGGAGGGTCTCAAGTCGACGCTGGACTCCATCACCCTGAACGAGATGTCATTCGGGCCAGAAGAGGAGTTGTTCATCGACGCCAAGGGTGTATCAATGCCCTCCCCGGGTCAAGCGTGGGGCACCAAGGCTTTCCTGGTGGATGGGGCGCAAGCCCAGCCCACGGGTGATGAAGCATTCATCCGTAGGGTGGAGGCGGTGCCCATGCAGGTCATGTTTGAGCCCAAGGATGGGACGGATCAGCCTATTGATGGCATTGACATCCTGTCCCACTCCGAGATCGACGACGTCGTCAACTACATGCGAATGGGGATGCACGACCGTGTGGCAGCCAAGAAGAGGCGGGCCATGGTCACATCTCCGCATTGGTGGGATGACAAGATGTTCGTCACCGGCAAGTACGAGAAGGACGAGTTCGTGGCGAGGGTCATGGACCACATCGCGGACCAATACGATGGTCCGGTTGGGTCGGACCCACCAACATGGGATTTTACAAGAATGGGTGCCGATAGCGACAGTCACCAGCCCGATGCCGCAAATTTTCGAAGATTATCGGTGGGAAGAGCTCCCCACGACGATGAAGACGGCATATCGGACGAGGAGAAGTCGGAATCGGACCCAGAAGAGGCCTACACCGCAGTGCGGTCGGTTGTATCTATACCGAAGCAAGCGGCTGAGGAGGCCCAGGAGAACCCGAAGGTCGCCGAGCTGAAGGAGAGGCTGATCAAGGCCTATCCGCGGCTATTCAGTGGCGTCGCCAACAAGAACCCTCCAGATCGCGGGAGGTTTGGTACAGCGAAGATCAAGCTGAAGCCGAACCCGAAGATCTATCGTCATCGGGAGTACCAACTTCAGGGGGATCGGGCCGAGGCCATGAAGAAGCTGTTGGCCGAGTTCATTGAGCGGGGATGGATCGAACCCTCCGACAGTGAGTGGGCCAGCCCAGCCTTCATCGTACCCAAGAAGGAGAAGGGCGAGTGGAGGTTGGTGGTTGATTACAGAGGTTTGAACGAGCAGACCGAGCACGACTCGTACTCGCTTCCCCTGATCGACTCCATCCTCCAAAAGCAACAGAAGAAGCGGATTTTCACGGTGTTGGACCTGAAACACGGTTACCACCAGATGCCGCTACACCCGGACTCCAGGCCCTGCACAGCAATGTCGACGCCGCTGGGGCCCATGCAGTGGAAAGTGGTGCCTATGGGCGCCAAGAATGGCAACGCCGCTTTCCAACGCATGATGGAGGACCTACTCGGTCCTGTCCGGGACTGTGCCGATCCCTTCGTGGATGACATCATCATCGGGTCCGGCACGGAGAACATGACTGAGGACGAGCTCATCGACGCGCATGAGAAGGATCTGCGCCGAGTGCTCAGCGAGTTGGACAAGCACAACATGGTGTGCAAGCCCACCAAAGCCTCACTATTCGTGAAGGAGGTGGAGTTCGCTGGTCACGTGGTTGGTCACGGGCAACGTCGTCCCATGCCTGGAAAGCTGGCGTCCCTGTACCACTGGGAGAAGCCCCAGACCATCAGCGAACTCCGGTCCTTCATGGGGTTCTGCAATTACTATTCGGGCTATGTCCGGATGTATGCAGAACTCTCGGGGCCGTTGCACAAGATGCTGCAAGTGGGCAAGTTCGATGGCCGGAAGGGGAGCAAGAAGAAGCTTGCCTGGACCCCTGAGGCTGAGGATGCGTTCAACCGCCTGAAGGAGCGACTCCTGGGGCAGTTGGGGCTATTCCTGGTGGACCCAGACAAGGGATTCTTGCTACGGACGGACGCCTCGGACTATGCTGTGGGGGCAGTCCTCGAGCAGATCCGAGACGACGGGTCGCATGTACCCGTGGCGTTCTGGAGCCGGATCCTGGCCGAGGGCCAACGCCGCACCTGGACTGCGAGGGAGAAGGAGACGTACGCCATTGTTTGTGCGCTCAGGAAGTGGTCTGGCCACATCGGATTGCAACCGGTAGTGGTTTGCACGGACCATCAGTCCTTGCAGAGCTGGCACAAGGAGCACGTCGACACCCCCTCGGGACCGGCGGCAAGGAGGGCCCGGTGGCACGAGACGTTCGCCAAGTTCGACCTCAGCGTCGTATACGTCCCGGGGAAGGACAACACTGTGGCGGATTGCCTCAGTCGGTCGGCCTACCCCGCGGGCAAGGCTTGGATGGACATATCCAGCCATGGAGACGCCGAGGAGACCGAGGAGGCCAAGCGCATCATCGAGATGGAGAAGGTCATGGAGCAGGAGGGGGTCAAGTGCTTTGTGGTGATGGCAAACCGTACGGACCTGGCCAAGTTCCGGAGTGCCCGCGTCCAAGCTATTCGAGAGGAAACCCTCGAGCAATGGATGGTGGCCCCTGTAGAGCTAGTCAGGTCGGTGCTCACAGAGGACTGGTCGGATGACTACGCGGCATCCGAGCACTGGGGCAAGTACTGGAATGCCGTGAGCGCCCCGTCGGACGACGAATGGCCTGAGGGCTTGACCGAGGATGGCGACAAGTTGTTCCTCAAGGACAAGCTGCTGGTGCCCGAGAACCGAGTGAAGCAGCTCATTGACCATTGGCACAACGCCCAGCTCATGCATCCGGGCCGAGACAAGATGCAGCAGGACCTGGAGTGGCGTTTCAAGTTCCCTCCGGGGTACTACGCCATCCTGGACAGGTACTGCAGCGACTGTGCCGTGTGTCGGGCCACGAAGAGCCCCAACCACTCCACAGCGGGCAACCCGGTGTATACGGCTATACCGGAGGCCCCTATGCGGTCCGTGGCCATGGATGTGTTCGCCTTGCCGGAGGTTACCGTGGAAGGAGAGACATATGATTGTGTCATCCTAGCGGTGGACAGGCACAGCGGGTATATCGTGGCAGTCCCGGGCAAGAAGTCCAAGAAGAAGGACAAGAAGGACAAGCATGGAGTGGGGCTGCAGGCCAAGACCGTCGCTAATGCCATGATCAGGCATTGGCTGACGATTTTCGATGTCCCAGCTGTCATCTGCAGCGATCGGGGCAGTCAATTCGTGGGGACGTGGTTCAAGACGATGTGCAAGCACATGGGGATTCGGCATGCCAAGACCGTGGCGTACCACAGCTGGTCGAATGGCCGTGCTGAGGTGGCCGGGCGGCAGATGTTCGAGAAGTTCCGCCAGCTACACATTGACGAACCGGGCCGGAACTGGTATAACTCGCTGTGGAGAGTGCTCCAGGCGTATCACGACCTTCCGGGACCCACTGGACTGTCACCCCATCGCATCCTGTTCCTACGGGATCGAGTGTCACGCACTCTCCCGTGGATGAACCATGGCAAAGTGGCCCGGGATGCGAACGCTATGATGTCTGAGGCGGACGACACGGCGGCCAAAGTGTGCAAGGCACTTCAGGACGAGCATGACAAGAGGGCCAAGTACTTCAAGCAAGGAAAAGTCCAAAAGTATGCTCTCCAAGACACTGTGTGGGTGGAGCGGCACCACAAGGATGTCCTGTCCAGGCATCGGCAGGCATCTTGGTATGTGCCGGGGGTAATCGTGCGGAAGGTCGGACAGGATGTGTATGCGGTTCGTGTGGGGGATAACAAGATCCTGGACCGCGACCATACCCAGCTTCGTCCCCGAGCACCAGACCCCAGCGGACGTCCCGTCACCTTCGAGTTCACGGCCGGCGATGTGGACTCGGACGACGAGGGTGGGGACGACGATTTCACCGCGGAGAAGATCCTGGCGGACAAGCCGGACCCGGGGACGCCTGGGGGAAGGCTTTATAAAGTCCGATGGAAGGGATTCGCCGCGTCCAGGGACTCGTGGGAACCTCCGAGCAGTTTCGTGCCGAGGTATACCACGGTCTGGATGGACTACCTAAAGAAAAAGGGTATTTCTTTGGATGTCAAGGACGTATTGGTCCATTTGGTTGCTGCTGTAGCACCGTAATGGATCCCCCCTTGGCATTTTGTTTGTTTCTGTGAATGGGGAGACAAGTGAGGGCGTTCATCCGGGGATTTTTCGGCCTTGATCGGCCATATACCCCCTTCACTCGATCTCCACATATATATTGCATTGTGGTATACTTATTTAGGTCGACCGACGACGTTTTTCTATCTTTGATCCCCTTGGTCCATGTTGTAGATCAAGAGGAGACCGGATATGGCGTAGGGCGCTGATTATCAGTGTCCTCACCCCTCCCTTGGGGCATGGGGGACGCCTACGACGTGTGTGGGGCCTTCATGTGTCCTTGGGACATGGAGGGGGGGTTTGGAGCCCATTGGGGTCCTCCCGTCCTCTCTTCATTGGTTTCCGAGCGGATACAACGCTCTGAGAAGGGGGGTGAAGCCGGTTCGGACCCCCGTGGCCATCTTGGGGTCACTTGGGGTGTGTATCTATGTGCCGGCAAGCCGCCATTGGCTGATATCATACTCTCCCATCCACCTGGACTAACCCGATGTGATAGTGTGATAGGTTTGGCCATTCCGGCTATGAGCGGCCATATTCAGAACCGAACAACCGCCAGCGGAGATTTATATATCGGAATATCAGGAATCAACAGGGTTTTATTATCATAATGTTTCCGTAATTTTTCAGCCTTTCGTTCTGATGGTCAATGTATCGGCGACTGTCAGTTGGCTCGCGATTTTGCGTTAACCGATTGGTTAACTGTTATTTCCAGATATTTTGGCGGAAACGTTTCTGAAGGGTCAGATTTTATCTGTAAAGGGTTCGTTGCTTCCGCATTTTTCTAAATAAGCACTCGAAACTTTAATCCGAATTTTTCGTGATGTCGAAATCGGATTTTCGACTTCGACATCGCCGCACTTGATTTGGACTTCTTCGATTGGTCATACTCCTTTCCCTATGCCCGAATCAGGTTTCCCTTATACTTGCCACCCATTTGACTTGGAGATATAAGGGAAACAAAAGCGAATTGTGGGATCACTTTGAAGAGCCATATCTACGCGCGAGTGTGAGGAATGAGAATAAGGAAGGTTGGGTTGGAACTGCCTTGGTCTCAACTTAATTTAGAGAGCATCAAACGCCTTTGGTGTGTGCACATGCCCGGTGTAGCAAGGGAAAAGGGTCAAGAAGGTATAAAGTGATATATAACTCTTGGACGGTGCAACCGAATATTTTAATGCGACTTTCGAGTGTGCCGCATGGGTGTTGGGGTTGCATAGCAACTTTCCTTGGGTTCCTACGTATTTTTAACGTGAAGTTATGTCAATGGAGGGACATGGCATATCATGGTGGGAGCCATATTTTGAGGGTATTTGTTATATGCATGGTATATGTTTGATATGCTCACGCCCATGTTATATATCTTCGTGTGGCCGAGGAGATGGGGAGCCATACGTGACAAGGGCTTTGCCCATGTCCCGATTGTGGAATTCAAAGCGCTAGACCAAGTCTACCGCGTATGTATTGCTCATGGTATGTTTGACAAAGAGATCCATGGGTGCACTCCCATTTTCATGCGGCATGTAGATATTAGTGGCGAAGGTATCTCCATGCGCCCGATTGGGGATCCAAGTGGGGGAATTGTTCGCAAATGGTTCCAATCATTTGTGTATTGAATCATGAGCGGATATCATGGGTGAGCATAGAGATATACTATCATGACAACTTTGTATTTGGCCATATTTTCATGTTTTTGACCTCAATTTTTGCTCATTTTTGCGTTTTGTGTACTCACCTGGTCAGCTAACAGCAAGAAGCCTATGGAGAGTCGAATCATGGTATGTTGTTCATATGTTGGCATATGCTTCGGAGTTGAACACCACCATATGCCGGATCGCGTACTCCATTTGGCTTGGCGCACGAAGGATCACAAGATTTGGTCTCAAGATCATGGGCTGACTTGGGCAGTGCGTGGCGCCCATATCCGAAGGGGTTTCGAGGGTGAAATGGGGATGTACATGGGCATTGGCCTTTGGTCTCTATCCTCCATGAATACTAGACTTCGATTCCATGCATGCTTTGAGCCTTCGGATAAGTAGTAACTTCAATTTTGAGCATATTTTGTGCATATGGCCAATATGGTGTGAATTTGCAGTTTTTTGACATGTTATGAGTTCAAACTCATAGGTCATTTCTCCAAGCCCATTCGACTCCAAGTCCATCCAAGGTTATGTCAGGGTAGGGCATGGTCCTGAGTGCCATACTAGGCCATGACACGCCACCTTCCCTATTGGGCTAGGATTTAGAGGCTTGGGAGTGAACACATTTTTGGGGTTTATGTAGTGACTTGTGACACATGGCATTCAGCCATCTCATTTGACCTGGTTCAGGGCAATATGTTGGTGAGTCAAGGGAAGGTCTTGAGTCCAGGGAATGAGGGGTTTATGGCTGTGAATGGGTATGTTTACCTCTTTCCCCAACTTTGCTTTATTTGTGTTCATATGCCAATTTCAGGGCTTCCTTCCTTGGTGCAGTTCTTGTACATGCCCGCCACCGTGGGAATATCGGTGTGCTGAACGAAAGGGTACCGCTTCACCCCCCTCCTTAGAGCAAACCCTGGGGGGGGCTCGATAACACCCACGCATGGCAGCGGGTACCCAGGACCATTTCCTGAAGGGGGGGGGTGTCACATCCCACTTCAGGCTGATTCGCAGGTTAGGCTGCCCACATCCCACAGTAAGACAAGTACGGTGCTGTAGACATTAGTAACTGCAAGTAGAGTATCAAGTATCAAGTCCCGGGTCCTGGCGGCCATTGTTCGGCATCCAAACGACCCGTTAACCCATACCAGGCGCACCGGGTGCCGGCTGCTACGGTCACCACCACAGTGGCAGTGGCATACACGGCCAACATAGGCGTCACAGGACGACCGAGGTGGTCCCACAGGTCGAAAGCGACCGCAAAGATCCATCAGGCTACCCCAAGCTTCCCAAGGCCCGCCGGCTGGGGGAGAGTCCCCACGGGTCCTTCCTCGGGCGCACCATGTCCATATCCATACGACGCGAGTCCAGAGTGGTACAGCCGAACGAGCTCCTCCTTAGGGGATCGGGCATCAAGGCCGTCTTTTCCCTCGCCCTATTACCACGAAGGCCATACATGAGGGAGTCCTCATGCAGTGTGGGCGGAGGCGTCCACTCCTCAAACCACCAGTTTCCCAGGCAGACTGACCCAGGTCAGGAGCACCGGAGGCCGCCATCCGACTGCAAGTGCGTCTGCGAGTCGGTAGGCTCACACTGGGACTGACAGTGGCGGACCGCTGGGAGTGTAGTCAGGCAACTGGGCTTCCCGCCTGGCGCCATCAGGATCTCGACATCACAGCGAATAGGGCACACGGTATCACGGGCACTCAAACAGAAGAAACTGTATACAAGTACTGGTCCAGGCTGGACCTTAAGTAAAAGCATATAAACGGCGACTCAGGGCGCCTTCGTAGTCGATTCACATCCCCTCGAGGGGGGAAAGACAGCCCATACTTCAATGATGGGCTGACAACACACAGATGCACATATCCTGGGGAACAGAAAAACAAGCAATAAGCGAGGTAAGTAGGCGTGTAAACACACTCTGGACAGAGCGGAAACCACGCCCTGGTTAGGATAAGGCATGTGCAGGAGGGTGGACAGGAAAACGCCTGAGTTCAGGCCATATATAGTCTCGAGACACACGTCGACTGGTCTGGATTCCGCAAGTGCCATGGAACCAGACCACACACCAAAAAATCGCAATGCCGATGACAGCGGCATCCGTTGCGCAACGTCGTATGGGCTTCAAGGCCCCAAGAGCTCAGAAGGTATGAAGGTCAGTCGCCCTACCTGGTTTCCCAAGGATTCAGCAGGGGGGGGAGTGACGAATAGAAGTGAAAGAGAGGGGCCATCCTCCTCTGGATTCAGCAGGGGGGGGTATATGGCCACTCTGATGGCAGGTCACCAGAAGATGGAAGAGAGCAAGCAAGTAAGAGACGATCCGTCGACCTCGCAAGCGCTCATAACACATCAGGGGAGAGCTCAGGGCACTGATCAGGCGCCCCTGGCTGCAATCGCCCGGGTGAGTGCTGCCAAGTCCGAAACGTGGATCTTGGTCTTGTGCTTGCGGATGTACTCCATGAAGGGAGTATTGACCCGCGGCACGAACGAGGAGACGGGCTCCCAGGTGTCGTGGGACGGCCCATAGCCTCGCCAACGAACCTTGAACTCCAGACCTCCGGGTGCCGAGGCTTTCGGACGCTGAGCCAGGATCTTCTCGACGGTATAGTCGTCCTGCTCAGCATAGTCGTCGTCCGAATCGGCCTCATGTGCGGCATAGCTCAGGGACACATGTTGGCCACGGAGGTCGGGTTCCCGCACACGGAGTTGACTCTCGTGGCGCTCCTGGAACTGTCCGTGACCCACCTTGATGCGGTAGGTGTCCTCACCAATCCTGCCGACCACCTCGCCGGGTGTGAACCAGGTTTTGGTGCGGTGAATGCCCATAGGGCGGGGTCTGATCACCCACACCGGGTCTCCCACCCTGAACTTCTGCGCTGTCGAGCTCGGGGCGGACTTCTGACGCTCAGCATGCTCCTTCTCGAGCTGCTGGCGGATGTTCCGCGCCGTTTGATCTTGCTGCGCGAAGAATTCTTTGGCGTCCATAGCCATGCCATCACCAGACAAGGGAAGTCCCCGACCAAGGGGGTCCCTGCCGAACGGAACCTGGTGAGGGGACAAACCACCCGGCGTTGGGGTGTCATGATGGGCCTTCAGAGCAGGCCACATCTCCTCAAACCAGTTCCGACGTGGATTGGTGATGTGAATCTTGCGCAGCTTCTCAAACAGCTGCCGTCCAGCCACTTCAGCACGGCCGTTAGACCGGCTGAGATAGGCGACGCTTTTGGCATGACGTATTCCCATGAGGGAACACATAGCCTTGAACCAGCCACCAGTAAACCGGGGCCCTCGGTCACTGCAAATGGTGCGGGGGATGTCAAAGACAGTCAGCCAATGACGAATCATCATGACTGCCACTTCCTTGGCAAGCAACCCCTTTTTGCGTGCCGGAACGGCTACAACGTAGCCGCTGTGGCGGTCCACACAGAGAACCACACAGTCAAAGGTCTCCTTGCCAATGTGCACTTCGGGCATGGAGAAGACGTCCATGGCCACGCTCTCCATGGGCTGGTCAGGAACCGGGGTCCATTGGGCTTCCCCCTTGACGTTCCGGTTATCGGGATTGCAGGCCTGACAGACCGAGCAACCCTTCCTGACCTTCTTGATGGCGGTGTAGAGAACGATATGGTCGATCTCGAACCGACGCTGCATGTCAAGGGCTTGCTTCTTGACCCCGGGGTGCAGCATGTGGTGGTGCCAAGCGTCACATAGCTCGAGCACCCGGGACTCCGGTACTAGCAGCTTACCATTTCGGTAGAGCTTGCCATCTTCCTCAGTCAGCCCCTTTGGCCACTTCTGCCAATCATCAGGGTCGGTCACAGCCCTATACTCGGCCGCAAATGCCTCAGACTTGGCGTAGTCGTCGGTCCAGTCGTCCTGGAGGCAAGACACCCGGAAGAGGTGCTTGTCGGACTCAGCTGCCTCAGGGGCGAGTACTCTGACCGCTCTGCTCACCCTCTTTCCGAGGGGGGCATCCGCAGCCATGACGACGAAGCATTTAACACCCTCCTCCTCCATCAGGCGCTCCATCTCAATGATCTTCTTTGCCTCAGCGGTCTCAGCCTCATCGCCATGGGCAGAGATATCCGTCATGCCCTTGCTGGCGGGATAGGCCCACCTACTGAGACAGTCCGCCACGGTGCTATCCTCTCCAGGAATATACACAACCGTGAGGTCGAACTTGGCCAAGGTCTCATGCCATCTTGCCCGTCGGGAGGCGGGACCAGAGGGGGTGTCCACGTGCTCCTTGTGCCACGACTGCAGACTCTGATGGTTGGTGCAGACGGTGACGGGATGGCGGGCTATGTACCCAGCCCATTTCCTGAGAGCCATGACGATGGCATACGCCTCCTTTTCTCGGGGCGTCCACGTCCGTCTCTGGCCTTCCGCCAGGACGCGGCTCCAGAAGGCCACGGGCACGTGCCTCCCATCGTCAAGCACTTGCTCCAACACAGCGCCAACGGCGTAGTCCGAAGTGTCGGTGCGCAGGACGAACCCTCGGTCGGGATCCACGAGGTGCAGACCCACTGCAGATAGCAGCGCCTGCTTCATCCCCTCAAAGGCACGGTCGGACTCAGCTGTCCAGACCAGAGCCTTGTTGGACCCCTTTTTGGTCTCCTCTCGGTTGCCCTTGAGCATGGTCGTCATGGGGGCTGCATAATCGGCATACATCTTGATATACCCCGAGTAGTAGTTGCAGAACCCCAGATGGGCCCGTAGCTCAGAGACTGTCTTGGGCTTTTCCCAGTGCTCGATCGCAGCCACCTTGCCAGGTATGGGCTTTCGCTGCCCGTTCCCGACTACCTGGCCAGCGAAGACCACCTCGCTTACCGCAATGGTGGCCTTGTCACTGCTGCCCGTGAGTTTGTGCCGAACCAGAAGGTCCAACACTCGAGTGACGTCCCTCTCATGTGCCTCCAGGAGCTCCTTGTAGCTCATACTGGGGTCCCTGGACGCGATGATCACGTCGTCCACAAAGGGGTCCGCACAGTCACGCACCGGCTCAAGCAGGTTCTCCAGCATCCGCTGAAAAGCCACATTGCCGTTGGTAACGCCCATGGGCATCACCTTCCACTGGAGAGGTCCAAGTGGGGTGCTCATGGCTGTGCAGGCACGGGACTCCTCGGCGAGAGGCATCTGATGATAACCATGTTTCAGGTCAATCACCGCAAAGATCCTCCGCCGGTGTTGTTTTTGCAGCATGTCCTCAATGAGGGGCAGCGTATAGCTGTCGTGCTGCGTTTGGGCGTTTAGGCCGCGGTAGTCGACCACGAGCCGCCATTCACCGGCCACCTTCTTGGGGACGACGAAGCACGGAGAGGCCCATTCGGAGTGGCACGGCTCGAGCCAGCCTCTCTCGATGAAGTCACGGAGGATCTTCTCCATGGCCTCTTTCCTCTCGCCCCTCAGGGCAAACTCCCGGTGCCGGTAGACACGGGGGTCCTGCTTCAGTCGTATCTTGGCCTCGCCATACGGTCCACGCACCGGTGGGGGAAACACAGGCTTACCGCTGAAGAAGGTATCACCATACTTCTGCTTCAGCCTGGCCCTCAATGCCTGAATCTTGGGGCAATCATCGGACTCCGCCTTGGCTTTTCCGAGCACCTGGACCACGGAGCTTACTTGAGGGGTAGCGACCCCGCTCGTCTTCAGCTCAGGCGGTCTTCCCAGGTGGCCCAAAGGGCCATCTCTGGTCTTGCCTCGGAATAGATCGCCATAGGTGGGTGGGTTACCGCCAGGCGGCTCGTCCTGGCTGGACAAGTGATCCAGCACCCTCTGTACGAAGGTATTCCCATCATAGGAACCGGAGACCATGGAGTCCACTTCCCACCAGGCTCTGTCCTGGCCCTTGCCCTCACGCTGGTTTCCCCAGTCGTGAAAGGGCTGATCCATATACCCCTGAACCAGATCCAGCTCCTCTTCAGTGAGGGGGTCTTCCGATCCTCCGATGTCAACAGGGGGAACCGCAAAGCATTGCCTCCAAGGCTCCGCTACGATGCAGTTGACACACACGAAATCCGTGGCGTCGGCTTGATCAAGGCCCCCATCCACATAGTGGAATTCTGTTGGCCATCTCTGGGGTGGCATGGGCTGTCCCTTAGCGTCCTGATAGACACTCTCTCCAGCCGGTAGGACGACCTTGTTTAAGGTCATGTTGGTCAATGAGGCTACCCAATGTCGGGTACTTTCCTCCTCGGTGCATCCCATAGGAACAACCAGCACTGCCTTGGAGCGGTCCTTGCAAATCTTCGCTATCGCTCTTGGAATGTCCCATCGAGGGCAATGGATCCACATCTAGCCCTGATGCGGACCCCAGTGCTTCTTCCACGCGGAGTCCTGGGCGCTCGAGTACTTCTCACACACCCGAAGATGGGCGGAGGTTCCTGAAGAGAACGCATCCAGGGCCAGATCCGAAGCTCCCAGGTCCGCAACCACTCGGCTCGCCACTTCCGGCCTTACGCCGTACTCCTGGTTTGCAGGACCAGTTGGCTCAGTGTCCAGCGCGGCCACTTCGAGCTGATTGCGTTCGGGGTGGATCCATTGGCATTCCACATGGTGCTCAGGTGACGATAGCCACGAGAGCTGGTCGTCCTGGTACAGGGTCATCGAGGCCTGGGCCGAGAGGACGCCGGAGTCCGTCTCCATCATGAAGTCGTACCCAACGATCATGTCCCAGTCCATCTCGGCCTCGTAGAAGCGACCGTGCAGGAGGATTTCCTTGCCGAGGTCTGGGCGGCTCAGCTCACGATGGTTCACGAACTGCAGCCCGATGGCCGGTTCCTTCGTGCCTCCCACAATGTACTGGCCGTTCGCCACCTTCAGCCTGACAGGTTTCCGACTGTCGGTCAAACACTCTGGTGGAAGTAGGCCAGCCTTGACCAAGCTGACCTGTGCTCCCGTGTCGACCAACACGTTGAAGACCTTTTCCACTTCCCCGCATAAGGCACGGACCTTAAGGTGCAACTGCCGCTCGCGTCCAACGCGGCGCACGGCGTGCAAGCTCAGGATCTCCGGCCGTTCCAGAAGCTCAACAAGCGACTGGTGCAGGTCGTGGACAATGGGCTCAGGCTGCCCATCTGCAGCGTCCAGCTGCGGTCGGGGTGATCCTCCGATACTCTCGGATAGATCTTGAAGTACATCAAACACATTCTTGGTCGCGAAGGACGGACGGGTGCAAGGGTTCGTGCCTTCACTTGCCCTCACCCCGCCTCCGCGACTGGGTGCTGGACCGGGCCTTCCGCCCGCGGCAGTCCCCTTGTGCTTATCGACTCCCGACTGGGATGGTTCGGCGCGTCCCACGTCACCATCCTGCGACCGCCCTAGCTGGGGCCCTTGGCTGCAGAAGCTCCGCTAGGGGGCGTCGGTTGTGGAAGAAGGGGTGTTCTCCTCCGCATCAACCACGTTGACGCCCTTCTTCCTTCCCTTGCGAGTAGGCTTCTTGTCCTTGTCCTTGTTCTGGTCGTTCTGGTTGTTCTCCTTGTTCTTATTGTCCGACCTGGGGACCCAGTTCCTCTTGTTCTCCTAGATCTCCTTGGCCAACTCAGTCCCCTGCGACACCAGCTTGGAGAGCTCGTCCCTGTCCACCTCCACCTTGGCTTCCCGGATACCCGCGGGCGCACGCTTCTTCGACCCGTGCGCCTTCTTGTAAGCCTCCGTGTCGGCCTTGTGTGTGGGGCATGTTCGTTGGTCATGGTTGAAGCCTTTCTTCCTCCCATAACACACGAAACAGCCCTGCGGGTGAGCTTGTATGAACTCCCCAAAGGACAGCGGAGGGTCGCCAATGCGGCGGGGAGCCCTCTTCTCCTTCTTCTTCCAACCCGGCTGCAGGGGCTTCCAGCTTCCCCGGTTGTTCCCCGCGCTCAGGTTGTTGGCCATGAAGGCGCCAACGGCCACCTCGGCGGGCTCATCGTCGTCGTCATCGTCGACGAGAGTCTCATCGCCGTCAGCTCCTGCTGGGTCCATGGCAGCTTCCCCGCCAGGTCCCTCGCCAACGTAGTTGACGTCGCGGTCGCCGGGCCTCAACCCGCGGGTGTGGTGGAGGTTCCGGTACTCCTTGAGCACCTCCTCTCCAACCCACTCCAGGATCTCGTCGCAGCTCATCCGCGCCGGGATGGCCTGCAGACGGATGGTCTGGCCGCTCAACTCACACTCGTCAAGGCGCCACATCGCGGTCTTCTCGCGATCGCCCGAGACGGTGATGAGGAGAGCGTTCCGCAGGGAGTGCCGTTTGACATCCCGGGCCACGTTCTTCCTCGTCCAAGCCACCACGTTCGTATGATACTCTCTGGGGAGCATCATCTTGACCGTGTGGTTGGACTTGGCCCGCTTGGCTTCCTCCTTGGTGACCCTCTTGATCCATGCTTCCGGCAGCATGGAGAGCAGGCGAGCCTGCTCGTCACCCTCGTTCCAATCCTCCACGTTGCGGCGGAAGAGGGTGTAATGCCCTCGGAAGTCTCGCCAGTCCCGTAGGTGAATCTCCCGTCCATCATGCTGAAGCTTGATGGACTTCCACCGCTTGGCAGCCACCTGCGGAGCGTCCACCCGCTCCTGCTCGTTGAGCCACTTCTTGGCTTCCTTGAGGGTCTTGATTTTCCCCTCCCTGGTCGCCACGAAGTATAGCTCTCCGAGCACTTCCGGCAGGCGGTACCTGAACCGTCTGAAGACATATTTCTCCGCATCAGCGGGATGCATGTTCTTAGTATCGGTTACCCCACAATCGTCCAGCTTCTCCAAGAAGCGGTCGACGTTGAGGGGGTTGCCGTCGTACATGGGGGGCTTGATGTCCTTCAAGTCTTCCCACACGGCGGCATCCGCGGCCTTAGAGACCATGAACGCCGGCCGCGAGGTCGACCGAGGTTCCCATCGGCTTCTCCCACGGACTCCCACGGCCGCCACGTCCATCTCCTCCATGAAGTCCCTGTGGCTACGCCGCGGTTCCTCCATGTACGCTGAACCCAGATGTTCACGCCGTACTCCTTCCATGTATGCCTCCTCATCACGGCGCCGGCGGCTGCGTTCAGCGGCCTCCCGTCGTACACCACGCGGCGGGCTGATGTCGAATTCCTCCAGGTCCAGGTCCAGGTCCTCACCTTCGCCGACATCCCACTCCACGGCTCCTCTGGGGACCTCATCCCTGAGTCCACCATAACGTCCACCAGCCATTGGGATTGGCTCCGGGGCTGGTGCGGGGCGCCGGGGGCGTACCGGTGTCCGCGGTGGGGCACGGCGGTTGCGGTACTCTGCGCTGAGCCACTCATCACGCAAATCCTCACTGCCACTGCCGGGCGGCACGCGCTCGTTGCGGCGGCCCGCGCTGTGGTGAGAGGGGGCGGTGAGAGAGGGGGCACTGGCGCTGGGGCGACTCCTGGGGGCTCCGCCGGGGGCGTGGGGTCTGCCTGGACCTGGTCCGGGTCCCCAGCCGTCGTCCGACGAGCCAGACTCCAGGGGTGGGTGGTCGCTGCCGACGCTCCCACGGGCTTCCAGCGCGTCCAGCCTCTGCTGCAGGCCGCTGATGACCTTGTTCAGCGACTTGGTCTCGCCCCTTGCGATGTCCAGCTCTCTCTGCGCGCGCGCGGCGACCCTGGCGATGCGAGTCATCTCGCCCTTGCTCGTGTCTACCTCGCGCTCGAGGAACTGGACCCTCCTGCGGAGGTAGACAATCCACCGCCAAGTTGTATCCGGTTCGCCGTTCCCTGGTGGGTCGTCGGGGTCCCCAGGGGGTCCTCCAGGAGGGCCTCCGCCGGGTTCGCCCGGTCCAGGGGGTCCTCCCCTGCCCGGTGGTCCGCCTCCAGGGGGTCCACTTGGTGGACGTCCTCCAGGGGGTCCTGATGGTCCTCCGCCAGGGGGTCCCGGTGGCTCTCCGCCGGGTCGCCTCGGTGGGTCCGAGGATGGGCGCTTGTTCGTGATGCCGAAGTCCATGTCGTCATCCTCGTCCATGTCGCCCCACCTGGGCGTCTCGGTCTCGGAAGACTGAGAGCTCCAGTAGGGAGGAGGGAGATCCTCATCCTCACCTTCCGGTTCCATGGGGACGTCTCCGCCTCCCCCGCCCGTCCAAGCCACCACTTGGCGATGTCGGCGGCCTCGTTCATCCCCGTCGCTGGCGGTGAGGAAGGGGTCACTGTCGTGGGGGTGTCCGCCTGCTGGCCTCGGTGGCCTCTCGGGGGTCTTCCCCTTACCCTTCCTCCGTCGGTGGGCGGTGGGGCCACTGCTCCCACTGCTGCCCGTGTCGGCCTCGTCCAGCGTCATCTTGGAGGAGGCGTCCCCTTCGAAAAGCTTTCGAAGGGTCTCCACTCGTGATCCTCCCGGGGGAGTCTCGCGGCGGAGTTTGGCCTCTGCCTCCTCCATTGCGGCGGCTGTGGCTGCGGCAGCTCGCGCTTCGGCTTCCTCCCGGGCACGAGCCGCTTCGGCTTCCCGGGCCTGCTGCAGCCGAGCCTTGTCCGCTTCCAACGCCGCCAGCTCCGCATCCGTCTTGGCCCTCTCCTCAGCGACCTTCCGTCGCGCGGCCTCGATGGCGTCCTTCTTGGCGGCGTCCGCCTGGGCCTTAGCCGTCGCTTCGGCGTGGGCCCTTTCCTCCGCCTCCTTCTTTGCCCTCTCTTGGGCAAGCGCCTCCTCCAGCGCCCTCACCTCGGCCTCCCTGCAGGCAATGGCCTCCTGCGTCAGGCGGGCTTCCTCGTCGGCTGCCGCCAGCTCACCGTTGACCTGGGCAGTCGCTGCCCCATGGGCGGCTACAGCCGTGAGTCCGGCCGCAATGGCCGCCACGGTCTGGGCGTGGATGGCCATCCCATGCGCCTACTCTGCAGCCTCCTCATGGGCGATGCCGGAGGCGCCCTCCATGGCAGTGTCCTGCTGCATGGCCCGTTGCTGGGCAACCCGAAGGTTGCAGGGCACCCCACAGGCGCGCTCACAGGCGCGCGCCACGTCCCTTTGGACGGGAGCGACGCGGCTGCTGGAGCTGGCCTGGTCGGTCGGCATCCTCCCGCGGTGGGCCGACTCCACGTCGCTGCTGGGGCCTGACATCTTCAGGAGCAGCGGACAGGGCTTGGCCTTGGTCTGCTTGGCGACTTGGATGAAGTCGCCAAGGGTGGCGTGGCCGGGGTGGTGACCACCATTGGCCCGTTGGGGGCTGTGGGCTGGGGTTCCGCCCCTGGCGCCTTGAACGGCTTCGGCGGCCAGGGACTCCTGGTACTCCCGCCACTTCCGGTCCCGCTTCCTGTCCCCGGCGGACCGCTTCTCCTTCCCCGGAGACGCGCTGCTGATGCCCTGCAGCCTGCGCTCGCTCCCCGGTTCCGGGAAGATCTTCTCGATCATGTCCCACATGGAGACGTTGATCGAGGCGCCCGACGGGTACTCGTTGGGCTTCTCGTCCTCCTCAATCCCGTCGGGGCGCAGCCCTTCGCCGGGCCTGTCCGGCCGGGTCCAGGTCCTCCAGCGCCTCTGCTGGAAGCGGAAGGCAAACCCTTCCGCCCGCAGCCAGTCCTCCACGGCCTGCAGGCGGTCGGGGGCCATGTCCGTGCGGAGCTCGAAGCTCCCGGGCATGCCGCCTTCGCACTGGGGGTGGCTGTGGCGGTAGTGCTGGTCCCAAACCAACCCACGCAGTAGGTGCGCTGCATGGGGGTGGGGCCGCGGCCACGTCTTACCCGCTTCTTGCCAGTTTACCATGGCAGCGGGGGGCGTAGTTGGTCTTCAGGTCCTTGGTGATCACTCGTTCCGCTCAACGAACTGGTACTGGTGGTGTTTGTTGAGGCGGATGGTGCAGCACTGGACTAGGTGTGCGGCTGGTGCTGGTCAGCTGGTGGTTGTGGAGGTGGTTGACGCGACTGGGTGTGCGGCCCTGCTGGTCGGCCGATAGGACTCGCTGATGAGGGAGTCCTGGTCCGTCCACCTCCTTCACGGTCGCGGCGCGGTCAGGGCGATGCTCTGGACGGCGCTGCGGGCTCCGTGACGAACTCGGCGCTGTCGCTGGGCGGCGCTACGAGCTGCTGCGCTGCGCTGCAAGTTGCTGCGCTGCGCTGCGAGCTGCTGCGCCGCGCTGCTCGGGGTTGGTGGCCCGGAGTGGCACGCGAGGGATGGGTAACCCCGCGGCGGTGAAACGCTTTTGACGCGTTCCTGTGGGGGGCCTGGCCACGGGACGCTGCGGTAGACACGCGCAAGTGAGCAGGCAGGCAAAGCACTACGCTAACAGGGGCATCAATGCGCTCATGTCATGTGACAAAGCGTTTCAGGATCCTTGCCACTCTGCAACAAGGGAACGAAAGTATGTACAGCAACACATCAGGATATGTACACATGGGGTTAAGACTGGACTGGGGTAAGGGCATCACAGGACAATAGACACTCAGTCCCAACTCGTATCCCAATCCCAGGTCCGACCCTCTCAGTGGCTGGTGGGGGCGGGGGCTCAAACACAACCCATGCCCTGCTCTGTCCGGACCCTGAAACCCTGCCAATAGGGGGAGTGTCCCGCCCAGCCACAGCCGAGTTCATGGGAATCAAGGGGCTCCAAGGCCAACCGACACTGGCTCCCCATGCTCCCTTAATGGCAGGTTCCAACTCCTCTCTGAGCCAGAGATATGGCTCCGCCACTATCCCCTAGGAGTTGGTAGCTGAAAATGGGCTGTTTCAGCCCAAACTGATATTAGCTCCAAAATCTCCAACATTGACCCCTCGTCCGGACCCGCCAGAGGTAGGGACGAGGCAACTGACCCTATGCCCTTCGAATACCAACTCCGTAGAACCCTCACCCAACCTGGTTCCCCCTGAGGTCCCAGCATCAGGGCACCACAGATGCGTCAAGTGGGGTCATGATGCCAAAATCACCAAAATTGGCCTCATTCCCACGCATGGCTCGCCCGGCCAGGGCAAGGCCAATGGCTCACAGGAAAAGAGGCAGGACCTAGGACTTATATCTGAGTGTACAACTTGGAATTAGGCCCGGGCTCCCTTGTGGGCATAGAGATATGGGGCCGCCAATTGACCACACGGAGGGGTGAAATTGGGGTCCCAAAAGGGGGTCATTTTGGCTGCCGAAATGAGCCAAAATTTGGGGGTGCTCCCAATATTTTTTCTCCACGCCGGCTTGGAGATCAGATCCGCCATTCCATACACAATCCAGCCGGAGTCCGACGAAGACTCCCATGCCCTTGACTCTCAAAGATCCGCATGCCACTTGGCGTGGTGACAATCCCAATTGGGTCCACAAATGCCAAAATGGCAAAATTGCCCACACTCACTCCGCTTCGTTCACGTGGTGTGTGAACCATGGGGACCAATATGCATAACACCCATGTCATATATGGTCCATTGGTCCATGCGTCCGGCGTGCACGGGTGGGCTGAACATAGTGCACGGCGGGCAGAGAAAGTGGAAAATTGCTCAAAATGGCCAAAAATGCGCACACTCATGGTTGGGGCAAATGAGGCACATGCCCGACTTGGACCAGAGTGTGCCATAGGATTGGTATCAAGTCATATGTGTCCAACATATCTTTTGGGCGTCGCCCAACTCCTCCGGTTTTCGGAATGGCAGGGTCGCCAAGTGAGCCCATGATTTGGTATAGTCCCAAATCGCCAACATGGCGGCCACGGTATGCCAAGCCCAAGAGGAGTTATTTGCCGGGTCCAAGATATGTTGGGCACCGAAGTATGTACCCTCATATCATACTTGGGTCATGATGTCAATTGAGCGCAACGTTGAGACACACGGTCGCCACTTGACATCATGACGAGCCAAAAATGGCAAAATTGGCGAAAGGACACGCAAAAGTGCCTTGAAAGCTACACAATTATATTATAATATCTTCGGGTTGGATTGAGTAATCGATCAATCCTTCTAAACACAATGACTTGACACCAATGACCTGCGATTCCACATATGTGCTCCACTTGGGGCGCTTTGAAAGGTTACGAGCGCTACTTCCCAAGTGGGCACATGAAAATATGGAAAATTGCAAGACACACACCTTGCTCCCAACGCATCGCTTTGGGATCGCCACACAAGCTTCCCTCCACAAAGGTTAGGCTTGCAATTGATCGTGGCGAGTATGGAGAAGGAGCTTGCGCAATATGAGGTCCATTGGCGGGTTTGGCTTGGAGCGATGGACCCGCCAAATGGGCACACAACACAACACATGGCACATACCACATATTGCCCAAAAAGGTAGCTCCCCCCACGATATGTCATGCCCCTCCAAGGGCATAACTTTGTGTCAATCGCTCATAGGAACTCAAGGAGAGTTCCTATGCAACACCAACACTCGCGCGCTACACTCGAAAGTTATCTTAACGCACGCAATATCATGGCGAAAGAGTTATAACGCAAACTCTACCCTCTTGACCATGATCCATTACGCTAGCGCGCACGTGTGGAGACGCAAGGCGTATAATGCTTCCTAAATTACGTCGGGAGTATTGCGAATACATCCCACGTTTCCTTATTGTCATTCCTCGCAAGCGGCACGAGATATGACCCTCACAAGTGGCCTCACGAATCAACTTTGTTTTGCCCATATCTCTAAGACAAATGGAGGGCAAGACAAAAGGAAAGTTGATTCGTGCATAGGGAAGCACGTAGGTCCACTCGAAAGAGGTCAAATCAAGTGCGGGGATGTCGAAGTCGAAAATCCGATTTCGACATCCTGAAAAATTCGGATTAAGAATGCGAGTGTAGAATGTGAAAATTGCGGATGCATCAATGCAATTCCTGAAGACTTTAGAGTCTTCGTCACGATTTGCGCTAGAATATCTGTATATAACAGTTAAACTGGAGTTATGCTAAAGTCGCGAGCTAACCGCCAGCTGTCAAAACAGTGAATATCAGAACGGAAGCGTAAAAATTGACGGAAACAATATGAAAATAAAACCCTGTTGACTCCTGATATTATAAAATAGATTAAAATCTCCAGAAATCGTGACATAAGAATACGATCTGGAGCTGCGTCGCGCAGGCGACGACTGTCGTCGCCAGCCCAAAAAATGACGAAAAATGACGATTTCTGGGGTATTTTACAGAAATTCCACAGAAGTCGAGATGCCGTAATCAGCACAGGAAAATTCCTGAGCCAGCCTGGCGAAGAGCGCCACAGGTTGTGCAGCGGGTATGGGTGAAGCACCCCATACCGCTTCACTCCATGTCAGGGGCCAGCACCCAATCAGCTTCGAGGCATCCACTTGCCCACGTATAATATAACTTGAGGGTCTACAGGGGGGGACGCCGGCCGCTACGCGACGGGAGTGGCGCAACCCGTGAATATCGCTGGCTGGGAATCGGGCTGGTGGGTGCCGTAGCTTGGTTATCGACCCCCTGTAGGGGTACCCACCAGAGGCTTGCCCCGGGCTGTGGTAACCAGGTGCACCTCATCTGGCCCACATACATTGCCCTGGCGCCTACCCTTGACCCTTACCTGCACTGATTGGCCAGCTCCCGTGGTTGCGCCTCTTCCGCCACAACAGCGGCCAGGCCGCAGGTTCGGCCCCCACCGACGATGTGGCGAGCCTACTTATAGCATTGGCCCGCGCGTCACCCCCCGGACCACTCAGCATGCCGCTCTACCTCCTTCCTCGCCTCTAGCCGACCGGGCTGGCGGCCCCCAGGGGTAAGCCGTTACAGTGGTGAGGCGACCGCATACTCTTCGCTACGACGCCACGCAGTACCGCTGTTGCCACGCCGATGCAACCCGCGAGCCGCCACGACACGCACCACCGCAACCACAAGGCCATGGTCAGAGGTTAGACTATGTACATGCCCGCAGGCACGGTCCCTCTAGTTTGTTAACGGGGCCAGAGGATGCCCCCACGCTCCCCCTGAGTTGTTAGAGGGGTCAGGGGGACACCCCAGTACCGCCATGCATCCCCGCTGCTCCCCCACTGTACGGTTCCCCAGTACCGCCGCGTACCCCCACCGTACGGACCCCAGTACCGCCGCGTATACCCCCAAGACGCCAGTACACCGTCACCTTGAACTCCACGTGCCCCCTGTGAGTGCTCCTCCCAGGCTGCCACGCCCTCTCCAGGACGCCCGCCATACTGTCCCCCTGAGACCTCGCTGTCATATCCTTCTACGCACACATCTTCGCCTCGTCGCCGCCCCTGAGGCCTGCAGGCTGTCCCCGCAACCCCATGTAACACTCCCAGGGGGCGCCGTAACGCCGTAACCCCCAGACAACTCCGTGCACCCCCGGTGTATCCCGAGCAACCACTCCCAATACTGCCGTAGCCGGGCCGCCAGTAGAGACCCTGGTGCCATGGAAGTACCCTACAGGGGTTTGGGCCTTATTACCCTGGTCAAGACGACCCATGACACCTCACTGTTGTATGCGGCGACCCGGGGCAGGCGGGTGAAGCATCCCTGTCTGACCCTCATGCACCGGGGCAGTACGGCTCACCATCAGGCCGGCACGACCTGTCACATCGCCTTGGCCGTCATACGCCGCCTGCCAGTACCGCACAATCAGGCCGTGAAGGCACTGCTTCTCAGGCGCTACCCCCTCCGCTGCGTCCAGCGTAGGGACGGTAGCAGGTGCACCCACAATTCCTAATCCCATCAATCTGCATCACCCCCGGCCCACCTCGCCTTAGGCCACCCCCTATCGGCACGCTCCTTACATGTCCCGCATAGTCGGACGGAGGTACACTGATGAACCCAAACTGACGCCGTTTCCCTGCACCCGTGGCATCGCTGCGGAAGCACAGACCGCGACGGAACGCAGCTACCATCACAACACTGCGACCACAGGTCCTGCCACACATTGCAGCACGCGTCCTGGAGTCCGAGCGAAGCACCCGCCAGCGTGCGTGCTGTGGCACAACTGAGGAGGCTGCGCCTCGCTTCCTCCCACGTGGACACCGGGCGGAGTTTCGGTCGCCCGTCGGGCATCACAGGCAGGCTCTCAAGCAGCCGGGGCCACCGCGCCACTTTGGAGCTGTATGTGCCATGCGCCAGGAGCTCCCAACCGTAGTCCCGTAAGACCTCCCCGATGACATCAACCCCGTCCTGCTCCGGGCCCCTGGCGGAAGCCAGAACCAAGCGTTGTCCTCCCGCCCGAGCCTCAATGACCGCCTCGAGGCCCAGGGTGTCAAGGGTGTGACGGGCATCGGCAGCCACGTGGTCGTCCCCCTCTGGCAGAGAGAACATGGCCTCCGTGACGTGGCCATGCGCGTCGTCGCCCTGTACCCGTGCCAGCTGCTTGGAGCCCACTAACACTGCCATGGACCGCTGCTCCGTGACCGCTGGTATGGCTCGTCACAGCTGCCGGTCATACAGCCACAACGTACCCACGTCAAGTACGACAGCCACCGCCAGGATTGGGAGACTGCACAGAGGTTGCTGAAGGACCGGCAGCACCTCGCGAGGCCAGCCCATGACGTTCTGCACAGCTGGATGGTTGGCGTACACCTTGAGCCAGGGATCACTCTGGCCGTCAGGGCTTCTCACCTTGGTACCACGCACCTGGGCCCACGATTGCGCCGACACCACGCGGGACCACTCCCTGAATGTCGTGATGTCCCGCGCCACCCAGGAACCGATCCACAGGTCGAAGGCCTGCGCCACCGCCGCCATCCAGTGAGGGAACAAGGACAGGGCCTCTTCATGCTCGATGCACGACCGCGACACCAGCAGTGCGTGCAGCGGTGCCCTCTGAAAGGTTGCCCGCAGGTCTCCGGGGAGGCCGGCAAACGGGTTCGGCGGCGGACGCTGCTGGATCCTCCCTGCCGGCGGGCAGAAGGGTGTGTCACCTCGCAGGAACACGTATACCGCCCTCCTTGGATCTTGCATCGGCAGCTGCATGATCTGGGTGAGCCGATGGTTCCTGCGGGCATACACATCTTCCCCAATCTGGACCATGTCCTCCACAAAGAGCCTGGCCTTGGCAGGGCCCCCGGACGACGCCGCTTGCACCGCAGCGAACAGCCGCTTCAGGTCCCCGGGGACAACACCCGCCATCAGGGATTCAGTCCACCTGCAGCCGTGTTGACTCCACGCCACGAACTCCACCGCCCTGTCTGTCAGGGGTAGCTCCGCCGTGAACTCCTCCACCGTCCTGCACAGGAGCCCTGCCACCTCCTCGTCCCGCGCACACAGGAGGCGCATGTGGCCCATGTCCTCCTCCGGCCCCCCACAGAAGATACAGGGGTGGGCCGGTATTGCCATAACCGTGAGCTTCTGTCTCCACCGTCGCATGACCTGCATTGTGGACAAGTGACCGTCACGTGCCCGCAGCATATTTCTGTGCGTTGGGCCGTGGTGCACAGCTCCCAGGGGCATCGCCTCGCAGGCGCCAGCCAGTGGCGTGTGCGCCCCGGTGCGTGCCGCTAGCGAACGCCACTCCATCTCTCGCACTTGCTTAAGGGCTTGCATGGATGGCACACGCGGCTCGAGCTCTCCATTATCCCCCGGCACTAAGAGGATGGCGTGCTCCTTTGGCAGGACGAGATGGACAGGCGGGGCCATTGCACGGGCCGCGGCAGAGTCCGACGCCTCGAGCGGGACCGCCGCCAAGTGCGAGCTCTGCCTCACCAGCCAGTGGTGCGGCCCCCCAACTCGGCGCAGCAGCCGCCGCAGCTCCTCCACTATCCAGCTCAGTGCGTGCTGATTGACCAGATGTGATGTCGGCCCCTTGATGCCACGGTACAGGGCCTCCTGCGCCCTGCGGAGATGCGCTCCTATGACAGACACATCCACCACGTGTACCATGCAAGTACGCCGCCGCGCTGATGATCTCTGCCTCCGGGACCGTGCCGTAGATGGCACCCGTCCACGTGGGGATTCTATGGCTGGCCACCGCCACATTCGTGGCGTGGTCTCCCTGGGGCGACGCGTCAGACGATGTGACTTTAGTCGCCAGCGGCACGAAGCAGTACCGGTGGGGCTCCAGCCACGCCAGTTCGGAGTGGGGGCTCTGCACCACCTTTTCTAGGGACGCCGCACTGGAGGCCGTGAGCTCCGGGGACAGGACCACCCTCGGTCGGTATACCGCATGTGGTCTCCAGGCCAGGTCACATCCGCAGACTGACTTTATGGCGTCCAGGGCGGTGGTATACTCAGCCCCCAAAACTGCCGCGGAGCAGGAAGGCTGGTATACCACCACAGACCCCTGCTCCACTGCGCCGCCATCACGCAACGACGTGACGGCGACATGCAGATCGTGTGGCATGTTGGACATCCAGACCACTTCCGGAACCGAGTACTCATCCTGATCCGGGATAGGGCTTGCTGGCAGCAGAAGGACAATTGCCCACTCGCTACACCCGTGCACCGCCGCGCATGCCCTGGAAAACGCTGGCCGCCCGTGCACAACCCACAGTGGTGGCGGGCTTATGCCGCCCCCGGCGTGAGGAGTGAGTAGGGGGACGGACGCCGGATCGTCTTGCTGTTAGTAGCCCTCAAAGACGTCCCCCAATAGAAACAGGAAGGCGGCTAGCGGGACGAACGGCATGGACAGCCCCGGGTTGGCTGGGTCCCATCCTTCCTCCCTGTATCCGCCCACCACATACACGTCTACCGCAGTGGATTGTCTATTGCGTTTGCTGGCCTTCTTTCGGCGCACCGGGTGTATTAGCCGGTGAGTCAACGGACCAGGCGGCTGCGGCCGGAAGACGTCGCGGAGCCCCGTGAATCACACGTGGTCCAGGCGATGGGGCCCTACTCCCGCGTGCGGAAGGTGCACGTGGTCCTCATGGCACTCCTGAAGCTGGACAGCCCAGTGCCCAGGCGCAGGACAGGGGAGCCACGCATGCAGGAGGTCATTTGCGGGATCAGTCAGGGACTGTACCGTCGCATCTGTGCGTGGCCCCGAGAGAACGCAGATGTCCCTACCCTTTGCAGGAAAAGGATTGGGACACCCACTTCCGCCCCGCCCACTGCACTTGCAGCAGATGGGCGTGTACACACGAGTACACCGACGATGGCATGAGAAATCCTACGCGCAACGTCCCCAATGCCCGGAATACCCTGTCCACCCACGTATTGCCAGCGTGCGTGGCGAATGACGCAGAGGGCACCATGAACTGCCCGCACACTCCGTACTGCACGTGCATGTCCCGGAGCATGGCCTGCAGCTCATCCCGGGCTGTCGTTGACCTGTGGTGGGTGAGCTGAGCCATGGTCGCCACGACGGAGTCGCGGCAGATAACCTGGACATCCGCCAACCGTAACCCATGACCCGACCGCACTGCCACGTTGGACAGGTCCTTGGGCAGCTTCCCGAATTGCAGGGCTGCAGCCTTGATGGCAGTATTCAGTTTGACCACCGCCTCCGCCGTGTCGGACAGGTAGGGCGCCGCGTACCGCACGATGCCTCCAACCAGAGCCGCCATCACCTCATGAGGCACCGACGCCCGCCCTAACGTGTTCTTGCACCAGCCCAGCAGAGCTTCACACCAGAGTACATGTTTCTCCTTCATGGTCGCCATCCCCCTGGGATCAAGGCGCAGGCCCAAGTATGGTACCGTGCCCTTGGCACGTAAGCATACCCATGGGGCCGCCGTGTTCCCTGGGTTCAGGAATACCATAATCGAATGGATGCGAGCAGTATTGGCATAGGTGCATTTGCCAACGTTGAGGGACATGCCCATGTCCGTGAGATACCGCGCTATCGCCGCCCCATACTCCAGGAATTGCGGCAGGGAGTGCGCTATCAACAGGAGGTCATCAGAGTACGCCTGCACCAGGGGTGGCACCGCATGGCGAGCATCTCCCCACGCCTTGCAGGCGAGGCTCCGCAGGAGAGGCTCCAAGAGGAGGAGGTAGAGCACAGCGCTCTCCGCACTGCCCTGCCGCAGGCCACTGTGGAGCCCTATGCTCGGCGTCGGGCCTTGCGCGGTGACGATGCGCACCAGAGACCCGCAGCTGAGGGTGTGGAAGAGCCTGATGAGCTCCTTCGGGACACCCATGTGGCGCAGGAGGAGCGCCAGCGCCCCGTGCGGCGCTGTGTCAAAAGCTTTTGACAAATCGAAGGCCAGGACGTGGTTTTCCTCCAGCCCACGCTGCAGCCTACGCGGGGCCAGGAACACCGGGGCAGCCGCTGTGGAGCCCGGCATGGCTCCGAACTGCCAGTCCGCAGCCAGTCCCTTGTATGTCAGAACAGCTGTGAACCTCGGCATGAGGGGAGTCATGAGCATTCGCATGTCTTGCTCCCCCGGCGCTATCGGCCTGTACTCGTCCAGTTTACCCGTGGCTCTGCCCTTGGGCATCAGCCAGATAATGGCCTCGTGCCAGGACTCCGGGACGTCCGCATCCCGTAGGATTGCCCTGTACGCGTGCACCAGGAGCCCTTGCACCGGTTCAGGCAGCTCTGCTATGAGGGCAGCCGTGACCCGGTTGAACCCCGGAGCTTCGTCGTCCGCCACGGCCTGCCTCACGGCGTCTTTAAGGTCCTGCAGGGTGTAGTACTGTACCGACCTCCATTCCTCCGGCATACCTTTGGGAATGTGGGCCCGGGCCAGCCGCTCGAAGGCCGGCACGTTCACTGGTCGCTTGGCGTACAGCGCCTCCCAATACCTCTGGACCTCGCCAATGACGTCCGAGGCCTCCCAGAGCACCTTCTCCGACTCGCAAACGCGTACAGACCATAGGCCTGACGGGGCATAGTTCACCACGTTGATGGCCCCCCGTATCGCCGTCCATCGGAGCTGCAGGTCCGGTACCCTGCCCCGCCAGTAGTCCTTGATGGACCGGCGCCTGTTGCTCCTGAGGACAACCCGCAGCTCGTCCACGCGTGTCTCTAGCTGGTGGAGCTGTTGGTTCAACGCGGCACGTAGGTCCTCTACCGAGGCGGGGGACAGTTCGGGGTCCACTCGCTGGAGGTGCTGTAGCAGGGCAGTCGCTTCCTGAGAGTGGAGTCCGGCCGCCGCCGCGTCCCGTTGCCACAGCTGATGGGCGCGCCAGGCCAGGGCCTGCTGATCCGAGAGGACCTGGTCCAAAGACGCCTCCGTTTCCGCCTGCCCGTACGGGTACTGCGGGTCCACGCCTGATGGCATGCGCACTCCCGTGACCCTGGACACGTCATCACGGAAGGCGTAGAGCAGGTCAAAGACCGCTTGCACCTCGGACGTGCCCATGGTGGCAGTGTCCTGGTCTTACGAGGGCAACGCCTGCAGCTGCCGATCCCCGCAGGCCTTCTGCAGTACTGCCGCCGCCGCCTCACGAACCCCCGGGGAGTCGGGGCGTATGGCATGCAGCCTGCCTTGGGCGTGCGAGTAGGCCATCCTGGTGACCCTCTCTTTGCCGGCCACCGCCAGCGAGATGTCCAGGACCACAGGGCCATGATCAGACCCCAGTGACGCTGGAGACTGCCCCGGCGCCAAGTGTGGGCGCTCACGCGCCGCCCATGGGACCAGAGGCGAGTTTAGAAGGAAGGAGTCCAGTCGGTGCCCTGCCCTCGTGGGCCTCCTGTCCTCCTCCCGTTCTGGGCCTGCCATGTGGAAACCACACTGTTCCCACAGGGCTTGGAACCTCCTCGTGGTGGGCTGCCACAGGGACTCCAGCCACCCGTTGAAGTCCCCTCCGAGGAGCACGGCCCTGGAGCCACCCGCGCTCTTGGCCGCCGCGTACATGGCCACGTCAGCCCAGAAGGACGCCTTAGACGCCCAGGTGTCGCCGCTGCTACCCGGGCCGTGGACGTTGATGACCGTGAGGGTGCCACCTGCGGTCACCACATCGAGGGCCATGGCCTTGCCCGGCACGATTTCCATGATATCTCGAACTTCCTCCGCGGCGAACACGTCCGCCCGAAGGGCAATCAAGAGCCCGCCGCGCACCGCTAGCGCAAACGCTGCCTGGGCATCCGACCCTGGGTACGCATGATACCCGTGGTGACGCCACTGGTTCTCCGAGTGCACCACACCCTGAGGGTCCTGCAGGCCGGTCTCCTGGAATGGGCCCAGGATGGCACCCTCGGCCTTCATGATGCCCGCCGCCACCGCTTCACCGTGGAGCATACCTGGGGCCACTGGTACGCTGTCCCCCCGCATCGAGCCCTGGACGTTCCAGGACACCGCCGCTCGGGTGTCGGAGGCGGGGCCCCTTCATGGCTGCACGTGTGGATCGGGGCCGCCAGCCGGATCCGGATCACCGGATGGAGGGGGGCCACCAGCAGGTCCAGGAAGACGACCCGCACCCGGCGCGGGCGGCCGGCGAGGTGGCCCCTGTCCCCGTCGGCCTCCGCCCGAGGCGGTCGTCGCCTGCTGAGACCCGGCAGATGCGGCGGGGTCCCCCTCTGCCTGCCTGCCGGATGTACTTGCCGCCGTACTCCCCGTAGAAGTCACTGCCCGACGCCGCGCTGCAGACCCAATCGCTCCAGATCGTGCCACCGACGGCGACGCCCCTCGCTCTGCCGCAGGGCGGGCACCCGTGGGCAGCGTGAGCGCTCTGGACCCCGCCTGGGCCGATGCGAAAGGCCCCGCCTGGCCCCACGGCATAACGCCAGCCAGCATGGCCAGCGCCTGGTCCCGTTGCGCTGGATCAGTCGCATGGTCCCGCTGGATGTGGTCCAGCAGGTCCTTGGGGTGGAGGTGGGTAGGCCGGCAGTGCGTGCCAGCTTTCCATGTGCAGTGACGGGCCCCATCCAGCCGAGACCAGGGGCAGATGTTGATCGCCTTTGTCCCACGCTGCTCCGTGGCCACATCACCACCGAAGTGCTGCAGCACGTACCGAATGTTGGCATAGCCGCCATACTGAGGCGGCTGGCCCCTCTTGGGCGGCGGCTTTGGCGCCGCTTTCGGGGCCTGCCTCGCCGCCGCGGCCGGCGGGTGCCGCAGGCCGTACCGGTGGCACGCTTGGTGGCTGCGGCAGGTGCAGCACTCCCCCCACGGGAAACTGCTCCTCCACCCAGCGGCGCCACGTGTCAGCGAACTTCTCCCGCTCGCCCTCGACCTTCCACCTGGACGTGGAGAACGCCCGGAGCCACGGCCCCATGTTCTCCGCCATGACCAGGCGGAGGGCATCTCCTCCGCTCTGCCGGCGGAAGCGTGTCGCGGCCGCGCCTGCCACGATCCCTTGGAGGTACAGCGCCTCGCCCCTGTCGCCACTCAGTGCACTAAGGTGTAGGGCCTCCAGGTCGGCGGGGCGGACCGTGAGCACCATGCCCTCTCCGCGATCGTACAGGCGCAGCGCCAAGGAGTGGGGCTCCAATGCCGCCACAACCCAGCACCATGCCCGCGACACGCTATGCAGCAGTGCCAGCGAGGCTGCCGGCCTGTTGCTGGAGGACTGCGCTGCCGGGGCCCTGGGGAGGGCCGCCGCGTGACCCTGCAGCGCCCTGCACATGCCAGCTGCATGCTCAGCCTGCCACATGTTGCTCGGGGCTATGGGCCAGACGTCCTGCCCCTGGATCACCGGCGGTCGCGTGACCTCCACGAAGACCGCCAGCGCCGGCGGTATGTCCTCGGCCATGCACCTGTGCGCCCTGCGCACCGGCCCCAGCTCCCTCAGGCACTCCCAAAACACCCGGTAGCAGGCCGGGCCCCTGGACGGCTGCCTCCTGAGCCGGCACACGGTGACTACGACCCACTCCAGTCCCCCTGTTTCCACCCGAACACAGGCCGAATACTCCGCCCCCTCCAACACCACCAGCTGCCCCATATCCGCCACGCCCACCGTATGGGTGGAAGGCACGCTCTCCACCCTCAGCCACCGCCTGGCGCTTTCTTCCCACGGCTTGGGGGCATGCATCCGCTGCTGCTGCATCGCGTCCTGCACGTGCTGCAGGGACACCGTCGCCAGCATGGACATCCCCCCGTCCGCCACTGCCGCCATACACAGCAGGGCATGTTGCATGCGCGCCCCTGGCAGCCCCACATTGTGCGGGACGTCCGCCAGGTCCAAGGGCGTGCGGGGCGCCGGCAGGGCATCCAACACCGCTGCAGGCAGCTCCCCCAGGGACGGCAGACGCGCGATGGGCCCCATGTCCCTGTTGAGGACCACCGCCGCCACCCACCGCCTGTCCAGCGCGGACAGCAGGTTGCCCGGCCTCGGCACCCTGAGGAGGGTACCGACGGCGGACATGAGGGCGCACGCGCCACAGTCCTTGGTGTTGCCGGCCGGCTGCTGCACCTGTGCCGCCCTGGCCTCCGCCAGCAGACGCTCTGCACCTGGCCATCCCGCCCTCTGGCCCCCGGGTGCCATGCGCATCGTCCGGACCGCCATGTCCCACGTGTGCGGCCACTGAAGCGGGGCCCCTGACACCACAGGCCGGCCCAGCGGGTCCACGGCCAACCGCATGTCAGGGGCGACGAGGTGGTGGGCCGTCCAGTGCCGCATGTTCGGCGTCTCCAACCGGTTGAGGTACACCGCCTCCGAGCCCCCCAGCTCGACGTACATCGCAATGAGGAGGGCAGCCGGGGCTTGGTCGTGCCGCTGGCCCTCCCACCCCTCCCTCGGGAGCATCATGGCGTGGGGGGGCAGGCACTGCACCACGTCGGCTGCCAGCGCGACCACGTCGTCGCTGAGCTCCACCCCATGGTCTGCGGCCACCAAGAACTGGTGCCTGGGCTTGGAGTACAGGTGCTCCAGGGCGCCCCGCAGCTCAGCTGGTGGGGGAGAGGCGTCTCCGCAGCCCCGCAGCCATGGGAGTGCGCCCGGGAGATGCCGCCCTGCTCCTCCTGACCAGACGGCGGCCTTAAGGACCGGCAGGTCTCGCCAGACAGCCCTAGCGACCTGATCGCGCCAGGGCTGTGGCTTGTTTGCACCCCATTGGAGGACGGCCACCACAACATGCGTGGTCAGGGGCTCTGCTGTGAGCTGCAACGCTGTCCCCCAGTCGGTCTCGATCACTGTGCCCTGTGGGGCAGTGAAGACGTGGCCATCGGTCCCACGGACCGCCAGCCATCCCCACAGGACCGCCACGGTCTCCCAGCTGGGGTGGCTGGTTCTCCTGGGCAGGACCACCACCGGCGGGCACGGGCTGTTGGTGGCCCACACGCGCCATTCCACTCCCACCAGACGCTCGTGACCAGGGGGCCGGAACACCTGGGGCCACGCATCTGGGAGCTGGCGATGGACAGCGGTCCACAGAACAGCCCCGCCAGCCCGCGCGAACTGGAGTCCCTCCAGGATGTCCCCGTCCACAGGGCTGGGGAGGCGGGCGGTGCG
Source organism: Eutreptiella sp. 'Long Island Sound 2002' (assembly GCA_964036045.1). Lineage (NCBI taxonomy): Eukaryota > Euglenozoa > Euglenophyceae > Eutreptiales > Eutreptiaceae > Eutreptiella > Eutreptiella sp. 'Long Island Sound 2002'. Next base: position 97,269,821 of record OZ038379.1, on the reverse strand, counting down.
AACCTCCAGCCCCTGGCCCAGGCGAAGCCGTGGCCCCTCTCCGTCCCCCAGCAGCGAGACCTCCGGGTCTGTGGCCGCAAGACGAGCCGCCACCGTGGGGAGATGCAGGGAGACAGTCCACGGCTGGACTGAGACGGGCTCGCGCGGGAGGTCAGGGCAGGCCGCCACAGCACTGCCATCCCTCGCCCAGCTGAGCGCCCTGTCCCACCACTGCGCCCACGCACCCGGCGCTGCCGGCAACGACCAGGACAGGTACGTCACGACCGCCTTGGCCTGCCACTCGCAAGGGTCCATGCCGGCGGGATGTGTGTGCCACGTGCACACCCACCCCGGATTGGCTTCCTGGACGGCGACCACGTCCCCCCACGGGACAACCAGGAACGGAGTGAGCAGGGCCGCCATGCCACATGGCAACGCCACTGCCCACTCGGTCAGGCCCCCACTCTCCACCGCATACCCCAGCGCTGGGAGCCCTCCTCCTTGCGCCTTTACCACCGCTTCATGCAGCAACCTTCCGTGGCCCCGGCCGTGGTCCTGGCTGCGGTCTAGGCTGAGGGCCCCCACACGGGCCATGGCCTGGAGGATCAGGAGTAATTCCTGGGGTACTCCCCGCGGCACCGGCGGCTGGCGGTGGGCGAAAATGCAGGCATCTGCCCGCATGCACCACCCCTTGGCCCAGTGCCTGCAGGTTTCCACCTCCCCCGTCTTCGGCCCAGCCCTGTCCGCCACCCCCAGCTCCCGTGGACCCACCTCACGCGCCTCCTTCGCCCCCACGATCACCAGCTCCTCGTCCTGCTCCACGGCGCCCTGTGCCTCTTCACCCTTGAACCCCGGCTCCTTGTCACGCTCCATGGGGACTTGTGCCTCCTCACTCCCCCTGCGTTGGTCCTCCTCCTCCAGTGCCTCCGTCGTCGGCGGCGGGCCCGCCGCATCCGTGAACTTCGCCAGGGCCGCCGCCACAATGGCCTGCACGTCCACCTCCTCCCCGGCCACCTCCGGCTGATCCTGCTGCTGCTCCTCCCCAGTTGGTTGCTCCTGCCCCACCTCTTCACCGCCACGGCCTGCCTCCTCATCACCCCCCACCGGGACCGCGTGTTCGGACATCTGGGGGGCGGCGCCCTCGTCGGGGCGCGTGCCCACCATCACCAGCAGCTTGAGGTCACCGCCGCAGCTCCCAAGGCGGTAGCTGCTGGAGGTGGGGACGAGGACCGCCCGCTCCCCGGTCAGCAGCAGGCGGTCCGCGCCGAACACCACCTCTGCACCCTCGGGGTGCATCGCCACCAGGAGTGCATGGGACCCCAGCGCCTGGGGTGTGAGGGGCCGCACGGCCTGCTCGCGACGCCAAGCGTCAGCAAGACCTCGCCACAAGGCCACGTACAGGCCTTCGTCCCGCCGCACGTCCTCCAGCCCTGCCTCGTCCAGCAGGCGCCCCACGGACAGGCGCACCAATAGGGGGAGGCCTTCCTGGGGCTCGGCCGCCCGGACATCACCGGGGTGGTGACCCAGGACCGCCGCGTCCCCCAGTTGGACACAGCGGACCTGGCCGTCGTCCGGGGACGCTGCCGCCAGGGCCATCTCCCGGGCGACCTGCCCCCGGCGCTGGAGCTCGTAGCGCTCCAGGGCGCTCGCCAGCATCCCTGCCTCCCGCTGCCCCGTGCCCATGAGGCGGTGCCTGTGGGCACCCTCGGCCGCATGGTACCTGCAGTGCCGCCGCTCACAGCTCCCCAGGGGAGGGGGCGGCACCGCAGTGGGCATGGGCCGCAGCGGCGCGTTGGCCGGGTCCTCGTCCATGCCGTCGTAGACGTCGGGCCCGGCGTTGTCCTCATACATGAGGGCCAGCGCCGACTCACCGGGACTGTATGCCTCCTCGTCCCCCTCGCCCTCCGCCTCCTGCTCTCCCTCCACTCCTTCTCCAGCCGCGACCACCGCCGGCAGCGTGTCCGGCCGCGGCGGGAAGAGCGCCAGAGGCCGCTCGTCAGCGCCTCTGCCCCTTGCCGCCTCCGCGGCGTCCAGCCGTGCCCGCAGGTTGTCGGGCAGCCGGGCCCAGCTGGTGCCTGCATGGAGGTCCATGCTGTACGCCAGCCCCGTCGGACACGGCTCACCGGGTGCCACCTGGCGCCACTCCCGCCACTCCCACATCCAGTCCTCCACTCCTTCCCCCTTGACACGTCTCCCACTGGGCTCCACAACCCCGCCGCCCTCCGCCGGTGTCTGCGCCTCCGGCACACCCCGCCCCGCATCCTGTCCGCCCGAAGAAACCGCCTCTGACGGCTTCTCCTTGGCCGCTTCCATCCTCGGGGCGACAGCCGCGAGCGCCTGCGCTATCAGCTTGCCGGCGTCAGCCCCTTCCGGCGCGGCTTCATCGCTCCCCGCGGCTGTCCGCCGATACGCCTCCAGGGCCTGCGCGAGCAGCTCGCTGATGTCTCGCGGGCCAGCCACTGCCGCCTCCTGCGCTGCATCCCCCGCTCGTTCCCCCGCCGTAGCCCTCCCCATGGGGGCCGCGCCCTGCATCCCACGCGTCGGGGGCGGACCACCACCCGGCACCACCGGCTAAGGCTCAGTCGGCACCACGGGCAAGGCTCCGCGCGGCACGGCTGGGTCCGGCACCTGGACTGTCCGCGGTGGTGACCCCGCTGCGGTAAGCCCTGGCTGGGGCACCGCCAGGGGTGGCGCAGCCGCAGGCGCCCCCATTCTCCTCGCCTCGCCCGGGGGCACGCCACGTGCCTCCCCTTGCAACACCCCCTGCTGCTGGGCGCCCCACCCCGGCTCAGGCACCGGTACCGTTACCGGCACCGGCATTGTGTGCTGAGGCGGCCGTGAGTGCTGCTGGGGCAGGGGATGTGGGTACTCCACATGCTGGTGCGGACGGTGATGGTGATGGTGATGGTGAAGGTGGACGGGGTGCTGTGGCACAGTCCCTTGCGACACCCCCTGCCGCTGGGCGCTCCACCCCGGCTCAGGCACCGGTACCGGTACCGGCACCGGCATTGTGTGCTGAGGCGGTCGTGGGTGCTGCTGGTGCAGGGGATGCGGGTACTCCACATGCTGGTGCGGACGGTGATGGTGATGGTGATGGTGAAGGGGGACGGGGTGCTGTGGCACAGCCGCTCGGTGATGGTGATGGTGAAGGTGGACCGGGAGCTGTGGCACAGCCGCCGGGCGTACGTGTTGGTGTGGGAGGTGATGCTGCATCATTAGGAACCCGACGGGGTGATGAAGTAGGTGATGGAGATGGGGTCGGTGGTGGTGGTGAGCCCCAAAGGGCGGGACGGGCATGGGCCCGAAGCCTGGGGTCGGCGGCATCGGAAACGCACCCGGCGCCGCATACCCCGGCCGCCCCGCCGATCCCACTGGGGGCCGCCCGCGCTGCGCGTCCCTGAGCTGCCCGAGATCTTGTAGACATCGGAGTAGTTGGTTGAGCAGGTGCACCCTGAACGGCACCCTGTCTGCTGCGAACCGCGCCTGAACGTCGGGCGCATTGTACGGGTGGGGATCGCGGGCCAACATCTGCCGCAAGCAGGCGTCGACGAAGTGGTCCCATCCGTTGTCTCTGGCCGGACGGTCCACGTCCACGCGCGCCTGGAACGCCGCATACGTGTGCGGCTTGTATCTGAGGAGATCAGACACTGTGTCTACCAGGCGCCGGGCACGTCGCCGGAAGGCTGGCAACATGCGGGATTGGTGGGGACAGATAGCGACAATTAGCTAACGAAGGCTGTGTGAGCTATGGACATCGGAGAACGGGTGGACTCTGTGCGCGTCCCGCCTGCTGCTGGCTTAATGATGCACAACACTTCGCACAACACAGTCGCCCAGTCCTCTTGCACGCCCCCCTTCCCTTCCGTGTTCCTTTGCCCCCGGTTTTGCCCCCTAGGTGTGCCCCTTGGCCCAAACCGGTGGTTGGCGGGCTTGTTGCCAGGCAGGGTTGGGGGGGGGGGGGGGCGCTTGGTGCTGGCTCTGGTCCCTCCCTCCGGGAGATTCCCCATGGGGGGGCCGATGCATGCACTCCCCGTTGGGGTGTAACTCTGTTGTACGGGCCGTCCATTTGTACCCGCTCCGTACAAATGGACCTGCGTCGTAAACAGGTACGTCGGCCCTTCCCCACACCGGGGTCGGGTACACTGTGGGTCTTTGGGGAGTCCTTGCGGGATAGGCGCGTCTCTTGCCTACCCCGATGGACGGTGGGCCCTACCCGCAGCCCCTCACAGGACACTAACCGAAGTACGTGCCGTTGGGAGTGCTCTTGGTCAGGCCCATTGGCCACCCCCCCAGGCCGGTGCCACCTCGGGCCGCTGGCCAACGGTCCCGGGCGTAACCCACTTTATTGCCTGCGCTCAGGTGGGGCCGATACGGACACCGGGGGGGGGCCCAAACCCCAGAGGTCGGGTACCTCACCAGCGTCTTTTGCGGGCTCTTGTCACCCCGGCCCCCCCCTGTTCGTTGCGGTGTTGGTCCCTGCCTCCTAGCTTCCGTCCCCAGGGGCGTCCCCCTGTCTCGCGCCCCTTGCCGTGCTTCCTGGCTCCCGGCATGTCCCGTCTGCCCCTGCTGTCTGCCTCTGCTCTGGCGTGTTGGTGTCCTTTGTTGTTTTTTTTTGTTTTTTTTTTCGCCTCTCGTCTCTCCCCCCGGCGTTTCGGTCTGTCCTCTGCCCCCCCCCATGTCCCCTCGCTGTCTCTTTGCTGTCCTCGCACTTTTCTTGGGTGGGTGCAGGAGAAGAGGGCGGGGAGGAGGGCGTCCTCGCCGTCCGTCCTATAGCGTAAGCACGTCGCAAGCACGGCGCAGGCACGAGGCGCGGCACTTGTCCCTGCGCTGGAGGGGGGGGCTTGCCGTGTGGCTCCCGTCGTCACCCTACCTTTCCTGCGATCCACCCCCGGTTGTTCCCCCTGTTGGGGCTTGCACGGCGCGTGCTCCCTTTGGGCACGGTCGTGTGGTTCGTCCCGCACCCTCGTTCCATTGCCTCCCCACCTTGCCGCGGTGCCCTCGGGGGGGGGGTCCGCGTCCCGCTACCGTCATCCCCCTTGTCGCCCTTGTCGTCTTCCCTTTGTAGCACGCATGTCGCAGGCATGACGCAAGCACGACGCAAGCACAGGGCTAGGCTGCAGCGGTGGGGGGAGGGGGGGGTTTTCCCTTTGGGGCCCCCATTTCCCCGTGGTCGGGTTCCTCACCAGCGTCCCCTGCGGGCCCATGTCACCCCGGCCTCCCCCCGTTCGCCGCGGTTTTGGTCCCCGTCTTCTCGCTTTCTTCCTCTGGCGCGTTGGTATGCTTTGTTCGTGGTTGCTTTTTTTTTGTACCGCTCGTCGCCAGTCCCTTCCCCTGGAACGTCGGTCTGTCCTCTGCCCCCCCCCCCCATGTCCCCTCGCCACCCCCTTGCTGTCCTCGCCCCTTCCCTTGGTGGGTGGGGGAGTAGGGGGTGGGGGGGGGGGGGTGCCCTCGCTGTCCTTCCTCCGGCGTAAGCACGTCCTAGGCACGGCGCTGGCACGTGGCGCGGCACTTGTCCCTCCGCTGGGGAGTGGCGCATGCTGCGTGGCCCCCGTCGTCGCCCTTCCCACTCTGCGTTTGCTCCCCCGGTGCCCCCCCCGCTGGGGCTTGCACGGCGCGTGCTTCCTTCGGGCACGGTCGTGTGGTCCGTCCCGCACCCTCTCCCCGCTGCCTCCCCATCTTGCCGCTTTGTCCTCGGGAGGGGGGGCCGCTGTCCGCCCCTCCCTTCCTTCATCCCCCACCCTTGGGGGGGCGGAGGTGTGTGGGGAGGGGGGGGGGCTTGTCGTCTTCCCTTCGTTGCACACATGTCGCAGGCACGACGCAAGCACGGCGTAGGCACGAGGCGCGGCACTCGTCCCTCTGCAGGGGGGGGGGCATGCCTTGCGGCTCCCGTCGTCGCCCTTTCTACCCTGCGCTTGCACCCCCGGTGGTCCCCCCGCCCGGGCTTGCACGGCGCGTGCCCTCTTCGGGCACGGTCCTGTGGTCCGTCCCGCACCCTCTGACCGCTGCCTCCCTACCCTGCCGCGTTGTCCTCGGGGGGGGGTCGCTTTTCGCCCCCCCCCCTACCCGCATTTCCCGCCCTCGGGGGGGCGGGGGTGGGTGGGGGGGGGGGAGGGGCGCCCATGTCGTCTCCCCTCCCTTGCACGCACGTCGCAGGCATGACGCAAACACGACACAAACACGGGGTGAGGCACTTGGCTGCTGCGGGGGGGGGGTTTCCTTTTGGGCCTTCCCGCCCTTCTCCATGGTGTAGGCTCTGCATCCCAGGATCAGCAGCCGCTGTTGCCCCTCGGCGGTAGTCGCCACGTCTCCGCATGGTGCTCAGTGTCCCGTGCCTGCTCCCTCCCGTGCCCATACTTACTGGAGGAGGTACGTACCTGGGTCGAAACGGAAGATGAGGAAGTGCGGGCAGCGGTGAGGACTTACTGTACGCCTCGAAGGCTTCTTGCGCCGTCCGCCGCCCTGGTCGAGGGGAGGGCCCCTGTTTCGGCACCCAACAGCCCGGGGGGGGCCGACTGCCCATCCTCTCCCTGGTGCCCGTGTATCCACTTCCGAGCGGCCTGATACCGGTGCCGTGGTATCAGTCCGCTGGAAGTGGCGGCTACAAAGCGGCCGGGCGCTCTCGTCCCCCGGGCCTCTGCCACCCACGAGCGCGATGGAGGCCCCTGAGGTCCTATGGCAGAGACGCGGGGAGACGGGCGGGGGATTCATTTGTGGCATCCCCTGGCCACCTAGTTAATCAGATCAGCACAATCTATGCCGCAGGGGGCCCACCGGTTGGCGCCGCTGGTGCCCGTCCCCTCTGCGTCACACTTACTGCAACAGGCGCAGGGGGTCCAGTGGATGGCGCCACTGGCGCGTGTCCCCTCTGCGCCACTGGTTGGGTCATCGCACGGGAGGCCCTACGGATGGCCCCGCAGGTGCCCGTCCCCCCGTGCCACTTCCTGCCTCCGGCTCTAGGCTTGGCTGACGTGACATGACGCATGATTGAGGTCAGAATTGGCTCCTGGACGCGCACGGCGCACGGCGAGACAAATGGCAACTATCCCCTACCCTGCCCCCTCTGCACCCTCCCTCGCCCTCTGTGCTCGCCTGGCGCTGAGCATGCCCCTGTCTCCCTCGTCGCTCCCTCTCTCTGCTCTGGCTAGCACGGTGCGAAGCAATTCGCGAGGCAACCCTCCCTCCTTGCTGCCCCCCTCTACTCCCGTTCCCTGGCCTAGCCCTGCCCCTCGTGTGTTTGTTCTCCCTCGTCCTCCCTTGCCCCCCTTCCCAGGCCCCTGGGTCCCTGGCCCTCTGTCTCCTTGTCCCCGTCCTCGCTGTACCCTCCCTGCATACACATCGCGGTGCAATACGCGAGGCACCTCTCCCACTCCCTCCTCACCTTGCCTCCCCTTGGCGCCCTGGTCCCCAGGCTCGTGGCACGCATGTCGCTCTGCACCCGCCTGCGGCCTTTGTCTCTCTACGCCCGCCCTGCCTCCCCCTCCCTCCCCTGCCATTTTAGCTCTCTACCCCATGCTGGACACTTCGCAGGACACCGTGTAGGCAAGTCGCACGCATGTCGCAGGCACGCACCTGGCCTCTCCCTCCCTGCCCTGCCCTTTCCCCTCTCTACACTACGCAGGACACTACGCAGGACACTGTGTAGGCATGTCGCACGCATGTCGCAGGCACGCACCTGGCCCCTATCCGCGGCGTCGTTGGGCTGACTGGCTCCACGCTGTGACCGCCCGCCGCTACCGCAGCCCCCGCAGGAGCCGCCGCCGCGGGCAGCCACTCCATATGTCGCGGGGGGCGCGGCCCTGGTAGGCCCCGGCTGCCCCCCGGCCAGGGTTTCGCTGTACCCTCCGCGGCGCCTGGTCGCCGGGGGGGATCCATCACAAATATCTGCAAGACATCGAAAAAAAATAGACATATATATATATATATATATATATATATATATATATATATGTATATATATATATATATATATATGTATATATATACATATATATACATATATATATATATATATATATATGTATATATATATATATATGTATATATATATATACATATATATACATATATATATATATATATGTATATATATATATATATATATATATGTATATATATATATATACATATATATGTACATATACCCGGGGGTAGCCGGAGTCACGGGTGTGCAAAGTCACCACCCCGATTTTGAACTGGTTTTTTGTGTATTTGAGTCACAGCTGGTGCACAAACCCGGATGCCTATCCCAAGGTGCACTTAAGCAGACTCAGGAGTCACACCCATCACCAAACCTATCCCAAGGTGCACTTAAGCAGACTCAGGAGTCACACCCATCACCAAAATGAACATTTGTCCTAGAGCACCCCTGCCACTTGCTGGCGGTGACACTATCTCCTCCAATTTACACCTACCTCCTCTATCATTCAGGTTGTTTTAGGCTGCTATCATCTAGCTACTTACAATTGAACCCCTGCTAACTAAAAATTGTTTCCCATTCATGCCTCAACTTGTTTATTTCTAAGCAAAAAAAACCATCGCCAATCCCTGCACAATTCAACTCCTCCAAACTGAAATTTGTTTTCTATTCATTGCTCAATTTTGGTTCTTGTTGAGTACTACCCAGTTATGCCTGAACTTGTTTATCTCTGACAAAAAGAAATAATCACAATCACAATCACAATCTGCAAAATCAAACTCCTGCGATTTGAAATTTGTTTCCCGTTCACTGCTTCATTTTGTTTACTGTTTACCTCCCACTTATGCATGAACTTGTTTGTTTCTGAGTTTAAAAAAACAAAAAAAAACAATCATTAAAGTCTTGTCCCTGCAGAATCCCTGCACCATGACGGCGTATACAGAAAAACCTGGGAACACAAGCATAATGGGCTGTTCACTGGCAAAGTCCAGGTCAGGTCAGGTCAGGTCAGAGGCATTTTGTTGGCGACGCTGTCGACGCGTCAAATATCCCTCTCATGACGCACCACCCAAAATGTGCTCCGCACGCTGTGCTCGCTGCCCAATGCACTGCATGCCACGCACTCCGACATGTTCAAAACTTCTCATCGTTTTAATTTGTAATGTCTGCGGTCCCCATGGCATCAAGCAATTGCCAGCAAGTGGCAAGCACGTGGGATGGGAGAGCATCAACCCTGCAGAAAGGAGGCTTCTCTTCACAATCTGTTGAAGCGTGCACCCTGCACCATATGCACCACAGATTGTAACGCGCACGCTTCCCACTGTACTCTGCTCCCAGCACGCTGTTCGGAGCAGGATGTGCACTGCACACAGCACTCAACCCGATGCAGACCACACCTTGCGCACTGCACCAACTGCCCTGTGCAGTGTGCACACTTCATACTGTCCATACACAGAGCACGACACGGTGTATGCAAGGAAAGTGGCTGGCGCGGTGGTTCCAGAGGAGATAGGAAGAAATTGTTTCAAGAGCAACAACGGCCCATGTTGACCTCGGTGGAGATATGGCAGGCACATCCTGTTGAAGGCAGATTACATTAGTGCGTGTGTGCATTGTGCACGATGCGGGCGTGTAGCGTGCACAATGCATGCGTGCAGTGTGCGGAGTGGGTGCGTGCGTGCAGCGTGCACCCTGCGTGTGTGCAGCGTGCACAGTGCGTGCGTGCAGCGTGCACAATGCGTGCGTGCAACGTGCACGATGCGTGCGTGCAGTGTGCACAGCGGGTGCGTGCGATTTGCTGGCTGGGATACGACCGGTGCGCACTGGCAGAGGGGTTGCATGAGAAACGGTGGCAAAACAGCAGTGGCTCTCGGGCACGGAACCGAGTGTTTCCTTCTGGTTTCTGAAAGGCACTCCAGGCATCATGAGTTTGTCGTTCGGATTTGTATGGGCACTGTATGATGGAGGCACCTAAGAATCCAAGGCACTTGGCCTCCATGAAGAAGTCGTAATCAAACTGCTCGAGCTGCATTTTCTGCATGGCCACCGCATGTGTGTGCATCATGAAAAAGCGCTGGTTAGGGTTAGGGTTAGGGTTAGGCACGAACCAATTGTCAATCTTCGTGATGTCGTGGATCTCCGTAATGGTCATTCCCATCTGAAGCGAGGAAATTCAGACACTTGGAATTGTGACTGGATCCCACTTGGAATCAAATGACTGCCCCTGTTGCAGACTTGTCGCAGCACATAGGTGGAAGACAGAGATGTCCCTCCAGAGAAGTAATTGTGGGCTCCGTTGCACCCAAGCCTCCAGCAAGTCACTTGCCGAGTGCCATCAGTCCCAATGTCAAACGCCCTCCTTTGTCTTTGACTGCTGACTGCTGTCAACTATTTGCCAACCGTAGTCAATTAATAGTAAAAAATTCACGCATCAAACCGTTGCTCGTGCCTGATCTGTCCTGTACGAATCCCCTGACCGGCCAGGCTCGACACGATGGACTAAATTTGCATCGCGTTCTGAACCTGGTTCTGCACCAACAGTCCACTGCAAGAAGAACTGAAAGGGTCGCTTTTGCTCCCTGTTTTCTCTGTGTGTTTGCACTGGTAGTGCAGGTGGGTCATAGATGGTCAAAACCCGGAAAACTCGGAGAGTAGTCCCTATTTGAACTACTGAACACAATTCAAAAAACGGTTTTCAATTTTGAATTGAAAAATTCGGCAGTTCATTGATTCCTACGCATTTTTCAAAGTTACTATACATCAATCGATAGCCCTTGCTCTGGGCTATCCATTGCGCCTGGCGCTTTTTCTTATTTCATCACTTTCTTGACATTTTTTCCAGGTGCTGGACTACAAACGAGCTATATGGGATTGCGCGGGCGGCGGCTGGTCTTCAGATGATCGAGCTTCGCTCAGATTATCAACTGTATTATTTCGTTGGGTGTTAATGGATAATTTTGACGTAAAATCTAACAGAAATGACCGAAAGTTGTCGAAAACCTTCCTCACATTACGTATGCCACGTCGTCTGGTGCCGCGGGGATTTGAGTCGCGGCCGAGCCCGCGACTGGCGAAATAATCGACTGCCGCCTGCAGCAACTCCAGCCACTCCTGGGTATATCCTCCAATCTACACCCCTGTCCCCAACTCTAGGTGGCTCCACCACACGTCTCTAAGGTACGTGCGAAGCGCACAAGGTGGTGCATACATGTGGTGGAAGGGGCTAAACCTGGTCAAAACGGGCTCAAAATGGGCTCAAAACACTTGTTTGAGCATCCCAAATGGTCTAGGATCACTTTTCGAAAAACGCGTTTTTGACCCATTTTTGACCCATTTTTGGTCCCAAAATTTTTCATTTTCAACGCATTTTGGAATTTCCCATGGCCCAAAACGCGCCACCCGGGCTCAAAACGGCCTATGAACACCTGTTTGAGCATCCCAAGTGGTCTAGGAACAACTTTGGAAAAAATCTTTTTTTCGCCCTGGGGACATTGGTGGACCCACCGTTGGCCCCCACTGTGCGTGGGCTGGCTGGCCCTCCGGCTGCACCAAGTGACCACTGGTACGGGGGTCTACGTGTCTCGTCCGGCGATTCTGAGGCTTGGAAACCATAAAAAGAGGGGCATTGCGGTTGGACTAGGTGCCCTCGGAATTCATTTTTGAGCCACGTAGCCCAAGATACGGCCCGTTCTTGGTTTCGGGGTGCTGGTGCACATTGCGCAGTTTTTGGGGCTTTTTGGCGCCTTTTTGGGCCGTTTCTCAGACATATTGTGGAGTTAGAGGGCACCAAAGGTCCCTTGGTCACGAGAAAGTCAAGCCGCACGTGCGATGTAGTAGCCGTTTGCCTTCGTTTGGCTGTTTTGAACCCTTACTAGGGCTGTTTTTGGCGAAAAATGGCTGTTTTTGGCCCAAAACTGCGCAGATTTGGGAGGGCACCTCCAAACTTGCTGCCACCGCCCCGGGCCGCCAGCCGTGAGTTTCTGGCTCAAAGCCCGGATTTGGCAAGGCCACAACCGAGGCTCCAGGATGGCTAAGGTAGAGTCAAGCCAGAGGCGTTGGCAAGGTGCAGTGGCCTAAACCGAATGGTGACGTGCTTGCTTGTTGTTGTTGTTCTTGATTGCTTGTTAGCTAAATTTAAGGGGAGAGGGGTGTAGTATTATACATATATATAAATAAGCAAAGCAACAGGCAAATCATGGAAGAGAACTCATCAAGTACGATTCTGAAACACATGAAATCAGTAGAAAGCGTGTTCTGTGATAAACACAAATTCCCCAGCTATGTAAGCAACTGAAATCGTATGCAACACATAACGAATTTCGTTCTCTCAATTCCACCTGTTAATCAATGTAACCAATACTCAAAATCGAAACATCAAAACTCAACATGACAGCGTGTATATGCGCGCGCATGCCCCACTGCGTAAGGCAGGCGGTTCAATTAACGAAATAAAATGGAGACTGAGATACTAAATCGAGGCAAATCACAGCCACTGTCATTGACCCACCCAGCCGCCGACAGTGGCTCATGCGTGTCAAAATATAAGAGACAGAAATAGTTATCCCCACCTCAAGAAGTTACCATGTTTGTACATCACCATCAAATCAGAAGGGCCAACCGGGATCTTTTTTTCCTTGCAGAAGGTCAGGACCCGGGTTCGCCAGTGTCTCCGAGGGACATCCTTATAACCTAACTCAGCCGCGATCAGAACAATGTTTTCATAAATATCGCCATGGGACCACGACCAATATCCACATTTAACACATAGGCCTGGCACCAAGGAACGCCAAACAGTCGTGTTGGTCGAGCAACGGTCAGGCCATCGGACCAACCCTGACACCGCACCAGTGTGGACATCCAGCGCTCTGGAGTTCAGTCGCAGGCCCCTGGATTGACTGTCAAAGTCCACAATCACTTCAAGAACCTGGACCTTCGTCCCAAACTGTTCGACTGTCATGGGCATTGCATATGTAGACTCCAGCTGGACTTTCATGGTCTGCTGGAGGTCAAATAACACAGATTTCGGGCCAAATATGTAAAAATTGTCACGGTACCTCCCATGGATGAATCTGTGAACGGACAACGCCGATCCTGTAGCTCGCATTTCTGCGCTCATAAGATACAGCACAGCAAGTTGGGTACTGATGGGTCCACCCATTGGTAAACCAATGACCTGACTGAGCACATAACCACCTGCAGTGAAGTCGCCATTAGTCCACAGTTTGAAATTAACAAACAAGGTGATCATTTCAATACTGAGGTTCATGAAATCTCTGGAGGTTCCTGTGCCCAACGGGTCGAGGGATTTACAGATAGTAGAAATGGCAAACCAGGTGATGGGATTCCTACTCTTACGGTTATCTCTGAGCACAGACACACAGTACATCACACTGTCGAGCACACGATCCTTCGGGATCTCTTAATACATATCAACCATATCAAGCTCCAAGCCAGCCCATGGGACAGAATCCTTATCAGCGGCTGACAAAGCAGAAACAAATAAATCTTTTGCGTCATACATAGAAAAAATCTCATAATTGATATCCATGTCACCCACGAGTCGACACGGAAGGGGGAGTGCCCGTGATGCAAGTTTGCCAATTTTTGAAGAAGGATGACTGAAATGCTAAATGACGATTCTGATCTGCAGGATGCCATCGGCTTCCTGAGATTTAGACTTAATCAGGATTTTTGCACTGGGTGCCTTTGAATGTTTACTGGGGGGTTTCCATCGGGCACCGAGAATCGGGCGCCACGTTTGGAAAAGTCCAGAAGAATACATCCGCTAGATGATACTATTACGCAGGAGGTTTCGTGCCCAAAAGACAGCGCCAAAAGCATGCAAGACTTGGTACTCCACATTTTGTGATATGTGTGTCTGGAACAACTGGGCCCAGTGGACAGTGCATACAACAAACAGCAACCCCGGATTTTTATCAGCAAGTAAAAAACGGAAGTTATCGTCCTGCTGACGTAGTGTCTGCAGGTGCTCAGGATTCCCCTGAGGGTCAACGGAATTTATCTCATCCTCATAGGCATGAAAACCTGCCTCAGCCATTGAGCGAGATGCAGACATAGCCTCGTGTTCAGGAACTCCTGGTAATCGTTGGGGTGTAGTAATATATATATGTATATATGTATATATATATATATATGTACATATATATGTATGTATATATATATATATATATATATATGTACATATATATATATATATATATATATATATATATATATATATATATATATATATATATATATATATATATATATATATATATATATATATATATATATATATATATATATATATATATATATATATATATATATATATATATATATATATATATATATATATATATATATATATATATATATATATATATATATATATATATATATATATATATATATATATATATATATATATATATATATATATATATATATATATATATATATATATATATATATATATATATATATATATATATATATATATATATATATATATATATATATATATATATATATATATATATATATATATATATATATATATATATATATATATATATATATATATATATATATATATATATATATATATATATATATATATATATATATATATATATATATATATATATATATATATATATATATATATATATATATATATATATATATATATATATATATATATATATATATATATATATGTATATATATATATATATATATATATATATATATATATATATATATATATATATATATATATAGGTATATATATATATATATATATATATATATATAGCCGTCAGAGGCGGTTTCTTCGGGGGGACAGGATGCGGGGCGGGGTGTGCCGGAGGCGCAGACACCGGCGGATGGCGGCGGGATTGTGGAGCCCAGTGGGAGGTGTGCCAAGGAGGAAGGAGTGGAGGACTGGATGTTGGAGTGGCGGGAGTGGCGCCAGGTGGCACCCGGTGAGCCGTGTCCGGCGGGGCTGGCGTACAGCATGGACCTCCATGCGGGCACCAGCTGGGCCCGGCTGCCCGACAAGCTGCGGGCACGGCTGAACGTGGCGGAGGCTGCAAGGGGTGGAGGCGCTGACGAGCGGCCTCTGACGCCCTTCCCGCCGCGGAGGGACACGCCGCCGGCGATGGTTGCGGCTGGAGAAGGGGCGGAGGAAGAGCGGGAGGCGGAAGGCGAGTGGGACGAGGAGGCGTACGGGCCCGGCGTGTCGGCGCTGGCCCTCATGTATGAGGACGACGCCGGGCCCGACGTCTACGCCGGCATGGACGAGGACCCAGCCAACGCGCCGCTGCGGCCCATGCCCACTGCGGTGCCGCCCCCTCCCCTGGGGAGCTGTGAGCGGCGGCACTGCAGGTACCATGCGGCCGAGGGTGCCCACAATCACCGCCTCATGGGCGCAGGGCAGCAGGAGGCAGGGATGCTGGCGAGCGCCCTGGAGCGCTACAAGCTCCAGCGCCCAGGGCAGGTCGCCCGGGAGGTGGCCCTGGTGGCCACGTCCCCGGACGACGGCCACGTCCGCTGTGTCCAGCTGGGGGATGCGGCGGTCCTGGGTCACCAACCCGGTGATGTCCGGGCGGCCGAGCCCCAGGAAGGCCTCCCCCTGTCGGGGCGCCTGTCCGTGGGGCGCCTGCTGGACGAGGCAGGGCTGGAGGACGTGCAGCGGGACGAAGGCCTGTACGTGGCCTTGTGGCGAGGTGGGGCTGACGCTTGGCGTCGCAAGCAGGCCGTGCGGCCCCTCACGCCCCAGGCGCTGGGATCCCATGCACTCCTGGTGGCGGTGCACCCCGAGGGTGCAGAGGTCGTGTTCGGCGCGGACCGGAGTGGCGGACAACGCTGAACCGAAGACGGGGGAGGTGGAAACCTGCAGGCACTGGGCCAAGGGGTGGTGCATGCGGGCAGATGCCTGCCGGTTCGCCCACCCCCAGCCGCCGGTGCCGCGGGGAGTACCCCAGGAATTACTCCTGATCCTCCAGGCCATGGCCCGTGTGGGGGCCCTCAGCCTGGACTGCAGCCAGAGCCACGGCCGGGGCCACTGAAGGTTGCTGCAGGAAGTGGTGGTAAAGGCGCAAGGAGGAGGGCTTCTGGCGGTGGGGTATGCGGTGGAGAGTGGGGGCCTGACCGAGTGGGCAGTGGCGTTGCCATGTGGCATGTCGGCCCTGCTCACTCCGTTCCCGGTCGTCCCGTGGAGGGACGTCGTCACCGTCCAGGAGGCCAACCTGGGGTGGCTGTGCACGTGGCACACACATCCTGCCGGCATGGACCCTCGCGAGTGGCAGGCTAAGGCGGTCGTGACGTACCTGTCATGGTCGTTGCCGGCAGCGCCGGGTGCGTGGGCGCAGTGGTGGGACAGGGCGCTCAGCTGGGCGAGGGATGGCAGTGCCGTGGCGGCCTGCCCTGACCTCCTGCGCGAGCCCGTCTCAGTCCAGCCGTGGACTGTCTCCCTGCATCTCCCCACGGTGGCGGCTCGTCTTGCAACCACAGACCCGGAGATCTTGCTGCTGGGAGACCGAGAGGGTCCAGGACTTCGCCTGGGCCAGGGGCTGGAGGTTCGCACTGCCCGCCTCCCCAGCCCTGTGGACGGGGACATCCTGGAAGGACTCCAGTTCACGCGGGCTGGCGGGGCTGATGTGTGGACCGCCGTCCATCGCCAGCTCCCAGACGCGTGGCCCCAGGTGTTCCGGCCCCCTGGTCACGAGCGTCTGGTGGGAGTGGAATGGCGCGTGTGGGCCGCCAACAGCCCATGCCCGCCGGTGGTGGTCCTTCCCAGGAGAACCAGCCACCCCAGCTGGGGGACCGTGGCGGTCTTGTGGGGATGGGTGGCGGTCCGTGGGACCGATGGCCACGTCATCACTGCCACACGGGGCACGGTGATCAAGATCGACGGGGGGACGGCGTTGCAGCTCACGGCAGAGCCCCTGACCACGCATGTTGTGGTGGCCATCCTCCAGTGGGGAGCAGACAAGCCACAGCCCTGGCGAGATCCGGTCGCTAGGGCTGTCTGGCGAGACCTGCCGGCCCTTAAGGCCGCCGTCTGGTTAGGAGCAGCAGGGCGGCATCTCCCGGGCGCACTCCCCTGGCTGCGAGACTGCGAAGACGCCTGTCCCCCACCAGCTGAGTTGCGGGGCGGCCTGGAGCACCTGTACTCCAAGCCCAGGCACCAATTCCTGGTGGCCGCGGACCATGGGGTGGAGCTCAGCGACGACGTGGTCGCGCTGGCAGCCAACGTGGTGCAGTACCTGGCGCCCCACGCCATGATGCTCCCGAGGGAGGGGTGGGAGGGCCAGCGGCACGACCAAACCCCGGCTGCCCTCGTCATTGCGAGGTACGTGGAGCTGGGGGGCTTGGAGGCGGTGTACCTCGACCGGTCAGAGACGCCGAACATGCGGCACTGGACGGCCCACCACCTTGTGGCCCCTGACATGCGGTTGACCGTGGACCCGGTGGGCCAGCCTGTGGTGTCGGGGACCCCGCCCCGGTGGCCACACACATGGGACATGGCGGTCCGGACGATGCGCATGGCACCCAGGGGCCAGAGGGCGGGATGGCCGGGTGCAGAGCATCTGCTGGCGGAGGCCCGGGCGGCACAGGTGCAGCAGCCAGCCGGCAACACCAAGGACTGTGGCGTGTGCACCCTCATGTCCGCCGTCGGTACCTTCCTCAGGGTGCCGAGGCCGGGCAACCTCCTGTCCACGCTGGACAGGCGGTGGGTGGTGGCAGTGGTCCTCAACAGGGACATGGGGCCCATCGGGCGTCTGCCGTCCCCGATGGAGCTGCCTGCAGCGGTGTTGGATGCCCTGCCGGCGCCCCGCACACCCTTGGACGTGGCGGAAGTCCAGCACAGCGTGGGGTTACCGGGGCGCGCCTGCAACATGCACTACTGTGTATGGCGGCGGCAGCGGACGGGGGGATGTCCATGCTGGTGACGGTGTCCCTGCAGCACGTGCAGGACGCGATGCAGCAGCAGCGGATGCATGCCCCCCAGCCGTGGGAAGAAAGCGCCAAGCGGTGGCTGAGGGTGGAGAGCGTGCCTTCCACCCATACGGTGGGCGTGGCCGATATGGGGCGGCTGGTGGTGTTGGAAGGGGCGGAGTACCGCGTGCCGGCTCAGGAGGCAGCAGTCCAGGGGCCCAGCCTGCTACTGGGTGTTCCGGGAGTGCCTCAGGGAGCTGGGGCCGGTGCGCAGGGCACACAGGTGCACGGCAGAGGACATCCCGCCGGCGCCGGCGGTCTTCGTGGAGGTCACGCGACCTCCAGCGATCCAGGGGCAGGACGTCTGGCCCATAGCCCCGAGCAACATCTTGCAGGCTGAGCATGCAGCTGTCATGTGCAGGGCGCCGCAGGGTCACGCGGCGGCCCTCCCCAGGGCTCCGGCAGCGCAGTCCTCCAGCAACAGGCCGGCAGCCTCGCTGGCACCGCTGCATAGCTTGTCGCGGGCGTGGTGCTGGATTGTGGCGGCATTGGAGCCCCACTCCTCGGCACTGCGCCTGTACGATCGCGGAGAGGGCACGGTGCTCACGGTCCGCCTCGCCGACCTGTAGGCCCTGCACCTTAGTGCACTGAGTGGCGACGGGGGCGAAGCGCCGTACCTCCAAGGGATCGTGGCAGGCGCGGCCGCGACACGCTTCCGCCGGCAGAGCGGAGGAGATGCCCTCCGCCTGGTCATGGCGGAGAACATGGGGCCGTGGCTCCGGGCGTTCTCCACGTCCAGGTGGAAGGTCGAGGGCGAGCGGGAGAAGTTCGCCGACGCGTGGCGCCGCTGGGAGGAGGAGCAGTTTCCCATGGGGGGAACGCTGCACCTGCTGCAGCCACCAAGCGTGCCAGCGGTACGGCCTGCGGCATCTCCGACCGCGGCGGCGAGGCAGGCCCCGAAAGCGGCGCCCAAGCCGCCGCCCAAGAGGAGCCCCGCGCCTCAGTATGGCGCCTATGCCAACATTTGGTACGTGCTGCAACACTTCGTCGGTGACTTGGCCACGGAGCAGCGTGGGACAAAGGCGATCAACGTCCGCCTCTGGTCTCGGCTGGATCGGGCTGGTCACTGCACATGGAAAGCTGGCGCGCAGTGCCGGCCCACCCACCTCCACCCCAAGGACCTGCTTGATCACATCCAGCGGGACCATGTGACTTATCCGGCGCAACGGGACCAGGCGCTGGCCATGCTGGCTGGCGTTATGTCTGGAGGCCAGGCGGGGCCTTTCGCGTCATCCCAGGCGAGGTCCAGAGCGCTCATGCTGCCCACGGGTGCCCGCCCTGCGGCAGAGCGCGGGGCGTCGCCGTCGGCGGCGCGATCTGGAGCGATTGGGTCTGTAGCACAGCGTGGGGCAGTGACTTCTACGGGGAGTACGGCGGCAAGTACATCCGGCGGACAGGCCGAGGGTGGGCCCGCCGCATCTGCCGGGTCTCAGCAGACGACGGCCACCTCGGCCGGAGGCCAACGGGGACAGGGGCCACCTCGCCGGCCGCCCGCGCCGGGTGCAGGTGGTCCCCCTGAACCTGCTGTGGGCCCCCCTCCGTCCGGTGATCCGGATCCGGCGGGGGGCCCCGGTCCACACGTGCAGCCATGAAGGGGCCCCGCCTCCGACACCCCAGCGGGGGTGTCCTGGAACGTCCAGGGCTCGATGCGGGGGGACGGCGTACCAGTGGCCCCAGGTATGCTTGACGGCGAGGCAGTGGCGGTGGGCATCATGAAGGCCGAGGGTGCCATCCTGGGCCTCTTCCAGGAGACCGGCCTGCAGGACCCTCAGGGTGTGGTGCACTCGGAGAATCAGTGGCGTCACCATGGGTATCATGCGTACCCAGGGGTGGATGCCCGGGCAGCGTTGGCGGCAGCGGTGCGCGGCGGGCTCTTGATTGCCCTTCGGGCGGACGTGTTCGCCGCGGAGGAAGTTGGAGACATCGTGGACATCATGCCGGGCAAGGCCATGGCCCTCGACGTGGTGACCGCAGGTGGCACCCTCACCGTCATCAACGTCCACGGCCCGGGCAGCGGCGGCGACTCCTGGGCGTCTGAGGCGTCCTTCTGGGCTGACTTGGCCACGTACGCGGCAGCCAAGAGCGCGGGAGGCACCAGAGCCGTGCTCCTCGGAGGGGACTTCAACGTATGGCTGGAGTCCACGTGGCACCCCACCACGAGGAGGTTCCAAGCCCTGTGGGAACAGTGTGGTTTCCACAGGGCAGGCCCCGAACGGGAGGAGGACAGGAGGCCCACGAGGGCAGGGCACCGGCTGGACTCCTTCCTTCTGAACTCGCCTCTAGTCCCATGGGCGGCGCGTGAGCGCCCACACTTGGCGCCGGGGCAGTCTCCAGCGTCGCTGGGGTCAGATCATGCCCCTGTGGTCCTGGACCTCCCACTGGCGGTGGCCGGCAAAGAGAGGGTCACCAGGATGGTCTACTCGCACGCCCAAGGCAGTCTGCATGCCATACGCCCGGACTCCCCGGTGTTCGTGAGGCGGCGGCGGCAGTACTGCAGAAGGCCTGCGGCGATCGGCGGCTGCAGGCGTGGCTCTCGTCAGACCAGGACACTGCCAGCATGGGCACGTCGGAGGTGCAAGCGGTCTTCGACCTGCTCTACGCCTTCCGTGATGACGTATCCAGGGTCACGGGAGTGCGCATGCCATCGGGCAAGGACCCGCAGTACCTGTACGGGCAGGCGGAGACTGAGGAGTCTCTGTCCCAGGTCCTCTCGGATCAGCAGGCCCTGGCCTGGCGCGCCCATCAGCTGTGGCAACGAGACGCGGCAGCGGCCGGACTCCACTCCCAGAAAGCGACTGCCCTGCTACAGCACCTCCGGGGGGTGGACCCCGACCTATCCCCCGCCTTGGTGGAGGACCTACGTGCCGCGTTGGACCAACAGCTCCACCAGCTAGAGACACGCGTGGAGGAGCTGCGGAGTGTCCTCAGGAGCAACAGGCGCCGGTCCATCAAGGACTATTGGCGGGGCAGGGTACTGAAGCGGTACCCAGAACCCCATGGCTAGGGCAGGCCATACAACCGGTCTCCGGTCCACTAACCCCATGTACGGAAGGGAAGACGCCCGTTGACGCCCGGTGCGAGCCCGGCGGGAGCACGTTTCGTGCCGTAAAGCCCCGAATCGGCAACCGATGCCCCGCCAGCGGAGATTTGTATATCAGAATATCAGGAATCAACAGGGTTTTATTTTCATATTGTTTCCGTCAATTTTTACGCTTCCGTTCTGATATTCACTGTTTTGGCAGCTGGCGGTTAGCTCGCGACTTTAGCGTAACCGCCAGTTTAACTGTTATATACAGATATTTTAGCGCAAATCGTGACGAAGACTCTAAAGTCTTCAGGAATTGCATTGATGCATCCGCAATTTTCACATCTTACACTCGCAACCTTAATCCGAATTTTTCAGGATGTCGAAATCGGATTTTCGACTCGACATCCCCGCACTTGATTTTACCTCTTTCGAGTGGACCTACGTGCTTCCCTATGCACGAATCAACTTTCCTTTTGTCTTGCCCTCCATTTGTCTTAGAGATATGGTTAAAACAAAGTTGATTCGTGAGGCCACTTGTGAGGGTCATATCTCGTGCCGCTTGCGAGGAATGACAGTAAGGAAACGTGGGATGTATTCACAATACTCCCGACGTAATTTAGGAAGCCTTATATGCCTTGCGTCTCCACATGTGCGCGCTAGCGTGATGGATCATGGTCAAGAGGGTAGAGTTTGTGTCATAACTCTTTGGCCATGATATTGCGTGCGTTAAGATAACTTTCGAGTGTAGCGCGCGAGTGTTGGTGTTGCATAGGAACTCTCCTTGAGTTCCTATGAGCGATTGACACAAAGTTATGCCCTTGGGGGGGCATGACATATCGTGGGGAGAGCTACCTTTTTGGGCAATATATGGTATGTGCCATGTGTAGTGTTGCGTGCCCATTTGGCGGGTCCATCGCTCCAAGCCAAACCCGCCAATGGACCTCATATTGTGCAAGCCCCTTCTCCATACTCCCCACGATCAATTGCAAGACTAACCTTGGTGGAGGGAAGCTTGTGTGGCGATCCCAAAGCGATGCGTTGGGAGCAAGGTGTGTGTTTTGCAATTTTCCATATTTTCATGTGCCCACTTGGGAAGTAGCGCTCGTAACCTTTCAAAGCGCCCCAAGTGGAGCACATATGTGGAATCGAAGGTCATTGGTGTCAAGTCATTGTGTTTAGAAGGATCAAATTATTGCACGATCCAAGCCGAGGATATTATAATATAATTGTGCACCTTTCGAGGCAATTTTGTGTGTCTTTGTGCCAATTTTGCTGTTTTTGGCCCGTCATGATGTCAAGTGGCGACCTTGTATCTCAAGGTTGCGCTCAATTGACATCATAACCCAAGTATGTTATGAGGGTACATACTTCGGTGCCCAACATATCTTGGACCCGGCGAATAACTCCTCTTGGGCTTGGCATACCGTGGCCGCCATGATGGCGATTTGGGACTATCCCAAATCATGGGCTCACTTGGCGACCCTGCCATTCCCAAAACCGGAGGAGTTGGGCGACACCCAAAAGATATGTTGGACACATATGACTTGATACCAATCCTATGGCACACTCCGGTCCAAGTCGGGCATATGCCTCATTTGCCCCGACCATGAGTGTGCGCATTTTTGGCCAGTTTGAGCAATTTTCCACTTTTGCTGCCCGCCGTGCACTATGTTCAGCCCACCCGTGCACGCCGGATGCATGGACCAATGGACCATATATGACATGGGTGTTATGCATATTGGTCCCCATGGTTCACATACCACGTGGGCGAAGCGGAGCAACCTTCGTTAAGGTGCTAGCCCAAAGTGAGTGTGGGCAATTTTGCCATTTTGGCATTTGTGGACCCAATTTGGATCGTCACCACGCCAAGTGGCATGGAGATCTTTGAGAGCCAAGAGCATGGGAGTCTCTGTTGCACTCCCGATGGATCGCGTATGGAATGGCGGATCCGATCTCCAAGCCGGCGTGGAGATATACTATTGGGAGCACCCCGAATTTTGGCTCATTTCAGGCAGCCAAAATGACCCCATTTTGGGACCCCAATTTCAACCCCCCGTGTGGTCAGTTGGCGGCCCCCCATCTCTATGCCCACAGGGAGCCCGGACCTAATTCCACGTTGTACACTCAGATATGAGTCCTAGGTCCTGCCTCCTAACCTGTGAGCCATTGGCCTTGCCCTGGCCGGGCGAGCCACGTGTGGGAATGACGCCAATTTTGGTCGTTTTGGCATCATGACCCCACTTGACAAATCCGTGTTGCCCTGATGCTGGGACCTCAGAGGGAACCAGGTTGGGTGAGGGCTCCAGGGAGTTTGTACTCGAAGGGCATGGGGTCAGTTGCCTCGTCCCTACCTCTGGCGGGTCCGGACGAGGGGTCAATTTTGGAGATTTTGGAGCTAATATCAGTTTGGGCTGAAACAGCCCATTTTCAGCTACCAACTCCTAGGGGATAATGGCGGAGCCATGTCTCTGGCTCAGAGGGGAGTTGAAACCTGCCGTTAGGGGAGCATAGGGAGCCACTGTTGGTTGGCCTTGAAGCCCCTTGGTTCCGAGGAACTCGCCTGTGGCTGGGCGGATCACCTCCCCTATTGGCAGGGTTTCAGGGTCCGGACTGAGCAGGGCATGGGTTGTGTTTGAGCCCCCACCCCCACCAGCCACTGAGAAGGTCGGACCTGGGATTGGGATTTGAGTTAGGACTGAGTGTCCATTGTCCTGTGATGCCCTTACCCCAGTCCAGTCTTAACCCCATGTGTACATATCCTGATGTGTTGTTGTACATACTTTTGTTCCCTCTTTGCACAGTGGCAAGGATTCTGAAACGCTTTGTCACATGACATGAGCGCATTGATGCCCCTGTGAGCGTAGTGCTTTGCCTGCCTGCTCACTTGCGCGTGTCCACCGCAGCGTCCCGTGGCCAGGCCCCCCACGGGAACGCGTCAAAAGCGTTTCACCGCCGCGGGGTTACCCATCCCTCGCGTGCCACTCGGGGCCACCAACCCCGAGCAGCGCAGCGCAGCAGCTCGCAGCTCGCAGCTCGCAGCGCAGCGCAGCAGCTCGCAGCGCAGCGCAGCGGCTCGCAGCGCCGCCCAGCGACAGCGCCGAGTTCGTCACGGAGCCCGCAGCGCCGTCCAGAGCATCGCCCTGACCGCGCCGCGACCGTGAAGGAGGTGGACAGACCAGGACTCCCTCATCAGCGAGTCCTATCGGCCGACCAGCAAGGCCGCACACCCAGTCGCGTCAACCACCTCCACAACCACCGGCTGACCAGCACCAGCCGCACTCCCAGTCCAGTGCTACATCATCCACCTCAACAACAGCCCCATCGAGAGCATCGATGGTGAACTGGGACGAGGCGGGCAAGAAGTGGCCGCAGCCCCACCCCCATGCGGCACGCCTACTGCGTAGGTTGCTATGGGGTCAGCAGTACCGCCACAGCAATCCCCAGTGCGAAGGTGGCATGCCCGGGAGCTTCGAGCTCCGTGAGGACATGGGCGAGAACCGCCTGCGGGCAGTGGAGGAGTGGCTGCGGGCGGAAGGGTACGAGTACCGCTTCCGCCACAAGCGCTGGAGGACCTGAACCCGCCCTGACAGGCCAGGCGAAGGGCTGCGTCCCGACGGGATTGAGGAGGACGAGATGCCCAACGAGTACCCGTCGGGCGCCTCCATCAATGTCTCCATGTGGGACATGATCGAGAAGGAGTTCCCGGCGTTGGGGAACGAGCTCAGGCTGCAGGGCAGCAGCAGCGCGTCTCCTGGGAAGGAGAAGCGTTCCGCCGGGGACAGGAGGCGGGACAGGAAGGGGCGGGAGTACCAGGAGTACCTGGCCGCCGAAGCCGCCCAAGGCGCCAAGGGCGGAACCCCAGCCCACAGCCCCCAACGGGCCAATGGTGGTCACCACCCCGGCCACGCCACCCTTGGTGACTTCATGGAAGTTGCCAAGCAGACCAAGGCCAAGCCCCGTACGCTGCTCCTGAGGCCCCAGCAGGCCCCAGCAGGCCCCAGCAGCGACGTGGAGTCGGCCCACCGCGGGAGGACGCCGGCCGACCAGGCCAGCTCCAGCAGCAGCGCCGCTCCCACCCAAAGGGACGTGGCGCGCGCCTGTGAGCACGCCTGTGGGGTGCCCTGCAACCTTCGGGTTGCCCGGCAACGGGCCATGCAGCAGAACGCTACCGTGGAGGGCGCCGTCGGCATCGCCCATGAGGAGGCCACCGAGTGGGGCAGAGGCATGGGCTACCACGCCTCGACCGTTGCAGCCATCGCGGCCGGTCTCACGGCTGCGGCCGCCCATGAGGCAGTGGCTGCCCGGATCAGGGCAGCCAACGAGGAAGGCCGGCTGACGCAGGAGGCCATTGCCTGCAAGGAGGCCGAGATGAGGGCGCTGGAGGAGGCGCTTGCCCAAGAGAGGGCAAAGAAGGAGGCGGAGGAAAGGGCTCATGAATTGCGACGGCTAAGGCCCAGGCGGACGCCGCCAAGAAGGACGCCATCGAGGCCGCGCGACGGAAGGTCGCTGAGGAGAGGGCCAAGACGGAGGCGGAGCTGGCGGCGTTGGAAGCGGACAAGGCTCGGCTGCAGCAGGTCCGGGAAGCCGAAGCGGCTCGGGCCCGGGAGGAAGCCGAAGCGCGAGCTGCCGCAGCCACAGCCGCCGCAATGGAGGAGGCAGAGGCCAAACTCCGCCGCGAGACTCCCCCGGGAGGATCACGAGTGGAGACCCTTCGAAAGCTTTTCGAAGGGGACGCCTCCTCCAAGATGACGCTGGACGAGGCCGACACGGGCAGCAGTGGGAGCAGTGGCCCCACCGCCCACCGACGGAGGAAGGGTAAGGGGAAGACCCCCGAGAGGCCACGGAGGCCAGCGAGCGGACACCCCCACGACAGTGACCCCTTCTTCACCGCCAGCGACAGGGATGAATGAGGCCGCCGACATCGCCAAGTGGTGGCTTGGACGGGCGGAGGAGGCGGAGACGTCCCCATGGAACCGGAAGGTGAGGATGAGGATCTCCCTCCTCCCTACCGGAGCTCGGAGTCTTCCGAGACCGAGACGCCCAGGTGGGGCGACATGGACGAGGATGACGACATGGACTTCGGCATCACGAAGAAGCGCCCATCCTCGGACCCACCGAGGCGACCCGGCGGAGACCCACCGGGACCCCCTGGCGGAGGACCATCAGGACCCCCCTGGAGGACGCCATCCAAGTGGACCCCCTGGAGGCGGACCACCGGGCGGGGGAGGACCACCTGGACCGGGTGGACCCGGCGGAGGCCCTCCTGGAGGACCCCCTGGGGACCCTGATGACCCACCAGGGAACGGCGACCCG
Organism: Eutreptiella sp. 'Long Island Sound 2002'; assembly: GCA_964036045.1. Lineage (NCBI taxonomy): Eukaryota > Euglenozoa > Euglenophyceae > Eutreptiales > Eutreptiaceae > Eutreptiella > Eutreptiella sp. 'Long Island Sound 2002'. The sequence goes on along the minus strand of OZ038379.1, from coordinate 97,243,575 downwards.
GATACCACCTGGCGGTGGATTGTCTACCTCCGCAGGAGGGTCCAGTTCCTCGAGCGCGAGGTAGACACGGGCAAGGGCGAGATGAATCGCATCGCAGGGTCGCCGCGCGCGCGCAGAGAGAGCTGGACATCGCCCGGAGCGAGACCAAGTCGCTGAACAAGGTCATCAGCGGCCTGCAGCAGAGGCTGGACGCGCTGGAAGCCCGTGGGAGCGTCGGCAGCGACCACCCACCCCTGGAGTCTGGCTCGTCGGACGACGGCTGCGGACCCGGACCAGGTCCAGGCAGACCCCACGCCCCCGGCGGAGCCCCCAGGAGTCGCCCCGGCGCCAGTGCCCCCTCTCTCACCGCCCCCTCTCACCACAGCGCGGGCCGCCGCAACGAGCGCGTGCCGCCCGGCAGTGGCAGTGAGGATTGGCGTGATGAGTGGCTCAGCGCGGAGTACCGCAACCGCCGTGCTCCACCGCGGACACTGGTACGCCCCCGGCGCCCCGCACCAGCCCCGGAGCCAATCCCAATGGCTGGTGGACGTTATGGTGGACTCAGGGATGAGGTCCCCAGAGGAGACGTGGAGTGGGATGTCGGCGAAGGTGAGGACCTGGACCTGGACCTGGAGGAGTTCGACATCAGCCCGCCGTGTGGTGTACGACGGGAGGCCGCTGAACGCAGCCGCCGGCGCCGTGATGAGGATGCGTACATGGAAGGAGTACGGCGTGAACATCTAGGTTCAGCGTACATGGAGGAACCGCGGCGTAGCCACAGGGATTCCATGGAGGAGATGGACGTGGCGGCCGTGGGAGTCCGTGGGCGAGGCCGATGGGAACCTCGGTCGACCTCGCGGCCGGCGTTCATGGTCTCTAAGGCCGCGGATGCCGCCGTGTGGGAAGACTTGAAGAACATCAAGCCCCCCATGTACGATGGCAACCCCCTCAACCTCGACCGCTTCTTGGAGAAGCTGGACGATTGGGGGCTGACCGTCACTGAAGACATGCCTCCCGCGGATGCGGAGAAATATGTCTTCAGACGGTTCAGGTACCGCCTGCCGGAAGTGCTCGGAGAGCTATACTTCCTGGCGACCAAGGAGGGGAGAATCAAGACCCTCAAGGAAGCCAAGAAGTGGCTCAACGAGCAGGAGCGGGTGGACGCTCCGCAGGTGGCTGCCAAGCGGTGGATCCATCAAGCTTCAGCATGATGGACGGGAGATTCGCCTACGGGACTGGCGAGACTTCCGAGGGCATTACACCCTCTTCCGCCGCAACGTGGAGGATTGGAACGAGGGTGATGAGCAGGCTCGCCTGCTCTCCATGCTGCCGGAGGCATGGATCAAGAGGGTCACCAAGGAGGAATCCAAGAGGGCCAAGTCCAACCACACGGTCAAGATGATGCTCCCCAAAGAGTATCATACGAACGTGGTGGCTTGGACGAGGAAGAACGTGGCCCGGGATGTCAAACGGCACTCCCTGCGGAACGCTCTCCTCATCACCGTCTCGGGCGATCGCGAGAAGACCTCGATGTGGCGCCTTGACGAGTGTGAGTTGAGCGGCCAGACCATCTGGCTGCAGGCCATTATTGCGCGGATTAGCTGCGACGAGATCCTGGAGTGGGTTGGCGAGGAAGTACTCAAGGAGTACCGAAACCTCCACCACACCCGCGGGTTGGGGCCCGGCGACCGCGACGTCAACTACGTTGGCGAGGGACCTGGCGGGGAAGCTGCCATGGACCCAGCGGGAGCCGGCGGCGATGAGACTCTCGTCGACGATGACGACGACAATGAGCCCGCCAAAGTGGCCGTTTGTGCCTTCGTGGCCAAAAACCTGAGCGCGGGGGGCAAACCGGGAAACTGGAAGCCCCTGCAGCAGGGTTGGAGGAAGCAGGAGAAGAGGGACCCTCGCCGCATTGGCGACCCTCCGCTGTCCTTTGGGGAGTTCATACGAGCTCACCCTCAGGGCTGTTTCGTGTGTTATGGGAGGAATAAAGGCTTCAACCATGACCACCGAACATGCCCCATCCACCAGGCCGACACGGAGGCCTACAAGAAGGCGCACGGGTCGAAGAAGCGTGCACCCACGGGTATCCGGGAAGCCAAGGTGGAGGTGGACAGGGACGAGCTCTCCAAGCTGGTGTCGCAGGGGACCGAGTTGGCCAAGGAGATCCAGGAGATCAAGAGGAACTGGGTCCCCAGGTCGGACAACAAGAACAAGGGGAACAACCAGAACGACCAGAACAAGGACAAGGACAAGAAGCCTACTCGTAGGGAAAGGAAGAAGGGCGTCAACGAGGTTGATGCGGAGGAAAACACCCCTTCTTCCACAACCGACGCCCCCTAGCGGAGCCCCTGCAGCCAAGGGCCCCAGCTAGGGCGGTCGCAGGATGGTGACGTGGGAAGCGCCGAACCATCCCAGTCGGGAGTCCATAAGCACAAAGGCACTGCCGCGGGCGGAAGGCCCGGTCCGGCACCCAGTCGCGGAGGCGGGCTGAGGGCAAGTGAAGGCACGAACCCTTGCACCCGTCCGTCCTTCGCGACCAAGAATGTGTTTGATGTACTTCAAGATCTATCCCAGAGTATCGGAGGATCACCCGGACCGCAGCTGGATGCTGCAGATGGGCAGCCTGAGCCCATTGTCCACGACCTGCACCAGTCGCTTGTTGAGCTTCTGGAACGGCCAGAGATCCTGAGTTTGCACGCCGTGCGCCGTGTCGGTCGCGAGCGGCAGTTGCATCTTAAGGTCCGTGCCTTATGCGGGGAAGTGGAAAAGGTTTTCGACGTGTTGGTCGACACGGGAGCTCAAGTCAGCTTGGTCAAGGCTGGCCTACTTCCACCAGAGTGTCTGACCGACAGTCGGAAACCTGTCAGGCTGAAGGTGGCGAACGGCCAGTACATGGTTGGGGGCACGATAGAAGCGGCCATTGGGCTGCAGTTCGTGAACCATCGTGAGCTGAGCCGCCCAGACCTCGGCAAGGAAATCCTCCTGCACGGTCGCTTCTACGAGGCCGAGATGGACTGGGACATGATCGTTGGGTACGACTTCATGATGGAGACGGACTCCGGCGTTCTCCCGGCCCAGGCCTCGATGACCCTGTACCAGGACGACCAGCTCTCGCGGCTATCGTCACCTGAGCACCATGTGGAATGCCAATGGATCCACCCCGAACGCAATCAGCTCGAAGTGGCCGCACTGGACACTGAGCCAACTGGTCCTGCAAACCAGGAGTACGGCGTAATGCCGGAAGTGGCGAGCCAAGTTGTCGCCGACTTGGGAGCTTCGGATCTGGCCCTGGATGCGTTCTCATCAGGAACCTCCGCCCATCTTCGGGTGTGTGAGAAGTACTGGAGCGCACAGGACTCCGCGTGGAAGAAGCACTGGGGTCCGCATCAGGGCTTGATGTGGCTCCATTGCCCTCGATGGGACATTCCAAGAGCGATAGCGAAGATTCGCAAGGACCGCTCCAAGGCAGTGCTGGTTGTTCCTATGGGATGCACCGAGGAGGAAAGTACCCGACATTGGGTAGCCTCATTGACCAACATGACCTTAAACAAGGTCGTCCTACCGGCTGGAGAGAGTGTCTATCAGGACGCTAAGGGACAGCCCATGCCACCCCAGAGATGGCCAACGGAATTCCACTATGTGGATGGGGGCCTTGATCAGGCCGACGCCACGGACTTCGTGTGTGTCAACCGCATCATAGCGGAGCCATGGAGGCAATGCTTTGCGGTTCCCCCCTCTGACATCGGAGAATCGGAAGACCCCCTCACTGAAGAGGAGTTGGATCTGGTTCAGGGGTATATGGATCAGCCCTTTCACGACTGGGGAAGCCAGCGTGAGGGCAAAGGCCAGGACAAAGCCTGGTGGGAAGTGGACTCAATCGTTTCCGGTTCCTATGATGGGAATACCTTCGTTCAGAGGGTGCTGGATCACATGTCCAACCAGGACGAGCCGCCTGGCGGTAACCCACCAACCTACGGCGATCTGTTCCGAGGCAAGACCAGAGATGGCCCTTTGGGCCACCTGGGAAGACCACCTGAGCCGAAACCGAGCGGGGTCGCTACCCCTCAAGTAAGCTCCGTGGTTCAAGTGCCCGGAAAAGCCAAGGCGGAGTCCGATGACTGCCCCAAGATCCAGGCATTGAGGGCCAGGCTGAAGCAGAAGTATGGTGATACCTTCTTCAGCGGTAAGCCTGTGTTTCCCCCACCGGTGCGTGGACCGTATGGCGAGGCCAAGATACGACTGAAGCAGGACCCCCGTGTGTATCGTCACCGGGAGTTTGCCCTGAGGGGCGAGAGGAAAGAGGCCATGGAGAAGATCCTCCGTGACTTCATGCAGAGAGGCTGGCTTGAGCCGTGCCACTCCGAATGGGCCTCTCCGTGCTTCGTCGTCCCCAAGAAGGTTGCCGGTGAGTGGCGGCTCGTGGTCGACTACCACGGCCTAAACGCCCAAACGCAGCACGACAGCTATACGCTGCCCCTCATTGAGGACATGCTGCAAAAGCAACACCGGCGGAGGATCTTCACGGTGATTGACCTGAAACACGGTTATCATCAGATGCCTCTCGCCGAGGAGTCCCGTGCCTGCACAGCCATGAGCACCCCACTTGGACCTCTCCAGTGGAAGGTGATGCCCATGGGCGTTACCAACGGCAATGCGGCTTTTCAGCGGATGCTGGAGAACCTGCTTGAGCCGGTGCGTGACTGTGCGGACCCCTTCGTGGACGACGTGATCATCGGGTCCGGGGACCCCAGTATGAGCTACGAGGAGCTCCTGGAGGCACATGAAAGGGACGTCACTCGAGTGCTGGACCTTCTGGTTCGGCACAAACTCACGGGCAGCAGTGACAAGGCCACCATTGCGGTAAGCGAGGTGGTCTTCGCTGGCCACGTAGTTGGGAACGGGCAGCGAAAGCCCATACCTGGCAAGGTGGCTGCGATTGAGCACTGGGAAAAGCCCAAAACGGTCTCTGAGCTACGGGCGTATCTGGGGTTCTGCAACTACTACTCGGGGTATATCAAAATGTATGCCGAGTATGCAGCCCCCATGACGACCATGCTCAAGGGCAACCGAGAGGAGACCAAGAAGGGGTCCAAGAAGGCTCTGGTCTGGGATGCTGATTCCGACCGTGCCTTTGAGGGGATGAAGCAGGCGCTGCTATCCGCAGTGGGTCTGCACCTCGTGGATCCCGACCGAGGATTCGTCCTGCGCACCGATGCTTCCGACTACGCCGTTGGCGCTGTGTTGGAGCAAGTGCTTAACGACGGGAGGCACGTGCCCGTGGCCTTCTGGAGCCGAGTCCTGGCAGAAGGCCAGAGACGGACGTGGACGCCCCGTGAAAAGGAGGCGTATGCCATCGTCATGGCTCTCAGGAAATGGGCTGGGTACATAGCCCTCCATCCCGTCACCGTCTGCACCGACCATCAGAGTCTGCAGTCGTGGCACAAGGAGCACGTGGACACCCCCTCAGGTCCCGCCTCCCGACGGGCAAGATGGCATGAGACCTTGGCCAAGTTCGACCTCACGGTTGTGTATATTCCTGGAAAGGATAACACCGTGGCGGACTGTCTCAGTAGGTGGGCCTATCCCGCCAGCAAGGGCATGACGGATATCTCTGCCCATGGCGATGAGGCTGAGACCGCTGAGGCCAAGAAGATCATTGAGATGGAGCGCCTGATGGAGGAGGAGGGTGTTAAATGCTTCGTCGTCATGGCTGCGGATGCCCCCCTCGGAAAGAGGGTGAGCAGAGCGGTCAGGGTACTCGCCCCTGAGGGAGCTGAGTCCGACAAGCACCTCTTCCCGGAGTCTTGCCTCCAGGACGACTGGACCGACGACTACGCGAAGTCTGAGGCCTTTGCGGCCGAGTATAGGGCTGTGACCGACCCTGATGATGGGCAGAAGTGGCCAAAAGGGCTGACTGAGGAGGATGGCAAGCTCTACCGAAATGGTAAGCTGCTAGTACCGGAGTCCCGGGTGCTCGAGCTATGTAAAGCTTGGCACCACCACATGCTGCACCCCGGGCTCAAGAAGCAAGCCCTTGACATGCAGCGTCGGTTCGAGATCGACCATATCGTTCTCTACACCGCCATCAAGAAGGTCAGGAAGGGTTGCTCGGTCTGTCAGGCCTGCAATCCCGATAACCGGAACGTCAAGGGGGAAGCCCAATGGACCCCGGTTCCTGACCAGCCCATGGAGAGCGTGGCCATGGACGTCTTTTCCATGCCCGAGGTCCACATTGGCAAGGAGACCTTTGACTGTGTGGTTCTCTGTGTGGACCGCCACAGCGGCTACGTTGTAGCCGTTCCGGCACAAAAAAAGGGGTTGTTTGCCAAGGAAGTGGCAGTCATGATGATTCGTCATTGGCTGACCGTCTTTGACATCCCCCGCACCATTTGCAGTGACCGAGGGCCCCAGTTTACTGGTGGCTGGTTCAAGGCTATGTGTTCCCTCATGGGAATACGTCACGCCAAGAGCGTCGCCTATCTCAGCCGGTCTAACGGCCGTGCTGAAGTGGCTGGAAGGCAGCTGTTGGAGAAGCTGCGCAAGATTCACATCACCAATCCACGTCGGAACTGGTTTGAGGAGATGTGGCCCGCTCTGAAGGCCCATCATGACACCCCCACACCGGGTGGTTTGTCCCCTCACCAGATTCTGTTCGGCAGGGACCCCCTCGGTCGAGGACTTCCCTTGTCTGGTGATGGTATGGCCATGGATGCCAAAGAATTCTTCGCGCGGCAAGAGCAAACGGCGCGGGACATCCGCCAGCAGCTCGAGAAGGAGCATGCTGAGCGTCAGAAGTCCGCCCCAAGCTCGACAGCGCAGAAGTTCAGGGTGGGAGACCCGGTGTGGGTGATCAGAACCCGCCCTATGGGCACCCACCGCACCAAAACCTCGTTCACACCCGGCGAGGTGGTCCGCAGGATTGGTGAGGACACCTACCGCATCAAGGTGGGTCACGGACAGTTCCGGGAGCGCCACGAGAGTCAACTCCGTGTGCGGGAACCCGACCTCCGTTGCCAACATGTGTCCCTGAGCTATGCCGCACATGAGGCTGATTTGGACGACGACTATGCTGAGCAGGACGACTATACGGTCGAGAAGATCCTGGCTCAGCGTCCGAAAGCCTCGGCACCCGGAGGTCTGGAGTTCAAGGTTCGTTGGCGAGGCTATGGGCCGTCCCACGATACCTGGGAACCCGTCTCCTCGTTCGTGCCGCGGGTCAATACTCCCTTCATGGAGTACATCCGCAAGCACAAGACCAAGATCCATGTCTCGGACTTGGCAGCACTCACCCGGGCGATTGCAGCCAGGGGTGCCTGATCAGCGCCCTGAGCTCTCCCCTGATGCATTTTTAGCGCTTGTGAGGTCGACCGATCGTCCCTTACTTGCTTGCTCTCTTCCATCTTTCGGTGACCTGCCATCAGAGTGGCCATACACCCCCCCCTGCTGAATCCAGAGGAGGATGGCCCCTCTCTTCAACTCTTGTTCGTCACTCCCCCCCCTGCTGAATCCTTGGGAAATCAGGTAGGGCGACTGACCTTCATATTTATGAGCTCTTGGGGCCTTGAAGCCCATACGACGTTGCGCAACGGATGCCGCTGTCATCGGCATTGCGATGTTTGGTGTGTGGTCTGGTCCCATGGCATTTGCGGGATCCAGACCAGTCGACGTGTGTCTCGAGACTATATATGGCCTGAACTCAGGCATTTTCCTGTTCACCCTCCTGCATATGCCTTATCCTAACCAGGGCGTGGTTTGGCGCTCTGTTCAGAGTGTGTTTACACGCCTATTACCCCGCTCATTGCTTATTTTTCTGCCCCCCCAGGATATGTGCATTTGTATGTTACGATTGTCAGCCCATCACCGACAGATGGACTGTTTTCTCCCCCCCGAGGGGATGCGAATCGAAATACAGAGGCGCCCTGAGTCGCCGTTTACATGCTTTTACTTTAGGTCCAGCCTGGACCTGTACCTAAGTACAGATTCTTCTGTTTGAGTGCCCGTGATACCGTGTGCCCTATTCGCTGTGATGTCGAGATCCTGATGGCGCCAGGCGGGAAGCCCAGTTGCCTGACTACACTCCCAGCGGTCCGCCACTGTCAGTCCCAGTGTGAGCCTACCAACTCGCAGACGCACTTGCAGTCGGATGGCGGCCTCCGGTGCTCCTGACCTCGGTCAGTCTGCCTGGGAAACTGGTGGTTTGAGGAGTGGACGCCTCCGCCCACACTGCATGAGGACTCCCTCATGTATGGCCTTCGTGGTAATAGGGCGAGGGAAAAGACGGCCTTGATGCCCGATCCCTTAAGGAGGAGTTCGTTCGGCTGTACCACTCTGGACTCGCGTCGTATGGATATGGACATGGTGCGCCCGAGGAAGGACCCGTGGGGACTCTCCCCCAGCCGGCGGGCCTTGGGAAGCTTGGGGTAGCCTGATGGATCTTTGTGGTCGCTCTCGACCTGTGGGACCACCTCGGTCGTCGTGTGACGCCTATGTTGGCTGTGTATGCCACTGCCACTGTGGTGGTGACCGTAGCAGCCGGCACCCGGTGCGCCTGGTATGGGTTAACGGGTCCTTTGGATGCCGAACAATCGCCGCCAGGACCCGGGACTTGATACTTGATACTATACGTGCAGTTACTAACAGCTACAGCACCGTACCTGTATTACTGTGGGATTTGGGCAGCCTAGCCTGCGAATCAGCCTGAAGTGAGGATGTGACACCCCCCCCTTCAGGAAATGGTCCTGGGTACCCGCTGCCATGCGTGGGTGTTATCGAGCCCCCCCCAGGGTTTGCTCTAAGGAGGGGGGTGAAGCGGTACCCAGAACCCCATGGCTAGGGCAGGCCATACAACCGGTCTCCGGTCCACTAACCCCATGTACGGAAGGGAAGACGCCCGTTGACGCCCGGTGCGAGCCCGGCGGGAGCATGTTCCGTGCCGTAAAGCCCCGCATCGGCAACCGATGCACCGCCAGCGGAGATTTGTATATCAGAATATCAGGAATCAACAGGGTTTTATTTTCATATTGTTTCCGTCAATTTTTACGCTTCCGTTCTGATATTCACTGTTTTGGCAGCTGGCGGTTAGCTCGCGACTTTAGCGTAACCGCCAGTTTAACTGTTATATACAGATATTTTAGCGCAAATCGTGACGAAGACTCTAAAGTCTTCAGGAATGGCATTGATGCATCCGCAATTTTGACATCTTACACTCGCAACCTTAATCCGAATTTTTCAGGATGTCGAAATCGGATTCTCGACTTCGACATCCCCGCACTTCATTTGACCTCTTTCGAGTGGACCTACGTGCTTCCCTATGCACGAATCAACTTTCCTTTTGTCTTGCCCTCCATTTGTCTTAGAGATATGGGCAAAACAAAGTTGATTCGTGAGGCCACTTGTGAGGGTCATATCTCGTGCCGCTTGCGAGGAATGACAGTAAGGAAACGTGGGATGTATTCACAATACTCCTGACGTAATTTAGGAAGCATTATATGCCTTGCGTCTCCACACGTGCGCGCTAGCGTAATGGATCATGGTCAAGAGGGTAGAGTTTGCGTTATAACTCTTTGGCCATGATATTGCGTGCGTTAAGATAACTTTCGAGTGTAGCGCGCGAGTGTTGGTATTGCATAGGAACTCTCCTTGAGTTCCTATGAGCGATTGACACAAAGTTATGCCCTTGGAGGGGCATGACATATCGTGGGGGGAGCTACCTTTTTGGGCAATATATGGTATGTGCCATGTGTAGTGTTGCGTGCCCATTTGGCGGGTCCATCGCTCCAAGCCAAACCCGCCAATGGACCTCATATTGTGCAAGCCCCTTCTGCATACTCCCCACGATCAATTGCAAGCCTAACCTTCGTGGAGGGAAGCTTGTGTGGCGATCCCAAAGCGATGCGTTGGGAGCAAGGTGTGTGTTTTGCAATTTTCCATATTTTCATGTGCCCACTTGGGAAGTAGCGCTCGTAACCTTTCAAAGCGCCCCAAGTGGAGCACATATGTGGAATCGAAGGTCATTGGTGTCAAGTCATTGTGTTTAGAAGGATTAGTTGATTGCACGATCCAAGCCGAAGATATTATAATATAATTGTGCACCTTTCGAGGCACTTTTGTGTGTCTTTGTGCCAATTTTGCCGTTTTTGGCCCGTCATGATGTCAAGTGGCGACCTTGTATCTCAGCGTTGCGCTCAATTGACATCATGACCCAAGTATGTTACGAGGGTACATACTTCGGTGCCCAACATATCTTGGACCCGGCGAATAACTCCTCTTGGGCTTGGCATACCGTGGCCGCCATGTTGGCGATTTGGGACTATCCCAAATCATGGGCTCACTTGGCGACCCTGCCATTCCCAAAACCGGAGGAGTTGGGCGACGCCCAAAAGATATGTTGGACACATATGACTTGATACCAATCCTATGGCACACTCCGGTCCAAGTCGGGCATATGCCTCATTTGCCCCAACCATGAGTGTGCGCATTTTTGGCCATTTTGAGCAATTTTCCACTTTTGCTGCCCGCCGTGCACTATGTTCAGCCCACCCGTGCAAGCCGGATGCATGGACCAATGGACCATATATGACATGGGTGTTATGCATATTGGTCCCCATGGTTCACATACCACGTGGGCGAAGCGGAGCAACCTTCGTTAAGGTGCTAGCCCAAAGTGAGTGTGGGCAATTTTGCCATTTTGGCATTTGTGGACCCAATTGGGATCGTCACCACGCCAAGTGGCATGGAGATCTTTGAGAGCCAAGAGCATGGGAGTCTCTGTTGCACTCCCGGTGGATGGCGTATGGAATGGCGCATCCGATCTCCAAGCCGGCGTGGAGATATACTATTGGGAGCACCCCGAATTTTGGCTCATTTCAGGCAGCCAAAATGACCCCATTTTGGGACCCCGATTTCAACCCCCCGTGTGGTCAATTGGCGGCCCCATATCTCTATGCCCACAGGGAGCCCGGACCTAATTCCAAGTTGTACACTCAGATATGAGTCCTAGGTCCTGCCTCCTAACCTGTGAGCCATTGGCCTTGCCCTGGCCGGGCGAGCCACGCGTGGGAATGACGCCAATTTTGGTGGTTTTGGCATCATGACCCCACTTGACGAATTGGTGTTGCCCTGATGCCGGGACCTCAGAGGGAACCAGGTTTGGTCAGGGCTCCAGGGAGTTCGTACTCAAAGGGCATAGGGTCAGTTTCCTCGTCCCTACCTCTGGCGGGTCCGGACGAGGGGTCAATTTTGGAGATTTTGGAGCTAATATCAGTTTGGGCTGAAACAGCCCATTTTCAGCTACCAACTCCTAGGGGATAATGGCGGAGCCATGTCTCTGGCTCAGAGGGGAGTTGGAACCTGCCGTTAAGGGAGCATAGGGAGCCACTGTTGGTTGGCCTTGGAGCCCCTTGGTTCCGAGGAACTCGCCTGTGCCTGGGCGGAACACCTACCCTATTGGCAGAGTTTCAGGGTCCGGACTGAGCAGGGCATGGGTTGTGTTTGAGCCCCCACCCCCACCAGCCACTGAGAGGGTCGGACCTGGGATTGGGATTTGAGTTAGGACTGAGTGTCTATTGTCCTGTGATGCCCTTACCCCAGTCCAGTCTTAACCCCATGTGTACATATCCTGATGTGTTGTGGTACATACTTTTGTTCCCTCTTTGCAGAGTGGCAAGGATTCTGAAACGCTTTGTCACATGACATGAGCGCATTGATGCCCCTGTGAGCGTAGTGCTTTGCCTGCCTGCTCACTTGCGCGTGTCCACCGCAGCGTCCCGTGGCCAGGCCCCCCACGGGAACGCGTCAGTACCGGATCTGCAGCTCCGATGGACGGCGATACGGGGTGCCATCAACGTGGTGAACTATGCCCCGTCGGGCCTATGGTCCGTACGCGTCCGCGAGTTGGAGAAGGTGCTCTTGGAGGCCTTGGACGTCATTGGCGAGGTCCAGAGGTATTTGGAGGCGCTGTACGCCAAGCGGCCAGTGAACCTGCCGGCCTTCGAGCGGCTGGTCCGGGCCCACAGTCCGAAAGGGGTGCCAGAAAAATGGAATTCGGTACAGGACTACACCCTGCAGGACCTTAAAGACGCCGTGAGGCAGGCCGTGGCGGACGACAAAGCTCCGGGGTCCAACCGGGTCACGGCTGCCCTCATAGCAGAGCTGCCTGAACCGGTGCAGGGGCTCCTGGTGCACGCGTACAGGGCTTTTCTACGGGGTGCGGACGTCCCGGAGTCCTGGCACGAGGCCATTATCTGGCTGAGGCCCAAGGGAACAGCAACGGGCAACCTGGACGAGTACAGGCCGATAGCGCTGGGGCAGCAAGACATGCGAGTGCTCATGACTCCCCTCATGCCGAGGTTCACAGCTGTCCTGGCACGCAAGGGACTGGCTGCGGACTGGCAGTTCAGAGCCATGCCGGGCTCCACGGCGGCTGCCCCGGTGTTCCTGGCCCAGCGCAGGCTGCAGCGTGGGCTGGAGGAAAACCACGTCCTAGCCTTCGATGTGTCAAAAGCTTTTGACACAGCGCCGCACGGGGCGCTGGCGCTCCTCCTGCGCCATATGGGAGTCCCGGAGGAGCTCATCAGGCTCTTCCACACCCTCAGCTGCGGGTCTTTGGTGCGCATCGTCACCGCGCACGGCCCAACGCCGAGCATAGGGCTCCACAGGGGCCTGCGGCAGGGCAGTGCGGAGAGCGCTGTGCTCTACCTCCTCCTCTTAGAACCTCTCCTGCGGAGCCTTGCCTGCAAGGCGCGGGGAGATGCTCGCCATGCGGTGCCACCCCTGGTGCAGGCGTACTCTGATGACCTCCTGTTGATAGCGCACTCCCTGCCGCAATTCCTAGAGTATGCAGCGGCGATAGCGCGGTATCTCACGGACATGGGCATGTCCCTCAACGTCGGCAAATGCGCCTATGCCAATACTGCTCGCATCCATTCGATCATGGTGTGCCTGAACCCAGGGAACACGGCGGCCCCATGGGTATGCTTACGTGCCATACTTGGGCCTGCGGCTCGATCCCAGGGGGGTGGCGACCATAAAAGAGAAACATGTACTCCGGTGTGAAGCTCTGCTGGGCTGGTGCAAGAACACGTTGGGGCCGGCGTCGGTGCCTCATGAGGTGATAGGGGCTGTGGTTGGAGGCATCGTGCGGTACGCGGCGCCCTACCTGTCCGACACGGCGGAGGCGGTGGTCAAGCTGAATACTGCCATCAAGGCTGCAGCCCTGCAATTCGAGAAGCTGCCCAAGGACGTGTCCAACGTAGCGGTGCGGTCGGGTCATGGGTTACGGTTGGCGGATGTCCAGGTTATATGCCGCGACTCCGTCGTGGCGACCATGGCTCAACTCACCCACCACAGGTCAAAGACAGTCCGGGATGAGCTGCGGGCCATGCTCCGGGACATGCACGTGCAGTACGGAGTGTGCGGGCATTTCATGATGCCCTCTGCGTCATTCGCGACGCACGCTGGCAATACGTGGGTGGACAGGGTACTCCGGGCGATGGGGACGTTGCGCGTAGGACTTCTCATGCCATCATCAGTGTACTCGTGTGCACACGCCCATCTGCTGCAAGTGCAGTGGGCGGGGTGGAAGTGGGTGTCCCAATCCTATTCCTTCAAGGGTAGAGACATATGCGTTCTCTCGGGGCCCCGCACAGATGCGACGGTACAGTCCCTGACTGATCCCGCACATCACCTCCTGCATGCGCGGCTCCCCTGTCCTGCGCCTGGGCACTGGGCTGTCCAGCTCCAGGAGTGTCATGAGGACCACCTGCACCTTCTGCACGCAGGAGTAGGGCCCCATGAGCTGGACCACGTGTGGTTCACGGGGCTCCGCGACATCTTCCGGCCGCAGCTGCCTAGCCCGTTGACTCACCGGCTAATACATCCGGTGCGCCAAAAGAAGGCCAGCAAACGCAATAGACAGTCCACTGCGGGGGACGTGTATGTGGTGGGTGGGTACAGGGAGGAAGGATGGGACTCAGCCAACCCGGGGCTATCCATGCCGTTCGTCACGCTAGCCGCCCTCCTGTTTCTGTTGGGGGACGTCTTTGAGGGTTACCGGCTGCAAGACGATCCGGCGTCCGTCCCCCTACTCACTCCACACGCCGGGGGCGGCATAAGCCCGTCACCACTGTGGGTTGTGCACGGGCGGCAAGCGTTATCCACGGCATGCGCGGTGGTGCGCGGGTGCAGCGAGTGGGCAATTGTCCTTCCCCTACCAGCAGGCCATGTCCCGGATCCGGATGAGTACTCGGTCCCGGAAGTGGTTTGGATGTCCAACGTGCCACACGATCCGCACGTCGCCGTCACGTTGTTGCGTGATGGCAGCGCGGTGGAACAGGGATCTGTGGTGGTGTACCAGCCCTGCTGCTCCGCCACGGTGTGGGGGGCGGAGTATACGACCGCCCTGAACGCCATCAAGTCAGTCTGTGGATGTGACCTGGCCTGGAGACCACATGCGGTGTATCGGCCGAAGGTAGTCCTGTCCCCGGAGCTCACGGCCTCCAGTGCGGCGTCCTTTGGAAGGGTGGTGCAGAGCCCCCACTCCGACGTGGCGTGGCTGGAACCCCACCGGTACTGCTGGGTGCCGGTGGCGACTAAAGTCACATCGTCTGACGCATTGCCCCAGGGAGACCACGCCACAAACGTGGCGGTGGCCAGCCATGGAATCCCCACGTGGACGGGTGCCATCTACGGCACGGTCCCGGAGGCAGATATCAGCGGCGCGGCGGCATACCTGTTGCACACGCCCCCGTCAGCGTGCACGGTGCACGTTGTGGATGCGTCCATCATAGCAGCGCATCTCTGCAGGGCGCAGGAGGCCCTGTACCGTGGCATCAAGGGGCCGACATCACATCTCGTCAACCAGCGCGCACTGAGCTGGATAGTGGAGGGGCTGCGGTGGCTGCCACGCCGAGTTGGGGGGCCGCACCACTGGGTGGTGAGGCAGAGCTCGCACTTGGCGGCGGTCCCGCTCGAGGCGCCGGACTCTGCCGCGGCCCGTGCAATGGCCCCGCCTGTCCATGTCGTCCTGCCAAAGGAGCACGCCATCCTCTTAGTGCCGGGGGATAATGGAGAGCTCGAGCCGCGTGTGCCATCCATGCAAGCCCTTCAGCAAGTCCGGGAGATGGAGTGGCGTTCGCTAGCGGCACGCACCAGGGCGCGCACGCCACTGGCTGGCGCCTGCGAGGCGGTGCCCCTGGGAGCTGTACACCACGGCCCAACGCACAGAAATATGCTGCGGGCACGTGATGGTCGTTTGTCCACAATGCAGGTCATGCGACGGTGGAGACAGAAGCTCACACGTATGGCAATACCGGCCCACCCCTGTATCTTCTGTGGGGGGCCAGAGGAGGACATTGGCCACATGCGCCTACTGTGTGCGCAGGACGAGGAGGTGGCTGGGCTCCTGTACAGGCGTGTGGAGGAGTTCACGGCGGAGCTACCCCTGACAGACAGGGCGGTGGAGTTCGTGGCGTGGAGGGAGCACGGTTGCAGGTGGACTGAATCCCTGATGGCGGGTGTTGTCCCCGGGGACCTCAAGCGGCTGTTCGCTGCGGTGCGAGCGGCGTCGTCCCGGGGCCCTGCCAAGGCCAGGCTCTTTGTGGAGGACATGGTCCAGATTGGGGAAGATGTGTATGCCCGCAGGAACCATCCGCTCACCCAGATCATGCAGCTGCCGATGCAAGATCAAAGGAGGGCGGTATACGCGTTCCTGCGAGGTGACACACCCTTCTGCCCGCCGGCAGGGAGCATCCAGCAGCGTCCGCCGTGGAACCCGTTTGCCGGCCTCCCCGGCGACCTGCGGGCAACCTTTCAGAGGGCACCGCTGCACGCACTGCTGGTGCCACGGCCTTGCATCGCGCACGAAGAGGCCATGTCCTTGTTCCCTCACTGGAGGGCGGTTCTGGCGCGAGCCTTCAACCTGTGGATCGGTTCCTGGGTGGTGCGGGACATCACGGCATTCAGGGAGTGGTCCCGCGTGGTGTCAGCGCAATCGAGGGCCCTGGTGCGTGGTACGGAGGTGAGAAGCCTTGACGGCCAGAGTGATGCCTGGCTCCAGGTGTACGCCAACCATCCAGCTGTGGGGAACGTCATGGGCTGGCCTCGCGAGGTGCTGCCGGTCCTTCAGCAACCTCTGTGCAGTCTCCCAATCCTGGCGGTGGCTGTCGTACTTGACGTGGGTACGTTGTGGCAGTATGACCGGCAGCTGCGACGAGCCATACCAGCGGTCACGGAGCAGCGGTCCATGGCAGTGTTAGTGGGCTCCAGGCAGCTGGCACGGGTACAGGGTGATGACGCGCAAGGCCACGTCACGGAGGCCATGTTACCTCTGACAGAGGGGAACGACCACGTGGCTGCCACTGCCCGTCAAACCCTTGACACCCTGGGTCTCGCGGCGGTCATTGAGGCTCGGGCGGGAGGACAACGCTTGGTTCTAGCATCCGCCAGGGGCCCGGGGCAGGACGGGGTTGATGTCATCGGGGAGGTCTTACGGGACTACGGTTGGGAGCTCCTGGCGCATGGCACACACCGACCCAAAGTTGCGCAGTGGCCCCGGCTGCTTCAGAGCCTGCCGGTGATGCCTGACGGGCAACCGGTACTCCGCGCGGTGTCCACGTGGGAGGAAGCGAGGCGCAGCCTCCTCAGTTGTGCCACAGCACGCACGCTGGCGGTTGCTTTGCTCGGACTCCAGGACGCGTGCTGCGATGTATGGCAGGACCTGTGGTCGCAGTGTTGTGATGGTAGCTGCGTTCCGTCGCGGTCTGTGCTTCCGCAGCGATGCCACGGGTGCGGAGAAACAGCGTCAGTTTGGGTTCATCAATGTGCCTCCGTCCCACTATGCGGGACATGTAAGGAGCGTGCCGATAGGGGGTGGCCTAAGGCGAGGTAGGCACTGCGGCACTCTGGACAGATGTCCTCAAGTGCTTGGAAGATAATCCAGGATGGCCTGAAGAGCGTCCGAGTGGAAGGGGTACGGTGCCCTGGTGCGCCCTTGGCAGCCCTGCCCCTGCTGCTGTGGTGGGCGGCTCTGGAGGGCGACTCGCGGATACTCTGGTTGTGGCATCACGGAGGAAATGGTGACGGCGTGGTGGGGGCCGGGGGTGATGCAGATTGATGGGGTTAGGAATTGTGGGTGCGTCTGCTAACGTCCCTAGGCTGCACGCAGCGGAGGGGGTAGCGCCTGAGAAACAGTACCCTCATCACCTGATTGTGAGGTACTGGCAGGCACGTATGACGGCCAACGCGATGTGACAGGTCGTGCTGGCCTGATGGTGAGCCGTACTGCCCCGGTGCATGAGGGTAAGACAGGGATGCTTCACCCGCGTGCCGCGGGTCGCCGCATACAACAGTGAGGTGTCATGGGTCGTCCCGACCAGGGTAATAAGGCCCAAACCCCTGTATGGTATTCCCATGGCACCAGGGTCTCTACTGGCGGCCTGGCTACGGCAATACTGGGAGTGGTTGCTCGGGATACACCGGGGGTGCAAGGAGTTGTCTGGGGGCTACGGTGTTACGGCGCCCCCTGGGAGTGTTACACGGGGTTGCGAGGACAGCCTGCAGGCCCCGGGGGCGGCGACGAAGCGATGATGTGTGCGTTGGGGGATATTGCGGCGAGGTAGTCAGGTGGACAGTATGGCGGGCGTCCTGGAGACGGCGTGGCAGCCTGGGAGGAGCACTCACGGGGGGCACGTGGAGTTCAAGGTGACGGTGTACTGGCGTCTTGGGGGTATACGCGGCGGTACTGGGGTCCGTACAGTGGGGGTACGCGGCGGTACTGGGGAAACGTACAGTGGGGGAGCTGCGGGGATGCATGGCGGTACTGGGGTGTCCCCCTGACCCCTCTAACAACTCAGGGGGAGCGTGGGGGCAGCCCCTGGCCCCGTTAACAAACTAGAGGGACCGTGCCTGCGGGCATGTACATAGTCTAACCTCTGACCATGGCCTTGTGGTTGCGGTGGTGCGTGTCGTGGCGGCTCGCAGGTGGCATCGGCGTGGCAACGGCGGTACTGCGTGGCGTCGTAGCGAAGAGTATGCGGTCGCCTCACCATTGTAACGGCTCACCCCTGGGGGGCGCCGATCCGGTTGGCTAGAGGCGAGGAGGGAGAAGGAGCGCCGTGCTGAGTGGTCCGGGGGGTGGCGCGCGGGCCAATGCTATAAGTAGGCTCGCCACGTCGTTGGTGGGGGCCGAACCTGCGGCCTGGCCGCTGCTGTGGCGGAAGAGGCGCAACCACGGGAGCTGGCCAATCAGTGCAGGTAAGGGTCAAGGGTAGGCGCCAGGGCAATGTATGTGGGCCAGATGAGGTGCGCCTGGTTACCACAGCCCGGGGCGAGCCTCTGGTGGGTACCCCTACAGGGGGTCGATAACCAAGCTACGGCACCCACCAGCCCCAATCCCGGCCAACGATATTCACGGGTTGCGCCACTCCCGTCGCGTAGCGGCCGGCGTCCCCCCTGTAGAACCTCAAGTTATATGCCACCTAGAGGTCGGAGAGGGGTGTAGATTCAAGGATATATATATATATAGATATATATATATATATATATATCTATATATATCTATATATATCTATATATATATATATATATATATATATATATAGATATATATATATATATAGATATATATATATATATAGATATATATATATATATACATATATATATATATATATATATATATATATATATATATATATATCCTCCAATCTACACCCCTCTCCCAACTCTAGGTGGCTCCACCACACGGCTCTAAGGTACGTGCGAAGGGGACAAAGTGGTGCATACATGTGGTGGAAGGGGCTCAACTCGGTCAAAACGGGCTCAAAACGTGCTAAAACCACTTGTTTGAGCATCCCAAATGGTCCGGGATCACTTTTGGAAAAACGCGTTTTTGACCCATTTTTGACCCATTTTTGGTCCCAACATGGCCCATTTTCAAGGCATTTTGGGATTTTCCATGGCCCAAAATGGCCGAAAAACACTTGTTTGAGCATCCCAAGTGGTCTAGGAACAACTTTGGAAAAAATGATTTTTTTCGCCCCGGGGACCCTGGTTGACCCACCGTTGGTCCCCACTGTGCGTGGGCTGGCCGGCCCTCCGGCTGCACCAAGTGACCACTAGTACGGGGGTCTACGTGTCTCGTTCGGCGATCCTGAGGCTTGGAAACCATAAAAAGTGGGGGGTTGCGGGTGGACTAGGTGCCCTCGGAATTCGTTTTTGAGCCACGTAGCCCAAGATACGGCCCGTTCTTGGTTTCGGGGTGCTGGTGCACATTGCGCAGATTTTGAGGCTTTTTGGCGCCTTTTTTTAGGCCGTTTCTCGGACATATTGTGGAGTTAGAGGGCACCAAAGGTCCCTTGGTCACGGGAAAGGCAATCCGCACGTGAATGTAGCATCCGTTTGCCTTCGTTTGGCTGTTTTGATCCCTTACTAGGGCCGTTTTGGGCGAAAAATGGCTGTTTTTGGCCCAAAATTGCGCAGATTTGAGAGGGCACCTCCCGACTTGGCGTCACCGCCCCGGGCCAGCACCGGTGAGTTTTTGGCTCAAAACTTGGATTTGGCAAGGCCACCACCTAGGCTCCGGGATGGCTAAAGTAGAGTCAAGCCCGAGGCGATGGGAAGGTGCAGTGGCCAAAACAGAATGGTGACGTGTTGTTGTTGTTGTTGTTGTTGTTGTTAGCTAAATTTAAGGGGAGAGGGGTGTAGTAATATATATATATATATATATATATATATATATATATATATATATATATATATATATATATATATATATATATATATATATATATATATATATATATATATATATATATATATATATATATATATATATATATATATATATATATATATATATATATATATATATATATATATATATATATATATATATATATATATATATATATATATATATATATATATATATATATATATATATATATATATATATATATATATATATATATATATATATATATATATATATATATATATATATATATATATATATATATATATATATATATATATATATATATATATATATATATATATATATATATATATATATATATATATATATATGTATATATATATATATATATATATATATATATATATATATATATATATATATATATATATATATATATATATATATATATATATATATATATATATATATATTATATATTTATTTTTATATATATATATATATATATATATATATATATATATATATATATATATATATATATATATGTATATATATATATATATATATATATATATATATATATATATATATATATGGCATAATACGGCAACGCCCCCCCCCCCGGGCCCCACCGGCCGGGGTTGGGTTGGGGTTAGGGACCCCCCCCCCTATTTTTGGGTCGGGAAACGCAAAAAAATAGGTTTCGGAAGCATTTGGGAGGGCTACGAGGTGGAATTTGGGGAAACCTGGCGTCATAAACGGCGTTTTGCCCTTGGGTTTTGGCCGCCAGCAAGGGGACGTTTTTGGGCTGGTTTGGGGGCCGAATCTGGGGTGCGCCTCAATGAGGCCACATTGAGAGTTCGTCTCCGTGGAGGAGATGAGGGGGCCCGCTTTGCAATGAGGTCGCAAATTGAGGCAAATAAGCAGTCCGCGGTGTTGTAGCGCCACTCAAATTCCAGCATGAACCATTCCAGGCGGTGCTTGCGGATGCCAAAGCGCGCGTTGATGAACCCCCGGACATGGGCCCAGAGACCATCGATTTTGTTTGTATGCACCTTTTTGGTGCCAACGGTGCGTGTCCACTCCCCCTTTTTGTGGCTCACGGCATGGTGCGACCAGGAAAGTTCGGCTGCAACAACCTCATAGGCACGGGCGCCGTCAGTGTACACAGTGGACCCAGGTTGGATCCAGCTTGACGCAAAGGGACGCACCTCAGCAGCCGTTGGTGGCCCCTTCATCCGAAATTTGCCATCTTTCAACTTGGGCATCAGCTCGAGGATGACACGGCCCTGTGGACCCTCCTCCACTGCCCCAATTATGTCCCCCAGGGGCCGCGTTTTGTGGCCAAAATAGCCCTTTTTTCGGCGACCAACACGCATCCCTGCAATTAAAGCCCCCCACTGTCCCAAATGCTTCCGAAACCTATTTTTTTGCGTTTCCCGACCCAAAAATAGGGGGGGGGGTCCCTAACCCCAACCCAACCCCGGCCGGTGGGGCCCTGGGGGGGGGGGGGGCGTTGCCGTATTATGCCATATATATATATATATATATATATATATGTATATATATATATATATATATATATATATATGTATATATATATATCCTCCAATCTACACCCCTCTCCCAACTCTAGGTGGCTCCACCACACGGCTCCAAGGTACGTGCGAAGGGCACAAAGTGGTGCATACATGTGGTGGAAGGGGCTAAACTTGGTCAAGACTGGCTCGAAACGGGCTAAAAACCCTTGTTTGAGCATACCAAATGGTCTACGATCACTTTTGGAAAAACGCGTTTTTGACCCATTTTTGACCCATTTTTGGTCCCAAAATGGCCCATTTTCAAGGCATTTTGGGAGTTTCCAGGAGCCAAAACCCGTCGCCACGGGCTCAAAATGGGCTAAAACCACTTGTTTGAGCATCCCGAATGGTCCGGGATCATTTTTGGAAAAACGCGTTTTTGACCCATTTTTGACCCATTGTTGGTCCGAAAATGGCCCATTTTCAAGGCATTTAGGGATTTCCAATGGCCCAAAACGCGCCACCACGAGCTCAAAACGGCCTCAGAACACTTGTTTGCGCATCCCAAGTGGTCTAGGAACAACTTTGGAAAAAATCATTTTTTTCGCCCTGGGGACCCTGGTGGACCCACCGTTGGCCCCCACTGTGCGTGGGCTGTGCCGGCCCTCTGGCTGCACCAAGTGACCACTGGTACGGGGTTCTACGTGTCTCGTTGGGCGATTCTGAGGCTTTGAAACCATAAAGAGTGGGGGGTTGCGGGTGGACTAGGTGCCCTCGGAATTCAGTTTTGAGCCACGTAGCCCAAGATACGGCCCTCTCTTGGTTTGGGGGTGCTGGTGCACATTGCGCAGCTTTTGGGGCTTTTTGGCGCCTTTTTGGGCCTTTTTTCGGACATATCGTGGAGTTAGAGGGCACCAAAGGTCCCTTGGTCACGAGAAAGTCAAGCTGCACGTGCAGTGTAGCAGCCGTTTGCCGTTGTTTCGCTGTTTTGAACCCTTACTAGGGCTGTTTTGGGCGAAAAATGGCTCTTTTTGGCCCAAAACTGCGCAGATTTGGGAGGGCATCTCCCGACTTGGCACCACCGCCCCGGGCCGCCACCGGTGAGTTTCTGGCTCAAAACTTGGATTTGGCAAGGCCACCACCTAGGCTTCAAGATGGCTACATGGGCGAAAGATCCGAAGCGTTGGGACGCAGCAATGGCCAAAACGGCACGGAGACGTGTTATTGTTGCTTGTTGCTTGTTGCTTGTTAGCTAAATTTAAGGGGAGAGGGGTGTAGTAGATCCACACAGCCCGGGTGTGGGTGGTGTAGTAGATCCTCCATCCATTTTTGTTGGGTTTGGTCTCGTTCTGCTTGCTGCATCTGCCTACTCAACTTTTCCCGATGCCATTGCTCCGGATCTGTGACCCATTGGTACGCCTCGTTCAAAATCTGTAGTGCTGCTGTCGCCCTCGGATGATGACATCGGTCAGGATGTAAATCCCGTGCCTTCCGTCGATAAACGCGCACCAAATCTGCCCGTTGACACTGCTCTGTTGCTTCAAAACATTCCCACGGCTCCTCCCATGGGTCCAGCTGTAGCAGGCGTTGGATTTGGACGTCCTCCGCGTCAGTCCACTCCTGGTCCGATGCTGTTTCACTATCTTCCTCGCCGGATATTCCATGCTCTGCTTCTGGTTCCAAAATATCCGCAAAGGCAAAATGGGCTGCCTGTTGTGGTGGCTGGGGGAAATCCGCGGGCTGTGCCCTTTTTGAGTGTTGCCGACGCGCTGTTGTTGTTCTCCGTGAGGCTGGTCCCGGTGCTCGCGGTGAGGGCGTAGGCGTGGGTGACTGCTGGGGCTGAAAAGAGGGTTGCTGCGAGCAGGGGTCACTGTGGATCGGGGATGGCGTCGACGATTGCTGGGGTAGCGGTCGTTGATGCGGGCTCGACGGAGATGATGATGGGGTCGACGATGACGTTGATGGCTGCGGTGGTGGCATTGACGTGGGCGATGGTGGTGGGTGTCGTGGGTTGGGTGGGGATGGTGTTGGCGGCCGTGGGGGTGGCGGTGGTGTCGGCGATGGCGCGGATGGCTGGCTCGGTGGGGATGGTGTTGGTGGCCGTGGTGAGCGCGGGGAGGTTGGCGGTGATGGCCGCCGGGGTGGGGATGGTTGGTGGGGGCTCAGTGAGGGTGGTGTCGGTGGACGCGAAGATCGTGGGGACGATGATGCCGTAGTTGCCGTGCGCGGGGGCAACGAAGACGAAGCTGAAGATGATGATGAAGATGAAGAAGAAGAAGAAGAGGAAGAAGATGGCGAAGATGAAGAAGCAGATGCAGAAGAAGATGACGATGCCGGCGGGGCTGAATCCTGTCGCACTCGCCATTTCCGCGGGGGCGCTGAATTCCTCAAATTCCCCAAGATTTCAGCCAACTCCTCCGTGTCCGAATCCACACAGCCCCCCAAATCTGCTGGGGCCGGTCCGGATACTGCTGCTCCATATTCCAGATCCACCTCCATGTCCGGTTGCTCCACCGTGTCCACGGTGACATGCTTCTTCCGTGGGGGTTGATCTGGCAACTCAGCGTCTGCATCGGTTCGCTTTCTGGTTCGTGAAGGCGTGGTTGGTGTCCGCTCTGAGCTTGTGCTGTGTGGCTGCGGGTGCTCTGGTCGTGGTCGTTGACTTTGCTCTCGTGGAATTCCAAAGAGCCGCATGAACTCCGACTCTGACTCCCCTTGCCGTATGGGGGTCCAGGCATCCGCGTGCGCGTTCCGGTAGAACGGGATGTCAAAATGCAGCCATGTGCTTCGGAACCACCTCATCAACTCCGGTTTCCGGATATCGCCCGCCTGCCACTTACGGGCCAAAAAATTGGAAAACACCTTCAAAGCTTGTTGCATGGGCATGTGCCGCGCTATGTGCCGGCGTAGCACATGCGCCACCGACTCCTTGAAATCCGTCAAATAATTTGCCGTTTCCATTGCGGCGCACAATCGATTCATGAGGACTCCGTTGAGTTGTGCTTGGGATGCTGTGGTGTCCTGCACCGGATATCTCTGTATATGATAGGGATATTCATACTCCCTATCATACAGAGTTGTATGTACCCGGGCGTCTCAGACTTGTGTATGCACGCCCAAATACACCACTTCTCCTCCCCGCGCCGACGTCGCCTTATATTCCATGTTGTACGCCTCCTCCGGGGGTGGACGCGCTCCGCATGTCCACAAATCGTCGATGAATCGGCGGATCAGTCCGGTTAAACGTGTTGACAATGCGTACAAACGCTCAATCGGGTAGCAGTACAGGTTTGCAAACTGCGGTCCTGGTCGTATACCCATTGGTATTCCTTTCATTTGCCGTGCAATACGTCCTCCATCACAGGTATAGCAGTGGTCCAGTAAAATCTGGACCCTGGCCAGGACTTCATCCGCGGTGAACCCATTCGTCCATGACCATCCTTTCGTGCCCAACAACAGCCCCCGGCCTTCGCCGGACCGTGCTTGATACTCCCATGCTTCCCGTAGGGCCTCCGCAATATGGTCCTTGATGCGGGCATGTTCCAAACGGGTATACATTCCCACAAAATCAAAGCATTCCATCGGCGTTCGCACCACATATTGCTCATTGGCCTTTACACAGCGCGTGTAATCTTCAATTGAATCCAGTATCCAATAGCATGATGGCCCCCCATCTGCTTGTCTGCGGATATCAATCTCTTTCAAAGTCGCGCACACCACTTTCAGTAGCTGGACCATTTCTTGCCCCACGTGATCTGTGGGTGCTCTTAACCATTCCAAATTCTCCTGCTTGCTGCTCGTCCTGCGCGCTTTGGGCACCTCCGGTTGATCGGCTCGCCTTGTGCCGGTTATGTAGCGCAGCGTTGCCTTCTTTGGCTTCCATACCCCATACGTATACGGCACCCCTCGGCCCACGACATATCCCAGTGGCTCCAAGTCCTTCGCCACGTGTTCCTGGATATCATGCCATGTCCCGTCCATTGGCTGAAATACCTGGTCTTGCGTCAGATGCATCGCCACCGTTTTCAGGTACCAACGTTTACACAGCATGACAAATCCATGTGGTGCTCTGTCATCGGGGATGAAGGCCAAATGTTCTTGCGCTTTTTGGATTTCGTTCTTCAGTCCTCCGTAATCCTGTGGCCCTGACTGCTCTCCGTGCAGTTGGTAATTTAACTTGGCGTGTTTTAGGACTTCTGCAGCCCACTGCTCCAATTTCTCCTGTCTGCTTGTATCCTCCGTGCCGCGCATGGCATAATCGATATAATCCAGCAGTCCCGTCTGCAAGCTTTCGAACATCACCTGCGGATTGTCCGGTAACCGGTATTTTTTGCCCTTGCGCGACAACTCACTTAACCAGGCCCATTTGAGTCCGCGCGTGTCTGCACTGACCACATGCCCATTTGGCATGATCTCTTGCGGTTTCAAGTACTTGAAGCAGGTTTTGCAGTCACAGTTTTCCAGCGTGTCAGCAGCACATTCTTCCAAGCAGAAGGTTTTGGCCAGTCGCGTATAATTCAACAGATACGACTGTATCTGTGGCTGGAACTGCTCACAGAGCTGAATCCGTTCTGCTTGTGCTGGTTCTGGATGCAGCATGATGACCTGCGGCATTCGCAGTACTTGCCGCAGCTTCATGTGCTCCGCCTGTTTGTTGACAAAGGTGACCTTCAAAAACTGCCTTCGCGGCGGTTCTTCTCGTCGCTTCCGTAACATCTCCACCAACTGCTCTCTGGGTCCCATTGCTTTTGGGGTACACCAGAAATGCTTCGCCATTGGCTCCGGCATTTGCAGTTGCACATCATGTAGTAAATCCCGTACCTGGGCCTTCGTCTTCACGGCCAGCCCGGCCATTGCCTCCTTTGGATCCCGCTCATACTGTTGCAGCCACTGTGCAGCATCCACCCGTGTCTCCTGGGTGTCTTCTGGGCCCAAAAATCGTGCCTTGCGCGCGGCTTCTGTTGTTACTGGTTGCCCCGGCCACTGGGAATTCCACCCTTTTGGCCACAATGTGTGTTGCATCTGCACCCAGTATGTCTCGCGCTTCGTGGCGTACCATCGGAATCGATTTTTGAGGTCCATGCGCCGGTTGCTGGTGGACTTGTACTTGTCTGGCGCGATCCACTCCAACGGAACCAAGAGGAAGGCGAAGGGGGAGGTTTCACTCCCCAATGCTTCGTGCAGCATGTCGTCCTTCCGTTGGCCATCGTACCAGTGTCCACGTCCACGGTCCCATATCCACGTTATTGTTTGTCCCACGTACCATCTCCTGGTTGCGTAATGGTAAAGTCCATATATCCATCCCACCATACCTGCTATTTCTTCCCCTGTTTTCCCCTTCCATGTTGCGGCTGCTGGATCTGCATCTCTGTTTCTCAGAAAATTCCTGATTGTCGATGTCCTCCAGTCCTCCGTTGGACGGTCCCAGGACCGTCGTAGCCACTCCCGCCATCCCCGCCAGGTCCAGTCCTTGTACCGCGTTGATGGTGGGTGTGTTTGTGTTCGGTCATGCTTGTCATAAGGCTCCACCATTGGTAAGCGCCTGTTATCCTCCTCCATGTGTTGATGTCGCCCTACTGCGGGCTTTTCTCTCGGCGGGACTGCATTCTTGTCCGCCCGGTCTTTTTGTGTGGGTACCTCAGTGTGTACCCCTGGACGCACTATCGAATGATTTGGGTTTGCTTTGGTCGGTAGTCTCTCCCGAGACTGTGTAGTGCTGGCTGATGGAGAGGTGCTCGAAGTCGCTTCCTCCGTCTCCCTGGGCGACTGAGTTTTGGGCATCCTCCGCCGACCGATCGCCGTGTCCCGGGTCGAGTACTTCACTCGGTCGACAGAGTCCTTTGCCTGCGGCTGTTGCACGGCGCGTCCTCGTCCATCCGCCGAGTCGGCTCGGCGCCAGCAAGTCTTGTGGTTGTGGTTGTAGGAGTTGGGTGCTCGTGCACGAGTAGATTTCCTGCTATCGCCATCAGCTGCATCTCCACAGGAATAAGACTCACAGGCCGGTGGTCGCCCGTACGCCCCTGGGTGTACGGGCTGTGTGGATCTACATATATATCTGATATATATATATATATATATATACATATATATATATATATATATATGTATATATATATATATATATATATATATATATATATATATATATATATATATATATATATATATATATATATATATATATATATATATATATATATATATATATATATATATATATATATATATATATATATATATATATATATATATATATATATATATATATATATATATATATATATATATATATATATATATATATATATGTATATATATATATATATATATATATATATATATATATATATATATATATATGTATATATATATATATATATATATATATCCTCCAATCTACACCCCTCTCCCAACTCTAGCTGGCTCCACCACACGGCTCTAAGGTACGTGCCAAGGGCTCAAAGTGGTGCATACATGTGGTGGAAGGGGCTCAACTCCGTCGAACGGGCTCAAAATGGGCTAAAAACACTTGTTTGAGCATCCCAAATGGTCCGGGATCACTTTTGGAAAAACGCGTTTTTGACCCATTTTTGACCCATTTTTGGTCCCAAAATGGCCCATTTTCAAGGCATTTTGGGAGTTTCCAGGAGCCAAAACCCGTCCCCACGGGCTCAAAATGAGCTAAAACCACTTGTTTGAGCATCAGAAATGGTCCAGGATCATTTTTGGAAAAACGCGTTTTTGACCCATTTTTGACCCATTGTTGGTCTCAAAACGGCCCATTTTCAAGGCATTTTTGGGATTTTCCTGGGCCCAAAACGCGCCACCACGGGCTCAAAATGGCCCAAAAACACTTGTTTGAGCATCCCAAGTGGTCTAGGAACAAGTTTGGAAAAAATCTTTTTTTTCGCCCTGTGGACCCTAGCGGACCCACCGTTGGTCCCCACTGTGCGTGGGCTGGCCGGCCCTCCGGCTGCACCAAGTGACCACTGGTACGGGGGTCTACGTGTCTCATTGGGCGATTCTGAGGCTTGAAAACCATAAAAAGTGCGGGGTTGCGGGTGGACTAGGTGCCCTCCGAATTCGTTTTTGAGCCACGTAGCCCAAGATACGGCCCGTTCTTGGTTTCGGGTTGCCGGTGCACATTGCGCAGTTTTTGGGACTTTTTGGCGCCTTTTTGGGCCGTTTCTCGGACATATCGTGGAGTTAGAGGGCACCAAAGGTCCCTTGGTTGCGAGAAAGTCAATCCGCAGGTTGAGTG
This sequence comes from Eutreptiella sp. 'Long Island Sound 2002', assembly GCA_964036045.1. NCBI lineage: Eukaryota > Euglenozoa > Euglenophyceae > Eutreptiales > Eutreptiaceae > Eutreptiella > Eutreptiella sp. 'Long Island Sound 2002'. The sequence continues at coordinate 97,215,092 of OZ038379.1, read as the reverse complement.
TAGCAGCCGTTTGCCCTCTTTTTGCTGTTTGGAACCCTTACTAGGGCTGTTTTTGGCAAAAAATGGCTGTTTTTGGCCGAAAACAACGCAGATTTGGGAGGGCACCTCTCGACTTAGCGCCATATATATATACATATATATATAGCGCCATATAGCGCCATATATACATACATATATATATATATATATATATATATATATATTACTACACCCCTCTCCCAACTCTAGGTGGCACCACCACACGGCTCCCAGGTGCATGCGAAGGGCACAAAGTGGTGCATACATGTGGTGGAAGGGGCTAAAGTCGGTCAAAACGCGCTCAAAACGGGCTAAGAAACACTTGTTTGAGCATCCCAAATGGGCCGGGATCATTTTTGGGAAAACGCCTTTTTGACCCATTTTTGACCCATTTTTGGTCCCAAAATGGCCCATTTTCAAGGCATTTTGAGATTTTCCATGGCCCAAAATGCGCCACCACGGGCTCCAAACGGCCTAAAAACACTTGGTTGAGCATCCCAAGTGGTCTAGGAACAACTTCGTAAAAAAAAAATTTTTCGCCTTGGGGACCCTGGTGGACCCACTGTTGGCCCCCACTCTGCGTGGGCTGGCCGGCCCTCCGGCTGCACCAAGTGACCAGTGGTACGGGGGTCTACCTGTTTCATTAGGCGATTCTGAGGCTTGTAAATCATAAAAAGTGGGGGATTGCGGGTGGACTAGGTGGCCTCGGAAATCATTTTTGAGCCACGTAGCCCAAGATACGGCCCGTTCTTGGTTTCGGGGTTGTGGTGCACATTGCGCAGTTTTTGGGGCTTTTTGACGGCTTTTTGGGCCGTTTCTGGGACATATCGTGGAGTTAGAGGAGACCAAAGGTCCCTTGGTCACGAGAAAGTGAAGCCGCACGTGGATGTACGAGCCGTTTGCCTTCGTTTGGCTGTTTTGAACGCTTACTAGGGCTGTTTTGGGCGAAAAATGTCGGTTTTTGGCCCAGAATTGCGCACATTTGGGAGGGCACCTCCCCACTTGGCGCCCCCGCCCCGGGGCACCAGCGGCGAGTTTCTGGCTCAAAAATTGGATATGGTAAGGGCACCACCTAGGCTCTAGGATGGAAAAATTAGAGTCAGGCCCCAGGCGTTGGGAACGTGCAATGGCCGAAACGGAGACGTGCTTGTTGCTTGTTGTTGCTTGTTGTCGCTTTTTGTTACTTGTTAGCTAGATTTAAGGGGAGAGGGGTGTAGTAATATATGATACAGCTTCCGTCTATATCGCGAAAAAGCGGCGCGCGCGCGCGTCGTCTGGCATTTGGCGGATTTGCGAATTCAATTTTTGCCGCCAGAAATCGATCTGAATCCATTGCTGTGTGAAAATTTTTACAAATGAGCACCTGTGAAGTTATCGAGCGCGAAACAGGGCGATTTCTGGATTGGCGGTGCATATCCGCAATTTTGGCATCTTGATGCACACTGCTCAAATTTGGAACCAAAAATCGTGAACAAGGTCCAAAACTAGATTCATTCAACTTTTGGGTTATTCGACGTTGAGATGGTAGGCCAGAGATCTAAAATTTTCGGATTTTAATATATTTCACCCAGTTTAGTCATTTTCCGCACTTAACATGCCACCTTAGAGCTCAGCCCGCTTAACATGCTAGCTACACCATACACCATGGCTCAAGCATTGAACCCACTACCTTTCCTTTGCACCAAAATGACTTGCAAAATATCAATGTTGGCCCTTGTGGCCTCCTTTTGCCACGTAGGTTGGGAGCACAAACGTTGAAAAGGAAAGCTGTCTCCACTTCACATTGTTGGTGTCATAATGCGGACAACATCATAGCCTAAAGATGTTGTAGACAAGAAGAGTGAACAACAATAGATAGTAAAATGTAAAATGAGTTTTCCGGGCTACATTGGAACATATGTATTACAGGAGGTGGTAATAGCTCATATATGCAGCCGTTGGTAAAAGGTGATTTTAGACGTGTTTTTCATGTAGTGGTTGGTAAAAGGCTAGTGTTTTTCCATGTAAAGGTTGGTACCGACATCCTCTTCTTTTGTTTACCTCAATGTTTCATTGTATTTTCTATTTTTGAAAAAAAATTTGAAAAACCAGAATGCTTCTTTTTGCATGAATTTTTCTTTTTCTACTATAGGGAGTATTCATTCACTGTAGAAACATTATTTCTTCTTCGAAAACTCCTAGGGTTCTCATTTGTACAACACTGGTACTATGTCTCTCTCCTCGTTTTTTCAAAACATTACACTTTTTTTTTCTACACCTTGCACTCTTGCTATTTGTGTAAAATGTTTTATCTCTTTTCTTTTTCTTCAAAAACTGCACTCCTTTTTGTGCTGAAAAACCTACACTGTTTCTTTTTGTCACTCACTTCTGCATTCAAAATGCCGTTTTTTTTTTACCTACTGAAATCTTGTTTGTTTTTTTTTCTCACTGACTTCTATGTTGAAAATCCTGTTTGTTTTTTATATTGTTTTTCTTCTCTGAAGTGGTCACACTGCTTTTTTATGAACCACCATTGCCGTGCGCAACTCGCGTGAATTAGGAAAAATGGCCACAAAAAAAAAGTGCTCTCGTGTGCAAATTGTCCAACCCTACAGACTTCACTGCCCTGTGAGGGACATGTGGCTGTTGCAAAGGATGAACCCCATATTCAATTTGATCGATTCGCTGTTATTCAAGAGGAAACAGGAGGTACTACTCTCTTTCACTCATGGTAAGCATCACTGCACAGCTCAGAGTGCCTTCATCATCCGAAGTCTGCACTGCCTCCCGCACCTCCCTTGCCCTTTGCCTGTTCTCTGTGGCCACACGCTATGCATGTACATCACGTGGTGCCGCACGAAACCTTTTGGCAAGTCTGTCCAACCGGGTCTCAGCCCTCCTCTTTGCTGCTCTTTGTACACGTGGTGTGCCTGAGACTGACACGACGTCAATGTTGTCCTCCACCTCTGCCCCAGAGGCTTCATCTGCCTCTGCTTGTGCCTCTGAGGCTTTCTCTGAATCTGAAACATGACCAGGAACAACAGACAGCAAAGGTGCACGCATGGGGCTGGCTGCTAAGGGCAGGGGAGGTCCACATCATCTACAGATTCTGTCACTGGCACCTCTGTAAACACCATGTTCCAGCTGCTGAGGATGTGTGTGGTTGTCAAAGGGGATGCAGCCCATTCAGCAAGCCAAGTTACAACGAGCGCCTTCATCGTACGCTCGCTGCTATCCAGCTTGGAGTGCTTTGGCAGCAGTCCATCGTGGATCTTCAGGCAATGGTCAATGTGGCGACGCTTCAGTCTGTCCCGCAACCATGCTCTCATGCCTGGATTGATGACCTGATCGCCAACATTGCTGACATGGCTGCGACGAGCGCGGCCAAAGAAAACATACATATGTGGCCGCGCCACAAAATATTATAAGTTCGCCAGCCTTATTTCAGCGTCGTCGACGCGCTTCAATTTGTCATCGTCGAGATGGCTTCCAACCCAGTCCATGATGACGACACATGGGTAATTGTGCGCCACGCCATGGTCGCGTCTGTCCTTCGCAACTTCAGTGTCAACCTTGATCATCAGGCGTTCGAACGTGTCGCCAGTCTGACACTTCTTCTTCGCGTGGCCTTCGTGCATGTAGGATGGCAGGCCCTGAGGCAGGTCGAGAAGCGCATGGCAGCGCCCTGTCCTTCCTCTGTGCAACACTTGTAGTACCTTTACGGGGCCTTCACGGTTGACCACAGGCGTGACCGTGGCCTATCGCTTGTCAGCACTGCTATAGTGTCTGACCCGTTTTTCTCCGGCTGCATACCCTCCGCGCAACTTGGGCGCGTACTGGAGGGGCATCTCCTCCAGGCCGAAGTGCGCCCACGGGGGCAGCGACTGGGGTTCACCTTCAGGGATACGCACACCATACTTTTGAGGCTGCTCAACAAGATCCAAGAATTCACGTCTCCATTTGTTGTCGAGCGCTAAGTTAGACACGTTAGAAGGCAGCCGCTCAGTCGTGATCTTCTTGAGACAACCCATCTGGTGCCTGCGACGAAAGTTTGCAGCCCATTGGCGGTCCAAACCAGGACCAAGACCAAGCCCACGAGACCTCTGAGCGACTGTTCTTCCAAGCGCCGCAATGGTGTCCAGGTCAATCACGGCAGCCTCATACTTCAACTCTTTGACGAACTTCAGAATGGTCTCCTCCTCTGTGCGGCTGAGAACTGAGTTGGTGCCGTACCCTTCCAGTGGCTAACCCTCCTGCACCTTGCCAGCCCAGGTGCGAAGCGTGATAAGGGGCGGCGCTTGACACCCGTAACGCAGCACAACGTCATTGTAGTTACCTTCGAGGATCAGTTCCACACAAAGGGACTTTTGCGACGGCGTCCACTCTAGCCAAGTCCTCGGCGCTGAGGTCTTGTATTGACGGCCCTTAGAACTAGTGGAGACCTTCTTGCTCTGGGACTGCGACACCACTGCAACCAGAGCGTCGTTCATGGACTGGCCTCCCTTTGTGAGGAAGCGCTGCATGACTGAAGGCAGAAAAATTATGAATGTTATTGATCATTATTGTTACCATCATCATTATTACTACTATTATGACCACAAAAGCTCAACAGAGCGCGATACAAAAGCCTCTGTTCTCCTTTCTCAAATTTGACCAATCCCGGAACACATCTGTGCAGTTTTAGTTCGTTGCTGCGGCGGTTCGTAACAGCTGGCGGTCTCTACATGCAGCAATTCGGAACACCACCCGTACGAACTGCTACAAAATGAACCTTTACACTTACCAACTACTACCACCCACTGTAGATTACGTATTTTCATTTCAAAAGATTCTTCGACATGTTGTTTGAAATTTGGCTGTGCGTGCCTATCGTTGGAGGAACTATCGTGTGTGCATCTCGGTGCCCATACGTACCTACCTCCAATCTGAGCAAAGGTACCCATCCTTTGGGCAGAGTAATGGGTTTAGCCGGGTACATTGGAGAGTAAATTGGAACATATATGAGTTAGTTTGCGGATTTGGTTTTCACACTTTCCTTTGACATCCCGTTTGACGCTCGAGGTTCCAGAGGCCGAAGGCCGTTTGATAAAGTATCATCTGATTTGAAATGCTTCAGTGTTTGTAGTGACACTGTTGGAAGCTGGAATCATGTCAGTCGGCAATATTCCGGCAATGAAATTCTTTGTGCCACTAGTCCGTTCCTCAGTAGATAAGCAGCATTGCTGATTTCGATTCGGACGTGCCTCCTAGCCAAGCGTTGCCTATAAAGTTGACGTGCGCAGGCGACCATGCAGCATTGCTTATTTTTTTTGAGCAAGCCGTTCACTATGGTGGGTATATCAGTTGTGGGCGAAAGATCTGTGAATCCGGGGAAATGGGTGACTAGCCCACTGATTGCATCGCGAGCGCCGTGGGCTCAGCGCCAAACTAAATTGTACCCTGTCGCAAACTCCCAACTGCTCTTGAAATTTAGGTCCCAAGAGCGTCGAGCGAAAATGAAGGCACGTGAAGTACTCACTCAGGACAAACACCCGTATGGGCGCTTGGGGAAACTGATGGGAAGGTGCATGTTGCTCCTGTGGAAGGAGGCCGTCACCGTACTGAACTCAAACGAAATTGTGGCCATGGGGGATATTTTACACCCCCTAAGAAAATGGCTGTCGAATCTGTCAGAACCCCCGCCCCAGTCCCAGTACCAGTGGGTTGAATTTGACATAAAAGAAATGTTCCCGGAAATCCACAGAACTGACCGTTTGCCGGCTTTAAGCTGGATCCATGAACAGCTGGTAAAAAACAAAACCACCAGGGGAACAATGCGTTTTTTCATCTCCAAAGACGGAAACCGAAAATTAGATAACTGCTCGCGAGGGGCCCGTACCTCCTTCCAATTTTTTACGTTTTCCGATGTGGTCAGATATGTGCTTTTCGATACATTTGTTAGCGATTGCTTCCTAAACTTGTCATCTGTGCTGAGTCATAATACGGGGATCCCAATCGGTGGATCATGTTCCGCTCAACTGTGTTGATCTTTCGAGAAAAAACTACACCGTTGGGACACACTTTGAACCAAACTAAATGGTTGCGCTACAGAGATAATTTTCTATTCCTACTGGCGCTGCCATGTGACCAATCCTTGTTTGATAACATGCTGGAACGGATGCGTCACGACCTCAAGGGACTAATCAGCATGGAAATTACACTGGAACAGTGCAGTCTACAAATGAGATTTCTGAAGTGTATGTTGTAGAACCTATTAGGACCTCACCCGCTGTCGTTGCATGACTTCGTGCACTGTGTGTCCGAATCCACGCCCCCACAATTGGAAAAACTGATGGATCCGGAAGCGCCCGAAACAGCCTCTATGCTGCGGTCGTTGGTACCCAGCTGGGTAAAAAAGGCGGCCCACTACCGCCTTTCACGGGCAACTGCGCGGCTCGACCTAACCTTCCTCCGCCATCTGTTTGTTGCAAAGGGCTACCCCTCACACATGTGGCAGCCACTCCTACGAAAATGGTCACTAGTGCGGGGCCTGGATTTGTTTGACAGCAGGTGACTGATAGTGAACGCTCAGCCCCTGGGACCTTCGAAATCACGATGCGAATGTGCAAGCACAATGCTGTGTGTGCATGGGATATAGATAAAAATGTGTGTGAGTGTGGTGTCAACACTGAACGCTAACGAGGTCACGTATGACAGGATTTCCTGAAGCCTGTGAATGCCCGCTACTCTGCAGAAACCACATGTGGTAGCCGTGTCTTTATTTTGTTGGCTTTGCTGCACTGTCCAATTTTGCTGTGTCAACCGAAGCTTGCAATTTGAAGCACGCAACTATCAGCCTGACGAACCAGAGTAGCATCCTTGTTCAGAGCAACGAGCTAATCTAAGTTTGAAAGTACTTCGAAGTACCGCAACTGCGTAGGATTCCCCTCATTATCAGAGGGAATAGGGTTAGGGTTAGGGTACTCACCATAACTGCCAGCCCTGTCACAATGAATATTGTCTGCAGATCCCAAAACCAGCCTAATCCCAGGAGGGTTAACTAGCCGCCAGGAACCCAGCTAGCGCTCGGTGGCGGCGAGTTAACCCACCCTGAGTCTGGCTGGTTTTTATGATCTGCGCACACTGTTCTGCGGCACTTACAAGTACTTTCCTGCCATGGATAATCCCCTACCACAGTGAACTCAGTGCCTTTTTTTGGCGGCGGTTTGCTTTGCCGTGGGTGTGGTACCACAAGTGCCATGTTTTCAACCATGCCTCCCATGTCCTCACAACACTTGCAGCAGTTGATGTTCCACTTGGGTAACTTTCCAAGCCCGTAGTGAGTATGAGATGAGGACGCAATCTGCTTCGTGTTGTGCCATCGTTACGCGAAGCTTCGGAAAGGATTGGTTATTTGTGCATGGTATTGAAAAAATAATCAAGGCTTTAGATTTTTCCTTCTCAAGAAAAAGGGGAAAAAAAGAAAAAAACAACCCAAAATAGGACCATTTTGACCCTTTTTTGGTTCTGTATAAACTCGGTAAGATGCACCCAACTCATTAGGATTTTAGGCACTGCTTATGTCATCGGGCAGTGCAGTACTGCTTATGTCGTTGCTTGTCCCGGCGAAACTTGGATACTACTCATAAAGTACACGTGGTAGCACTGCTTATCTACCGAGGAACGGAGTACTTGTAACTTGGTTTTGGTTGCCTTGTGCCATCCAGCACCTTGATGCTCAGTTTCAAGATAAGTGTTTTTGACAATTTATGACACAACTTGAAAATAGGGTTAAAGTCCTCCTCCTTTCACTCTCAGGTCTCCTCTTGCATTGCGGTTCGAGAGAGTCGGTGGAGTAACTCGTTGAGGCTCACTGAGGTCAACACAGTGTGTTGCTGGCTTCTTTCTTTCTCAGAACTTTGTTCAAGCCACTATTTGTGATGCAGGAGTGGCAGCCCAAAGAGATTCCACACCACTAGAGGCCCAACTCACATAGGCAAAGTCAGTCACACGTTTCTTTGTTGTTTGCCAGTTGGAGATTGTGTGTCCCAAAAGTCACCAGTGGCAGATTGCATGCTTTAGTCGGTTTGGTCACCTTCAACCTTCAGATTTTGCCGACCAATGAGATTCTTACGACTACAGTCGCACAAGGAGGGCTAACTCGGTTAATTTAAAACCCACAGCCACCAAGGTTTTATGCTTGTTTTTTTTTTGCACTTGTCATTTGTGCATGGAGCATATGTGTTGATGTGCACTGTAAATCATCACTCCCTACCAGCAATGGCAATCTTTGATTGAGCAATCTACAAGTTCGTCTTTTGCCTCTCTTCGAATGCAAGCCGACAACACCTTGCTATTCAACTAGGTCCGCTTATGGTGTGTGGGCCACCAAGGTATTGTGCCATGGCAATGGTGCCGCAAGTTGTCCGACCGGGGGAGGCATTGTGTTTTCAAGGAAGCTTTGCAGTCGGAAGATGCCTCCAAAGCAAATGCGGCCAAAAAGTTGTGTGTGGACTTCGCAAAAGAAAGGGGGGAGACCATTTCACTTCATCCTAGTGCGGCACTAAAAGATCCGAGTCCGAAGCGTACGAGGCGCTCATCCACACTAAGCGTTGAACCTCCAACCACACCAAGGACACCAAGTGGCTCAAAAACACATGGGACCTTTGGGAGCCCCCCATCTACCCCCCATTACGGAGGTGGCCACATCAATACAACAATTGGACTCGTGGCTTGGTGAGAGTAAGGCTCCAGAAAATTGGACTCCCCAAGACAGCCAAGTCACCGATTGGATGAAAAATTGTCTTTCCGTTACCAGCACTTTGGCCTCCGTAAGGAAGTTGTACCGCCTTAAAACCGTGTAGGGAGGGAAATTTTTATAGAAAAAAACCGTGTACGTGCACCAGTTTTCTGGACCCAAAAAACCGTGTACGTACACGGGTTTTTTCTGAGAAAACCGTGTACGTACACGGTTTTCTACATGACTGTAACCAGAACTTGGAAGGTAAATTCTTGAGGATTATGCACTCCCCCTTCATAGGAAATTCAATTCTTTACCACCCATTATTGTTAGGCTTATTTCTTATCGTACTATCATGAACAATCAGCTTCGCAATTTGTTGGAGGCCGGATTGAAACCTCCCCCGGCTCCGAAAGATGTGATGGCCTACCTTATTCAACAAAAGGAAGGCTCCAACAAACCCGCTGCAAATGTGGACCCAATCTTTGGGAACATTTTCACCAACCCGGCTGGTGGGGAAGATGTGTTGGTCGGGAAGGCAAAGAAGAAAGGAAAAGTGTGCCAAAGTGCTACGCGGTGGTTCAACGAGTGGCATGAAAATTGCCAAGGATACAGAAGGGTACGAAACGTTGGATAAATGGCTAGTTGGCTTTGTACGGTATGCCATGGTGGCGGACCTGTTGTGTGAAACCGTTGAGCAAGCAAATGCACTCACGGCGCTCCACAGCCAACAATGGCCCGAGGGGAAGAAGGGGTTGGACGCGTCCACCATTCGCACATATGTCAATAGTATGTGTGCGGTATGGAACCGTAGCAACACGGAGTGGCGTATCATCGGTAGTTCGGAGATGCAGATGAATGGCCATTGACCCAAGTGAGTGAGAGAGCTCCTAGCCATCGGACACCCGAGGGTAACGAAAAGAAACCCAAGGTGCGCGACTCTTTGTCTATGCATGAGCAATTGACCTATGATCGGGAGGTATATAAGGAGCGAGCATATGCAGCTCCTAGCATGCCGAGTGGTGTTGGTGCAACACAGCATTTGGGATTTGTTCCCTCTCCTTTCAAGGCAGCCGAATGGAAGGGTCCTAGTGTTGAGCACAAGGCACCTCCCAAAAATGCGCATCCAAAATGTTTCCGTTGTGATCATGAGGTGAGGGCAAACGATGCAAGTCGAAATCGTCGCCCGGTGAAATGTGATTGTTGCTCTGCCATCTTCCATTTGGGATGTGCTGGTCTTACTCATCCTCCGCGGTTTGGGTCGTGGGCTTGTAATGGATGTAAGAAGGCCATGTAGGCGAGCTCTCCTCTAGCCTTTTTTGGTGATTGCCTCAGTTGTTTGCTATTTATTCGATTCCGGCTGAAAGAGACCGGTACCACACGGTGTAGCACTTGGCTACAAATTTGATCTTCATGTGCTATTTATATTCCATTCCAGCTGAGAGAGATTGGTACCAAAGCATGAACCCCGTCTTACACATGATTTGCTATTGCTATTTGCTATTGCAGATGGTGGGTGCGATCCAAAGGCCCACCCCAAGGCTAGTGAAGGTGGCGTTAACAAGGGGGCCGTGTTCCCTGTACACGGTTTTTTTCTATAAAAATTTCCCTCCAACTACCCGGTTTTAGAAAAAATGTGTTCATGCACGGGTTTTCTCTGGGAAAACCGTGTACGTACACGGTTTTCCCAAAGAAAACCCGTGCATGAACACATTTTTTGTAATAGTTCCAAAGCAACTAAACACCCGCCAAGACCAACCCCTTACCCCTGCGGAACAAGAAATTCTTGCACCATTTGTGAAGAGAGCCGCATTTGACTTCCATGGCATGCCAAGCATTCAAGTAAGGTCCCATGCACGTGTGAGGGCGTTCATGCAAGTGGCCTCCCTTGGTTCAGATTTTGTTTTCGAGCGTCAAATGAGAAGGAAGGTTCACTTGGTGAGGGACATTCTAGAGTGGACCATCCACAGGCTGTCTAAATCATCTACCAGACGAGGCAAGCAAATGTGTATTGACGCATGAGTACCTTAACCTTGTGAGGCACAACAGTGGAGACAATCTTAGGCGGTGCGCATGTCCGGCAAAGTAAACTCCTTGCACTATCGGTTGGTGGGTGTAGCTTCACGTTGTGCATGTCCGATCATTGCCACCAAGCAACGACACATGCATGGGGGGTGCCAACGGTCGAAAGCAGTTGCAGGCGGTTGAGATGCCCTTGGCAAGGGTTTGGAGTCAAACATTGCGTGTATGCAGAACATGTTGTTCAATCGTTGGAAACCCCGAGGGTGCATTGTCATGTTTGTCCCTTCTCATGGTACTTTGCAGTTACTTGTTTCTCTGTGGGGTCAGAATTTTTTGCATGGTGGGCGCGTGGTGAAGAGGCAGCGATCGGGGTTGACTTTCCCTTTGTCAGCACGATTGCAACAATTCGAAGTTGGCCAAGATGGCACGAAACACGCTATCTGGGTGGTTTTCATATCAAGTGTTCAATCATGGTTAGATATGCAAGTCACACTCTTGACGCAGAACAAAGTATTGGTTTGGCCCTCTTTCATTCCAAAGGATCATCTACACATTTTTGTGCAAGTTGACCTTCGTCAAGGCTCAACGAAGATGTCGCTACGTTTGTTGAATGTGCCAAATGCGTAGAGCCCACAAAACCTCGATCCCGTGTGCATTTTCGAGGCCCGAGAGCATTTTGGCAAATTGCGTGACACTTGCTCCTCTTTGTTTCGCGAGATCATGGCCCTTCACCAAACGTGGTGGCAACACCTCGGGAAGTTCTATTTTTTGGTTTTTATCTCTTCGAATGACCATAGAATGACCTCCACCCTCCACACACATGCTAGACAATCGGCAACATTCTTCAACGCATATGACTACGCTACCTTGGATCGTTTGGTGAAGAGCACAGTTCCGGGTGGGTCGGTCATGAAGAAGTACGTTGCTTTTGCTTTTGAGCCCATTCCAGAGGCTCACATTCCTGATGGGCCTCCAAGTACTCTTGTGCAATGGCAACGCTCACCGTTGAGCACGGTAGACGAGATATGGTCCGATGCACATAAGTGTCAAGCAACAAGAAAAAGGAACCGTGGATGTTCAATAGCATAACCAAAGGTCTTCCGTTGTTAACGCTTGGAGCGATGTTCACACAAGCAGGCATATTGCACAACAATTGGAGTATTGTGTATGACTCTATGAATCAAGGGCCATGATCTCGCGAAACAAAGAGGAGCAAGTGTCACGCAATTTGCCAAAATGCTCTCGGGCCTCGAAAATGCACACCGGATCGAGGTTTTGTGGGCTCTACGCATTTGGCACATTCAACAAACGTAGCGACATCTTCGTTGAGCCTTGACGAAGGTCAACTTGCACAAAAATGTGTAGATGATCCTTTGGAATGAAAGAGGGCCAAACCAATACTTTGTTCTGCGTCAAGAGTGTGACTTGCATATCTAACCATGATTGAACACTTGACATGAAAACCACCCAGATAGCGTGTTTCGTGCCATCTTGGCCAACTTCGAATTGTTGCAATCGTGCTGACAAAGGGAAAGTCAACCCCGATCGCTGCCTCTTCACCACGCGCCCACCATGCAAAAAATTCTGACCCCACAGAGAAACAAGTAACTGCAAAGTACCATGAGAAGGGACAAACATGACAATGCACCCTCGGGGTTTCCAACGATTGAACAACATGTTCTGCATACACGCAATGTTTGACTCCAAACCCTTGCCAAGGGCATCTCAACCGCCTGCAACTGCTTTCGACCGTTGGAACCCCCCATGCATGTGTCGTTGCTTGGTGGCAATGATCGGACATGCACAACGTGAAGCTACACCCACCAACCGATAGTGCAAGGAGTTTACTTTGCCGGACATGCGCACCGCCTAAGATTGTCTCCACTGTTGTGCCTCACAAGGTTAAGGTACTCATGCGTCAATACACATTTGCTTGCCTCGTCTGGTAGATGATTTAGACAGCCTGTGGATGGTCCACTCTAGAATGTCCCTCACCAAGTGAACCTTCCTTCTCATTTGACGCTCGAAAACAAAATCTGAACCAAGGGAGGCCACTTGCATGAACGCCCTCACACGTGCATGGGACCTTACTTGAATGCTTGGCATGCCATGGAAGTCAAATGCGGCTCTCTTCACAAATGGTGCAAGAATTTCTTGTTCCGCAGGGGTAAGGGGTTGGTCTTGGCGGGTGTTTAGTTGCTTTGGAACTATTACAAAAAATGTGTTCATGCACGGGTTTTCTTTGGGAAACCCGTGTACGTACACGGTTTTCCCAGAGAAAACCCGTGCATGAACACATTTTTTCTAAAACCGGGTAGTTGGAGGGAAATTTTTATAGAAAAAAACCGTGTACAGGGAACACGGCCCCCTTGTTAACGCCACCTTCACTAGCCTTGGGGTGGGCCTTTGGATCGCACCCACCATCTGCAATAGCAAATAGCAATAGCAAATCATGTGTAAGACGGGGTTCATGCTTTGGTACCAATCTCTCTGAGCTGGAATGGAATATAAATAGCACATGAAGATCAAATTTGTAGCCAAGTGCTACACCGTGTGGTACCGGTCTCTTTCAGCCGGAATCGAATAAATAGCAAACAACTGAGGCAATCACCAAAAAAGGCTAGAGGAGAGCTCGCCTACATGGCCTTCTTACATCCATTACAAGCCCACGACCCAAACCGCGGAGGATGAGTAAGACCAGCACATCCCAAATGGAAGATGGCAGAGCAACAATCACATTTCACCGGGCGACGATTTCGACTTGCATCGTTTGCCCTCACCTCATGATCACAACGGAAACATTTTGGATGCGCATTTTTGGGAGGTGCCTTGTGCTCAACACTAGGACCCTTCCATTCGGCTGCCTTGAAAGGAGAGGGAACAAATCCCAAATGCTGTGTTGCACCAACACCACTCGGCATGCTAGGAGCTGCATATTCCTTTGGCTACTAGCACAACGGTCTTGTCCGGTCTGGATTTTTGTGGAAAATTGTGACTTTTGTGTGAAAAGTTGGGTCAGGGGTATTTGCATGTGGCGGATCTTGTGGTTTTGGTGTTTTTCGATGATTCGACGAAGGATTAGAGTTTTGCATGTAGACCAGTTTGGCAGATCACAAGAACGGTCTAGACCGGTCTTTGTACCAACTCAAACGAACTCAAACGAAAAAGGGATACAAGGATTACAAGGTTTTTACTTCTTCTGCGCCAACTGCATAAAACGAGACGAACTGATCGAACCGACCGGACCGAACCGTTCATTTCACTTCGTGTAAAGACCAGACCGGACCGGTCCGGACCGGTCTTTGAACAAACTGCATAAAACGCGCTAAACTGGGCGGTCCGACCGGTTCGACCTGTTTATACGTGTTTTTGATGTGAACTGTATAAACTGCATAAACTGCTCGAAATGATCGGAACGGCCCGTTTAGATCGTTTTACGCGGTTTGTTCAAGGACCGGTCTGGACCGGTCTGGACCGGTCTTCTGGTAAACTAAAACGAACCGCATAAACTGCATAAACTGTTCGGTCTGCATAAACTGCATAAACTGCGTAAACCGGCGTAAAGTACAAGTTTTGCTAGAATAAACTGCGCGAAACGGGAAGACCGGGCAGACCGGAAGACCGGACTTTATGAAATGCGTACCTGTAGCCAAAGGAATATGCTCGCTCCTTATATACCTCCCGATCATAGGTCAATTGCTCATGCATAGACAAAAAGTCGCGCACCTTGGGTTTCTTTTCGTTACCCTCGGGTGTCCGATGGCTAGGAGCTCTCTCACTCACTTGGGCCAATGGCCATTCATCTGCATCTCCGAACTACCGATGATACGCCACTCCGTGTTGCTACGGTTCCATACCGCACACATACTATTGACATATGTGCGAATGGTGGACGCGTCCAACCCCTTCTTCCCCTCGGGCCATTGTTGGCTGCGGAGCGCCGTGAGTGCATTTGCTTGCTCAACGGTTTCACACAACAGGTCCGCCACCATGGCATACCGTACAAAGCCAACTAGCCATTTATCCAACGTTTCGTACCCTTCTGTATCCTTGGCAATTTTCATGCCACTCGTTGAACCACCGCGTAGCACTTTGGCACACTTTTCCTTTCTTCTTTGCCTTCCCGACCAACACATCTTCCCCACCAGCCGGGTTGGTGAAAATGTTCCCAAAGATTGGGTCCACATTTGCAGCGGGTTTGTTGGAGCCTTCCTTTTGTTGAATAAGGTAGGCCATCACATCTTTCGGAGCCGGGGGAGGTTTCAATCCGGCCTCCAACAAATTGCGAAGCTGATTGTTCATGATAGTACGATAAGAAATAAGCCTAACAATAATGGGTGGTAAAGAATTGAATTTCCTATGAAGGGGGCATGCATAATCCTCAAGAATTTCTTCTTCGGTGCCGGCACCGACTGTTCCGCCTGCACGGTGTCACAATGTGTAGAAAAGGCAATTGGGGGCAGGGTGGCAATGGCACCGGGGTGCACATGAACACAAACCACCTTTGGTTCCTTTTTCTTCTTTGTCTTCTTTGTGTCATCTGTCGGTGGATCAATTTGCTCAACGTCATCAGAACTCTCCTCCAGGGAGCTCTTGAAATACACAAAGAAAGGACACATGCGTTGTCGTTTCTCAAAGGGGCAAGGGGGGGGGGGGGGGCAGGGCACACCCGCTGCTGGAGCCTGATGCAGAGTCACTGCTGCTGCTACTGCTGCTGCTGCTGCTTTCGCTCTCGCTGTCTTCCTTCTCTTCCGGGGGTGGGTCGGGTCACGGTCCGTCACGGACCGTCACGGTAGCGACCGCCAGGGGACTATTTTTTTACAAAAGCACTGGTTCACATTGGTTGCTCTTACATGTTACACAACATCACCGGTTGGGGTCTAGGTTACAATAATTTGTGTCCTTTGCATGGACCTAGCTATCTTTTTTGATCATGCCACCCAAACGCAAGGCTGAATCGGAGGAAGTTATTCGACGGAAGAGGGCCAAACAAAAGGAGAAACGGCAAGCAGCAAAACAAGATGTCCACTACCGTGGCCCTACCAACGAAGAGAAGAGGATAGCTTTGACATTGTTGGAGGTGCGCCCAAGTAAAGTGGACAAGCGGTCCGGGGGGCCTTGCCCGGATTTTGCTGGTACGGCTAGTGTGTAACATATCCGTGCACGAGATGCGCGACATGCCTTCCTTGGTGATGGTGCGTTTAGTGCCCGGCAACAAGTAGTAGCACCCGCACGAAAACCACCCAATCTCCCATTGCCGCATTCCGTCCTTTTTTTCAACGATGCACAAGGTTTTGGTCGCTCACCCATTGAGCAATTCTTCGGTTACACTTGGACGTGGTCCCTCTTCCGCAATATATATGTAACTACGAAGCCAAGAGACATGCTAACTTGCTTCGGAATGCAGCCAAATCATGGCGGGTGTCTATTATGTTGTTACACTGGCTACCTAGGGATTTTTTCCTCCTTTTTGGTGTAAATGGAAACTTTTTACCCTGAAAATCCCCGGGTTTCATGCCCCTCTCGTGCTGAAAACACTCCTACACGGTAAAAAAGTCCCAAAGTTGGCTTCCCGGGCCTTGGCTCCCGCAAATTCACAAGTTGGCGCGCCAAGTTGCAAGTTGGCGCGCGCCAACTCCGGACTTGGCGCGCCAAGTCCGGACTTGGCGGGCGCCAAGTGTCCCCCCACCGATCCAACCATCGACTTGCACCTCTCCTCCGCATCCGCCGGCGCCTCCGGCATGTCCTCCTCTTGGGGAGCAGGCACGGGGTCGGCCTCCTGTGCCGCACGCTGTGGGGGAGGGGAAGGCTCCCCATCCGCCGGCGCGTCCGCCACGTCCTCCTCTTGGGGGGCAGGCACGGGGTCCGTCGCGGGGACTGCCTCGGCCGGGGCTGACTCCTCAGACCCCTGGTCGATGGGGCTGAAGTTCAAACTGTCCTCTGTGCCCAGAGGAGACCCGACTGCAGCCCCCTCGGCCAGAAGCTCGGAGGGCATCACCGGAACACTGTTCATCAGCTCCGTTACACTCTCCGGCTCCACGGTCAGCATGCGCGACTGGTAGCCGGCGGGTGCAAACGGGATGAACAGTGCCCGGCCAGGCCCGCCCGCACCGCGGTGGATCACCGTCCCGCGGAGGAGCGTCACACTGCGAATCGATTGGATAACAATATCCCGCCGATTCGCAGCGTGATAGCCCCCCTGCGTGCCCGGGCACACCTAGAGGGACTTGGACGGGGGGGAGGTGGTGAGGGGGATGAACACGACCATGCACTGCAGTGACTGTGTCACTGACAGTGCAAAATTGCGGTGGGGGATCTGGAAGCCCTTCCACGGTTCTGCCTCCCACCGCTCGATGATCTTGGGGCACAAGGCCTCAAGTCCCTCCAGCGGTGGGAGGGAGAACCCCAGCAGGGCCAGAACTGCCTGCCAGAGGTCGTATGGGAGCCAGTGGGGGACGCTGGAGACCGTCGTCTGATAGCGCCCCCCACCTTCCCCGGGGGCCTGGAGGTCCACCTCCTCGAGCATCGACGGGTTGAGTTTCACCGTGGCGAGCTCCGCCAGTCTGGCCCACAGATCCTCAGGGATGATGTGGTCATACTGGCGGTAGCCCGCCGCGGCAAAACCCTCCTCCGTGACGATGGGGGGGTTGGGGATGTTGTGGGTGGCGACGGGGTAGGAGTTGTGGAAGGAGGGGTGGGGGCAACCCATGCCAAGCATGGTGAAGGGGGCGTTGGTGGTGTAGAGGGTGGGGTGGGTGATGTCAGGGATATGGGTGCGCAGGCGACGGTTGATGGAGAACTCCGTGGGAGCTACTGCATCCCACGCCTGCACCTTCACCGTCAGGTACCGCACGACGGCGTCAGTGGCCGTGCGGTGCGTCCAGCCACTTTTTTTGACTGGATCCACCCACAGCCACTGCTCCTCGGGGTCGAGACCCTGAGGCGGCATCTCCTGCAGCGCGAGAACGTTGACGAACTCTTTTGACGCTGCAGCAGTGCACAGCTTCAGGGTCTTGTTGAGGCCCCCAAGGGTTACTTGCGACAACTTCAACTCAACCGCGAGCGTCGTGGGGTACCGCCCCATCACGGCACAGCAGAACCTGCTAAGAACCCCCCTGGTCAGGGCGAAGTTGACGCGGGTGGCGTCAATTCGCCAGACCAAGTAGGGATTCTCCGGCTGGTCCCACTTGCCGAAGAGGGCGGCCTCCAAGGGTTGGCGGAGGGGGGGGAGCTGGGGGAAGGATTCGGCGTCCGGGGGGGTGAGGGTGTAGGGGATGAGAAAATAGCCCGCGGGGAAGTGCTCGGAGCCAACGTTGGCGATGTGGGCATCGAGCACCGCCTGCACCTCCGGGTTAGGTGTTGCAGCGGGGGCAGACGTAGGGTCAGGGACGACTGTCACCTTCTTCCCCTTGCCCTTCTTGGGTTGCTTTGCAGGCATCAGAAGAATAAAGTGGTGAGATGCCTAGAAGGCAAAGGGAATGCATGAAGGGTGTAAGGGGCACGGGGTGCAAACAAACAGGAAGAATGGGGCAGTTGGCGCGCGCCAAAACCGGACTTGGCGCGCGCCAACTCAAGAGTTGGCGCGCCAACTCTTGAGTTGGCGCACCAACTCTTGAGTTGGCGCGCCAACTCTGCATTTGGCGCGCGCCAAGTGCCAAGTTGGCGCGCCAACTTTGACTTGGCTTCCAAAAAGTTGGCTTCGACCCAAAAAACCCACATATTGCAACATAACAACAAAGCAATGCAACCATAAGCTGTAAAATATAGATAGTTCCTCACGTTTCATGGACAAGGCGTAGCAACAACACAGTGCACAAGTACAAGCAAGTTGAATGCTCTCGACATGGAGTTGACCGGGAGTTGGCGAATGTACAGGATCTGGGGTTGGCTTCGTAGTTACATTTGTGTGTAAGGAAAAGTTTGGGGAGGAGGCCTTCGAAAAAACGTGGAATATGATGCTTCAAATTGTGGCATTTGTGATGCGCAGAAAATGGAAATTTGCTCCTTATGGTCCTTGGGAACACACACCTCCGGATATGGTACCCGTGACTATCGATATTAATGATTTGGATGAACCACCCGCTGGCTCCAGCTCTAGCTCCAGCTCAAGCTCTAGCTCTAGCTCGGCCCCCGGAACAACTTCTGGACCAAAGGCAGGTACAAACCACGAAGAAGAAGAGCATGACTCATGTGAGGAGTTTGACAACCCCAATTGGTTGCATGAACATACTATGGCCCAAAGGCGCAAGACTCGTAGCAATGCTTCTATTTTGTTGCCGCACATGCAATAATTCGAAACAAGCCGTCAACACAAGAATCAGAGTTGTAGCTCCTTGCTCCTGTGCACTGCTACATGCCCCATGGCCCTAAGGGAAACCGCAATCTTTTTCGGCTGGTCGGGTCACGGTCCGTCACGGTCCGTCACGGTAGATTACCCACCCCCTCCTTCTTCACCACCTTCATCTTATCCTCAGCCTTGGCGGTCACCACCCAATAACAATTGATGCGAGCACGCTTGCTTTCAAGGTGCGTCGTTCGCCTGTGAGACACAAAAAGAAGGAAGGGGCAGTGACAATGCAGGGAGAAGACAGCGACACGGCTGGTACAGGGCCAGGCCCGTATTCCGGAACGCCGTTTTTAGAATATTACGGAATATTCCGGCAATATTACGGAACATTCCGGAATATTCCGGCAAATATTACGGAAAATAGTCCGGAACAATGTACACACAATTCAGGCTGCAAATTGCATTCATGTACTCAGGTTGACAGTAACGAGTGTCATCATGTGGGGACATACCAACATACGCTTAGGCCACACGTTGGCCCGTAGATCTCTGGCATTTCTGGAAGAAGACACACACAGAGACACGCACAGCCATGCAACAGAAAAAAAACAGGGGTCCACCAACAAACCAGAATGCAAAGCGTCCTTCGACATCTCCATTATTGTATAGCATTATACTGCAGCTACGCAACAGAGGACGTGTGTTGTTTCTTTGTGTGGTGTCCAAGCACCCAGCCAAAGAAAAAGATCACTCAACTTTGGACGAAGCAGTGGGTGCTTGAACCAGCTGCACTGCATATTTGCTGAGGCGGGAATGGCTGGCACCCCAAAAACCCTCAGTCCCCTCAATCATTGCTGGTGCGAAAAGGCAACTGCAGGGGGCAACAGGGTGGAGTACAGCGTGCTGCTGCCAATTGATGTCCTTCTTGAATACCTACAGAGAACACAGTGTCCGTTGACACCGCGTCTCATCTCTATGTTGTGCATGCAGCAAGTACAAAGTGCACAGGGCAGGCAAAGATTGCAGGTGCAGGTGCAGGCAAACTGCCTTGGGGGGGGGCATGCACATGCAAACATGCAAACATGAAGACATGAAAAAGACCAAAAAAAAAGCGAAGGTAGAAAGATTACCGGTAACTGGGTTTGAACCCAGGACCTTTGACATTGGAACCTAGTACCACTACCAACTATGCTACTTCAGGATCTGCCGAACCCCCAACCGTGATCGGTGTTACGGAATATTCCGGGTATTACGGATATTCCGGAATCTGAATATTCCGGAACATTCCGGTTATTACGGGACCGGAATACAAGCCTGGCCCTGCTGGTACCATACATACCGAACATTTGTTGGTTTTCTTTCTGAACCATTGTATTGTACAACCTCACTCATGTGCACTTCTTTTGAATTGATCTGCAGAGACAAAGTGGTGGTCCGGGTGGTGGGCAAAGAAACCCATGAACACGGAAAGGACAGGACGAACAAACCTTTGAGATCTGGCCGTACACCACACCGCCGCGGGCACTCTTCTTTTGATAACAATACTTCTTGCCGACCGCCAACTTGGCCTCCTCCGCCACTACCAAATGGTATTGTGTGGCGTTGAAGCCCGGCGGTGGGCAGGGCATGACAAAAAGAGGAGAGGCCTGGGGCGAAAAGGGCACGAAGGGGGGCACAAAGCCCCACCGATAACTTTCTATAGATTGGCAATGAGCAACAATGCAAAAAACAAGAGTTGGGGTAAAAATTGTTGTTGGGGAACATGTGTACCCGCGTTTTGTACCCGGGTACACATAGATGTTCCCCAACACACTGCTCGTCGAGGACGCCGAGAACGACGAGCAGTGTGTTGGGGAACATCTGGGAACATGTTTGGGGAACATGTGGGAACATTTTCCATTTCACATGAAAAACATGTTTTTTAGAGGTACCCGACATTTTAAACGATCTCAGCACACTCAAAAACCCATTTTACCAACAAAAAATGGGGGGTTGATGTAGCTCGTTGGGGAACATTTACGGGGGTAGCCAAAGGAATATGCATGGCCAAAATAGGCAGTTTTTCGAGGGCCAAGAGGGGCAGGACGAGTGCCAAAAAACTACAAAAAATTGTGTGATGACCATCTCATTGCTCTCCAGTCAATTCTTGCTCAACTTGGCATTTCCAATGTACATGTGACCAGTCTAGGTGTTCGCACTCGTCCTGCCCCTCTTGGCCCTCGAAAAACTGCCTATTTTGGCCATGCATATTCCTTTGGCTACCCCCGTAAATGTTCCCCAACGAGCTACATCAACCCCCCATTTTTTGTTGGTAAAATGGGTTTTTGAGTGTGCTGAGATCGTTTAAAATGTCGGGTACCTCTAAAAAACATGTTTTTCATGTGAAATGGAAAATGTTCCCACATGTTCCCCAAACATGTTCCCAGATGTTCCCCAACACACTGCTCGTCGTTCTCGGCGTCCTCGACGAGCAGTGTGTTGGGGAACATCTATGTGTACCCGGGTACAAAACGCGGGTACACATGTTCCCCAACAACAATTTTTACCCCAACTCTTGTTTTTTGCATTGTTGCTCATTGCCAATCTATAGAAAGTTATCGGTGGGGCTTTGTGCCCCCCTTCCTGCCCTTTTCGCCCCAGGCCTCTCCTCTTTTTGTCATGCCCTGCCCACCGCCGGGCTTCAACGCCACACAATACCATTTGGTAGTGGCGGAGGAGGCCAAGTTGGCGCCGGGCAAGAAGTATTGTTATCAAAAGAAGAGTGCCCGCGGCGGTGTGGTGTACGGCAAGATCTCAAAGGTTTGTTCGTCCTGTCCTTTCCGTGTTCATGGGTTTCTTTGCCCACCACCCACCCCACCACTTTGTCTCTGCAGATCAATTCAAAAGAAGTGCACATGAGTGAGGTTGTGCAATACAATGGTTCAGAAAGAAAACCAACAAATGTTCGGTATGTATGGTACCAGCAGGGCCAGGCCCGTATTCCGGTCCCGTAATAACCGGAATGTTCCGAATATTCAGATTCCGGAATATCCCTAATACCCGGAATATTCCGTAATACCGATCACGGTTGGGGGTTGGGCAGATCCTGAAGTAGCATAGTTGGTAGTGGTACTAGGTTCCAATGTCAAAGGTCGTGGGTTCAAACCCAGTTACCGGTAATCTTTCTACCTTCACTTTTTTTTTGGTCTTTTTCATGTCTTCATGTTTGCATGTTTGCATGTGCATGCCCCCCCCAAGGCAGTTTGCCTGCACCTGCACCTGCAATCTTTGCCTGCCCTGTGCACTTTGTACTTGCTGCATGCACAACATAGAGATGAGACGCGGTGTCAACGGACACTGTGTTCTCAGTAGGTATTCAAGAAGGACATCAATTGGCAGCAGCATGCTGTACTCCACCCTGTTGCCCCCTGCAGTTGCCTTTTCGCACCAGCAATGATTGAGGGGACTGAGGGTTTTTGGGGTGCCAGCCATTCCCGCCTCAGCAAATATGCAGTGCAGCTGGTTCAAGCACCCACTGCTTCGTCCAAAGTTGAGTGATCTTTTTCTTTGGCTGGGTGCTTGGACACCACACAAAGAAACAGCACACGTCCTATGTTGCGTAGCTGCAGTATAATGCTATACAATAATGGAGATGTCGAAGGACGCTTTGCATTCTGATTTGTTGGTGGACCCCTCTTTTTTTTCTGTTGCATGGCTGTGCCTGTCTCTGTGTGTGTCTTCTTCCAGAAATGCCAGAGATCTACGGGCCAACGTGTGGCCTAAGCGTATGTTGGTATGTCCCCACATGATGACACTCGTTACTGTCAACCTGAGTACATGAATGCAATTTGCAGCCTGAATTGTGTGTACATTGTTCCGGACTATTTTCCGTAATATTTGCCGGAATATTCCGGAATGTTCCGTAATATTGCCGGAATATTCCGTAATATTCTAAAAACGGCGTTCCGGAATACGGGCCTGGCCCTGTACCAGCCGTGTCGTTGTCTTCTCCCTGCATTGTGACTGCCCCTTCCTTCTTTTTGTGTCTCACAGGCGAACCACGCACCTTGAAAGCAAGCGTGCTCGCATCAATTGTTATTGGGTGGTGACCGCCAAGGCTGAGGATAAGATGAAGGTGGTGAAGAAGGAGGGGGTGGGTAATCTACCGTGACGGACCGTGACGGACCGTGACCCGACCAGCCGAAAAAGATTGCGGTTTCCCTTAGGGCCATGGGGCATGTAGCAGTGCACAGGAGCAAGGAGCTACAACTCTGATTCTTGTGTTGACGGCTTGTTTCGAATTATTGCATGTGCGGCAACAAAATAGAAGCATTGCTACGAGTCTTGCGCCTTTGGGCCATAGTATGTTCATGCAACCAATTGGGGTTGTCAAACTCCTCACATGAGTCATGCTCTTCTTCTTCGTGGTTTGTACCTGCCTTTGGTCCAGAAGTTGTTCCGGGGGCCGAGCTAGAGCTAGAGCTTGAGCTGGAGCTAGAGCTGGAGCCAGCGGGTGGTTCATCCAAATCATTAATATCGATAGTCACGGGTACCATATCCGGAGGTGTGTGTTCCCAAGGACCATAAGGAGCAAATTTCCATTTTCTGCGCATCACAAATGCCACAATTTGAAGCATCACATTCAACGTTTTTTTGAAGGCCTCCTCCCCTAACTTTTCCTTACACACATATGTAACTACGAAGCCAACCCCAGATCCCGTACATTCGCCAACTCCCGGTCAACTCCATGTCGAGAGCATTCAACTTGCTTGTACTTGTGCACTGTGTTGTTGCTACGCCTTGTCCATGAAACGTGAGGAACTATCTATATTTTACAGCTTATGGTTGCATTGCTTTGTTGTTATGTTGCAATATGTGGGTTTTTTGGGTCGAAGCCAACTTTTTGGAAGCCAAGTCAAAGTTGGCGCGCCAACTTGGCACTTGGCGCGCGCCAACTGCAGAGTTGGCGCGCGCCAAGTCCGGTTTTGGCGCGCGCCAACTGCCCCATTCTTCCTGTTTGTTTGCACCCCGTGCCCCTTACACCCTTCATGTATTCCCTTTGCCTTCTAGGCATCTCACCACTTTATTCTTCTGATGCCTGCAAAGCAACCCAAGAAGGGCAAGGGGAAGAAGGTGACAGTCGTCCCTGACCCCACGTCTGCCCCCGCTGCAACACCTAACCCGGAGGTGCAGGCGGTGCTCGACGCCCACATCGCCAACGTCGGCTCCGAGCACCTCCCCGCGGGCTATTTTCCCATCCCCTACACCCTCACCCCCCTGGACGCCGAATCCTTCCCCTAGCTCCCCCCCCTCCGCCAACCCCTAGAGGCCGCCCTCTTCGGCAAGTGGGACCAGCCGGACAATCCCTACTTGGTCTGGCGAATTGACGCCACCCGCGTCAACTTCGCCCTCACCAGGGGGGTTCTTAGCAGGTTCTGCTGTGCCGTGATGGGGCGGTACCCCACGACGCTCGCGGTTGAGTTGAAGTTGTCGCAAGTAACCCTTGGGGGCCTCAACAAGACCCTGAAGCTGTGCACTGCTGCAGCGTCAAAAGAGTTCGTCAACTTTCTCGCGCTGCAGGAGATGCCGCCTCAGGGTCTCGACCCCGAGGAGCAGTGGCTGTGGGTGGATCCAGTCAAAAAAAGTGGCTGGACGCACCGCACGGCCACTGACGCCGTCGTGCGGTACCAGACGGTGAAGGTGCAGGCGTGGGATGCAGTAGCTCCCACGGAGTTCTCCACCAACCGTCGCCTGCGCACCCACATCCCTGACATCACCCACCCCACCCTCTACACCACCAACGCCCCCTTCACCATGCTTGGCATGGGTTGCCCCCACCCCTCCTTCCACAACTCCTACCCCGTCGCCACCCACAACATCCCCAACCCCCCCATCGTCACGGAGGAGGGTTTTGCCGCGGCGGGCTACCGCCAGTATGACCACATCATCCCTGAGGATCTGTGGGCCAGACTGGCGGAGCTCGCCACGGTGAAACTCAACCCGTCGATGCTCGAGGAGGTGGACCTCCAGGCCCCCGGGGAAGGTGGGGGGCGCTATCAGACGACGGTCTCCAGCGTCCCCCACTGGCTCCCATACGACCTCTGGCAGGCAGTTCTGGCCCTGCTGGGGTTCTCCCTCCCACCGCTGGAGGGACTTGAGGCCTTGTGCCCCAAGATCATCGAGCGGTGGGAGGCAGAACCGTGGAAGGGTTTCCAGATCCCCCACCGCGATTTTGCACTGTCAATGACACAGTCACTGCAGTGCATGGTCGTGTTCATCCCCCTCACCACCTCCCCCCCGTCCAAGTCCCTCTAGGTGTGCCCGGGCACGCAGGGGGGCTATCACGCTGCGAATCGGCGGGATATTGTTATCCAACCGATTCGCAGTGTGACGCTCCTCCGCGGGACGGTGATCCACCGCGGTGCGGGCGGGCCTGGCCGGGCACTGTTCATCCCGTTTGCACCCGCCGGCTACCAGTCGCGCATGCTGACCGTGGAGCCGGAGAGTGTAACGGAGCTGATGAACAGTGTTCCGGTGATGCCCTCCGAGCTTCTGGCCGAGGGGGCTGCAGCCGGGTCTCCTCTGGGCACAGAGGACAGTTTGAACTTCAGCCCCATCGACCAGGGGTCTGAGGAGTCAACCCCGGCCGAGGCAGTCCCCGCGACGGACCCCGTGCCTGCCCCCCAAGAGGAGGACGTGGCGGACGCGCCGGCGGATGGGGAGCCTTCCCCTCCCCCACAGCGTGCGGCACAGGAGGCCGACCCCGTGCCTGCTCCCCAAGAGGAGGACATGCCGGAGGCGCCGGCGGATGCGGAGGAGAGGTGCAAGTCGATGGTTGGATCGTTGGGGGGACACTTGGCGCGCGCCAAATCCGGACTTGGCGCGCCAACTCCGGAGTTGGCGCGCGCCAACTTGCAACTTGGCGCGCCAACTTGTGAATTTGCGGGAGCCAAGGCCCGGGAAGCCAACTTTGGGACTTTTTTACCGTGTAGGAGTGTTTTCAGCACGAGAGGGGCATGAAACCCGGGGGTTTTCAGGGTAAAAAGTTTCCATTTACACCAAAAAGGAGGAAAAAATCCCTAGGTAGCCAGTGTAACAACATAATAGACACCCGCCATGATTTGGCTGCATTCCGAAGCAAGTTAGCATGTCTCTTGGCTTCGTAGTTACATATATATTGCGGAAGAGGGACCACGTCCAAGTGTAACCGAAGAATTGCTCAATGGGTGAGCGACCAAAACCTTGTGCATCGTTGAAACAAAGGGCGGAATGCGGCAATGGGACAATGGGTGGTTTTCGTGCGGGTGCTACTACTTGTTGCCGGGCACTAAACGCACCATCACCAAGGAAGGCATGTCGCGCATCTCGTGCACGGATATGTTACACACTAGCCGTACCAACAAAATCCGGGCAAGGCCCCCCGGACCGCTTGTCCACTTTACTTGGGCGCACCTCCAACAATGTCAAAGCTATCCTCTTCTCTTCGTTGGTAGGGCCACAGTAGTGGACATCTTGTTTTGCTGCTTGCCGTTTCTCCTTTTGTTTGGCCCTCTTCCGTGGAATAACTACCTCCGATTCAGCCTTGCGTTTGGGTGGCATGATCAAAAAAGATAGCTAGGTCCATGCAAAGGACACAAATTATTGTAACCTAGACCCCAACCGGTGATGTTGTGTAACATGCAAGAGCAACCAATGTGAACCAGTGCTTTTGTAAAAAAATAGTCCCCTGGCAGTCGCTACCGTGACGGTCCGTGACGGACCGTGACCCGACCCACCCCCGGAAGAGAAGGAAGACAGCGAGAGCGAGAGCAGCAGCAGCAGCAGTAGCAGCAGCAGTGACTCTGCATCACGCTCCAGCAGCGGGTGTGCCCTGCCCCCCCCCCCCTTGCCCCTTTGAGAAACGATAACGCATGTGTCCTTTCTTTGTGTATTTCAAGAGCTCCCCGGAGGAGAGTTCTGATGACGTTGAGCAAATTGATCCACCACCAGATGACACAAAGAAGACAAGCCCCGTCCATGTGTAACGTAGCCAGCATCGATGTCGCAGTTTGTTAAAAATGGCACCACGCGGCCTGCCTTGCTACCCACTTTGGGGGCTTTGAAAGCGTACAGCGAGCACCTTGCTCGTTTGTTGTGTCCCACACGATACGTACCCTCCGGCAATTGTGCACCCGCCTCGGGAACCCCCTTGGTGTCCTTGGGCA
This sequence comes from Eutreptiella sp. 'Long Island Sound 2002', assembly GCA_964036045.1. Lineage (NCBI taxonomy): Eukaryota > Euglenozoa > Euglenophyceae > Eutreptiales > Eutreptiaceae > Eutreptiella > Eutreptiella sp. 'Long Island Sound 2002'. The sequence continues at coordinate 97,187,884 of OZ038379.1, read as the reverse complement.
CGAGGAACAAGTAACCCACTTTGCGGTTGGCCACGCTGTCGGCAGTCCTATGGCTTAAGAAGCTGTCGCACACTACAGTGGTGTTCTTGGGCACCTGCTCCGCCCAATGGTTCACCATTGCACCTCGGGGGACGTGTAGCGGCCCACGCACCCATACTTGCGAGCACCTCGGACGTGGCATTTCCCTCGGTACATGTACATTTCCACCACGTAGGGGGCGTTGGAGTCGGCCAACACGTACAATTTTACCCCCGTTGCATGGGGTTTCCGCGGGATGAACATCTGCATCGGCCCCTTCCCCTTGTGTGGGGCGATGGCCTCCTCGACTGCCACAACGGCCCCCACCACCCACGCATCCGCCCACTGCTTGTTGCAACTTGCTAGCAGCTTGGCCACGTTGGGCCTTGCATACCGGTGCACCTCCCAAATTTTTTTCGGATGACCGTTTGCTTAGCCGGGGGTTGTACGCGAGGGCGTCCGGGTCCCAAATGTCATCAATCCGCAGCGGGTTGACCATTCCCAAGGCCATGCGGAAGGAGACATAATTTGGGAGATACCCCGTCAAGTGCCCCTTCCCGTTCTTGACTAGCTTGCGCTCCATGAGATGCAAGATGGGGTCTGGCATGTACTCCCACACTTGCACTGGGCGCTTTGCCCCTTCCAACAGGGAGTAGCCCTGCCGATTGTGCGCGTGCTCAAGTTTGTGACCACATTTCCGCGCGGGTAGCGGTCCCCATGTCCAGCGCATGACAAGACACCTAGGGAGAAACCACGCATGTATTCTATTCACTTCACTCTCGGCCAATCCATTGTCACGTGTTCTATTCACTTCACTCTCTCCCAATCCATTGCCACGTGTTCTATTCACTGCACTCTCTTCCAATCCATTGCCACGTGTTCTATTCACTTCACTCTCTCCCAATCCATTGCCACGTGTTCTACTGACTTCACTCTCTCCCAATCCATTGCCACGTGTTCTACTCACTTCACTCTCTCCCAATCCATTGCCACGTGTTCTACTCACTTCACTCTATCCCAATCCATTGCCCCGTGTTCTACTCACTTCACTCTCTCCCCCAATGCATCGCCACGTGTTGCCACACTCACCCCTACCTGCCCTGGCACGCTTTGCAGCACTCGCCCCATGGCTCCTCGCCGAGCCGCCACAGGTGCTTCATCCGGCATTGCAGGCACACCAGCACCCAGAACGGGCGTTGCTTCAGCTCTTCTCTTTCCTTGAACGCTGCACGTGCCTCTGCGTCTGCCACAATCCCCGCAAACATCCTCCACGCTCCGGCCACTGAAGTGCGACGTCTCGCTGGCTGGTCCTTCCTTCTTCACACCCCGGTCCTTGTCCGGGTCCTCGTCTCGGTCACCAGGCTCCATGTCCGCGTCCTCCGGGTCCATAGCGTCCAGGTCGTCGTCCTTTGGCTCCTTAGCGTCCACGTCCCCACCCCCGTCCCCTCCACCTTGGTCCACATCCCCACCACCTTGGCCCACGTCCCCACCACCTTGCTCACGTCCCCACCACCTTGGTCCACGTCCCCACCCACGTCCCCACCACCTTGGTCCCTGTCCCCTCCACCTTGGTCTCCGTCCCCACCCCCGTCCCCTCCACCTTGGTCCACATCCCCACCACCTTGGCCCACGTCCCCACCACCTTGCTCACGTCCCCACCACCTTGGTCCACGTCCCCACCCACGTCCCCACCACCTTGGTCCCTGTCCCCTCCACCTTGGTCTCCTTCCCCAACCACGTCCCCTCCACCTTGGTCCCCGTCCCCTCCACCTATGTCCCCGTCCCCAGCCTCAGCCTGACCCGCACCCTCACCCTCACCCAAGCCCTCAGCCAGAACCGTGTTCCTGGCACGCGCCCGTTCTCCCCTCGCCATGGCGTCCCGCAGCGTCTTCTGCTGGAGCCGCAGGATATCCTCGTCCTCGTACTGCTTCCCGCTGGAGATCTCGAGGTCAATGTGTTTGATCCACTGCACACACTTCCTTCGGATCTCCAGCAGCTTCTCATCATCACAAGTGATGATGTCCTGGAAGCTATACCCAAACACCGTGATGGTGGCGCTGGCCCCCGAGTGCAACCGGCGCCTCTGGCCACCTGGTTGTGCTGCTGCTGCTGCTGCCGCTGCTGCTCGGAAACCTGACTGCTGGCCCCCGAGGCGCTGCAACGCACTATGGGTAAGGCGGGGCTGTTCGGAGGACACTAGCACTGACACTTACCCTGCATTGGAGGCACCAACCTCTGGTTCGGCGGGGGGCTCGGCGTCTGCATGGGTCCTCCATTGCGTCCTGGCAGCCAGGGCAGAGCGCCACTGCGCGGAGAACTTCGCCTGTACACGACAAAGAATACGTGCAGAACGCTGCGGAACACGGGGAACAAGCAGGTACAAAACGCGGGTACACGTGTACCCGCATTCTAGAACGTTGGGAACAACGGGGAACAAGCGGGTACAAAACGCGGGTACACGTGTACCCGCGTTCTGGAACGCTGGGAACAACGGGGAACAAGCGGGTACAAAACGCGGGTACACGTGTACCCGCGTTCTGGAACGCTGGGAACAACGGGGAACAAGCGGGTACAAAACGCGGGTACATGTGTACTTGGCGTGGGCAGACACACACATACTTGCAAACGAGTATTCACTCGAGGGCGCACACCCCTCCTCTTGAGCGAGCAGGGCTTCTGCCCTGTCCTTGCCGTTGCGGTATTCGCCGCGGATCCCACAGCAGAGGTGCAGTACATCGGCCTCCGCGCCGCACGCGACGATGAGGAATGCTGCAAGAGACAGAGGGGGCATGGACCAATTGAACGACGGGGCAAAACAAACCAAAAAAAAAAAACACCCGCCAGCAGCGCACGGTTCTGGCCCTGACTTTTCTTGTCCCCCGAGGCCAGGCAGGTCCGGTAATGGGCCCGGATCCGTGCGGGCTCCATCTCGAAGAGGTCTTGCAACTTCTTTTGAAATCGGACTTGAACAGGAGGACACGGGGATAGTGAGAACTCATAGATGCAATGGCAGGGGAAGGGAATGGGAGAGACACACCTTGCGGCGCTGATGCCCGTCACTTGCTGCCGTCCGATCACGGCGCGTACCCTTTGCTGGGACCGTACTGGCCCCGCCCGACTTCGACGGCCCCACGGTGGCAAAGCGGGGGACCTACAATGGAGGAGCAGTGCAATGGGACAGCGGGGACATGGGGGAACAAGCGGGTACAAAACGCGAGTACAAAGCGGGGGTACACATGTTCCCCTGACATGTACCTTGGCGACCGGCACTTTGCCTTTTTTGGGGGGGTCCTCCTTGTCTTGTCCCTCTTTCCCCTTCTGTTTCTTGTCCTTCTTACCTTTTTACTCTGGGGCTGGCTCCGGCTCCTTCGGCTTCTTCTTCGGTGCCGGCACCGACTGTTCCGCCTGCACGGTGTCACAATCTGTAGAAAAGGCAATTGGGGGAGGGGTGGCAATGGCACCGGGGTGCACATGAACACAAACCACCTTTGGTTCCTTTTTCTTCTTACCGGTTGCCCACTGCGGTGACCGCGTACCGGCAACACAGCAATGGTGTGGACTGGTGCAACCAACTGGCTTTGCAGTTGCGGGAATCCAACCGGATGCGGAGTTTGAGTGCGGTAGTGCGCCCCCTGGTTATGCGATACGCTGCCGGGAACGCTTACACGGCATCGAAATGCCTCGGTGTGCGGGATGCGGACATGACGATGGCCCAGTTCTAGTGGGCCATCATTACGGCACAATTTCCGCAGGTGCAACGGCCTCTTGCGAACGTGGTGCACGTGCCTGTGCAATGCGCTAGGACACGGATGCGGTGCAAATGGTGCGGCGGCGACACCAACTAGCAGTGCAGCGTGTGCGGGGTGCCACTCCATGTGAAGTGCTTTGGTTCCTATCACACGTTCCAAACGCCAGGGACGTTCTGCACGCGGGGGAACATTTTGTGCACCCGGGTACAAAACGCGGGTATACATGTTCCCATGTGTTCCCCAACGTTGCGGATCGGCTGTGTCCTCAACATTCTACAGCGCGCCCTGTTCCCCAACGCGCATTTTCGGGGGGACCGTTGTACTTAACGTACCCGGTAGCCAAAGGACTATGTTGGACAGTTTTGTTTCCTACTTTCCACAATGCCAATTGCAATGGCCATCACGCGGCCTTTTTGCCTGCTTTTCCCACGGAACCCCGGGGAGACGGAAGGCAACACAATGCACGCATGAAATTAAATCCGGAGTACCGGGAGATGTATTGGGCACGGCACAATTGGACTCACCAGCGTGTGGCACTTTTCTTTGTGTCGTGCAAGTCCACCTGACGACGGTTGGGCGTGTTTGCATTCGGGTGCTTTGCTCGGTTGTTTTGTACCAGTTTGTCGAATGGGGCCAAATCCATCAACTCGTGAGTGGCACATTTGGCTATGTAGAGCACCTTGAGCTTCTGGATCTCTTCGTGGTTTTTTTGCCAATCATTTCCCCGAAGACAAGCCCACACCCAAGTAATATTTTGCATTGACGCATGGGGTTGAATTCTCAACCGAGAATGATTTCTCTGGCGAGGGGGATGAACAGCCGATGGTCCACGTCTCCCATCACCATGAATGGAAACGCTTCTTGATATTGATAAATAGATCTTTTCATTCTCCTTTCGTTTGTAACTACGAAGTAAAGGCCCAAAGTGTTTCTCGGTTAAAAACCAGGTAAAAACCAGGTAAAAAGGGTGAAAATTCAATAACTTGCTTTGTGCGTGTTTGCTAGCCTGGCCCTCTCTTATGATGTGTAAAAGATATATTTGCATGCAAATAGGCTGAAACATGGGTGAAAATAGAGGTGTTTTGCCACTTTTACGTCTCTCACACCACAACACCACCATGTACACGCAATTATTGCTCTTTGCTGCCTTTTTGCGCGCGTAAAAGGGTGTATTTGCGTGGTCGCTATAAGTTTAGCTCGGGCGCAAAAAGGGTCTTCTCTCCTAAATGCAGACCCTTTGGGCAGTGCCTTTTCAGCTTGGTTCCCACGGACAGGGCGGTACAAGAGCAGCAGTGCACAAATCTCAATGGAAGAAGACTGTGAAACACAGAAATAGAGTATTTCATTCGAGTGTCTTTTGGAAACTGCCTATACTTAGCGTGACTCCCTACCTTCAGCTGTGTCCCTCAATGTAGGGGCCTGTGGCCCCAGCATGTTTCAGGTGCACCCCTGTGGGTCTGGGTCCTCGTTAAGTGCGCGATCATGCATAATTGGGTGCTCACTGGTGGAGTGGTGCCTCGCTGGACAGTGCTGCATGCAGTGCCTCTAGTGCAATGGCCCTCCCCATTTGGAGATACGGTGCAAGAGTAGGGGGTCCCACCAGCAGTTGGGGTAGCCCTTGGCTTTGATGGATTCCGTTGTGTGGAGCGTATTAGTCATCGCATCATGTGGGTTCTCCCGGTAGTACAGATCTTTTTTCACCTCAGCAGGCACCAGGCTTTGAACTACTTGACGGGCGTTGGTTGCATCTACTGGTGGGTATCGCAATTTGGCACGTTCAATGGGTGCTGATGGGTCGATCCGTGGGGGGCGTGAAATGCGGATGTATGGTTGGAGGTTGTGCTCCTCCCAAGTGAGCAAGCCCTCCAGCGTTTTCAGGGAGTCTCCCTCACTTTCCACCTGTAGGTCTAAGGCATACATATTCCTTTGTCTACGACGTGGATGACGAAATGGGCGCTTCTAGGGGTTGGGGAAAAAACCCTTGCTTTTACGACGCTTCCGGGGGTTTTTGAGATGGCCCGACGCACTCGCGCATGAGTTTTCATGCGGTTCATCCATTTTCAAGGAGAGAAGCACTTTGCATGTTGCCTCTGCCTCTGCTTCCATCGTTCTGAGCGTTGTACAGGTGCCGCGCGTCGGCCGTCCACAAGCACGGGCGGAAGCACCAAAGCGGAACACGGAAAACGCGGCCGACGCGACCGCTGTGGTGCTTCCGCCCGTGCTTCTGGAGGTATGTTTGCTGTGTTTGCCGCGTTCTATTCGTCTTCCCCGTTGCCCCTGAGGCCCTCTTCTCACAAAATGACCACCCCGCTATACCCCAACAACTGTAAGCAGTGGCTGAAGGCTGATGGAGCATTGGAGAAGTGGAAGCCGAAGGAGGCGGGCCAGATGAGCTTCGTTGTTTTCCAGCTGAAAGCACAAACATGTATGTGCCCGCAACATGCAACCTTCGTTGTCCTCGTTCGTTTTGTCCGTCACATGCTTAGTTGACGTTGCCTCTTGATTCCGTTGCCCATGCTTCTCCTCTCTTGATTGCATTCTTTTCTGCACAGCAGGGTACTGGTGCGGGTGGGTCGAGCAGAGGGCCAAGAAGCAGAAGAAGCTGCCGGATGGTTGGGAAGACGGCAAGAGCTTCTACTTGACCACGGTGCAGCTGTACCACGTCAAGGTGCCGAAGGCCGCAAAGAAGGGGGCACTGCCCCAGGTCTGCGAGTGCCGCAGCAAGCAAGATGAGTGGTTCAAGTACAAGAGGGTATGTCAATGCGTTGCAAGTGTGCCTCTAGTGTCAGGGGGCCCTATGCTGTGTTTTCTCCGTTCATGACGTGCTGCATCATTGCCTCCAAACGCCCTTTTGGGATCGTTCCGCGCGTCATCCGCGTTCTGCGCGTTCCGGTCTCTTGCCTCCACCCCTGCTTCTGTGTACCCTTCGTGAACCGGCCGTTTGAATTTGAGATTCACGGTACCGTGAATTTCACCCAATTTTGCTGTGTTTTGCTCGTAACTTGGTGCTGTCGTGTGCTTTTGTCGTGCTACCTTCGCCCAAAGTAAGATCCAACAAATAGGTGCAATTTAGAGGTTTAAAGTCCCCGCATGGTTTACCACATTTGGTGAGATTCGCGTGAATGTGAAATTCACGCACCCAGATTCACGCAGAAATTCACGGTAGATTCACAGATTCACGAGAATGTGAAATTCGCACAAATTTCGTACGAATTGGTACGAAATTCGTACGAATTTCGTACGAATTTCGCACGAATTTACCCTCCTTTCCACTCTTTCGCTTTGTTACAGCTCTCAAAGCCTTCGCATTCTTCTCTTTGAATCATGCCCCAGCAGACTATGTCCCAGCTCGCCAGCCTAGCCTCGCGCCCCGACCCCGCAGCCGACACCCTTGCCCACTACCAAGCCCTCCCCGTCGCCCACCATCAATTGGAGGAGGCGACGTACGAGTCGGGGGCACTGGGGGTGGATGACATCGTGGGCTGGGCAGCCTTCCTCGACCCCTCCCCGGATGTCATCCACATCGACATGCGCAGCCCCAGCCGCAACTCCTACCTCGGGGGGAGGGGATGGGCCACAACCTTCTGGAGGGAACTGCGCCGCCAACTCCCCCCTCTTAAATTTCTGCATCTAACCCCTCTCCCCTCCAGTGTTGACCAGCTCCTCAACTCAATGAGGACTAACCCTGTGGGGAAGCCTAAGGACGCCCACGTCCACGTGTACCCCACCACTAACCTCGTCCACACCCCCCCCCAACTGCGACATGGTGTGCCTGCAGGATCTTGCTGCAGGTGTACCGGCAGACCACTGCTTTTTGCCCTTTTCTTAGCACCTTGCCAACCCCCGGTGGTGGGATGATTTGGGCATCGCCCCTTTCCATCCCACCATCCCCCCCCAGGTGCACGTCCCCGACGTCACCCACCCCACCTTCTATAGCACAACTTCTTTGCAATGGTACCGTGGTGCCTCATGCGCCCCCCCCTTCATTTCAAGTGAGCCCCCCGTCCGCACCGAACCCCTTCCCGACCCCCCTCATGGGGTGATGGGCAGCCCTGACCCCGCCCCCGACAGGGTTGGCCCCTCTCAGCCGCCCCTCAACTTTGTTGATGGGAACGGCTACATTGTGCTTCGGGGGCTTGTGGAGGCACGGGATTGTGAGGTGGGGTGGAACAAGGTGATGAAGGCGTGGGTTAGCGGCGACGAAAAAGTCGTCGCAAAAAATTTTGAGCTCCTTTTCAACACCGCGCGGAGTGAGGAGCAGGCCAAGGATCCTGGGCTCCCCCGGCGTTGGCAAAGCAAGAGCACCTTGGGGTCGGGGGTGGCGGGGCCTCTCTTCAAGAAGTTCCACCCCCACCTCACCGAAAGTGTCCCTGGGGTTGGGGACCTCCACCCAATGACGCCGGGCAGCGTCATTGTGGCGAGTGTGGGGAGTGGGCCGCAGCTCCCCCGCACCGACGTCGCCACCCACCCCGAGGTCCTCCCCCCCCACGACAGGGAGGTCTCGGGGTGCCACCTGAGTAGCTTCCTCTGCTTGTCAGAAGACTACCAGGTGGCGGTGCAGGCGGGGACGGCCCTGGGGGGGGCGGGGGAGGCGCGCTGGGACACCGTTGAGCTGCATCGGGGGGACATGCTGCTGATGGTGGCCACCAGCCGCCATCATGGATTGCCTGCCCTCCCCGACTCCAAGGATGGGCTGCAGGGGGCTCTTTTTAACTTGTGGACCCCCGACCCCCGACACAAACACCACCAGGCCAACACCACACACTGGGACGCCACCCCCCCCAAGGAGGCCCTGGACGTTGCTGGGGATTTGTCCAGCTGGGACTGCCCCAGCGTGGACCACGTGTTGTGGGTGGGGAAGGGGGCAGTTGGGAGGGTGGGGTTGTGGGAGGGGGAGGCTGCCCAGGCCCTCTTCGCCGACCCCCCCCAGACCGTCCCAGCAGGCCCCCCCACCTGCCCCTTCCACCCCACCTTCATCTCCCGGTCGACCCCGGCCTCCGACCTCGCCGTCATCGAGGTCGGCGAGCAGTGCATGCTGTTCTTCGTGGGCAGCGTGCACCAGCTGGAGGTCTGCAAGGGGGACAATGTCGATGCGGAGTCGGAGATCCACTTCGCCATGACCGGCATTGCCCCCCCGGTGCGGCGGACCACAGTGTGGCACCTGGTGAACACGGTCCCAGCGTGGCGGTCGCCCAAGTGCGCGAAGACCAGGGCATGGAGCATCACCTGCCCATGCGAGTGCATGGTGTGCTTGCTTGTGTGTTTGCTTTGTTTTTTGGCAAATTGGACGGAATTCACGCGAAATTCGTACGAAATTCGTGCAAAATTCGTGCGAATTTCGTGTGAATTTCTGGTGAATAAATTTGTTTGAATATTCTGGAAATGTGAAATTCGTACGAAATTCGTACGAAATTGGCACGAATTTCGTACGAATTTCGTACGAATTTCTGTGAATTTCGTCCAATTTGCTCCTTTCGTCCTTGCATTGCCTCGTGTGCACTCCCCCTTTCTCAATTTGTGCCTTGCACACCTCCCCACATCTGCAGATCCCATTCACCGCGTGGTCGCCGGATATTCGGCACCACACCAAGCGCAAGTACAAGCCCCGGCCCCGATTGCCCAAGGAGCACGCCGAGCCCCCCGAAGGCCCCGGTGGCGACCAGGCTGCAGGTCCGGTGGTGGACGCCCGCCGAGCGAGGCCGGCAGTGTGCGCAGTGAGGGGTCGCGGCTCTGTGGACGTTCGGGAGGCAGCGAGCCCAGCACCGCCACGGGGCATGTGGCGCGCGAGGTGGTGGTGCCCATGCCGTCCCGCGACAAGTTGGGCGACGCCCACACCGACCCCCCCCTGGACCGGGTCACTGTGGCCGCCAGGCAGCCGGATCCGGCCTGGACCCAGCAGGTGCCGCCCGGGCCCGATGGGCGGCAGCGGCATCTCAGTGCCGTGTGGGACGTGGTGTTGGAGTCCCGGGGGCTGCAGGGCACCTTCCGCATCTCCTTCCCCTGCCCCATTGTGGTTAGGGGGGGGGCCAACCTGCTTGCGGGGCAAGAGCTGGTGGGCATGTTTGCCTACCGGCTTGTGAGTGGGCATTGGCGGGTGCACACCGGGGTGTCGCGGATCGGGGAGGAGGGGACGGTGACCACGGCTGGGGTTTTTGGGCTGAATGTGCTCACGGGTTGGGAGCAGCGGAGGCCGGAGTGAGGGGACGTGGCATGGCTTGCCATGCGCGTCCATGTGGGGAGGCACCGGAAGATGGGGGTGGGCGACGTCATTGACGTCAAGGAGGACGAACCCCCCATGCGCAAGCGGAAAGGGCGCTCCGAAGGGGACACGCCCCCCCCCCCCCCAAAGCCCCGCGTACGGCCACCCCGGCAGAGCGGGCACTGCGGGCGGAGCAGGCGGAGCCGGTGGGGGGGCGGGGGCAGCGGGGGGTGGTGCAGGAGAGGGTGGACCAGCAGCGAGCGGGGGGGGGCGTGGGAGGCACGCGCGATCAGCGCGAAGGCCGCCAACCGCGACCTCGAGGCCCGTCTGTCCAGGGCCAACGAGGACAGGCGGGACTCGGAGTCTCGGTTGGCCGACGTCACCAAGGAGCGTGAGCGGCTGGCCGCCAATGTGAAAACTCTTGAGCGCGACGTGGCGACGTTGCGCAAGGCAAAGCCAGCAGCACAGCCAGCAGAGGCAGTGGAGAGGGCTGAGGGTGCCGAGGCTTCCCCGGGTGACCGGGGGGGGGCCAGTGCCGCCGGGGTCTGGTACCTCCTGGCCGGCGCACAGGCGTGGCATGCCCAGGCCAAGGCGTGCGCCGGCTAGATGTCGGCAGTGTCCACCGGCCTGCGGATGGCCATGTTGGGCAGTGGCCAGCAGGTCGATGTGGACAACGTGGCCCCCGACGCCCCCAAGGTGACTGCCGCAATGGAGGAAGTGCGCCGGCAGTACCCCCCCCACCGCCTCATGTCGGCGGCCATGGACCCCTCCTTTGTGGAGGCGGTGGGGGAGCAGAGCTCCCAGGGCTCCGCTAGCCGGAGCTCTGCTCCAGGGGGGGGGGGGGTGCGTAGCTCACCCTTTACCCTCCGGACCACCTGTCCTTTCTAACCACCACGAATGTTATCCTGCCCCCCCCCCCCCAGGCATGGGCAGTTTGACCGACATGTGGGGCACCCCCCCCCCACTGTGCGAAATTTTTTGCAGCACTGCTTGTACATTATTTGGGGTACCCTATGCCCCCTGACCTGTTTGCGATATTTTCTGCGGAACTGCTTGTATTTGATTTGGGGTATGCTATGCCCCCTGACGTGTTACACTGCTGGCTGAGTGTCAGCCAGAAAGACAACCAGTAGACCGGGTGTGTGATAACCAATGAGCACCATCCTGAGCTTGCTTTGTGAGGGTCAACGAGGGCAGAAGGATGAGGCTTCGGCAAAAATTCTGTGATAGTCATGTGAAATTCGTACGAAATTCGTACGAAATTCCCGCGAATTTTGTGCGAATTTCGTGCGAATTTCACATTTTCAGAATATTCACACAATTCTATTCACGTGAAATTCGCACGAAATTCGCACGAATTTCGTACGAATTTCGTACAAATTTATGTGAATTTCCTCAAATTGCATGCGAATCACAGTAGAGAGAGTTGTCTGCGGGAGGGGGATGGTAGAAACCTTGCGATGACTGCCTCCCCATTCAACAGGTCTTGTATCTCACACCATGCTGAGGACCAAGGAGCCATTCCATGTGCTAGCGGATCGTACACGACGGCGGCGCCTACAAGAGCTCCAGGAGGTTGTCACCAAGGAGCTTGCAGCACCCTACACCGTCAAGTACATGCCCCACACGGGGCAAATAGTGCTTACCCCCGAAAGGAGAGTTGTAGCCACCGTCCAGCTTGAGCCCATCCAGGAGAAGAGGTTGATTATGGCCGTCTGGAGGATCCGGTCATTGCACCTCTCTAGGACGGAGTCCCGGTACCTAGTGGGGAGCATGACGTGCGGTGTGGTATGGGACAAGGTGTACGGCATGCTTCGGCAGCTAACGTTGCCGGAGTCCCGGGCGTTCACCGCCTATATGGGAGACGACACGGCCCTCAATGGTGCGGCCTGCTACCTACCTGACCGCATCGGCCACCTATTCAATTGTCGACCACCCCCACCCTCGGACATCATGCAGTCCGGGGACCGACGGCTGCATTGGTTGCCTATTGCGGTGGACGGTACATCGAGGCATGAGGCCTCGTACGTCCATTGCACGCTTGGTGGCACCGCCAGCCCCAACCAACTATCTAGTTGGTGGCTACTAGGGGGCAGTGAAAAGTGTGAGACCCTCTACGCGGCCTCCCAAGAAATTGATTTTGATGATGAGTTGCGCAAGGCCGCAACCGTAAGTTTTAAGGATACGGCAGGGAACGATAGGCAGTCCCTTTTTTTTTTGTGTGCAGATGGTAAAGCACAGGTGCTCATGGCGGGCTGCCAAAACTGGAAGGCAAAATCCCCTGGTGCCACTGTGTGTTGGGTCTGCATGCGGAACCGTGCTGTGTGCCTTGCTAGCTTTGGCACAGCAAGTGCGATAGACGGCAACTGGGAACCGGCCGTTGCCATAAATGCTATATATAGGACCATTACGAGTGATAGGCGAGTGCCTGATTATGGCCTCCATGGGGTCCTTCGTGTCCTGTTGTGTGCAGTCAACGGGACACGGGACCTAGTTGTACAATTGACAGGGTAGGCACCGGCCACTGTGGCACGCACCATGCTGCAACCGGTTCTAGATGAGGCACGGCTTGCTGCACGAACTTGCACCCGTGCCTCATTAAATAATGACAAGGCAAACAGCAAGGGGAAGGTGAGGATGGAGTGTGCTGCTGTCATCCATTTCATGCGGAATAGGGGTTGGGAGAAGATAATAGATGCTTGCCTAGATCAACCTAGTGTGTGGCAGCATCAAGTAGGGGGAAAAAGTTGGGAGTCGGTGTGCAAAACGTGGTGGGAGAATTTTGCAAGCATGTGTGTATACGCGTGGCGTTCCGCATGGTTCTCCGGGGCCGACTTGGGGCGGCTCCGTAACCATAGCATAGCCATGGGCGCTGCCCACAATGAGCTCCAGTGCGGCAAACTTCTGTGGACGCATCTTTGGATCGACCACATGTATTATTTTGCAAAGAAGTGGGGAATCTTGTCAAAGTTCTCCTGCTTTGCCATGGAGGGAAGTCACCGGAGGCTGAAGCGCATGTTGCGCATTAGCGGGGGCCTAAGCCTCCTCCGGGGGAGACTAGGGGTGCAAGTGGTTGTGGACAACCACACCATTGACGATAGCCTTTGGTTGCATGGGTGGGATGCGACCAAAAGGGCTCAACATGGGCAAGGGCCCATAAGTGTACAAACGTATGCAAGCCGCACGAGAAGACGGCTTCTAACCGACATGCAGCACCTTCAGACTCTACAGCGGCGGTTCCGGTGCCGCAAGAGACGGACATGAGATCACCTTACGAACCCAGACCATTGTTGCCTGTGACCGGGGTGCATTCTTGGGGGCCTACTAGGGGTGTGAGGACAAATCAGGGCGTGCACACCGGTAACATTTGTGTAAAATCACGTGAATTCACGTGAAATTCGTACGAAATTCGTGCGAAATTCGTGCGAATTTCGTACGAATTCACGTGAATTCACGGCTGTGAATGGACTACAGGCTTGCCGGGTTCCGGCACCTCTCATTTTGGGCACGGTTCGGACATGATGGATGCTTTTGGCGCGGGACTTTCGTTGGATGATGCGTAACAAAGCTAGGGGAAGAATTTTGGCCCCTCAAAGCCTTTGGAATGAACCAAGAATATGGCATTTTCCCCCAAAAACCTCAAAATTTTGGTAAATTCACGTGAAATTCACACCATTATTCAAACGGCCACTTAACGGCCGTTCACGAAGGGTACATGGATGCACGTCTTGCGTTATCCGTGTTCTGTACGTTCTTTTCAGCTGCACAAGGACCAGTTTTGGGCCTGGGCGGAGGACAAGTCGGAAGAAGAAGAGGAGGAGGAGGAGGAAGACGAGTCTTAAGCAGCAGCAGCACCACCACCACCAGCAGTGCCAGCGCCAGCGGCGCCAGTGGCAGTCAGCGGGCGCCCACCCCGGAGAAAAAGGCCGCAAGGAGTACCGTTTTGGAGAAAGAGAAGGAGAAGCACAAGGAGAAGGAGAAGGACAAGGAGAAGGAGCCAGAGGCAGAAGGAGAGGCGATTGGGCAGCAGAAGCAGGAGCTGGCAGCGGCGGCGCAGGACGTTGTGGTGGTGGAGGGTGCAAAGGGGAAGGAAGGGAAAGCCCATGAGGGGAAGCGGAAGGGCAAAGAGAAGGGGAAAGAGAAGGGGAAAGAGAAGGCGGGCGGAGTGGGCAGCGTGGGCTTCAAGATTGAAGGAGCGGTGGGCTCCTAGAAGTCCATGCCGGCGAAGACGACTCGCTTCGAGCACTACAAAGACAGCACGCAATACATGAACGACATGGAGGTGTTATTCACGTCCCATGCGTTGTGTTTTGCGTGCCTCCGACCATGCTTCTAGAGGCGTCCGCCGCGTCATGCGCGTGATCCGCGTGCCGGTTCTCTGCTTCCGGACATGCTTCTGGAGGACATTTGTGTGTTTTTCGCGTTCTTCAGGTTCTGGAGTCCAGACTGGCGGAGTATGGGGTGACGCTGGGACGGCTGGAGAAGCACTACCGAGTGTGCTTGGGCGCGGACGCCAGTGGTCGGAAGGATGCTGCTGCTGCCACCCTGCTGCACAGCCAGGTGCGCCCGAACGCGGTGCAGGGTTTGCTGGCCTGCGACGTTAGGAACGCGCAATCCGCCTCCGCCGCCCGTGAACACTTGGATCGCGTCTACCGGACGTCGGGGCACCGGCAGGCCACGGATGGGACCCTGACAGGGATCTCCGTTTGTACTGGCTGCGTGGAGGCCCCGGAGAGGCGCCGGAATGGTGGCAGTAGTATAAGCGGCCACCGACGCTAGAGGAAGCACTGCAAGCCGGACCGATGCAAGCAGAACCGATGCAAGCAGAACCGATGCAAGCCCAAGGTAGGGCCACTGTGTGTTTCATGTTCTGCATGTCCCCCTAATGTGATTTCGGTCATGTTTCCAGAGGCGTCGGCCGCGTTTTCCACGTCATCCGCGTCCCGGTCCTGTGCTTCCGGTCACGCCTCTGGGGGCAGTTGCACTGTCCTGCACGCTTTTGGCGTCCCCTGTACAGGGCCCCGCGCCGATAGGGACCGCAGCATCACGCCGGTGGAGCAGAGGAGGTCGCCGATCAACGTGAAGGTCGAAGAGACTGAGGAGGAATCCGTTGACGAGAATGTTATGCTGGAGGTAGGTGTGAGTTCGTCGTTTGTCGCCGTTCACGTTCCGCGCGTTGCGTCCCTGTGCCTCCCACCATGCTTCTAGGGGCGTTCGCCGCGTTATGCGCGTGATCCGTGTCATTGTCGGTTTGCTTCCGCCGTGCTTCTCGAATCGTTCGCTGCGTGATTGACGTTATCCGCGTTCTTTTTGCCATTCAGTAACGCCCCAGAAAAAGATGCCGGCCGTCGGAACCGACTTCGAGAGCCCGGTGACTTGGCCAACGCCGGGTTCAACGCAGTCCACGGCCTCCTGGCCGGATGCCGACGAGGCCGTCGGCCGTAAGGCCTCCCAGCCCCACCCGGTGGCGCCCGCACGGGGCAGCCCAATGCCAGCACCCCTTACCCAACAGCCCCCCCATTGGTGGCAACGCGGTGGTGGCGCTTCGTGGCCTGTCCCTTGGACCGGCCACAAACGACCCCACAGCGCTATGAGTTGACTATTACACCACTGGAGGTCCTAGCCAACCCGCATGGCGGGAAGGGGGAGAGAAAACATTAACGGATACACGGTTTGATTGGAAAAAGAATATTCCTTTGTCTACCACGAGCACAACGGAATCAACGTTTTTTGTTCGTCAAAAATGAATCCATAAAGTTTTGTTGTTCCGGGGGGTTTTCGAACGTGCCGGACGTCATGGAAGCATCCGTTTTGTTCATTTCCACCGTTTTCCATGTGAGAAGCGTATCGTGCCGTTGCCTCTACCTTGGGTTTCGTGCTCCGTGTGCCGCGCGTGTTACGCGTGTTACGCGTTCTAAGCGTTCGCTTCTAGGTGTGCGTGTGGAACTCGAATAACTCGTGTCGCATATCCGTGCAAGGCCTGTTCCGCGTTCCGCACGTAACCGACATCACGCTTCTGGAGGCCCGAACCCACGTTTTGCGCGAGCTTCGCGTCCTCCTGTACCTCAGCCCTTTCTTTATGCCCGCACCGCTTTTCCCGGACAGCCACAATCAGTGGCTGGCCAAAGGGGGCCACCTGGGCAGTTGGGGGAACGCGGCCACGCTGAAGCACAACACGTTCATCGTGTTCCAGATCAAACAACAGACATGTATGTGATTGTTCAATGGGGTGGAGTGCGGGTGTTGTGCCTTTGGATGTCTCCCACGTCGATGTCGTTCATTTCACATTTTTTGTTTCTGTTTCTGGGCCGTGCCACACATTTCTGCACAGCTGGGTGGCACGCAGCCTGGGTCAACCGCAAGAAACCCGGCGGCAAGGATCGCCGAGAAGATGAGATGTACCTCACCAACGTGACCGCATATCAAGCATGCATGCATGACAAGTGCCATTATGTTTCGTTTGGTGGCACCGTGACGGTCCCTAGTCTCCATTTTCGATAAGCTGCTTACCCCACCAACTGCCCGCAGATCAAGACGAAGCCAAGCAAGCCCCGGTATCCCGCAAAAGTCCAAGATTGCCGCGCCAAGCCGGATGGATGGTTCGAGTACGCAAAGGTTGTTCTAGGCGTGCTGCGTGTTGCATCTGTACGTGATTCTGCCCCCTGTTATACGCGTGTTGCGCGTGTTGCGTGTTCTGCACGTTCCGCCGATGTGCCTCTCGCTCCGCCTCTGGGGGCACCACCACCGTGTTACGCGTGTTGCGCGTTCTGCAGATCCAAGCGAACCGCTTGTGGACCTAGTTGGAGATCTAGGCAGAAGAGAGTGAGGAGGAGGAGGAGGAGGAGGAGGAGGAGGAGGAGGCAGCGGACGATGGCGACGAGGAGGACGAAGAGGAGGAAGAGGAGGAAGACGATGACGTGCCATTGACACCCCATGGCAAGAAGCAGGCCCGAGGCACGGCAGAAGGAGCGTTCAGAGGACGAGCCAGATGATGTGCCGGAGAAACAGTCCTCTTCTTCTGCAAATCCTTCTGCAAAGGCAGCACGGTCCACCATGCTGGAGGTCAAGTAGGAGCCGCAGACAATGGCAGAGAAGAAGAAGCGGAAGGCAGAGGAGCGGAGCCCGCCCAAGGTGCCACCGCAGAAGTCCGAGGCCGAGATGCCCAAGAAAAAGAAGGACAAGGACAAGCCGGCCCGTGGGAACAAGTCCTTTGCGATCGGCGGGAAGGGCCCGCAAAAGAGCATCAGCGCCGCACCGACAAGAGCACAGAAGTTCCAGCATGAAGGCGGGTACGACCGTGATGTGGAGACGATGCAGAGAATTTTTGGAGACGCACTTCAACGCGACCGTGGGTCGCCAGGTAATGCACTACAAGGAGTGCCTGTTGGAGGAACCCAAGTCCAAGCAAGAGCTCCGGTTGGCCCCGCTGCTGCACACCAGTGTGCGGGCCCTGAGCGTGCAAAGCGTGCTGAGATGCGGAACCAAGAGCGCCCAGTCGGCTGCAGCAGCCCGTGAGCACTTCGAGAAGCGCTACCTATCGAGCAGCCCGAGACAAGTGGCGGAGGGGATTTTGCAGGGCCCGTCGATTTGTACGGGTTGCGCCGCCGCGCCGCAATCGCCGGTGGACCTCAGCCCGCCGGCGGAGGGCCTCAGTTTGGCCAAGCTGAAAATGGAGGGCCTGCGAGGTGGTCAGGAGTCGGGGTCAGCGATCGGGTGAGCGCAATCGGCATCGAAGACATCGTTGACATGGACAGGGATGTTTTGCAGGTGTTGCGCGCGTCCTCTGTTGTGTTTCTACGTAGTCGCTCCGCGCGTCATGCGCGTTCTGCGCGTTCTGCGTGTTTGCTTCTATTGTGCCTCTGGAGGACCAATCCTGTTTTCCGCGTTCCACAGGAGAAGTTTGTCCGGTTTGTCCGGATGGCTGGCCTGATGGCGTACGAATTGGAAGAGGAACGGCAACTTCAACTTCCGGCGTCTGGAGCATGGTTGTTGGTGCGCACCCGAGAGCTGGCGGCAAAGAAACCGCGGGTATCCGTGTGCTTTGTGGTCTCAGTGGTGTGCGCGCTGGTGCCTCCGCGCCGCGTCTGGAGGCCCATGGTAGCGTGATGCGTGTTCTACGCATGTTACATGTATGATTCCTTGCACGCTTCTGGAGGAGGACTTGCCGTGTTACACGTTGTGCAGACTGCCGCTTGGGATTGGGCGCCCCCGCACATGAGCGGGTACCCGCACCTGCCAGCCCCGCCACGCAGTACCAGCACTCGTACGACGAAGACCCGCAGTGGCCCAGCTATCCGCCACAGCCGCGGGGCCCCCCTCCGCTGCCGCCGCATGGCGAGCCGTCGCGGGGCCACCCGCCTCCCTTGCCCTATGGCGCGTCGCCGCGGGGCCACCCCCTTCCCTGCCGTATGGCGCGCCGCCGCGGGGTCCCCCGCCTCCCCTACCCTATGGCGCGCCCCCCGAGGCATCGGGCGAGCCGCCGGAGCTTCGTCCGAAGGCGCTACTCGGCCCATTCACCGATGTGGCAGAGAGCCAGAAGGTGCGTGGGCGGCTGCGGAACCAACCCGATCGTACGTCCTCCGTTGCGGCTTTCAATGCGTGGTTTGTACGGAGCCGTGAGTCACATGTATGTGGAGCCGGTCTCGTTTGCCCAATGTTCTGCCACTTGGTTGCCCCCCTTGTGTTTCCACAGGATCCGCAGGCGACGGGCGAGAAGGGGGACGATCCCCAGAGCATCAAAACAGAAGGATCTGGCGCCGTTGGGATAGAGGAGGAGAAGGTCGCTGTGCTGCGTGTTATCCACGCGTGCTTCTTTGTCGCCTCCAGAGGCCGGTGCGCTCCGTGTTGCGCGTGTTGCGCGTTCTCCGCGTTCTACATGTCTTGCCTCCGGCGTGCCTCTGGAGGACAGACGTCACGTCGTTCGCGTTCTGCAGAAGCCTCCCCCGGAGACGGAAGGTCAGGGTGCCAAAGAAGGACCCAAGGAGCCCGCAGAAGGCGCTGCAGAAGGCGCTGCCGCACGTGCGGAGGTCTCAGCAGGGGGCGATGGTGGTCCGGAAGGTCAGTAGGTGCGCGTTGCGGGGTGACTGCTGTTTGCCCGTCATGACGTATGGTTCTGTTTTGCCTCTGGAATCCGCCCTGGCATGTGTTGCGCGTTCTGCCCGTGTTACGCGTTACACGTGTCTTGATTTCGGCCTCCTCTGGAGGACAGCACCCCGTTTTCCGCGTTCTGCAGGCGCCTGTGCGAGTGAAGGAGGAGCCCCCCGACTCCCCGGAACGCCATGCCGAACCGGAGGGGGATCCAGATACGAAAACGGCAGCCAAGGGCAAGATGACGGACGGCGAAATCCAAGAAGTGTAGAGGGTTGGGAGGGCTGGGAGGGGGAGGAGGAGTGGGAGGGGGAGGGGTCCCAGGGGTTTTTCTCCCCGCTTGGGGAACCGAGTCCGGGATGGCCGGACCCCGACGAGTCCCGGGGCGGCAGAGTTCACAGCCCGCTTTGCGGGTCCCCCCTTGGGAAGTTTCAGCGCAGACAGGCGCTTTTTCTCAACAGGCGCCGGATTGGTGGCGTCGTAATATGTGCCAGCTATACCCGGTTTCTTGGCTGTACGATAACGGAGTATTATGGCGATCGGACATGTAGTGCCCGGCGCCCAGAACAAGCGAACTAGTGGTGTCCCGCAAAAAAAGATACCACACCTGTTGCCTATTGCTCTGTGGTCGGGGAATCGAGGTTGAAACCCCCCCCCTCCGCTGCAGATTGCTGGGTGGTAGGGGAATTGAGACTCAAACCACCCCCCCCCCCCATGTGCTACGTGTGCCGCGTGTTGCCTCTGACTGTGCCTCTGAACTGTGTGTGGCGCGTTCTGCGCGTGTTGCGCGTTCTCGGCTTTGCCTCCGGTTCTGCCTCTGGAGCCCAAAAGTGCGTGTTCCGTGTTGTGCAGACACACCGCTCTTCAAAAATGCCATTTCCCACGAATCTTTGGGCGGGTTCACTCCCCGTGGAGGACTGTGCAGCAAATATCATGCATGAAGTCCGGCCAGGCCAAACTGAACTAGTCGGGTACACCCAGGATGAGGTGTGGGACCACATGTTGGCTCCCATCCAGGAATTACAGCGGGCATCCCTCCGGAAGGCGAACCTCTCCCACTTGATCCCCCTAGTACCAAGGTGTGTCCCACTTGATTCTAGCGGTTCGGCCTATCGATTGTAGTGTTTGCCCCAATCGATGGTAGCAGTGGCTTCCATTTCCGTAGGTACAATGCCTTCATCCTCCTACTAGGCATGGTACGGCCCATGCAAGTAGACGGCATCTGGGAACGGGACGGGTTACTGTACAACCCCTTCATGGCACAATTGCTAAGCCGCAAGCAGTACTACGTCTTGCGCCGTAACATCCGGCCCGACGTTGTTGAACTACTGGAGGAGTGCCATGGGCAGTGGGCTGGTGCCCGGCGGTTGGGTGGCGCGGCTTGTGGGGATGAGTCCGTGGTGCCGCACAAAGCCATACTTGCCGGTCCACTGCGGATGTTCATCGCCCGCAAGCCCCACTCCACCGGCATCAAGCTCTATTGCCTTGCCGATGCCACCAGTGGGTACGTGGTGGACATGTACCTGTACACGGGTAGACGCGGGCACCTGCGGCGGTTCGGCAACAGTGCGGGCAACTACAATGCCCAGCAGATCATGACCATGTGGGCACGCCTCCTCCCTTCCGGGACCATCCTCTGCGCGGATTCCTTTTTTGGATCGCACGAGCTAGCGCGTGACCTCACTGCGGAGGGGCACGCATTCTTGATGATGACGAAGCGCTCCACGTGCGGGGTGGACAGGGCAGGAGAGCTTCTAGGAGAAGGACAAACCGCCACGTGCACTGTGGACGACGCGAGGTACGCCATGGTGGTCTTCAAGAACCCAAAGGTGGGTCACAAGCCGCCCCGCGTAGTGCCAATGCTCACGAACGTCCACTTTTCACAAGCCGGACCCGTGCATCGCCGCAGCGGGAATGAGGTGAACCCCCCGGTCGCCACCTACCGCCCGCTATCGCGTGGGGTGGATGGCCTCAACCAGATGGCGCTCCACATACGCCAGATGGGACGTCAGATGACGTGGTCGCATGCGGTGTGTGCGTTCGTCCTCCGGTATGCCGTGGTCAACGCATACGCGACCTGCCGGTCCCTCGGCGGGGCCCGAACGGGTACCATGTTTGACTGGCAGAGGGACCTTATCCGGCGCCGCTTTTGTACAGTGGCGGTGGCCAAGCCCATCCACGTGCCGGTGCGGATGCCGGGCCGCCGGGTGTGCGCCCATTGCAACCGGTGCAAGACCGACTACGTCTGTTGTGGGTGCGGCAAGTGGTACCATGTGGGGTGCTTTGCCGTGGCGCATGGGGTGACCGGGGTGGTACAGGCGGATGTGGAGGAGGAGGGCGACGAGGCCGAGGAGGATGGAAGCGAGAGGGAGGAGAGTGAGGAGGACACGGAGGAGGAGAGTGAGGAAGAGGGGGAGAAGGGTGAGGAGGAAGAGAGTGAGGAAGAGGAGGAGAGTGACGGGGAAGAGGACGAGGACATGGAGGATGACGAAGATTAGAAAGGAGAAGGTGGTGGAGGGCGGACGTGGTGGAATCGTGAACTTCATGGCCGCCAAGCCTCTGCCATCCCTACCCATGGGACCAGTGCGAACCCCGGGGGACAACCGCGTAGGCTGGATACCCAAACTGTGAGGACGCGGCCCCCCAAAAGTGCGCGTGTGTGCAATAGTGACGTGCTACGCGTGCTACGCGTTTTGCGCGTGCCGGAAGTCTGCTTCTAAGTCTGCCCCTAGAACGCCGTGCTGCGCGTTCTGCGCGCGATGCGTGTGTTGTTTGCGTTCTGCACGTGCTGCGCGTGCTGCGCGTTATGAAGCAACACGCGCAGCACGTATTGTGCCGCGCGCGGAGCGCTTCCTGACAGAAACGTCCCCTCTGCAGATAATGGAATATGACCCACCGTTTTCTGTGTTGCCTGTGTTCTTCGTGCTGTGTTTCGTGCGCCTCTCCCATGCTTCTGGAAGCATTCGCCTGTGTTGTACGCGTTTTCCGCGTTCTGCGCGTTCCGGTTAGCGTGCCTTCGAACGTGCCTCTAGAAGCTGTGCACACTGTGTTTCGCGTATTTGGTGTGTACTGTGTGTCCCATCATTGCTACCAACATTATTTTAGAGCACTTTGAAATGTCTCTTAATCTCTCGGCTGGTCGCCTCCGTAAGGAGCACTGTGCCACTTCAATTGAGTAGGGGTTACGACCCGGGGAGTCCAAACTCGGTGAGCTAGACACGGATGGAATATGGGACTACATGATGAAACCCATTGTGGATGCCCAAGAGGCCATCCTCCGAGCCCGGGAAAGGGAGGACCTCATCCCCTTAGTACCACGGTACAACACCTTCGTGCTGTTGCGGGGCATGGTGCGGCCCATGCAGGTGGATGGTGTCTGGGACCGTGATGGATTGGTGTACAATGCCTATCTAGCACGGTTGCTATCCCTGGGGCAATACTACGATCTACACAAACATTGTCGCCCGGATGTGGTGGACCTTATTGAGGCGGTTAGTGCCCATTGGGCTGCAGCATGGACCATGGGAGGCGCGGCCACAGGGGATGAAACCCTAGTGCCGCATAGGGACCTTAGGGCAGGCCCCCTCAAGATGTACGTTGTGCGGAAACCGCACAACACCGGCATCAAGCTCTATTGCTTGGCCGATGCCGGTACGGGGTACATTGTGGACATGTACCTCTACACTGGCCGCCGTGGTGTCCTCCGCCGACACAGTTGTGGTGCGGGCAACCTCAACGCCCGACAGCTGATGGCGATGTGGTCCAAACAGCTGCCGGCTTACACGGTCCTTGTAGGGGACTCGTTTTCGGGTCACACGCCACCGCACAACGGCTTGCGCGTGAGGGCCGCCCCTTCATCACCATGGTGCGAAAGGACACGGCCGGTGTCGAGCAAGCCGGTGACGCCATCCAGGCCGGGCAGACGGCTGTGGCCACGGTTGACGGCCACAAGTACGCCCTGCAGGTGTACAAGCAGCCGAAAACCGGAGGCAAACCTCCCAAATTGGTGCTCATCTTGTCCAACGTGTGGTACGCTGCGCGGGGCCCCCTGCACCACACGGGCCGGGAAATCACACCCTCGTTGCTGCGTACCGCCAAGTGGCATGGGGGGTAGACTTTGCCAACCAGATGGCGTTGCAGATGCGCCTCTTGGGAAGGCAGATGTCCTGGTCGCAAGCCGTGCGCGGCTTCCTGCTGCGATACGCCACGGCCAACGCGTTGGCAACCTACCGCGCCCTAGAAAGGTGCCGTGGCATGGATAGCATGTGGGAGTGGCAGTGGGCCCTCCTTTGCCGCCGGTACTGTACCGATGCGCAGCCGCGACGCAACAGCCACGTCCCCGTTGCCGGCGCCCAACGGCGCACTTGTGCACATTCCGGCAAAGGCCGCACACAATACGTGTGTAGCAGATGCCCGGACACCCCGTTGCATGTGCAATGCTTTGCACCCGCGCAGGGGATCACTACAACGGGCACGGAGGACGCCGAGGGAAGCAAGCCGCCCCTTAGCCAGGAGACTCATGAGGGGGACGCCGGGGAGCACGACCCAGAAGCGGACGGCGAGGACGAGGAGGAGGCGGGTAGCGATGAGGAGGAAGAAGAGGAGGAAGCGGAGGACGCTAGAGGGAGCGTAGAGGACGACACGTTGGAGAACTTCTCCTTCAGCGTGCAGTAGACGGGGTGGCGGAGGCGGCCGTGGTGGGATCGAGAAGGTCATGGCCGCCAAGCCTCTGCCATCCCCACCCATGCGGACCAGTGCGAAACCTGGGGGGACCAACCGCGTAGGCTGGATACCCAACTGTGAGGACGCGGCCCCCCCAACATAGGTGTGCTGTGTTTCACGCGTTTTCCGCGTTCTGCGCGTTCCAATTCAGTGCTTCCGCCCATGCTTCTGGAAGCGTTTTCCGCGTTCTCCGCGTTATCCGCGTTCCGGAGCGTTCTGGAGCGGTATCCGCGTTCTGCGCGTTCTCCTAGCTTACCGGGATAACGTAGTAGCAGGTATGGTGAGCGGAAGCCCAAAAATGGCGCTTCTGTAGACAAAGGAATATCCTCCACATTGGATTGGATGGGCGACAGTGGTGTGTCTGCACGCTTCAACCCAATAATATTGTCACAAAATCTGGCGGGGTGTACAGGCAGGTCTGAGGGGTGGTGCCCTGTGGTGTCAAGTGGTACAGGTGTAGTGCAGGGGTAAAACAGTTCTTCAGCGACGGAGAGGGTAATGGATGCAAGCTGTGCACTCCCTGTGCCCCCGATAGCGAGTCCACGTTTCTGGCGCAGGACTTGGTTACAGAAGACAAACAAATCATTGCTGAAAATATCATATGTACAAAATTGCAGGACGTCACTGAATGACAGATTGTATAATACTTACCACAGTGTGTGCCTCAGCGATCCAGCTTGCGGTCGAAACGATTGATTGCAAAAAGCAGTTCTCGCCCCTGTTTGCCCCGTCGTTCAACCAGCTGGTCGTGGAACTGTTTTAGTGCCGAGTGGACGCGGTGCCTGTCCATGGACGGAAACATTTCTTTTACATCTAACTCCCAGAGCTGCAAAGGGTCCAGTTGTGGGTCCTCTCCCTCGTGCAGCCACTTTATCCACCGCCTGACAAACCTTAACAGACAGGTTGTATTCAACATTTCAATACTAGGGATCAATGCCTTCCAAGTCTTTCACATAAGGGTCAGATAGCGGCCCACAAGACGGCCGTAGTAACGGAGAGGGTGTTTGTAGTAGGGGAATAACATTGTGGCTTTGAACTCACCGTGTTCTTCCAGCATTTTGTTTTTCGGCAGGCAGAAAGTGACTGGTGGGTCTTTCCTTTTTCCAGACTGTCGGAAACGTTGGATCCCTGCGGATTCCGCTCGGTCACGTAACATATCCAGGGCGACACGTTTGGATGTCGCGTCGTCTTTTGGATCTGACACCACTTCAAACTGTTTCGGGTCATCGTAGAGGGATAGGTTTCGCTGGGCATACAGGCATTGGCAAAGGATCATGCATTTTCCTGTATTTTTGTCAGAGGGGGTGAATGCAAAGGAGTCGGACCATTGTTTCTGAAATTCGGAGATAGCCTCCTGTTTGGCGAACCAGGGTGAAACCTGCCATTCAATGTGCCATGCGCTCTTCAGGTGGGAGAGGAAGGCTGAATACATCGTGTCTGCACTGTTGGACTGTACTGGGAGTGTGCACAGTATGTGTCGCACGTTGCGCGTGAAGGTGCTGCGCGCTTCACCACGACGGGGTGGCCTCGCCTCGCAGGTCCTGAAGTACAATGGCTGCCTGACGGCCAAACAGGGCTCTGGCATGTTTTGGTTGCCGTACCACGATGTGTCCATCCACCAATGGGAGCCCGTGTTTGCGGGCTAAGGTGGTACATTGGCAGGGCTTCGAGGCTTGCTCCTGTAGGTCCTCGATAGTACAAGTAAGCTTGGGGGAACATAGGTCATTTACCCACGTAAAGGGTTTATTTACTTGTCTCGTGAATTCTGTTGCGGACGGAAATTAGGCCTTTTGCGCACGCAAAATCCATGTAATTGCCTCTTTCACTCTTAGGGGCTTCTCTTTTATGGGACATGCCTGGCAAGAAGATCAGAGCCAAGGCCGCTGTCCAAGCCCCCGGGGACCCGCAGCCACCGCCCAAGCCCGCACCTCCTCCCCGCAGCACCCATGAGCCCACCCGGCAGGTTGTTGATAAGTATGTGAAGGTGGTGGGTGTGGAAAATGTGGCGGGAGCTAAGATGCAGGTGTTGGATTGTGCACTCTCGGTGAACGAGTTTACAAGGTTGCCGGCTATCCCCGAGGATGTTTGCTCGGTGAGCGAGCGGTTGCAAAAATTGCAGCAAGAAAAAGGTGCACACTTGAAATATTGGTTGAGGGTGAACCTGCAGGCCGGTCCAGTTGCTTTGACCAAGGGCGTTTTGAGCAATTTTGCTTTGGGCCTATACCACTGGTTGAGCCCTGCCCAAATGGGGATATTCTTGCAACTTAGCGCAGACACCTTAACGGCATTGTTTGCCATGATGCAACGTGTCCAAGGCCCCCAAAAGCAATATGTATCGGTGTACAATGTGCCGGATGCGGACCGGGAAAAGGAGGACGGTAACCGACGGATGTGGTCAGACCCCGTCAAGGTGAAACATTGGCCAGAGCGCCTCGATACGGACACACACATTTTTTTTCCGGGAGTCCAAATTTCAGGCTCGGTCGGCCTACGGAGCGATTCAGGCTTTGGGTTGGCACGAGGCCTTGAAAGGGCCGGCCATCCCTGATTTGACGCAGCCCACAATTTGTGTAACGCAGGACGATTTTTTTTGCGCTTGGCATGGATTGCCCGTCGCCAGACATCGCAATGAAATACCTTGTGTCTCGGCATCCGTTGCCGGATCCGCCCTCTAGGACCCCCGAGGAATATGAGGCCAAAGGCTACCGTTTGGTGGAGGACGTTCTGCCAGGGGACTTGGTGGATCGGTTATGTGCCGTGCATTTGGAGGGAGAGGACAATTGGAGAGACATTCTCCTTCAGGGCCACAACCAAGGTGGCCGGCGCCGGCAGACCGTCCCGGGAACGGTGAACAAGTGGCTTCCCTCGGAAATCAAGTGGCGTTTGCTGCGCATTTTCGCAGACCTTTTCCCGGTGCTGGATGACCTGGAGGACCGGGAGCCTTGGTTGGTGAAACGGATGGACGCCCCCCCCTGACGGGGCTACCAATGGCCGCACCGCGATTTCATGCTTACGTTGCGGGGTGCCGCGGACACGAGGGTGGTTTTCGCACCCTTGCAGGATGATCCCTCAGAAAAATCCGTGCAAATTGAACCGGGGAGGAGCCATGGCTACCACGCGTCCAACACGTGGCATGTAGTCCAGGAAAAGCGGGGCAGTGTTTTGCTGATGGATGGGACGTTGATCCATTGTGGAGCTGGTGGGCCGGGGAGGACGATTTTTTGCCCCTTTGTGCCGGAAAAATTCCGCACACCCCCGGACCGCTGCCATTAGCGTGTACCCATTCACAACGGAGGGACTGGGGCCGGAGGACGAGAATGCCGAGCAGTGCTTGATGCCCTGGTACCACCGCTGGTGGATCCCCCCTCCCATGGCGGACAACATGATGCGGGTCCCCGTCGTCCCCGGCTGCGTCTACTTTGGGTTCTGTCCCAGCAGCCTTGTCCTCACCCGCGCACCCACTGACAGCGCCCGTGAGATGCAGTGGGCTTCAATGGCGATCCACTATACCGCCTCAACGCCCAGCATGCAAGCCAAATCTGACGGCAAAGTGAATTGGAACGTGAAAAAGAAGGAATACATGTGCCCATGTAATGAAAAGGTGTGTAATTACCCCGGTTTGGGTGTGTAAAATGCATCGTTTGCGCATCGGCTATACGCATGACGAGGACGCAAAATGGGTCATTTACACACGCAAAATAGGGTATTTACGGCGTTGCCTAACTTCGATCTGTGGCGCAAAATGGGTCATTTACGCACGCAAAAGAGGGTATTTACGTCGTTGCCTGATTTCAACCCGGGACGCCAAACGTGTTATTTGCGCACACAAAATCCCACTAAATTCATGTATTTCCTCCGTATCTTTTAGATTGCCGTGAACTTCTTGCCCTTCGCGTTGGTGGATCCCGGGCCCGCCGACAGCAGTGCTGGGTTCGGCGCCGGAGCTGCTACTGAAGCTCAACCCAGGGACCGTGGCGCGGCTGGTGAAGGCGATTTGGGCGAGTTGACGTTTCCCGATGTCGATGATTTCGACGTCCGGTATGTGCATTGGTATGGCAACGTTGCAAATGTGGAGGCAGGAATGGTTTTTTTGGAGGATTGGTCTGGGATCCTTCATTGGAAGATGTTCCGGGGAATTTCGGTGCGGCCCTTGAGTGCCAAGACCGCGGCAGGACGAGAGGCGGCGCACGATGCGGTGACGTTGCTTTGCCCGTTTTGGGTGATACACAACAAGGGGCAAGAGGAGAAAGTGTTCCTCGTTCCCTTCCTGTACATGCGCCCCCTCAGCTCCCACACGTGGGCCCTCCTGTGCACCCAGGACGAGCTGGGCCAAGCGCAGAAAGTGCGTGGGGATCCGCTCACTGAGATTGGAGGTGTCCTGCCAGGGACACGTGAGGTTGGTGGCGTTGACCAGTCCACGGCAACTTTTGCGAGGGTGGAAGCCTTTTGGCTGAGGTGGGAGAAGGAAGCGGGCACCGACATGTTGCGCAAGGTGGAGGCGGAGGCACGGAAGGTGGCCTAGGCCCGGGGCGAGGATGTGGCTTTGGAATCCTCTGCTAGAGGAAAATCCTCCGTGCTCCCGGCGAAGAGGGCCCGTGGCCGCCCCCCCCAAGTTGCCCGGGAAGGTGCCCGGAGTCTCTCCGGCCGGGCAAACGTCCGAGCTGGTGCGGGTGCGCTCGGAGAACGAGCTGCAAAAGGGCAAGGTGGCCCTGCTGGAGGACCAGGG
This sequence comes from Eutreptiella sp. 'Long Island Sound 2002', assembly GCA_964036045.1. Taxonomy (NCBI): domain Eukaryota; phylum Euglenozoa; class Euglenophyceae; order Eutreptiales; family Eutreptiaceae; genus Eutreptiella; species Eutreptiella sp. 'Long Island Sound 2002'. The sequence goes on along the minus strand of OZ038379.1, from coordinate 97,159,383 downwards.
GCGGGAGCGGAACACACAGCTGGCTGCTGTGCGTGGCGAGAGGCAGCGGGCCAATGCGCTGCTGAAGGAGCGGGGCGCCCAACTGCTGGCGGAGCGGAGCGTGGCCACGAAGGCCGAGGCCGGGTGGCGAACCCGGGAGAAGAAGCTCCTCGACGAGCTGGGGGCTGCGCGTGGGCAGCGCGGGACGAAGCGCACCGCTTCCGAGGCCGTGGCTGTGCCGGAGGGTGTCGCGGAGGACAAGGCCTGGCTGACGCAGTGTGCCGTTGAGTTGCGCGCGGGACTGCAGCAAGCAGCAACGGCCACGGCTCTGCTGGAGGACAGCCTCAAGCAAGTCGACAGGCATGCTGCGCCCACTCCGTCCTCCTCAGCGGCGTTGGATGCGCTGCTGAAGAAGTACGATGTCGGAGACATCCCGCAACCGCCGAGGAAGAAAGGGGCAACTATGGACCCTTGGTGAACGGGGGTTAAGTGGCCGTTTGAATAATTGCGTGAACTTCACGCGAATTTGACCCATTTTTGGCGTTTTTTTTTTAGACCACTACATTTTAGCTTCAATATGACGCATTAGAGGGGGCAAAAGTGAAGTTCCATTTTCAGTCCCCATGATTCAATGAAGGTCCCATCCCAAACGGACCCATCAGGCCCAAACGGCGCCCAAACGAAAATCCCGGAATTATGTCCCGGGGTTTTTGGGCGGGAATTGGAGAAATTCGTGCGAAATTCGTGCGAACTTCGGGCGAATTTGGCAGATTCGTACGAAATTCGTGCGAATGTCGCGCGCGCTGTTTGCGAATTTCTCCAAAATCTCCCGATTCGTACAAAATCCGCGCGAATTTGGTACGAAATTGGTAAGAATTTCCAAAATTTCCAAATTTTAGCAAAAAATCACCCAAATTCACGTGAAATTCACGCAAATTCACGCATCCGTGAATTTGGTAAATTCGTGTTGCGTTCACGGTGATTGAGCCCAACATCATCAAGCTACCAACAAGGTTAAAAATCAGATTTCAAGACATTTCTAAGGACAACGTTTTGGCGAAGGTGGCACAAGAAACGCAAACGATGGCGCCAAGTTACAAGCAAAACAAAGCAAAAATTGGTGAAATTCACGGCACCGTGGATCTCGGATTCAAACGGCTGGTTCAGGAAGGGTACATGAGCCCGGAACCCCAACGGCGGGAGCGGGGTCGCCACGGTCCCAAGGATTTGGGGTCCGTTGCGGTGAACGGCGGCGATCGGATGGTGATGGTGTTGGTGCGTGATGGTGATCGGATGGTGATGTTGTTGGTGGGAGACGGTGATTGGATGGTGATGGTGTTGGTGGGACATGCTGATCGGATGGTGATGGTGTTGGTCGGAGATGGTGATCGGATGGTGACGGTGTTGGTGGAAGGTGGTGATTGGTGACGTGGAGGTCACCCGGAGGCAACAGTGTTTCTGTTCTGCGCACGCGTGTCTTTCATTTCAAAAGTGAGGGGGTAAGTGTGTTGTTGTCGTTCATTTCTCTATTATCAAATCATCAAAATCAATGTGTCGTTCATTTCAAAAGGGCTTGGGGGAATTGTCTTGTTGTCAGTCAATTGCTTTCCACATCAGTCTGTCATTCCCTTCAAAAGAGTGGGTCACCGGTGGGTTTTGTGGTCTCCGCCTGTCTTCAGCGCCTGTTTGGGGGGTTGTGGCTCTTCAGGTTGAATTTTTGAATTGATCATCAACCTCTTCAACTTCTTCCGTTCTTCAATGGCTCACACATGTTTCAAGTTTCCGGTGCGTCGGGTTTGAACCAGGGGCGTTCCGTGTGCGAGTGTAGCACGCATACCTCTGACCCACCCGGTGCCATGGCATTGCATCTGCCTCTTTTAACCCATTCTTGCGTATGCAAATGGCGCCTTTTGCATGCCTGCACAACTTACACCGAGGACGCAAATACACCCTTTTGCGTGCGCAAATTGCATGTTTTGCGCGTCGACTATTTTTCTAGCTAGCACGCAAAAACACCCTTTTGCGTGCGCAAAAGGCCCTTTTTGCGCCGGTAACGAAAGTAGGGTAGGTACGCAAATAGGCGCACTTACGCACGCAGAAACGCGGTAATTGTGTCTCCTGCCTGCAGTGCAACGCGCTTGTGCCACATGCGTCCTAGGTGTTCTTTCTTTATTATGCCGCTGCATCCGTGGCAGGTTAGGGTTAGGGTTAGGGTTGTTGGGAGAGTTGTTGGCGTTTGTGGGGAGAGAAATTTGCAGTGACTTGTGACCTTGTGTGGAAAGAGGGGAGGTTGGATTTTCGCGATATGAATGTGTTGAGAAGTGCTTTGTCCGAGATGGGGAGTTCCCACAAAGCTTGTGGGTTTGTGGTGACCCTGTGGGCCGACCTTTGGGTGGACCACATGTGGGGGATTGCGAGGGAATGGGGTACCCTGTCCACATTCAGTGCTTTTAAGAATGAGGGGAGGCATCGGTCGTTGAAGAGTGAGATTAGGAAGAGGAGCGTCAAGGGGGGAAGTAAGAAACGGGGGTCTCGCCTACGGGGGGCCCGCCGAGCACAGAGGAAGGGGTGGGCCGAAGTGCTTCGAAACGACAACCTGGACTAGGGGTTGTATGCCAAGGGGTTCAACGTCTGGCGGCCTTCTTGGACCCGCCAAGAGGCACATGGGGATGCCAAGCAGTGTTAGGAAAGGGTCATGCGTAAGGGGAAGTCGTAGGGTTTCTCGCATGTTTGCCGTACAATCTTACGATTCTATTGTGCATACTCTGGAGGTTTGGTGGTGGAATACCACTTGGACATCTGTGACTAAATGATTGGTGCAATGCAAAGAAAGATCCCAGCAACTGCCTCCATGTTTTCTTGCACGCATGGCATGCATTGGACCCGGGATGTGGGATTGTGTTTGCGTGTAAGGGGTGGGGGGGGGGGTCAAAAGCAGGCATTTACCCCGATTTTGCATAGGTAAAAGGGGTGTTTTGCGTCCCGAGTGGAAAGAAACTGGTAAGTAAAAAGGGCAATTTACGCACGCAAAAGGGCCTTTTTACGCACGCAAAACCAAGTAAAATTCCCTGAAACATACTATCGGGCCTCAAAGGTACAAGAGAACACTGCAGATAGGGGTAGGGGACCACTGTGCGTGTTTCCAACATGGAACATGGAGCATGAGGGTATTCTTAGCATGCCGGATTTGAATTTCATACTCATTTTTGACCAAAATGATGTTTTTGACCACTTCCTCATTTTTACCCCATTTTTGCGTCTTATTTTTGCTATTTACTAAGAAACATTACCTCGTATTTACATTAATGCCAGTTTTCTAGGGTGTAGCTGTGCGTTCCACGATTTTTGATTTTAGCATGTTGTACTATGAACTGAAAAATCTCCAAACTATTGGTGTTGTTTCTGTGCCCATTCCACCGTGTTTTGGACATTGTGCAGTAGGTAGTCCACGGATCACTGATCCGCGGGGGTCCGAAATCCCCCCCCCCCCAAAAGGATCCACGGATCACGGATCACCTGCCCCATCCCCCCCCCCCCCCTTGCCTAGCAAAATGATCCACGATTTGCCGGACCATCCATGCAGACACGTGATGATCCAACGGGTAGTAAAAGTAACACATAGGGCAAGTACAAAGCACCATATTCCTTTGTCTACCACGCGCAGAACGGAATCAACGTTTTTTGTTCGTCAAAAATGAATCCATAAAGTTTTGTTGTTCCGGGGGGTTTTCGAACGTGCCGGACGTCATGGAAGCATCCGTTTTGTTCATTTCCACCGTTTTCCATGTGAGAAGCGTATCGTGCCGTTGCCTCTACCTTGGCTTTCGTGCTCCGTGTGCCGCGCGTGTTACGCGTGTTACGTGTTCTAAGCGTTCGCTTCTAGGTGTGCCTCTGGAACTCGAATAACTCGTGTCGCATATCCGTGCAAGGCGTGTTCCGCGTTCCGCACGTAACCGACATCACGCTTCTGGAGGCCCGAACCCACGTTTTGCGCGAGCTTCGCGTCCTCCTGTACCTCAAGTTTCAGCGCAGACAGGCGCGTTTTCTCAACAGGCGCCGGATTGGTGGTATCGTAATATGTGGTAGCTATACCCGGTTTCTTGGCTGTACGATAACGGAGTATTATGGCGATCGGACATGTAGTGCCCGGCGCCCAGCACAAGCGAACTGGTCGTGTCCCGCAAAAAAAGATACCACACCTGTTGCCTATTGCTCTGCGGTCGGGGAATCGAGGTTGAAACCCCCCCCCCTCCGCTGCAGGTTGCTGTGTGGTAGGGGACTTGAGGCTCAAACCACCCTCCCCATAAATAAAACACCCACAGTGCCCTGTGCTACGTGTGCTGCGTGTTGCCTCCGACTGTGCCTCTGGACTGCGTGTGGCGCGTTCTGCGCGTGTTGCGCGTTCTCGGCGTTGCCTCCGGTTCTGCCTCTGGAGCCTAAAAGTCCGTGTTCCGTGTTGTGCAGACACACCGCTCTTCAAAAATGCCATTTCCCACGAATCTTTGGGCGGGTTCACTCCCCGTGAAGGACTGTGCAGCAAATATCATGCATGGAGTCCGGCCAGGCCAAACTAAATTAGTCGGGTACACCGAGGATGAGGTGTGGGACCACATGTTGGATCCCATCCAGGAATTACAGCGGGCATCCCTCCGGAAGGCGAACCTCTCCCACTTGATCCCCCTAGTACCAAGGTGTGTCCCACTTGATTCTAGCGGTTCGGCCTATCGATTGTAGTGTTTGCCCCAATTGATGTGGCTTCCATTTCCGTAGGTACAACGCCTTCATCCTCCTACTAGGCATGGTACGGCCCATGCAAGTAGACGGCATCTGGGAACGGGACGGGTTACTGTACCACCCCTTCATGGCACAATTGCTAAGCCGCAAGCAGTACTACGTCTTGCGCCGTAACATCCGGCCCGACGTTGTTGAACTACTGGAGGAGTGCCATGGGCAGTGGGCTGGTGCCTGGCGGTTAGGTGGCGCGGCTTGTGGGGATGAGTCCGTGGTGCCGCACAAAGCCATACGTGCCGGCCCACTGCGGATGTTCACCGCCCGCAAGCCCCACTCCATCGGCATCAAGCTCTATTGCCTTGCTGATGCCACCAGTGGGTACTTGGTGGACATGTACCTGTACACGGGTAGACGCGGGCACCTGCGGCGGTTCGGCAACAGTGCGGGCAACTACAATGCCCAGCAGATCATGACCATGTGGGCAGGTCTCCTCCCTTCCGTGACCATCCTCTGTGCGGATTCCTTTTTTGGATCGCACGAGCTAGCGCGTGACCTCGCTGCGGAGGGGCACGCATTCTTGATGATGACGAAGCGCTCCATGTACGGGGTGGACAGGGCAGGAGAGCTTCAAGGAGAAGGACAAACCGCCACGTGCACTGTGGACGACGCGAGGTACGCCATGGTGGTCTTCAAGAACCCAAAGGTGGGCCACAAGCCGCCCCGCGTAGTGCCGATGCTCACCAACGTCCACTTCCCACAAGCCGGACCCGTGCATCGCCGCAGCGGGAATGACGTGAACCCGGTGGTCGCCACCTACCGCCAGCTATCGCGTGGGGTAGATGGCGTCAACCAGATGGCGCTCCAGATGCGCCACATGGGACGTCAGATGACGTGGTCGCATGCGGTGCGTGCGTTCGTCCTCCGGTATGCCGTGGTCAACGCATACGCGACCTGCCGGTCCCTCGGGGGGGCCCGAACGGGTACCATGTTTGACTGGCAGAGGGACCTTATCCGGCGCCGCTTTTGTACAGTGGCGGTGGCCAAGCCCATCCACGTGCCGGTGCGGATGCCGGGCCGCCGGGTGTGCGCCCATTGCAACCGGGGCAGGACCCACTACGTTTGTTGTGGGTGCGGCAAGTGGTACCATGTGGGGTGCTTTGCCGTGGCGCATGGGGTGACCGGGGTGGTAGAGGCGGATGTGGAGGAGGAGGGCGACGAGGCCGAGGAGGATGGAAGCGAGAGGGAGGAGAGTGAGGAGGACACGGAGGAGGAGAGTGAGGAAGAGGGGGAGGAGGATGAGGAGGAAGAGAGTGAGGAGGAGGAGGAGAGTGACGGGGAAGAGGACGAGGACATGGAGGATGACGAATATTAGAAAGGAGAAGGTGGTGGAGGGCGGACGTGGTGGAATCGTGAACTTCATGGCCGCCAAGCCTCTGCCATCCCTACCCATGGGACCAGTGCGAACCCTGGGGGACAACCGCGTAGGCTGGATACCCAAACTGTGAGGACGCGCCCCCCCAAAAGTGCGCGCGTGTGCAATAGTGACGTGCTACGCGTTTTGCGCGTGCCGGAAGTTTGCTTCTAAGTCTGCCTCTAGAACGCCGTGCTGCGCGTTCTGCGCGTGATCCGTGTGTTGTTCGCGTTCTGCACGTGCTGCGCGTGCTGCGCGTTTTGAAGCAACACGCGCAGCACGTATTGTGCCGCGCGGAGCGCTTCTGGACAGAAACGTCCGCTCTGTAGACAATGGAATATTGATCCACCAATTTGTATAAAAAAAAATGATCCAAAAATGTAAGTTCCAAAAAAGAAATGACACAAATTGGTGGATCATATTCTTTTGTCTACGACATATATGACGAAATGGGCGCTTCTAGGGGTCGGGCAAAACACCCTTGTTTTTACAACGCTTCTGCGAGTTTTTGAGGTAGCCCGACGCACTCGCGCATGAGTTTTAATGCGGTTCAGCCACTTTCAAGGAGAAAAGCAGTTTGCACGTTGCCTCCTGCTTTGCTTCCACCGTTCTCAGCGTCGTATAGGGGTTGCTTGTTGGCCGCGTTTTCTACGTTCCGCTTCTGTGCTTCCGGTGGTGCTTCTCGAAGCGGTTCCCTCGTTTTCCGCGTTATTCGCGTTATCCGCGTTCCGGTTTTCTGCTTCTGCTCGTGCTTCTGAAGCGTTTTCCACGTTCTCCGCGTTATTCGCGTTCCCCTTTTCTGCTTCCGGTCGTGCTTCTGGAAGCGTTTTCCGTGTTCTCCGCGTTCTCCTCCATACGGAGTGTTTTTGTCGTTCCGCGCGTTCTCCTAGCTTACGGGGATACCGTACGGAGCGGAGGCCCGAAAAGGGCGCTTCTGTAGACAAAGGAATGTCTTTTTTGGAACTTGCATTTTTGGATCATATGTTTTCCACACAAATTGGTGGATCATTTTTTTTTGGAAGTTACATTTTTGGATCATTTTTGTTTCGCTAAGTTCCAAAAAACAAATGATCCGCCATTTTGTGTGGAAAAAATGCGATCCAAAGATGTAAGTTCCAAAAGAGAAATGATCCACCGATTCATGTTCACAAAAATGATCCAAAAAGGTAACATCCAAACATAAGTGTGACATAGTGCAAGTACAAAGCAACATTTTCCTTTGTCTACGACGTAGATGACGAATTGGGCGCTTCTAAGGGGCGGTAGAAACACCCTTACTTTTACGACGCTTCCGGGGGTTTTTGAGGTGGCCCGACGCACTCGCGCATGAGTTTTCATGCGGTTCATCCATTTTCAAGGAGAGAAGCACTTTGCATGTTGCCTCTGCCTCTGCTTCCATCGTTCTCAGCGTTGTACAGGTGCCGCCTTTCGGCCGCGTTTTCCGCGTTCCGCTCTGGTGCTTCCGCACGTGCTTTTGGAGGTACGTTTGCTGCGTTTGCCGCGTTCTATTCGTCTTCTCCGTTGCCCCTAAGGCCCTCTTCTCACAAAATGACCACCCTACCATACCCCAACAACTGCAAGCAGTGGCTGAAGGCTGATGGGTCGTTGGAGAAGTGGAAGCCGAAGGAGGCGGGCCAGATGAGCTTCGTTGTTTTCCAGCTGAAAGCACAAACATGTATGTGCCCGCAACATGCAACCTTCGTTGTCCCCGTTCGTATCGTCCGTCACATGCTTACTCGACGTTGCCTGTTGATTCCGTTGCCCATGCTTCTCTTCTCCTGATTGCATTCTTTCCTGCACAGCGGGGTACTGGTGCGGGTGGGTCACGCACAGGGCCAAGAAGCAGAAGAAGGTGCCGGATGGTTGGGACACGGGCAAGAGCTTCTACTTGACCACAGTGCAGCTGTACCACGTCACGTGCCACCGCGCAACGGCTTGCGCGTGAGGGCCGCCCCTTCATCACCATGGTGCGAAAGGACACGACCGGTGTCTAGCAAGCCGGAGAGACCATCCAGGCCGGGCAGATGCTTGTGGCCACGGTTTACGGCCACAAGTACGCCCTGCAGGTGTACCAGCAGCCGAAAACCGGAGGCAAGCCTCCCAAATTGGTGCCGATCTTGTCCAACGTGTGGTACGCTGCGTGGGGCCCCGTGCACCACACGGGCCGCGGTCTCCACCCCCTCGTTGCTGCGCCCGCCAAGTGGCACGGGGGGTGGACGCTGCCAACCAAATGGCGTTGTAGATGCGCCTCCTGGGAAGGCATATGTCCTGGTCGCAAGCCGTGCGCGGCTTCCTGCTGCGATACGCCGCGGCCAACGCGTTTGCAACCTGCCGCGCCCTAGAAAGGTGCCGTGGCACGGATAGCATGTGGGAGTGGCAGTGGGCCCTCCTTTGCCGCCGGTACTGTGCGGATGCACAGCCGCGACGCAACATCCACGTCCCAGTTGCCGGCGCCCAACGGCGCACTTGTGCACATTGCGGCAAAGGCCGCACACAATACGTGTGTAGCGGATGCCCGGACACCCCGTTGCATGTGCAACGCTTTGCACCCGCGCAGGGGATCACTACAACGGGCACGGAGGACGCCGAGGAAAGCGAGCCGCCCCTTAGCTAGGAGACTGATGAGGGGGACGCCAGGGAGGACGACCCGGAAGCGGATGGCGAGGACGGGGAGGAGCCGGATAGCGATGAGGAGGAAGAAGAGGAGGAAGCGGATGACGCTAGAGGGAGCGTAGAGGACGACACGTTGGAGAACTTCTTTTTCGGCGTGCGATAGACGGGGTGGCAGAGGCGGCCGTGGTGGGATCGAGAAGGTCATGGCCGCCAAGCCTCTGCCATCCCCACCCATGGGGACCAGTGCGAAACCTGGGGGGGACCAACCGCGTAGGCTGGATACCCAACTGTGAGGACGCGCCCCCCCCAACATAGGTGTGCTGCGTTTTACGCGTTTTCCGCGTTCTGCGCGTTCCGGTTTAGTGCGTCCGCTTGTACTTGTGGAAGCGTTCTCCGCGTTCTCCGCGTTCTCCGCGTTCTGGACCTTTCTGGAGCGTTATCCTCGTTCTGCGTGTTCTCCCAGCTTACGGGGATAACGTACCAGTAGGTACGGTTAGTGGAAGCCCAAAAATGGCGCTTCTGTAGACAAAGGAATATTGAACCAACAATGTGTGTCATAAATGATCCAAAAATGTAAATTCACTTGTTTCCAACAATTTGGCTTCCAAAAAATGATGCACAAGTCCACCAGACCATTGGCACAGAGTTGAGAGTACAGTGAGCAAAATGGTCGAGCATGGTCGAAGAATGATCCAAAAGTGATCCACATATCACCTACCCCATAAACCCCACACCCACCTCTGCCCGAGGCACATTTTTGTTGTTGCCACCAGATTTGTCGAATGAGGTTGCGGCACCTTGTGTGGTGCATTGGGCTAGCTTTCTAGTTTTCTTCGTGTCCCAAATGTGGCTGAGCATGTCTTCTGAAGGTATGGGCCTTGCATACTGAGTTGCCTTTGTTCAAGTTGTTGGTGCAACTCTTGCTCTTGGTGATGCCCATCATGCAGCTGAATTCCGAATCTTGCAATGTTGTAGTGCTTTCACGGTACAACCGGTTTCAACTTTGTGCTATGAGTTGGGTCTTATTCAAAACTAAGGTGGTTTGCTCACTTGCAACTGCTGATTTGCTATTGGGTTGTCTTTGTCATTTGCGATTCCTTCCACCTTGGCATTCTTCAACAAGTTGTACTTCCTGATCTATAGGTGGAGAGCTCAAACCCATTTTCTATACATGGAACGCGATGTGATATCATTTCTTGGCAAAGAAATGCTAGGGTATGCTGGGGTATCTTTGGCATTTAGGCGGGTTTGCTGGTTGTTCGTTGTACTTGAAGGCGAAGGTGGCGGGATGGCCACTATGGTGAATGACCATGATGGCACATTGCCTGTACCGAGCCCAAGGTGGTTCATCCATCTGTATTGGTGCTAGCCTTGACCCTCAGAAGTCGTATATGCCCGGTTTTGTGGTGGCGGCTGCCACAGCAGGCGATCTGAGCAAAGCAATTTGGGGTGTTGAGCCCAAGGTGGCATTGGTCTGCACTAAGGACAATTTTGAGAAGATGGCCAAGGTGTTGTTGCATGTGACCACGACTCATCCTCCGGTTACTAATGTTACACTAGTTTATCTAGCTCCTGCGGATGATATTGATGAGCCCAATTTCATAGCCAGTGCCTTGGCGGTTCATAGCTAGTGCTTTGGCGGTTCAAGCGTCTTGCCCAGTGAATGCTGGCCGTATCTGGCGGGCCGACCAGGCGGTGAGCAGCTTACGACACGCGCAACAATGGGTTCCCCGGGTCATACACACGACCCACCTGTCGCGCAATACAACCCGGCGCCCGCAATTCAAGAAGTTCTGTATGATGGTTCCCGGGTAGGATCCAACCGTGGACTGGTTCCCGGTGCCCGCAATTTCCGCCAAAATGTTGGCCATTCATGCGATTCCACAAGAACTGGGAAACCCAATTGCTGCAGCATCTTAGACTGGGGTTGGATGGCAAGCAAGAGGTCATATTCCCTGGCCCTGACATAGAGCATCCGCGGATTGTGTTGTGTGAGCTAGAGCTACCGGCTGCCAAGCGCCTGGTGGAGGAGCTAGGCCGACTGCCGCATGCTGCGCTTCGCGGTCATGGGTGTCCTGTGGTATAAGGGGGCGGCCATTGATACCAACCCCTGCAAGTTGTGCGCTTTTATTCGCAAGACTCACAAACAGCATCATGCGCCTTTTTTGTTCTCGTACCTGTTGGCGGCATTATGCCAGATGGGCGAGATTCTGGGCGCCAGGACGACGTGGCCCTCAAACTGCATGCAGGCGACGCCTTACAACCAGGTGAGGCTGGGCCTCACTGAGACGGCAATGTGTTTCTTTCGGCCAGGAATGATTACTTTGGCCGAGTCAGTCGGCCTAGTGATGAAGGTTCTACCGAATGGAGTGCTGACCAAGATGATGCCACCTCAACGGCCAGCTCTATGCCCGATAAATGGGGATCCACAAGCAGCGTGTATGCCATCAGCGTGCCGCCGTGGTATGGGCGGTCAACGGTATTGGCAATGACGGGGGCCACAGGCCAACAGAGGTTGGTTGCCGACCGGGCGCGCTTCAGTGTGGGTGAATTGCGAACGTGTACATGGAAACCGACTGGCCCTGAGGCATCTCAGCCTGTCGGGCACCTGTTGCGATCTACTGAGGGCCATTTGCCCGTCCACATCATTGCGGCGCAGGATTATTCAGCGCGCCGGGGTTCAAGAAAACCGCGGAATACCGCCAAGCGGGAGCCCCAACGCCCCCCGTCGGTACATGAGATGATGGACCTCGACTCCACCAAATTCATGAAACACAAGCGCATGGGCGATGAGGCAGGCTCCCCTCCTTAACATGAATACTCCCAGTTGGAGGCTAGCGCAGCGCGTGGGGCTGCTGACAGCGAACGTATGTGGCTCGATGGCGCGTGGGGCTGCTGACGGCGAACATATGTGGCAGGATGGCAAAAAAGGCGGACTCCAAAGACGGCAGGCTCCGCCATTCTGTGTTGATGCGAAAAATGTCCCACCATGGTGTCGAAATAGCGGGTTGGCAAGAGACACACTTCCGTTCCGAGGCAGAGATACAATCGCAACAGTTCTGGGCATCAGGCCAAGGCTATGGTATGTTTGCATCTGTGGCAGATGGCAATGCCTCAGCGGCCGTATCGTGGAATTTGTCCGGCTAGACTTTTGACTCAGGGGAGGTTCTCTCGGCACGGACGGTGGTGGTCAATCTGCGGCACACAACGGGCCAAACGGTACGTGTTGTATCTCGGCATCAGCATCACCGGCCGACTTTGCGCCAGCGGCAGTGGTCTAGCTTGCAGCAGTATTTGCTTAGATAGCCGGAGCGACCCACAATCTTGCTCATGGATGATAACAGTGTTATCGTCCCGGGGGAATACTCGCTGCATGTACGGGGAGAGACAACATAGGTCAAGAGATCGCGGGAGGAGGAGCTAGCGGTGTTGTCCCGTATGGACCTGGTGGATGCTTGGCGACTGGTGCATGACGGGTCGGACCATGAGCCCCCGCGTTGGACGTTCGGTTGGGAAGTGCAAGGGGACACGCGCAACCCTAAGCGGCTCGTTAGAGTTCACCTCCCGCAGGCCATGGTAGAAAATGCGTCAGGCACGTACACGATGCTCACACGAGCAGACCACAAGGGAGTAGTGGTTCAGTTGACACCACCGGCGATGTTGACGAGCCGACCCCGACGGAAGTTCCCCACGGAACTCCTGAAAGCCACAGCGGTGGTGGCAGCACTGCGAGACCGGGTACAAGCAGTGCAAGGTGCTTCAGATGAAGAGTGGTGGACTGAGACAATGTCCGTCTTAGGGGAAGTGGGGCGGCAGTGGAGGGTGTCCCATTCAGCACGGGGATATTCTGCTCTGGAGGCAGCGGTGTGTGCCAGTAACCCCCAGAGGGTAATACAGTTGGGGTGGGACATGCTTGAGAATCAGGGTTATGGGCCCATGACCCCCTTGCAAGCGTATCAGTTGTTGGTAACAATGCTCCAAGATGAAAAGAGGGAGGGCAGGTGGCAACAAGGAATTGCAAGGTTGTGCCAGGAGTTCCAAACAAAAGCGGGAAAGCAAGAGGACCGGAAGTCTCGACGCCAGCGCGTCTAGAAAGTATATATATATACATATATATATATATATATATATATATATATATATATATATACATATATATATATATATACATATATATATACATATATATATATATATATATATATATATATATATACATATATATATATATATATATATATATATGTATATATATATATATATATATATATATATATATATATATATATATATATATATATATATATATATATATATATATATATATATATATATATATATATATATATATATATATATATATATATATATATATATATATATATATATATATATATATATATATATATATATATATATATATATATATATATATATATATATATATATATATATATATATATATATATATATATATATATATATATATATATATATATATATATATATATATATATATATATATATATATATATATATATATATATATATATATATACACACACACACACCCCTCTCCCAACTCTAGGTGGCTCCACCACACGGCTCCAAGGTACGTGCGAAGGGCACAAAGTGGTGCATACATGTGGTGGAAGGGGCTAAACTCGGTCAAAACGGGCTCAAAATGGGCTAAAAACACTTGTTTGAGCATCCCAAATGGTCCGGGATCACTTTAGGAAAAATGCGTTTTTGACCCATTTTTGACCCATTTTTGGTCTCAAAATGGCCCATTTTCAAGGCAATTTGGGAGTTTCCAGGAGCCAAAACCCGTCGCCACGGGCTCAAAATGGGCTAAAACCACTTGTTTGAGCATCATAAATGGTCCAGGATCATTTTTGGAAAAACGTGTTTTTCACCCATTTTTCACTTTTTTTTCTTCCCAAAACGGCTCATTTTCAAGGCATTTTGGGATTTTCCATGGCCCAAAACGCGCCACCACGGGCTCAAAATGGCCCAAAAACACTTGTTTGAGCATCCCAAGTGGTCTAGGAACAACTTTGGAAAAAATCTTTCTTTTCGCCCTGGGGACCCTAGTGGACCCACCGTTGGTCCCCACTGTGCGTGGGCTGGCCGGCCCTCCGGCTGCACCAAGTGACCACTAATACGGGGGTCTGCGTGTCTCGTTGGGCGATTCTGAAGCTCGGAAACCATAAAAAGTGGGGGGTTGCAGGTGGACTAGGTGCCCTCGGAATTCATTTTTGAGCCACGTAGCCCAAGATACGGCCCGTTCTTGGTTTCGGGGTGTTGGTGCACATTGCGCAGATTTTGGGGCTTTTTGGCGGGTTTTTGGGCCGTTTCTCGGACATATCGTGGAGTTAGAGGGCACCAAAGGTCCCTTGGTCGCGAGGAAGTCAATCCGCACGTGGAGTGTAGTAGCCGTTTGCCTGCGTTTGGCTGTTTCGAACCCTTACCAGGGCTGTTTTGGGCGAAAAATGGCTGTTTTTGGCCCAAAACTGCGCAGATTTGGGAGGGTACCTCCCGACTTGGCGCCCTCGCCCCGGGCCGCCACCGGTGTGTTTTTGGCTCAAAACTTGGATTTGGCAAGGGCACCACCTAGGCTCCAAGATGGCTGCATGGGGAAAAGATTCGAAGCGTTGGGACGGAGCAATGGCCAAAACGGCACGGAGACGTGTTGTTGCTTGTTGTTGTTGTTGTTAGCTAAATTTAAGGGGAGAGGGGTGTAGTAATATTACATAATGACAGAGTTACAGCAGAGAAAAGTGGCAGCGCGGATGCGGGAGGGTGGGGCCTATCCGCAGACCCGGAAAAGATGGCATAATCCTTAAAAAGGTTTTGGGAGGGTGTGATGAGGTCGACGGGGGTTGCTGAAATGGAATGCCTGCAGTATCTGAATTCCTTGCCCATACCTGCCTGGGTACGGCAAGCAGCGCCATTGCTGCTAAGGCCGCTCACCACAGAGCTTGTAGAGGAAGTCTAAGCTCTGCACCGCATGAAGCCGCATACCTCGCCAGGTTTGGACGGGGTGCCGGCAGCGGTGTACCAGCTGCTAGCGGATCTGTATGTGCCACGAATCCTTCGGTTGCTTCAGCGGTATACGGCGGAAAGGGGGGGGGGTACCGCGGAGTGGCTTGTGACCATTTTAAAATGCATTCCGAAGTCCATTTTGGCGGAGACTGCTGCAGAGCAGCGCCCCCTGCAGAATGCCTTTGTGAAATGTGGGATGCGCTGTCCTAGGGTGTGGTGCAGAACCCCCCCAATTTTGGGGTTTGTTAATATGGTTGGAACCCGGACTTTCACATGTTACATGGGTGCACTATGGTGCAACAATGTGCCTTGCATGTCTCGTTTGCTCGATATTCGCCATTTTGCACTTTTTGAGATTTGGTCTTTTTGTGCTCTAACTAGTTAGAACGGGGTTAGAGCACTAGTTATCGCGTGGGTTATCGCGCGACAGCCTAGTTATCGCGCTAGCTATCGCGCGATAACTAGTTATCGCGCGAGTTGTCGCGTAGGTTATCGCGCTTCCTTTTCCCTTGTTCCATGTTTCCCCTCTTCGCTTTAGCACTCAAATAATCTACAATGGCCCTTGCTGCTGCCCACGCTTGGTGCGTGCACCATCAAGAGCTCCTTGGGGTATGTCGCCTTGGCGGACCCGAGGGGTTTACGATGGGTGACATCAATGTGAGGCGCCCTGCGGCGAGTCATTTCGAACATGGTGTGGACTTTGGACTCGTCGTCCATAAGTCCCCCTTCATGGCCGACGAGAAGGACCCCCTGCATGGTTCTCAGCAACTACATCTTCGAGTTGGTAGAGGTAAATCGAGGGGTTGCTGGATTTTTGATCCAGCTGCATCCGGATGATGTGGATGCCGTGGTGGAGTCCGTCACCGCCCATGCCGAGAAGGGTGCGGGGACCAAGACGACCCTCTATGTGGGTCAGGAGGAAGAGGAGGAAGTGGAGGAGGAAGTGGAGGAGGTGGTGGAGGTGGGGGGTGAGAGGGGGAAGGAGAAGCCCCACAACCCCCTCATGATTAGTGTCCACAACGTAAGGATGCGACCTGGTAAGGGGAAGGGGAAGTCGGATGGTTGGTTCGCCCAACCCCTCACCCACAACACCCGCCGGGTCTGCACTGACGACCCCGAAACCAAGCTCCCCATGCACTCTTTGCCCCACAAGGGAGTGGGAGCGTGAGTGGTATGGGGTCACCACTCCCAACATTATTTCAGGGCACGGAGTGGTTCTTTTTCCTTTTGGGGCAACACCCCCCCTCTTTGGGGAGGCGGAGGAGGTGGTTGCGGCAGAGCCCATGGGTGCCTTTAATAGGGATCCAAATGATCTTGTGGTCACCACCGGGGAAAGGTTGGTGGTGAACCACTTTATCGAGCACGATTTTTTGAGTAATGTGTAGCTGGACAGTCTTTTGGAAGATCTTGATAGGGTGCCTCTCTCAGAGAAGGCACCCATTTTCAATGAGAACCCCCCCCAATGTGGGCAGGCCCCAAGATTTCGGGACCCGCCGCACAGTGTATGGCAACTATGGGGGTCCCAACCACCACAAGCACAACCCCCACAAGCTCCACAATCTGCCGGTCCTCAAAAGGGTCACAGATCGTGTGCTTGAGACTGCGAAGAAGAGTGTTGTGGGGGGGGGTTGGGTGGAGCTGCCCCATTCTTGACATGGCCGAAATTTTGAGCTGTGACCACACCCCGCAGCACCTCCATCGCGATGCCCCCCCCTACACTGTGCCTCAAGGCACATTGATTGTTAATTGCCTCATTATGCTCACCCATAATCATGAGGCCGAGGATGGGTCGCATTTTCTTTTTGTGCCCTCTAGTAGTTCGGGGTCCCTTGACCCTTGGGTGGAGAGGGCTGTGCCCTTCAAGAGGGGCACTGCCTTTTTTTTTTTAATGCCTGATGTTCACCGGGGGTGGGGCATTCCAAAGGCCTCGCCCACTGGTATGACCCATCCTCGCCTCATGGCATTCTTTGCAATTGAGCTAACCCAAGGCCCTAATCTTCGATTCCCCAACCTGCATGCCACCCAGTACCTCAAGCGGCCCCAGCTGGGGGCACCTGGTGGCCGGGTGGCCAAGACCGACCCCTATGAAGGGGCGGTTAGGTGTAGGGGGAAGGTCGTAGCCAAGTGCTACGGCTGCTGCCGGGCGGCTTTGTGCACCGCCCACAAAGATGGTCTTTGTGTGCCATGCCAGGAGGGGGAGGAGCCGGAGGGGGGGGGGGGGGAGGAGTTGGTGGAGGACCCAAATGGGGTCAGCCTTGAGCAATGTGCTCAATGCTTGCTCCCGGTGGGAACAACCGACGGGGATTTTTTGTTGTCGGGGTGGGGAGGTGGGAGGGAGGTGATTGCCCCCCTCACTAATGAGGAGGTGTGGGGGGGGGGGTCGCAGGCCACCCGATCAGTGCCCCTTGGCCAAGGTGTGCCATGGGGAGGCACTGCCGTGGCCCACCTTGCAAGGGAGTATGCAACCCTCACGCACTTCGTCTGGCTGCGGAGGATGAACTTGGTGCTGGACGACCCCAAGAAGGAGGCGGCCAAAGGCATGTTCCCATGTCACCAGGTGTGAAAATTGCCCACTACACCTCGCACTAACCCTTGCTCTAGCTAGTTATCGCGAGAGCTATCGCGCTCTAACTAGGTGCTCTAACTAGTTATCGCGCTAGGTTATCGCGTTCTAACTAGTTATCGCGGGGGTTATCGCAGGGTTATCGCGTTCTAACTAGGTTATCGCGCGAGTTATCGCGGTACTTATCGCGTGTTTTTTTTTTGTTTCTTTTGTTCTTCCCAGGCCACAATCCTGCAGCTGCCGCGTCCTCGTCAAGGAGGCAGCCGAGACAGCGGCAACAGCAGCAGGAGCAGCAGGAGCAGCAGGGGCACGGGCCGCCAAGCCGGTGGCGGCCCGTGCGGAGCTAGAGGGGGAGAAGAGGCTGCCGGAGGGGGCAGCCTGGCGGCGGGGGGGGCCGGCGGACGAGGCCCGCCGGATGGGGGGGACCGGATGGTACCGGCAGGTCACCATCACGGAGAAGGAGGGGGGGTCGGAGAGGAAGACCAACCTCACCCTCCCCTCCTATGTGTGGGTTGGGGGGGAAACGGCCAAATGGCCGAATGCCGCTGAGGGGGAAACAGTTGCGGCTTTTTTGTGTTTGTTTGGGATGAGTGACCCCCTCCCCCCAAAGGAAAAACTATTTTTTGTTGAGGGCGTGCTTCATTGATGAAGCATCGGGGGGGTACACTGGGAGGGAAGTGTGGCAGAAGCTGCACAGGGGGGGGGGGGCATCCACCAGGTTGGGGGGTACGAGGCCCCCCAATCTGTGTGTGATGCAACCGCCACATGGGCCCAGTCGTATGTGCTCAAGGGGGGAAGGCCCACCAAGCATACGAAGCGGGGGGCTGAGGTGGTGGTCACTAAGCCGGATGCCCCCCCCCCACCCCTAAGGGTACGTAAGCCTCCCACCCCCTCCCCCAAGCCGTCGAAGGTGGCCAAGGTGGCGGCCCAGCCCCCCCCCCCCCCCAAGGCCCTTGATGTGGAGGCCTTGGGGGCCAGTGTGGCCACCCACGTAACGGACGCTTGCCAGACTTTGGTCGAGCGAGCGGCCGCCACGGGGGTTGAGGCCGCACTGGCCGAGGGTCGGTCGGCCGACCACAAGTCGGCTATGGCGAAGGCCGAAAAGGTCCAGGGCAACACTCAGCGTGCCCTGGACCAAGCCCTCAACTTGCCCAACAAGAGGGGGGAGGAGCTGGAGACGGTGAGGGGGGCCTTGAAGGAGGGCGAGGAGGGTAGGCGGAGGCCCAGGTGGAGGCGCTGCGGAGCAGGGGGGAAGACCTCCAGCAGCGCCTGGGGGTGGCTGAGGCGCACGTGCGCAGCCTCACCTCCACCTTGAGTGCCACCTACTCCGCCCACTAGGGGGTGGGTCCACAAGGGGTGCAGAGTCAGGGTAGCGGGAGCAGGAGTGGGAGTCAATGACTAGTGGATTTGCTCAAGGGGTTGCCTAAGTGCATTTTTCGTGGGGAGGAGCGATATGGGGCCCAAGTGGACATGTGCCACTTCGGCCTAGTGGGAAGCGGAAACTCCAACCTCTCTAATTTCAGGGCGACCCACATGGGTGCTGCTACCCTGAGGCCTCCCCTCACCCCCTTGGTTGTGGGGTTGAATGAGTATTGCACTTGGAATGCTCCACCATGGCTCACATGGTGTAGCATCCAAGTTGTTCGCTCCCAAGGGACACACACCATGGGCCTTCACGCCCATTTAGGTGATGGGGCGCCCATGGCGCTGATTGTGTGTGTGGGGTCTTTCACGGGGGGAGATTTTTGGGTGGAGAGTGGTGGCCTGCTGAATCCCTCCCCGAGGGACAAAAAGTGGCACACCCGTGTGTGCAAGGGTAGGGCGTTGGAGGGTTGGGCATGCAAGGCCACACCCCAAGCCTCGGTGTTGTTCAACACCGCGGCACTACGCACTCCATTGCCATGGGAGGGCGAGCGATGGAGCGTGATTTTTTACAGTGCAGGGGGGTTGCTGCACTGCACGCCTATGTGGCGGTAGCAGCTTGTGGACCTGGGTTTTAGGGTGCCCAATGCTTGCTTTAACCCCTCCAGTTACTGCGCACTAACCTCTGCTCTAACTAGTTATCGCGGTAGTTGTCGCGCTCTAACTGGGTGCTCTAACTAGTTATCGCGCTGGGTTATCGCGCTCTAACTGGGTTATCGCGGGGGTTATCGCGTGGGTTACCGCGTGTGTTTTTTGGGCCCTTGCTTCAAAACCCTCCCTCATTTCCCGCCCAGGCCCTCTTATTCTTCATGGATATTGCTGTTAATGAGGCCTTGAGGGCTCTGAACTCAGCCAACATGCGGCGGTACACCGATTTGCAATGCCTCACCAAGGTCCAACCCTTGAAACAATTTTTGAGCCTCCTCTTGTAAGGACCATGCCGATACTCCGTTGGGATGGAGGAAAACTGAAAAATGTTCCTCCATTTCTTGGCAAAAAAAAGTGAAATGTGCCAAGCACCAATGGATCCACCCGGGTGGGGGACCAACCTAAGTCTCCCCAAGCTTTTGAAAATCTTGTGGTCAACGCACGGTGGCGTTCCACTTGGGTTAGAGTGTACATCTCCCTCACCCTCCAAAGCTCATACAAACCCTCAATGCATTTTACCATGACATGCACAACAATCCATAATGGAGGTCCACCAGGGGTCCTCACTGTGGGGACATGATCTTTGAGGCAATCCACAAATCGCCTTTGGAAGGGGGGGGGGGTTAGGAAAACTTTGGTGCTTGTAAGATCAAAATCTTTTTCCTTGGCCCTTGAGGCCGAGGGGAGACGTTCCCTCAGAGAAATGCCTGAGGTCTCATCCTTCAGGGCTTGTTTGAAGGCCTGCAAAGCTGCAAGAGCTTGGGCCTTACCAGGGGTACCAGGGGGGAGGGCCTGAAGGGTGGTCTCAGTGCGCTTTGCAATGCCATTTAGAATGCGGCATGCTGCATGTTGGTAGTCCCCCGGCCGTCTATCAGGGGTCACACATCTCCAAAATGCCCCCCATCTTGAGGTGGACTCCACCCCCCATTTGCTCAACAATACCATTGGGGTCTTTGCACAACCAACACTTAGACCCAGCCCCCCCCATTGCTTGCATCCCCTTCCCATCCCCCGTCAAAATAACAATGCAAGTCAAAAATTGGTTTTGAAAGAGGACAACGTCCTCCTCCACATCCCTCACCTCTTGGTTGAGGTTGGCAGAGATGTCGAGGCTTCTCAAAAAAGCCTGTTCATCCCCGCCATCCATGCAAAACCATGAGGCCCATAGCTTCACCTTCGAAGCATACTTTGCCCCCCCCCATACATTGACCCATACATCCGCACGGGTAGAGAATGCCTTCCACAAGGAAGTCGCATCAACTGAAATGACAACAATGGCAACGCCCTTAGGGGGGGGTTTCCCAATAACTCGGGCCATAGATATCACATTATGTACAATTGACTGCAAAGGCACATGGGCAGCTGCCCTATTACGGCCTGTGGTAGACTTTACAACGGTTGGTTGGAGAAAGTAGGGCGTGACCCGTTGCCGAATGGTCCTTAGGTCCCGTTGGGTACAACGGCGGGGTATTCGCAAAAGGGCCCGCTGGGAAAGATGCATGCGGTATGCCATGCGTAGCATGCTCAGGGCCTCATGCTCCTGAGCTGTGAATGCAAGATGGCCACCAAGTGGGCCAGAGAGGGCTGTGCACGCCCCACCACTTAAACAAACTTCTCCTTTGGTGTTGGTGCCACACACAATGTTGGGATCCCCCAATAGAACTGGAACCAGCCGCGGAACAGCCTTCAACGAGGCCAAGTATGTTCCTCCGCCACATGCACCATTGCATGTCCATGAACGCCCTGGAGCAAGGGCTTTTGGGACTGGAGGCAGCCAAGGCCTCAGACATTGACGAGTTTGTGTGAAGAAAGACCACAAATGCTTTGTGCCAAGTGTTTTGTTTTGTTTGTCCTAGTGAGGGATGGAGGAGGGGTGCGCGATAACTACCCGCGATAACTGCGCGATAACTGAGTTATGGCGCGATAACTAGTGCTCTACCTAGTTAGAGCAAGGTGCTCTAACTGTGTTCTAACTTTGTTCTAACTTTGCTCTAACTCTTTGACCCCCCCTAGAAAAACCACCCCTACGATGAGGGTTGTGTGGGGAAAGAAAGGGGATGGGGGGTTTTTGAGGGTGCCGAATCCATTTTTTTAGGTGGTTTGCCCCAAAATTGAGGCTAGTTGGGTGTTCGGGAAATTTTGCTCTAACTAGGGGTTCCGCAGCACACCCTAGAACGCTGCATCCCGTGGATGACAACTGTATTGCTCCTACAGTTTCTAGACATTTTCCAGTTGATAACCCCATCCTCGCAAAAGGGATTTCTGCCGGGGCGTCACATGACGGACCACACCAGTGAGGTTGTCCACTTTTGGACGCAGAACAAGTCGTGCATCGTGGTAGCGGTTGATTTTTCCAAGGCGTATTACGCATATTATTAATATGACTCAGTTCAGCGTGTGTTTGTCAAAGCGCTCCTAACCTTCCTACATTTTCCTCCACCATATGTGGTATTCCTACTCACGCTTGTGCGAGCGGAATGGGTGATTGAGGTGCGCGGGGAAGTGGAGATGGGAGTGCGGTTGACCCCGGGGTCGGGGGTGCGACAAGGAGACCCCCTATCCCCTGCACTGTTCTCTGTTTTGACGTTAGTACTCATATATGACTTGGAAAGGCTGCCTTGTAGAGTCAGGGTCTTGCTTTATGCTGATGATGTGCTGCTATTATTTGAGGGATCGGGGCAGAGTGCGCGGAGTGGTGTTGAGGCAGTGCTTTTTGTCATGTCAGTTGTTGGCCAGTTTTTCGGGCCTCACTTTGAGCCGACAAAAGTCGTATGTCCTTTTTAAAGGTCGGGGGGTCAAGCCCACGCATGTGGCAGGTCTGGAGGTGCGTAATCGGGTCAGGTATCTCGGAGTGTTGTTGGGGCATGTTACACAGCTGAGTCCTATATATATATATATATACATATATATATATATATATATATATATATATATATATATATATATATATATATATATATATATATATATATATATATATATATAGTCATAGTCATAGTCATAACCACTTATCATGCCGTCTACTGGAGTTACCGGGCATCTCGCGCCGACAGGTGGTTCCTGCCTCGCTCGATTCCGTGGGTCCCAGGGCTGCCTGAGGTGGCCCACAGCATGACGGAGAACCCAGAGGACCGGGGATACCGGTCAACCAGGCTCTGGGGGCAGTGGCAACTGCATGGCGTTAGCATTAGCAACGGCGACGGGCGCTGGCCCGTTTGTTCGCCGGGGGTATGGGGGTAAGGCAAAGCAACGCAGCAGCATCGCAACAAGTAGAAAGCAAGGGCTTCTCTGTCCGTCGCAAAGCGGCAACCAAGGAACAAAGCAGCACGCATGCGGCGAAGCGAGAGCTGACCCTCTGTCGTTCGCGTACCCCCGCCACCGTGGAGACATCCATCACCCATGACCCCCTGGAATCCATTGCCGTCTGCGTTCTCGAAATTGCCCACCACCCCTGACTCCACGTACCCCATTGCCAGCACGCAACAGCCCGTATATGCATTGCCAAGATTTCTGGGAGGCTCCAGCCTAGCCTGGCCCTCAGCTTTCATCGCCCCCCTGTCTCCACAATGTAGGCCACCGACCCACCGCACCATCCCCCTAGTATAGTACAGAAACACGGTACCAATTCCACGTCCCCGTGACCCTGAGCTGCTCCCACACCCCTGATATATACCATGCCGGCACTCCATGTCAGGGGACAGCACCCAATCAGCTTCGAGGCATCCACTTGCCCACGTATAATATAACTTGAGGGTCTACTGGGGGGGACGCCGGCCGCTACGTGACGGGAGTGGCGCAACCCGTGTATATCGCTGGCTGGGATTCGGGCTGGTGGGTGCCGTAGCTTGGTTATCGACCCCCTGTAGGGGTACCCACCAGAGGCTCGCTCCGGGCTGTGGTAACCAGGTGCACCTCATCTTGCCCACATACTTTGCCCTGGCGCCTAACCTTGACCCTTACCTGCACTGATTGGCCAGCTCCCGTGGTTGCGCCTCTTCCGCCACAGCAGCGGCCAGGCCGCAGGTTCAGCCCCCACCGAAGACGTGGCGAGCCTACTTATACAATTGGCCCGCGCGCCACCCCCCGGACCACTCAGCATGCCGCTCCTCTTCCCGCCTCGCCTCTAGCCGACCGGACTGGCGCCCCCCAGGGGTAAGCCGTTTCAGTGGTGTGGCGACCGCATACTCTTCGCTACGACGCCACGCAGTACCGCCGTTGCCACGCCGACACCACCTGCGAGCCGCCACGACACGCACCACCGCAACCACAAGGCCATGGTCAGAGGTTAGACTATGTACATGCCCGCAGGCACGGTCCCTCTAGTTTGTTAACGGGGCCAGGGAATGCCCCCGCGCTCCCCCTGAGTTGTTAGAGGGGTCAGGGGGACACCCCAGTACCGCCATGCAACCCCGTAGCGCCCCCACTGTACGGCCCTCCAGTACCGCCGCGTACCCCCACCATACGGTCCCCAGTGCCGCCGCGTATACCCCCACGATGCCAGTACACCGTCATCCTGAACTTCCCCGCTGCTCCCCCACTGTACGGTTCCCCAGTACCGCCGCGTACCCCCACCGTACGGATCCCAGTACCGCTGCGTTTACCCCCAAGACTCCAGTACTCCGTCACCTGGAACTCCACGTGCCCCCCGTGAGCGCTCCTCCCAGGCTGCCACGCCGTCTCCACGACGCCCGCCATACTGTCCCCCTGACGACCCCACTGCCATACCCTTCTACGCACACATCTTCGCCTCGTCGCCGCTCCCGGGGCCTGCAGGCCGTCCCCGTAACCCCGTGTAACACTCCCAGGGGGCGCCGCGACGCCGTAACCCCCAGACAACTCCGTGCACCCCCGGTGTATCCCGAGCAACCACTCCCAATACTGCTGTAGCCGGGCCGCCAGTAGAGACCCCGGTGCCATGGGAATACCCTACAGGGGTTTGGGCCTTATTACCCTGGTCAAGACGACCCATGACACCTCACTGTTGTATGCGGCGACCCGGGGCAGGCGGGTGAAGCATCCCTGTCCGACCCTCATGCACGGGGGCAGTACGGCTCACCATCAACACGGCACGACCTGTCACACCGCGTTGGCCGTCATACGCCGCCTGCCAGTACCGCACAATCAGGCCGTGAAGGCACTGCTTCTCAGGCGCTACCCCCTCCGCTGCGTCCAGCGTAGGGACGGTAGCTGGTGCACCCACAATTCCCAGCCCCATCAATCTGCACCCCCGGCCCCCACCACGCCGTCACCAATTCCTCCGCGATGCCACAACCAGAGTACCCGTGAGTCGCCCTCCAGAGCCTCCCACCACAGCATCAAGGGCAGGGCCGCACACGGCGCTCCAGGGCACCGTACCCCTTCCACTCGGACGCTCTTCAGCCCACCGTGGATAGTCTTCCAGGCGCCAGAGGACATCTGTCCAGAGTGCCGCAGTGCCCACCTCGCCTTAGGCCATCCCCTATCGGCACGCTCCTTACAGGTCCCGTACAGCGGGATGGAGGCACACTGATGAACCCAAACTGACACCGTTTCCCCGCACCCGTGGCATCGCTGCGGAAGCACAGACCGCGACGGAACGCAGCTACCATCACAACACTGCGACCACAGGTCCCGCCATACATCGCAACACGCGTCCTGGAGTCCGAGCAAGGCACCCGCCAGCGTGCGTGCTGTGGCACTACTGAGGAGGCTGCGCCTCGCTTCCTCCCACGTGGACACCGGGCGGAGTATCGGTCGTCCGTCGGGCATCACCGGCAGGCTCTCAAGCAGCCGGGGCCACCGCGCCACTTTGGGACTGTGTGTGCCATGCGCCAGGAGCTCCCAACCGTAGTCCCGTAAGACCTCCCCGATGACATCAACCCCGTCCTGCTCCGGGCCCCTGGCGGATGCCAGAACCAAGCGTTGTCCTCCCGCCCGAGCCTCAATGACCGCCTCGAGGCCTAGGGTGTCAAGGGTGTGACGGGCATCGGCAGCCACGTGGTCGTCCCCCTCTGGCAGAGAGAACATGGCCTCCGTGACGTGGCCCTGCGCATCGTCGCCCTGTACCCGTGCCAGCTGCTTGGAGCCCACTAACACCGCCATGGACCGCTGCTCCGTGACCGCTGGTACGACTCGTCGCACCTGCCGGTCATACAGCCACAACGTACCCACGTCAAGTACGACAGCCACCGCCAGGATTGGGAGACTGCACAGAGGTTGCTGAAGGACCGGCAGCACCTCGCGAGGCCAGCCCATGACGTTCCCCACAGCTGGATGGTTGGCGTACACCTGAAGCCATGGATCACTCTGGCCGTCAGGGCTTCTCACCTTGGTACCACGCACCTGGGCCCACGACTGCGCCGACACCACGCGGGACCACTCCCTGAATGTCGTGATGTCCCGCGCCACCCAGGAACCGATCCACAGGTCGAAGGCCTGCGCCACCGCCGCCATCCAGTGAGGGAACAAGGACATGGCCTCTTCATGCTTGATGCACGACCGCGACACCAGCAGTGCGTGCAGCGGTGCCCTCTGAAAGGTTGCCCGCAGGTCGCCGGGGAGGCCGGCAAACGGGTTCCACGGCGGACGCTGCAGGATCCTCCCCGCCGGCGGGCAGAAGGGTGTGTCACCGCGCAGGAACGCGTATACCGCTCTCCGTCGATCTTGCATCCGCAGCTGCATGATCTGGGTGAGCCGATGGTTCCTGCTGGCATACACATCTTCCCCAATCTGGACCATGTCCTCCACAAAGAGCCTGGCCTTGGCAGGGCCCCGGGACGACGCCGCTCGCACCGTAGCGAACAGCCGCTTTAGGTCCCCGGGGACGACACCCGCCATCAGGGATTCAGTCCACCTGCAGCCGTGCTCCCTCCACGCCACGAACTCTACCGCCCTGTCTGTCAGGGGTAGCTCCGCCGTGAACTCCTCCACACGCCTGCACAGGAGCCCAGCCACCTCCTCGTCCCGCGCACACAGTAGGCGCATGTGGCCAATGTCCTCCTCCGGCCCCCCACAGAAGATACAGGGGTGGGCTGGTATTGCCATACGCGTGAGCTTCTGTCTCCACCGTAGCATGACCTGCATGGTGGACAAGCGACCGTCACGTGCCCGCAGCATATTCCTGTGCGTTGGGCCGTGGTGCACAGCTCCCAGGGGCATCGCCTCGCAGGCGCCAGCCGGTGGCGTGTGCACCCTGGTGCGAGCCGCTAGCGAACGCCACTCCATCTCCCGGCCTTGCTGAAGGGCTCGCATGGATGGCACACGCGGCTCGAGCTCACCATTATCCCCCGGCACCAAGAGGATGGCGTGCTCCTTTGGCAGGACAAGATGGACAGGCGGGGCCATTGTGCGGGCCGCGGCAGAGTCCGGTGCCTCGAGCGGGACCGCCGCCAAGTGGGAGCTCTGCCTCACCACCCAGTGGTGCGGCCCCCCAACTCGGCGCGGCAGCCGCCGCAGCCCCTCCACTATCCAGCTCAGTGCGTGCTGATTGACCAGATGTGATGTCGGCCCCTTGATGCCACGGTACAGGGCCTCGTGCGCCCTGCAGAGATGCGCTCCTATGACGGATGCATCCACCACGTGTACCGTGCACGCTGACGGGGGCGTGTGCAACAAGTACGCCGCCGCGCCAATGATCTCTGCCTCCGGGACCGTGCCGTAGATGGCACCCGTCCACGTGGGGATTCCGTGGCTGGCCACCGCCACGTTTGTGGCGTCGTCTCCCTGGGGCGACGCGTCAGACGATGTGACTTTAGTCGCCACCGGCACCCAGCAGTACCGGTGGGGCTCCAGCCACGCCTCGTCGGAGTGGGGGCTCTGCACCACCTTTCCCAGGGACGCCGCACTGGAGGCCGTGAGCTCCGGGGACAGGACCACCCTCCGTCGATACACCGCATGTGGTCTCCAGGCCAGGTCACATCCGCAGACTGACTTTATGGCGTCCAGGGCGGTGGTATACTCCGCTCCCCAAACTGTTGCGGAGCAGGAAGGCTCGTATACCACCACAGACCCCTGCTCCACTGCGCCGCCATCACGCAACGACGTGACGGCGACGTGCGGATCGTGCGGCATGTTGGACATCCGGACCACTTCCGAAACCGAGTACTCATCCGGATCCGGGATTGGGCCTGCTGGCAGCAGAAGAACAATTGCCCACTCGCTGCACTTGTGCACCGCCGCGCACGCCCTGGAGAACGCTGGCCGCCCGTGCACAACCCATAGTGGTGGCGGGCTTATGCCGCCCCCGGCGTGAGGAGTGAGCAGGGGGACGGACGCCGGATCGTCTTGCTGTTGGTAGCCCTCAAAGACGTCCCCCAATAGAAACAGGAGGGCGGCTAGCGGGACGAACGGCATGGACAGCCCCGGGTTGGCCGGGTCCCATTCTTCCTTCCTGTATCCGCCCACCACATACACGTCCCCCGCAGCGGACTGTCTATTGCGTTTGCTGGCCTTCTTTTGGCGCACCGGGTGTATTAGCCCGTGAGTCAACGGACCGGGCAGCTGCGGCCGGAAGACGTCGCGGAGCCCCGTGAGCCACACGTGGTCCAGCTGGTGGGGACCTACTCCCGCGTGCGGAAGGTGCAGGTGGTCCTCATAACACTCCTGAAGCTGGACAGCCCAGTGCCCAGGCGCAGGGCAGGGGAGCCGCGCATGCAAGAGGTCATTTGCGGGATCAGTCAGGGACTGTACTGTCGCATCTGTGCGGGGCCCCGAGAGAATGCAGATGTCCCTACCCTTGAAGGTATAGGATTGGGACACCCACTTCCGCCCCGCCCACTGCACCTGCGGCAGATGGGCGTGTACACACGAGTACACCGACGATGGCATGAGAAGTCCTACGCGCAACGTCCCCATCGCTCTGAGTACCCTGTCCACCCACGTATTGCCAGCGTGTGTGGCGAACGACGCAGAGGGCATCATGAAATGCCCGCACACTCCGCACTGCACGTGCATGTCTCGGAGCATGGCCCGCAGCTCATCCCGGACTGTCGTCGACCTGTGGTGGGTGAGCTGAGCCATGGTCGCCACGACGGAGTCGCGGCATATAACCTTGACATCCGCCAGCCGTAGCCCATGACCTGACCGCACCGCCACGTTGGACAGGTCCTTGGGCAGCTTCTCGAACTGCAGGGCCGCAGCCTTGATGGCAGTATTCAGCTTGACCACCGCCTCCGCCGTGTCGGACAGGTAGGGCGCCGCGTACCGCACGATGCCTCCAACCACAGCCGCCATCACCTCATGAGGCACCGACGCCGGCCCTAACGTGTTCTTGCACCAGCCCAGCAGAGCTTCACACCGGAGTACATGTTTCTCCTTCATGGTCGCCATCCCCCTGGGATCGAGCCGCAGGCTCAAGTATGGTACCGTGCCCTTGGCACGTAAGCATACCCATGGGGCCGCCGTGTCCCCTGGGTTCAGGTATACCATAATGGAATGGATGCGAGCAGTATTGGCATAGGCGCATTTGCCCACGTTGAGGGACATGCCCATGTCAGTGAGATACCGCGCTATCGCCGCCGCATACTCCAGGAATTGCGGCAGGGAGTGCGCTATCAACAGGAGGTCATCACAGTACGCCTGTACCAGGGGTGGCACCGCATGGCGAGCATCTCCCCGCGCCTTACAGGCGAGGCTCCGCAGGAGAGGCTCCAAAAGGAGGAGGTAGAGCACAGCGCTCTCCGCACTGCCCTGCCGCAGGCCCCTGTGGAGCCGTATGCTCGGCGTCGGGCCGTGCGCGGTGACGATGCGCACCAGAGACCCGCAGCTGAGGGTGTGGAAGAGCCTGATGAGCTCCTCCGGGACACCCATGTGGCGCAGGAGGAGCGCCAGCGCTCCGTGCGGCGCTGTGTCAAAAGCTTTCGACACATCGAAGGCTAGGACGTGGTTCTCCTCCAGCCCACGCTGCAGCCTGCGCTGGGCCAGGAACACCGGGGCAGCCGCCGTGGAGCCCGGCATGGCTCCGAAGTGCCAGTCCGCGGCCAGTCCCTTGCGTGCCAGAACAGCTGTGAACCTCCGCATGAGGGGAGTCATGAGCATTCGCATGTCTTGCTGCCCCAGCGCTATCGGCCTGTACTCGTCCAGGTTGCCCGTGGCTGTGCCCTTGGGCATCAGCCAGATAATGGCCTCGTGCCAGGACTCCGGGACGTCCGCACCCCGTAGAAAAGCCCTGTACGCGTGCACCAGGAGCCCCTGCACCGGTTCAGGCAGCTCTGCTATGAGGGCAGCCGTGACCCGGTTGGACCCCGGAGCTTTGTCGTCCGCCACGGCCTGTCTCACGGCGTCTTTAAGGTCCTGCAGGGTGTAGTCTAGTACCGACCTCCATTCCTCCGGCACCCCTTTGGGACTGTGGGCCCGGACCAGCCGCTCGAAGGCCGGCAGGTTCACTGGCCGCTTGGCGTACAGCGCCTCCCAATACCTCTGGACCTCGCCAATGACGTCCGAGGCCTCCAAGAGCACCTTCTCCGACTCGCGGACGCGTACGGACCATAGGCCTGACGGGGCATAGTTCACCACGTTGATGGCCCCCCGTATCGCCGTCCATCGGAGCTGCAGATCCGGTACCCTGCCCCGCCAGTGTCCTTGATGGACCGGCGCCTGTTGCTCCTGAGGACATCCCGCAGCTCCTCCACGCGTGTCTCCAGCTGGTGGAGCTGTTGGTCCAATGCGGCACGCAGGTCCTCTACCGAGGCGGAGGACACGCCGGGGTCCAGTCGCCGGAGGTGCTGTAGCAGGGCAGTCGCTTCCTGGGAGTGGAGTCCGGCCGCCGCCGCGTCCCGTTGCCACAGCTGATGGGCACGCCAGGCCAGGGCCTGCTGATCCGAGAGGACCTCGTCCAGCGACGCCTCCATTTCCGCCTGCCCGTACGGGTACTGCGGGTCCACGCCTGAAGGCATGCGCACTCCCGTGACCCTGGACACGTCATCACGGAAGGCGTAGAGCAGGTCAAAGACCGCTTGCACCTCCGACGTGCCCATGGTGGCAGTGTCCTGGTCCGACGAGAGCCACGCCTGCAGCCGCCGATCCCCGCAGGCCTTCTGCAGTACTGCCGCTGCCGCCTCACGAACCCCCGGGGAGTCCGGGCGTATGGCGTGCAGCCTGCCCTGGGCGTGCGAGTAGGCCATCCTGGTGACCCTCTCCTTGCCGGCCACCGCCAGCGGGATGTCCAGGACCACAGGGCCATGATCCGACCCCAGTGACGCAGGAGACCGCCCCGGCGCCAAGTGAGGGCGCTCACGCGCCGCCCATGGGACCAGAGGCGAGTTTAGAAGGAAGGATTCCAGTCGGTGCCCTGCCCTCGTGGGCCTCCTGTCCTCCTCCCGTTCCGGGCCTGCCCTGTGGAAACCACACTGTTCCCACAGGGCTTGGAACCTCCTCGTGGTAGGGTGCCACGGGGACTCCAGCCACACGTTGAAGTCCCCTCCGAGGAGCACGGCCCTGGTGCCACCCGCGCTCTTGGCCACCGCGTACATGGCCACGTCAGCCCAGAAGGACGCCTTAGACGCCCAGGTGTTGCCGGTGCTAACCGGGCCGTGGACGTTGATGACCGTGAGGGTGCCACCTGCGGTCACCACATCGAGGGCCATGGCCTTGCCCGGCATGATGTCCACGATGTCTCGAACTTCCCCTGCGGCGAACACGTCCGCCCGAAGGGCAATCAAGAGCCCGCCGCGCACCGCCGCCGCCGACGCCGCCTGGGCATCCACCCCTGGGTACGCATGATACCCGTGGTGACGCCACTGGTTCTCGGAGTGCACCACACCCTGAGGGTCCTGCAGGCCGGTCTCCTGGAATAGGCCCAAGATGGCACCCTCGGCCTTCATGATGCCCGCCGCCACCGCTTCACCGTCGAGCATATCTGGGGCCACTGGTACACCGTCCCCCCGCATCGAGCCTTGGACGTTCCAGGACACCGCCGCTCGGGTGTCGGATGCTGGGCCCCTTCATGGCTCCACTTGTGGATCGGGGCCCCCCGCCGGATCCGGATCACTGGACGGAGAGGGGCCACCAGCACGTTCAGGGGGACCACCCGCACCCGGCGCGGGCGGCCGGCGAGGTGGCCCCTGACCCCGTGGGCCTCCGCCCGAGGCGGTCGTCGCCTGCTGAGACCCAGCAGATGTGGCGGGCTCCCCCTCTGCCTGTCCGCTGGATGTACTTGCCGCCGTACTCCCCGTAGAAGTCACTGCCCCACGCCGTGCTGCACACCCAATCGCTCCAGATCGTGCCGCCGACGGCGACGCCCCGCGCTCCGCCGCAGGGCGGGCACCCGTGGGCAGCGTGAGCGCTCTGGACCCCGCCTGGGCCGACGCGAAAGGCCCCGCCTGGGCCCCCGGCATAACGCCAGCCAGCATGGCCAGCGCCTGGCCCCGTTGCGCCAGATCAGTCGCATTGTCCCGCTGGATGTGGTACAGCAGGTCCTTGGGGTGGAGGTGGGTAGGCCGGCAGTGCGTGCCAGCTTTCCAAGTGCAGTGACGAGCCCCATCCAGCCGAGACCAGGGGCAGACATTGATCGTCTTTGTCCCACGCTGATCCGTGGCCAAGTCACTTCCGAAGTGCTGCAGCACGTACCGAATGTTGGCATAGCCGCCATACTGAGGCGGCTGGCCCCTCTTGGGCGGCGGCTTGGGCGCCGCTTTCGGGGCCTGCCTCGCCGCCGCGGCCGGAGATGCCGCAGGCCGTACTGGTGGCACGCTTGTTGGTTGCGGCAGGTGCAGCATTCCCCCCACGGGAAACTGCTCCTCCACCCAGCGGCGCCACGCGTCGGCGAACTTCTCCCGGTCGCCCTCGACCTTCCACCTGGACGTGGAGAACGCCCGGAGCCACGGCCCCATGTTCTCCGCCATGACCAGGCGGAGGGCATCTCTTCCGCTCTGCCGGCGGAAGCGTGTCGCGGCCGCGCCTGCCACGATCCCTTGGAGGTACAGCGCGTCGCCCCCGTCGCCACTCAGTGCGCTAAGGTGCAGGGCCTCCAGGTCGGCGGGGCGGACCGTGAGCACCGTGCCCTCTCCGCGATCGTACAGGCGCAGCGCCGAGGAGTGGGGCTCCAACGCCGCCACAACCCAGTACCACGCCCGCGACGCGCTATGCAGCAGTGCCAGCGAGGCTGCCGGCCTGTTGCTGGAGGACTGCGCCGCCGGGGCCCTGGGGAGGGCCGCCGCGTGACCCTGCAGCGCCCTGCACATGCCAGCTGCATGCTCAGCCTGCCACATGTTGCTCGGGGCTACGGGCCAGACGTCCTGCCCCTGGATCACCGGCGGCCGCGTGACCTCCACGAAGACCGCCGGCGCCGGCGGGATGTCCTTGGCCGTGCACCTGTGCGCCCTGCGCACCGGCCCCAGCCCACTGAGGCACTCCCGGAACACCCGGTAGCAGGCCGGGCCCCTGGACTGCTACCTCCGGAGCCGACACGCATTGACTACGACCCACTCCAGTCCCCCTGCTTCCACCCGAACACAGGCCCAATACTCCGCCCCCTCCAACACCACCAGCCGCCCCATATCCGCCATGCCCACCGCATGGGTGGAAGGCACGCTCTCCACCCTCAGCCACCGCTTGGCGCTTTCTTCCCACGGCTGGGGGGCATGCATCCGCTGCTGCTGCATCGCGTCCTGCACGTGCTGCAGGGACACCGTCGCCAGCATGGACATCCCCCCGTCCGCCGCCGCCGCCATACACAGCAGGGCATGTTGCATGCGCGCCCCGGGCAGCCCCACGTTGTGCGGGACGTCCGCCAGGTCCAAGGGCGTGCGGGGCGCCGGCAGGGCCTCCAACACCGCTGCAGGCAGCTCCCCCAGGGACGGCAGACGCGCGATGGGCCCCATGTCCCTGTTGAGGACCACCGCCGCCACCCACCGCCTGTCCAGCGCGGACAGGAGGTTGCCCGGCCTCGGCACCCTGAGGAGGGTACCGACGGCGGACATGAGGGCGCACACGCCACAGTCCTTGGTGTTGCCGGCCGGCTGCTGCACCTGTGCCGCCCGGGCCTCCGCCAGCAGACGCTCTGCACCCGGCCATCCCGCCCTCTGACCCCTGGGTGCCATGCGCATCGTCCGGACCGCCATGTCCCACGTGAGCGGCCATTGGGGCGGGGCCCCCGACACCACAGGCCGGCCCAGCGGGTCCACGGCCAACCGCATGTCAGGGGCCACGAGGTGGTGGGCCGTCCAGTGCCGCATGCCCGGCGTCTCCAACCGGTCGAGGTACACCGCCTCTGAGCCCCCCAGCTCGACGTACCTCGCAATGAGGAGGGCAGCCGGGGTTTGGTCGTGCCGCTGGCCTTCCCACCCCTCCCTCGGGAGCATCATGGCGTGGGGGGCCAGGCACTGCACCACGTCGGCTGCCAGCGCGACCACGTCGTCGCTGAGCTCCACCCCATGGTCCGCGGCCACCAGGAAGTGGTGCCTGGGCTTGGAGTACACGTGCTCCAGGACGCCCCGCAACTCAGCTGGCGGGGGAGAGGCGTCTCCGCAGCCCCGCAGCCATGGGAGTGCGCCCGGGAGATGCCGCCCTGCTCCTCCTGACCAGACGGCGGCCTTAAGGACCGGCAGGTCCCGCCAGACAGCCATTGCGACCTGATCGCGCCAGGGCTGTGGCTTGTTTGCACCCCACTGGAGGACGGCCACCACAGCATGCGTGGTCAGGGGCTCTGCTGTGAGCTGCAACGCTGTCCCCCCGTCGGTCTCGATCACCGTGCCCCGTGTGGCAGTGAAGACGTGGCCATCGGCCCCACGGACCGCCACCCATCCCCACAAGACCGCCACGGTCTCCCAGCTGGGGTGGTTGGTTCTCCTGGGCAGGACCACCACCGGTGGGCACGGGCCGTTGGCGGCCCACACGCGCCATTCCACTCCCACCAGACGCTCGTGACCAGGGGGCCGGTACACCTGGGGCCACGCGTCTGGGAGCTGGCGATGGACATGGATATATATATACATATATATATATATATATATATATATATATATATATATATATATATATATATATATATATATATATATATATATATATATATGCACCAGCGATACAGAAAATGATGCTGATAGCGCAGTATGTTGCCACACTGCCCATGACGCTAGCAGAGAAATGCTTGATCTCAACAGTATGGATTGCACCTTGTTGCCACATAACAGCATGCACGTATTTTCCAACCCCAAATGTTGTTTCGCACCTGAATTTGATTCAGCGGGTGGCACTGCGCCTCACCTCCTCGGGACTGACTAGGGACATTTTAGCCCACCCAGAGGCTCAAGGGGGGTTGGGACAGGCAGGCATGGGTACGTACGCGCTGTGGACACACTCCAAGTCGTTTGTGCAGTATGTGGCCAAGCCGAGCTCCGTGCCGGCCACATTGAGTGAGGGCTTCGGGCGCTGGGCGCACAGTCACGGGTTGGTAAGCAATGAAGTGACCCTTAGACTACCCTATATCCAGTTGGCACCTACAGGGGGGGGAAAATTTTTAAGAGGTTTTTTTCTCGGATGACCAAAATTAAAGGGGTAAAAAATTGGTATTGCTCCTTAGAAATGAAGGAAAAATTTGGTATGCGGCCCCTTGCTGCTACTTCCTAGTGGATGTTCATTGTGGATTCCGGCTGGGCTCTGGATGGTTGCTGTTATTTCCTGGTGGGCTCTGGATGGTTACTGATATTTCCTGGTAGGCTTTGGATGGTTGCTGTTATTTCCTGGTGGGCTCTGGATGGTTACTGATATTTCCTGGTGGGCTCTGGGTGGTTGCTGTTATTTCCTGGTGGGCTCTTGATGGTTGCTGTTATTTCCTGGTGGGCAGTTGCAGATCACTTGTCAATTGCTCAGCCTGCTAGATGTACACCAACGTCCACGGCAGTGCGGACCTACAGAGAACACAGTGTCAATCGACACCGCGTCTCATCTCTATGTTACCTTCCCTCCCAGGTGCAGGTGCAGGCACAGTGCAGGCAGGGGGGCATAAATACAACGTTCAGGTGACGTTCAGATGACATGCAGATGTGCAGACATAAAAAAGGCAAAAAAAACGAAGCAAAAAATATACCCTAAGCTGGGTTTGAACCCCGGACCCTTAGACCCAGAACCTAGCGCAACTACCAACTAAGCTACATCATGATCTAGCAGAATTGTAACATCAGAGTGTGCATGTCATAGTGAAAAAAAAAAGGTGTCGTTATGGCACCTTCTGGCTCAATATGGCACAAAGAATCCTTAAAATTGAAGGAAATATTTGGTACGAGGGAGGGCTTCGAAATTTGTCCAAACAACTTTTCCCCGCGCCCAAATTTTTCCCCCCCCTGTAGTTCGCCTCACCCGCCAGGGTACCTGGGTGGGGCACTCAGAGCGTACAGTGAGGTCAAGAAGAGGCTGCCACCCCCCCCCCCCCCCCTCCACCCCCAAAGAACCGGATTCAAGAGATGGGCGTGTGGCATAATGTGCTCTTTCAGAATACCCACGGGGCCACCAATGCATGTACGTGGCGCTTGCAGCGGCACTTGCACCTGGGTCCGTTTGGTATGCTCTAGTATTATTTCAACGGGTGACCTGAACCGGCTGGCGCCCACATTCCGAACTGCATATGCCGGCGGTGTTGACCGGCTACAGCGCTTCTATGCGGGGACAGAGGTATGGGCCACGGAGGCCCCGTGCGACATGGGATCATGGGCCCGTGCCTGGGCCAAGCAGCACATGCTCAGAGCCGTTGCAAGGGATTCAAGGGTAACGGACAGTGCAGTCACAGCCGGTGTAGGGGGCATTTCGCAAGCTGAGTATCCCGAGATGGGATCGAGAATTTGTACACAGACCCCTGTGGAAGAAGTTACAAGTAGCGGCACGGATGCAGCCCCTTACCCGCTCGGATGCCTGCCCGTTTGACAGACAGCGGGAGGACCACGACCACTTGTGTATGAGCTGCTCACACAGCCTCTTTGTGCACTCTGCGGTGGAGCATACTTATGGCAAGGTGTCAGATGCGAGTGGATCACAGGTGCCGGTTGTGAGTTTGTGGCGTTCGTCCCCACTGCTTTTATTGACGACCACTCAGGGCTTGATGTCCCTCTCAGGTCTATTGACCTTTTGGTCGCTACGCTGTCGGTATGTCTTCCAACAGCAGCCGGTTACACAGTTTGATTTGGTGGCGGCTTGGGTTGCCAAGTTGGAGTTGTGGCTCTTGCACCCGAGTCCCACGGTGCCGAGATCTGATGTTCGGCCGTTGCACTCTAATTTAAAGAAATGGATGGAGCAAAGGGTGTTAGGTAATCGGTGGCACAACCCAAAGGGGCCGAGGCCCGTACTGTCCTTACCACCACAGGCGCGCCAGGAGTTGAAACAGGCGAAGTATGCGGCTCATGTAGCGACGACCATGGAGCGGCTCGAGCGGTTGCAAGGGGACGGAGTGGCCATTGCCTTCACAGATGGCTCGTCCAAGCAAGTCCGGGGGTGGGACCAAGCGGGGTCCGGTGTTTTTTATGGGGAGGGGGATTCCCGCAACCATTCGGCGCCAGTGCCGCAGTGTGAATTACAGTCCAACAATTGCGGTGAGTTGAAGGCGGTGCTCCATGTGTTGCAGAACCTACCCCAGGGGGGACGTGTGGCGACTGTCATGGATAGCGAGTATGTCTTTTTGGGACCCACAGAGCGGTTGTTGAGGCGGGAGAGGGCAAGTTGGAAAATCGAACATGCGGATCTATGGATGCTTGTATTGGACCTCCTCCGCTCACATCAGCAGAACACGACCTTTTTCTGGGTGCCCTCACACGTTGGGCTGGAGGGTAATGATGGAGCCGATCGGGAGGCGGAGAATGGGAGGTTGCAGCACCCCCACAACTTTGAGCCCAGTGTGAAAAGAGTGCGGGTGGGTAGAGGGGAGAGGGAGCACACACCAGTGCCAGCAGAGAATTCCTGGGTTTTTTCGGAGGTAGAGGCTGACCTGACTAGAGAGCTGTCAGTTTTGACTGTATCAGATGGGGAGGAGGCCAGCGACCACTCTGTGTACGCTGTGTCGGGGAGTGGGGAAAGCTGCACGACCGACTCAGGGGACGACTCCCCGGTTGATGAGTATGAGGCGGTTTTGTCGCAGTTTTTGGTTCTGAGTCCAAGGCGGCGCAAGGGCGCTGCATGACACGGCACACCCCAATCCCCCATCGTCCACGTAGCATAGTTGGGGGTGCACGGTACGTCCACCCCCCATGGGGGGGTTCAAACCCGATTGTGGGTGGGATGCACCGACCATCCCGAGTCCATTGTATGGGCTGGAGACAATTGCACATTGCGCGGGGGGGGGGGGGGGGCAGAGACGGTCACAGTCGTTATAGCTTATCCGTAGCGCGCCGCACCCATGGGCTGGGGGGCGCTGGTTCGAGACCCGGGGCGGCCTGAGATGAGGCGGCCCGGAATGTCTTGTATAGGTCTTCTGATCGTTGAATACTCGGGTATCATCTGGTAGGATATATTTTTGCACAACTGCTGAGTGAGGGAACCGATCTTGTTCAACCTTCCCACACCGCGCTTCGCTTGGGCGCAATCCACAAGATAACAAATGTGCTCAGTGTGGTGTGTAGGAGAGCGGCAGAGAGAGAGTCAGAGCGTGGGGGAGGAGCATACCTGAAACACCCGTGACACCAGCGCCACAGTTCTTTTGGTGGCGGAGGCGGACGGCATGGCGCCGCGGATTGACCCATCACGCGGTCGATGTGAGTCGTGGGGCGCAGAGAACCGGGGGGGCAGCCAAGAAACCCATGGTGGCAGGCGCTCCAGGTGGTCTCACAGTGCAGGTAAACCACCACATCGGGCAATAGCATACCGGAAACGCGCGTGACTCCCGCACCATAATCGTGGGTTCGAGACCCGGAGGCACGACGCCGGGGTTTGTTTTTCAAGCCGGCTCAGACTGCATCCGCAGTACCGCCCACCCTCTCCCAGAGTGTATGTGAAGAGCGTGAGGAGCCAGCACTAGCCCGACCGTTCCACGCCGCGCTTCGCTTGGGCGCGAGCCAAAAGATAACAAGTGTGCACAGTCAGGTGCGTCAGGTGCAGGCACAGAGTCATTGTACCATACAATTCAGGTTTGAACTGCAAGTGCTGTCAGTGACAGTCTTCTTTGAACTGATTTGTGCGGTTAGCCAAGTATCCGACTCTATGCCAGCCATGCATTCAACGCCGCCCGCAACCACCGACATTTGGCTGGAGCTAGTGCAAGGCGTCCGGATGGTTGCACTGTGACCCACCCACCAACTGTTGGTCCAAAAGGAGTAGAAGCTGTAAGCCTCGACCCCCCCCACCACCGCCCACCCACCCCACCCCGGCCCCAGCCCGCCTACTGGACTGCCCGCCCCGCCATGCCCGGCCACATGCCCACCTGCCCCACCCCACCCTGTCTGCCTGGACCCCCTCGCTCACAAGTGCCCGCCTGCCCTCACCCCACCACAACCTGCCAACCAGACAATGCCCCACCGCACCCATCTGACTGCCTAGGCCCTGCCCCACCCCATGTGCCCAGACCCCGCCCCGCCTGCCTGCCCAACTGAGTTGGATGGGCACAAGGGCAACCAATGAGACCACATCGGACGCCCCCACCATGAAGGGACTCTGCCGCTGCACTGGTTGTACCAGTACTGGTTGATGTGCGCTGGGACAAGGCCTCCTCTAGATGCTGGGACAAGGCCTCCTCTAGATGCTGACACCATTTTGGCTGAAATTTATTGCCGCCTATTTTTGCGCAGAAGTTGTTAAGCTTTGGTGAATGCGCGTGTCGCGCATGCACAGCCACGAGGCGGTACTTCATTTCCGAAGGTAAAGCTAGGTTTCAGGTTGGTACAAGTACCGTGCATCTGCTGCTTTCCAACTTCGCTCAATTGCCCATGTCTCATCCACAATTACGTGCATCATTCATATTGACAACTGCCAACCCTTCATAGATGCCAGGGCCGAAAAGGTGTTGCACAGTTGGTCTGTGGTGTCTCAGATTTTGAAATCAGATGCATGTAACGCGCATTTGCGCGTACCAGTTTCTCAAATAAATGTCTCGACCGTGAGGAGTTTGTACATTAATGCGCAATAGTCCATTACAATTCCATTTTTTGCTTGGAAAGCTGGGTTGTCAGAAGATTCGTACCGCGCAATTGCGCGTTACAGACTGCAACCAAAGGTGCCCCTGGCTTGCGCTCACATTGGTGTGACATTTGTTGTCAGCGGATTTCAGCATGAAACATATCTGCGAGCAGCGTTTTTCTACACACACCTGCAGTGAACATCTACCGTTATGCATAAACTGATGTGCTTGCAGAACTGCACAGTTCAAGTTTCGCTATCAAACCCCATCCCGTGTCAACCTGTATTTGACTTCACTTCAATTAATTTCATTTATTTTATTTAATTGCGCGTTAAGCTTAGGATGAAACTATTGCTTGTCATCGACTTTTAAAGACACACACCCCCGGCATGTAGTGATCTGGCTTCCTGGACTGTCTTCAAATCTGTTGCATCAATTTTTTCTGAAAAGCATAGGTTTCCTCAAAACCCCATTTTCCTGATTTTTCCACATTCTTGTACAAAAACGGGCAGTTTAGGCCAACTAGGATTTTGCTCTCAGTGCACCATTTGGCGCGCTCTATGAGAGCTAAGTGAAGGCTAAGTGAAAGCCAAACAGGGCAAGGGTTGAGCACCTAATTAAGTGGGTGGGTTGCAACTAACTTGGCCCTAACTTGAAAGGCGAAGTCAAATTAGCCATCATAAAACAGTGATACCCGTTGTCAACTACCGACAAACCGGCTATGAAAACCACCTTGGGTACATCCAACAGTCCAAATCCCCTTCTCCGACCCCGACAAATGTGCCAAGCCATAGGGGGAAAGCGTTGTAAGGGGTGAGAGTGGGACAGTTGTCCCTCTGCTTGTGAGTCCAATGTAGCGAAAGGTTGTGTGCGTTGGGGTGTGCCGGTGGAAGGATATGGAAATTGGGGGATCAGCACATGAACCACATGGTGAAAACACCTCATCTTATCGTATCTTTTTGCATTTCTCCCATACAAAAAGTGGTTGAGGTTTGATTGTACTTTTCTGAACGACACAGGAGTAGGTGCTTTCTATCCTTGAGCTACTTTCATTTTTGAAAAGTTAGGATGGCTAACTACTGACCACATGACCAACATGGTGAGAAATGGCTCCAAATGGTTTTGGAGGGTTTGCAATTTCTCCGTGCCCAGAGCGTTTTATGAACACTGAAATCTACTCTACCTAACCCACCCTTGCATTGAATTTCTTTGAAGGAAAATTGCTCGTTTCCTTTAGCTAAGGGTCCGGTACGCCCTCGCCCCTCCCCCCCTGGGTGCCTGTGTACGTGCCTGTATTGGATTGTGCCTTCTCTGGTCCGTGCATGTGTATGTACTAATCAAATTCTATGTTCACCTCGGTGTATGCCCACTTTTCCCCAATATGATAGCCACAGGAGAGGAGATGGGGAATTGGCGAATCAGCTCAATTGCCATACAAAGTCTTGGTTAGCCCGCAGTTGGAATGAGGTCTGCACAGCCCTGCCACTTCCTCTTCTGCTACCGTGGTGCTCCTCATGTCCTGCTGCCGTCACCCGTCCGTGCACTGCTAACGTGGAGCTGTTTGTTTGGTGGTACAGTCCGATTGCATGTGCACCACTCAGGCTACTCGGTGCACTGTGTGCGCACAGTGTGCTGGTGACGCAGCTGTCACTGATGCAGGAGTTGTGCCCAAATTCGTGCAATGTATTTCTGGAGTCACAAAATTAAACCATGCAGCCTGCAACTTTCAGCAAAATTGCTTGGTCAATGCTTTTGCTTTTAGCCCGTGCACCTTTTGTGTGCACCATGCAGAATCCCCTAGTCCCAGCTACCGTCCCGCTATGTGCCATGCTGTGTTTTGTATGTGCACTGCTGCAGTCCCGTTGCATGTGCCCTGGTGCAGTCCCATTCCATGCATTGAATTTGCATTTTTGGCTTCGGAATGTCCGAAATTGATGGGCGCAAAACGGTGCTGCTGTGTTTGGTGGGCAAGGAGCGCAAGCAGCGCCTTGTTAACCTCCAGCAAAATGCCAATGTGCGGATCATGAAAGGCTGCAGCGTTCCTGTGAAAGAGCTGAAGACAGCCCCGGTGGGTGCGCTGTATCAGGCGGATGCAGCAGGCAGTCGCCTGCAGCGGTTCCACGATTGCAAGACGTTGTATGGAGAACAGGAGGCGCTGGACCTTGTGGATGTGAACAAAAAGGACAATTCGCAGCTTGTGGAGAACGATGGGGCACAGCAGTTGTCACAGGCTGAATTGAAACGTCTGAAAGAAGAGCAGGCCGGCAACAGGTTCGTCGCCATTTCACTCCTTTAGCTCTCTCCGACAGGTTCTCCACCTCTTCCCTCCCCGGTGCCACATACCAGATTTACAGCGAGCGGCCCAAGCAGCTAGGCATCAACAGCCACCAGTTTGCAACAAAAAACGACAAAGTGTGGTGCGCCGGATGTATTGGCCGGTATGTCCTGGTTTTGGCCTGTACATAGACAATCAGGACGGGGTGAAAAAGAGGTGGCTGGAGATTTGGGTGGGGCATGTGGTTTAGACACGAGACACACCCGAGCAAGCCAGCAAACTGTGGTATCATTTGCCCACCCGTCCTTGACGCACTCACTCCTGACCCTTGCTTGGGCTGTCTCCAGCAGCGAGAACGGATTCAGAGTAATCACCAGATATATCCAAGCATTCCGCCTTTTGGGGCATTCTGCTTGTACCATCCTATATCACGGGGAGTCGGATGTCAGATTGTGATGGGAGTGGTGTCAATAGTCCACACCAACAGTGTGGTTGGTTGGGGTCTGTTCCATGAGCTGACTGACCAGGCCGCTACTCAGCCACTGGCGCGCAGGTCTGGTCCATTGAGCCGTTTTGAAGGGCGTGTGTGTGGTCTGTTTAGGGAGCTCTATTGTACTCCCCCTTTGCAAATCAAAGCCTCGTAGCTCCTTGTATTTTGATTTGTGTTAAACAGTTGAAACTATGTGACTGGCCTGAGTTAGTCAGGTTGGGACAGTTCTGGCTGAGGAGCACGGTCCCTGGGTATGGGACAAGTTTAATGACCTGACCAGCATTGCTCCTGAAGTGGCTGCGGCGTATGGAGGCATGCACCAAAGCATTAGCATAGACCTGTAGTGATATCCCCCACCATCGCACTAGCATGGCCTTGTCTATGCACAACCTTGGCACAAGTCGGCCTGCATCCAATGAGATCGGACGCGTCGTCGTCTGCAGGGGGGCTTGGGTTCGGACACTGCATCCGAAGTGGTGTCTGCAGACTTTCACAGACCCAGCTTGGGAAGCTACCCGCCCTCAGGGGATGGAAGTTTTTTAGTCACCATGACTTTGGTGTCGTCGGGATTGTCGGGGGAGTCCAGTGAGGGGTCTGGGTTTAACACAGATTTGAGCGACAGGCAGCGCTAGAGAAACCGCCAGATGTCAGGGCAGGGATAATCAACAGACCATCCTGTACGCCTAAAGGCGCTGTGGCCTTACCCAGCAACACAGCCGCACGAGAAGTGTGCCCAAAGGGACCAACAATGCCTGTTGGCGGCTCTGCCGCCTTGCCCAAACTGTGGCAGCAGTTTTGCCGGGTTTGGACAAATTCCTGGCCGCTGCTCTGCCGCGTTTGCTGAACACATGAACAGAGGTGTTGCCGGTTTGATGCCGGAGGGTGACCACCACCACTTGTTTGAGCACCCTGAATGACGAATGAACAAGTTTGGAAAAAATCAATTTTGCCCACCTTTGGACCCACATGTGACCCCTTAACCCTACGCGAGCACATGTATTGTGCAGGTTAACCCACTCTTATGGGGCATAGAAGGGTGTTGACATCGCAGGTTGGAAGTGATCACCCTCCTCATTATTTGTCACCACAAAGGTGCCCAACGCAATGCATGGTTGTCAACACAACAGAATTGGGTGGGAATCAAAAAACTACCCCCCCCCCCCTTGCGCAAGCACTGCCTTGTCTAAGCACATGAGCCCGTGTGGCCGTCGTTTTGGTGCAATTTTCTGACTACAGTCTTTATGGTCAGAAATGGAACGTTACGCGTTTGTGCTTCGCTTGTAGAGGGAAAGGGGGGGCTGCAACATGCTTCTGGTAGTTCCTCCTGCTCATACCAACATTCTGCTTCCAATTGCGGCCCAATGCTGTCCATTTTGATGTGATCTTCAGCTCTGTCTCAGTTTGCTACACCTGGCATGGTTGTTATGTACATCCGGTCCACCGGTGAACATGTCTCCGCAACAATCATTGGTCCTTCTACTCGTGGGGGTGATTTCTTTCATGTGAAGTACATGCGGAATGGGCATGAGCTTGAGCATCATGCTCCTGTGGACCATGTCCTTTTCCCAATCCGCAGACCTTCCCCAAAACCTTCGCAGCCCTCTCCAAAACGAGGGCGGTCATCAACCCGCAGCGAATCGCCCCCGGTGCGTGCTAGCCCAGCCCCGGCCGCCCCTTTGCCTCTTGGCTGGAAGCTTCGTACCAGCATGGCGTGCCGTACTACGTTGACCACAATAGTAGTGCACGTAGC
The DNA here is from genome assembly GCA_964036045.1 of Eutreptiella sp. 'Long Island Sound 2002'. Taxonomy (NCBI): domain Eukaryota; phylum Euglenozoa; class Euglenophyceae; order Eutreptiales; family Eutreptiaceae; genus Eutreptiella; species Eutreptiella sp. 'Long Island Sound 2002'. The sequence continues at coordinate 97,115,448 of OZ038379.1, read as the reverse complement.
AATAGTGCAGCTGCAGCTCATTTGGAGTGCACACCTGTGGGGAGTAAGCGGCACCGTTCTACCACGGAAGTCCTTGCACGCCCGAAGCATGGCGGGCAATCTCTGATGATGAGTTGCGCTCCGCCATGTGAAAAGCCATTTTCCCCAATGGCGTGAAGTTGAGCCAATTGGAGGATGTTGATTTTCCAGAGCACCACGCGGCAAATGCAAAGCCCGACTCCGATTCTGATTTTGATGACAACAGTGGCACTGATTCTGCCTCAAAGCTCCTCACTTTGGATGATTCATCGTCTTGGTCAAATACTGGGGAGGATGATGAGTTGCAGATTGTGTGGGCCAAAGCGGTACCTGGGATTTTGGGCCTTGGGCATGTGTTTGAGGGCACGCTTTACTTCACCAAAGATATTGTTGATGACCATCTTGTCCCAAGGAATAGGAAGCCTAAACCCATTCCAAAACCTAAAGCCAAGCCTGGCCCAAAGCGTGCCCCAAAGGGCAAGCATGTGCAATTGTTCAAGATGAGGCGCAAGGTTGGAAAGGGCTTCTATTCCACAGCTCCTGATGCCCTTGATGGCCATTGATGACCTCAACTTGGGAACGTCCTGAGTTGCCCTCATACTCGACTATCACCCCAAAACCGCCCAAGGCCCGCCTACACAAGGACAAACGGCCTGTGAAGGCACGGCAAAATCACCTCGAAGAGAGGTTGTTAGATCAAGTGCAGGCGCGGGCGTCCCCCCCTTTTTTGGGGTCATTCGCGTAGCATACCTCAACTCATAATATTTGATATCCAACCCCTTGTTAAATCATTATTTTGCTCAATAAGACCATCCCCCAATAGATTTTTTGATTCGGAGGCCTCTAACCCCTAAACCTGGATAACACTTTTTTGTGGGGTGGGGGTGGGGTGGGGGGGGTCAAAAGTTTTTGTCGAGAAGGCTCCAAGCAATGGGAGACGCATTTATGTCACATCCACCCCAGGTCGAATGGTAGCGCACCCAACTGCAGATTGTTTGGTTGGCGGTTCGAATCCTGGTGCGTGGACGCCAGCGGAGCCGCTACCGTAATGGCCGCACCAGGGTTCGGACCGCCGAATACAAAGCCTACAGCCGCCTGCATTACCGTTCGGCCACTGCCAATCCCGGGACTAGTTTTTCTCCCCACTGCTCGGAGCCGTGTCTGCCACTCACAAAAAAGCCAAAGTGTGTGTTTCTGTCTGACTGACTGTTGGCCTGTCTAACTGACTGACATCCTCTCTTCGAGGTGCACTGCCAAAGGCAATAGAATTTGACATTGGACAATTTCTTCAAGCCGACCACTTCAACTTCTTCCACCACTTCCACCAGGTCGCAGTTTTGCTGAAGTTTGGCTGCACATTCTGTTCTAGTGCCGTGTTGCAACAATTGTGCATAGAGTGAGACATGGGCAGGTTTTCAGGGACATATTTTTTTTGGTACCGCTCATCCTGCACAAGCACGGATTGGTCTAAGCACAGGAGCCCGTGTGATCGTCATTTTGCTAACTTTCAGGGTGCTTCGCAAGGGGGGGGGGTATGCATAGCAAGTGTTGCTGCTATTGCTTAGGTAGGTCCACCCTAGACATGTAGAGGATTGGAAAACCACGACTAGTTTCACCCGCTCAATCACCGTAGCCGTAACCCTAACCCTATCCCCTAACCTGGGCTTGGGTTAGAGTTATTGTTGGGGTCTAACATCAAGAGCAATGATGTGGCAAAAGGGAGCATCAACATTTTGAAGATCTTGTTCCGCCTAACCAATATGTGAGGCATGGCCGAACTAACTTCCTGCAGAGGTTGGGCTTAGGCTTAGGGTGATCGCATGGGATGCGCCGCCGCAAGCAGTCCGCTAGACCCCCCCCCCCTTTATCAAGACACGTGGTGGGTGGGGGTTGCCATTAGGCGTTCATTTGGTGAAAAATATGTTGTGCATGCTGTCCATTGGTGCTGGAAACAAGCTTTACCGTTGACTGGTCGCTTGATCTAAGGTGGGTTCAAAAGTGGTGGAACCCCCGTTGGAAAACCACATTCCACCGGAGTGCCAGTGGTGGAATGGGGGTTCCAACGGTGGAAGGGGGGGGGGGGGGGTTCCACAGCTTGAATGCGTTTCAAGCAAGGATTCCAGCACTCATTGTACCCCTAGGCACAGTACATCTATAGCCTTTATGCTGCACCACATTTCTCACATTGTTGTTGTAGCTTTTCTCTTCATTATAAAATCCTGGGAGTTTCCAGTCCTTGCATCATGCGTTGACAAGTCTGAGGGCTTCCTACGGACTGATGGATATGCAAGCCCCGTTGGTTGTGAACTTCAATGCCTCACAACTCCAACCACACCTGCGCGGTTGTTTTCAAGCCTGCCGCCACTGTCATTTGTCTCCAAGTCAAGGGGTCCTTCTTGCATGACCGGGCACCCCGTTAGGTCAGCTATTGCATTCGTGCGGCCATTGGCAAGAACCCCATAGCCCTGCCTTCCAGTTCACCCTTTACCCCAAGGACGAAGAGGATTGGCACCTTAGGAACACCTCCAGGCTCCCCACTGACTCCAACAGTAAACTGAAGCTTTGGATGACCCCTCCGGTGATGTCTCTTTTCTATGAGGCGCCCCACGAGGAAGACACACCGCAAAGACAATTATTCACTCCCCCAACCGGCAACCCACATAGTCCGCTTCCCCTTCCTCAAAGATGCACACACTAAGATCCCCGTCTATTCTTTGCTCACATCGAGCCAGTTGCAGTGGAATCCCGATGGCCACTTTCGCCTTACCAACCCCACCATGATGTCCACTACCGACGAGCAGCCCGTCCTCCCTTTTCCTATGTGCCACCCCGTTGCATTAATCGGCAGCAACGAGAAGGTTGTTTTTGGCCCTGCACCCGGAACAGCCACCAACGAGAATCCCAATGCCACCGTGGAATTCGGGCTTTGTTGCTATTGTAGGTTTTGTTTTAACAACTCCCTGGTCCACGGTGTTACCAAGGATGAGTGCCTCACCCTTCCAGGCCAGACTTGTGGTTTGATTTTGCATTTCAATGTGCCGGATCCAAGCGGTGACCTAGGATGCCCTATTAGAAGTGCTTGCTACAATTGTTTGGGATCGCCACGATTGGATGTTGAGGGGATCTAGCTGCCTACTTTATGGGCCCTTGCCAACGAGGTGCCATAGAAGATGCAAAATTGATGGACTCCAAGAGTATTGTGGTTGTCCGGGCCAGCTATCTTCACTCAACAAACAAGTGTCAACATTGGCACCACCGTTACCCCTTGAAACACAAGACTGGAGGCCATGCCCTTTGTTTGCGTGTGCTGTGCAATATGGACATCCCGGGCGACACCTCTTGTGGCAAATACGTGCCATTGGACTATGGTCCACTCCCACCACTTCTTTGCGAAGTATCGCACGTTACATTTATTTTCAGTATGCTGGCCGAACACCAACACCGCCGGTTTACCCCACAAGTGGGCACGTGGGCCACAGTGGCTACATAACCCACACCGTCTCGGGGTTCCCCGATGCTTCAAAGCGGGGGACAAAATCAGAAGTGGCCCACAAATGGGCCGGGTGGCTACATAAACCCCTCTGTCTAAGGGGTCCCCGATGCTTCAGAGCGGGGGACAAAATTAGAAAAGGCCCGCAAGCGGGCCGGGTGACTACATAATTGTTACTTCTGACTTTGTCCGTTGCTTTGAAGCATCGGGGACGCCCCAGATAGGAGGTGTTATGTAGCCACTGAGCCATTTTGTGGCCCACTTCTGATTTTGACCGGGGCTCTGCAGCATCCGGGACCCCCTAGACAGCGTAGGATATGTAGCCACCCGCCTCACTTGTGGGCCACTTCTAATTTTGTCTACCGCTCTTGTACAACCCTTACTACACGCTGTGCGCACCACACACAAGTGCACTCCCTCCAAGCCCTGGCAGAGAACCACGCGAGGGCGTCTCTGTCACGCCACAGCAGCCTAGTGGCGCTGTGTTCGCTTGTCCTTTCGCAGGGGGGCCAGTAGGGCCTAAGAACTCTTTGACTCCGCCATCCAGTAGAGGGTGTAGGGGTTAGGGTCAGCAGGCCTGGTAGTCGATGGGTGCAGGTAAAAAACTCTATGTGTGGGTGGTGGCCACATGTATCAAAACGGGGCTTGCATCATGTGCTTAACCGGGAGTCCATGCAACTTGGTTTGCGGCGCTATATTGCATGCAAAGGCCATGCATTGCGGAATGGACACCAGTTTTGAGCGGCAAGGATGTTGTGTTGGACTAGTGGGTTGACATTGAAAAATGTTTTTGCCTCCGGCACGTGTTGGTGAAATTGGGGGGGGGGGGTGCTCGAAGGGGGAGTTTCAAACCCTCGAATACCCGCCAGGAAGCCTAGTCTAGCGCTACAAGGGGGCGCTAGAAGGGGGTCCAACGGGGGGTCCGGCGCTAGAAGGGGGCCTAACAAGCCGCCGCAAGCACGCAAGAAGGGGGGTTCTAGTAGGGTTTGGACCCATTTTTGTGTGCCCAAGTGGATAGCAAGGGGGGGGGGGGCTAGGAACAGCAAAGTTTTGTACTAGCAAGGGGGCCGGTCATATTGCATGAGGTTTCGGGGTGCACTAAGTCATGGCAAAAGTCAAAAAGTGCTTCGGCCAAGTCCAAAGTGCCGTTGTGGTGCGTGCTGAGGGTGGGGGGGGACAAGTTGTTGGATGGGTAAGATTATCAGCGTTGGGTGGTGTTTGGCTCAGTGGTACCCCAAGCAGAGCTACTGTGGCCGGATGGGGACGGGCCCCCAAGGGGGTTTCCGGGGCTGTTACGGGGTCAATGGCCTTACACATATGAATTGTTGATGTTTTGGTACACTCTGAGGTTGGGAGTCGGACATGATAGGAGCCCGCCAACACGGAGCATTATAAAGCAAGCCACGCTGGGGAGGTGGCCACTCCTTCGTTAATGGGCCGCGCCTTTAGAAATCCGCTTGTGTTAGCCCGCCCACACCGGGGAGGGGCCCACCCCTGTGATCATGGGCCACGCATACGTGCTTGGTCTATATCACCCCAGCCACACTCGAGAGGGGGCCACTCCTTCAGTCACGGGCCACGCATATAGTCAATGGACCATGTTACTCCGGCCATACTAGGGGAGGGCGGGGCACCCCTTTGTTCACGGGGAGTCGGGAGATCTCGGTTTGTGGCTTGTGGGAGAACGCTGCCAAGCCCCTCGACCGCGACCCGGTTACAGAGTGTCTTGGCAGTGCATGGGGTGTTTTCAGCTAGGCCTCCCACTTAGGCCAATGCTGGAGACTGTTGGTTTGGGCCGCCGCCATAGGCCTCCCGCCGCAGCCTCTTGATGGACAACCGCTGCCCCGAGTCCTCTCCTCGTACCGGGGGGGGGATATCCCCATCGCCCAGCACGTGTGTGTGACACGCTGGCCCTGAGCGAGGGGCGGGGTGGGCAACCATAGGGTTGGGGTGGGTGGGACGTGCTGTGGCCGGGGCGCATACACGTCTCACTAGTCACGCCCCTGCCCAAGGCGTGGAGCCCCCGTGAGGGCGGGCGGGGCTGTCGGCCTCGGAAGGAGGGGAGGGCCACTACCCCTGCTCTACACTTAGGTGTAGCGCCATGTGCACCCTTGCAGCCGCCTGTCAACCCGGTCATGCCATCCTCCCGTTTGGTCGGCTGACGATTGGCATTGGGCTAAAGGGGGGCTTGTCCCATCGGCAGAATGATAGGACCAATGTTGCTTGCCCCACCCCCTTGCTACCTGCCCATCGCCTCTTGCATTGCCCCTATGCTGGTCTCCCCTACCTCCTTGCGCCCGCGCCTGCACCCTGCCCTTGGTGCCCCTCTTTTCTTGGGGTGTGTGCCTCCAACTCTCTTCCTCTGCAGGGGCGTTTTTTCAGTGGGAGAGGGGGGGGGGGGCAGCAAAAGATGCCGCCTTGTTTCATGGCCCACCATCGCTAGCAGTTTGATCTTGTGGTGGCTTAAACCTGGCTATAGGGGGCTATAGGGGGGCGGGGGGTCCGGAAGGTGCGTTGTGCGCGGAGCACGGGGCAATTAGGTTTTCTCCACACGAGGTAATATTTTATGTGTCGGGTATTGAGAACTTCTTGAAATTGGAATTGACCACGATACTCATGGGGTGCTAAATCTATAGGCTACAAGTATGGACACAATTTGGAGACGTGTGAAAAGCCATGCCAACCGGCTCATTTTCGGATTCGGAACGATTGGCTCATATTTCCGTTCTCTTGTTGTCACGGCAGGCCGGGAACAGCGCCATTGAGACTGGAGCACAAGCGGACCATTGTAAATCACATTTCTAACAGAGATGAAATTGGGACCCAAACGAAAACGCCGAAGCAAGTCCCACAACACCAAAAAGACAAAGGGCGTAGTTATTTTTGAAGCATGTTTTGTAAACAACAATCCGCGACAACGTGCAAACATGACAATTCTCGTTCCTCAATTACATGAACCCCCTAAGAAGCAACTTACCAACATCTTTACACTGCAGTAGCAATTTCCAAACTGCGATGTCTGTTGATAGCCCCCTACTACGTAGTTTGTTTGTCTTCTCGTCAGCTTGCCCCATGTGGTTTCACGCACATTGCTGAACGAACACACGTGAAGGCCTCACTTTCACTATCGCGTGCATTGGCATATACCGTAACACTTCGCTCAAGGGCTTGTCCCTTGCAATGCTTTTTGTGCACAGGCAGATTGGAAGGGGTGGCCCTAAAAGATGGGCATGAGGTGAATTCGCCAAGAAACCCTGCCGCCTTGGGGGCCCCAAACAAGGGGTAGAACTCACAGTAGCTATGTAACCCCTGCCCAGGCCCAGAGGAGGGATATAAATCAAATTGGCTACCTTGCCCCCACCATTTCGGGATACACCAAAAGAAGGGTTGAAATCAAAGTAGTTGTGCAAACGTGGCTATCTCAGGGTGGGGGGCATAGTGGAAAAGAGTTGGACTCAAGGCCTCGTCCAAATTGCAAATGGCAAATGGCAATATTTGGGACCTTGAAGGGGGGATGGGGTGTCCTCGGGGGTTTTTGAGCCTGCACTAAGATAGGATGCCAATGTGGGGCTGACCCCTCGGATTTAGACGTGCACCCCCCCCCCCCGCACCACCACACCAACCGTTGGCCAAAGGCCCCCCCGCAGGGGGAGTTCCGGGAAGGGTTATGGGGGGGGGGTCCGGGTGAGGTGGAGAGGGCTCTAGGACCCAATTTGGGGAGGGGTTTGGGGGGCGGGGGGGAAATGCCACCAACGCCAAGCGTTGGCTAATCAAACAGCTGCCTTACCTCCCCTTGTCTTGCAAAAGGAAACACTCCGCTGGGAGAAATGCATTTGGCATGACTGAACGCTGCCCGTGACGAGACCAACCAGGTGACGGCAACATGCAATGCATAATGCAAGAAACCTATGCTTTGTATGGCGCAATGGGAATGTAGCCAGCATACAATAATTCCATGTGCTGGCGGTCCGATGGAAGCACTCCGCTGGAACCCCCCCCTCCCTCACCTGCAAATTTTCGGCACATCCTAGTGTCTTGTGCATGCGATGGCCATGCCGACGCCCTTGCCAGCCCACTTAGGGCTAGAGCGTTGTTGTGGCCCGTGGCCAGCGCCACTGCCCCAAGGGGCCCCCAAGGCACTCTTGCCTCCGGCTCATCTCATCCTTCGTAACACGGGTGTGACACACACCCTAGCCTGTGATACGTCGTCCCAACAGCGCGGTTGCCCCATGCCCCGCCAAAGGGTTGGGGGGGGGGCTTGTTGGGTACCCTTGCTCTCACACTCTCCACCGCTAATTACCTCCCACACACCTCCTGTGCTCCCCGTGTCCCGATCCCACCGTACCTCTACCAGCCTCTTCCGCAAGCACCGTCACCCATCCTGGACCATTTTGGGCCTTTGCCCCGCTCAAGGGGTGGGGGGAGGTGTGGTGTACCACAACCCACCACGGCGTCCATCCCTCGGTGCACGCTGGTGTTATCGACCCCTTTCCGGGGGCTACAGAGCCCCGGCTGTTCCATGGCGGCGCCCGTGGCCCAGGGTACCTCTATTGTCTTACCACCCACACGCCTAACTGTCTTTTCGGGGGTGGGGGCGGCGGCGCAGCCTGCTAGCCCTCGGGCCCTCGGGCGAGCTCGGCGGCGGCCGATTTTGTGCCCGTGGCACAGACCCCTTGCCTCATTTACCCTCTTTTCTAGTGCCACTTTGGGGGCGCGGCACCGTTCCACCTCTAGGCGGGAGGTGCTGCTCCCAGAGGGTACTAGGTCCTTGCCCCCATGGCTACATCCGGTTTCCCCCTCTAGGTTTCCGCGCCTAGGCTCCGAGGGCGGCACTCGGATGCCAACGCGGGGAGAGGGGAGGGGAGGGGTCGGGAGGGTGGCGGTCGCTGCCCGCAACAAGCGATGGAGGGGTTTCGGGCAAGGTATAATGAGCCTTTGCTTCGGCCATTAGAACAAGCCTACCCGGACGGGTGGGCACCATGACTTAGTAGATGGGCGGCCGCACGGGCACGCATGCCCGTGCACCTGCCGGTGGCACCACGTGTTGCGGGCATGGACCGGCAAGGGGATGGTCGCCAGGCCGAGCCGTCGGCCAGCCCGGGTATGAGGCGCAGCGGCACAGTGCACGCAATAGGCGCCGTTATCCCCCCCGCAGCGAGGCCCCTGTGCGTCAGCAAGCACTGGGGAGCAAGTGAGCAAAGCACCCCCCCCCTCCCCCCGCACGTAGGTCCTCACGCAGAGCCATGTGCAATGAACCCTCGGTAGCACCTCGAGGACGCAACGCACGGTTGGTTCGCCATCCTGACGGTGGCGTACACCCGCATGCTGGCGCGCAGGCCATAGTACGGGGGCTAGCTCCGCGGTTCCGGGCCTTGTGAGTGTGGCCCACTGCTTCGTCGTGGCTTTTTGTGCCGAGGCCAGCGATTGCCCCACATGTGAGCACCGGGACGTCTGCTGAGCGCTACACGGCATGGCCGATGGACATGTGTGTTTGGGCTTTCGCGTCTAGATGCTTAGATGCAACCTTCATCTCGAGGTACCACCTCACCATGTGGTGACTAGTTCGGCGCTAGTTTTTGGCCGTGACCGCAGATGAAGTGGTGTGAGCTGATTTTGAACCACATGATCGTGGCCCCCCACCGCCACAACCCCTACCTGCCCCGAAGCAACGCGGGTGGCAAGGGGCGGCGGGGGGAGGGGGGGGTTGCAGACCTCTTGGGGACAAAGACACGCCGCCTCATCCCGTTGGAAGGCAATGAACGCCGAAGAGAAGGCCGTGCATGCATATTGGATCAACGGGGCGAGATGCAGAACATGCTCCGGTTGCGGCCCATGGTCCCAACGCAGGGCTTGCAACAACATGGGCTGTGTGTCCGGGCATTGCTGTGTCATGTGACCGGCGGGGTTTTCATCGCCATCCCTAAAGTGTGGCAAATCCGGGCGAGGAGTGGACGGCCGACCGGTGGTGCGGCATAGAACCCCCAAGCCGCCTAGGTGTAGAACCTCGTGCGGGCGTGGATCACGTAGTGGCGAAGGGGCTGTGGACTGTCAGACCTACCTCTAGGTTGCTAGTCGATGGATTGTTGGCACGTGTGCGCCGCCACGGAAACGCCGGCACCGGTAAAGAGCTACATATGAACAGCCCCCCCCCCCCACCCCCCCCCCCCCCACCCCACCCTCCGGGGTCACACCCTGCCCACATGGTTGGCCCCCACTCCCGCGCCCGCTCCATAGGAACGAGCGGCCCCTGCCCCCCAAGGATTGGCGCGCCGGGTTGTTGCCCGCCCGTAGCGTACTCCACCCAGGCAAAAAGGAGGGCCATGACTGTACTCCCCTCTGTAGGCGAGGAAGCCCCTTCCCTCACTTCTCCGTGTTGGCAAGCATGACTCCACCCTAGGCCAAGAGCGAGTGTGGGTGTACACGTTCCTCTCCCACTGTGCGCGCCCTGCTCGCAGGTACCATGGCAATAGTCCACGCCCCCTCCTTTGATGAACAACGTGCCCACCTCGTGGCACACCCACGAGGTTTGGGGTGCATGGAACGTGTTGCCTTGGTGGAAGCTGCGCCGTTGGGGCCGGTCCAACGTTGGGTGACTGAGACGAAGGTCCTCGGCGTTCTGCTTTACGACCGCATTTGCGCACCATGGGGGCCCACTTGTCGGTCCTTACAGGCAGGGTCACCGGGGCCGAGCCGGCGCCGCTGGCCACCCGGTGGCTGGCCTTGCAGTGCTTATCCATCCTGGACATCATTGACGCCTGCTTTGAGGAGATCATCCCCGGTGGAGGAGACACCAAAGTGGTCCTCTGCAGCGCAATTCTGGGCCACATCCGCTTGACCATTGCCCAACAACGCTACCGCGAATGGCTAAGCTGCGACCTAAACTACGTCCGCCGCTTGCTTAATCAGATTGTGGCCCCGGGTGGCCCGCACCTCACCCTCAATAAGGTCTTTTTGCGGGTGCTCCCACTTCGCGGGGGGCCGGCTCAGATGATCGTAGGTGCCCTGCACGCAGGGACCCTTTCGCCCGGCACGGGTGCGCGCCACAAAGTAGCGCCAGACAACAAATGCATACTCAAGCCCCAAAAGCCCCGTTGCTCGGCGCGGAGGCAACACGTGTAGCCTCGGTGTGCCGTCCCCCGCCGACCCCCCCTCCGGGGCCTACAACTCGCCCTTGTGCGCGCCTCCTTAGGCGCGGCGGCACAGTTCCGCACCACCGGATGGCGACGGAGGGGCACAGTTGGGGCCTTGTTGGTCGCCAGGTACCTAGGCTGGGGACCAAATTGGCGGCTAGTGCATAAGGCGAGGCAAGGGCGACCGCACCTCACCTCAGGGTTGCACCCGCAGCCCAAGACGCACTACTCCTATTACCTAACGCAATACTCGCAGCCCCACTACCTCTAGGCTCCCACCCACTACCCCCAATCTCCGGCGTGCTACCCGCCGCGACACTTCCTCTCTGCATCCCAAACGTCATGCACCCCCCACCCTCACCGTGCGCACGTCCCGTGGGCTCGCTTTTTGTATGAGGGGCACGTAGTGATCCACCGGAATGGGCCCGGTGCTTCAGGCAAAGCTTACTACTGTAGGACAACCTATTCTTGTGCCTGGCAGAGTTTCCCTTGGCGTTGGGCATGCCACTAGCCCACACTGCCACCACCATAGAGACCTATGTAAAAACCAATATGGTTAATTTTAGCTTGTAATATATGAAAGGGGGTAAAAATTACCTGCCAAACATTAACACGTTAAGGTTATTTTGGGTCATTTGCGCGGCTTTGCTTGTGCGCATACCATGCCCGCTTGATGTGTCTTGGTGGTCAGAGGGTGCCCAACGGGATGCTACAGGGGTTGCATAGTCCTATAGGTGGTGATGTAGCCGCACACATCCCTCTCCGGGCCCCCCACTCACCCCACACCGAACCTCCTTTTATTCCTTGTGTAGCTCTTGTTATGCCTTTCTGTCGGGACACCGTTCTCGAGCTTAGTATGACGCTTACGCGTGTGAGTGGGGCCAAGAGTTTGCAGGACCCTTTGGTCTCCCAACTCCTTGGTGAGTGGGCGGCCTCATCCCCTTTGGCCAAGGCCCGTGGTACGAGGCCACTGAGGTTGCCCAACTCCCGCTCATGCGCAACAAACAAATAGCGGCCGTGAAGCAATATGCCTCCGTCCTCTTCCCCGCAGCCGAATTGATCAGGTTACTTATGAAGTCGAATGTCCCCAAGCGCGGCTTCCGGCATGTGTTGGAGTTCAGGTCCCGCCGGGGGGCCGCTTACACCGCCGCGACGGGCCTCCCATTCCCCCGGCCTATCCCTTCACGTGCCCGCTTCACGCAGAAATGGAAGGAGTTGGTGAAGCCTCTTGTGCTAGATCAACCCGTATCCGCAGCGGATGCCCCCCCAAGCGGCCGCTCTTGGCCCTTGCAACCCTGGGCCCCCTACATCCAATCGCGCCCTACCCTTGTGGACACCGGTGATGTGTTTTGACAATAGCTAAACCAAGTAAAATCAATGCTTGCCACGTTTTCAAAAGACACTTCCCAATTGGCAGTCCTCAATGTAACACGGCAGCTGTACTCGGGCACAATAACCTTGAGTGAATCCCAAATTCGGACGCGTTTCGCTGTAAATTACAGCCTCATCAGCTATCAAACAATGAATATGCACAGAATGTGTCCAAATTTATTCACAACCATCCATCCATCCGGCCATCGACCGGCCATCGATGGGAAGAGGCCGCTCACTTTCCTCCTCCGGGGGGATGCCTACTCGTGCGCCGCTCGAAGTTGGACCCAACTATTCATTGGGCTCCTGAACCACAGCGCACGGGCCCACACACCCGCCTACTTATGGGTGATGGGGATTGCCATATGCGGGGATAAGGACATTGCCGCGCTAGCGACAATATGGTCCAAAAACCTACACGTATACGGCCGTTTCGTTTCGCTTTCGTTTTTGTGTTAATTTCTCGAGGTTCATTTTTGATATTTCGCACATATTAACGCCGACTAAAAAATTAATCTAATATTAACCTCGAAAAATTAATGCAAAAGTTCATTCCCCTTTCTTTTGTAGGTTTTGCAGCACATTCATGACCGCAAGGGGTTCTAGTGGGCATCATGCTAGTTGCGCAATGTGCTATTCAGGGTGACCACCCACTTGTGCACCGCCCTATTGTCGCCTCTGCCTCTTCCACAGCGTTCTGCACATACAGAATATGGAGCATTAATGCACCTTTTCTTGTATGGCAGGGAAGAAACACACACACACACACACATGCACACACACACACACACACAATGATATTGGCATGCCCACACACCTGTCGCCTCCCACACACAACCTTCCTACCTCCTCCCTTCGTCTTGCCCCTGCCCTTGTGGTTGACGTTTGGGAGGGTATTCCCCTTTCTTTTTGCAGGTCTTTTGGAGATGTAAGAACTCCTGAACTACAGCGCACGGGCCCGCACACCCGCCTATATATGGGTGATGGGGATTGCCATATGCGGGGATAAGGACATTGCCGCGCTAGCGACAATATGGTCCAAAAACCTGCACGTATACGGCCGTTTCGTTTCGCTTTCGTTTTTGTGTTAATTTCTCGAAGTTAATTTTTGATATTTCGCACATGTTAACGCCGACGAAAAAATTAATCTAATATTAACCTCGAAAAATTAATGCAAAAGTTCATTCCCCTTTCTTTTGTAGGTTTTGCAGCACATTCATGACCGCAAGGGGTTCTAGTGGGCATCATGCTAGTTACACAGTGTGCTAGCTATTTAGGGTGACCACCTACTTGTGCACCGCCCCATTGTCGCCTCTACCTCTTCCACAGCGTTCTGCACATACAGAATATGGAGCATTAATGCCCCTTTTCTTGTATGGCAGGGAAGAAACACACACACACACACATGCACACACACACACACACACAATGATATTGGCATCCCCACACACCTGTCGCCTCCCACACACAACCTTCCTACCTCCTCCCTTCGTCTTGCCCCTGCCCTTGTGGTTGACGTTTGGGAGGGTATGCCCCTTTCTTTTTGCAGGTCTTTTGGAGATGTAAGAACTCCTGAACCACAGCGCACGGGCCCGCACACCCGCCTATATATGGGTGATGGGGATTGCCATATGCGGGGATAAGGACATTGCCGCGCTAGCAACAATATGGTCCAAAAACCTGCAGGTATACGGCCGTTTCGTTTCGCTTTCGTTTTTGTGTTAATTTCTCGAAGTTAATTTTTGATATTTCGCACATGTTAACGCCGACTAAAAAATTAATCTAATATTAACCTCGAAAAATGAATGCAAAAGTTCATTCCCCTTTCTTTTGTAGGTTTTGCAGCACATTCATGACCGCAAGGGGTTCTAGTGGGCATCACGCTAGTTACACGGTGTGCTAGCTATTTAGGGTGACCACCTACTTGTGCACCGCCCCATTGTCGCCTCTACCTCTTCCACAGCGTTCTGCACATACAGAATATGGAGCAATAATGCACCTTTTCTTGTATGGCAGGGGAGAAACACACACACACACACACACACACACACACATGCACACACACACACATGCACAATGATATTGGCATCCCCACACACCTGTCGCCTCCCACACACAACCTTCCTACCTCCTCCCTTCGTCTTGCCCTGCCCTTGTGGTCAACGTTTGGGAGGGTATGCCCCTTGCTTTTTGCAAGTCTTTTGGAGATGTAAGAAAAATATTTTGACCGTTGAACCAATCAAAAAGCTGGTAGGTACGTGCGTATGGGTGTGTGCGTCTCCATTGTGGCCAGATTGTAGGTCGTAGATTGCCCCAAAAGTTGATAAAGCGGCTCGTTCATGCTTTGTTTGCACTGCCAACCCCCCCCCCCCATGGGATCGTGCTGTGTGTGGGGTGTCCTGTGTGAGGTGTGATGCGTTGGGGTATGTTTTTTAGGGGTCTGGTGTGCGGGGCCGCGGTGTTTGGGGTTGTGGTGTGTGGGGCTGTGATCCGTGGGGTTGTGGTGTGTGGGAGTGTAGTTTCTTGGGATCTGGCTCAAAAGGTCATGTAGCCCCCCACAGCAACCCCCCCCCCCCCAACCAATTTGGGTGTGTTATAGTGCTGTGTGGTGTTCCCGTGGTATGTACCCCCCCCCCCAAGGGCCCCCCAAAAGCCCCCCCCCCCCCCCGCGTCCCCAAATGGTGTGGCTCAGCATGCCCCCTGGGGTGTTTCGCTTTGCGTTGTGCATATTTTTGTTCAGGTTGATATATAAAGCGGCGCGTTAATTTATTCAGGTTAATATTATCGCCGGCGACGATTAATATTTAATATATTAATTAATATTTGGCCCGATAATCTTAACCCGCCAAATCTAATACTAGGGGGGGGGGGACTTAATTTTCGATTTTTCGTGGTTTTTTCGCACATGCAACAGGTGGATGGGCGGCTACATCACTGCACACCACACACCACAGGCCCACACCCCACTACCCCACACACCACAGCCCCACACGCCACGGCCCAACAATCCACAGACCCACATGCCACAGCTCCGCGGCATACAGCCCCAAGCCCCACAACCCCAAAAACCACCACCCCAAACACCACAGCCTGGCACACCACAGCTACACACCCCGCACCCCTGCATACCACAGCTCTTCACACTTCACGCCCACACCCTACGGACCCACACCCCACAGGCTCACCCCCCCTCCACATCCCCATACACCACAACTCCGCACACCACCACCCCACATCCCACGACCCCACACCACGCGGCTCCACACCCCATAGCCCCACACCCCAAAGGCAGAGGCACCACAGCCCCAAACACCACAGCCCAACACGCTACAGCCCCACTGCCCGCTGCCCAAGACACCGCAGGCCTTCCCCCCAATGCCCCGCGCCCCACAAACCCACACATCGCAGCCGCACACACCACAACCGCATCTGACACCCAGTCTGACACTCCAAAGGACACACACCACAAGCGCACACACCAAAGCCCCACATTTCCCCCATTGTTTCCGGTTATTTTTTTGACCGCCACCATTCATATTGGCAGGTTAATATTTCATTTTTTAGACCGGCGGTCGAAATATTAAAGTTAACAGCTAATATTAACTTTCAAGAAATCAAACAGTTGCCCCAAAAGTTAACTATCGCCCTCAGTCCTCAGCCCTCAATGCACTGTTTTTTTGCACCCATACAATCCACCACAGTGCCGCAATGCACCCCCACAACATCCCCCCCCACGCATGCAACAACCCCACGCCCCACAACACCAAACACCAAACCCACAGAGCATGGCCCAGTACACCGCAGCCCCACACAGCACAGTTCCACCCACCAGAGCCCGAGAGACCACATGTCCACACACCACAACCCCACACAACATAGCCGCACACGCCACAGCCCCGCAAACCACAGTCGCACACACCAAACCCCAACAAACCACACCCCCACACACCACAACCCCACACACGACCCCACGCACGACAGCCCTAGACATCACAAACCCACACACCACAGCCCCGGACGCCACATCCCCACATAGCACACTACCAAGGGGGGGGGGGGGCGTTGGCATTGCAAGCGAAGCCTGAACTAGCCGCTTTATTTGCTTTGGGGCAATCTACACCCTACAACCCAGCCACAATGCACGTGTACACACCCACACACACACAAACACACACACACACACACACACACACCAAGACACACAGACCTCCAAGCTTTTTTGATTGATCTTGCCCGCGAAAATGTTTTGATGAGTATCTACAAAAAACCTGCAGCAAGAAAGGGGCATACCCTCATAAACCCAAACCCCAAGGGCAAGGGGAGGAAAGAAGAAGGATCAGGGAGGGATTTGTGTGGGAGGGGCCGGGTGTGTGGGGCTGCCAATATCATTGTGTGTGTGTGTGTGTGTGTGTGTGTGTGTGTGTGTGCAGAAAAAGGGGGGGGGCATCCACTTTAGTAAGGCACAAGAATTCTGCATGCCCCCTAGTATGTTTGGCTTGTGCATTTCTAGGGGAGGTTAATATTGGCGGCAGTGGATTGACTTTTCGTAGGTTAGTATGAATGCTGGCGACTCATTAATTTTTAATATTTCAAATATTAACCCAAAATTTAAGCTCAAAAATACATTTGAGGACCTTTTGAATATTTTTTCCCCGTGAAAGCAAGTGGACCCCCCCCCCCCGGGTGAAAATGGCACCCGCCCCCGTAAGGCAGGTCATGGGGGTACAGTGTCTCCCGTCTAGACCCCTCACCACCCCCAACAAATGGGTCAACTTCGGGTTAACG
The DNA here is from genome assembly GCA_964036045.1 of Eutreptiella sp. 'Long Island Sound 2002'. Lineage (NCBI taxonomy): Eukaryota > Euglenozoa > Euglenophyceae > Eutreptiales > Eutreptiaceae > Eutreptiella > Eutreptiella sp. 'Long Island Sound 2002'. Next base: position 97,098,654 of record OZ038379.1, on the reverse strand, counting down.
CATTGATTTTCGACCCAAATATTTAACATATTCCTTTGGCTATGGCTCTCGGGGCCGTCGCACGTCCCCCGTGTCCCCCGTGGGGAAGTGTTGGCTCTGGGGGTTTTTGGGGTTGCCGAATCCATTGCCGGGGTTGTTGGTGTGCGGTTTTGGGGTTTTTAGGGTCAGAGCCACTGTGGGAACTTGGCTCTCGCGTTCTGTGTGTCCCCGGTGTCCCCCTTTCCCCCCATTGGTGCCTTGCACATGTCGCGCCCGTCGCGCGCGTCGTGCACGTCTTTGTTTTTTGGCTCTCCGGTTGTCTTTGGGGACAGTTGCTCGTCGGGCGCGTTCTGCGCGTTTTGCAGGGTTTTCTTTTAGGGACAGGGTCCGGCAACACGGAGGGGGGTTTGCTCCCCCCAGACCTAAGGGCCATTGGTAAGCCCTGCAGGGACTGGTAGCCACCGACAGGTCTATTCTTTGTTTAAAAGCGACACCGAAGTGCCAGTGACGTTGAGTAGGGCGCGGTCTTGTAGCAAACAAGTAGTCCACAAGGCAATACCAGGGCCACGAAGGCCACACGTTCTCCCATGGGCCACAAGTTGCACCCACGGCCACACAGGCCACACCACGAGGCGCCTAAACAGTGCATCATTGTCATCGCCTTCCGTAGCCTTTTTTAGACACAAAAAGTGACTGGTGGTTGGATTTTGAAAAAGCAAAGAAATACGAGCATCGGTGTGTCCTGTGTGTTTCGTGTGTCTCGCGCGTTGCCTTTGCACGTGTCCCTGCGATCCGTTATTCCTTCTGCATGTCGGGCATGTTCTCCATTGTTCCTGAGTGTGCAGTGGTCCTTGTGTGCAGGCATGGCGTTGCCACTCTACCCATCATCATACCAAGTCGCTGGGTCGCACTTGGAGCAATGCGACCCGATATCGGCGGCCGATGTCGAGCCTGGCACAGCCGCGGTCATTTTTCAAATTAAGCAGCAAACCAGTATGCGTTTTGTGATTCCATTCCGTGCCTCGCTGCCATCTTGCACGGCCGCTTTTCACATGGCTCCGGGGACATGTTGTGCACTTTTACCGTGTTACAGGAGGCTACCACGTGGGCTAGGTGCAAGGGGTCAAGGATCGGAAGGACCTCAAGACGAAGGAAGTCGAAGACGGCCTCTACCCGTCCCAAGCTATGAGCTACCAAATACACACCCGCGAGAACAAGAAGACCGGTGCCAAAGAAAGGCGTATCGAGAACCAAAGGAGCCAAGGAAATTTCGCCGTGGCGATGCACAAGATCAAGAACGGCTGTTTCTAGGGATTCATCCTAGATGACGTGTGGGCGCGTCCTCCGCGTCATTTGCGTTGGCTTTGTATCTGTCCCTTGTGACTGTCTGAATGTCGTGCCTGCTATGCGCGTCCAGAGTTCGAGGCTCTACTATTGTCCCTAGGGACAGGAAAGTGACGGGCGCGTCGTGCGCGTTCCCCACACGTTACTGACCTCCTTTACTCGTGTTCACAGCCGGAGAAGAAGTCGAAGACAGGGAAAGAGAAGTCGAAGAAGCAAAAGGAGAAGCAGAAGGCGAAGGAGCACACAAAGAAGAATAAGAAGGAGGGAAAGGAAAAGAAGCCGAGGGGCCAAGCTCCAAAGAAGAAGAAGGAGGAAGCGGCGGACGAAGGGGACGAAGGTGAAGAAGCAGAGGATGAGGAGGACCCCGAGATAGTACTTCTCGGAAAAAAGCAGGCTAGGATGGCGTCGGCGAAGGCAGAGGTGGCCAGGATGACAGCGGCGGGGACTTGGATGGGGAGGCAGGTGAGGTCAACGTTGTTGGAGAGGGATGACCTCGTGTCCCCAGACAGTGGCAAGGCAAGGTTCAGATCGGGGTCGGGCAGCGAGTCTAGCAGCAGCGGCAGCAGCGCCACCAGCACCAGTGTCAGTAGCACCAACGGTGACACCGAGGAGGTCGAGCCAACCAAGTTGGCAAAGACCAAAAGTGCACTTCGCAACGTCAAATCAAAGGAAGTGGCCGCGCCGGCGAAGAAACACCCGCACTTTTATGTGGAGACCCCAGGGCGGCCCCCACGTGTGTTGCCTACCAAGGCAACCCGCCACGAGAAGCATAAGTGCAGCGATGCCCACCAGCGAAGTCTCCAAATCCTCGAGGAGTTCCTGCAGGAGTGCGATAGCAACCTCTGGCAACTGGTACACCATTACAAGGAGTGTTGTAAGAAGAAGGACCACCCTGCAAAAGGTGTGCACGCTCTGCGTGTCATTCCTGCTGTCTCTCGACATGTCTCTGGCCGCCCTGACGTTCGTCGCGCGTGTTGTGCGCGTTTTGCGTGTTGTCTCCAATCACGTCCCTTGCGCCTTGACAACGTTCCACACGTCGAGCGTGTTCTCCGGCTGACCCCTTTTTTTTGTAGAGCGGCAAGATTTGGCGATGGCGGTCGCCTTGCCGCCGAACGCGACTCCACGTACCATCCAGGCCATGCTGGGGTGCGGAACAAAGAATTGTTCAAGTGCAAGCCAGGCCCACGAGTACTTCAAGCAGCAGCTCCCCAACAATGCTCCGGCAAAGGTAGCCGCCTCGATGTTGCGGGCCATGGCGCGGTGCACGATAGATTGTGACATGGCGGGTCCGTTCACGGAAGGTCAAGATATGGGCAACGTCAAGACGGATGGCGTGTCGTTGGGTGCCTTGAGTGCTGCGGCGGCGCGGGAGGCGTTGGGCACAAGCGGCAGCAAGAGGAGGTGTGGGAATATGGATACGTGGAGTGTGTTCCGCGGGGAAGACCTTATCGACATGTCATTCGAGAGGATGGTCGACCAATGTGAGCGGACCCTGAAGGCGGCAGGGTTGCTCTGCTACATGTTGACGCAGGATGGGGGCGACGATGAGACCCTTGCAAATCTGGGCAAGAACTGGAGACTGATGAGTAGCCGTGACTATTAGGACTACATGACTTTGAAGCGCCAGAGGGTATGTCACTGATGTACGCGCTTTGCATGTCGTACGTGTCGGCTCTATTGCTGTCCGTGGCGCCCCTCGTCACTGCTGCACGCGCTCTGCGCGTCATACGTGTTGTCTGTGCTCCTGTCCCTGGCGCCCCTCATCAGTGCTGCACGCGCTCTGCGCGTCATGCGTGTGGGCTCCTGTTCCACAGACCGCGCAGCCGGCGTACTAACCGCAGCCCCAGCCGTACGACTACTACGCCCAGCCGAATGAGTACTACGGGCAGCAGCCGGTGTTTGCCAAGTACCAAGCGCAATCCATGTACCACGGGTATGGGTCTCAGCGAGAGGAGCACGTTTACCAAGTTGAGCAGCCCCGACCCACCCCGTCCCGAACCGGTGGTTGTCGAGGGGGGGGGGGTAAACGGAGGAGACAACCTCCCGCTCAAGAAGGAGGAGGACGAGGCGCTGGCGTACGCGGACCCGGAGGCTAAGCCGGAGGAGGAGCAGGAGCCGGTGCCGTACGGGGGCACGCCGGAGCCGGAGGCTAAGCCGGAGGATAAGCAGGTGCCTGCAGATCCTCGCGAACCACCCCCAGCCCGTGGAGACCCGTTGTTGACGCAAAAGGGTCCGGAAGCCGATGTGGCCACAGGTGGTGGAACGGGGTGCGGGTGTGTTTTGTCCCATGCGTTATTGCCGTTCCGCATGTCCGGCTCTGATGTTGCTTCGGGGACAAGCGGCAGTGCCCTGCGCGTTTCACGCCTTCTGCGTGTCGGCTTTATGTGCATCCCTAGGGATCTCCGGCGCGGCCTGCATGTTTCACGTGTCCTACAAAATGGGCGTCCGAGGCTCCGTGTGAAGATGACGAAGAATGGGACGCGGATGCGGTACTCGGGAGACAGACAACGCAGCACGCAAGGGCGTTTACTCCGTGGGACGCCTTGGGCGGCAGTCCACACTCACAACCGGTGCAACAGTACTGGCAGCGATGATTTCATTGGCAAGGAATGGGAGTGGGAGTGGGAGCAGGATGTGCAAAACACGGCCGACACGCGCATGGTCTCCGGGGAGAAGTTCAGAGAGAGCGTGCAGAACGCGCCCAGCGTCAGTGCGGACCAGGGACTAGCCGAGGGAGAGCGTGGAGGGGGAGGAAACAGAAGGGGGACAGTGGGCAGTGGGCAGTGGGCAGCGCACACCAGCGGTGTGCTGGTACCCGCTGCAATATGCATTGTGCAGCGGGTGGCTGCCGCGCTGTGAGGCCCTGCCTGGTTGGGGGCCCGGGCCGCACAACAACCCATCTCCTCCATCAAAAACCCCTCGTTGTGCGCATCCCCTCCGCGAGGAAGCCCGGCCTCCCGGGAGGGGTGGGGCTGAGTTGTGCGGTGGTTGCCTGGGAAGCGGTGCATCCTGTGGCGGGGAAGGGCGGCGTTGGGGCAGCGGGTCCAAGAGGGGGACAGCAGGTGGCAGCGGCAGCGGGGGAGGAGGAATGGAAGGACACAAGGAAAGTTAAAGGGAGGTAAGGAGGTAAGGGAACCCAGCGCTCCGTGAGTGAGCCCTGGACACGTGGACCTGTGATTGGCCTTGCGAGGCCTTGGTAGCTTGGGCAGCTTCCCTTTGGGGAGTGGCGGAGCAATGTACATACACATTTATATATTTGCGGCACTTTTTTGTCACAGCTAGTGTGCTCCAACGCGCGCGACGCGCCCGACGCCCGGGACGCACTGTGCGGCTCAGGGATAGTATGGGGGACATCATGTAGGACGCGCAGAACGTTGTTGTGGCCCCAAGTACAGGTCTGGGGACAACGTGCACGACATGCAGAACGCATGCATCCTTTGTTAACAGCTCACACATGCCCTCATTGGACTGTCTTTCGGAGGGGCCGCTCCCACCTTCCCACTGCAAAAGTGATCTGACCAGCCCATACCACCCGGGGTCTCAAGACTGGAGGATTCAACATCGATGAGGTTTGGGACTACATGCTGAAGCCAATAACCGGGCTGCAGTGCGCCATCCTCGTTGCACAACTCCAACAGCAACTCATTCCATGGGTGGACATGTACGTTGTGTGCGTCATGTGCTACGGCTCCGGACGTTGTGCGCGTTTTGTAGGGTGGCTTCGTTTGTTGTTCCTCGCGTCAACTACTTGTCGGTACAATTCGTTCATGATCTGCCTGGGCATGGTCCGGCCGATACAAGCGGCCGGCATATGGGATAAAAGGCATCTAGCGTACAACAAGTACATGGCTTCCCTCTTACCCCGGTTTATGTACTACCGGTTACAAAAACTTCTACGAACCGATGTTACCGACCTACTTGAGGTGTGGAGTGCAGCGTGGGATATCGGTGGGGCGGTGAGTGGGGATGAGGCCATCGTCCCCCACACCGGTGGCCGCCGCATGGGGCTACGGCAATACATCGCGCGCCAGCCCCATGCCACGGGTATAAAGTTATTGATCCTTGCCGACAACACGGGCGGGGGTACGTTTTGGACGTCTACCTCTACACCGGCCGTCGGGGGAAAGTCCGCCCGTTTGGGTCGTGTGCGGGGAACTTCGATGCCAAGCGCATCGTAGGGCTTTGGTCACGACTCATCCCACGTGGGACCGTGTTCGTGGCGGATAGCTTCTTCGGAAGTCATGCCATGGCACAACACCTCACGGCCCGTGGGACCACTTACTTGATGCTCATCAAGAAGGACAAGCGGGATGCCGGCCTAACAAAGGCCAAGCAGTCAGCCCAAGAGGGCGATTGTGCACGGGCCATTGTGGACGGCACCTACGAGCTGTGCGTCTACAAGAACCCGAAGGTTGGGCAGAAGCCCCCGAAAATCGTCCCCTTCCTTAACAATTGTTGGTACGGGGTCGACGATCCCACGCGGGATCGGAGGGGCAACAACCTCGCCGCCGTGGTGGCCAAGTACCGCGAGGTCTCCTGTGCCGTGGACGGGGCAAACCAAATGGCGCTGCAAATACGCCAACTGGGGCGCCAAATGACATGGAGCCACGCCGTGCGTGCCTTCATGCTGCGGACGCAGCCGAGAATGCCTTTGCAAAATGCAAGGCGTTGGGGTTGGTGGACGAGAAGACCACCTTGTGGGAGTTCTAGTGGGACATCCTCAAGCGGCGGTACTTTGCGAAGCTTGAGGCTCCCGCGGCCCGCCCGGAAAGCGTGGTACACGCACCAGTCTGGCACACCCAGCGGAAGCTGTGCACCTATTGTGGTGGGGGCCGAACGTATTGGGCATGTGCGGCATGTGGCACGGCCATGCACATCACGTGCTTTGGGCCCGCCCATGATGTGGAGTAGGCTATGGGCTGTGACGAGACAGACGTGGGGGCGGAGCCTCTGCTATCCCTACCCATGGGACCAGTGCGAACCCTGGTGGGACAACCGCGTAGGCTGGATACCCAACTGTGAGGACGCGGCCCCATCCACCCACCCACCCACACACACACACACACACACACACCCACACACACACACGAACCGCATGGTGCATCTGCACATCAGTGTCGGGCGTCCTGCGCGTCGTGCGTGGCCTGAATTGGTGGCTCTCAACATGTCCCCGGAGCCACACCGCATTTGGCCCCCAACATCCTGCGCGTCCTGTGCGTCCTACGTGTCCTAGAACGTTTAGGTTCGTTTGCCGGGGACATGCAAGACATTTTCCATGGCTTTGGTCTTGAATGGCGGCTCTGTAGCCAAAGGAATATTAGGTTTAACATGGGTCTCTAGGGAAGTGCAGGAACCAGGTTGCCAACATCCTCATAAGTGGCGCCGCATGGTTGAGGCACGAAGGGCTAGCAGTGGTGGCCATGGTGGAGGATTGGGCGACCCTCTTGGAGCAATGCGGACTCCGCGCGTGAGCCAAGTGGGCCAACTGCAATTGAGCCCACGGAGGCCCTTCTTGATACGGCGCCGTTAACGAGGGAGGCCACGGCCTTTCCGTGCGCCCAAGATGTGACCCCTGATGTTTTGCCAGCCCTGTTGCGGTCACATGCCGCACCGCGTTGTAGACGGACATTGTCGCGACGGTCGCCACGGTGGCTCGTGCAGAGGATTTGCTAGCGGTCGAGCCGGCCAGCGAGGAGAAGACCGGCATTGACTCAGTGCCGGCGTGGGTGGTGGCTGCGCGTATTGGGGTGAACCCCCCTACACACTCCATAGCCGCCCCCTAGCCGTGGCAACACACGAACCCGGCTCGGCACGCGACCCATCAAGAGTCCTTTCAGGTGACGTGGCCTCCCTTCAGGATGCAGGCCTTGGTGGCGTTCGCCTCCCCCTAGATGTGGGCCGCTAGGACCCCACGGTCCCTCCCCCCGTGGGCGATGGTGCTTCCCATGGCAGGCTTTGATGCCAAGGCGGGCTTGCCATGTGCCCAACGCTTGGTGCTGGAGTCTTTGGGCATGGATCTTCACACCGTGGCGCCGGATCGTGTACGCAATGCGCCGTCGGCGCAACTTGGCAACTCCATGGAGATTACCCGACCATTCTTCTTTGGGGTTTGAATACCTTCGGTGCTATGCGGCAGTGTGGACGGCGTTCGCAAGGGGCAAAACCCGTGCCGCCCTGCGATGGTGGGCTTGTGGCTCTTGCCTTTGTTCCTACGTTCCCACCCGCCCGACGGTACGCTGTTTACCCCACCCGCAAAAGCTCCCCGGGGTACCAGGCAGCCCCCCAAAATGACGGCCAAGCCATGGCCGGTAACTACACCAACCTAGGCCTAGCCGGTGGGCCAGCCGAGGCTGGGTCAACCTGCACCTCAAGACTCCCCGAGTGTCCCCCACACTAGCGACTCTCCCCTTGCCAACCATGCGTGGAGAGGGCCGTCCACCATGGCAGAAGCCCGCTGCCCCACAGGGGCGAGCCCTACCGCCGACGGTCCCAACCACCCATGCAGGCCCTTGGGCCCCCACGGTCGCCACCCTTCGCATTCACGGAGCGCCTGCAGGGCGCCTTGGTGGGTTGTGAATGCCCCTAAACCTCCCACAGGGGGTCCGCAACGCTCTGCAACTTGAAGCCTGTAGCGAAAGCGATGCGGCGAAGCCACATGATATTGGAGCAACTATCGTGCGGAGGCGCCTTACTGCAAGGGAGACTGTAACCATACTGGATGCATCCAGGCGGTTGCACAGCGGGTCGGCCTGTGGGCTGTTTGACGGGGAAAGGGGGGGGGGGGCGCGGCCCATAGCCCCGCCATATGCAAACAGCCGTAGCTAGCGCATTGCGGGCCCGGGAGGTGCAGTGTGAGCCCCATGTACTTGTTCGTTGGAGTCCCATACGGCTCGCCGTGGGTGTGCCGTCACAGGCCAAGCCCTCTACCCACTCGAGCAAGCCGCCACTATACTCTTCCCTCCACGCGCTACCCCTGGCAAGGTAGCCTAGAGCATGGCTGGCGTGGCACGCCGCTTTTGAACCGCCATTATTGGATAGGGCTATGGAGCTCAACGGCCTCCCCGTGCCGGCCCCACCTCTGGGATAGTTGTGTGCGCTCTGCCCTCACTTGGGTATACCTTCTCTAGGGCTCCTTGGGCCGCCTCTGTGCCGAGCTCCCGCCTCTTCCTTTAGCGTGTCCGCGCCACACCATGCTGGGGACTGGGTGCCATTGATGTGGGCGGCACGCCGCACCAATCTGGGGGTTGTGGGCGCACCGTGCCGCGTTTGGCTCTAGGCACCATGCTACCTGCGCGGGTGTTGGGGCGGCAAGCCGGTGCATGCTGCAACTTACACCAAGTACCGTGACCGGGCGTCTGCCACTCCGCTCAAAGTGTGAATCGCTGGCCCCAGACTTGGGCACCAGGAAGGCGTATGGTTCGTGGCGTATACGCTTCTAGACGGACCCGATGGAGCACTTGAAGTACAGGCCGCCCATGGAGCCTGTCCGGGTCACCACCGTAAATCTTAGGCGTCACAAGTTGCCCACCCTCTAGGACCTCGTATAGATGCGATGTGACAATGTTCTACATTTCTACTTTGAGTATGCTATTTGACATATGTGACCAAAGTTGTTGGCAGAGCTGTGTGACACCCGTTGAAATACGTGTTGATGTGTTAGCCTTGTGTATCCCCGTCTTTTAGTGTGTTGTATTTGACGTTTTTCTGAAGCTGGCCGAAAATCAGGCCAGCTTTTGGGTAACATTGCAAACAACTATGTGTATATGCAGTTTTTGACCCTTCTGGTCGTAATTTCGGCCAGCTTTTTGGTTTCCTAGTGAATAGGCATAGGTATTTTTATTTTTCTTAGGGCTGGGCGAAATTTCGGCCAGCTTTTTGGTCTGTTCACTATTCAATCACTTATATTCTGGCTTTTGGGCGGTCTGGCCGAAATTTCGGCCAGCTCTTCGTATTTTTGAACATTTAAGCAATTATTTCCCCTTCGAACACACCTGGCCGCAATTTCAGCCAGCTTGCAATTGTCGTTGTTCATGAGTTTTACACCATACACTCCTACATAACTGTTTTCTTGTCTCAGCATTAATGTCTTCTGCTATTACTGTCAATGTTGTACATGCTGCAGTTATTGGTGCTTTTGCTACTACAGCCAAAGGGCTGTTGCGAAATGCATTACGTGGTGGGACTCTGCAAAAGCTTTTGCAATTCTGCCTCTCCTTGCGGAAGAATCGCAAGTGCCGGCACTCCCTGACACAGTTGAAGGCTGCCGCCGCTGAGAAGAAGCCCCCACGATGGTACATGACATTTTTGTCACAGTTCCATTCCCTATACTGCCTGCTGCGTCGTATGGCCCTCCCATACTCTAACTGTGGGTCTGGTTACCACTGGGGTATTATGTCCTGCCGCCAACACCGTAAGGTAGGAGTCTTTGGTCAGTGTAACACTAAGCAGGAGTCCATTCACCATCGTGCTAGACTAGCAGCACACAACTTGTGGAACACCATACACTGTAGGCAAGTTTGTATATGGTTTGATAACCTGAGGCGTTACAGGTCGGGAGGTGATCCCCATTCACCCGACTTAACCCTAAACTGTACAGTTGTGGATGTTTTGCACACTACTGCCCTACCTGCATACCGGGGTCTGCCGGAGCTGGCCGAAATTGAGGCCAGGGTACCAAAGGTTGCAGATGACATCTTTTGCTCACATAGAGCATTGTTTGATCGTATTGATGTTGCCAACCAAGGTATTCAGAGAGTTTGGGTTCTTGCTCCTTTGGATATTGCCAGAAAAAATGTTCGTTCCCTCAACTGGAGACCCTTTTTCCTATCTGAGCTCCGCTCCGGCACACACAAAGAGCTTTTGCAACTCGTGGTTGATTTGTCATGTGTGGAACACCACACCAGACACTGTGTTCCGTTGCTTGTGGACATGAAAATACACTTTGCCCTACTTAAGCTGTGTTATGGTGCTGCTTATGTTCCGTGGAATGTGCCGCAATTATTGTTGGGTTTTCCTTTGGTGTACGGAGTATGGCATAGCTGTAAGTATTGCGTTGAATTGATCTACGGGGCGTTCCTGCCGTTCATTAAGGTTTTGGAGCAGGGGAACAACCTTCACGTTGGGTCTATCCTACCTCGCAAGGTCAAGGTCATCCATATGGAGAAGACGTTGCTTGGACTCATGCTAGCCACATCGTCCAATAGAGGCAGACTAGATGAGCGCGTCAATACCGTGCTCAATAGCCAGCGGGACTTGACACCCATTCAGCGCAAGGGTTTGCGTATGTTATTAGCCCTTAAGGCTTTGCTGTACACATACTGTCCAGTTGCTTTCAGCATTGGGACTTTGGTTCGTGAGTGCAACTGGGAGGGCTGGGGGGCAGGTTTCGGGATTGTAGCTAAGCAGGCACTTGAGATTTTCCTACTGCTCATGCTCAACATCCTAAAGCCCGAGGAGCAGTTAGCCACGGAGTATGTGAAAACCAGTGCTGTTGCTCTTTTGTTTTGGAGTCAGTGGCATTCCGCCTCCCTAGGGTGTATCCACTCTGAGGAGCTGGGTGAGGCCCTTCTGAGTCGGTTCTTAGCCCACTGTCGCCGCAACACTGCCTGTACCAGTGTCCAACAGTCGTCTGATTTATTTCCCACACTTCCCCCTGTCCAACCGGGAGAGAAAGTTTTGTGTGGTGTGCTGACTGAGAGATCCGTGGCAATGTTGTCTGCCAATCTTAAACAATTCATCTTTTAGCCCATACACAGAGCCTGCCCATTTGTGTTCCCGTTCCGGACTATAAGATTGAGGTGAGAAGACTAGATGCACTTGAGGATCTGACGTTCCCCGGTACCATGTCTAGGACACGAATCACCACAGAACGTTTAAAAATGGTTCGTTGTCGATCGACCTGGCCGAAATTTCGGCCAGCTTCTATGTTCCACATGTTCTCCTGAGTAGAGTGCTGTTGCCAAGCGGTGGGGTGGGTGGCGTTGGGCGTTTGGTGAAATTTGTGGGTTTTGCTGCAGTAGACGCCATGGCAGCCATGGAGAAGCGTGGATTACATCCCGCACTGGGTACGTTCAAGGAAGTGGAAGGCAGCATGCCTGACCGACTTCGCGACATCGTAGGTTACATGGATGGGACAAAAAGTACCCTACGTGGTCTCAAAAAATTTATAAAAGATGTTAAAAAGGGCGAGATGTGGCCATGGCACATTCTTCATCCCGAGGCGGTTACCGATGGGCTTGTGAACAACACCAGAGGTATGTTTTGGTCAAACAGGGGTTTGTATTCGAATAAATCGACCGACCTGGCCGAAATTTCGGCCAGCTTGTGTGTCGTTCAATTAATGCACAATAGGATCCCACCCTGTGACACCACCTGTCTTTAGCTACACTTGGTACTATCGAGATGGCCAAAAGGCAGTGCGCTATTGCATCACACCTGAAGGTAGCCTATGGCAGTTGGACCTGGACTGAAGAAAACCCCTGGCCACCGTGGTCAGCAGTAATTAAGACCCCTCTTTGGAAGGAACCCAGATATGAGGGGTTGCGGGGATTGTTGCAGAAGCCTGTTGCTAAACCTGTTTGTGAAAAATCTGATACTGATCTGGTCAGTATTCAGTGTGCTAGGGAGTCCCTCGTTGAGTCAAGCACAGGCAAACTCATTGCGGAGTCAGGCCGTGTGGAACTGATGGCAATGCGTTGTGGAGTCCCTGTTCTCAGTATCATTAGTTCACTGCCCTTTGCTGCTTGTGTCATTGAGGTGCCCCGCCTCTATACAGCTGGTTTGCATGACCTGGTTGCGCAGCTGCTTTTGTCCGGTGTGCCTGTGTTCATTGCGGGTGAGTCTGCTGATGTGAAAGCCACTGTTGCTGCTTTGAACGCCACTGTGGCTGAGGATATGTATCAGTGTGATGTTCCAATTTACAATTTGTCAACCAAGACCCCGCTGTACACTTCTACGTCCCATCTTGTTTCCATTTGTTCCGCCACTGCCTTTGATAACAGGCTGCCCCGTTACGTGGCTTTTACTGAAGGACCCATGTCATCTGTGATGCCTGTTGAGATATTCTCATTTCTTTTGAGCCTGGTTCCGGTCCCAAAACGGGCAGGCAACTGGTTTTTGCTGGGGACTCTGTCTGTGTATTTTGCAAGCATGATGTCTACCAGGTTTTCCAAGGACTGTAATGTTGTGTGTGCCCTTTTGGGTGAGGAGACTGTTGTGCCTGATAAGTTTGTTTAGTCCATCAGAGCAGCTATCACCAACGCCGACACGTGCCCCCCCAAGTCATGGGAGGATGTGTACCACATGTTAGGGGCAGGTTTTCCTGTTGATTGTTCTGGGGTTAGGTATGTAGATGGGGATCTTGAGGAGCAAGATGGGGAGGCAGAGTCGCAATCAGAGACACACACTCCAAAGAAGAAACCCAAAATTGCCCCTGCCCCCTCACCTAGTGGCACGCAGTGCGCTCAGGCCACCCCAGCTTCCTCCTCAGGCACTGTGGCCCCTACTGGCAGAGGTATGAATGCTTTTGTAAATCATTTTTCACCATCCCATGGTGGAAACACACAGTCACAAAACTTTGCCACTGCCAAGCCTGGTGCTGCAACCCCTGCCAAGCCTCCTGCTAACACAGGTGCTAAGAAGCCCCGTGCATCTGGTCTGTGCAAGCGCTAATGCCAGTCCTACTGCTTATATTGCGTATCCATATGAAGTCTGGCCGAAATTTCGGCCAGGATGCAGTCCTCAGCCTCTTCAGCCTCTTATTATTGTGTTTCCCCATAGGCACTGCAAAAGTCTGATTCGATTCGTTAGTTGGCAAGTATTTGCTTGTAATTGAGTCTATTATGTTGCACACCCTGTTCAAATGTCACTGCTCCTGTGTTCCTTGCTCATGTCTACTGTCATAGGTACCCATTTCAGTGATCATATTCGGAGTTTCGATGGACGTGGCCAAAATTTCGGCCAGCTTAGGGCTTTCTGCAAAATAGGACCATGTGTTTGGACATTTTTCGCAGAGCTGGCCGAAATTTCGGCCAGGTTGGTTAAAATAGGAAATACAAGTATATGCTTTGGGATAGTTGTGTGCTTCCATGACAGGTATGTTTGGGGTTCCTTTATCTGTGGTGTATAGGGGGATTCTGTGATCACCCTGGAACAAAGGGCAGAGAAAAAATAGGCAGCCCCCCCCCCCCCCGCACTGGAATGAAGTGGTCTAAATGTAAAACAACACTATATTTTGGTGATTGGATATCTTTATTTTGCAAATCTGTGTGTTTCCAGAAATTCAAATAATGGCATATATTTGAAATACACACCTTGTTTTTGCATGTTGCCACCAGGGGGGTTTGGATACCCAAAAAATAACACCCCTTTTCACATACTTTTCCCCTCACTAAAACATGGACTTCCATGGGCCATAGCGCCAGGTGGGGGGTGGGCAACTTGTGACGCCTAAGTAAATAGCGGGTATGGATCCGCGCAAGGTGCCCGGACAGATTGCCTGCGTTGTGTGCACGAAGCCTAGCAACGTCCACGTGCAGGAGCTAGGCCGAGCGTTCACGTCGGCGTGGCCGCGCCGCTTGCCGTAGGCCGTCATGGTGGGACGACGGTTCACCAGCGGCAGCCTGGCAATTCTGCTCTGCTAGCGGAAATCTCTCCGGCCACAATGAAGCCCCCCCCCCCCCCCCCCCCCACGGGACCACGCGCCGTGCGTGGGTGGACCCGGCGCGAGGCGTGTTGGTCACCACCATCGACCTATACGTGCCGCCCTCGTTGCCCACTAGACTAGCTCTGCGCCATCATCAGCAACGCACTAGCGTCGTTGCGAATGTTTGGCTAGCGTGCGCCCATTGGCCAGGCCCTCAACACATCCCTTGGCAGGGAGTCGCTTGGCTCTCCGAAGCGTTGAATGCCAAGGGGCCGTGGGTGGGGTTCAGCACCCCATACCGGCCGGGCTAGCGTACAAGCGTGGTGTGTCAAGGGGGCACCCCATTTGAACGCGAGCTTAGCAGGGTGCTCCCTAGCCCGGAGACCCTGTATGTTGAAGCCGAGTCCAGCTCCTGCTGGCGTTCAGTACCCACCTCATGCCACGGTGTGACCTAACATTCGCGGACCACATCTTTGTTACAGGTCACCCGTTGTGCGGTGGTCGTAGATCCGGCCGGAGCAACAAGCCCCGGCCCCAGGAGCTAAAGTCCTAGCCCTATAGTGGTTGGTGCACGCCCACATTTGCCCGGAGGCCATGGTGTCCAACATATGGTCGGCGCTGGAGGGCTTGATGCCGGTGCAACGGAACTCTTGGCGCCCCCTAGATCAAGATGCCCTCCAAGGAAGGCACACCCTAGACTGCAAGCTGGCATAGAAGGCGCAACCGCCGTGCAAAAGTGGTGGCAGGCACAACATGACAATCTGCACGTGGCGCTGTTATGTGGCGATCAGTCCAAGGTGCAAGGGCTGTCCCTCATGGCAGCATCATCTTGTGTAAGTGGGTGCACGAGCTAGAAGTGGTGAAGCACGACAATGTGGACATAGGGGGGCCTATCACGTGGGCATTGGGCAGCATGGCCCCGTTGTGCCACCCCACATCCCTGTGGCATTTACTCAAGACTACCTCACCATGGAGCAAGGCGAAACAAGGCCAACATATGGGGCATGGGGCATCATCTGCTTTGCGAGGGTAAGGTAGCCTTGCTACACTGTTGCACCACCGTTGTGCCATGTGGTTCAATTCTATGTGAACTTGTGGGAATTTGTATGAAATTCGTTCGATTTTTTGGAGAATGGCACAATTACACTCTTTTTCAAGGATACCCATTTGTCACAAATTTTGTACAAATTCACATAAATCCACACAACTTTCTATCTTGTTGCTCGTTGCACCATATCGCTATTTGTTTCACGGCGATTTTCATCTCAAATGACTCGTCTGTCGTTCGTTTCTTGCAGGCCTTGTTCCACGCATCTTCTTTAGATGCAAGGCTGCATGCGCACATCCGCTTCAACACGCAGGTAGACCGCGAGGACACTATTCGCCCCTTGGCACCAATGCCCCCCTATCGCCTATGGCAGCCTTCCCTCCACTGCCACAGTTGGCAACGGTGATGCCCAATCCTGCCCCTGGCTCCGGCAACCACCCCTATCGCGATTTCTTTGTCAAGGGGCCTCTCCATGGCCAGGTCCCGGGCCATGATGGCCGACAACGACAAATGTCCCGTTGTAGAGACACACCACATGTCAAGTTGCAAGCAGAAGCAGTGTTGCTGGTGGTGGGGGGGGGGTATTTGGATTCCACCTCAAGTTGAGCCTTTGGAGGATGGATGGGGCAATTGTGGGCTGTAGCCCCGGAATGTTGGTGAAAGCGGGGGTCAGAAGCTACGCAGCATTGTGTTTTGGGGGCTGTGCAACTTCCATTAGATCCACGATGCATGGCTTGCTATGCGGATTTGGTTTGGGAAGGAGGGGCAAAGGGGGAAATCGGTGGTTGCAGAGCTGGATGTGAAGGGGGATGAAGAGGGCGACCGCGATGCGGCCACTTAGCTGCTCAAAGGGTCAAAGGGGTCAAAGAAGGGAACAAAGCGCCAAGCATAGCCCCCTGCCACACTCCCAATACCCCCCCGAGTGGGCTCCCCCGTCAACCAGTCGGCCCACTCGTGTAGAGCCACTGAAGCCGGTGGCCAAGATCACCTCACCCATTGGTTGCAACAAAAGCAGACCGAGGGTCAATGGAAGATTCGTCATCTACAGTAGAGGTCAAATTGAGGGATTCGCAGTGCCCCCTCAATGCGGCACACATTCTCTAGTGCCAGCCCTCCACGAGATTGTTGAAGCACCAGGCAGACAGTGGAGTTGAGGGCCGTGCCCGGGCTGCCGACAACAAAATTCAAACGCCTTGGCTGATTCTGTGGATTGTTGCTGCTGTTGCCACATTCCCGCCGTGTTTCCCCCTTCCCCCTTGTATGCCCTGGGCTTGGCAGCCAGGTGCTACCCGAGGGCAGTGACTTGCCCGTGCAATTCGTCCCTTTTGTGCACCACAGCTTGTACGTGGATTTGACCTTAGTCATTGATGCCTACACCATTGTGCCCTCCACATACACCCCAGTGGTCTAGTGATCACCCGTCACGCCACCCGGCAAATTAAACAAAAACACGTTTTCCCGTTTTTTTCCATGTGCCCCCCCCCTTTCTCTCCCGTTTTTGCGTGTTTTAGATGTTTTTCCAATTGTGGCCGTCATTTGTTGAATTTTTGAGCCAGGAAAGCTCCACATTTCTTACTTTGTTGCCTTTTTTTCGTGCAATTTGTTGTGCGCGCATTGTCAAACTGAACGGGTTCATGAGGTCATGCTTTTAGGTGTTCGTTTGCGACTAAGATGCCCAATATGAGGTTGATCCATGTTTGGGAAGGTTTACGTTCAAGCCCATGACATGTAGGAAGCGTTGAGGTGGACAACTTAGAGGACTGAGGCAATGCATCATGATTCGTTGTGGCTTCTTTCAAATAAGAGTTTGGGTGAGCACCTCAATTTAGCAAGGGATATTGAACCGTTTTGCTTTCGATATGGCAAGTGTTTAGGTGGGCACCAAAGGCATTCCGAGGATAGTGCGATGATAACTGTGGCTCTGCTCAAGGCAGGGTTTGCATGGGACACAAAGATCTCTAAGGGATAGTGGGTGTTCAAAAGGGTTACAAGATGGTCACTAGGAAGGGACAATATTTGTTGCCTTGCTGGCATGCTTTCCCTTTTCTCTCTCACACCTATTAGCACATTCCGCCCATGTGGCTACGCCTTGATTTAGGGGGTGCATGGGCCCAGTTTGCTTCAGTGGTTGATGTTGTCTCCCATTTGAACTGCAATGGGATAAAATTGTTCGCCACATAGGTTTCCCGGGCCGCCAAGAAGTCCAAGCAACGGGACGGTTGGTTGCCGTGTGCCACGGAGCCCGATGGGGATGCCGAGCCTCCCGTTGGCACCGCCGACACGATGCCTACCACGGTATTCTCATTCGTCGCCCCGACATCCGAGCTACATTCTTGTGGGTGTTGTGGTGAGAAGCTCTTGGGGGACATTGCCATGTGCCCAGCTAGGTTGCAGCTATGTTGTAGCAAACAGGTGCATGCACTCGGCAGGCAGGGCACCAAATGCTTCCCATGCGCGTGCCATGTGTGTGACTCTCCACCGGGTGACGTCATGCGGCCATGCAAGGCCTGCAAGCATCGAGTGCATCTTGCATGCATCGTGCGGGTGCCATTTCGCATTCAGGTGGTGTGTAAAGTGTGCTCCGCAGAGCCACAAACATCATCGCTCCCAATGAAAAAGAAGAGGTTTCAGCGGCGGTTTAATCCGCAGTGGTAAATGGGTAGACCTTGGTTGCAGCATGCAAATGGGGTAATGTGGTGCATTGCTTTTAGGGAGTTCCCCCAACCGGGGATGCACCCATCCTGGCAGACAGGACCCACACAGCTCCGCAAAGCCACCGTGGTGGATCATGGGAACTCTAGTCTACATGCAATGGCCGTGGCGCTTTGGCAAAGTGGTGGTGCTTCAACCCGGGTGATCGGTGGGCTACCCCTACCAGTGCGCGCCGCCATCTTTGGCCTGTTCCATCTCATCTACCGGCTCGTAAAGCATTATGGGTCTTTTACCGAGCTAGCGGCTGATGCTGCCACTGCCACAATGGTTGGCGGGGCACTGGTGCAAGCTTACCGCTCACCACTCACTGCGGGGGGGGTTATGCACTCCGTTGCAGCACCTATCCGCGCGGCAAGGGAAGCGGATGTCACACAGCCCTCGTTTTTTGCCCCGGTGTCGGACATCTTGACGGATCGGGGTGCCAACAAGCAAGAGTTGGTTTACGCACGGACGGTGTCCATGGGCCGAAGCCGTACTTCCTTTCCGGGGCTCCAGGACTTGCAAGCCGGCACGGCCGTTGCTATCATTGCCGCGTATGAGCAAGTGATGTTGCGCGCCGGACTCCCTGTAGACCAATGGATTGGCCGAGTTTTTTGGTACTGTGCGGACGGGGTCGCCGTCATGGAGTCCACCGCGAACGGAGTTTACAGCCTTTTGGTGCGGCTGCACAAGAAGGTCCTTGGCTACTCGGTCCCGGTACGAGTACATGCAAATTGCCACCGCGCCGATCTCGCATTCCGTGACGCGATGGCTAGCAGCCATGCGTTTGTGGACCACGTTGCCCATACCACAAATGCCGTGGTAACGTGGTACCAGAATGCCCCAACGCCGCTACGTAATTTACGGTGCTTGTCCGGGTCACTGCACATCTCCCCATTGTAGTACACGTTCCTTGGCCAGAGGCGTTGGGCCGCTTTCGCTGCTAGGACACTAAGAGCCCTGTTGCGCACGTATCCCGCAATGGTGTGCGCCCTGGTCGTTGCGTGTCCCAACAAGGCCAAGGACAAGGAGCAACGGCATGCCCTCCTCTTGTCAGTTAAACATCTATTTTTATAGACTTCGTCAGTCAAGTAGACGCCCGAGTTGGCAGGTAACATGGTGCTGAGATTGAGGAGCCATCACAAGGTTTGTTGCGCATCAATGGGGGTCTGCTTAGCTGTCAATCTCCGTGCCGTCAACAAGTACAATTTTGCATCCATGTTAATGGATGTCGTCAGCCAACGATACCATGGACATGCCGTAGCCCTCGCATCACAGGAGGAAGAGCGAGAGCACGATGATGGGCACGATAGCCCTCCGAAGCGCCGCAAGATTGAAGTGCGTCATGCCGTGACGGACAATGTGGACAGCGCGGAGGGGGGGGGAAGAGAAGGGGGAAGAGGAAAGGGTGGGTGGTGAGCAGAATTTCTGCTTGGGCCAAGAGCACGACGCTTGGAGCACTTGTGCGGGAGGTGACGGAGAGAGAGGGGAGTGATCGGCCACCCGATTTCTAACCCTGAAATGGGTTGTGCACCATTTGCGTTGTGTGGCAGCAGTTGGGCAGTGCCCACGCACAATAATGACATTACTAACTCTTAATTCAGTGGGGAAGTATCGGCTTCATGTTTTTGTGCGGTACCATGTGCAGGGCAAGAATTGGAACACTGGGACCTATGGCAAGCATCAGACTAAAAAATTAGAATTCTTGGTACACCACTAGAGGCCAACAGGGGCATAAATTGGGACACTAGGACCTATGGCAAGCATTAGACTGAAAATTTAAAATTCTTGGTACACCATCAGAGGCCAACAAGGCATAAATTAGGACACTGGGACCCATGGCAAGCATTAGACTACAAATTTGAAAATCCTTGGTACACCAGCACAGGCCAACAGGGGCATAAATTGGGACACTGGGACTTATGGCAAGCATCAAACGAAAAATTTAAACTTCCTGGTACACCAGCAGAGGCCAACAAGGGCATAAAATGAGACGCTAGGACCTATGGCAAGCATCCTGTGACCTATGGCAAGCATCGGACCAACCCCCCTCCCAACCACAAACCCTCTGGAAACACCCCAACTGGGCTTTTGGCATCATTTTGTGCCCAAAAAACAAAGGCAAACACCCGAAAAACACCAAAAATTGGAGTAAAAACAACCTTTTTTTTCATCCTGCCCGTCAACCCGTCACAAACTCTTGTGACGGGTGTTTTTTATACCCCTGATCCTACTTGGGGTCCGCTGGAGGATAGGGGCCCCCTACCCACCTCGCAGGAAACCGCAGCCCACAGTCACGAAGTGGTATACCACACACTTCCAACGGTTTACTAACTCCATATCCACACTACCCGTAAAGAACCCCTACACACGGCACGGCGCATCCTATCGGCAATAGCACACGCGGCGCGACCACGACAACCAACGCGCACCAAGACTTCGGTCACCGCAACCTGGTCGGACACCGCGGACCCCAAAGCACCGTTACATGAATACGGGGAGACACAACAGCAACACATACGGAGACAAATCAGCAAACTGCGCCGAGCGGCTGTGTACAGATCAAGCTACTTCTATAAAATGGTCAAGAGAGGGCGCACCGGACTTATAGCCCAAGACACACCACAACCTCCGCTAGGAGGAACACAGTACGTCCTCAACCACTTTGCGGGCGGCCCAACATACGACGAGGACACGTGCCGACGACTTATACGGAAACATGTATGGCACCACACATGGAACACCACAACCCCCACATACGAGGAGTACCTGCGGTGCCTTCGGGCACCAAAGAATAAATCAGCCGGGCCTGAAAGTGTTCCCCCGCACCTGCTCGGGCACCTACCAAACCACACACAGCAACAGCTATACCAGGCAATCGTTGCAGTCTGGAACGGACAAAACATCCTATTGGCTTGGCTGCAGTCCAGGGTAGTGCTCATATATAAAAAGAAAGACCCCCAGGACCCAAGAAACTACCGACCAATCTACGTATCCACAGCCATCTATAACATACTCACACGCCTCCTCCTGACGCGTATATCAAGGGCCATTACCCCGGGACTACTAGACATACAACACGGCGCCACACAGGGCCGAAACACCACAACCTTAGCCACGAAACTATTAAATGACCTACACACACAGGACGGGTACGTGGCCCTACTCGATGTGGCCCAAGCTTTCCCCTCAGTCCCTGGACCCTTGCTGACTGGGATCGTCAAGGAGGCAGGGGCACCAGAAAACATCATCCGGATGTTGGGGGAAATATACCAACATACACCGGTTGTACTGACCCTACACGGAAGGGACCTCCCCATACGCCCCACCAGGGGTATGAAGGAGGGGTGCCCCCTCTCCCTGACACTATTTCTCTTATACTACGACATACTACTACGTGAAACCAAAGAGCGATGCCCGGGTGCCCAACTATACGTGTTCGTTGACGACATAGCTGTGCGTGCACCCACGAAGGAAGCACTACTACACACCTTAGATACACTCCACGACGTGGCCTACACAATGGGCCTACGCTTCAATAAGGACAAAACTGAATTGTAGCACTGGGCTAAGGCAGGGGGGGGGGAAATTGAGGTCCGCAATTTTTCGCAATTTTCCGCAATATCGCAATTTTTCGCAATTTTTCGCAATTTTCCGCAATTTTCCGCAATTTTTCCGCAATTTTTCTCACTTTCCGATTTTCTGACTGCCTCCCCACGCTAGTGCAGAACAGTGAGAAAAAATTTTTTTTACTATGCCATTCACTCTCTAATGTTTCCAAGTCATCAAATTTTGACATAGGTTATTTGGTAGTAGCACTAGAGTCTAATTTCAGAGGTCCTGGGTTCAAACCAGTTGGGCACATTATTTTCACCTTCGCTTTTTTGGTCCTTTTCATGCCTTCATGTTTGCATGTTTGCTTTTTCTCACAGTGTGGGACAGTTTCAAAGCGGCAGCACTAATTGGATGACAACATCCGCCGCCTTCGGTTCATGCTGCAATTCCACGGTGATTTCGAGGGGCGCCTCCTGTAATTGTACTGTCCATGGACTATTTGTTTCAGTGAAATTCTTAGAATTCTCAGCCACCTGTCCAGAGCTGTAGCACCTTGAGGGTTCAGGAGGGCCGCTTACGACATCGCAATTTTTCCGCAATATTCCCGCAATTTTCCGCAATTTTCCCGCAATTTTTCCGCAATTTTTCGCAATTGGATTTGACCCCCCAAGCCCGCAATCCCCCCCCCCCTGGCTAAGGACTACGACTTAACACCCTTCACTTGGCAGCACCAGCTCATCCGCGTGTAGCCACCCATAATGACGTTCTTGGGGCACGTGCTCGCCCACCCCACGCAAGAAGACACAGCATGGGACATGGTCACTACACAACTGCACCACGACGTAGCGGCATACAAGACCCTACGCTCAACGCTTACGAAAAGGTGGCCATCATAAACGCCGTCCTCATCCCCCGGTGGACCTACGGAGGGCTTTTCCTCGGAAACAGGACACAGGTGGCGCACTAGGATGACATACTGCTGCAGTTCATCAGGGACACACCCGGGATAGAACAACAAATGAACAAACACCTGCTGACTACCAACCTCAGCCAAGGGGGACTTGGCCTCCGCCAGTTATGGTGGTCCTACATCACCCGGTGGGTCACAATTGGTCAACAAGAACTGCAGCATACCAGCCCTACACAACCGCTCACCGCAACTCAATATAAATACATTGACGCCGTCCGAGCCCTAGGGGGCACGGTGGGCCAGCGTATATCCCGACCCAGGCAACATCGACCCTTGGCGGAGGGACTATACGACTCGGAGAGCGCCACAGGTCCCAGAATTCGCTCCAGGCGGGACAGTAAGCCAGTCTTGACTGCACTGATGCTCCGTGTTGTTGGCCACATTGGGAGCAGAGGGTGGGTTCTTGTTCCCAGGGGGCACCTACTCCCCACCACCCCAGCTCCCACAGCCAAGGTGTCCACGCGTTCCGTCTGTAATGTTTCATGGGGAGCCAGCTCACCCAATGTACCTCTGGTGTTTGTTTTTGTCTACGCACTTGCATGATCCATGCCTTGGCAGGCGTGGGCATGATTTGTCCTGTGATGACATTATCATGGGGTTGCGGTTGTTGGGAGTCCATGGGCAGGTTGTCGCCCATATTGGCAAGGACGTTGGAGTGGTTGTTCCCCTGTATGTCCTGGTAGTCTTTATACGTGGTGGCTTGTTCTAGATTACGGTGTCCTGGTGTCCATCGTATCGTCAGTCGTTTCGAGGAGGTGTTGAGGTACCCTATGTCGCGGTAGTCCTGGTCCTTGACCCCTCGTTTGCGTTTTATAGGTGTGGCTCTCACCACACTCTGGTTGTCAAGTATAATGTCGTCCCCTGGTTTAGCCAGTTGAGAGGCCAAGGCGCAGTCGATTGTCTCGGGCCGATACACCTGTTGAGGCCCGTGCACCCGGAAAGCTGCGCGGTAGGTCCCGTTGTAAATGCCCCCTCCTGCTCGTCCGTGTCGTTTCGACCCGTCTGTGTACCACCGGGTGGTGGTGGGTTCTCCCGTGTAGTGTACGGTGATCCCGTGGATCTTCTGCTGGTGGGGTATCGCCTGACATACCTCGTGGGTTGCCTCACGGGTTGGCTCGTCTGGTGGGTTCATCCAGCCGTAGTCTAGACGGTTGGTTGCCGGCCGCGTCTTCCCTGCATGTGACTCTTGATCCTCCTCAGAGCTGGACTGATTTGGCCCAATACACGTACCAATGGCAGCGAACGGCCAACAACCAAGAACTATGGCTCTGTGCCAGACTGCTCGTACCACTGTCTCTCATGGACACTATACCCACTACAGAGCGGCATAAGCTTCGGACACAGGTGGGCTTTTTCCAGTTTCGCAGGATACAGTCCGTCCAAACTCTAAGACCGAAATACGCCGACCCTACACCACACCAACCACCGTCGCCCCTATGGCTGACCAAATACGTCGCTTAGGCACTTCCACCGCGTGAAACGCCGCAAAACCTACGAAACCACGTCGGAGCGCCCATGTGGTGCGGCACGAAACGGAAATGTAAGACCGAGGTCGCGACGGCGGAGCCCATCGACCCCAAACAATGGATACGTGATGCGCGCGGCGTAGACGACGATGAGGCAGTGGCATGGTTCGCAAGACCAGCAGCATCACACTACAAGACGAACACACCAAGAAACGTTAGCGTCATAGCGTTGACACACAGCGATGGGATGAGTACAGAAAGACAACAGACAGGTTGGCTCAAGAACACGCACAGCAAACACATGACATGTACCACAGAGCACACGCCGCTGCGGTGGCAAGGCAACACCTACGCACCCTGCACACGCACTACACCAACACACTGACAGCCAAAACAGACTATCACAGGCTCGTCACAAAACTGGTCGAGGAACAAATGACAGCACAACAACTGGGGGACACACACGCACACCTGTACCAAATACGCAGGCAATGGTATGAACAAGCCCAAAGTACGACACAGGGATATGGTATGCAGATGCAAAATTGCTGCTGCTGATCAGCTGACGATACCGAAGGCTGTGTGCTGGCACCGAGAAGCTCCTGGACCTGCCAGCTATGGGTATAGTAACCCAATAGGCTATCAGACTTCAGACTTCAGACTTTTATGGACCATCACCCCCAACCCCCAACCCCCCAAGCCCCCCATGATAGGCCTTTGCCCCCCCCCCCCAAAATATCAGACATGCGCTTCTCCCCTATATCAGACTTGCCCCCCCCCCCCTCCTTTCTCTTGCCCAATTCTGCACCTTGCTTCCTTGACCATGGCCGTAGGCATGAACTAGGTATGTGAATAACAACAGGGTCAGTTTTGCTGGTGGGCCACCCCAACGCTCAACCCGAAACCTCCCATCAGGCTTTTCTCCCCCCCCCACCCACCCACCAACTGCTGTTGGGGGGCGAGGTCGGACAAGAAACTGCCATGCTACTGGGAACAAGTGGAAAATGGGAAAATATGGAACCTAGGAAAACGTTCAACATGCGGGAAAGTCAGGGACCCTGGGTATAGTAACTGGCAGCTGGGCAGCGTAGCCTAACACAACACTGTATGGCCACCAGCTGTTAGGCTTCTAGGCTGTGTTTCTTGCATCCATCTGTTGCTGTTGCAAACAAAATTGCCGTGATGATTTTGGTTAGACATTCGAAGAAGTCACCTGTCTTTCTCAGATTGTAGTGTCCTGAACAGGGTTTGGTTTGTCCTTTCCCTCCACTTGCTCCAGGATGAGGGGAGTGAGACAACCTACTGTGCTGAGCCACTAGAGCTTTCCTAAATGACAGAATTCAGGTCTCCTTGTCTCCCTGTGAATTGTTTACCCCCCTCCGTGAATTATTTGACCCCTCCGTGAATTGTTTACCCCCCTCCGTGAATTATTTGACCCCTCCGTGAATTATTTACCCCCCTCCGTGAATTATTTTACCCCTCCGTGAATTATTTACCCCCCTCCGTGAATTATTTTACCCCTCCGTGAAATCTTTACCCCCCTCCGTGAATTCTTTGACCCCTCCATGAATTATTTACCCCCCTCCGTGAATTATTTTACCCCTCCGTGAATTGTTTACCCCCCTCCGTGAATTATTTTACCCCTCCGTGAATTATTTACCCCCCTCGGTGAATTATTTGACCCCTCCGTGAATTGTTTACCCCCCTCCGTGAATTATTTTACCCCCCCGTGAATTATTTACCCCCATCCGTGAATTATTTCACCCCTCCGTGAATTGTTTACCCCCCTCCGTAAATTTTTTCACCCCTCCGTGAATTATTTACCCCCCTCCGTGAATTATTTGACCCCTCCGTGAATTGTTTACCCCCCTCCGTGAATTATTTCGGCCCTCCGTGAATTATTTACCCCCCTCCGTGATTTATTTTACCCCTGCGTGAATTATTTCCCCCCCTCCGTGAATTATTTGACCCCTCCGTGAATTATTTACCCCCCTCCGTGAATTATTTCACCCCTCCGTGAATTGTTTACCCCCCTCCGTGAATTATTTCACCCCTCCGTGAATTATTTACCCCCCTCCGTGAATTCTTTTACTCCTCCGTGAATTATTTAGCACCCTCCGTGAATTATTTCACCCCTCCGTGAATTGTTTAACCCCCTCCGTGAATTATTTGACCCCTCCGTGAATTATGTACCCCCCTCCGTGAATTATTTGACCCCTCCGTGAATTGTTTACCCCCCTCCGTGAAGTATTTTACCCCTCCGTGAATTATTTACCCCCCTCCGTGAATTATTTGACCCCTCCGTGAATTATTTACCCCCCTCCGTGATTATTTTACCCCTCCGTGAATCGTTTACCCCCCTCCGTGAATTGTTTCAGCCCTCCGTGAATTATTTTACCCCTCCGTGAATTATTTACCCCCCTCCGTGAATTATTTGACCCCTCCGTGAATTATTTACCCCCCTCCGTGAATTATTTCACCCCTCCGTGAATTGTTTACCCCCCTCCGTGAATTCTTTTACTCCTCCGTGAATTATTTAGCACCCTCCGTGAATTATTTCACCCCTCCGTGAATTGTTTAACCCCCTCCGTGAATTATTTGACCCCTCCGTGAATCGTTTACCCCCCTCCGTGAATTATTTGACCCCTCCGTGAATTGTTTACCCCCCTCCGTGAATTATTTGACCCCTCGGTGAATTATTTACCCCCCTCCGTGAATTATTTGACCCCTCCGTGAATTATTTACCCCCCTCCGTGATTATTTTACCCCTCCGTGAATCGTTTACCCCCCTCCGTGAATTGTTTCAGCCCTCCGTGAATTATTTTACCCCTCCGTGAATTATTTACCCCCCTCCGTGAATTATTTGACCCCTCCGTGAATTATTTACCCCCCTCCGTGAATTATTTCACCCGTCCGTGAATTATTTACCCCCCTCCGTGAATTATTTTACCCCTCCGTGAATTGTTTAACCCCCTCCGTGAATTATTTTACCCCTCCGTGAATTATTTTACCCCTCCGTGAATTATTTTACCCCTCCGTGAATTATTTACCCCCCTCCGTGAATTATTTGACCCCTCCGTGAATTATTTTATCCCTCCGTGAATTATTTACCCCCCTCCGTGAATTATTTCACCCCTCCGTGAATTATTTACCCCCCTCTGTGAATTATTTGACCCCTCCGTGAATTGTTTACCCCCCTCCGCGAATTATTTTACCCCTCCGTGAATTGTTTACCCCCCTCCGTGAATCATTTCACCCCTCCGTGAATTATTTACCCCCCTCCGTGAATTATTTCACCCGTCCGTGAATTATTTGCCCCCCTCCGTGAATTGTTTACCCCCCTCCGTGAATTATTTCACCCCTCCGTGAATTATTTGCCCCCCTCCGTGAATTATTTCACCCCCCGGTGAATTGTTTACCCCCCTCCGTGAATTATTTCACCCCTCCGTGAATTATTTACCCCCCTCCGTGAATTATTTTACCCCTGCGTGAATTATTTACCCCCCTCGGTGAATTATTTTACCCCTCCGTGAATTATTTATTCCCCTCCGTGAATTATTTTACTCCTCCGTGAATTATTTACCCCCCTCCGTGAATTATTTGACTCCTCCGTAAATTATTTACCCCCCTCCGTGAATTATTTTACCCCTCCATGAATTATTTACCCCCCTCCGTGAATTATTTGACCCCTCCGTGAATTATTTACCCCCCTCGGTGAATTATTTTACCCCTCCGTGAATTGCTTACCCCCCTCCGTGAATTATTTCACCCCTCCGTGAATTATTTACCCCCCTCCGTGAATTATTTTACCCCTCCGTGAATTATTTACCCCCCTCTGTGAATTCTTTCACCCCTCCGTGAATTATTTACCCCCCTCCGTGAATTATTTCACCCCTCCGTGAATTGTTTACCCCCCTCCGTGAATTCTTTCACCCCTCCGTGAATTATTTACCCCCCTCTGTGAATTATTTTACCCCTCCGTGAAGTATTTACCCCCCTCCGTGAATTATTTTACCCCTCCGTGAATTATTTACCCCCCTCCGTGAATTATTTATCCCTCCGTGAATTATTTACCCCCCTCCGTGAATTATTTTACCCCTCCGTGAATTATTTACCCCCCTCCGTGAATTATTTACCCCCCTCCGTGAATTATTTACCCCCCTCCGTGAATGATTTTACCCCTCCATGAATTATTTACCCCCCTCCGTGAATTATTTGACCCCTCCGTGAATTAGTTACCCCCCTCCGTGAATTATTTTACCCCTCCGTGAATTGTTTACCCCCCTCCGTGAATTATTTCACCCCTCCGTGAATTATTCACCCCCCTCCGTGAATTATTTTACCCCTCCGTGAAATATTTACCCCCCTCCGTGAATTATTTCACCCCTCCGTGAATTGTTTACCCCCCTCGGTGAATTATTTCACCCCTCCGTGAATTGTTTACCCCCCTCCGTGAATTATTTCACCCCTCCGTGAATTATTTACCCCCCTCCGTGAATTATTTTACCCCTCCGTGAATTATTTACCCCCCTCCGTGAATTATTTTACCCCTCTCTGAATTATTTACCCCCCTCCGTGAATTATTTTACTCCTCCGTGAGTTATTTACCCCCCTCCGTGGATTATTTGACCCCTCCGTGAATTATTTACCCCCCTCCATGAATTATTTGACCCCTCCGTGAATTGTTTACCCCCCTCCGTGAATTATTTCACCCATCCGTGAATTATTTACCCCCCTCCGTGAATTATTTTACCCCTCCGTGAATTGTTTACCCCCCTCCGTGAATTATTTGACCCCTTTGTGAATTCTTTACCCCCCTCCGTGAATTATTTGACCCCTCCATGAATTATTTACCCCCCTCCGTGAATTATTTGACCCCTCGGTGAATTATTTACCCCCCTCCGTGAATTATTTGACCCCTCCATGAATTATGTACCCCCCTCCGTGAATTATTTGACCCCTCCGTGAATTGTTTACCCCCCTCCGTGAATTATTTCACCCCTCCGTGAATTATTTACCCCCCTCCGTGAATTATTTTACCCCTCCGTGAATTATTTACCCCCCTCCGTGAATTATTTCACCCCTCCGTGAATTATTTTACTCCTCCGTTAGTTATTTACCCCCCTCCGTGGATTATTTGACCCCTCCGTGAATTATTTACCCCCCTCCATGAATTATTTGACCCCTCCGTGAATTGTTTACCCCCCTCCGTGAATTATTTCACCCATCCGTGAATTATTTACCCCCCTCCGTGAATTATTTTACCCCTCCGTGAATTGTTTACCCCCCTCCGTGAATTATTTGACCCCTTTGTGAATTCTTTACCCCCCTCCGTGAATTATTTGACCCCTCCGTGAATTATTTACCCCCCTCCGTGAATTATTTGACCCCTCGGTGAATTATTTACCCCCCTCCGTGAATTATTTTACCCCTCCATGAATTATGTACCCCCCTCCGTGAATTATTTGACCCCTCCGTGAATTGTTTACCCCCCTCCGTGAATTATTTCACCCCTCCGTGAATTATTTACCCCCCTCCGTGAATTATTTTACCCCTCCTTGAATTATTTACCCCCCTCCGTGAATTATTTCACCCCTCCGTAAATTATTTACCCCCCTCCGTGAATTATTTTACCCCTGCGTGAATTATTTACCCCCCTCCGTGAATTATTTTACCCCTCCGTGAATTATTTACCCCCCTCCGTGAATTATTTTACCCCTCCGTGAATTATTTACCCCCCTCCGTGAATTATTTACCCCCCTCCGTGAATTATTTCACCCCTTCGTGAATTATTTACCCCCCTCCGTGAATTATTTCACCCCTCCGTGAATTATTTACCCCCCTCCGTGAATTATTTCACCCCTCCGTGAATTATTTACTCCCCTCCGTGAATTATTTTACCCCTGCGTGAATTATTTACCCCCCTCCGTGAATTATTTTACCCCTCCGTGAATTATTTACCCCCCTCCGTGAATTATTTTACCCCTCCGTGAGTTATTTACCCCCCACCGTGAATTATTTGACCCCTCCGTATATTATTTACCCCCCTCCGTGAATTATTTTACCCCTCCGTAAATTTTTTACCCCCCTCCGTGAATTATTTGACCCCTCCGTGAATTATTTACCCCCCTCCGTGAATTATTTTACCCCTCCGTGAATTGCTTACCCCCCTCCGTGAATTATTTGACCCCTCCGTGAATTATCTACCCCCCTCCGTGAATTATTTCACCCCTCCGTGAATTGTTTACCCCCCTCCGTGAATTCTTTCACCCCTCCGTGAATTATTTACCCCCCTCCGTGAATTATTTTACCCCTCCGTGAATTATTTACCCCCCTCCGTGAATTATTTTACCCCTCGGTGAATTATTTACCCCCCTCCGTGAATTATTTATCCCCCCGTGAATTATTTACCCCCCTCCGTGAATTATTTTACCCCTCCGTGAATTATCTACCCCCCTCCGTGAATTATTTCACCCCTCTGTGAATTATTTACCCCCCTCCGTGAATTATTTTACCCCTCCGTGAATTATTTACCCCCCTCCGTGAATTATTTCACCCCTCCGTGAATTATTTACCCCCCTCCGTGAATGATTTTACCCCTCCATGAATTATTTACCCCCCTCCGTGAATTATTTGACCCCTCCGTGAATTAGTTACCCCCCTCCGTGAATTATTTTACCCCTCCGTGAATTGTTTACCCCCCTCCGTGAATTATTTCACCCCTCCGTGAATTATTCACCCCCCTCCGTGAATTATTTTACCCCTCCGTGAATTATTTACCCCCCTCCGTGAATTATTTTACCCCTCTCTGAATTATTTACCCCCCTCCGTGAATTATTTTACTCCTCCGTGAGTTATTTACCCCCCTCCGTGGATTATTTTACCCCTCCGTGAATTATTTACCCCCCTCCGTGAATTATTTGACCCCTCCGTGAATTGTTTACCCCCCTCCGTGAATTATTTCACCCATCCGTGAATTATTTACCCCCCTCCGTGAATTATTTGACCCCTCCGTGAATTGTTTACCCCCCTCCGTGAATTATTTGACCCCTTTGTGAATTATTTACCCCCCTCCGTGAATTATTTGACCCCTCCGTGAATTGTTTTCCCCCCTCCGTGAACTATTTTACTCCTCCGTGAATTATTTACCCCCCTCCGTGAATTATTTTACCCCTCCGTGAATTATTTACCCCCCTCTGTGAATTCTTTCACCCCTCCGTGAATTATTTACCCCCCTCCGTGAATTATTTCACCCCTCCGTGAATTGTTTACCCCCCTCCGTGAATTCTTTCACCCCTCCGTGAATTATTTACCCCCCTCCGTGAATTATTTTACCCCTCCGTGAATTATTTACCCCCCTCCGTGAATTATTTTACCCCTCGGTGAATTATTTACCCCCCTCCGTGAATTATTTATCCCCCCGTGAATTCTTTACCCCCCTCCGTGAATTATTTTACCCCTCCGTGAATTATTTACCCCCCTCCGTGAATTATTTCACCCCTCCGTGAATTATTTACCCCCCTCCGTGAATGATTTTACCCCTCCATGAATTATTTACCCCCCTCCGTGAATTATTTGACCCCTCCGTGAATTAGTTACCCCCCTCCGTGAATTATTTTACCCCTCCGTGAATTGTTTACCCCCCTCCGTGAATTATTTCACCCCTCCGTGAAGTATTTACCCCCCTCCGTGAATTATTTTACCCCTCCGTGAAATATTTACCCCCCTCCGTGAATTATTTCACCCCTCCGTGAATTGTTTATCCCCCTCGGTGAATTATTTCACCCCTCCTCGAATTGTTTACCCCCCTCCGTGAATTATTTCACCCCTCCGTGAATTATTTACCCCCCTCCGTAAATTATTTTACCCCTCCGTGAATTGTTTACCCCCCTCCGTGAATTATTTTACCCCTCTCTGAGTTATTTACCCCCCTCCGTGAATTATTTTACTCCTCCGTGAGTTATTTACCCCCCTCCGTGGATTATTTTACCCCTCCGTGAATTATTTACCCCCCTCCGTGAATTGTTTGACCCCTCCGTGAATTGTTTACCCCCCTCCGTGAATTATTTCACCCATCCGTGAATTATTTACCCCCCTCCGTGAATTATTTGACCCCCCGTGAATTGTTTACCCCCCTCCGTGAATTATTTGACCCCTTTGTGAATTATTTACCCCCCTCCGTGAATCATTTGACCCCTCCGTGAATTATTTACCCCCCTCCGTTAATTATTTGACCCCTCGGTGAATTATTTACCCCCCTCCGTGAATTATTTGACCCCTCCGTGAATTGTTTACCCCCCTCCGTGAATTATTTGACCCCTCCGTGAATTGTTTACCCCCCTCCGTGAATTATTTCACCCCTCCGTGAATTAGTTACCCCCCTCCGTGAATTATTTTACCCCTCCGTGAATTTTTTTACCCCTCCGTGAATTATTTACCCCCCTCCGTGAATTATTTGACCCCTCCGTGAATTATTTACCCACCTCCGTGAATTATTTCACCCCTCCGTGAATTATTTACCGCCCTCCGTGAATTATTTTACCCCTCTGCGAATCATTTACCCCCCTCCGTGAATTATTTGACCCCTCCGTGAATTGTTTACCCCCCTCCGTGAATTATTTCACCCCTCCTTGAATTATTTACCCCCCTCCGTGAATTTTTTCACCCCTCGGTGAATTATTTATCCCCCTCCGTGAATTATTTCACCCCTCCGTGAATTGTTTACCCCCCTCCGTGAATTTTTTCACCCCTCCGTGAATTATTTACCCCCCTCCGTGAATTATTTCACCCCTCCCTGAATTATTTACCCCCCTCTGTGAATTATTTCACCCCTTCGTGAATTATTTACCCCCCTCCGTGAATCATTTCACCCCTCTGTGAATTATTTACCCCCCTCCGTGAATTATTTCACCCCTCGGTGAATTGTTTATCCCCCTCCGTAAATTATTTCACCCCTCTGTGAATTATTTACCCCCCTCCGTGAATTCTTTTACCCCTCCGTGAATTATTTACCCCCCTCCGTGAATTATTTTACCCC
Source organism: Eutreptiella sp. 'Long Island Sound 2002' (assembly GCA_964036045.1). Classification (NCBI taxonomy): domain Eukaryota; phylum Euglenozoa; class Euglenophyceae; order Eutreptiales; family Eutreptiaceae; genus Eutreptiella; species Eutreptiella sp. 'Long Island Sound 2002'. The sequence continues at coordinate 97,065,921 of OZ038379.1, read as the reverse complement.
TCCGTGAATTATTTACCCCCCTCCGTGAACTATTTTACCCCTCCGTGAATTATTTACCCCCCTCCGTGAATTATTTTACCCCTCCGTGAATTATTTACCCCTCTCCGTGAATTATCTTACCCCTCCGTGAATTATTTACCCCCCTCCGTGAATTATTTGACCCCTCCGTGAATTATTTACCCCCCTCCGTGAATTATTTTACCCCTCCGTGAATTGTTTACCCCCCTCCGTGAATTATTTCACCCCTCCGTGAATTATTTACCCACCTCCGTGAATTATTTCAACCCTCCGGGAATTGTTTACCCCCCTCCTTGAATTATTTCACCCCTCCGTGAATTATTTACCCCCCTCCGTGAATTATTTTACCCCTCCGTGAATTATTTACCCCCCTTCGTGAATTATTTGACCCCTCCGTGAATTATTTACCCCCCTCCGTGAATTCTTTTACCCCTCCGTGAATTATTTACCCCCCTCCGTGAATTATTTTACCCCTCCGTGAATTATTTACCCCCCTCCGTGAACTATTTTACCCCTCCGTGAATTATTTACCCCCCTCCGTGAATTATTTTACCCCTCCGTGAATTATTTACCCCTCTCCGTGAATTATCTTACCCCTCCGTGAATTATTTACCCCCCTCCGTGAATTATTTGACCCTTCCGTGAATTATTTACCCCCCTCCGTGAATTATTTGACCCCTCCGTGAATTGTTTACCCCCCTCCGTGAATTATTTCACCCCTCCGTGAATCATTTACCCCCCTCCGTGAATTATTTTACCCCTCCGTGAATTATTTACCCTTCTCCGTGAATTATTTTACCCCTCCGTAAATTATTTACCCACCTCCGTGAATTATTTCACCCCTCCGTGAATTATTTACCCCCCTCCGTGAATTATTTCACCCCTCCGTGAATTATTTTACCCCTCCGTGAATTATTTACCCCCATCCGTGAATGATTTTACCCCTCCTTGAATTATTTACCCCCCTCCGTGAATTATTTTACCCCTCTGTGAATTGTTTACCCCCCTCCGTGAATTATTTGACCCCTCCGTGAATTATTTCACCCCTCCGTGAATTGTTTACCCCCCTCCGTGAATTATTTTACCCCTCCGTGAAGTATTTACCCCCCTCCGTGAATTATTTGACCCCTCCGTGAATTATTTACCCCCCTCCGTGAATTATTTTACCCCTCCGTGAATTGTTTACCCCCCTCCGTGAATTATTTCACCCCTCCGTGAATTATTTTACCCCTCGGTGAATTATTTACCCCCCTCCGTGAATTACTTTACCCCTCCGTGAATTATTTACCCCCCTCCGTGAATTATTTGACCCCTCCGTGAATTGTTTACCCCCCTCCGTGAAATATTTTACCCCTCCGTGAATTGTTTACCCCCCTCCGTGAATTATTTCACCACCCGTGAATTATTTACCCCCCTCCGTGAATTATTTCACCTCTCCGTGAATTGTTTACCCCCCTCCGTGAATTATTTCACCCCTCCGTGAATTATTTACCCCCCTCCGTGAATTATTTTACCCCTCCGTGAATTATTTACCCCCCTCCGTGAATTATTTTACCCCTCCGTGAATTATTTACCCCCCTCCGTGAATTATTTGACCCCTCCGTCAATTATTTACCCCCCTCCGTGAATTATTTTACCCCTCCGTGAATTGTTTACCCCCCTCCGTGAATTATTTCACCCCTCCGTGAATTGTTTACCCCCCTCCGTGAATTATTTCACCCCTCCGTGAATTATTTAACCCCCTCCGTGAATTATTTTACCCCTCCGTGAATTATTTACACCCCTCCGTGAAATATTTGACCCCTCCGTGAATTGTTTACCCCCCTCCGTGAATTGTTTCACCCCTCCGTGAATTGTTTACCCCCCTCCGTGAATTATTTCACCCCTCCGTGATTTGTTTACCCCCCTCCGTGAATTATTTCACCCCTCCGTGAATTGTTTACCCCCCTCCGTGAATTATTTCACCTCTCCGTGAATTATTTACCCCCCTCTGTGAATTATTTCACCCCTCCGTGAATCATTTACCCCCCTCCGTGAATTATTTCACCCCTTCGTGAATTACTTACCCCCCTCCGTGAATTATTTCACCCCTCGGTGAATTGTTTACCCCCCTCCGTGAATTATTTCACCCCTCCGTGAATTATTTACCCCCCTCCGTGAATTATTTTACCCCTCCGTGAATTATTTACCCCCCTCCGTGAATTATTTTACCCCTCCGTGAATTATTTACCCCCCTCCGTGAATTATTTTACCCCTCCGTGAAATATTTACCCCCCTCCGTGAATTATTTTACCCCCCTCCGTGAATTATTTGACCCCTCCGTGAATTATTTACCCCCCTCCGTGAATTATTTTACCCCTCCGTGAATTATTTACCCCCCTCCGTGAATTATTTGACCACTCCGTGAATTTTTTACCCCCCTCCGTGAATTATTTTACCCCTCCGTGAATTGTTTACCCCCCTCCGTGACTGATTTCACCCATCCGTGAATTATTTACCCCCCTCCGTGAATTATTTTACCCCTCCGTGAATTATTTACCCCCCCCCCGTCAATTATCTGACCCCTCCGTGAATTATGTACCCCCCTCCGTGAATTATTTGACCCCTCCGTGAAATATTTACCCCCCTCCGTAAATTTTTTCACCCCTCCGTGAATTATTTTTTCCCCTCCGTGAATTATTTGACCCCTCCGTGAATTATTTACCCCCCTCCGTGAATTATTTGACCCCTCCGTGAATTATGTACCCCCCTCCGTGAATTATTTCACCCCTCCGTGAATTATTTACCCCCCTCCGTGAATTATTTTACCCCTCCGTGAATTATTTACCCCCCTCCGTGAATTATTTTACCCCTCCGTGAATTATTTCCCCCCCTCCGTGAATTATTTCACCCCTCCGTGAATTATTTACCCCCCTCCGTGAATTATTTTACCCCTCCGTGAATTATTTACCCCCCTCCGTGAATTATTTTACCCCTCCGTGAATTATTTCCCCCCCTCCGTGAATTATTTACCCCCCTCCGTGAATTATTTCACCCCTCCGTGAATTGTTTACCCCCCTCCGTGAATTATTTCACCCCTCCGTGAATTATTTACCCCCCTCCGTGAATTATTTTACCCCTCCGTGAATTATTTACCCCCCTCCGTGAATTATTTTACCCCTCCGTGAATTATTTCCCCCCCTCCGTGAATTATTTCACCCCCCCGTGAATTATTTCACCCCTCCGTGAATTATTTACCCCCCTCCGTGAATTATTTTACCCCTCGGTGAATTATTTACCCCCCTCCGTGAATTATTTCACCCCTCCGTGAATTATTTACCCCCCTCCGTGAATTAATTCACCCCTCCGTGAATTATTTACCCCCCTCCGTGAATTATTTTACCCCTCCGTGAAGTATTTACCCCCCTCCGTGAATTATTTCACCCCTCCGTGAATTATTTACCCCCCTCCGTGAATTATTTTACCCCTCCGTGAATTATTTCCCCCCTCCGTGAATTATTTCACCCCTCGGTGAATTGTTTACCCCCCTCCGTGAATTATTTCACCCCTCCGTGAATTATTTACCCCCCTCCGTGATTATTTTACCCCTCCGTGAATTATTTACCCCCCTCCATGAATTATTTGACCCCTCCGTGAATTATTTACCCCCCTCCGTGAATTATTTTACCCCTCCGTGAATTATTTACCCCCCTCCGTGAATTATTTGACCACTCCGTGAATTATTTACCCCCCTCCGTGAATTATTTTACCCCTCCGTGAATTGTTTACCCCCCTCCGTGAATGATTTCACCCATCCGTGAATTATTTACCCCCCTCCGTGAATTTTTTTACCCCGCCGTGAATTATTTTACCCCCCTCCATGAATTATTTCACCCCTCCGTGAATTATTTACCCCCCTCCGTGAATTATTTTACCCCTCCGTGAATTATTTACCCCCCTCCGTGAATTATTTGACCACTCCGTGAATTATTTACCCCCCTCCGTGAATTATTTTACCCCTCCGTGAATTGTTTACCCCCCTCCGTGAATGATTTCACCCATCCGTGAATTATTTACCCCCCTCCGTGAATTATTTTACCCCGCCGTGAATTATTTACCCCCCTCCGTGAATTATTTTACCCCTCCGTGAATTATTTACCCCCCTCCGTGAATTATTTCACCCCTCCGTGAATCATTTACCCCCCTCCGTGAATTATTTTACCCCTCCGTGAAGTATTTACCCCCCTCCGTGAATTATTTCACCCCTCCGTGAATTATTTACCCCCCTCCGTGAATTATTTTACCTCTCCGTGAATTGTTTACCCCCCTCCGTGAATTATTTCGGCCCTCCGTGAATTATTTTACCCCTCCGTGAATTATCTATACCCCTCCGTGAATTGTTTACCCCCCTCCGTGAATCATTTCACCCCTCCGTGAATTATTTACCCCCCTCCGTGAATTATTTCACCCCTCCGTGAATTATTTCACCCCTCGGTGAATTGTTTACCCCCCTCCGTGAATTATTTCACCCCTCCGTGAATTATTTACCCCCCTCCGTGAATTATTTTACCCCTGCGTGAATTATTTACCCCCCTCCGTGAATTATTTTACCCCTCCGTGAATTATTTACCCCCCTCGGTGAATGATTTCACCCCTCCGTGAATTATTTACACCCCTCCGTGAATTATTTTACCCCTCCGTGAATTATTTACCCCCCTCCGTGAATTATTTTACCCCTCCGTGAATTATTTACCCCCCTCCGTGAATTATTTCACCCCTCCGTGAATTGTTTACCCCCCTCCGTGAATTATTTCACCCATCCGTGAATTATTTACCCCCCTCCGTGAATTATCTCACCCCTCCGTGAATTATTTACCCCCCTCCGTGAATTATTTCACCCCTCCGTGAATTATTCACCCCCCTCCGTGAATTATTTTACCCCTCCGTGAAGTATTTACCCCCCTCCGTGAATTATTTGACCCCTCCGTGAATTATTTACCCCCCTCCGTGAAATATTTTACCCCTCCGTGAATTGTTTACCCCCCTCCGTGAATTATTTCACCCCTCCGTGAATTATTTACCCCCCTCGGTGAATTATTTTACCCCTCCGTGAATTATTTACCCCCCTCCGTGAATTATTTTACCCCTCCGTGAATTATTTATACCCCTCCGTGAATTGTTTACCCCCCTCCGTGAATTATTTCACCCCTCCGTGAATCATTTACCCCCCTCCGTGAATTATTTTACCCCTCCGTGAAGTATTTACCCCCCTCTGTGAATTATTTCATCCCTCCGTGAATTATTTACCCCCCTCCGTGAATTATTTTACCCCTCCGTGAAGTATTTACCCCCCTCCGTGAATTATTTTACCCCTCCGTGAATTATTTACCCCCCTCCGTGAATTATTTTACCCCTCCGTGAATTATTTACCCCCCTCCGTGAATTTTTTTACCCCCCCCGTGAATTATTTACCTCCCTCCGTGAATTATTTGACCACTCCGTGAATTATTTACCCCCCTCCGTGAATTATTTCACCCCTCCGTGAATTATTTTACCCCTCCGTGAATTATTTATACCCCTCCGTGAATTGTTTACCCCCCTCCGTGAATCATTTCACCCCTCCGTGAATTATTTACCCCCCTCCGTGAATTATTTCACCCCTCCGTGAATTATTTCACCCCTCCGTGAATTGTTTACCCCCCTCCGTGAATTATTTCACCCCTCCGTGAATTATTTACCCCCCTCCGTGAATTATTTGACCCCTCCGTGAATTATTTACCCCCCTCCGTGAATTATTTTACCCCTCCGTGAATTATTTACCCCCCTCCGTGAATTATTTGACCCCTCCGTGAATTATGTACCCCCCTCCGTGAATTATTTTACCCCTCCGTGAATTATTTACCCCCCTCCGTGAATTATTTCACCCCTCTGTGAATTGTTTACCCCCCCCCCCCGTGAATTATTTCACCCCTCCGTGAATTGTTTACCCCCCTCCGTGAATTATTTCACCCCTCCGTGAATTATTTACCCCCCTCCGTGAATCATTTCACCCCTCCGTGAATTATTTACCCCCCTCCGTGAATTATTTCACCCCTCCGTGAATTATTTACCCCCCTCCGTGAATTATTTTACCCCTCCGTGAAGTATTTAACCCCCTCCGTGAATTATTTGACCCCTCCGTGAATTATTTACCCCCCTCCGTGAATTATTTTACCCCTCCGTGAATTGTTTACCCCCCTCCGTGAATGATTTCACCCATCCGTGAATTATTTACCCCCCTCCGTGAATTATTTTACCCCGCCGTGAATTATTTTACCCCCCTCCATGAATTATTTCACCCCTCCGTGAATTATTTACCCCCCTCCGTGAATTATTTTACCCCTCCGTGAATTATTTACCCCCCTCCGTGAATTATTTGACCACTCCGTGAATTATTTACCCCCCTCCGTGAATTATTTTACCCCTCCGTGAATTGTTTACCCCCCTCCGTGAATGATTTCACCCATCCGTGAATTATTTACCCCCCTCCGTGAATTATTTTACCCCGCCGTGAATTATTTACCCCCCTCCGTGAATTATTTTACCCCTCCGTGAATTATTTACCCCCCTCCGTGAATTATTTCACCCCTCCGTGAATCATTTACCCCCCTCCGTGAATTATTTTACCCCTCCGTGAAGTATTTACCCCCCTCCGTGAATTATTTCACCCCTCCGTGAATTATTTACCCCCCTCCGTGAATTATTTTACCTCTCCGTGAATTGTTTACCCCCCTCCGTGAATTATTTCGGCCCTCCGTGAATTATTTTACCCCTCCGTGAATTATCTATACCCCTCCGTGAATTGTTTACCCCCCTCCGTGAATCATTTCACCCCTCCGTGAATTATTTACCCCCCTCCATGAATTATTTCACCCCTCCGTGAATTATTTCACCCCTCGGTGAATTGTTTACCCCCCTCCGTGAATTATTTCACCCCTCCGTGAATTATTTACCCCCCTCCGTGAATTATTTTACCCCTGCGTGAATTATTTACCCCCCTCCGTGAATTATTTTACCCCTCCGTGAATTATTTACCCCCCTCGGTGAATGATTTCACCCCTCCGTGAATTATTTACACCCCTCCGTGAATTATTTTACCCCTCCGTGAATTATTTACCCCCCTCCGTGAATTATTTTACCCCTCCGTGAATTATTTACCCCCCTCCGTGAATTATTTCACCCCTCCGTGAATTGTTTACCCCCCTCCGTGAATTATTTCACCCATCCGTGAATTATTTACCCCCCTCCGTGAATTATCTCACCCCTCCGTGAATTATTTACCCCCCTCCGTGAATTATTTCACCCCTCGGTGAATTATTCACCCCCCTCCGTGAATTATTTTACCCCTCCGTGAATTGTTTACCCCCCTCCGTGAATTATTTGACCCCTCCGTGAATTATTTACCCCCCTCCGTGAAATATTTTACCCCTCCGTGAATTGTTTACCCCCCTCCGTGAATTATTTCACCCCTCCGTGAATTATTTACCCCCCTCGGTGAATTATTTTACCCCTCCGTGAATTATTTACCCCCCTCCGTGAATTATTTTACCCCTCCGTGAATTATTTATACCCCTCCGTGAATTGTTTACCCCCCTCCGTGAATTATTTCACCCCTCCGTGAATTATTTACCCCCCTCCGTGAATTATTTCACCCCTCCGTGAATCATTTACCCCCCTCCGTGAATTATTTTACCCCTCCGTGAAGTATTTACCCCCCTCTGTGAATTATTTCATCCCTCCGTGAATTATTTACCCCCCTCCGTGAATTATTTTACCCCTCCGTGAAGTATTTACCCCCCTCCGTGAATTATTTTACCCCTCCGTGAATTATTTACCCCCCTCCGTGAATTATTTTACCCCTCCGTGAATTATTTACCCCCCTCCGTGAATTTTTTTACCCCCCCCGTGAATTATTTACCTCCCTCCGTGAATTATTTGACCACTCCGTGAATTATTTACCCCCCTCCGTGAATTATTTCACCCCTCCGTGAATTATTTTACCCCTCCGTGAATTATTTATACCCCTCCGTGAATTGTTTACCCCCCTCCGTGAATCATTTCACCCCTCCGTGAATTATTTACCCCCCTCCGTGAATTATTTCACCCCTCCGTGAATTATTTCACCCCTCCGTGAATTGTTTACCCCCCTCCGTGAATTATTTCACCCCTCCGTGAATTATTTACCCCCCTCCGTGAATTATTTGACCCCTCCGTGAATTATTTACCCCCCTCCGTGAATTATTTTACCCCTCCGTGAATTATTTACCCCCCTCCGTGAATTATTTGACCCCTCCGTGAATTATGTACCCCCCTCCGTGAATTATTTTACCCCTCCGTGAATTATTTACCCCCCTCCGTGAATTATTTCACCCCTCTGTGAATTGTTTACCCCCCCCCCCCCGTGAATTATTTCACCCCTCCGTGAATTGTTTACCCCCCTCCGTGAATTATTTCACCCCTCCGTGAATTATTTACCCCCCTCCGTGAATCATTTCACCCCTCCGTGAATTATTTACCCCCCTCCGTGAATTATTTCACCCCTCCGTGAATTATTTACCCCCCTCCGTGAATTATTTTACCCCTCCGTGAAGTATTTAACCCCCTCCGTGAATTATTTGACCCCTCCGTGAATTATTTACCCCCCTCCGTGAATTATTTTACCCCTCCGTGAATTGTTTACCCCCCTCCGTAAATTCTTTCACCCCTCCGTGAATTATTTTACCCCTCCGTGAATTATTTATACCCCTCCGTGAATTGTTTACCCCCCTCCGTGAATTATTTCACCCCTCCGTGAATTATTTACCCCTCTCCGTGAATTATTTCACCCCTCCGTGAATTATTTACCCCCCTCCGTGAATTATTTTACCCCTCCGTGAAGTATTTACCCCCCTCTGTGAATTATTTCATCCCTCCGTGAATTATTTTACCCCTCCGTGAATTATTTACCCCCCTCCGTGAATTGTTTTACCCCTCCGTGAATTATTTACCCCCCTCCGTGAATTATTTCACCCCTCCGTGAATTATTTACCCCCCTCCGTGAATTTTTTTACCCCTCCGTGAATTATTTACCCCCCTCCGTGAATTATTTTACCCCTCTGTGAAGTATTTACCCCCCTCCGTGAATTATTTGACCCCTCCGTGAATTATTTACCCCCCTCCGTGAATTATTTGACCCCTCCGTCAATTATTTACTCCCCTCCGTGAATCATTTTACCCCTCCGTGAATTATTTACCCCCCTCCGTGAATTATTTGACCACTCCGTGAATTATTTACCCCCCTCCGTGAATTATTTTACCCCTCCGTGAATTGTTTACCCCCCTCCGTGAATGATTTTACCCCTCCGTGAATTATTTACCCCCCTCCGTGAATTATTTTACCCCTCCGTGAATTATTTACCCCCCTCCGTGAATTATTTCACCCCTCCGTGAATTATTTACCCCCCTCCCTGAATTATTTTACCCCTCCGTGAATTATTTACCCCCGTCCGTGAATCATTTCACCCCTCCGTGAATTATTTACCCCCCTCCGTGAATTATTTCACCCCTCCGTGAATTATTTACCCCCCTCCGTGAATTATTTCACCCCTCCGTGAATTATTTACCCCCCTCCGTGAATTATTTCACCCCTCCGTGAATTATTTACCCCCCTCCGTGAATTATTTCACCCCTCCGTGAATTATTTACCCCCCTCCGTGAATTTTTTTACCCCTCCGTGAAGTATTTGCCCCCCTCCGTGAATTATTTGACCCCTCAGTGAATTATTTACCCCCCTCCATGAATTATTTCACCCCTCCGTGAATTATTTACCCCCCTCCGTGAATTATTTTACCCCTCCGTGAATTATTTACCCCCGTCCGTGAATTATTTTACCCCTCCGTGAATTGTTTACCCCCCTCCGTGAATTATTTTTCCCCTCCGTGAATTATTTACCCCCCTCCGTGAATTATTTTACCTCTCCGTGAATTGTTTACCCCCCTCCGTGAATTATTTCACCCCTCCGTGAATTATTTACCCCCCTCCGTGAATTATTTGACCCCTCCGTGAATTTTTTACCCCCCTCCGTGAATTATTTTACCCCTCCGTGAATTATTTACCCCCCTCCGTGAATTATTTGACCACTCCGTGAATTATTTACCCCCCTCCGTGAATTATTTGACCACTCCGTGAATTATTTACCCCCCTCCATGAATTATTTCACCCCTCCGTGAATTATTTACCCCCCTCCGTGAATTATTTTACCCCTCCGTGAATTATTTACCCCCGTCCGTGAATTATTTCACCCCTCCGTGAATTGTTTACCCCCCCCGTGAATTATTTTACCCCTCCGTGAATTATTTACCCCCCTCCGTGAATTATTTCACCCCTCCGTGAATGATTTACCCCCCTCCGTGAATTATTTTACCCCTCCGTGAATTGTTTACCCCCCTCCGTGAATTATTTCACCCCTCCGTGAATTATTTTACCCCTCCGTGAATTATTTACCCCCCTCCGTGAATTATTTGACCCCTCCGTGAATTATTTACCCCCCTCCGTGAATTACTTTACCCCTCCGTGAATTATTTACCCCCCTCCGTGAATTGTTTGACCCCTCCGTGAATTGTTTACCCCCCTCCGTGAATTATTTTACCCCTCCGTGAATTGTTTACCCCCCTCCGTGAATTATTTCACCACCCGTGAATTATTTACCCCCCTCCGTGAATTATTTCACCTCTCCGTGAATTGTTTACCCCCCTCCGTGAATTATTTCACCCCTCCGTGAATTATTTACCCCCCTCCGTGAATTATTTTACCCCTCCGTGAATCATTTACCACCCTCCGTGAATTATTTTACCCCTCCATGAATTATTTACCCCCCTCCGTGAATTATTTGACCCCTCAGTCAATTATTTACCCCCCTCCGTGAATTATTTTACCCCTCCGTGAATTGTTTACCCCCCTCCGTGAATTATTTCACCCCTCCGTGAATTGTTTACCCCCCTCCGTGAATTATTTCACCCCTCCGTGAATTATTTAACCCCCTCCGTGAATTATTTTACCCCCCCGTGAATTATTTACACCCCTCCGTGAAATATTTGACCCCTCCGTGAATTGTTTACCCCCCTCCGTGAATTCTTTCACCCCTCCGTGAATTGTTTACCCCCCTCCGTGAATTATTTCACCCCTCCGTGAATTGTTTACCCCCCTCCGTGAATTATTTCACCCCTCCGTGAATTGTTTACCCCCCTCCGTAAATTTTTTACCCCCCTCCGTGAATTATTTGACCACTCCGTGAATTATTTACCCCCCTCCGTGAATTATTTGACCACTCCGTGAATTATTTACCCCCCTCCATGAATTATTTCACCCCTCCGTGAATTATTTACCCCCCTCCGTGAATTATTTTACCCCTCCGTGAATTATTTACCCCCGTCCGTGAATTATTTCACCCCTCCGTGAATTGTTTACCCCCCCCGTGAATTATTTTACCCCTCCGTGAATTATTTACCCCCCTCCGTGAATTATTTCACCCCTCCGTGAATGATTTACCCCCCTCCGTGAATTATTTTACCCCTCCGTGAATTGTTTACCCCCCTCCGTGAATTATTTTACCCCTCCGTGAATTATTTACCCCCCTCCGTGAATTATTTGACCCCTCCGTGAATTATTTACCCCCCTCCGTGAATTACTTTACCCCTCCGTGAATTATTTACCCCCCTCCGTGAATTATTTGACCCCTCCGTGAATTGTTTACCCCCCTCCGTGAATTATTTTACCCCTCCGTGAATTGTTTACCCCCCTCCGTGAATTATTTCACCACCCGTGAATTATTTACCCCCCTCCGTGAATTATTTCACCTCTCCGTGAATTGTTTACCCCCCTCCGTGAATTATTTCACCCCTCCGTGAATTATTTACCCCCCTCCGTGAATTATTTTACCCCTCCGTGAATCATTTACCACCCTCCGTGAATTATTTTACCCCTCCATGGATTATTTACCCCCCTCCGTGAATTATTTGACCCCTCAGTCAATTATTTACCCCCCTCCGTGAATTATTTTACCCCTCCGTGAATTGTTTACCCCCCTCCGTGAATTATTTCACCCCTCCGTGAATTGTTTACCCCCCTCCGTGAATTATTTCACCCCTCCGTGAATTATTTAACCCCCTCCGTGAATTATTTTACCCCCCCGTGAATTATTTACACCCCTCCGTGAAATATTTGACCCCTCCGTGAATTGTTTACCCCCCTCCGTGAATTGTTTCACCCCTCCGTGAATTGTTTACCCCCCTCCGTGAATTATTTCACCCCTCCGTGAATTGTTTACCCCCCTCCGTGAATTATTTCACCCCTCCGTGAATTGTTTACCCCCCTCCGTGAATTATTTCACCTCTCCGTGAATTATTTACCCCCCTCTGTGAATTATTTCACCCCTCCGTGAATCATTTACCCCCCTCCGTGAATTATTTCACCCCTCCGTAAATTATTTACCCACCTCCGTGAATTATTTCACCCCTCGGTGAATTGTTTACCCCCCTCCGTGAATTATTTCACCCCTCCGTGAATTATTTACCCCCCTCCGTGAATTATTTTACCCCTCCGTGAATTATTTACCCCCCTCCGTGAATTATTTTACCCCTCCGTGAATTATTTACCCCCCTCCGTGAATTATTTTACCCCTCCGTGAAATATTTACCCCCCTCCGTGAATTATTTTACCCCCCTCCGTGAATTATTTGACCCCTCCGTGAATTATTTACCCCCCTCCGTGAATTATTTTACCCCTCCGTGAATTATTTACCCCCCTCCGTGAATTATTTGACCACTCCGTGAATTATTTACCTCCCTCCGTGAATTATTTTACCCCTCCGTGAATTGTTTACCCCCCTCCGTGAATGATTTCACCCATCCGTGAATTATTTACCCCCCTCCGTGAATTATTTTACCCCTCCGTGAATTATTTACCCCCCCCGTGAATTATTTGACCCCTCCGTGAATTATGTACCCCCCTCCGTGAATTATTTGACCCCTCCGTGAATTATTTACCCCCTCCGCAAATTTTTACACCCCTCCGTGAATTATTTTTTCCCCTCCGTGAATTATTTGACCCCTCCGTGAATTATTTACCCCCCTCCGTGAATTATTTGACCCCTCCGTGAATTATGTACCCCCCTCCGTGAATTATTTCACCCCTCCGTGAATTGTTTACCCCCCTCCGTGAATTATTTCACCCCTCCGTGAATTATTTACCCCCCTCCGTGAATTATTTTACCCCTCCGTGAATTATTTACCCCCCTCCGTGAATTATTTTACCCCTCCGTGAATTATTTACCCCCCTCCGTGAATTATTTCACCCCTCCGTGAATTGTTTACCCCCCCCCGTGAATTATTTCACCCCTCCGTGAATTATTTACCCCCCTCCGTGAATTATTTTACCCCTCCGTGAATTATTTACCCCCCTCCGTGAATTATTTCACCCCTCCGTGAATTATTTACCTCCCTCCGTGAATTATTTCACCCCTCCGTGAATTATTTACCCCCCTCCGTGAATTATTTTACCCCTCCGTGAAGTATTTACCCCCCTCCGTGAATTATTTCACCCCTCCGTGAATTATTTACCCCCCTCCGTGAATTATTTTACCCCTCCGTGAATTATTTCCCCCCTCCGTGAATTATTTCATCCCTCGGTGAATTGTTTACCCCCCTCGGTGAATTATTTCACCCCTCCGTGAATTATTTACCCCCCTCCGTGATTATTTTACCCCTCCGTGAATTATTTACCCCCCTCCATGAATTATTTGACCCCTCCGTGAATTATTTACCCCCCTCCGTGAATTATTTTACCCCTCCGTGAATCATTTACCCCCCTCCGTGAATTATTTTACCCCTCCGTGAATTGTTTACCCCCCTCCGTGAATGATTTCACCCATCCGTGAATTATTTACCCCCCTCCGTGAATTATTTTACCCCGCCGTGAATTATTTTACCCCCCTCCGTGAATTATTTCACCCCTCCGTGAATTATTTACCCCCCTCCGTGAATTATTTTACCCCTCCGTGAATTATTTACCCCCCTCCGTGAATTATTTGACCACTCCGTGAATTATTTACCCCCCTCCGTGAATTATTTTACCCCTCCGTGAATTGTTTACCCCCCTCCGTGAATGATTTCACCCATCCGTGAATTATTTACCCCCCTCCGTGAATTATTTTACCCCGCCGTGAATTATTTACCCCCCTCCGTGAATTATTTTACCCCTCCGTGAATTATTTACCCCCCTCCGTGAATTATTTCACCCCTCCGTGAATTGTTTACCCCCCCCCGTGAATTATATCACCCCTCCGTGAATTGTTTACCCCCCTCCGTGAATTATTTTACCCCTCCGTGAATTATTTACCCCCCTCCGTGAATTATTTCACCCCTCCGTGAATTATTTACCCCCCTCCGTGAATTATTTCACCCCTCCGTGAATTATTTACCCCCCTCCGTGAATTATTTTACCCCTCCGTGAAGTATTTACCCCCCTCCGTGAATTATTTCACCCCGGCGTGAATTATTTACCCCCCTCCGTGAATTATTTTACCTCTCCGTGAATTGTTTACCCCCCTCCGTGAATTATTTCACCCCTCCGTGAATTATTTTACCCCTCCGTGAATTATTTATACCCCTCCGTGAATTGTTTACCCCCCTCCGTGAATCATTTCACCCCTCCGTGAATTATTTACCCCCCTCCGTGAATTATTTCACCCCTCCGTGAATTATTTCACCCCTCGGTGAATTGTTTACCCCCCTCCGTGAATTATTTCACCCCTCCGTGAATTATTTACCCCCCTCCGTGAATTATTTTACCCCTGCGTGAATTATTTACCCCCCTCCGTGAATTATTTTACCCCTCCGTGAATTATTTACCCCCCTCGGTGAATTATTTCACCCCTCCGTGAATTATTTACACCCCTCCGTGAATTATTTTACCCCTCCGTGAATTATTTACCCCCCTCCGTGAATTATTTTACCCCTCCGTGAATCATTTACCCCCCTCCGTGAATTATTTCACCCCTCCGTGAATTGTTTACCCCCCCCCCCCGTGAATTATTTCACCCCTCCGTGAATTGTTTACCCCCCTCCGTGAATTATTTCACCCATCCGTGAATTATTTACCCCCCTCCGTGAATTATCTCACCCCTCCGTGAATTATTTACCCCCCTCCGTGAATTATTTGACCCCTCCGTGAATTATTCACCCCCCTCCGTGAATTATTTTACCCCTCCGTGAAGTATTTACCCCCCTCCGTGAATTATTTGACCCCTCCGTGAATTATTTACCCCCCTCCGTGAATTATTTTACCCCTCCGTGAATTGTTTACCCCCCTCCGTGAATTATTTCACCCCTCCGTGAATTATTTACCCCCCTCGGTGAATTATTTTACCCCTCCGTGAATTATTTACCCCCCTCCGTGAATTATTTTACCCCTCCGTGAATTCTTTATACCCCTCCGTGAATTGTTTACCCCCCTCCGTGAATTATTTACCCCCCTCCGTGAATTATTTACCCCCCTCCGTGAATTATTTCACCCCTCCGTGAATTATTTACCCCCCTCCGTGAATTATTTTACCCCTCCGTGAAGTATTTACCCCCCTCTGTGAATTATTTCATCCCTCCGTGAATTATTTACCCCCCTCCGTGAATTATTTTACCCCTCCGTGAATTATTTACCCCCTCCGTGAATTATTTTACCCCTCCGTGAATTATTTACCCCCCTCCGTGAATTTTTTTACCCCCCCGTGAATTATTTACCTCCCTCCGTGAATTATTTGACCACTCCGTGAATTATTTACCCCCCTCCGTGAATTATTTCACCCCTCCGTGAATTATTTTACCCCTCCGTGAATTATTTATACCCCTCCGTGAATTGCTTACCCCCCTCCGTGAATCATTTCACCCCTCCGTGAATTATTTACCCCCCTCCGTGAATTATTTCACCCCTCCGTGAATTATTTCACCCCTCCGTGAATTGTTTACCCCCCTCCGTGAATTATTTTACCCCTCCGTGAATTATTTACCCCCCTCCGTGAATTATTTTACCCCTCCGTGAATTATTTACCCCCCTCCGTGAATTATTTGACCCCTCCGTGAATTATGTACCCCCCTCCGTGAATTATTTTACCCCTCCGTGAATTATTTACCCCCCTCCGTGAATTATTTCACCCCTCTGTGAATTGTTTACCCCCCCCGTGAATTATTTCACCCCTCCGTGAATTGTTTACCCCCCTCCGTGAATTATTTCACCCTTCCGTGAATTATTTACCCCCCTCCGTGAATCATTTCACCCCTCCGTGAATTATTTACCCCCCTCCGTGAATTATTTCACCCCTCCGTGAATTCTTTACCCCCCTCCGTGAATTATTTTACCCCTCCGTGAAGTATTTACCCCCCTCCGTGAATTATTTGACCCCTCCGTGAATTATTTACCCCCCTCCGTGAATTATTTTACCCCTCCGTGAATTGTTTACCCCCCTCCGTAAATTCTTTCACCCCTCCGTGAATTATTTTACCCCTCCGTGAATTATTTATACCCCTCCGAAAATTGTTTACCCCCCTCCGTGAATTATTTCACCCCTCCGTGAATTATTTACCCCTCTCCGTGAATTATTTCACCCCTCCGTGAATTATTTACCCCCCTCCGTGAATTATTTTACCCCTCCGTGAAGTATTTACCCCCCTCCGTGAATTATTTCACCCCTCCGTGAATTATTTACCCCCCTCCGTGAATTATTTTACCTCTCCGTGAATTGTTTACCCCCCTCC
This sequence comes from Eutreptiella sp. 'Long Island Sound 2002', assembly GCA_964036045.1. Classification (NCBI taxonomy): domain Eukaryota; phylum Euglenozoa; class Euglenophyceae; order Eutreptiales; family Eutreptiaceae; genus Eutreptiella; species Eutreptiella sp. 'Long Island Sound 2002'. The sequence goes on along the minus strand of OZ038379.1, from coordinate 97,049,104 downwards.
GTGAATTATTTCACCCCTCCGTGAATTGTTTTACCCCTCCGTGAATTATTTATACCCCTCCGTGAATTGTTTACCCCCCTCCGTGAATCATTTCACCCCTCCGTGAATTATTTACCCCCCTCCGTGAATTATTTCACCCCTCCGTGAATTATTTCACCCCTCGGTGAATTGTTTACCCCCCCCCCCCGTGAATTATTTCACCCCCTCCGTGAATTATTTACCCCCCCTCCGTGAATTATTTTACCCCTGCGTGAATTATTTACCCCCCTCGGTGAATTATTTCACCCCTCCGTGAATTATTTACACACCTCCGTGAATTATTTTACCCCTCCGTGAATTATTTACCCCCCTCCGTGAATTATTTTACCCCTCCGTGAATTATTTACCCCCCTCGGTGAATTATTTCACCCCTCCGTGAATTATTTACACCCCTCCGTGAATTATTTTACCCCTCCGTGAATTATTTACCCCCCTCCGTGAATTATTTTACCCCTCCGTGAATTATTTACCCCCCTCCGTGAATTATTTCACCCCTCCGTGAATTGTTTACCCCCCCCCGTGAATTATTTCACCCCTCCGTGAATTGTTTACCCCCCTCCGTGAATTATTTCACCCATCCGTGAATTATTTACCCCCCTCCGTGAATTATCTCACCCCTCCGTGAATCATTTACCCCCCTCCGTGAATTATTTGACCCCTCCGTGAATTATTTACCCCCCTCCGTGAATTATTTTACCCCTCCGTGAAGTATTTACCCCCCTCCGTGAATTATTTGACCCCTCCGTGAATTATTTACCCCCCTCCGTGAATTATTTTACCCCTCCGTGAATTGTTTACCCCCCTCCGTGAATTATTTCACCCCTCCGTGAATTGTTTACCCCCCTCCGTAAATTCTTTCACCCCTCCGTGAATTATTTTACCCCTCCGTGATTTATTTATACCCCTCCGTGAATTATTTACCCCCCTCGGTGAATTATTTTACCCCTCCGTGAATTATTTACCCCCCTCCGTGAATTATTTTACCCCTCCGTGAATTATTTATACCCCTCCGTGAATTGTTTACCCCCCTCCGTGAATTATTTACCCCCCTCCGTGAATTATTTACCCCCCTCCGTGAATTATTTCACCCCTCCGTGAATTATTTACCCCCCTCCGTGAATTATTTTACCCCTCCGTGAAGTATTTACCCCCCTCTGTGAATTATTTCATCCCTCCGTGAATTATTTACCCCCCTCCGTGAATTATTTTACCCCTCCGTGAATTATTTACCCCCTCCGTGAATTATTTTACCCCTCCGTGAATTATTTACCCCCCTCCGTGAATTTTTTTACCCCCCCCGTGAATTCTTTACCTCCCTCCGTGAATTATTTGACCACTCCGTGAATTATTTACCCCCCTCCGTGAATTGTTTCACCCCTCCGTGAATTATTTTACCCCTCCGTGAATTATTTATACCCCTCTGTGAATTGCTTACCCCCCTCCGTGAATCATTTCACCCCTCCGTGAATTATTTACCCCCCTCCGTGAATTATTTCACCCCTCCGTGAATTATTTCACCCCTCCGTGAATTGTTTACCCCCCTCCGTGAATTATTTCACCCCTCCGTGAATTATTTACCCCCCTCCGTGAATTATTTTACCCCTCCGTGAATTATTTACCCCCCTCCGTGAATTATTTTACCCCTCCGTGAATTATTTACCCCCCTCCGTGAATTATTTGACCCCTCCGTGAATTATGTACCCCCCTCCGTGAATTATTTTACCCCTCCGTGAATTATTTACCCCCCTCCGTGAATTATTTCACCCCTCTGTGAATTGTTTACCCCCCCCGTGAATTATTTCACCCCTCCGTGAATTGTTTACCCCCCTCCGTGAATTATTTCACCCCTCCGTGAATTATTTACCCCCCTCCGTGAATCATTTCACCCCTCCGTGAATTATTTACCCCCCTCCGTGAATTATTTCACCCCTCCGTGAATTATTTACCCCCCTCCGTGAATTATTTTACCCCTCCGTGAAGTATTTACCCCCCTCCGTGAATTATTTGACCCCTCCGTGAATTATTTACCCCCCTCCGTGAATTATTTTACCCCTCCGTGAATTGTTTACCCCCCTCCGTAAATTCTTTCACCCCTCCGTGAATTATTTTACCCCTCCGTGAATTATTTATACCCCTCCGTGAATTGTTTACCCCCCTCGGTGAATTGTTTCACCCCTCCGTGAATTATTTACCCCTCTCCGTGAATTATTTCACCCCTCCGTGAATTATTTACCCCCCTCCGTGAATTATTTTACCCCTCCGTGAAGTATTTACCCCCCTCTGTGAATTATTTCATCCCTCCGTGAATTATTTTACCCCTCCGTGAATTATTTACCCCCCTCCGTGAATTGTTTTACCCCTCCGTGAATTATTTACCCCCCTCCGTGAATTATTTCACCCCTCCGTGAATTATTTACCCCCCTCCGTGAATTATTTTACCCCTCCGTGAATTATTTACCCCCCTCCGTGAATTATTTGACCCCTCCGTGAATTATTTACCCCCCTCCGTGAAATATTTGACCCCTCCGTCAATTATTTACTCCCCTCCGTGAATCATTTTACCCCTCCGTGAATTATTTACCCCCCTCCGTGAATTATTTGACCACTCCGTGAATTATTTACCCCCCTCCGTGAATTATGTTACCCCTCCGTGAATTGTTTACCCCCCTCCGTGAATGATTTTACCCCTCCGTGAATTATTTACCCCCCTCCGTGAATTATTTTACCCCTCCGTGAATTATTTACCCCCCTCCGTGAATTATTTCACCCCTCCGTGAATTATTTACCCCCCTCCGTGAATTATTTTACCCCTCCGTGAATTATTTACCCCCGTCCGTGAATCATTTCACCCCTCCGTGAATTATTTACCCCCCTCCGTGAATTATTTCACCCCTCCGTGAATTATTTACCCCCCTCCGTGAATTATTTCACCCCTCCGTGAATTATTTCACCCCTCCGTGAATTATTTACCCCCCTCCGTGAATTATTTTACCCCTCCGTGAAGTATTTGCCCCCCTCCGTGAATTATTTGACCCCTCAGTGAATTATTTACCCCCCTCCATGAATTATTTCACCCCCATCCGTGAATTATTTACCCCCCTCCGTGAATTATTTTACCCCTCCGTGAATTATTTACCCCCGTCCGTGAATTATTTTACCCCTCCGTGAATTATTTACCCCCCTCCGTGAATTATTTTACCCCTCCGTGAATTATTTACCCCCGTCCGTGAATTATTTTACCCCTCTGTGAATTATTTACCCCCCTCCGTGAATTATTTTACCCCTCCGTGAATTATTTACCCCCCTCCGTGAATTATTTGACCACTCCGTGAATTATTTACCCCCCTCCGTGAATTATTTGACCACTCCGTGAATTATTTACCCCCCTCCATGAATTATTTCACCCCTCCGTGAATTATTTACCCCCCTCCGTGAATTATTTTACCCCTCCGTGAATTATTTACCCCCGTCCGTGAATTATTTTACCCCTCCGTGAATTATTTACCCCCCTCCGTGAATTATTTTACCCCTCCGTGAATTATTTACCCCCCTCCGTGAATTATTTGACCCCTCCGTGAATTATTCACCCCCCTCCGTGAATTATTTTACCCCCCCGTGAATTATTTACCCCCCTCCGTGAATTATTTGACCCCTCCGTGAATTATGTACCCCCCTCCGTGAATTATTTGACCCCTCCGTGAATTATTTACCCCCCTCCGTGAATTATTTCACCCCTCCGTGAATTTTTTACCCCCCTCCGTGAATTATTTCACCCCTCCATGAATTGTTTACCCCCCTCCGTGAATCATTTCACCCCTCCGTGAATTATTTACCCCCCTCCGTGAATTATTTCACCCCTCCGTGAATTATTTCACCCCTCCGTGAATTGTTTACCCCCCTCCGTGAATTATTTCACCCCTCCGTGAATTATTTACCCCCCTCCGTGAATTATTTTACCCCTCCGTGAATTATTTACCCCCCTCCGTGAATTATTTTACACCTCCGTGAATTATTTACCCCCCTCCGTGAATTATTTGACCCCTCCGTGAATTATGTACCCCCCTCCGTGAATTATTTCAACCCTCCGTGAATTGTTTACCCCCCTCCGTGAATTATTTCACCCCTCCGTGAATTATTTACCCCCCTCCGTGAATTATTTTACCCCTCCGTGAATTATTTACCCCCCTCCGTGAATTATTTTACCCCTCCGTGAATTATTTACCCCCCTCCGTGAATTATTTTACCCCTCCGTGAATTATTTACCCCCCTCCGTGAATTATTTGACCCCTCCGTGAATGATGTACCCCCCTCCGTGAATTATTTCACCCCTCCGTGAATTGTTTACCCCCCTCCGTGAATTATTTCACCCCTCCGTGAATTATTTACCCCCCTCCGTGAATTATTTCACCCCTCCATGAATTGTTTACCCCCCTCCGTGAATCATTTCACCCCTCCGTGAATTATTTACCCCCCTCCGTGAATTATTTCACCCCTCCGTGAATTATTTCACCCCTCCGTGAATTATTTACCCCCCTCCGTGAATTATTTACCCCCCTCCGTGAATTATTTTACCCCTCCGTGAATTATTTACCCCCCTCCGTGAATTATTTTACCCCTCCGTGAATTATTTACCCCCCTCCGTGAATTATTTGACCCCTCCGTGAATTATGTACCCCCCTCCGTGAATTATTTCACCCCTCCGTGAATTGTTTACCCCCCTCCGTGAATTATTTCACCCCTCCGTGAATTATTTACCCCCCTCCGTGAATTATTTTACCCCTCCGTGAATTGTTTACCCCCCTCCGTGAATTATTTTACCCCTCCGTGAATTATTTACCCCCCTCCGTGAATTATTTGACCCCTCCGTGAATTATGTACCCCCCTCCGTGAATTATTTCACCCCTCCGTGAATTGTTTACCCCCCTCCGTGAATTATTTCACCCCTCCGTGAATTATTTACCCCCCTCCGTGAATTATTTTACCCCTCCGTGAATTATTTACCCCCCCCGTGAATTATTTCACCCCTCCGTGAATTGTTTACCCCCCTCCGTGAATTATTTCACCCCTCCGTGAATTATTTACCCCCCTCCGTGAATCATTTCACCCCTCCGTGAATTATTTACCCCCCTCCGTGAATTATTTCACCCCTCCGTGAATTATTTACCCCCCTCCGTGAATTATTTTACCCCTCCGTGAAGTATTTACCCCCCTCCGTGAATTATTTGACCCCTCCGTGAATTATTTACCCCCCTCCGTGAATTATTTTACCCCTCCGTGAATTGTTTACCCCCCTCCGTAAATTCTTTCACCCTCCGTGAATTATTTTACCCCTCCGTGAATTATTTATACCCCTCCGTGAATTGTTTACCCCCCTCCGTGAATTATTTCACCCCTCCGTGAATTATTTACCCCTCTCCGTGAATTATTTCACCCCTCCGTGAATTATTTACCCCCCTCCGTGAATTATTTTACCCCTCCGTGAAGTATTTACCCCCCTCTGTGAATTATTTCATCCCTCCGTGAATTACCTTAGCCCTCCGTGAATTATTTACCCCCCTCCGTGAATTGTTTTACCCCTCCGTGAATTATTTACCCCCCTCCGTGAATTATTTCACCCCTCCGTGAATTATTTACCCCCCTCCGTGAATTATTTTACCCCTCCGTGAATTATTTACCCCCCTCCGTGAATTATTTTACCCCTCTGTGAATTATTTACCCCCCTCCGTGAATTATTTGACCCCTCCGTGAATTATTTACTCCCCTCCGTGAATCATTTTACCCCTCCGTGAATTATTTACCCCCCTCCGTGAATTATTTGACCACTCCGTGAATTATTTACCCCCTCCGTGAATTATTTTACCCCTCCGTGAATTGTTTACCCCCCTCCGTGAATGATTTTACCCCTCCGTGAATTATTTACCCCCCTCCCTGAATTATTTTACCCCTCCGTGAATTATTTACCCCCCTCCGTGAATTATTTCACCCCTCCGTGAATTATTTACCCCCCTCCGTGAATTATTTTACCCCTCCGTGAATTATTTACCCCCGTCCGTGAATCATTTCACCCCTCCGTGAATTATTTACCCCCCTCCGTGAATTATTTCACCCCTCCGTGAATTATTTACCCCCCTCCGTGAATTATTTCACCCCTCCGTGAATTATTTACCCCCCTCCGTGAATTATTTCACCCCTCCGTGAATTATTTACCCCCCTCCGTGAATTATTTTACCCCTCCGTGAAGTATTTACCCCCCTCCGTGAATTATTTGACCCCTCAGTGAATTATTTACCCCCCTCCGTGAATTATTTCACCCCTCCGTGAATTATTTACCCCCCTCCGTGAATTATTTCACCCCTCCGTGAATTATTTACATCCGTCCGTGAATTATTTTACCCCTCCGTGAATTATTTACCCCCCTCCGTGAATTATTTTACCCCTCCGTGAATTATTTACCCCCCTCCGTGAATTATTTGACCACTCCGTGAATTATTTACCCCCCTCGGTGAATTATTTTACCCCTCCGTGAATTGTTTACCCCCCTCCGTGAATGATTTCACCCATCCGTGAATTATTTACCCCCCTCCGTGAATTATTTTACCCCCCCGTGAATTATTTACCCCCCTCCGTGAATTATTTGACCCCTCCGTGAATTATGCGGCCCCCTCCGTGAATTATTTGACCCCTCCGTGAATTATTTACCCCCCTCCGTGAATTATTTCACCCCTCCGTGAATTATTTACCCCCCTCCGTGAATTATTTTACCCCTCCGTGAATTATTTACCCCCCTCCGTGAATTATTTGACCCCTCCGTGAATTATGTACCCCCCTCCGTGAATTATTTCACCCCTCCGTGAATTGTTTACCCCCCTCCGTGAATTATTCCACCCCTCCGTGAATTATTTACCCCCCTCCGTGAATTATTTCACCCCTCCGTGAATTATTTACCCCCCTCCGTGAATTATTTTACCCCTCCGTGAAGTATTTACCCCCCTCCGGGAATTATTTGACCCCTCCGTGAATTATTTACCCCCCTCCGGGAATTATTTCACCCCTCCGTGAATTGTTTACCCCCCTCCGTGAATTATTCCACCCCTCCGTGAAGTATTTACCCGCCTCCGTGAATTATTTCACCCCTCCGTGAATTATTTACCCCCCTCCGTGAATTATTTTACCCCTCCGTGAATTATTTACCCCCCTCCGTGAATTATTGTACCCCTCCGTGAATTATTTACCCCCCTCCGTGAATTATTTCACCCCTCCGTGAATTATTTCACCCCTCCGTGAATTGTTGACCCCCCTCCGTGAATTATTTCACCCCTCCGTGAATTATTTACCCCCCTCCGTGAATTATTTGACCCCTCCGTGAATTATTTACCCCCCTCCGTGAATTATTTCACCACTCCGTGAATTATTTACCCCCCTCTGTGAATTATTTTACCCCTCCGTGAAGTATTTACCCCCCTCTGTGAATTATTTCACCCCTCCGTGAATTATTTACCCCCCTCCGTGAATTATTTTACCCCCCCGTGAATTATTTTACCCCTCCGTGAATTATTTATACCCCTCCGTGAATTGTTTACCCCCCTCCGTGAATTATTTCACCCCTCCGTGAATTATTTACCCCCCTCCGTGAATTATTTCACCCCTCCATGAATTATTTACCCCCCTCTGTGAATTATTTTACCCCTCCGTGAAGTATTTACCCGCCTCCGTGAATTATTTCACCCCTCCGTGAATTATTTACCCCCCTCCGTGAATTATTTTACCCCTCCGTGAATTATTTACCCCCCTCCGTGAATTATTTTACCCCTCCGTGAATTATTTACCCCCCTCCGTGAATTATTTCACCCCTCCGTGAATTGTTTACCCCCCCCCGTGAATTATTTCACCCCTCCGTGAATTGTTGACCCCCCTCCGTGAATTATTTCACCCCTCCGGAATTATTTACCCCCCTCCGTGAATTATTTGACCCCTCCGTGAATTATTTACCCCCCTCCGTGAATTATTTCACCATTCCGTGAATTATTTACCCCCCTCTGTGAATTATTTTACCCCTCCGTGAAGTATTTACCCCCCTCTGTGAATTATTTCACCCCTCCGTGAATTATTTACCCCCCTCCGTGAATTATTTCACCCCTCCGTGAATTATTTACCCCCCTCCGTGAATTATTTTACCCCTCCGTGAATTATTTACCCCCCCCCGTGAATTATTTCACCCCTCCGTGAATTATTTACCCCCCTCCGTGAATTATTTCACCCCTCCGTGAATTATTTACCCCCCTCCGTGAATTATTTCACCCCTCTGTGAATTATTTACCCCCCTCCGTGAATTATTTATACCCCTCCGTGAATTATTTACCCCCCTCCGTGAATTTTTTCACCCCTCCGTGAATGATTTACCCCCCTCCGTGAATTATTTCACCCCTCCGTGAATTATTTCACCCCTCCGTGAATTATTTTACCCCTCCGTGAATTATTTACCCCCCTCCGTGAATTATTTTACCCCTCCGTGAATTATTTACCCCCGTCCGTGAATTATTTTACCCCTCCGTGAATTATTTACCCCCCTCCGTGAATTTTTTTACCCCTCCGTGAATTATTTACCCCCCTCCGTGAATTATTTGACCCCTCCGTGAATTATTTACCCCCCTCCGTGAATCATTTTACCCCTCCGTGAAGTATTTACCCCCCTCCGGGAATTATTTGACCCCTCCGTGAATTATTTACCCCCCTCCGTGAATTATTTTACTCCTCCGTGAATTGTTTACCCCCCTCCGTGAATTATTTCACCCCTCCGTGAATTATTTTACCCCTCCGTGAATTATTTATACCCCTCCGTGAATTGTTTACCCCCCTCCGTGAATTATTTCACCCATCCGTGAATTATTTACCCCCCTCCGTGAATTATTTCACCCCTCCATGAATTATTTACCCCCCTCTGTGAATTATTTTACCCCTCCGTGAAGTATTTACCCGCCTCCGTGAATTATTTCACCCCTCCGTGAATTATTTACCCCCCTCCGTGAATTATTTTACCCCTCCGTGAATTATTTACCCCCCTCCGTGAATTATTTTACCCCTCCGTGAATTATTTACCCCCCTCCGTGAATTATTTCACCCCTCCGTGAATTATTTACCCCCCCCCGTGAATTATTTCACCCCTCCGTGAATTGTTTACCCCCCTCCGTGAATTATTTCACCCCTCCGTGAATTATTTACCCCCCTCCGTGAATTATTTGACCCCTCCGTGAATTATTTACCCCCCTCCTTGAATTATTTCACCACTCCGTGAATTATTTACCCCCCTCTGTGAATTATTTTACCCCTCCGTGAAGTATTTACCCCCCTCTGTGAATTATTTCACCCCTCCGTGAAATATTTACCCCCCTCCGTGAATTATTTTACCCCTACGTGAATTATTTACCCGCCTCCGTGAATTATTTTACCCCTCCGTGAATTATTTACCCCCCTCCGTGAATTATTTCACCCCTCCGTGAATTATTTACCCCCCTCCGTGAATTATTTTACTTCTCCGTGAATTATTTACCCCCGTCCGTGAATTCTTTCACCCCTCCGTGAATTATTTACCCCCCTCCGTGAATTATTTCACCCCTCCGTGAATTATTTACCCCCCTCCGTGAATTATTTCACCCCTCCGTGAATTATTTACCCCCCTCCGTGAATTATTTATACCCCTCCGTGAATTGTTTACCCCCCTCCGTGAATTATTTCACCCCTCCGTGAATGATTTACCCCCCTCCGTGAATTATTTCACCCCTCCGTGAATTATTTCACCCCTCCGTGAATTATTTTACCCCTCCGTGAATTATTTACCCCCCTCCGTGAATTATTTTACCCCTCCGTGAATTATTTACCCCCGTCCCCGAATTATTTTACCCCTCCGTGAATTCTTTACCCCCCTCCGTGAATTATTTTACCCCTCCGTGAATTATTTATTCCCCTCCGTGAATTATTTGACCCCTCCGTGAATTATTTACCCCCTCCGTGAATTATTTTACCCCTCCGTGAATTATTTACCCCCCTCCGTGAATTATTTGACCACTCCGTGAATTATTTACCCCCCTCGGTGAATTATTTTACCCCTCCGTGAATTGTTTACCCCCCTCCGTGAATGATTTCACCCGTCCGTGAATTATTTACCCCCCTCCGTGAATTATTTTACCCTCCGGTGAATTATTTACCCCCCTCCGTGAATTATTTGACCACTCCGTGAATTATTTACCCCCCTCCGTGAATTATTTTACCCCTCCGTGAATTGTTTACCCCCCTCCGTGAATGATTTTACCCCTCCGTGAATTATTTACCCCCCTCCGTGAATTATTTGACCACTCCGTGAATTATTTACCCCCCTCCGTGAATTATTTCACCCCTCCGTGAACTATTTACCCCCCTCCGTGAATTATTTTACCCCTCCGTGAATTATTTACCCCCGTCCGTGAATCATTTCACCCCTCCGTGAATTATTTACCCCCCTCCGTGAATTATTTCACCCCTCCGTGAATTATTTACCCCCCTCCGTGAATTATTTCACCCCTCCGTGAATTATTTACCCCCCTCCGTGAATTATTTCACCCCTCCGTGAATTATTTACCCCCCTCCGTGAATTATTTCACCCGTCCGTGAAGTATTTACCCCCCTCCGTGAATTATTTGACCCCTCAGTGAATTATTTACCCCCCTCCGTGAATTATTTCACCCCTCCGTGAATTATTTACCCCCCTCCGTGAATTATTTTACCCCTCCGTGAATTATTTACCCCCGTCCGTGAATTATTTTACCCCTCCGTGAATTATTTACCCCCCTCCGTGAATTATTTTACCCCTCCGTGAATTATTTACCCCCCTCCGTGAATTATTTGACCCCTCCGTGAATTATTTACCCCCCTCCGTGAATTATTTTACCCCTCCGTGAATTATTTACCCCCCTCCGTGAATTATTTGACCACTCCGTGAATTATTTACCCCCCTCGGTGAATTATTTTACCCCTCCGTGAATTATTTACCCCCCTCCGTGAATGATTTCACCCATCCGTGAATTATTTACCCCCCTCCGTGAATTATTTTACCCCCCCTCGAATTATTTACCCCCCTCCGTGAATTATTTGACCCCTCCGTGAATTATGTACCCCCCTCCGTGAATTATTTGACCCCTCCGTGAATTATTTACACCCCTCCGTGAATTATTTCACCCCTCCGTGAATTATTTACCCCCCTCCGTGAATTATTTTACCCCTCCGTGAATTATTTACCCCCCTCCGTGAATTATTTGACCCCTCCGTGAATTATGTACCCCCCTCCGTGAATTATTTCACCCCTTCGTGAATTGTTTACCCCCCTCCGTGAATTATTTCACCCCTCCGTGAATTATTTACCCCCCTCCGTGAATTATTTTACCCCTCCGTGAATTATTTACCCCCCTCCGTGAATTATTTTACCCCTCCGTGAATTATTTACCCCCCTCCGTGAATTATTTCACCCCTCCGTGAATTATTTACCCCCCTCCGTGAATTATTTTACCCCTCCGTGAAGTATTTACCCCCCTCCGGGAATTATTTGACCCCTCCGTGAATTATTTACCCCCCTCCGTGAATTATTTTACCCCTCCGTGAATTGTTTACCCCCCTCCGTGAATTATTTCACCCCTCCGTGAATTATTTTACCCCTCCGTGAATTATTTATACCCCTCCGTGAATTGTTTACCCCCCTCCGTGAATTATTTCACCCCTCCGTGAATTATTTACCCCCCTCCGTGAATTATTTCACCCCTCCATGAATTATTTACCCCCCTCTGTGAATTATTTTACCCCTCCGTGAAGTATTTACCCGCCTCCGTGAATTATTTCACCCCTCCGTGAATCATTTACCCCCCTCCGTGAATTATTTTACCCCTGCGTGAATTATTTACCCCCCTCCGTGAATTATTTTACCCCTCCGTGAATTATTTACCCCCCTCCGTGAATTATTTCACCCCTCCGTGAATTGTTTACCCCCCCCCGTGAATTATTTCACCCCTCCGTGAATTGTTTACCCCCCTCCGTGAATTATTTGACCCCTCCGTGAATTATTTACCCCCCTCCGTGAATTATTTCACCCCTCCGTGAATTATTTACCCCCCTCCGTGAATTATTTTACCCCTCCGTGAAGTATTTACCCCCCTCCGTGAATTATTTGACCCCTCCGTGAATTATTTACCCCCCTCCGTGAATTATTTCACCCCTCCGTGAATTATTTACCCCCCTCCGTGAATTATTTTACCCCTCCGTGAATTATTTACCCCCCTCGGTGAATTATTTTACCCCTCCGTGAATTATTTACCCCCCTCCGAGAATTATTTTACCCCTCCGTGAATTATTTACCCCCCTCCGTGAATTATTTGACCCCTCCGTGAATAATTAACCCCCTTCCGTGAATTATTTCACCCCTCCGTGAATTATTTACCCCCCTCTGTGAATTATTTTACCCCTCCGTGAAGTATTTACCCCCCTCTGTGAATTATTTCACCCCTCCGTGAATTATTTACCCCCCTCCGTGAATTATTTTACCCCTCCGTGAATTATTTACCCCCCTCCGTGAATTATTTTACCCCTCCGTGAATTATTTACCCCCCTCCGTGAATTATTTGACCCCTCCGTGAATTATTTACCCCCCTCCGTGAATTATTTTACCCCTCGGTGAATTATTTACCCCCCTCCGTGAATTATTTGACCCCTCTGTGAATTATTTACCCCCCTCCGTGAATTATTTCACCCCTCCGTGAATTATTCACCCCCCTCTGTGAATTATTTTACCCCTCCGTGAAGTATTTACCCCCCTCTGTGAATTATTTCACCCCTCCGTGAATTATTTACCCCCCTCCGTGAATTATTTTTCCCCTCCGTGAATTATTTACCCCCCTCCGTGAATTATTTTACCCCTCCGTGAATTATTTACCCCCCTCCGTGAATTATTTCACCCCTCCGTGAATTATTTACCCCCCTCCGTGAATTATTTTACTTCTCCGTGAATTATTTACCCCCGTCCGTGAATTATTTCACCCCTCCGTGAATTATTTACCCCCCTCCGTGAATTATTTCACCCCTCCCTGAATTATTTACCCCCCTCCGTGAATTATTTCACCCCTCCGTGAATTATTTACCCCCCTCCGTGAATTATTTATACCCCTCCGTGAATTCTTTACCCCCCTCCGTGAATTATTTCACCCCTCCGTGAATGATTTACCCCCCTCCGTGAATTATTTCACCCCTCCGTGAATTATTTCACCCCTCCGTGAATTATTTTACCCCTCCGTGAATTATTTACCCCCCTCCGTGAATTATTTTACCCCTCCGTGAATTATTTACCCCCGTCCGTGAATTATTTTACCCCTCCGTGAATTATTTACCCCCCTCCGTGAATTATTTTACCCCTCCGTGAATTATTTACCCCCCTCCGTGAATTATTTGACCCCTCCGTGAATTATTTACCCCCCTCCGTGAATTATTTTACCCCTCCGTGAATTATTTACCCCCCTCCGTGAATTATTTGACCACTCCATGAATTATTTACCCCCCTCGGTGAATTATTTTACCCCTCCGTGAATTGTTTACCCCCCTCCGTGAATGATTTCACCCATCCGTGAATTATTTACCCCCCTCCGTGAATTATTTTACCCCCCGGTGAATTATTTACCCCCCTCCGTGAATTTTTTGACCCCTCCGTGAATTATGTACACCCCTCCGTGAATTATTTGACCCCTCCATGAATTATTTACCCCCCTCCGTGAATTATTTCACCCCTCCGTGAATTATTTACCCCCCTCCGTGAATTATTTTACCCCTCCGTGAATTATTTACCCCCCTCCGTGAATTATGTACCCCCCTCCGTGAATTATTTCACCCCTTCGTGAATTGTTTACCCCCCTCCGTGAATTATTTCACCCCTCCGTGAATTATTTACCCCCCTCCGTGAATTATTTTACCCCTCCGTGAATTATTTACCCCCCTCCGTGAATTATTTCACCCCTCCGTGAATTATTTACCCCCCTCCGTGAATTATTTTACCCCTCCGTGAAGTATTTACCCCCCTCCGGGAATTATTTGACCCCTCCGTGAATTATTTACCCCCCTCCGTGAATTATTTTACCCCTCCGTGATTTGTTTACCCCCCTCCGTGAATTATTTCACCCCTCCGTGAATTATTTTACCCCTCCGTGAATTATTTATACCCCTCCGTGAATTGTTTACCCCCCTCCGTGAATTATTTCACCCCTCCGTGAATTATTTACCCCCCTCCGTGAATTATTTCACCCCTCCATGAATTATTTACCCCCCTCTGTGAATTTTTTTACCCCTCCGTGAAGTATTTACCCGCCTCCGTGAATTATTTCACCCCTCCGTGAATTATTTACCCCCCTCCGTGAATTATTTTACCCCTCCGTGAATTATTTACCCCCCTCCGTGAATTATTTTACCCCTCCGTGAATTATTTACCCCCCTCCGTGAATTATTTCACCCCTCCGTGAATTGTTTACCCCCCCCGTGAATTATTTCACCCCTCCATGAATTATTTACCCCCCTCTGTGAATTATTTTACCCCTCCGTGAAGTATTTACCCGCCTCCGTGAATTATTTCACCCCTCCGTGAATTATTTACCCCCCTCCGTGAATTATTTTACCCCTACGTGAATTATTTACGCCCCTCCGTGAATTATTTTACCCCTCCGTGAATTGTTTACCCCCCTCCGTGAATTATTTGACCCCTCCGTGAATTATTTACCCCCCTCCGTGAATTATTTCACCCCTCCGTGAATTATTTACCCCCCTCCGTGAATTATTTTACCCCTCCGTGAAGTATTTACCCCCCTCCGTGAATTATTTGACCCCTCCGTGAATTATTTACCCCCCTCCGTGAATTATTTCACCCCTCCGTGAATTATTTACCCCCCTCCGTGAATTATTTTACCCCTCCGGGAATCATTTACCCCCCTCCGTGAATTATTTCACCCCTCCGTGAATTATTTACCCCCCTCCGTGAATTATTTTACCCCTCCGTGAATTATTTACCCCCCTCCGTGAATTATTTCACCCCTCCGTGAATTTTTTTACCCCTCCGTGAATTGTTTACCCCCCTCCGTGAATTATTTGACCCCTCCGTGAATTGTTTACCCCCCTCCGTGAATTATTTCACCCCTCCGTGAATTATTTACCCCCCTCCGTGAATTATTTTACCCCTCCGTGAAGTATTTACCCCCCTCCGTGAATTATTTGACCCCTCCGTGAATTATTCACCCCCCTCTGTGAATTATTTTACCCCTCCGTGAAGTATTTACCCCCCTCTGTGAATTATTTCACCCCTCCGTGAATTATTTACCCCCCTCCGTGAATTATTTTACCCCTCCGTGAATTATTTACCCCCCTCCGTGAATTATTTTACCCCTCCGTGAATTATTTACCCCCCTCCGTGAATTATTTCACCCCTCCGTGAATTATTTACCCCCCTCCGTGAATTATTTTACTTCTCCGTGAATTATTTACCCCCGTCCGTGAATTATTTCACCCCTCCGTGAATTATTTACCCCCCTCCGTGAATTATTTCACCCCTCCCTGAATTATTTACCCCCCTCCGTGAATTATTTCACCCCTCCGTGAATTATTTACCCCCCTCCGTGAATTATTTATACCCCTCCGTGAATTCTTTACCCCCCTCCGTGAATTATTTCACCCCTCCGTGAATGATTTACCCCCCTCCGTGAATTATTTCAACCCTCCGTGAATTATTTACCCCCCTCCGTGAATTATTTACCCCCCTCCGTGAATTATTTACCCCCCTCCGTGAATTATTTTACCCCTCCGTGAATTATTTACCCCCCTCCGTGAATTATTTTACCCCTCCGTGAATTATTTACCCCCGTCCGTGAATTATTTTACCCCTCCGTGAATTATTTACCCCCCTCCGTGAATTATTTTACCCCTCCGTGAATTATTTACCCCCCTCCGTGAATTATTTGACCCCTCCGTGAATTATTTACCCCCCTCCGTGAATTATTTTACCCCTCCGTGAATTATTTACCCCCCTCCGTGAATTATTTGACCTCTCCGTGAATTATGTACCCCCCTCCGTGAATTATTTGACCCCTCCGTGAATTATTTACCCCCCTCCGTGAATTATTTCACCCCTCCGTGAATTATTTACCCCCCTCCGTGAATTATTTTACCCCTCCGTGAATTATTTACCCCCCTCCGTGAATTATTTGACCCCTCCGTGAATTATGTACCCCCCTCCGTGAATTATTTCACCCCTTCGTGAATTGTTTACCCCCCTCCGTGAATTATTTCACCCCTCCGTGAATTATTTACCCCCCTCCATGAATTATTTTACCCCTCCGTGAATTATTTACCCCCCTCCGTGAATTATTTTACCCCTCCGTGAATTATTTACCCCCCTCCGTGAATTATTTCACCCCTCCGTGAATTATTTACCCCCCTCCGTGAATTATTTTACCCCTCCGTGAAGTATTTACCCCCCTCCGGGAATTATTTGACCCCTCCGTGAATTATTTACCCCCCTCCGTGAATTATTTTACCCCTCCGTGATTTGTTTACCCCCCTCCGTGAATTATTTCACCCCTCCGTGAATTATTTTACCCCTCCGTGAATTATTCATACCCCTCCGTGAATTGTTTACCCCCCTCCGTGAATTATTTCACCCCTCCGTGAATTATTTACCCCCCTCCGTGAATTATTTCACCCCTCCATGAATTATTTACCCCCCTCTGTGAATTATTTTACCCCTCCGTGAAGTATTTACCCGCCTCCGTGAATTATTTCACCCCTCCGTGAATTATTTACCCCCCTCCGTGAATTATTTTACCCCTCCGTGAATTATTTACCCCCCTCCGTGAATTATTTTACCCGTCCGTGAATTATTTACCCCCCTCCGTGAATTATTTCACCCCTCCGTGAATTGTTTACCCCCCCCGTGAATTATTTCACCCCTCCATGAATTATTTACCCCCCTCTGTGAATTATTTTACCCCTCCGTGAAGTATTTACCCGCCTCCGTGAATTATTTCACCCCTCCGTGAATTATTTACCCCCCTCCGTGAATTATTTGACCCCTCCGTGAATTATTTACCCCCCTCCGTGAATTATTTCACTCCTCCGTGAATTGTTTACCCCCCTCCGTGAATTATTTCACCCCTCCGTGAATTATTTACCCCCCTCCGTGAATTATTTTACCCCTCCGTGAATTATTTACCCCCCTCCCTGAATGATTTCACCCATCCGTGAATTATTTACCCCCCTCCGTGAATTATTTTACCCCTCCGTGAATTATTTACCCCCCTCCGTGAATTATTTGACCCCTCCGTGAATTATGTACCCCCCTCCGTGAATTTTTTGACCCCTCCCTGAATTATTTACCCCCCTCCGTGAATTATTTCACCCCTCCGTGAATTGTCTACCCCCCTCCGTGAATTATTTTACCCCTCCGTGAATTATTTACCCCCCTCCCTGAATTATTTGACCCCTCCGTGAATTATGTACCCCCCTCCGTGAATTATTTCACCCCTCCGTGAATTGTTTACCCCCCTCCGTGAATGTTTTCACCCCTCCGTGAATTATTTACCCCCCTCCGTGAATTATTTTACCCCTCCGTGAATTATTTACCCCCCTCCGTGAATTATTTTACCCCTCCGTGAATTATTTACCCCCCTCCGTGAATTATTTCACCCCTCCGTGAATTGTTTACCCCCCCCCGTGAATTATTTCACCCCTCCGTGAATTGTTTACCCCCCTCCGTGAATTATTTCACCCCTCCGTGTATTATTTACCCCCCTCCGTGAATTATTTCACCCCTCCGTGAATTATTTACCCCCCTCCGTGAATTATTTCACCCCTCCGTGAATTATTTACCCCCCTCCGTGAATTATTTTACCCCTCCGTGAAGTATTTACCCCCCTCCGAGAATTATTTGACCCCTCCGTGAATTATTTACCCCCCTCCGTGAATTATTTTACCCCTCCGTGAATTGTTTACCCCCCTCCGTGAATCTTTTCAGCCCTCCGTGAATTATTTTACCCCTCCGTGAATTGTTTACCCCCCTCCGTGAATTATTTCACCCCTCCGTGAATGATTTACCCCCCTCCGTGAATTATTTCACCCCTCCGTGATTCATTTCACCCCTCCGTGAATTATTTTACCCCTCCGTGAAGTATTTACCCCCCTCCGTGAATTATTTGACCCCTCCGTGAATTATTTACCCCCCTCCGTGAATTATTTTACCCCTCCGTGAATTATTTACCCCCCTCTGTGAATTATTTCACCCCTCCGTGAATGATTTACCCCCCTCCGTGAATTATTTCGACCCTCCGTGAATTCTTTCACCCCTCCGTGAATTATTTTACCCCTCCGTGAAGTATTTACCCCCCTCCGTGAATTATTTGACCCCTCCGTGAATTATTTACCCCCCTCCGTGAATTCTTTGACCCCTCCGTGAATTATGTACCCCCCTCCGTGAATTCTTTGACCCCTCCGTGAATTATTCACCCCCCTCCGTGAATTATTTTACCCCTCCGTGAATTGTTTACCCCCCTCCGTGAATTATTTCACCCCTCCGTGAATTATTTTACCCCTCCGTGAATTATTTATACCCCTCCGTGAATTGTTTACCCCCCTCCGTGAATTATTTCACCCCTCCGTGAATTATTTACCCCCCTCCGTGAATTATTTTACCCCTCCGTGAATTATTTACCCCCCTCTGTGAATTATTTTACCCCTCCGTGAAGTATTTACCCCCCTCCGTGAATTATTTTACCCCTCCGTGAATTCTTTACCCCCCTCCGTGAATTATTTTACCCCTCCGTGAATTATTTACCCCCCTCCGTGAATTATTTTACCCCTCCGGGAATTATTTACCCCCCTCCGTGAATTATTTCACCCCTCCGTGAATTGTTTACCCCCCCCGTGAATTATTTTACCCCTCCGTGAATTGTTTACCCCCCTCCGTGAATTATTTCACCCCTCCGTGAATTATTTACCCCCCTCCGTGAATTATTTCACCCCTCCCTGAATTATTTACCCCCCTCCGTGAATTATTTCACCCCTCCGTGAATTATTTACCCCCCTCCGTGAATTATTTTACCCCTCTGTGAAGTATTTACCCCCCTCCGTGAATTATTTGACCCCTCCGTGAATTATTTACCCCCCTCCGTGAATTATTTCACCCCTCCGTGAATTATTTACCCCCCTCCGTGAATTGTTTCACCCCTCCGTGAATTATTTACCCCCCTCCGTGAATTATTTTACCCCTCCGTGAATTATTTACCCCCCTCCGTGAATTATTTTACCCCTCCGTGAATTATTTACCCCCCTCCGTGAATTATTTTACCCCTCCGTGAATTATTTACCCCCCGCCGTGAATTATTTGACCCCTCCGTGAATTATTTACCCCCCTCCGTGAATTATTTTACCCCTCCGTGAATTATTTCCCCCCCTCCGTGAATTATTTGACCACTCCGTGAATTATTTACCCCCCTCCGTGAATTATTTTACCCCTCCGTGAATTGTTTACCCTCCTCCGTGAATGATTTCACCCATCCGTGAATTATTTACCCCCCTCCGTGAATTATTTTACCCCTCCGTGAATTATTTACCCCCCTCCGTGAATTATTTGACCCCTCTGTGAATTATGTACCCCCCTTCGTGATTTATTTTACCCCTCCGTTAATTATTTACCCCCCTCCGTGAATTATTTCACCCCTCCGTGAATTATTTACCCCCCTCCGTGAATTATTTTACCCCTCCGTGAATTATTTACCCCCCTCCGTGAATTATTTGACCCCTCTGTGAATCATGTACCCCCCTCCGTGAATTATTTCACCCCTCCGTGAATTGTTTACCCCCCTCCGTGAATTATTTTACCCCTCCGTGAATTATTTACCCCCCTCCGTGAATTATTTCACCCCTCCGTGAATTATTTACCCCCCTCCGTGAATTGATTCACCCCTCCGTGAATTATTTACCCCCCTCCGTGAATTATTTCACCCCTCCGTGAATTATTTACCCCCCTCCGTGAATTATTTTACCCCTCCGTGAAGTATTTACCCCCCTCCGAGAATTATTTGACCCCTCCGTGAATTATCTACCCCCCTCCGTGAATTATTTTACCCCTCCGTGAATTGTTTACCCCCCTCCGTGAATTATTTCACCCCTCCGTGAATTATTTTACCCCTCCGTGAATTGTTTACCCCCCTCCGTGAATTATTTCACCCCTCCGTGAATGATTTACCCCCCTCCGTGAATTATTTCACCCCGCCGTGAATTATTTCACCCCTCCGTGAATTATTTTACCCCTCCGTGAAGTATTTACCCCCCTCCGTGAATTATTTTACCCCTCCGTGAATTATTTACCCCCCTCCGTGAATTATTTCACCCCTCCGTGAATTATTTACCCCCCTCCGTGAATTATTTTACCCCTCCGTGAATTATTTACCCCCCTCCGTGAATTATTTCACCCCTCCGTGAATTATTTACCCCCCTCCGTGAATTATTTTACCCCTCCGTGAATTATTTACCCCCCTCCGTGAATTATTTTACCCCTCCGTGAAGTATTTACCCCCCTCCGTGAATTATTTCACCCCTCCGTGAATTATTTACCCCCCTCCGTGAATTATTTTACCCCTCCGTGAATTATTTACCCCCCTCCGTGAATTATTTTACCCCTCCGTGAATTATTTACCCCCCTCCGTGAATTATTTCACCCCTCCGTGAATTGTTTACCCCCCCCCCGTGAATTATTTCACCCCTCCGTGAATTGTTTACCCCCCTCCGTGAATTATTCCACCCCTCCGTGAATTTTTTACCCCCCTCCGTGAATTATTTCACCCCTCCATGAATTATTTGCCCCCCTCCGTGAATTATTTCACCCCTCCGTGAATTATTTACCCCCCTCCGTGAATTATTTTACACCTCCGTGAATTGTTTACCCCCCTCCGTGAATTATTTCACCCCTCCGTGAATTATTTAGCCCCCTCCGTGAATTATTTCACCCCTCCGTGAATTATTTACCCCCCTCCGTGAATTATTTTACCCCTCCGTGAATTATTTACCCCCCTCCGTGAATTATTTGACCACTCCGTGAATTATTTACCCCCCTCCGTGAATTATTTTACCCCTCCGTGAATTGTTTACCCTCCTCCGTGAATGATTTCACCCATCCGTGAATTATTTACCCCCCTCCGTGAATTATTTTACCCCTCCGTGAATTATTTACCCCCCTCCGTGAATTATTTGACCCCTCTGTGAATTATGTACCCCCCTTCGTGATTTATTTTACCCCTCCGTTAATTATTTACCCCCCTCCGTGAATTATTTCACCCCTCCGTGAATTATTTACCCCCCTCCGTGAATTATTTTACCCCTCCGTGAATTATTTACCCCCCTCCGTGAATTATTTGACCCCTCTGTGAATCATGTACCCCCCTCCGTGAATTATTTCACCCCTCCGTGAATTGTTTACCCCCCTCCGTGAATTATTTCACCCCTCCGTGAATTATTTACCCCCCTCCGTGAATTATTTTACCCCTCCGTGAATTATTTACCCCCCTCCGTGAATTATTTCACCCCTCCGTGAATTATTTACCCCCCTCCGTGAATTGATTCACCCCTCCGTGAATTATTTACCCCCCTCCGTGAATTATTTCACCCCTCCGTGAATTATTTACCCCCCTCCGTGAATTATTTTACCCCTCCGTGAAGTATTTACCCCCCTCCGAGAATTATTTGACCCCTCCGTGAATTATCTACCCCCCTCCGTGAATTATTTTACCCCTCCGTGAATTGTTTACCCCCCTCCGTGAATTATTTCACCCCTCCGTGAATTATTTTACCCCTCCGTGAATTGTTTACCCCCCTCCGTGAATTATTTCACCCCTCCGTGAATGATTTACCCCCCTCCGTGAATTATTTCACCCCGCCGTGAATTATTTCACCCCTCCGTGAATTATTTTACCCCTCCGTGAAGTATTTACCCCCCTCCGTGAATTATTTTACCCCTCCGTGAATTATTTACCCCCCTCCGTGAATTATTTCACCCCTCCGTGAATTATTTACCCCCCTCCGTGAATTATTTTACCCCTCCGTGAATTATTTACCCCCCTCCGTGAATTATTTCACCCCTCCGTGAATTATTTACCCCCCTCCGTGAATTATTTTACCCCTCCGTGAATTATTTACCCCCCTCCGTGAATTATTTTACCCCTCCGTGAAGTATTTACCCCCCTCCGTGAATTATTTCACCCCTCCGTGAATTATTTACCCCCCTCCGTGAATTATTTTACCCCTCCGTGAATTATTTACCCCCCTCCGTGAATTATTTTACCCCTCCGTGAATTATTTACCCCCCTCCGTGAATTATTTCACCCCTCCGTGAATTGTTTACCCCCCCCCCGTGAATTATTTCACCCCTCCGTGAATTGTTTACCCCCCTCCGTGAATTATTCCACCCCTCCGTGAATTTTTTACCCCCCTCCGTGAATTATTTCACCCCTCCATGAATTATTTGCCCCCCTCCGTGAATTATTTCACCCCTCCGTGAATTATTTACCCCCCTCCGTGAATTATTTTACCCCTCCGTGAATTGTTTACCCCCCTCCGTGAATTATTTCACCCCTCCGTGAATTATTTAGCCCCCTCCGTGAATTATTTCACCCCTCCGTGAATTATTTACCCCCCTCCGTGAATTATTTTACCCCTCCGTGAAGTATTTACCCCCCTCCGAGAATTATTTGACCCCTCCGTGAATTATTTACCCCCCTCCGTGAATATTTTTACCCCTCCGTGAATTGTTTACCCCCCTCCGTGAATTATTTCACCCCTCCGTGAATTATTTTACCCCTCCGTGAATTGTTTACCCCCCTCAGTGAATTATTTCACCCCTCCGTGAATGATTTACCCCCCTCCGTGAATTATTTCACCCCTCCGTGAATTATTTCACCCCTCCGTGAATTATTTTACCCCTCCGTGAAGTATTTACCCCCCTCCGTGAATTATTTTACCCCTCCGTGAATTATTTACCCCCCTCCGTGAATTATTTCACCCCTCCGTGAATTATTTACCCCCCTCCGTGAATTATTTTACCCCTCCGTGAATTATTTACCCCCCTCCGTGAATTATTTCACCCCTCCGTGAATTATTTACCCCCCTCCGTGAATTATTTTACCCCTCCGTGAATTATTTACCCCCCTCCGTGAATTATTTTACCCCTCCGTGAAGTATTTACCCCCCTCCGTGAATTATTTCACCCCTCCGTGAATTATTTACCCCCCTCCGTGAATTATTTTACCCCTCCGTGAATTATTTACCCCCCTCCGTGAATTATTTTACCCCTCCGTGAATTATTTACCCCCCTCCGTGAATTATTTCACCCCTCCGTGAATTGTTTACCCCTCCCCCCGTGAATTATTTCACCCCTCCGTGAATTATTTAACCCCCTCCGTGAATTATTCCACCCCTCCGTGAATTATTTACCCCCCTCCGTGAATTATTTCACCCCTCCGTGAATTATTTACCCCCCTCCGTGAATTATTTCACCCCTCCGTGAATTATTTACCCCCCTCCGTGAATTATTTTACCCCTCCGTGAATTGTTTACCCCCCTCCGTGAATTATTTCACCCCTCCGTGAATTATTTAGCCCCCTCCGTGAATTATTTCACCCCTCCGTGAATTATTTACCCCCCTCCGTGAATTATTTGACCCCTCCGTGAATTGTTTACCCCCCTCCGTGAATTATTTTACCCCTCCGTGAATTGTTTACCCCCCTCCGTGAATTATTTGACCCCTCCGTGAATTATTTACCCCCCTCCGTGAATTATTTCACCCCTCCGTGAATTGTTTACCCCCCCCCCCCGTGAATTATTTCACCCCTCCGTGAATTGTTTACCCCCCTCCGTGAATTATTCCACCCCTCCGTGAATTATTTACCCCCCTCCGTGAATTATTTCACCCCTCCGTGAATTATTTACCCGCCTCCGTGAATTATTTCACCCCTCCGTGAATTATTTACCCCCCTCCGTGAATTATTTTACCCCTCCGTGAATTGTTTACCCCCCTCCGTGAATTATTTCACCCCTCCGTGAATTATTTAGCCCCCTCCGTGAATTATTTCACCCCTCCGTGAATTATTTACCCCCCTCCGTGAATTATTTTACCCCTCCGTGAATTATTTACCCCCCTCCGTGAATTATTTGACCCCTCCGTGAATTGTTTACCCCCCTCCGTGAATTATTTTACCCCTGCGTGAATTGTTTACCCCCCTCCGTGAATTATTTGACCCCTCCGTGAATTATTTACCCCCCTCCGTGAATTATTTCACCCCTCCGTGAATTGTTTACCCCCCTCCGTGAATTATTTCACCCCTCCGTGAATTATTTACCCCCCTCCGTGAATTATTTTACCCCTCCGTGAATTATTTACCCCCCTCCGTGAATTATTTTACCCCTCCGTGAATTATTTACCCCCCTCCGTGAATTATTTTACCCCTCCGTGAATTATTTACCCCCCTCCGTGATTTATTTTACCCCTCCGTGAATTTTTTACCCCCCTCCGTGAATTATTTTACCCCTCCGTGAATTATTTACCCCCCTCCGTGAATTATTTGACCCCTCCGTCAATTATTTACCCCCCTCCGTGAATTATTTTACCCCTCCGTGAATTGTTTACCCCCCTCCGTGAATTATTTCACCCCTCCGTGAATTATTTACCCCCCTCCGTGAATTATTTCACCCCTCCGTGAATTATTTACCCCCCTCCGTGAATTATTTTACCCCTTCGTGAATTATTTACCCCCCTCCGTGAATTATTTCACCCCTCCGTGAATTATTTACCCCCCTCCGTGAATTATTTCACCCCTCGGTGAATCGTTTACCCCCCTCCGTGAATTATTTCACCACTCCGTGAATTATTTACCCCCCTCCGTGAATTATTTTACCCCTCCGTGAATTATTTACCCCCCTCCCTGAATTATTTTACCCCTCCGTGAATTATTTACCCCCCTCCGTGAATTATTTGACCCCTCCGTGAATTATTTACCCCCCTCCGTGAATTATTTCACCCCTCCGTGAATTATTTACCCCCCTCCGTGAATTATTTGACCACTCCGTGAATTATTTACCCCCCTCCGTGAATTATTTTACCCCTCCGTGAATTGTTTACCCCCCTCCGTGAATCATTTCACCCATCCTTAATTGATTTTCCCCCCTCCGTGAATTATTTTACCCCTCCGTGAATTATTTACCCCCCTCCGTGAATTATTTGACCCCTCCGTGAATTATGTACCCCCCTCCTTGAATTATTTGACCCCTCCGTGGATTATTTACCCCCCTCCGTGAATTATTTCACCCCTCCGTGAATTATTTACCCCCCTCCTTGAATTATTTTACCCCTCCGTGAATTGTTTACCCCCCTCCGTGAATTATTTCACCCCTCCGTGAATTATTTAGCCCCCTCCGTGAATTATTTCACCCCTCCGTGAATTATTTACCCCCCTCCGTGAATTATTTTACCCCTCCGTGAATTATTTACCCCCCTCCGTGAATTATTTGACCCCTCCGTGAATTGTTTACCCCCCTCCGTGAATTATTTTACCCCTGCGTGAATTGTTTACCCCCCTCCGTGAATTATTTGACCCCTCCGTGAATTATTTACCCCCCTCCGTGAATTATTTCACCCCTCCGTGAATTGTTTACCCCCCTCCGTGAATTATTTCACCCCTCCGTGAATTATTTACCCCCCTCCGTGAATTATTTTACCCCTCCGTGAATTATTTACCCCCCTCCGTGAATTATTTTACCCCTCCGTGAATTATTTACCCCCCTCCGTGAATTATTTTACCCCTCCGTGAATTATTTACCCCCCTCCGTGATTTATTTTACCCCTCCGTGAATTTTTTACCCCCCTCCGTGAATTATTTTACCCCTCCGTGAATTATTTACCCCCCTCCGTGAATTATTTGACCCCTCCGTCAATTATTTACCCCCCTCCGTGAATTATTTTACCCCTCCGTGAATTGTTTACCCCCCTCCGTGAATTATTTCACCCCTCCGTGAATTATTTACCCCCCTCCGTGAATTATTTCACCCCTCCGTGAATTATTTACCCCCCTCCGTGAATTATTTTACCC
Source organism: Eutreptiella sp. 'Long Island Sound 2002' (assembly GCA_964036045.1). Classification (NCBI taxonomy): domain Eukaryota; phylum Euglenozoa; class Euglenophyceae; order Eutreptiales; family Eutreptiaceae; genus Eutreptiella; species Eutreptiella sp. 'Long Island Sound 2002'. Next base: position 97,022,891 of record OZ038379.1, on the reverse strand, counting down.
CTTCGTGAATTATTTACCCCCCTCCGTGAATTATTTCACCCCTCCGTGAATTATTTACCCCCCTCCGTGAATTATTTCACCCCTCGGTGAATCGTTTACCCCCCTCCGTGAATTATTTCACCACTCCGTGAATTATTTACCCCCCTCCGTGAATTATTTTACCCCTCCGTGAATTATTTACCCCCCTCCCTGAATTATTTTACCCCTCCGTGAATTATTTACCCCCCTCCGTGAATTATTTGACCCCTCCGTGAATTATTTACCCCCCTCCGTGAATTATTTCACCCCTCCGTGAATTATTTACCCCCCTCCGTGAATTATTTGACCACTCCGTGAATTATTTACCCCCCTCCGTGAATTATTTTACCCCTCCGTGAATTGTTTACCCCCCTCCGTGAATCATTTCACCCATCCTTAATTGATTTTCCCCCCTCCGTGAATTATTTTACCCCTCCGTGAATTATTTACCCCCCTCCGTGAATTATTTGACCCCTCCGTGAATTATGTACCCCCCTCCTTGAATTATTTGACCCCTCCGTGGATTATTTACCCCCCTCCGTGAATTATTTCACCCCTCCGTGAATTATTTACCCCCCTCCTTGAATTATTTTACCCCTCCGTGAATTGTTTACCCCCCTCCGTGAATTTTTTGACCCCTCCGTGAATTATTTCACCCCTCCGTGAATCGTTTACCCCCCTCCGTGAATTATTTCACCCCTCCGTGAATTGTTTACCCCCCTCCGTGAATTATTTCACCCCTCCGTGAATTATTTACTCCCCTCCGTGAATTATTTCAACCCTCCGTGAATTATTTACCCCCCTCCGTGAATTATTTCACCCCTCCGTGAATTATTTTACCCCCCTCCGTGAATTATTTCACCCCTCGGCGAATTGTTTACCCCCCTCCGTGAATTATTTACCCCCTCCGTGAATTATTTACCCCCCTCCCTGAATTATTTTACCCCTCCGTGAAGTATTTACCCCCCTCCGTGAATTATTTTACCCCTCCGTGAATTATTTACCCCCTTCCGTGAATTATTTCAGCCCTCCGTGAATTGTTTACCCCCCCCGTGAATTATTTCAACCCTCCGTGAATTATTTACCCCCCTCCGTGAATTATTTGACCCCTCCGTGAATTATTTCACCCCTCCGTGAATTGTTTACCCCCCTCCGTGAATTATTTCACCCCTCCGTGAATTATTTACCCCCCTCCGTGAATTATTTCACCCCTCGGTGAATCGTTTACCCCCCTCCGTGAATTATTTCACCAGTCGGTGAATTATTTACCCCCCTCCGTGAATTATTTTACCCCTCCGTGAATTATTTACCCCCCTCCCTGAATTATTTTACCCCTCCGTGAATTATTTACCCCCCTCCGTGAATTATTTGACCCCTCCGTGAATTATTTACCCCCCTCCGTGAATTATTTTACCCCTCCGTGAATTATTTACCCCCCTCCGTGAATTATTTGACCACTCCGTGAATTATTTACCCCCCTCCGTGAATTATTTTACCCCTCCGTGAATTGTTTGCCCCCCTCCGTGAATCATTTCACCCATCGTTAATTGATTTTCCCCCCTCCGTGAATTATTTTACCCCTCCGTGAATTATTTACCCCCCTCCGTGAATTATTTCACCCCTCCGTGAATTATTTACCCCCCTCCGTGAATTATTTTACCCCTCCGTGAACTATTTACCCCCCTCCGTGAATTATTTGACCCCTCCGTGAATTATTTCACCCCTCCGTGAATCGTTTACCCCCCTCCGTGAATTATTTCACCCCTCCGTGAATTGTTTACCCCCCTCCGTGAATTATTTCACCCCTCCGTGAATTATTTACCCCCCTCCGTGAATTATTTCACCCCTCCGTGAATTATTTACCCCCCTCCGTGAATTATTTCACCCCTCCGTGAATTATTTACCCCCCTCCGTGAATTATTTCACCCCTCGGTGAATTGTTTACCCCCCTCCGTGAATTATTTACCCCCTCCGTGAATTATTTACCCCCCTCGGTGAATTTTTTTACCCCTCCGTGAATTATTTACCCCCCTCCGTGAATTATTTTACCCCTCCGTGAATTTTTTACCCCCTTCCGTGAATTATTTCAGCCCTCCGTGAATTGTTTACCCCCCCCCGTGAATTATTTCACCCCTCCGTGAATTGTTCACCCCCCTCCGTGAATTATTTCACCCCTCCGTGAATTATTTACCCCCCTCCGTGAATTTTTTCACCCCTCCGTGAATTATTTACCCCCCTCCGTGAATTATTTCACCCCTCCGTGAATTATTTACCCCCCTCCGTGAATTATTTCACCCCTCCGCGAATTGTTTACCCCCCTCCGTGAATTATTTCACCCCTCCGTGAATTATTTACCCCCCTCCGTGAATTATTTTACCCCTCCGTGAATTATTTACCCCCCTCCGTGAGTTATTTGACCCCTCGGTGAATTATGTACCCCCCTCCGTGAATTATTTTACCCCTCCGTGAATTATTTACCCCCCTCCGTGAATTATTTTACCCCTCCGTGAATTATTTACCGCCCTCCGTGAATTATTTCACCCCTCGCGAATTGTTTACCCCCCTCCGTGAATTATTTCACCCCTCCGTGAATTATTTACCCCCCTCCGTGAATTATTTTACCCCTCCGTGAATTATTTCACCCCTCCGTGAATTATTTTACCCCTCCGTGAATTATTTACCCCCCTCCGTGAATCATTTGACCCCTCGTTGAATTGTTTAGCCCCCTCCGTGAATTATTTTACCCCTCCGTGAATCGTTTACCCCCCTCCGTGAATTATTTGGCCCCTCCGTGAATTATTTACCCCCCTCTGTGAATTATTTCACCCCTCCGTGAATTGTTTACCCCCCTCCATGAATTATTTCACCCCTCCGTGAATTATTTACCCCCCTCCGTGAATTATTTCACCCCTCCGTGAATTATTTACCCCCCTCCGTGAATTATTTTACCCCTCCGTGAATTATTTACCCCCCTCCGTGAATTATTTTACCCCTCCGTGAATTATTTACCCCCCTCCGTGAATTATTTCACCCCTCCGTGAATTGTTTACCCCCCCCCCCCGTGAATTATTTCACCCCTCCGTGAATTGTTTACCCCCCTCCGTGAATTATTCCACCCCTCCGTGAATTATTTACCCCCCTCCGTGAATTATTTCACCCCTCCGTGAATTATTTACCCCCCTCCGTGAATTATTTCACCCCTCCGTGAATTATTTACCCCCCTCCGTGAATTATTTTACCCCTCCGTGAATTGTTTACCCCCCTCCGTGAATTTTTTCACCCCTCCGTGAATTATTTAGCCCCCTCCGTGAATTATTTCACCCCTCCGTGAATTATTTACCCCCCTCCGTGAATTATTTTACCCCTCCGTGAATTATTTACCCCCCTCCGTGAATTATTTGACCCCTCCGTGAATTGTTTACCCCCCTCCGTGAATTTTTTTACCCCTTTGTGAATTGTTTACCCCCCTCCGTGAATTATTTGACCCCTCCGTGAATTATTTACCCCCCTCCGTGAATTATTTCACCCCTCCGTGAATTGTTTACCCCCCTCCGTGAATTATTTCACCCCTCCGTGAATTATTTACCCCCCTCCGTGAATTATTTTACCCCTCCGTGAATTATTTACTCCCCTCCGTGAATTATTTTACCCCTCCGTGAATTATTTACCCCCCTCCGTGAATTATTTTACCCCTCCGTGAATTATTTACCCCCCTCCGTGAATTATTTGACCCCTCCGTGAATTATTTCACCCCTCCGTGAATCGTTTACCCCCCTCCGTGAATTATTGCACCCCTCCGTGAATTGTTTACCCCCCTCCGTGAATTATTTCACCCCTCCGTGAATTATTTACCCCCCACCGTGAATTATTTCACCCCTCCGTGAATTATTTACCCCCCTCCGTGAATTATTTCACCCCTCCGTGAATTATTTACCCCCCTCCGTGAATTATTTCACCCCTCGGTGAATTGTTTACCCCCCTCCGTGAATTATTTACCCCCTCCGTGAATTATTTACCCCCCTCCGTGAATTTTTTTACCCCTCAGTGAATTATTTACCCCCCTGCGTGAATTATTTTACCCCTCCGTGAATTATTTACCCCCTTCCGTGAATTATTTCAGCCCTCCGTGAATTGTTTACCCCCCCCCGTGAATTATTTCACCCCTCCGTGAATTATTTACCCCCCTCCGTGAATTATTTTACCCCTCCGTGAATTATTTACCCCCCTCCGTGAATTATTTTACCCCTCCGTGAATTATTTACCCCCCTCCGTGAATTATTTCACCCCTCCGTGAATTATTTACCCCCCTCCGTGAATTATTTCACCCCTCCGTGAATTATTTGACCCCCTCCGTGAATTATTTCACCCCTCCGTGAATTATTTACCCCCCTCCGTGAATTATTTCACCCCTCCGTGAATTGTTTACCCCCCTCCGTGAATTATTTCACCCCTCCGTGAATTATTTACCCCCCTCCGTGAATTATTTTACCCCTCCGTGAATTATTTACCCCCCTCCGTGAGTTATTTGACCCCTCGGTGAATTATGTACCCCCCTCCGTGAATTATTTTACCCCTCCGTGAATTATTTACCCCCCTCCGTGAATTATTTTACCCCTCCGTGAATTATTTACCGCCCTCCGTGAATTATTTCACCCCTCGGTGAATTGTTTACCCCCCTCCGTGAATTATTTCACCCCTCCGTGAATTATTTACCCCCCTCCGTGAATTATTTTACCCCTCCGTGAATTATTTCACCCCTCCGTGAATTATTTTATCCCTCCGTGAATTATGTACCCCCCTCCGTGAATCATTTGACCCCTCCCTGAATTGTTTACCCCCCTCCGTGAATGATTTTACCCCTCCGTGAATCGTTCACCCCCCTCCGTGAATTATTTGGCCCCTCCGTGAATTATTTACTCCCCTCCGTGAATTATTTCACCCCTCCGTGAATTGTTTACCCCCCTCCATGAATTATTTCACCCCTCCGTGAATTATTTACCCCCCTCCGTGAATTATTTCACCCCTCCGTAAATTATTTACCCCCCTCCGTGAATTATTTTACCCCTCCGTGAATTATTTACCCCCCTCCGTGAATTATTTTACCCCTCCGTGAATTATTTACCCCCCTCCGTGAGTTATTTTACCCCTCCGTGAATTTTTTACCCCCCTTCGTGAATTATTTGACCCCTCCGTGAATTATTGACCCCCCTTTGTGATTTATTTTACCCCTCCGTGAATTATTGACCCCCCTCCGTGAATTATTTTACCCCTCCGTGAATTATTTACCCCCCTCCGTGAATTATTTGACCCCTCCGTGAATTGTTTACCCCCCTCCGTGAATTATTTCACCCCTCCGTGAATTATTTACCCCCCTCCGTGAATTATTTCACCCCTCCGTGAATTATTTACCCCCCTCCGTGAATTATTTCACCCCTCCGTGAATTGTTTACCCCCCTCCGTGAATTATTTCACCCCTCCGTGAATTATTTACCCCCCTCTGTGAATTATTTCACCCCTCCGTGAATTATTTACCCCCCTCCGTGAATTATTTCACCCCTCCGTGAATTATTTACCCCCCTCCGTGAATTATTTGACCCCTCGGTGAATTGTTTACCCCCCTCCGTGAATTATTTCACCCCCCCGTGAATTATTTACCCCCCTCCGTGAATTATTTTACCCCTCCGTGAATTATTTACCCCCCTCCGTGAATTATTTTACCCCTCCGTGAATTATTTACCCCCCTCCGTGAATTATTTCACCCCTCCGTGAATTATTTACCCCCCTCCGTGAATTATTTCACCCCTCCGTGAATTATTTTACCCCTCCGTGAATTATTTACCCCCCTCCGTGAATCATTTGACCCCTCCGTGAATTGTTTACCCCCCTCCGTGAATTATTTTACCCCTCCGTGAATCGTTTACCCCCCTCCGTGAATTATTTGGCCCCTCCGTGAATTATTTACCCCCCTCCGTGAATTATTTCACCCCTCCGTGAATTGTTTACCCCCCTCCATGAATTATTTCACCCCTCCGTGAATTATTTACCCCCCTCCGTGAATTATTTTACCCCTCCGTGAATTATTTACCCCCCTCCGTGAATTATTTTACCCCTCCGTGAATTGTTTACCCCCTCCGTGAATTATTTTACCCCTCCGTGAATTATTTACCCCCCTCCGTGAATTATTTTACCCCTCCGTGAATTTTTTACCCCCCTCCGTGAATTATTTTACCCCTCCGTGAATTATTTACCCCCCTCCGTGAATTATTTGACCCCTCCGTCAATTATTTACCCCCCTTTGTGATTTATTTTACCCCTCCGTGAATTATTGACCCCCCTCCGTGAATTATTTTACCCCTCCGTGAATTATTTACCCCCCTCCGTGAATTATTTGACCCCTCCGTGAATTGTTTACCCCCCTCCGTGAATTATTTCACCCCTCCTTGAATTGTTTACCCCCCTCCGTGAATTATTTCACCCCTCCGTGAATTATTTACCCCCCTCCGTGAATTATTTCACCCCTCCGTGAATTGTTTACCCCCCTCCGTGAATTATTTCACCCCTCCGTGAATTGTTTACCCCGCTCCGTGAATTTTTTCACCCCTCCGTGAATTATTTACCCCCCTCTGTGAATTATTTCACCCCTCCGTGAATTATTTGGCCCCCTCCGTGAATTATTTCACCCCTCCGTGAATTATTTACCCCCCTCCGTGAATTATTTCACCCCTCGGTGAATTGTTTACCCCCCTCCGTGAATTATTTCACCCCCCCGTGAATTATTTACCCCCCTCCGTGAATTATTTTACCCCTCCGTGAATTATTTACCCCCCTCCGTGAATTATTTTACCCCTCCGTGAATTATTTACCCCCCTCCGTGAATGATTTGACCCCTCCGTGAATTATTTACCCCCCTCCGTGAATTATTTTACCCCTCCGTGAATTATTTACCCCCCTCCGTGAATTATTTGACCACTCCGTGAATTATTTACCCCCCTCCGTGAATTATTTTACCCCTCCGTGAATTGTTTACCCCCCTCCGTGAATTATTTCACCCATCCGTGAATTGTTTACCCCCCTCCGTGAATTATTTCACCCATCCGTGAATTATTTTACCCCTCCGTGAATTGTTTACCCCCTCCGTGAATTATTTTACCCCTCCGTGAATTATTTACCCCCCTCCGTGAATTATTTTACCCCTCCGTGAATTTTTTACCCCCCTCCGTGAATTATTTTACCCCTCCGTGAATTATTTTACCCCTCCGTGAATTGTTTACCCCCCTCCGTGAATTATTTTACCCCTCCGTGAATTGTTTACCCCCCTCCGTGAATTATTTCACCCATCCGTGAATTATTTTACCCCTCCGTGAATTGTTTACCCCCTCCGTGAATTATTTTACCCCTCCGTGAATTATTTACCCCCCTCCGTGAATTATTTTACCCCTCCGTGAATTTTTTACCCCCCTCCGTGAATTATTTTACCCCTCCGTGAATTATTTACCCCCCTCCGTGAATTATTTGACCCCTCCGTCAATTATTTACCCCCCTTTGTGATTTATTTTACCCCTCCGTGAATTATTGACCCCCCTCCGTGAATTATTTTACCCCTCCGTGAATTATTTACCCCCCTCCGTGAATTATTTGACCCCTCCGTGAATTGTTTACCCCCCTCCGTGAATTATTTCACCCCTCCGTGAATTGTTTACCCCCCTCCGTGAATTATTTCACCCCTCCGTGAATTATTTACCCCCCTCCGTGAATTATTTCACCCCTCCGTGAATTGTTTACCCCCCTCCGTGAATTATTTCACCCCTCCGTGAATTGTTTACCCCGCTCCGTGAATTTTTTCACCCCTCCGTGAATTATTTACCCCCCTCTGTGAATTATTTCACCCCTCCGTGAATTATTTGGCCCCCTCCGTGAATTATTTCACCCCTCCGTGAATTATTTACCCCCCTCCGTGAATTATTTCACCCCTCGGTGAATTGTTTACCCCCCTCCGTGAATTATTTCACCCCCCCGTGAATTATTTACCCCCCTCCGTGAATTATTTTACCCCTCCGTGAATTATTTACCCCCCTCCGTGAATTATTTTACCCCTCCGTGAATTATTTACCCCCCTCCGTGAATGATTTGACCCCTCCGTGAATTATTTACCCCCCTCCGTGAATTATTTTACCCCTCCGTGAATTATTTACCCCCCTCCGTGAATTATTTGACCACTCCGTGAATTATTTACCCCCCTCCGTGAATTATTTTACCCCTCCGTGAATTGTTTACCCCCCTCCGTGAATTATTTCACCCATCCGTGAATTATTTACCCCCTCCGTGAATTATTTTACCCCTCCGTGAATTATTTACCCCCCTCCGTGAATTATTTGACCCCTCCGTGAATTGCTTACCCCCCTCCGTGAATTATTTGACCCCTCCGTGAATTATTTACCCCCCTCCGTGAATTATTTCACCCCTCCGTGAATTATTTACCCCCCTCCGTGAATTATTTTACCCCTCGGTCAATTATTTACCCCCCTCCGTGAATTATTTGACCCCTCCGTGAATTATGTACCCTCCTCCGTGAATTATTTGACCCCTCCGTGAATTGTTTACCCCCCTCCGTGAATTATTTTACCCCTCCGTGAATTGTTTACCCCCCTCCGTGAATTATTTCACCCCTCCGTGAATTATTTACCCCCCTCTGTGAATTACTTCACGCCTCCGTGAATTATTTACCCCCCTCCGTGAATTATTTCACCCCTCCGTGAATTATTTACCCCCCTCCGTGAATTATTTCACCCCTCGGTGAATTGTTTACCCCCTTCCGTGAATTATTTCACCCCTCCGTGAATTATTTACCCCCCTCCGTGAATTATTTTACCCCTCCGTGAATTATTTACCCCCCTCTGTGAATTATTTCACCCCTCCGTGAATTATTTACCCCCCTCCGTGAATTATTTCACCCCTCCGTGAATTGTTTACCCCCCTCCGTGAATTATTTCACCCCTCCGTGAATTATTTACCCCCCTCCGTGAATTATTTTACCCCTCGGTCAATTATTTACCCCCCTCCGTGAATTATTTGACCCCTCCGTGAATTATGTACCCTCCTCCGTGAATTATTTCACCCCTCCGTGAATTGTTTACCCCCCTCCGTGAATTATTTCACCCCTCCGTGAATTGTTTATCCCCCTCCGTGAATTATTTCACCCCTCCGTGAATTATTTACCCCCCTCTGTGAATTATTTCACGCCTCCGTGAATTATTTACCCCCCTCCGTGAATTATTTCACCCCTCCGTGACTTATTTACCCCCCTCCGTGAATTATTTCACCCCTCGGTGAATTGTTTACCCCCTTCCGTGAATTATTTCACCCCTCCGTGAATTATTTATCCCCCTCCGTGAATTATTTTACCCCTCCGTGAATTATTTACCCCCCTCCGTGAATTATTTCACCCCTCCGTGAATTATTTACCCCCCTCCGTGAATTATTTCACCCCTCCCTGAATTGTTTCCCCCCCCCCGGGAATTATTTCACCCCTCCGTGAATTGTTTACCCCCCTCCGTGAATTATTTCACCCCCCCGTGAATTGTTTACCCCCCTCCGTGAATTATTTCACCCCTCCGTGAATTATTTACCCCCCTCCGTGAATTATTTCACCCCTCCGTGAATTATTTACCCCCCTCCGTGAATTATTTCACCCCTCCGTGAATTGTTCACCCCCCTCTGTGAATTCTTTCACCCCCCCGTGAATTATTTACCCCCCTCCCTGAATTATTTTACCCCTCCGTGAATTATTTACCCCCCTCCGTGAATTATTTGACCCCTCCGTGAATTATGTACCCCCCTCCGTGGATTATTTGACCCCTCCGTGAATTGTTTACCCCCCTCCGTGAATTATTTCACCCCTCCGTGAATTGTTTACCCCCCTCCGTGAATTTTTTTACCTCTCCGTGAATTATTTACCCCCCTCCGTGAATTATTTTACCCCTCCGTGAATTATTTACCCCCCTCCGTGAATTATTTTACCCCTCTGTGAATTGTTTGCCCCCCTCCGTGAATTATTTCACCCCTCCGTGAATTATTTACCCCCCTCCGTGAATTATTTTACCCCTCCGTGAATTGTTTACCCACCCTCCGTGAATTTTTTTACCTCTCCGTGAATTATTTACCCCCCTCCGTGAATTATTTTACCCCTCCGTGAATTATTTACCCCCCTCCGTGAATTATGTACCCCCCTCCGTGGATTATTTGACCCCTCCGTGAATTGTTTACCCCCCTCCGTGAATTATTTCACCCCCTCGTGAATTGTTTACCCCCCTCCGTGAATTATTTTACCCCTCCGTAAATTATTTACCCCCCTCCGTGAATTATTTTACCCCTCCGTGAATTATTTACCCCCCTCCGTGAATTATTTTACCCCTCTGTGAATTGTTTACCCCCTCCGTGAATTATTTCACTCCTCCGTGAATTATTTACCCCCCTCCGTGAATTACTTCACCCCTCCGTGAATTATTTACCCCCCTCCGTGAATTATTTCACCCCTCCGTGAATTGTTTACCCCCCTCCGTGAATTATTTCACCCCTCCGTGAATTATTTTCCCCCCTCCGTGAATTATTTTACCCCTCCGTGAATTATTTCCCCCCCTCCGTGAATTATTTTACCCCTCCGTGAATTATTTACCCCCCTCCGTGAATTATTTTACCCCTCCGTGAATTATTTACCCCCCTCCGTGAATTATTTTACCCCTCCTTGAATTATTTACTCCCCTCCGTGAATTATTTTACCCCTCCGTGAATTATTTACCCCCCTCCGTGAATTATTTGACCCCTCCGTGAATTATTCACCCCCCTCCGTGAATTATTTCACCCCTCCGTGAATTGTTTACCCCCCCCGTGAATTATTTCACCCCTCCGTGAATTATTTACCCCCCTCCGTGAATTATTTGAACCCTCCGTGAATTGTTTACCCCCCTCCGTGAATTATTTCACCCCACCGTGAATTGTTTACTCCCCTCCGTGAATTATTTTACCCCTCCGTGAATTATTTACCCCCCTCCGTGAATTATTTCACCCCTCTGTGAATTATTTACCCCCCTCCGTGAATTATTTTACCGCTCTGTGAATTGTTTACCCCCCTCCGTGAATTATTTGACCCCTCCGTGAATTGTTTACCCCCCTCCGTGAATTATTTTACCCCTCCGTGAATTATTTGACCCCCCTCCGTGAATCATTTCACCCCTCCGCGAATCATTTACCCCCCTCCGTGAATTATTTATGCCCCTCCGTGAATTATTTCACCCCTCCGTGAATTATTTACCCCCCTCGGTGAATTATTTGACCCCTCCGTGAATTGTTTACCCCCCTCTGTGAATTATTTTACCCCTCCGTGAATTATTTGACCCCCCTCCGTGAATCATTTCACCCCTCCGCGAATCATTTACCCCCCTCCGTGAATTATTTACCCCCCTCCGTGAATTATTTTACCCCTCCGTGAATTATTTACCCCCCTCCGTGAATTATTTCACCCCTCCGTGAATTATTTTACCCCTCCGTGAATTATTTACCCCCCTCCGTGAATTATTTCACCCCTCCGTGAATTATTTACCCCCCTCCGTGAATTTTTTGACCCCTCCGTGAATTATTTACCCCCCTCCGTGAATTATTTCACCCCTCCGTGAATTGTTTACCCCCCTCCGTGAATTATTTGACCCCTCCGTGAATTATTTACCCCCCTCCGTGAATTATTTTACCCCTCCGTGAATTATTTACCCCCCTCCGTGAATTATTTCACCCCTCCGTGAATTATTTTACCCCTCCGTGAAATATTTACCCCCCTCCGTGAATTATTTGACCCCTCCGTGAATTGTTTACCCCCCTCCGTGAATTATTTTACCCCTCCGTGAATTATTTACCCCCCTTCGTGAATTATTTGACCCCTCCGTGAATTATTTACCCCCCTCCGTGGATTATTTCACCCCTCCGTGAATTGTTTACCCCCCTCCGTGAATTATTTCACCCCTCCGTGAATTATTTACCCCCCTCCGTGAATTATTTTACCCCTCCGTGAATTATTTACCCCCCTCCGTGAATTATTTTACCCCTCCGTGAATTATTTACCGCCCTCCGTGAATTATTTTACCCCTCCGTGAATTATTTACCCCCCTCCGTGAATTATTTACCCCCCTCCGTGAATTATTTTACCCCTCCGTGAATTTTTTTACCCCTCCGTGAATTATTTACCCCCCTCCGTGAATTATTTTACCCCTCCGTGAATTATGTACCCCCCTCCGTGAATTATTTTACCCCTCCGTGAATTTTTTACCCCCCTCCGTGAATTATTTGACCCCTCAGTGAATTATTTACCCCCCTCCGTGAATTATTTTACCCCTCCGTGAATTATTTACCCCCCTCCGTGAATCATTTGACCCCTCCGTGAATTATTTACCCCCCTCCGTGAATTATTTCACCCCTCCGTGAATTGTTTACCACCCCCGTGAATTATTTCATCCCTCCGTGAGTTATTTACCCCCCTCCGTGAATTATTTTACCCCTCCGTGAATTCTTTACCCCCCTCCGTGAATTATTTTACCCCTCCGTGAATTATGTACCCCCCTCCGTGAATTATTTTACCCCTCCGTGAATTTTTTACCCCCCTCCGTGAATTATTTGACCCCTCAGTGAATTATTTACCCCCCTCCGTGAATTATTTTACCCCTCCGTGAATTATTTACCCCCCTCCGTGAATCATTTCACCCCTCCGTGAATTATTTACCCCCCTCCGTGAATTATTTCACCCCTCCGTGAATTATTTACCCCCCTCCGTGAATTATTTCACCCCTCCGTGAATTGTTTACCCCCCTCCGTGAATTATTTGACCCATCCGTGAATTGTTTACCCCCCTCCGTCAATTATTTCACCCCTCCGTGAATCGTTTACCCCCCTCCGTGAATTCTTTTACCCCTCCGTGAATTATTTACCCCCCTCCGTGAATTATTTTACCCCTCCGTGAATTATTTACCCCCCTCCGTGAATTATTTTACCCCTCTGTGAATTGTTTACCCCCCTCCGTGAATTATTTCACCCCTCCGTGAATTATTTACCCCCCTCCGTGAATTATTTCACCCCTCCGTGAATTATTTACCCCCCTCCGTGAATTATTTGACCCCTCCGTGAATCATTTCACCCCTCCGTGAATTATTTACCCCCCTCCGTGAATTATTTCACCCCTCCGTGAATTATTTACCCCCCTCCGTGAATTATTTGACCCCTCGGTGAATTGTTTACCCCCCTCCGTGAATTTTTTCACCCCTCCGTGAATTGTTTACCCCCCTCCGTGAATTATTTTACCCCTCCGTGAATTATTTACCCCCCTCCGTGAATTATTTACCCCCCTCCGTGAATTTTTTCACCCCTCCGTGAATTGTTTACCCCCCTCCGTGAATTATTTTACCCCTCCGTGAATTGTTTACCCCACTCCGTGAATTATTTACCCCCCTCCGTGAATTATTTCACCCCTCCGTGAATTATTTAACCCCCTCCGTGAATTATTTCACCCCTCCGTGAATTGTTTACCCCCCTCCGTGAATTATTTCACCCCTCCGTGAATTATTTACCCCCCTCCGTGAATTATTTTACCCCTCCGTGAATTATTTACCCCCCTCCGTGAATTATTTTACCCCTCCGTGAATTATTTACCCCCCTCCGTGAATTATTTTACTCCTCCGTGAATTATTTACCCCCCTCCATGAATTATTTTACCCCTCCTTGATTTATTTACTCCCCTCCGTGAATTATTTTACCCCTCCGTGCATTATTTACCCCCCTCCGTGAATTATTTGACCCCTCCGTGAATTATTTACCCCCCTCCGTGAATTATTTCACCCCTCTGTGAATTATTTACCCCCCTCCGTGAATTATTTCACCCCTCCGTGAATTATTTACCCCCCTCCGTGAATTATTTTACCCCTCCGTGAATTATTTACCCCCCTCCGTGAATTATTTTACCCCTCCGTGAATTATTTACCCCCCTCCGTGAATTATTTCACCCCTCCGTGAATTGTTTACCCCCCTCCGTGAATTATTTTACCCCTCCGTGAATTATTTCACCCCTCCGTGAATTATTTACCCCCCTCCGTGAATCATTTTACCTCTCTGTGAATTGTTTACCCCCCTCCGTGAATTATTTGACCCCTCCGTGAATTGTTTACCCCCCTCCGTGAATTATTTTACCCCTCCGTGAATTATTTGACCCCCCTCCGTGAATTATTTCACCGCTCCGCGAATTATTTACCCCCCTCCGCGAATTATTTATGCCCCTCCGTGAATTATTTCACCCCTCCGTGAATTATTTACCCCCCTCCGTGAATTATTTGACCCCTCCGTGAATTATTTACCCCCCTCCGTGAATTATTTGACCCCTCCGTGAATTGTTTACCCCCCTCCGTGAATTATTTTACCCCTCCGTGAATTATTTACCCCCCCCGTGAATTATTTGACCCCTCCGTGATTTATTTACCCCCCTCCGTGAATTATTTGACCCCTCCGTGAATTATTTACCCCCCTCCGTGAATTATTTTACCCCTCCGTGAATTATTTACCCCCCTCCGTGAATTATTTACCCCCCTCCGTGAATTTTTTCACCCCTCCGTGAATTGTTTACCCCCCTCCGTGAATTATTTTACCCCTCCGTGAATTGTTTACCCCCCTCCGTGAATTATTTACCCCCCTCCGTGAATTATTTCACCCCTCCGTGAATTATTTACCCCCCTCCGTGAATTATTTCACCCCTCCGTGAATTGTTTACCCCCCTCCGTGAATTATTTCACCCCTCCGTGAATTATTTACCCCCCTCCGTGAATTATTTTACCCCTCCGTGAATTATTTACCCCCCTCCGTGAATTATTTTACCCCTCCGTGAATTATTTACCCCCCTCCGTGAATTATTTTACTCCTCCGTGAATTATTTACCCCCCTCCATGAATTATTTTACCCCTCCTTGATTTATTTACTCCCCTCCGTGAATTATTTTACCCCTCCGTGCATTATTTACCCCCCTCCGTGAATTATTTGACCCCTCCGTGAATTATTTACCCCCCTCCGTGAATTATTTCACCCCTCCGTGAATTATTTACCCCCCTCCGTGAATTATTTCACCCCTCCGTGAATTATTTACCCCCCTCCGTGAATTATTTTACCCCTCCGTGAATTATTTACCCCCCTCCGTGAATTATTTTACCCCTCCGTGAATTATTTACCCCCCTCCGTGAATTATTTCACCCCTCCGTGAATTGTTTACCCCCCTCCGTGAATTATTTTACCCCTCCGTGAATTATTTCACCCCTCCGTGAATTATTTACCCCCCTCCGTGAATCATTTTACCTCTCTGTGAATTGTTTACCCCCCTCCGTGAATTATTTGACCCCTCCGTGAATTGTTTACCCCCCTCCGTGAATTATTTTACCCCTCCGTGAATTATTTGACCCCCCTCCGTGAATTATTTCACCGCTCCGCGAATTATTTACCCCCCTCCGCGAATTATTTATGCCCCTCCGTGAATTATTTCACCCCTCCGTGAATTATTTACCCCCCTCCGTGAATTATTTGACCCCTCCGTGAATTGTTTACCCCCCTCCGTGAATTATTTGACCCCTCCGTGAATTGTTTACCCCCCTCCGTGAATTATTTTACCCCTCCGTGAATTATTTACCCCCCCCCATGAATTATTTGACCCCTCCGTGATTTATTTACCCCCCTCCGTGAATTATTTGACCCCTCCGTGAATTATTTACCCCCCTCCGTGAATTATTTTACCCCTCGGTGAATTATTTACCCCCCTCCGTGAATTTTTTGACCCCTCCGTGAATTCTTTACCCCCCTCCGTGAATTATTTGACCCCTCCGTGAATTAGTTACCCCCCTCCGTGAATTATTTGACCCCTCCGCGAATGATTTACCCCCCTCCGTGAATTATTTTACCCCTCCGTGAATTGTTTACCCCCCTCCGTGAATTATTTCACCCCTCCGTGAATTATTTTACCCCTCCGTGAATTATTTACCCCCCTCCGTGAATTATTTGACCCCTCCGTGAATTATTTAACCCCCTCCGTGAATTATTTCACCCCTCCGTGAATTATTTGACCCCTCTGTGAATTGTTTACCCCCCTCCGTGAATTATTTACCCCCCTCCGTGAATTATTTGACCCCTCCGTGAATTGTTTACCCCCCTCCGTGAATTATTTTACCCCTCCGTGAATTATTTACCCCCCTCCGTGAATTTTTTGACCCCTCCGTGAATTATTTACCCCCCTCGGTGAATTATATCACCCCTCCGTGAATTGTTTACCCCCCTCCGTGAATTATTTCACCCCTCCGTGAATTATTTACCCCCCTCCGTGAATAATTTTCCCCTCGGTGAATTATTTACCCCCCTCCGTGAATTATTTTACCCCTCCGTGAATTATTTACCCCCCTCCGTGAATTATTTTACCCCTCCGTGAATTATTTACCCCCCTCCGTGAATTATTTTACCCCTCCATGAATTATTTACCCCCCTCCGTGAATGATTTTACCCCTCAGTGAATTATTTACCCCCCTCCGTGAATTATTTGACCCCTCCGTGAATTATTTACCCCCCTCCGTGAATTATTTTACCCCTCCGTGAATTGTTTACCGCCCTCCGTGAATTATTTCACCCCTCCGTGAATTGTTTACCCCCCTCCGTGAATTTTTTCACCCCTCCGTGAATTGTTTACCCCCCTCCGTGAATTATTTGAACCCTCCGTGAATTATTTACCCCCCTCCGTGAATTATTTTACCCCTCCGTGAATTATTTACCCCCCTCCGTGAATTATTTGACCCCTCCGTGAATTATTTACCCCCCTCCGTGAATTATTTGACCCCTCCGTGAATTCTTCACCCCCCTCCGTGAATTATTTCACCCCTCCGTGAATTATTTACCCCCCTCCGTGAATTATTTGACCCCTCCGTGAATTGTTTACCCCCCTCCGTGAATTATTTGACCCCTCCGTGAATTGTTTACCCCCCTCCGTGAATTATTTTACCCCTCCGTGAATTATTTACCCCCCTCCGTGAATTATTTGACCCCTCCGTGAATTTTTTGCCCCCCTCCGTGAATTATTTTACCCCTCCGTGAATTGTTTACCCCCCTTTGTGAATTATTTTACCCCTCTATGGATTATTTACCCCCCTCCGTGAATTATTTACCCCCCTCCGTGAATTATTTGACCCCTCTGTGAATTATTTACCCCCCTCCGTGAATTTTTTCACCCCTCCGTGAATTATTTACCCCCCTCCGTGAATTATTTCACCCCTCCGTGAATTATTTACCCCCCTCCGTGAATCATTTGACCCCTCCGTGAATTGTTTACCCCCCTCCGTGAATTATTTCACCCCTCCGTGATTTATTGGCCCCCCTCCGTGAATTATTTTACCCCTCCGTGAATTGTTTACCCCCCTCCGTGAATTATTTTACCCCTCTGTGAATTATTTACCCCCCTCCGTGAATTATTTTACCCCTCCGTGAATTATTTCACCCCTCCGTGAATTATTTTACCACTCTGTGAATTATTTACCCCCCTCCGTGAATTATTTTACCCCTCCGTGAATTATTTTGGCCCTCCGTGAATTGTTTACCCCCCTCCGTGAATTTTTTGACCCCTCCGTGAATTGTTTACCCCCCTCCGTGAATTATTTGACCCCTCCGTGAATTATTTCACCCCTCCGTGAATTATTTACCCCCCTCCGTGAATTATTTACCCCCCTCCGTGAATTATTTGACCCCTCCGTGAATTGTTTACCCCCCTCCGTGAATTATTTAACCCCTCCGTGAATTATTTCACCCCTCGGTGAATTATTTACCCCCCTCCGTGGATTATTTCACCCCTCGGTGAATTATTTACCCCCCTCCGTGAATTATTTCACCCCTCCGTGAATTGTTTACCCCCCTCCTTGAATTATTTTACCCCTCCGTGAATTATTTACCCCCCTCCGTGAATTATTTCACCCCCCCCGTGAATTATTTACCCCCTTCCCTGGATTATTTGACCCCTCAGTGAATTATTTCACCCCTCCGTGAATTGTTTACCCCCCTCCGTGACTTATTTCACCCCTCCGTGAATTGTTTACCCCCCTCCGTGAATTATTTCACCCCTCCGTGAATTGTTTACCCCCCTCCGTGAATTGTTTACCCCTCCGTGAATCATTTACCCCCCTCCGTGAATTATTTTACCCCTCCGTGAATTATTTACCCCCCTCCGTGAATTATTTGACCCCTCGGTGAATTATTTACCCCCCTGCGTGAATTATTTCACCCCTCCGTGAATTGTTTACCCCCCTCCGTGAATTATTTTACCCCTCCGTGAATTATTTACCCCCCTCCGTGAATTTTTTGACCCCTCCGTGAATTATTTACCCCCCTCGGTGAATTATATCACCCCTCCGTGAATTGTTTACCCCCCTCCGTGAATTATTTCACCCCTCCGTGAATTATTTACCCCCCTCCGTGAATAATTTTCCCCTCGGTGAATTATTTACCCCCCTCCGTGAATTATTTTACCCCTCCGTGAATTATTTACCCCCCTCCGTGAATTATTTTACCCCTCCGTGAATTATTTACCCCCCTCCGTGAATTATTTTACCCCTCCATGAATTATTTACCCCCCTCCGTGAATGATTTTACCCCTCAGTGAATTATTTACCCCCCTCCGTGAATTATTTGACCCCTCCGTGAATTATTTACCCCCCTCCGTGAATTATTTTACCCCTCCGTGAATTGTTTACCGCCCTCCGTGAATTATTTCACCCCTCCGTGAATTGTTTACCCCCCTCCGTGAATTTTTTCACCCCTCCGTGAATTGTTTACCCCCCTCCGTGAATTATTTGACCCCTCCGTGAATTATTTACCCCCCTCCGTGAATTATTTTACCCCTCCGTGAATTATTTACCCCCCTCCGTGAATTATTTGACCCCTCCGTGAATTATTTACCCCCCTCCGTGAATTATTTGACCCCTCCGTGAATTCTTCACCCCCCTCCGTGAATTATTTCACCCCTCCGTGAATTATTTACCCCCCTCCGTGAATTATTTGACCCCTCCGTGAATTGTTTACCCCCCTCCGTGAATTATTTGACCCCTCCGTGAATTGTTTACCCCCCTCCGTGAATTATTTTACCCCTCCGTGAATTATTTACCCCCCTCCGTGAATTATTTGACCCCTCCGTGAATTTTTTGCCCCCCTCCGTGAATTATTTTACCCCTCCGTGAATTGTTTACCCCCCTTTGTGAATTATTTTACCCCTCTATGGATTATTTACCCCCCTCCGTGAATTATTTACCCCCCTCCGTGAATTATTTGACCCCTCTGTGAATTATTTACCCCCCTCCGTGAATTTTTTCACCCCTCCGTGAATTATTTACCCCCCTCCGTGAATTATTTCACCCCTCCGTGAATTATTTACCCCCCTCCGTGAATCATTTGACCCCTCCGTGAATTGTTTACCCCCCTCCGTGAATTATTTCACCCCTCCGTGAATTATTTGCCCCCCTCCGTGAATTATTTTACCCCTCCGTGAATTGTTTACCCCCCTCCGTGAATTATTTTACCCCTCTGTGAATTATTTACCCCCCTCCGTGAATTATTTTACCCCTCCGTGAATTATTTCACCCCTCCGTGAATTATTTTACCCCTCTGTGAATTATTTACCCCCCTCCGTGAATTATTTTACCCCTCCGTGAATTATTTTGGCCCTCCGTGAATTGTTTACCCCCCTCCGTGAATTTTTTGACCCCTCCGTGAATTGTTTACCCCCCTCCGTGAATTATTTGACCCCTCCGTGAATTATTTCACCCCTCCGTGAATTATTTACCCCCCTCCGTGAATTATTTACCCCCCTCCGTGAATTATTTGACCCCTCCGTGAATTGTTTACCCCCCTCCGTGAATTATTTAACCCCTCCGTGAATTATTTCACCCCTCGGTGAATTATTTACCCCCCTCCGTGGATTATTTCACCCCTCGGTGAATTATTTACCCCCCTCCGTGAATTATTTCACCCCTCCGTGAATTGTTTACCCCCCTCCGTGAATTATTTTACCCCTCCGTGAATTATTTACCCCCCTCCGTGAATTATTTCACCCCCCCCGTGAATTTTTTACCCCCTTCCCTGGATTATTTGACCCCTCCGTGAATTATTTCACCCCTCCGTGAATTGTTTACCCCCCTCCGTGACTTATTTCACCCCTCCGTGAATTGTTTACCCCCCTCCGTGAATTATTTCACCCCTCCGTGAATTGTTTACCCCCCTCCGTGAATTGTTTACCCCTCCGTGAATCATTTACCCCCCTCCGTGAATTATTTTACCCCTCCGTGAATTATTTACCCCCCTCCGTGAATTATTTGACCCCTCGGTGAATTATTTACCCCCCTGCGTGAATTATTTCACCCCTCCGTGAATTATTTACCCCCCTCCGTGAATTATTTTACCCCTCCGTGAATTATTTACCCCCCTCCGTGAATTATTTGACGCCTCCGTGAATTGTTTACCCCCCTCCGTGAATTATTTCACCCCTCCGTGAATTGTTTACCCCCCTCCGTGAATTATTTGACCCCTCCGTGAATTGTTTACCCCCCTCCGTGAATTATTTGACCCCTCCGTGAGTTATTTACCCCCCTCCGTGAATTATTTGACCCCTCCGTGAATTATTTACCCCCCTCCGTGAATTATTTGACCCCTCTGTGAATTGTTTACCCCCCTCCGTGAATTATTTTACCCTTCCGTGAATTATTTGACCCCCCTCCGTGAATTATTTCACCCCTCCGTGAATTATTTGTCCCCCTCGGTGAATTATCTAATCCCTCGGTGAATTTTTTACCCCCCTCCGTGAATTATTTCACCCCTCCGTGATTTGTTTACCCCCCTCCGTGAATCATTTCACCCCTCCGTGAATTATTTACCCCCCTCCGTGAATTATTTCACCCCTCCGTGAATTGTTTACCCCCCCGTGAATTATTTCACCCCTCCGTGAATTATTTACCCCCCTCCGTGAATTATTTTACCCCTCCGTGAATTATTTACCCCCCTCCGTGAATTATTTTACCCCTCCGTGAATTCTTTACCCCCCTCCGTGAATTATTTCACCCCTCCGTGAATTGTTTACCCCCCTCCGTGAATTATTTTACCGCTCCGTGAATTATTTACCCCCCTCCGTGAATTATTTCACCCCTCCGTGAATTATTTACCCCCCTCCGTGAACCATTTCACCCCTCCGTGAATTGTTTACCCCCTCCGTGAATTATTTGACCCCTCCGTGAATTGTTTACCCCCCTCCGTGAATTATTTTACCCCTCCGTGAGTTATTTTTTCCCCTCCGTGAATTGTTTTTACCCCTCCGTGAATTATTTACCCCCCTCCCTGAATTATTTGACCCCTCCGTGAATTATTTACCCCCCTCCGTGAATTATTTCACCCCTCCGTGAATCATTTACCCCCCTCCGTGAATTATTTGACCCCTCCGTGAATTGTTTACCCCCCTCCGTGAATTATTTGACCCCTCTGTGAATTATTTACCCCCCTCCGTGAATTATTCGACCCCTCCGTGAATTATTTACCCCCCTCCGTGAATTATTTCACCCCTCGGTGAATTATTTACCCCCCTCCGTGAATTATTTTACCCCTCCGTGAATTATTTACCCCCCTCCATGAATTATTTGACGCCTCCGTGAATTGTTTACCCCCCTCTGTGAATTATTTCACCCCTCCGTGAATTATTTACCCCCCTCCGTGAATTATTTTACCCCTCCGTGAATTGTTTACCCCCCTCCGTGAATTATTTGACCCCTGTGTGAATTATTTACCCCCCTCCGTGAATTATTTTACCCCTCCGTGAATTATTTCACCCCTCCGTGAATTATTTTACCCCTCCGTGAATTATTTACCCCCCTCCGTGAATTATTTTACCCCTCCGTGAATTGTTTACCCTCCTCCGTGAATTATTTTACCCCTCCGTGAATTATTTGACCCCTCCGTGAATTGTTTACCCCCCTCCGTGAATTATTTGACCCCTCCGTGAGTTATTTACCCCCCTCCGTGAATTATTTGACCCCTCCGTGAATTATTTACCCCCCTCCGTGAATTGTTTTACCCCTCCGTGAATTATGTACCCCCCTCCGTGAATTATTTTACCCCTCCGTGAATTATTTGACCCCCCTCCGTGAATTATTTGACCCCTCCGTGAATTATGTACCCCCCTCGGTGAATTATTTGACCCCTCCGTGAATTGTTTACCCCCCTCCGTGAATTATTTTACCCCTCCGTGAATTATTTGACCCCCCTCCGTGAATTATTTCACCCCTCCGTGAATTATGTACCCCCCTCGGTGAATTATTTGACCCCTCCGTGAATTGTTTACCCCCCTCCGTGAATTATTTTACCCCTCCGTGAATTATTTGACCCCCCTCCGTGAATTATTTCACCCCTCCGTGAATTATTTACCCCCCTCCGTGAATTATTTGACCCCTCCGTGAATTGTTTACCCCCCTCCGTGAATTATTTGACCCCTCCGTGAGTTATTTACCCCCCTCCGTGAATTATTTGACCCCTCCGTGAATTGTTTACCCCCCTCCGTGAATTATTTGACCCCTCCGTGAGTTATTTACCCCCCTCCGTGAATTATTTGACCCCTCCGTGAATTATTTACCCCCCTCCGTGAATTATTTGACCCCTCCGTGAATTATGTACCCCCCTCGGTGAATTATTTGACCCCTCCGTGAATTGTTTACCCCCCTCCGTGAATTTTTTTACCCCTCCGTGAATTATTTGACCCCCCTCCGTGAATTATTTCACCCCTCCGTGAATTATTTCCCCCCCTGCGTGAATTATTTAACCCCTCGGTGAATTATTTACCCCCCTCCGTGAATTATTTCACCCCTCCGTGAATTGTTTACCCCCCTCCGTGAATTATTTTACCCCTCCGTGAATTGTTTACCCCCCTCCGTGAATTATTTGACCCCTCCGTGAATTGTTTACCCCCCTCCGTGAATTATTTTACCCCTCCGTGAATTATTTATTCCCCTCCGTGAATTGTTTTTACCCCTCCGTGAATTATTTACCCCCCTCCGTGAATTATTTGACCCCTCCGTGAATCATTTACCCCCCTCCGTGAATTATTTGACCCCTCCGTGAATTGTTTACCCCCCTCCGTGAATTATTTGACCCCTCTGTGAATTGCTTACCCCCCTCGGTGAATTATTTGATTCCTCCGTGAATTATTTACCCCCCTCCGTGAATTATTTGACCCCTCCGTGAATTATTTACCCTCCTCCATGAATTATTTCACCCCTCCGTGAATCATTTACCCCCCTCCGTGAATTGTTTTACCCCTCCGTGAATTATTTACCCCCCTCCGTGAATTATTTGACCCCTCCGTGAATTGTTTACCCCCCTCCGTGAATTATTTTACCCCTCCGTGAATTATTTACCCCCCTCCGTGAATTATTTCACCCCTCCGTGAATTATTTACCCCCCTCCGTGAATTATTTTACCCCTCCGTGAATTGTTTACCTCCCTCCGTGAATTATTTTACCCCTCCGTGAATTATTTACCCCCCTCCGTGAATTATTTCACCCCTCCGTGAATTGTTTACCCCCCTCCGTGAATTGTTTACCCCCCTCCGTGAATTGTTTTACCCCACTCCGTGAATTATTTCACCCCTCCGTGAATTATTTACCCCCCTCCGTGAATTATTTCACCCCTCCGTGAATTATTTACCCCCCTCCGTGAATTGTTTTACCCCTCGGTGAATTCTTTACCCCCCTCCGTGAATTATTTGACCCCTCCGTGAATTATTTACCCCCCTCCGTGAATTATTTCACCCCTCCGTGAATTATTTACCCCCTCCGTGAATTGTTTTACCCCTCCGTGAATTATTTACCCCCCTCCGTGAATTATTTGACCCCTCCGTGAATTGTTTACCCCCCTCCGTGAATTATTTTACCCCTCCGTGAATTATTTACCCCCCTCCGTTAATTATTTCACCCCTCCGTGAATTATTTACCCCTCTCCGTGAATTATTTGACCCCTCTGTGAATTGTTTACCCCCCTCCGTGAATTATTTTACCCCTCTATGAATTATTTACCCCCCTCCGTGAATTATTTGACCCCTCTGTGAATTATTTACCCCCCTCCGTGAATTATTTGACCCCTCCGTGAATTATTTGACCCCTCCGTGAATTATTTGACCCCTGTGTGTGTGTCAATCATTTTGGGGGTCTAGACCCCCCTAGGAATTGACGCATAGGGTCGTGTCAATTATTTATGGGGTCCAGACCCCCCTAGGAATTGACGCATAGGGTCGCGTCAATTATTTGTGGGGTCCGGACCCCCATAGGAATTGACGCATAGGGTCGCGTCAATTATTTTGGGGGTCTAGACCCCTATAGGAATTGGCGCATAGGGTCGCGTCAATTATTTAGGGGGTCTAGACCCCCCTAGGAATTGACGCATAGGGTCGCGTCAATTATTTTGGGGGTCTAGACCCCCCTAGGAATTGACGCATTGGGTCGCGTCAATTATTTTGGGGGTCTAGACCCCCATACGAATTGATGCATAGGGTCGCATCAATTATTTTTGGGGTCTAGACCCCCGTAGGAATTGACGCATAGGGTCGCGTCAATTATTTTTGGGGTCCAGACCCCCGTAGGAATTGGCGCATAGGGTCGCGTCAATTGTTTAGGGGGTCTAGACCCCCCTAGGAATTGACGCATAGGGTCGCGTCAATTATTTTGGGGGTCTAGACCCCCCTAGGAATTGACGCATTGGGCCGCGTCAATTATTTTGGGGGTCTAGACCCCCATACGAATTGATGCATAGGGTCGCATCAATTATTTTTGGGGTCTAGACCCCCGTAGGAATTGACGCATAGGGTCGCGTCAATTATTTTGGGGGTCTAGACCCCCATAGAAATTGGCGCATAGGGTCGCGTCAATTATTTTGGGGGTCTAGAGCCCCCTTAGGAATTGACGCATAGGGTCGCGTCAATTATTTTGGGGGCCCAGACCCCCGTAGGAATTGGCGCATAGGGTCGCGTCAATTATTTTGGGGGTCTGGACCCCCCTAGGAATTGACACATAAGGTCGCGTCAATTATTTTGGGGGTCTAGACCCCCATAGGAATTGACGCATAGGGTCGCGTCAATTATTTTGGGGGTCCAAACCCCCATAGGAATTGGCGCATAGCAGGGGGGTGCACCACCTCAGTGGAATATCTATCCAGAGGGGGGGTGTACACCACCTCAGTGGAATATTTATCCACAGGCGGGGGGGTACACCACTTCAGTGGAATATTTATCTAGAGGGGGAGGTACACCACCTCAATGGAATATTAATCCACACGGGGGGGGGGTACACCACCTCAGTGGAATATTTTTCCCAGCCTCCCATTTTCCCCAATGCCCCATTTTCCACCCTTTTTTTTGGGGGGGGGTGTTCCCCTGTGTTGCATGGACTCCCATTCTTCCCAACTTTCAATTTTCATGATGGTTTTTTTTGTGGTGGGTGGCTGTGTTGGGGGAGGGGGAGTGCCAGACTTTTTCTTGTCCATTTCTGACAGGAAGGAAGGAAGGGAGGGGGCGGGTACCACACTTTTATCAGACTTTTGCTGAGATGTGTTCTGTTTTATGTCCTTGACACCAGATGCCAAATCAGACTTCAGACTTCAGACTTCATACCCATAGCTGGGACGTGCACCAACGACAGGCACTCTACATGTGGCACCAGCAGAAACACTTGGCAAACGGGACACAGTGCTACCATGACGCCTGCAAACATACGACGACACAATACTGGCAAACAACCCGACCAGCACGACAGACAATATACCTGATACGGAAACGGCCGCGGGAACATTGGGACCCCCTTGTGGGAAGTCCCGATGCAACCACTACCAAAACGACACAAAACACACTGGGATCCAAATGAGTGGGAAATACCAATGACATGACCACAACCACATCAATGGGAAACCATGGGGGCGCAGTCACGAGCTGCAGCCCGTATGCACACCGTGGCTTTACCGAAATCTGTATCTTGCATCGAACTTGGCCCACAGTGGCCCTTGGCACGTTATGAACTGGCCCTTTTGATCAAAAAAATTTTTTTATACCCCTGATACACCCTGCAATTGTTGTCTGCCGCCGCGATGGACTCCTCCTTCTAGCTTCCGGCCCCCCTTCTTAAGGGGGTATTTTTTTTTACCCTCCGTGTCTATGTGTCTATACTCAAAATACTCAAAACTTGGTGGAGAAATCATAATTGTTTGAAAAATAGAAAAAAAAACTGACCCCTTACCTGACCTCCTTGTCTTGACCTTGGCTGATGGGAGCATGAGCTAATGGGCAAATTTTTTCCGAAAAAGTTTTTTCTCCATTTGTGAATTTTCGAAATGATCAGCGCGTCATGGGGCTCATCTTGAGGTATGTATGTTTGGGTACCCACTGTCCCCCCTCAAGGGACCCGGCGGCTGACCGGCCGACCCACCTACCCCCCTCCCCCTCTAGACCCACAAAAGTTTTCGCACCCGGTTGGGGTCTGGAAATGCACAGGCCGCCCCCCTTGGTTCGCAGGTCGTCTTCGTGAATAAATTTGGGAGTGAATGTGCAACAGTGTGATTTTTTATGAAATTTGGACAAATTTCACATGAATTTCAGCACTAGAGAGGAACAAACCATGATACTTTTATGGTTAGTAGGAGAAAGGGGCAATTCAATTGCTAGTTGTGGCCCTCTTGTGTCGTTGACCCGTCCCTTAGGTGGTCTTTGTGGGTAAACACGGGCATGTCAAGAAGGGTCCGGCCCAAGGAGCCCTTTCACACATTATCTGAATGCTCTAGGAGGCGTGGATTGCAACAACCACAAGAAGTTGCAGGCCAAGAATTTGCTACATTGTACACAATGAAGTACCTGCCCCGACACGAGGCATATTGTCCTCACCCCCGTACTGGTGGCTTGCACGCCTATGGAGACATATCTTACCATGGGAGGGAAACTAGTGATGATGGTGTGGCAAATACTGTCATTGCTAAGTGCGGCGTCCAACCTATGAGATCCCTGTATTGGCCATCTATTGACCCAGTGGTCCGCATTAGCCACCAGTGAGGGTGGCCACAAAGTTGTGCGTGTGGCGGAGGAGGTAGCGGTGCGCGCACAGAAAGTCCCGGATCATCCAACTCGGGGCCGTTGAACTTCTTGCAGGCCTACGGGCCACGAAGTTTGGCCCCCTCGACCCATCGGAGTTCTTTACGCGGCATGGTGGTCAATCCTCCTTGAAGACTACGCGGCCACTCCCGGGGCACGGTTGTTTGCGCAATGCCTTTGAGGCCAAGTGGAAGACATGTTGTGAATCACTCCAACTTGCACCCCTAGTCACAGCAGTCAGTCCGTTTTCCTTGGGGCACTACTCGCCCATCCCGTCATGGGTCAAATACATCTAGTCGCGGCATGCCTTGCACACCACTATTCAGTGGTCGTGGCTACCTATTTTCATTGTGCAGGGTGATGTGTATTCCTACAAAAGGGGTAGCTGGAGCAACCTTGGCCTTGTGGTGGCCAATCACGGGGCCCACAACTGGCAACTCGCAGTGGTGTGTGGCAACAAGGCCATGGCTTAGCTGGGTCCCATTTACGTGGACAACCTTCGGGTATGTTCCCGGTGCCCCGTGAGTGTTTGGTTCCGCCGAAGTGATGCTCGAAAAAGGAAATTCAAAATGAAAAAACGTTCAAAAAGCGGCACACCGATGGAAGATGTGAGTTTTGAATTTCAAAAAAGAATTTTGAACTTTCAAAATACGCCCCTCTTTGCGTAGATTCTCCGGGACATCCATGATATGGGCTGCTTTACTTGGGCTAGCACATGTCGCAAATCACTTTGCTTCTTATGTCCAAATCCCTACCCATTTCCCACAGGATTTAGCGAAAATACCCGGGTATACGCGCCGGGATTCGGAACCATCGCTGCCAAAATGCTCAGGATAAATCCCAACCCGAGAAAAACGCTCGGGATATATTCTGTGGCCGCTCGGGATATCGCTTGGGATTTATCCGGGGGCCGCTCGGGATCCTCCTCAGGGATTTTTGCCAACGTGCCTTACCCAATCGGTAGGGGTTTTCAGAAAAGTCAGGTCAGACCCAACCCATTGAACACCCCACCAGATGCATTTCCCAATGTGCCCAACCCACCATCGTTCCTTTCTTTGACAGATCTTTTGCTACATAACACCCACCCTTAACATCCCTCCTCCCTCCACATGCCCTGCCCAATGTGCACTGTGCATTGCCATTGTTGTTCTTCACAGATATTTTCTTGACCGGAGAGCCCCTTAAGTGCCGGCCGCGTCCTGATGAAGGTGCCTATTGGTATCCACCTGTTCGGAGGTGCCCGACACATGTTTTTTGTGGTACTTTGTACAATTTTGCAATTATTATTATTGCAATGCTCACATTTGCGAATTTGCGAATTTGCGAACGAAAGGGATATTACATTAGTGTGAATTTGCGATTGAAAGTACGGATTTCCTTTGACCAAAAGCACTCAAATACCATAATGGAATGGCCCAAGAGACATGGGATGTTGCATTACTGTGAATTTGCGATTGAAAGTACGGATTTCCCTTGCCCAAAAGCACTCAAATACCATAGTGGAAAGTGGGGTTGACCGTTAACCTTTGCTGACCTCTACCTCAGGAACCCACTCCCTGAGGTCCTCGGTGCGGCCGGGGTATACCCAAACCAATGTCACCCACCCTGTTTTGGGCTGGGGCGGTGCGAAGGTCGGACTGCAGCACCTGGGCCGCATACCCAACTGTTCGGAGGTGCCCTACACATGTTTTTTGTGGTACTTTGTACAATTTTTCTTTTTTTTTTGTTAGTACGCGCCACGAGCGATTTTTTCTGTGGGTGCACCAACTCTCACTGGGGATTTCTCCACTGGCCGCTCGGAAAAACGCTTGGGATTTATCCGGTGGGCGCTCGGGATATCGCTTGGGATTTATCCGGGGGCCGCTTGGGATATCGCTTGGGATTTATCCGGTGGCTGCTCGGGAAATCGCTTGGGATTTTTCCGGTGGCCGCTCAGGAGATCCCCAAGCATATTTGGTATAGCCTTAGGTGTATCCAAGCACGTTCCTAGGCATTTTCCATTTAAAATCCCCGGCGATTTGGACATAAGCAGCAAAGCGATGGAGCGACATGTGGTGTGGTGTGGGCAGGTACGGTTTGCTAAGCTTGGACACAACCCCTAGAAGTGTGGTTGGGTGGGTGTTTCAATTGCCCCCCAACTGGGGTGGATCTACAACAACGCCACGTGGGACACCACCATGCAACAATTGATTGGGATACGATAGCGGCACTCCAAACAGTGTGATGATGTCCATCACCAAGGGCACTTGTAGCATGGGCAGAGCCTGTAGCACACCGGGTGCGTCGCCGAGCCCCCATTCCGCATGGCCCATCAGCATTTTTATGTCCCTAGTTGCTTCCATGCTTGCACCGGGCGGTACAACTCCACCCCATCTAGGGAGGAACCGGACCCCAGTTGAACACTGATCCGCATACAGCCCGAGACCGTTTGCACCCTTGCTTGTTGCACCTTGTTCAGCCCGCCGCAGAGACCCTTGGGACTTTCAGGCACCCCACCACCATGATGGAGTGCAAGATGGATGCCGCCTACATGGAGCCCACACACACGGCTAGTGCGGCCATAGTGCATATGCAGGAGTTGCTCTAGCAAATATACCCCACATTCCAGTACGGGTCCCTATTGGAGTGTCATGGGCGGGCAAGTTGCTTCCGCAAACACGTGGACCCCGTCATCGGGGTCACCCAACCTCTTTTTCTTGGGGAAGGATTGCGACCACATGCTGGAGGCCCTCAACCCCCCCCCCCCCCTTTGGGGATGGCAATGATGAGCCATGGCATTGTGGAGTGTTTCCATCCGATCCTCAAGGCCTGGTACAACAACCACACCGCCCGTGGGGGTTGGGTTGTGGCCGCAGACACGCTGCGGCAGGCGAGGTTGCTCATGTGGCCCAAGTGTGGGGTGGTGGTTTCTTCGGAGCTCTCCCTCGCCACGCATGTTGTTCCCCATAAGACCACTTGTGTGATGAGGTCCTTGATGGAGCTTGTCGTCCCCCCCGCACCCGCCGCTCCGGTTCTTTGCTCCCCTCCGCCGCCACAATCTTTTTTGTTGAATGGAGCAAACAAACGTAGAGGCCATGCCGGCAAACAACACAGTGCTTTTGGCCAAATTGTATGGCATGCTTGTTTGCTTGTGTTCAACGTGTGTCGCCACATTGCTAGAAAAGGCAAAAAGCAAAATTCAAAAATAAAAAAACGTTCAAAAAAGTAGAGCTTACATCACAACTACTCGTTTTTGAAAGCTTCTTTTGTGAATTTTCAAAATTGAATGTTTTTCCTGCTCTTTTCCTCAGCGGATCGTTGGAAGCCTGGCCAGCAACTGCACCATCAAATACTCCTCAAGCCCCAACGCAAGTTGTTGCAGCACCAGCAACGGAGCACGTAGCAGCTATCAACATCACCCCCTCTTGAAAGCGGCCAGCATACTGCCAACTCGTCTTTCCTATGTGTTCTTCGTGAACGGGGGTGAGGCGGCCGTTTGAATGAGCGATTCACTTTCATGCGAAGTTGCCCTTGTTTGAATTTTTTTCCAAGAAAAATCCATTTTTTTAGTCTTAATCGGGAGCATGTTAAAGTCTGCAACTCTTGCCCCGCTTTCGTTCCACATCATCCAGCCGAAGTCCCACCTCAAATGGGCCCACCATAGCCAAGTAACTTTACCTAGCTGCCATTGCTGTACAATGGTTGTGGGGCAGGAGAACTTTGACAAGATTCTCCACCTCTTTGCAAAATGATACATGTGGTTGATCCAAAGATGCGCCCACAAAAGTTTGCCCCATTCAAAGTGATTGTGGGCAGTACCCACAGCCAAACTAAGGTCACAGAGCCTCCTTAGGTCGCCACCACTGCACCAAGCAGTTTGCCAAGCGAACACTCACATTTTTCCAAAACTCTCCCACCATGTTATGAAAACAATCTCCCAACTTTTCCTCATTACTTGTTGTCGTTGCACGCTTGGGTACTAGGGCAAGCAGCAATGACCTTCTCCCGCCCCTTGTTCAGCATGAAGTGTACCGGAGCAGCACACTCCATCCTCATCTTCCCTTTTTGGTTCGCCGTCTCATTGTTCAATGAGGCACGGGTGCAAGTCTTTTCAGCAAGCCGTGCCTCGTCCAAAATCGGCTGCACGATGGTTCGGGAAGCAGTGGTGGCTACCTTCCCCGTCAACTGTACAAGGAGGTCGCGTGTCCCACTGCTGCCACACAACAGGACACAGAGGACCCCATGCATGCCATAATCAGGCAGCCGCCTGTCGCTTGTAATGGGGCGAGACAAAAACACTGATATAGATGCTTCACTGCCACAAGGAGTTGTGCACCACACACGTGCTAGATTAGGGTTCGCTAAGTGACATGTGGGTTAAAAACTGGTCCAAAATGATTTTTCCAAGGGTGTTCCGAGACCACTTGGGATGCATAAACAAGTAGTTTTAGGCTGTTTTGAGTTGTTTCTGACCCATATCAGCCCATGCAAGTTCTGAAAAAGCATTGAATGGGACCATTTTGGAACTGAAAAATCGTGAAAAGGGGGTCAAAATTGCATTTTTTCAAGAGGACTTGTAGAGTAGTTGGTTTTTAAGCTGTTTTCAGCCATCTTTGCGCCAATTTATCCTCGCAGAAATGTCACAACTGCCTAGCTCCCAAGGACAGGTCTTTTGGTGGGAACATAGGGAGGGGGGGGTGCATGGTGGGGGGGTGGGGGTTTTTTTGATAACGTCCTCAAGGTGGGTCCTTCACAGGACCCTTGAGCGTGTTTTCTTCATGCGGTCCTGCATGGGGTTTGTGCAGGGGGATCCGTCAAGGGATTCTTTGAAGACGTCGTCCACTAGGGTCCTTCAAGAGGCTCCTTTTAGGTGTCCTTCACGGGGCTGCTTTTGGGGCTCCTTTGGGGGGTCCTTCAAGGGCTCATGTAGTAGGGTCCTTTAGCAGGGTCCTTTAGGAGGGTCCCTCGGGGGATCCTTCAAGAGGGACCATCATGGTGGTCTTCAAGGGTGGTCTTTAACACCCACTCACACTCAAACACACACATGCATCCCCCCCCCCCCCATCCACTCTCCTATGTTGCAAGGGTTGTGGAGCAGCTGATCTCCAACTCGAAGACGTTTGAGGGTAAGACCCGCTTCGCTCAGCGCAAGTATATCAACAAGAAGCAGCAGCGCTACTGCCCATTCCTTACGGTCCAGCCCCCAACTCCTGCCTTCATCGCTGACATGTACTACATGCAGAAGAGCTCAGCTATCTATGGAATGCGAGTCGATACCCTGAGCCAAATGATGTCCTACGCCAACGTCTATGCAGACGCTCGGGTGCTCTGCAACGACACCATCAACGGCCTACTCACTGCCACAGTGCTGCGTCGCGTTGGGACTGCGGGCGTAGGGCGGGTGTTCCACGTGTACCACGGGCACAAGGGTGTCCCCAATCTCGGGGCAGTGGCCTCGATGGATTTGGAGGCCGTTGCCGAGCAAAAGCTTCTGAACGTGTCCTTCGATGTGCTGGCCCAAGTCTGTGCTACCAAGGGCCCAGACTCAGGGGTAGCAGGTGCGGAGGCGGCTTCCACACGGCAAAGTGCTGTCGTAGTCACGCCAGAGCGTGCGTCGGAAGCCCCAGTGGAGGCCGCAGCAAGTCTTGGGGCCAACGCTGCAAGGGCGCCACTGGAGGTGCAGGGCACTGGGGCACGGCGGCAGTTTTTTCGTGCCTGTGACCAGGAAGAGGCCCAGGAGGCTTTGGCGGAAGGGGTTGACTCTCTCCTGATCGCTAGCCGACTGCACCCGCTGGAGGCGGTGGAGCGGCTCTGGCAGCAGCTCAACCCTTCAGGCAGCTTCTGTGTGTATTGTCCGTACCTTGTCCCATTGCAGGACGTGTATGAGCAGCTGCGGGACGGAGGGCACGCGGTGCAGCTGGTGATGGAGGATTGCTGGCTGCGGGAGTACCAAGTGCTTCCCAATCGCACGCACCCGCTGGTGGCCATGTCCTGCACAGGCGGGTACATGCTGTCGGGCATCAAAGTGCTTTCTGATGCACCGTGGCTGGGGCTGCGGCAGGCAGGACCAGGCCGGCAGGTAGAGGGGAATGCACAGGCGGAGGCAGAGGGGCCGCCTCTGAAGAAGGCGAAGCTGGAAGGCGCGTGAAGAGGTCTGAGGATTGGGTGAATTGACCAGTGGCACTATCAATTTGGAGAGGGGCATGACAACCATTCGGCACAGCCGCACCGTCTGTGGGAATGATGGGGTGTTATCTGAAGGATCTTCCCTTTGTCCAATGCTGTCAGACATCCTTGGTCCATTTCTGGCAATGCCCAGTTTAGGCGCAGTGTTGAATAGGATTGGAGACAGGGCATATGGCTGGTTGCAGGCTAGCATGGGCACGACACTCAAGCACGACACGCAACGCAACCTCAACAAATACAGTCCCCCCCCTCCCCCACACGTTATTTGGACTGCATAGGGAGGGGCGTTCATGTGGCACATGGAAATATTTTGTGCAGATAAGATGTGGAATGTCTGTTTTTCTGCGAGGCATTCTAAGTCTGTATCTGTGTTTCCCGTGCCCCAGTGCTCAGCTGGAAATGCACGCGGCCTTTTATTTGATCCCTGGGGTTGGGTTTGGGCACACGTTGCCTTGTTCCGTTTTACTGCAGAAAGAATTAGAAACTTAAGCATTGAAAGCAACAACAAGAGTTCATCCCCAAAAATAGTGACAAAACACGGATTGGTGTGCCTTGTTGCTGTGCCAAAGACTGTTGTTCAGACTGAAAAGTGGGTGCGGGCAGCAAGTGTGTCCCAAATGTCATGACAAGTCAAACTTTTTGGTGCATTAGGGTTAAGGTGAGTTGTGTAAGGTTGAGTGAGTGTGTGTGAGGGGTTGGAGGGGGTCTGAGAGTGTAAGAGTGTAGCTTGCTCTGGGCATTGGTGGGCATATGTGGAGGAGATACTCCCTCACCACTCATCTGCATTTTTTTTAGGGATACAAGGAGTAACGTCAATGATGCATCTGGTGGTACTGTGTTCATTTGCGGTGTATTTTTTTGTGAGTCACTCTGAGTTCGCATCTGGAAATTCCGTTGCCCTGGTGCTCAGCTGGGAATGCTCCAGGCTTTTTCTGAGTGCAGGGAGAGAGGGGTGCCTGTGTTTTCTGGGAGAGTGGGTAGCTTCAGCCTTGAACCCCCAATGCCCCCTGCATGGGAATCATGTTGCATTCTGACATGGTTTACAGAGGCAGTGCAACATAGACAATCGGGATGGTGTAACACGTGAGAGACAGTGGTTTATCTTGTTCCCAATACCTATACCTGTCACCAATGACGCATAGGTGTCATCTTGGTGTCATATCCTCTGTCACGTTTTTTTGTATAAACCAAGGCATAAACTTGGGATATTTAAGCATGAGGATGAAGTTAGAGATCGTGCACCAGGTGTGCACTGTGTGTGCAGACAATGCACAGGCGCATGCAGGTGCATGCAGTGTGTCTTTTGGGGTCAACCTTGTATCCAGCCACTGATTTTATGAGCCCCCAAAGTTTCTGCATGTCGCGCCCTTGTGGCGCGGGCCATGCCATTGCAGCGCTGGGGAGGGGCCTGCCGCGCCCGACGCAGGTGGCGGAACCGCACTCGACACCCAGGAAAAGTCGCGAGGTTTCGTGATACCCAGGAGACGTTTTTGCGCGAATTGGATCACACATCGGTAAGTTTAGGTCCTACCTAACATCGCCCATGTTGGAAAAAATTCCTAGAAGCACCAATTTTGAGATCCACAAATGGATCGCGACAAATAAAATCACCTTGAAGAGGGTTGTTAGATCAAGCGCAGTTGCGTACGCCATATACCCCCCTTTTTTGGGGTCATTCGCGTACGATACCCCAAGCTATGGTACCGGATGTCCAACCCCTTGTAAAATCATCATTTTAGGAGAGAAAATGATCCCCCAATGAAGTTTTTGTTTTTGACCCCTTTAGCCCCCCGTACCTGGGTACCCCTTTTTGGGGGCCCGGGGTGTGGGTGGGGGGGTGTCGGGGGGGGGGGGGGGGCAAAACTTCTTTGCGTATTCTGGGTGCTGTGTGTGGATTTGGACCCAGGTCCAGGGCAACTTTTTTCTTTTCTTGTACATGGACCCCCTAATTCATGGCGAAGGTCCCGGTTCCGAACTCCGGGTACCCCCGGTAGCCCCCCCCATATGGGCTGTTGCTAGTGAGGACTTAGCCGTTTTCATGCTGGATAAGGCTGTATAGTGGCACGTGAAAGTTTTCTGAAATTGGATTTTTCATGGAACCCTTCCGTTCACCCTAGGATGGGTTTGGGTGATCATTTGGTGACAACACGGGTAGTTGAGCACCCATGGGGACCCACGTAGTGGCCGTGAGGCCTATGTAGCGCGTGCCATGGGCCCTCCGAAAGCCCCAAAATCACCTCGCAGAGGTTGTTAGATCAAAGCCACGCAGGCGTATATAGGGGGAAAACGCCACATACCCCCACATTTTGGGCCTTTTTGGGCCTTTTCGTGTACCCTACCCCAAGGGGTTGTATTGTTAGTTCAAGCCCTTGTAAAATTATTATTTTGCCCAATAAACGCATCCCCCAATGAGTTTTTGGTCCAGAGCCCCCAGACCCCCCCCACTTGAAACCCACTTTTTTGAGGCTTTGAGGGGGGTGGGGGGGGGGTAAAAAATGTCGAAAAATCGACCCCCCCCTTCTTTTGGGTAGAAAATCATGAATCTTTTGGTTTTTTTTTCGATTTTGAGCTGAAAAAGTGTTTCTGGATCCCGACTCCATGGGGTTTGTATGGGGCTCAGTGGGACGAGCGCAGATGCAGTTTATGCACTTTTTAGCAGTTTTTGCTATGTTGGCGGTTTTGGCGACCTCCGTGACCCCGTGTCACCCGCCTTGAGGGGTGTGAGTGGAGATGTTGTGACAGTATATGCCTACTAGGATACCAAAGGACGTTTTTTGCAATCTCTAGCCTTGCTGAGAGCCGGTCACAACCGGTGCCAAAGTCGCGAAATGACTGTTTCCACCAATAATGGCCTGGTGAATGGGGCGGTAAAAAACTGCTGATGCAGTTTTTCACCCTGGGCACCTCAAAAATGGAAGTTTCCGAAACTTTTTTTTTGATATTGTGATCACCTAAAATGACCATCCAAGGTCTATAAAGCATGTTTTAGGCCGTATTTACATGTTTTTCACCCTATTTGGGTATTAGGTGGGGGGGGGGGGTTCTTCCAAGGGATTGGTACACAACCTGCATATGCAGTTTTCCACCCTGGGCAGCTCAAAAATCCAAGTTGTCAAAACTTACTTTTTTCATACCATGATAACCTAAATTGACCATCCAAGCTATGTAAAGCATGTTTTAGGCCGTACTTACATGTTTTTCACCTTATTTGGGTATTGGGCGCACGGGGGGGGGGGGGGGGGCTCGCAAGGGATGGGTACACAACCTGCTTATGCAGTTTTTCACCATGGGCAGTTCAAAAATCGAAGTTTTCGAAACTTGTTTTTTTGATACCATGATCACCTAAAATAACCATCCAAGCTATGTAAAACATTTTTTAGGCCCTATTTGCGTGTTTTTCGCCCTATGTGGGTATTGGGCGCACGGGGGGGGGGGGGGTCGTTTCCCAAGGGATTGGTACACAACTTGCTGATGCCGTTTTTCACCCTGGGCACCTCAAAAATCGACGTTTTCGAAACTTATTTTTTTGATACCATGATCACCTACAATGACCATCCTATGTAAAGCATGTTTTCAGCCGTATTTGCGTGTTTTTCACCCTATTCGGGTATTGGGTGCACAGGGGGGGGGGTTGTCTCCCAAGGGATTGGTACACAATCTGCTTATGCAGCTTTTCACCGTGGGCACCTCAAAAATTGAAGTTTTCGAAACTTATTTTTTTGATACCATGATCACCTAAAATGACCATCCAAGGTATGTAAAGCATGTTTTCGGCCGTATTTGCGTGTTTTTCGCCCTATTTGGGTATTGGGCCAAGGGGGGGGGGGGGGGGGGCTCTCCCAAGGGATTGGTACACAACCTGCTTATGCCGTTTTTCACCCCGGGCAGCTCAAAAGTCCAAGTTTCCGAAACTTATTTTTATGACATTGTGACCACACGATATGACCATCCAAGGTATGCAAAGCACGTTTTAGGCTGTATTTGTGTGTTTTTCAAGCCTTTCGTTATGAACGTGCACGTGGTGAGGCTGCCTAGCTGAGCTACACCTTTCTCGCATTTGCTTTTGACGCTTCCGAGTTTTCACTTGTTTTCGCCCCCGCGCCCTAAGCACGATGGGTGACCAAGCAAGGGTGGCCACCCAGCTGGCTGTCCTCCTACAGCGCCTCGCGGTCCTTACGGCCATAGGCGCGGCGCTGGCTCCTTTTCTCGCGGGTGCACCGCCCGCGACCGTCGACGAGGGGGCGGCGCGCAGCCGCTCCCGTTCCAAGGGGCGCAAGGGGGGCAGTGGATCGGCCCAACCGCCCAACTGCCCCCCAATGCGGAGCAGGCGATGATCGCCTTGCTCCAGCGCCAGATTGCGTCCCTTGAGGGCGTGAGGGGAGCCGCAGGGGCCCCGGCTGCATCCACAGTAGAGGCGGCAAAGGCCAAAGCCGCCACGACTACCGCGATTGCAGCGGCCGGCAAGGTAGGTGCCTCGACATCCCGGGCGGCCACTATCTGGCAGCTAGCGGGGTAAAACCACAGCCGGCGTTCCAAGAACGCCCAGGCAAAGCAAGCGGCAGCAGTAGCCCAGGGTCCCCCCCCCCCCCCCCGCACCTCAGTCCCCGTGCGTGTGGACTGGCACTGGCTCAGGTCGGCGGAGATTGGAGCACCGTGACGGGTGTCTCTGCCGATCGGGGCATCTTCCCGTCTACCCCTTCGCCTCCTTGCAGCCTTATTGGGCACAGGAGGACATCAAGATAGCCCGGGGCAACATCAACCTGTGGGGAGTGGGAGGCGTCGCGGAGGGGTCCGCCCCCCCGTCCCCCAGCAAGCTGGCCCTAGTGGCGCGATCTATGCCTCCGCTACGCGATCTGCTGCACGGGGGTCCCGGCCGGGCGCGGTGCGGCTGGTGGCGGCCGCTGGCCGCACCAAGGCGGCGCTCCCGCCAGTACAACCCACAGTTGCGGCCCTGTGGGCCCTCCTCCTTCAACGACGTTGGTGCAGCCGCTCCGCCTCTACCAAGATGAGTCCCGGGACATGATCCGGGAATGGGGCATCACCCAAATCACGCCGGGACGACACCCGGCTGAATGGAAGCGACCCTCCCAAGAGGGAGCCCTACTATGCGTGGCGTTGGTGGGCTGCACGGTCCACGAGGACCACCTCGCGCCTCCGGCCGCACATGATGGCGTCCAGCAGGTCACAACGCTGGTACACGTCCAGGGGGGCAGCAAAGGGGCCTTCACGGTGGCGACTCTGCTGCAGGCTCTCCGCCGCTCGAAGACCAGTCTTGCGGTGCCAGGCACGTCCCTGCAGGGCGTGGTTCGGACCGAGCGCCAACCCTGGGAGACGGCCGACCAAGAGGTGATGGACCCTGCTCTGCCTGGGCATATTCTGCAACTCGTATGGGAGCGTCTCCGGAAGATGACGAGCGGGTGGCCGCTGAGCTCCCGGACATAGATCCCGCACCGCTGGACCCCCTGCGGTCCACAGTCCGGTTCGTCTGCGTTCTGGGCCCGGCGGTCCTAGCGGATGCCGACATACGCCGGCTCCACGTGGGAGCCTTCGGCAAGGACCACACTTGGCGGCATCTCAGGCTGCTAATGGGGGCGGCCCTGCCCCACCCCCCGCCCATGCAAACGCCAGTCCGGGGGTCGAAGGTCGAGGTCTCAGCGGATCTCCCGTCGGCGGTGGCGCGCCCGTGCCTCATTAAACAATGACAAGGCAAACAGGAAGGGGAAGGTTGAGATGAAGTGTGTTGCTGCCATCCATTTCATGCGGAACAGGGGTTGGGAGAAGGTAATGGATGCTTGCCTACAACACACCAGTGTGAGGCAGCATCAAGTAGGAGGAAAAAGTTGGGAGTCAGTGTGCGAAACATGGTGGGAGAATTTTGCAAGCATGTGTGTATTCGCTTGGCGTTCCGCATGGTTCTCCGGGGCCGACTTGGGGCGGCTCCGGAGCCATAGCATAGCCATGGGCGCTGTCCACAATGAGCTCCAGTGTGGCAAACTTCTGTGGACGCATCTTTGGATTGACCACATGTATTATTTTGCAAAGAAGTGGAGAATCTTGTCAAAGTTCTCCTGCTTTGCCATGGAGGGAAGTCACCGGAGGCGGAAGCGCATGTTGCGCAACAGCGGGGGCCTAAGCCTCCTCCGGGGGAGACTACGGGTGCAAGTGGTTGTGGACCACCACACCATTGATGATAGCCTTTGGTTGCATGGGTGGGATGCGACCAAAAGGGCACAAAATGGGCAAGGGCCCATAAGTGTACAATGGTATGCAAGCCGTGCAAGAAGACGGCTTCTAACCGACATGCAGTACCTGAAGACTCTAGAGCGGTGGTTCCGGTGTCGTAAGAAACGGACATGACAACACAACACGGACTTAGACCATTGTTGCATGTGGCCACGGTGCATGCAGGGGTGCATTGGAGGGCGTACCTTGGGTGTTAGGACAAATGAGGAGGTGCACACCGGTAAACTTTGTATAAATTCTGGTAAATTCACGTGAAATTCGTGCGAATTTCGAACGAATTCACGTGAATTCACGCCTACGAATCGGCTACAGGCTTGCCGGGTTTTGGCACCTCTCGTTTTTAGCGCGGTTTGGGCATGGTGGATGCTTCTGTGGCGGGACCTTCACTTGATGATGCGTAATGAAGTTGGGGGAAGAATTTTACCCCCTCAAATCCCTCAGAACGAACCAAAATATGGCGTTTCCCCCCGAAAACCTCGAGTTTTGGGTCGATTCACGCGAATATTCACGCCCCATTCAAACGGCCACTTATCCCCTGTTCACGAAGGGTACACATTGGTTGTTGCCTTGCAATAGGAATCCATTGGGATGCCACACCATGTTTTGTATTGAGGTCTCATGCATTCATTCTAGGAGTTGACATTGCATTTTTCATTCATGCCTGTGTAATTTGTTTTCTTCATGGTGTGTGACTCAATATTGGTGGTGCCCATGATTTTGTGGTCAAGACGGACTTGATGTCTTCTCTCCCCAGGGTAGATTTGGTGCTTTTCCTCAATCTCCTTCTCCTCAATTCTCCTCAAGAGGTAGATTGAGCATTCCATGTGCCATGTGACTGTTGTCTTTGATCCTTTGAGACTCTTGGGCTCACTGGCGTTGTTCAAGTGCCGGTGGCTTGGGAGTCATTCAATTAAGTCATGCCGTGGTGTTGCCATGTTATGATTAGACTCAAGGATAGGCATTGAACGAGCTTTTGTGACTCTCTCTCCAAGTGCACGCATGCTCTCTTGGGTCAAGACCAGCTGAGACTCTCTCCCCATGCATGCTCTCTTTTAACACGGACAGGTCAGTCTCGCTGAAAGGGTTTGGTTGGGGAATATGTCTCCTAGGGCATGGTTGGGTGACTTTTTCTCCACGCATGTACGTCAACCCGTTTTCTGACGCGCATGCTAGCGCCTGGGCCAGAAGAAAATTGAAACTTAAGTCAAACACGACGAAACATGTTCTGAATAGTTGAAAATAAAACTAAGCACCATAAAACACGCTTAGGTCAAAAAGTGCGCGGCGAAACGCGTAAAATCGCGACGAAAGAGCCCCGTAAGCGCCGTAACATCGTGACAATAATGACGGTGTGTCAATCGTTTCATAACTCGACATATAGTTAAAGCAAAGCGCTTCGCGAGCTGCGCATGAATTCAAAAATCTTAAAACACCCTAAAACAACGTTGTCACACCGCCTCCTTCTTGCCCTTTTGTTTCTCCATTTACCTCCCTTCTCCACCTTGTTCCGGTTGCTCTCCTTGCTCCTTAGTTCAGGCGGTGGCCCTGGGTGAAATGGGGTTAATCCGTTGCAAATCAACAACTTCAAGAACACCAACACCTTCACCAACACCAAGTGGAGACCATGAAGGAAGACAAATGGAGCCGACCAACGAGAACAGCCGGCAACACGTAAATTGAACCAATACCCATGGTCTTGCCGCTCGCCTGTGTGTCGCCTGATTGGTTGTGTTTAATTTCATTTTGTTTGAAAAACGCAGAAGTACAAACAAAACAAGGAAAAAACAAAAAACAAAGACGGGACGGCACCAGGTGGCAGGGTGGGAGGACAGAGACAAACCCACAACACCGCACGACGCCGCAATAAGACCACCCAATAACAACACACCACGGCACCACAATACGACAAAAACCCACAGAGCACCACACCGCAACACACAAGGGCCACAAAGACTGCCCCCAACAGACACGGGAAAACCAGTGACAAAACACACCAAAGGCCACCAGGGCACAAGGACAGCCACCACGGCACAACAACCAAGGCACCGCATAGCGGCCAGACAAAGAGAACCACACACAACAGCCGAAACCAGCAGGAACCAACACAACACGGCACAACAGAGACAACATGGCGCGCCAAAGCACAACACCGTACCAAACGTCACAACACAAGAGACAAACCAGCACACTACAACACAACACAACACAACACCGCATAGTTCCAAAGACCACGACAGGATAAAACCCTTGTTTGTACTCAAACAATTGTTTGCCTTTTCATTCTCAGGTAGTGTTTTGTCCGTTTTTGTTTTTTTGTGTGGTGTGTCTGCGTGTGAGCACCAAGGAGGATGGGAGACTCGGACGACGGGGGATCGGCGGACGTGCAGAGAATGGCAGCAGTCATGAGGGAGCAGGCGGAGGAGATCGAGCGCTTGCGGATGGAGCTGCAACGGACCAGCATCAGGCAGAAGGAGAGCATCCCGGAGCTGACGCCGGGAGCTTTGGACGAGTTCGTCCAAGGAGAGCGGGTGGCGCAATGGATGCGCCTGTGTGTGGGAGCCCTTAAAGAATACCTGGAGCAAGCAGGCCTCCCTCTGCAGCGTCCGCAGAATCATGAAGGGGCTAATGAGCAGGGGGCTGCCCCCCCCCCCCTCCGAGATCATGTCTTGGCGTACCGGGTCTGGGAAGTGCTCTGCAAGTCGCCCACTGGCCTCCAACACCGGCTTCGATGGGTTTGCAGGGCGGATCACCGGGAAGTCCGCCCACCACGGGCGGTGTTCAGCTCCAATGGGGACACCGGAAGTGCCAGTGCCGCGCCGGCAAGGCCGCTCCCTTCTGCGTGCACCTTGTGCAATTGGCCGACGGCTCCGATTCCACCGGGATCCATTCCCCCGCGCGTGTTTGCCAGCTCAGAACTCCTCCGACCTCTGTGAACCTCACATTCTTCCAGTGGAAGTCGGTGCCCAGGGCGCCCCTGGCTTCCTCCAGCGAGGCATACGGCGATCTGCCCTTAGGCTCCTGGCCCGCTCTGGTATTGTACCTCGTCATGTACGCCGTCCGCGCAGCGGGAGGGGAGGCACGCTCCTTCCGCTGGATCTGGTCGCATTGGTGCATGTTGGGGACCGAGGACGAACCTAGCGGTACTGATGCTTGGGCCGCCCGATCGTGGCGGGCTGCGACCCGCAGAGCGTATGCGCAGAAGCTGGCCAAGATCGCGAGTTCCAGGAGGCCTCTGGAGAGGCGTTGTTGGCTTGGGTACTGGCAAAATTCTTGGCGGCCAGAGCGGAGGCAGGAGAGAGGCAGTCCACATTGCGAGGGTATAATGCGGCAGTGCGGGCCGCTGAGGACCTCGGCTGGATTGGGCCGATGGTACAGCAACTGCACAAGCGGATTGCCCAAGCTGCATCTAAAGTGGGTCTGCAACCCTACCTGCCCCCGGAGGGTTTGTGCGTCCTCGTCGAGAAAGCTGAGAATCAGCCTGGTGCATTGCCTATGGCTTGCGTGGCAGTGCTTAGCTGGGTTCTTTGGCTACGGGTTGGCGAGGTGTCTGGGCTCCGCATGGGGGATGTATCAGTCCCCCTATGGCTACGGTTCTGGAACTCCAAAACTGGTGAAGAGGGCTGGCAGTCTCCGCCTATCTCGCCCTAGACAGATGGCTATCGAGAGGCCCTGCTTCGCTGGGCAGAGGCCAAGGGCATGCGGCCCAATGACCACTTGTTTTCTCGAGGAAGTGCGCGGCTGGAGCACATGTTCCTGGAAGTCCTGGGCCCTACGCCTTGGAGGCACTGCCGTTGGAATGCTTTGCGGAGGGGTGGCAGCGCTGCATGTTACGCTCGCCACCCCCAGATGCAGTTCTTCCTCTGGTGGGGCCGCTAGCGCAGCGTCGGGACCGCTCTGCGGTATGCAACAGCGTTCCAGCACACGGCAGTCGTGGGCCCTCTACGATAGCCTACGGAGCCAGGACCGGGGGGGGCAATAGGGGTTCTCACCCACCTGGAGGTCTGGGCCCCCAATATGTTCCCAGCGGAGGCTGAGCCCCTTCCGGCGGCGGCGTTCCACCCCCCAGCTTGGCCAGAGGACCTGTTGGACCCCCCCCCCCCCCAGCTGCACCCAAGCCCGTGGGGGGGGGGGACTTTCAGGGCGAGCTCGAACCGCGGGACCCCCCTCGGCAGCCTCCGGCCTCGTTGTTTCCCCCCCGACCCCCCCCCGGATCCAGGGGAGTGGGTGGAGCCTTTGTTACGGTCAACTCCCGTGACGGCTCCGGGTTTGAGGATGGGGGGGGGGTCAGTCGGAGCGGTGTTGAGGAGCAGGGGTCCGCTTTTGCCCTCGGGTCCTGGGTCGGAACCTCTACACCCCGCTCCAAGTTCCAGGGACGCCGGCGTCAGGGGGGCCACATGGGGCGACAGCTGGACGCACGCCCGGTTCTCCAGGCGCGACGAGGGCCCTGTGGAATGGTGGGCGGTCCCCTCCGTCTACAGAC
The DNA here is from genome assembly GCA_964036045.1 of Eutreptiella sp. 'Long Island Sound 2002'. Taxonomy (NCBI): domain Eukaryota; phylum Euglenozoa; class Euglenophyceae; order Eutreptiales; family Eutreptiaceae; genus Eutreptiella; species Eutreptiella sp. 'Long Island Sound 2002'. Next base: position 96,978,792 of record OZ038379.1, on the reverse strand, counting down.
GCGCACGGTTCGCATGTCGCTGGCGCTGGGTCCTTCAACGGCGAGGGGAGGGACTCATGCCGACAGGAGCAGTGTGGCTGGGGCCATTGGAGTGGCCTGAGCCGGTGCCCAGGCTGCAGCGCCAGCGAAGCGTCGGCGTATTGGCCCGAAGGTCGCGGCGGCGACGGGCCCGCCGCCCCCCAGCCTGGCTGACCTTGCGCAGCTGGCTGCCAGGTCCGGAGGACTTGTTCGATCCCCCCCGTGACCCTATCACGCAATCCGAGTTGTGGGATGGGGGGGGGTGTGGGGATTCGGACGACCCTCTGTTTCTCGAGTTCCTTCGTGCCTGCACCCCCCACCTGGGATGGCTGTCGGCTGAGCTGCGCGTTACCCCACGGGTGCTTGTTAAACGGCTTACCTTGTTTGTGGATCGTGTCTTCGACACAGCCGACGCCTTCCGCCTGCCTACGGCAGCCCACAACCTCGTTAAGGCAGTCAAGAGCCTGAGACGGGAGGACTGCCCTTGGTGCGCGTTTGAAACCCAATGTTGTTCCGGCCAAATTGTTCCAGTGTTCTAGGCTATCCGGCCGGAACAAAAAAAGTTCAAAATTTATTTACCCCCCAACCAAGCCTACCCATACATGGTGGCAAAATATGTTGTTTGCTAGCCTTGGGGGTCCCCGGTGGTATGCTCATATTTGTCGCCCGGCGCGTTGCCACGTGAAAAAAACTTGTTTTCAAAAACAGTTTTTGTTAGAACACCATTGGAACACCGCTGGAACAAGTTATTGGAACGTCGCCGGAACAAGCACTCTACAACAAGAGCAAAGCACAAGGAAGGGTCAAATGGTAACATACATTGTTGTGTAGGGTGCCCCCGGGGGCCCATCGGGTTAGTCTCTTGTTCTCACCTAAAAGCCTTGCGTGGTCGGGGGACCGGCGGGCGCCCCCGAACTCTTGTCACCCGCCCCACTATCCCCCCCATCTCCCTCACCGACCACCACCCCTTCACCCACCACCCCTTCACCCACCACCCCTTCACCCTCCACCCCTTCTCCCACCACCCCTTCACCCTCCACCCCTTCGACCTCCATCCTTTCCCCCTCCACCCCTTCGACCTCTTCCCCGACGCCCCCATCCCGGTTAGCCCCGGTAGCACCCAAACCTGCCCCCGGTCCATCCCCTTCGTCTCCCCCGTCCCCGTCCCCGTCGTTGCTCTCGTCCCCCTCCTCGTCCGCGTCCGCGTCGTCCTCCTTGTCCTCCTCCTCGGCCGCCATCATCTTGGCGAGGAACTTCTTCGCCTGCGTCTTGGTTTTGCAAACCGACGCTCTCGGGATGGCGAAGAGTTCGGGGTCTTTGGGGAAGGCGATCCACGTCTCCCCAACCCCGGGGGGGCCACCCGCGGCAAGGGCCTCTTTGCCCTGCTCGATCCCCCACTGCCCATTGTCCCGAAAAACTACATCCACTTGCTCCCCTGCTTTGTATTTGCACCCCCCCCCCCCTCTTGCCTTTGGCTTGGCCTTGGGTTGGGGTTGGGGGGTTGGGCCTTGGGTTGGGGGGGCGCAGCTCTCTTGGGACCCTTGCGAGGGGGTTTGGTGGGCTCCTTGGCTGGGGGGCGGGGCTGGGGCTCCTCGAACGCCGAGGAGTCGGTGGTGGACCCCGAGGAGGAGTCCGTTGAGGAGTCGTTGGACGACTCCTCGCTGGAGGACTCCCTCGGGAGCCTCTTCCTTTTTTGGGGGGCTGGTTTGGGGGCGCTCTTGGGTTCCCGCTTGGGGGGGCGTTGGGGTTTGGGCTTGGGTGTGGGTGCTGTTTTGGGGGCTGGGTGGGGGTTCGGGGGTTGGGGTTGCACGGGCGGTGCACACGCGGGCGGGGGGGGGGGGGGGGGGGCTCTGTGGCCACTTGTTGGCAGTGCGGCGGCGCTGGGGACATGTCGCCAATGCTGCCCCACCCCCTTGATGCGCGTCGCGAGAATGCTGCCGCGGGCTGCCACGTAGTCCATCATAGCCGTGAGGAACTCGAGCACGGCGACGGGTTGCAAGTGCAACTGCTGAAGCAACGTACCCAAATAGATGGGCCGGGGATCGCTTCCTGGCCAACGAAGGATCACCAGAACGGCGTGCGGGTCCGAAGGGTTGACCTGGATGTCCTCCACCTACATGGAGGATAGCCAGGATGAGTGTTCCAGCGACGTTCCAATAAGCTGTTCCGGCGACGTTCAAAAGACTTTTCAAACGTTTTTTGGTGACAGATTGGACCGTCGATAGAACAAACTGTTTGGAACGTCGCCGGAACAATGCACCGGCACGCCAACTAGGTGCATTTTTGGGCCCTATTGGCCATGTGGACATGCTTACGGGGGGGGCATACCCGCACGCGCGTGTCCACGTTCTCCTTGATCGCCGCCAACGCTTGCCGCAATTGCGAGGTCGGCGTGCGCTCACGTTCCGCTAGCACTGCCCGAACGGCAGATTGTTGGTGCCGCTGCGCGTCGTCCTCGCACTTGACGCGTAGGGCGCCAAGCCACGACAGCGTTTGGCCAACGACGAAGCCATGGTATTTGCCTTCGTCCTCGACCACATAGATGCCGTCGCGGAGGATTCGGGTCCAATTGGCCCGAAAGAGGCCGGTGTCCTTACGGGGAGTCGCCCTCACCTCGCCAAGGCCGTGGTCGGCCCAACGCTCAAGAATGAGGTGCCAATGGAAACTCCCCGCGCTGACAGAGGCCGCGATTAGAAATTTGCCCCCCTGCGCCTTGCTGGGGAGCCAGTCGTTGGGGAGGGGTGCCGTGCGCCCTGACACCGGCCCCCCCACCCAGGACACCGGGACCCCCCCTGGCGCGGACCCCTCCTCCCGGCGCCAGCGGCAATCACGCTGCTCCTTGCAGTGCAGTTGCTTGTGCAGGAAGCGCTGCAGTAGCCAACGGAGCGTGTAAATGGTGGGCTGGGGGGCTCGTAGGACACAGGCGTCCAGGGGGGGGGGTTGGGGCGTACCATCTTCCTTGTCCAGGGAAAATTGGCAGCTTTTGCTGCCAGGGATGAGCCAACTCGGTTGCGCATCCAATCCGTAATGCGCAAGACGCCGCCGGCGTCATCCCCCTTCGCTCCCCATCCCCCTCCCCCTCCCCATCCCCATCCCCATCCCCCTCCTCCTCCCCCCCTCTTCTTCCTCTCTCTTAACCCCCGGGTTAGCCCTCCGCTCTTCATCCTTCTCATCCACCACCACCTCACCGAGCTCCACAATGTCATCGTCGTTGACACCCCCTTCCTGTTTCACCTGCACCCCCCCACCCATGCACTGCAACTCCCTTTCAAGGACCCCCACCGCCTTCTGCGCCTCCCTTACCCGCCGGTTCCCCTCGAGAACCCTCTTGCCCGCGTGCCCCCCCCCGGTGATGTCTCCACGCCGCCGGCACTCCGCCAATTTCGCAGACCATTTTTTCACCTGGCGGCAGAGGCTTTCAACATTGCCCCTCGCCTCTTGCAGCTCCCCCAAAACCACGGCGTGCTCCCGAACCCCCCCCCCCCCGTTACTCATGAGCTCCCAGTGGAGGGCTCGGGCAACTGGGGGCGATGCGCTTGGAGAGGCGCGGCTGGCGCGGCCCCTTGTGGGGCAAGCCGTGGCGGCTCCAGTGGCCGGTGAGCAGGGGTTGCCCATGGAGGATGTTTGGCAGCGCCCTCAGGTGGGGGAGGGGCTGGCGAAGCCAGCGCAGAGCTGCTGCGTGGCTCGGAGCGCGTGGCCCCCTGTGCCCCCAGTGGGGCTGGCGGGGGTGGTGCAGCCAGTGCTGCGCCCAGGGCCTCGGTCTCGGTCATCCCGTTCTGCAGACAAGGACGCCGGAGAGAGGTCAACCCTACCCAGACACCTTGTTCCGGCGACGTTCCAACAACCTGTTCCGGCGACGTTCTAGCGACGTTCCAGTGGCCGCCGGAACGTCGCCAGAACGTTGCCGGAACAGGTTGTTGGAACGTCGCCGGAACAGTGGAAAATAGGCACAGTTCCGCGCGCGCACAGGGCGCACTGCATGCACTACGGCCCCGTGGGGGGGGGGGACATCCACTACAAAGAATCCTAGGCCCTTTATGGGCATGTGGCACGAATAAACACTGGGGGTTCTTGGGTTTTCCCCTTCCCCTGAACAACACAGATTCCTAGCCCCTTTATGGGCATGGGGCACGAATAAACACTGGGGGTTCTTGGGTTTTCCCCTTCCCCTGAACAACACAGATTCCTAGCCCCTTTATGGGCATGGGGCACGAATAATCACTGGGGGTTCTTGGGTTTTCCCCTTCCCCTGAACAACAAAGATTCCTAGCCCCTTTATGGGCATGGGGCACGAATAAACACTGGGGGTTCTTGGGTTAGCCCCTTCCCCTCAACAACAAAGATTCCTAGCCCCTTTATGGGCATGGGGCAGGAATAATCACTGGGGGTTCTTGGGTTTTCCCCTTCCCCTCAACAACAAAGATTCCTAGCCCCTTTATGGGCATGGGGCACGAATAATCACTGGGGGTTCTTGGGTTTTCCCCTTCCCCTCGACAACAAATCATCAAATTCCTAAAGAGCAAAGAGCAAAAGGGACACAGGGGGGAGCGGGGGGAGCAGGGCAGGCAGGGACACACAAACCCAACGCAACGATTTCCACTGCGCGCAAAGCGCGCCAAAGCATACACCCAAACCCAAACCCAAACCTAGGCCCAAACCAAACCCCGCACCCGAACCCAAACCCAAGCCCTAGCCCAAACCCAAGCCCAAACCCACACCCAAGCCCAAACCCACACCGAGGCCCAAGCCCAAACCCAAGCCCAAACCCCCACCCAAGCCCAAACCCGCAAACCTGAATATTCTTGGTGGCCTTCAGAAGCGCCAACATCATTTGCATCATATCTGCGCTGACGGGCGCGAGTAGCAGAAGAAAGAAGAGAGCTAAGGAACGGGGGTGGTGCAGAGGGGGTGGTCTCTAGTGCAGCCCTGGGAACACAAGGCACATGTCAAACAGCATCATGTTGGTCGAGTTGAATGTGAAAGTACAAGAAAACCCATTGCAACACTTGCCGCAGGGCGTCAGCGTCTGAATCAATGGATGCCTGCGAGCGACCGCAGCTGGCGGTCCCAGTAGCCGTTTGCCGGCCACCGCCCCGGGCACTGTGTTCGTTGAAAGCCTGCTTCAGGAAGCGGTTAAGGCTTTCGACAATGTCATTGGAGTACATTACCAATCCGAACGGCCAAATGTCGTCCAATACGCGATCCGCATCCTCCTCCAAGAACAGGAGGTAATGGGACGCGGACCTAGGAGCACAATGCTCCCGGAAGGCAGCTGCCGCTTCCCGGCATTGGGGACGCGTACCCACCTGATAGGTGTGGTACAGGTCCTTCAAAAGCTTTGCCATCCCCATCAGAGCCCTATAGAGGGGCTCCTCGGGCCCAACCGACAGCAACAATGCAACATCGGGCCAAGCCGCAAACAGGCGTGACGTCTCCTCACCATCCGGGGAACAAGCCTTGCCTAGGCGGCACCCAGTGCGATGCTCATGCAATACCGCGTGAATCGCCGCACGGGACATCTCATCGCCCCCGGCTAGCCGCTCTGCCGCCAACCGCTCAATGTTGGTCATTTGCAACCGGCCCATCGCCATGCAACAGTGCAGAATGCACATGACAACGCGGCACCGGGCAATGACCACCACTGGTTCCACGGAAAAACCTGCGGCCTTCAGCGATGGTGTGCCCAACAAGAAGGACGTCCGCTGTGCGTGGTCCGACTCGGTGGTCCGGACCACGTCTTTGCCCCGCCACACAGCGGCGTCGGAGTCCCAAATCCCCTCGTTGTATAGTGACCGCACTTTTGGGGCCGGTGTGATCCCGATAATGCGGCGCACCCACGGGGGATCACCACCGAGCCAAGCATCGGCCGCTTCCTCATGGGAATTGAAGACCACCCGGTGGGTGTCCACGACCTCCTGGATGGCCTAAGAAAAAAACATCAATTTTGTTGGAACCAAATTGTTCCGGTGGCGGTTCCAACGAAACACTTGAACGTCGCCGGAACGTAGCCAGAACAAGTTATCGGAACGTCGCCGGACCAACACGGTGTGTGCGCGGCACACCTTAATATTGTCTTCCCAAAGGGTTGCTAGGGTCGCCATCGCTTTGTCCCTGCAGATTGCGAGGCCGATGACCCACACACAGGCGGGAATTCGTCCCCAAAGGCCCATGTTGGCGATGGACACAGACGATTGGGACCACTCCCCGCCTGCGCGGGGGTAGTCATCCCCCCTGACAATGAAAGTCAGGGGGAACGACCAATCGATCATGCGGCACAACGGGGGTTGGCTAGCAATGTAGCGCAGCCATGATGCCCACGGCCAACTGATGCCCGTGGCCTTGGGATCCGAAGTCCTCACCGCGGGGGCCTGCTCCAAGGGGGCCAGTAGATCTTGCCAGCGCTGCTGGAAAGCCCTCTCAGGGCAAATCGGACGGGCGAATGGAAGGCCCGTGGTCGCGGTGTACTTCAGCCCCCGGAGGGTGTACACTTCCGAGAGCGTGCGCCAAGCGGATTTGGGCGCACGCAGGTTGAGGATGAGCTCGCAACACTCATCCGGGGGGAGCACCTCGGAGGCGTACTTGGCGGGTGCCCCCTGCTGTATCTCTCGTACACAGCTTGGTTGGGCCAAGCGCACGGCCACCGCAAATTGGCGGCGGGCGTTTGGAGAGGAGATGGCCCATTCCGCTATGAGCTCCCCAACAAGATCCCCGTCCCGGAGGCTAACAGCACTAGCCGAATGGACGAGGTTGCGATCTAGGCATGATGAAGCTACAACAATGAACTACGAAGCGAAATTTGGCAATGCATACCTCTAGGGGAAGATGCCCGTAGACCCACCGAGCATTCAGGCAAGGAACAAATACCAAAATGGAACCCTAGGCATGGCCACAATGCACAAATCAAACGGGAGAATGGGGACGCCAACGTTGAAAAGTCATACAACGCTGCGCCTGAACTACAAGAAACAGCAGGCTTGCAAATGGATACGAAAAGTTCGAAATGTGTACACCTAGTGGAAGGCGGCAGCAACGGCTCACAATATGTCAGCATGGCCCTGAGGGGAAAGACAAGCCTTGGACGCCTTATACATACAAGAAAGAGACAAAAAACATCATTTACGAACTTGGAAACTCATGGTGATGGATCTGGTTATCTGGCCTGCGACACTTGTTCCAGTGGTGTTCCCAACGAGATTGTTCCGGCGGGAATTGTTCCCGTTGGGAATCTTCTAGTCGGGAACTTCATTGGGTTTCAAACGCGTACCAAGGGTGGAGAGGTCTCCTGCACGTCACCACCTCCCCTACCCCCAAGGCTGGTAAGGTGAACCCGGATATCCTGCTGAATGGCTTGGGTCCGGTGGGCAGCCACGTCATCCCGGAGGATATTTGGGAGCAGGCGGTGCCGTCGGGTTTCCATGGGCAGGGTTTGCGGGACTTCGATGGGGAGACCCCCTGTGTCGACGGTCGGGGTAACGCCAGGCCGGGGGCCCCCCCTTGGGTTTCGGATGAGGTCACCAAGTTTGTTGGGGTGCCGAAACGCCAGTGGCTGCTGTATGGTTTGTCTGAGGATCTGCCCCCGACATGTTGGCCCTTCATCATTCCCAAAACCTCCGAAAAGGTTTCTTTGATACTCAGTTGCGTTAAGCAGAATGGGTTGGATGGGTGCATCCCCCTGAGATTCTCGCTTCGGTCATGGGAGCAGTTAAGCAAACTGCTGGTCACGTTCTAACCGGGGGTGCCTTTGTATGGCACCTATATTGATTTAAAGAATGTCTTTTGGAGTTTTGTGCTCCCGGCATCGGCGCGCACGGTTTTTTGCCTGCGCCTAGGGCCCAGTGGGAGGGTGGTGGGGCTGGGCAGACTGCCTTTTGGCTGGAAATACAGTCCCTTCATCTGCCAGCAAACGCTGGCACAGATCGTGGGACGGGTGCTGCCCCCCCGATGTCCTCCTAGTGCATTACCCGGATGATTTTCTTTTGATTCATCATGATAGGGAATATCTCAGGGGTAGCACGGGTGATGCAGTCCTTGCCCTCGGGCGAGAGGGATTCATTGTCAGTCCAAAGAGTGTCCTGGAACCGGCCACGCAGTTGGTTGTTTTGGACAAGTGGCTGGACCTCCTGGTTTGGATGGTGTGGTCGCATGAGGTGGCCCACCTACAGATGTTGGTGACCTGGCTCCGGTTGGAGGTATGGCGGTCCCAGAAGAGGCTCATGCAGTCGTTTTTGGGGTTCCTGCATTCGCAGGTTCGGCCTCGGGGTGTGGCGTGCCCCTTCGCGGCAGGGGCCTATTGTTGGCTCCGGGAGGAGGGGGGGGGGGGGGGGCACAGTCCGGTGGCGGTTCTGGATTCCTTGGTGGCGTCGCAGACAGTCGCAGCTGAGCCCTGGCGTGCTCCAGTGGCCCGGATCCAAACCATGTGTATGGAGCTGGGGCTTCAGCGGGCTGCCCCTGTCCTCCTGCGACGGTGGTGGAAGGGGCCTGGGCTAGTGCTTTTTGTGGATGGCGCCCATGATGGGCCCTCGTGGAGGATGGGGGGTTTCTCGGAGTTCTTGGGGGTGCGGTCCTACATCGCACGCCGGTTGCGGGCACAGAGCCAGCAGCTTGTTGAGCTGCAATCCCTCTTCTGGGGAGTCCGGTTGGCGGTGGCACTGGGGTATGCGACTATTACCTTGGTGAGTGATTCGGAGGTGGCTATTGCCCAGTTTTTGCAGGTGAGGGCCAAGAGTGTCCTTGGTGCCCAACAGACGGTCTTGCGTGGGCTGGCACGCAGCCTGGTTTGTTCCGGTCTCGCGGTGCGGGTTCTGTGGGTGCCGTCGGTTTTCCAGCCCGCGGACCCGATGTCCAGGCTCCAGGGGGACTTTGGAGGGGATCGTGTCAGGGCTGAGCGTACGGCCTAGCTTGTGTATGAGCAGTTACTGCGACAGCCTGAGAAGGTTGAGTTCCGCGGGGTCGTGTGTTTGTGCCAGGGCAATGAGACGGGGGCGGAATAGTGGTTCTTGCGTGATTTGATGGGCAGGCGCCGGGGGGGGGGGTGGGTTTGGTTTGAGCGTGAAGTGACCCCTGTGGCGGTTTCGGTAGTGCGGGAGCGTGCTGTATATTTTGAGTGGCAGGTACTGTGTATCATCGGTATAGTACAATGGTATCATCTGCGGCCCCGACGGCGGGGGGCGGGGGTTCGATGCCCGGAGCGGGGTGGCTTGTGGCGGCCCGCTATGGGTAGTTCTTGTGTTGTGACGATGGATACTTGGGTACCATCTTGGAGGATTATTTGTTGTTGGGGTCTGTGATGGGATAGGAGCATACCTGAAAGTGCACGGGGGCCCGGCCCCGCAGTGCGCTGCGTCTTCGCGGCTCGTGGAGGCGACAACGCAAGCCGCCCGATGAGCGTGTTGATGTTGGTGTCGGGCTGGGGAGTGGTTCGGTTGCCCTCCCATGGTTTGCCGGTTACCTGCAGCTGCTGGTTTTGGTGGGGTTTCTCACCCCATTGATAGCGTAGCATACTGGAGGTGCACGGGGGTCTCGTCACGCGGGGCGTAGGTTCGATGCCCGCCATGGAGGCGACGGAGGAGGCGGCCCCATTGTCTTTGGGTTTGCTTTTAGTTACCAGGCCTCTTTTGGTCTTTGGGCCCGCCTGATTGCGGGGAGTGGGGGGGGGGGGGTGTTCCCTTCCCTTGGTGGTTTTGTGCTTGTTTGGGGCGTTTCATGCAGCCCCGTGTTTGGCGTGCCTCTGAGAGTGTGCACCACCTCGGCGCCACCCAGCCTGAGTTACATGATTTGTCCTGTTTTGGTGCAGTGTGTTCCTACCCCCTTGCCAAACAGCACCACGCAAACACCGCAGCATGGCGCATCACCGCGCGGCACCGCGTCAAACAGCCCAACGGACCACGACATCGCACAGCATGAAAGAAGACAACACAGCACAAAACACCGCACTGCAACACGAGGCAAAACGCACAAGCACGGCGCAACGCAACGCAGCGCAACACCACACCGAACAATACGACGTCAGCACCACGCAACACCTCACGCACAGCACGACAGGACACAGGGCACCGCACAACACCAAGAGTAGCAGCTGGGGGGGGCGGGGGGGCGGAGTAGCCGCACACAACGCAAATAGCACAACACATCAGGGCGCAGCGGCACACCAAACAGCCACACCAAACGACCACACTGCAACACATGGCACCGAAGAAAACGGCGCAGCAGGCAACCAAGCACGACAGCACAAGACATCACAAACACCACAGCAAGACGCAACACACCACCGCACCGAACAACAAGACACAAGCCCACCGCAGCACACCCCCGCACGCAAGACACCACACAACAAGGCACAACACGACAGGACACCGGGCGCCGCAAAACACCAAGGGCGGCGCCCTGGGGGGGGGGGGGCAAACAAAAAACAACACAAGGCGAACGGCATAACTCCACACGGCGCAGCGCCGCACCACACAACACAGCCCATGACGGCAGCACACAACACCAAAGGAAACAACACAACACACAACAACGCACTGAGTACTCCCCAGCTCACGGGCTGGGTGCCGGGTGCGAAGCCCCCGACAACAGGGCCCGGGCACTGCCAATAGGCGGTGTACTAACAGTGTCGGGTGCCCGCACGTCCCAGTGCCAAGCACCATCCCCAGGGACCCCGCGGCCCCTAGTACCGGCCGCCTTGGCCCTGGGAACGGTCAGCGACCCTCCGTAGAGGACGGCTGACCAAGCCTCCCCCTCCTCTCTTCCCCTACGCGCCCGCCCACGCACCAGCCCACGCAGGAGCCCGGACATGCGCCCCCCCCGCGCCTTTGCCCCACCCACAGGGCCCTCTGCCCCAACTCCATCCCACACACCCCCATGCAGCTCTCGGTGCCCCCCATGCACTACCTCCCGCAGCCACTCCGTGCCGCCTCCCCTGCCCACTGCCCCCCCCCCCCCCCACCCCCTTCTCCTGCCCTTGCCCCTCTCACAGGCTGGCAGCGCCCGTGCGGCGCGCCTCCAGGGCCCCGCATCGGCGGCCGGCCGCGTGAACAACTGGGCCCGGGTGCGCCGACGAGGAGGCTCCAATGCGGGGTCTTCATGGCAAGCGTCCAGGTGTGCAGGTGGAAAGGGCCCTGGAGGGTGCATGTGAGGGGCCCCCGCCTTAGCGGAGGCGCGTTGCCTGGGAGGAGAGGATGGCCAGTGGCGCGGACATGCGCGGGGGGCCCCAACAACGACCCCCCGCCCTGCAACATGTGCGAGAGTATGTGGAGGAATATGAAGCTGGCCTGAGTGGTTGAGGACTGGAGTGGAGCAGGCTTCCATACCAACAGCCGTTGAATATGGGTCAATCGATTGTAAGCCAGATGGCAATGCCCGGAGAAACAGTCCCTGTCCCCGTCCCGTTGGACGCCCCGGTATCGGTATCCAACATCCTTTAGGTACGGTATAAGGCCCCCCGGCCACCACCCCGGCGCCAACACCGGGGAGGGCGTCCGGGAGGGGTAACAGCCCCCGATCCCTCAAAGGCAGCCCCAAAGGTGAGCGCACCACTGGAAGGGGCATGTCTGCGGGGTAAACAAATGCGCTGAGTAATTCCCTAACGTAATGAACAGTGCCTACTGCCGTAACTAATGCTTAACAGGGTAAATGGCCCCCCCCCCCGGGGCCAGTTGAGTGCGCAACCCCCAGAGCCGGACTCAACCGGCCGTACTGAGGCGAGCCCAGAAATGGGTATGGCGGGCCGAACTTTAAGTGCTGGTAGCCACGCCTTAGTACACTCCGTGAGCTCATAAGGCCCACGGGGGCCCCAAACACCGTTACGTTCGGGAGTTAAGCCCCGGCGGTGTTTGGGGTTGTTCTTGGTTAAGAGGACTCACGTTGAGTCCCAGATACTGTTACCCCGGGGTTATGACCCCCGGTACTGCCTGCTTACTTGCCTGCTGCTGCTAAGAGGTAGGAGGGAGTACCCACAGGCCTGGCAAGAAACTCCGAACACCCCCTGGGCTGCGCTCCCCGTCCCCCCCAAGCCGGTGCGCCCGGTTCTCTGAAGAAGATGGCCCCCCCTTGGCCTGGCAGGAGACTCCGAACACCCCCTGGGCAGGACTCCCTGTCCCCCCCAGGCCGGTGCGCCCGGTTCTCTGAAGAAGATGGCCCATCATTGGCTTGGCAGGAGACTCCGAACACCCCCTGGGCAGGACTCCCCGTTCCCCCCGGGCCGGTGCGCCCGGTTCTCTGAAGAAGATGGCCCCCCATTGGCCTGGCAGGAGACTCCGAACACCCCTTGGGCAGGACTCCCCGTCCCCCCCGGGCCGGTGCGCCCGGTTCTTTGAAGAAGATGGCCCATCATTGGCTTGGCAGGAGACTCCGAACACCCCCTGGGCAGGACTCCCCGTTCCCCCCGGGCCGGTGCGCCCGGTTCTCTGAAGAAGATGGCCCCCCATTGGCCTGGCAGGAGACTCCGAACACCCCCTGGGCAGGACTCCCCGCCCCCCCCAGGCCGGTGCGCCCGGTTCTCTGACGAAGATGGCCCCCCCTTGGCCTCGCAGGAGACTCCGAACACCCCCTGGGCAGGACTTCCCGTCCCCCCCGGGCCGGTGCGCCCGGTTCTCTGAAGAAGATGGCCCCCCATTGGCCTGGCACAAGACTCCGAACACCCCCTGGGCAGGACTCCCCGTCCCCCCCGGGCCGGTGCGCCCGGTTCTCTGAAGAAGGTGGCCCCCCATTGGCCTGGCAGGAGACTCCGAACACCCCCTTGGCAGGACTCCCCGTCCCCCCCGGGCCGGTGCGCCCGGTTCTCTGAAGAAGATGGCCCCCCATTGGCCTGGCAGGAGACTCCGAACACCCCCTGGGCAGGACTCCCAGTCCCCCCCGGGCCGGTGCGCCCGGTTCTCTGAAGAAGATGGCCCCCCCTTTGGCCTGGCAGGAGACTCCGAACCCCCCCCTGGGCAGGACTCCCCGTCCCCCCCCGGCCGGTGCGCCCGGTCCTCTGAGGAAGATGGCCCCCCATTGGCGTGGCAGGAGACTCCGAGCACCCCCTGGGCAGGACTCCCCGTCCCCCCCGGGCCGGTGCGCCCGGTTCTCTGAAGGAGATGGCCCCCCCTTGGCCTGGCAGGAGACTCCGAACACCCCCCGGGCAGGACTCCCCGTCCCCCCGGGGCCGGTGCGCCCGGTTCTCTGAAGAAGATGGCCCCCCATTGGCCTGGCAGGAGACTCCGAACACCCCCTGGGCAGGACTCCCCGCCCCCCCCCGGCCGGTGCGCCCGGTTCTCTGACGAAGATGGCCCCCCCTTGGCCTCGCAGGAGACTCCGAACACCCCCTGGGCAGGACTTCCCGTCCCCCCCGGGCCGGTGCGCCCAGTTCTCTGAAGAAGATGGCCCCCCATTGGCCTGGCAGGAGACTCCGAACACCCCCTGGGCAGGACTCCCCGTCCCCCCCGGGCCGGTGCGCCCGGTTCTCTGAAGAAGGTGGCCCCCCATTGGCCTGGCAGGAGACTCCGAACACCCCCTTGGCAGGACTCCCCGTCCCCCCCGGGCCGGTGCGCCCGGTTCTCTGAAGAAGATGGCCCCCCATTGGCCTGGCAGGAGACTCCGAACACCCCCTGGGCAGGACTCCCCGTCCCCCCCGGGCCGGTGCGCCCGGTTCTCTGAAGAAGATGGCCCCCCCTTTGGCGTGGCAGGAGACTCCGAACCCCCCCCTGGGCAGGACTCCCCGTCCCCCCCGGGCCGGTGCGCCCGGTCCTCTAAGGAAGATGGCCCCCCATTGGCGTGGCAGGAGACTCCGAGCACCCCCTGGGCAGGACTCCCCGTCCCCCCCGGGCCGGTGCGCCCGGTTCTCTGAAGGAGATGGCCCCCCCTTGGCCTGGCAGGAGACTCCGAACACCCCCCGGGCAGGACTCCCCGTCCCCCCGGGGCTGGTGCGCCCGGTTCTCTGAAGAAGATGCCCCCCCCTTGGCCTGACAGGAGACTCCGAACACCCCTTGGGCAGGACTCCCCGTCCCCCCCGGGCCGGTGCGCCCGGTTCTCTGAAGAAGATGGCCCCCCCTTGGCCTAGCAGGAGACTCCGAACACCCCCTGGGCAGGACTCCCCGTCCCCCCCGGGCCGGTGCGCCCGGTTCTCTGACGAAGATGGCCCCCATTGACCTGGCAGGAGACTCCGAAAACCCCCTGGGCAGGACTTCCCGTCCCCCCCGGGCCGGTGCGCCCGGTTCTCAGAAGCAGATGGCCCCCCATGGGCCTTACAGGATACTCCGAACACCCCCTGGGCTGGGCTCCCCGTCCCCCCCAGGCCGGTGCGCCCGGTTCTCTGAAGCAGATGGCCCCCCATTGGCCTTACAGGAGACTCCGAACACCCCCTGGGCTGGGCTCCCCGTCCCCCCCAGGCCGGTGCGCCCGGTTCTCTGAAGCAGATGGCCCCCCATTGGCCTTGCAGGAGGCTCCGAACACCCCCTGGGCAGGGCTCCCCGTCCCCCCCAGGCACGTGCGCCCCGTTCTCTGAAGAAGATGGCCCCCCATTGGCCTTGCAGGAGGCTCCGAACACCCCCTGGGCTGGGCTCCCCGTCCCCCCCAGGCCGGTGCGCCCGGTTCTCTGAAGCAGATGGCCCCCCACTGGCCTTACAAGAGACTCCGAACACCCCCTGGGCTGGGCTCCCCGTCCCCCCCGGGCCGGTGCGCCCGGTTCTCTGAAGCGGATGGCCCCCCACTGGCCTTACAAGAGACTCCGAACACCCCTTGGGCTGGGCTCCCCGTCCCCCCCGGGCCGGTGCGCCCGGTTCCCTGAAGCGGATGGCCCCCCATTGGCCTTACAGGATACTCCGAACACCCCCTGGGCTGGGCTCCCCGTCCCCCCCAGGCCGGTGCGCCCGGTTCTCTGAAGCAGATGGCCCCCCATTGGCCTTGCAGGAGACCCTGAACACCCCCTGGGTTGGGCTCCCCGTCCCCCCCAGGCCGGTGCGCCCGGTTCTCTGAAGCAGATGGCCCCCCATTGGCCTTGCAGGAGACTCCGAACACCCCCTGGGTTGCGCTCCCCGTCCCCCCCAAGCCGGTGCGCCCGGTTCTCTGAAGCAGATGGCCCCCCATTGGCCTTACATGAGACTCCGAACACCCCCTGGGCTGGGCTCCCCGTCCCCCCCAGGCCGGTGCGCCCGGCTTTCTGAAGCAGATGGCCCCCCATTGGCCTTGCAGGAGACTCCGAACACCCCCTGGGCTGGGCTCCCCGTCCCCCCCAGGCCGGTGCGCCCGGTTCTCTGAAGAAGATGGCCCCCCATTGGCCTGGCAGGAGGCTCCGAACACCCCCTGGGCAGGACTCCCCGTCCCCCCCGGGCCGGTGCGCCCGGTTCTCTGAAGAAGATGGCCCCCCATTGGCGTGGCAGGAGACTCCGAACACCCCCTGGGCAGGACTCCCCGTCCCCCCCGGGCCGGTGCGCCCGGTTCTCTGAAGAAGATGGCCCCCCATTGGCCTGGCGGGAGGCTCCGAACACCCCCTGGGCAGGACTCCCCGTCCCCCCAAGGCCGGTGCGCCCGGTTCTCAGAAGAAGATGGCCCCCCGTTGGCCTGGCAGGAGACTCCGATCACCCCCTGGGCAGGACTCTCCGTCCCCCCCGGGCCGGTGCGCCCGGTTTTCTAAAGCAGATGGCCCCCCATTGGCCCTGCAGGAGGCTCCGACCACCCCCTAGGCAGGACTCCCCATCCCCCCAGGCCGGTGGGCCCGGTTGTCCATCCCCGCAGGCCCTGCAGGAAATTCCGACCACCCCCTGGGCTGGACTCCCCATCCCCCTAGGCCGGTGTGCCCGGTTCTACGCCCCCACAGGCCCTGCACGACGCTCCGACCACCCCCTGGGCAGGACCCCCCGTCCCCCCAGGCCGGTGGGCCCGGTTGTCCATCCCCACAGGCCCTGCAGGAAACTCCGACCACCCCTTGGGCGGGACTCCCCATCCCCCCAGGCCGGTGTGCCCGGTTCCACGTCCCCACAGGCCCTGCAGGACGCTCCGACCACCCCCTGGGCACAACTCCCCGTCCCCCAAGGCCGGTGTGCCCGGTTCTACCTCCCCGCAGGCCCTGCAGGACGCTCCGACCACCCCCTGGGCAGGACTCCCCATCCCCCCAGGCCGGAGGGCCCAGTTGTCCATCCCCGCAGCCCCGGCAGGAAACTCCGACCACCCCCTGGGCTGGACTCCCAATCCCCCCAGGCCGGTGTGCCCGGTTCTACGTCCCCACAGGCCCTGCAGGACGCTCCGACCACCCCTTGGGCACAACTCCCCTTCCCCCAAGGCCGGTGTGCCCGAATCTACCTCCCCACAGGCCCAGCGATGCACTCCGACCACCCCCTGGGCAGCACTCCCCGTCCCCCCAGGCCGGTGTGCCCGGTTCTACGTCCCCACAGGCCCTGCAGGACGCTCCGACCACCCCCTGGGCAGGACTCCCCATCCCCCCAGGCCGGTGGGCCCGGTTGTCCATCCCCGCAGGCCCTGCGGGAAACTCCGACCACCCGCTGGGCTGGACTCGCCGTCCCCCTAGGCCGGTGTGCCTGGTTCTACGTCCCCACAGGCCCTGCAGGACGCTCCGACCACCCCCTGGGCAGGACGCCCCATCCCCCCAGGCCGGTGGGCCCGGTTGTCCATCCCCGCAGGCCCTGCAGGAAACTCCGACCACCCCCTGGGCGGGACTCCCCATCCCCCCAGGCCGGTGTGCCCGGTTCTACGTCCCCACAGGCCCTGCAGGACACTCCGACCACCCCTTGGGCAGGACTCCCCATCCCCCCAGGCCGGTGGGCCCAGTTGTCCATCCCCACAGGCCCTGCAGGAAACTCCGACCACCCCCTGGGCTGGACTCCCCATCCCCCCAGGCCGGTGTGCCCGGTTCTACGTCCCCAGGAGCCCTGCAGGACACTCCGACCACCCCCTGGGCTGGGCTCCCCACTGCCCCCAGCCAGTGGGGCAGAGCATTGCAGGAGTGGCACTGCCCACTGCCCCCAGCCAGTGAGGCAGTCCATTGCAGGAGTGGCACTGCCCACTGCCCCCAGGCAGTGAGGCAGTGCATTGCACGAGTTGCACTGCCCACTGCCCCCAGCCAGTGAGGCAGTGCAATGCAGGAGCAGCACTGCCCACTACCCCCAGGCAGTGCGGCAGTGGATTGCAGGAGTGGCACTGCCCACTGCCCCCAGGCAGCGAGGCAGTGGATTGCAGGAGTGGCACTGCCCACTGCCCCCAGCCAGTGGGGCAGAGCATTGCAGGAGCTGCACTGCCCACTGCCCCCAGGCAGTGAGGCAGTGCATTGCAGGAGTTGCACTGCCCACTGCCCCCAGGCAGTGAGGCGGTGTATTGAGGGAGTTCCACTGCCCACTGCCCCCAGCCAGTGAGGCAGTGCATTGCAGGAGTTGCACTGCCCACTGCCCCCAGGCAGTGAGGCAGTGCAATGCAGGAGCTGCACTGCCCACTGCCCCCAGGCAGTGCGGCAGTGGATTGCAGGAGCTGCACTGCCCACTGCCCCCACGCAGTGAGGCAGTGCACTGCAGGAGTTGCACTGGCCACTGCCCCCAGGCAGTGAGGCAGTGCAATGCAGGAGCTGCACTGCCCACTGTTCCCAGGCAGTGCGGCAGTGGATATCAGGAGTGGCACTGCCCACTGCCCCCAGGCAGTGCGGCAGTGCATTGCAGGAGTTGCACTGCCCACTGCCCCCGGCCAGTGAGGCAGTGCAATGCAGGAGCTGCACTGCCCACTGCCCCCAGGCAGTGCGGCAGTGGATTGCAGGAGTGGCACTGCCCACTGCCCCCAGGCAGTGAGGCAGTGCATTGCAGGAGTTGCACTGCCCACTGTTCCCAGGCAGTGAGGCGGTGTATTGCGGGAGTTCCACTGCCCAATTCCCCCAGCCAGTGAGGCAGTGCATTGCAGGAGCTGCACTGCCCACTGCCCCCAGGCAGTGCGGCAGTGGATTGCAGGAGTGGCACTGCCCATTGCCCCCAGGCAGTGAGGCAGTGCGTTGCAGGACTTGCACTGCCCACTGTTCCCAGGCAGTGAGGCAGTGCATTGCAGGAGTTGCACTGCCCGGTTCTCCCGGGCAGTAAGGCGGTGTATTGCGGGAGTTCCACTGCCCACTGCCCCCAGGCAGTGCGGCAGCGCATTGCAGGAGTTGCGCTGCCCACTGCCCCCAGGCAGTGGGGCAGAGCATTGCAGGAGTTCCACTGCCCACTGCCCCCAGGGAGTGAGGCAGTGCATTGCAGGAGTGGCACTCCCTACTGCCCGAGGGCAGTGAGGCAGTGCATTGCAGGAGTTGCACTGCCCACTGCCCCCAGCCAGTGAGGCAGTGCATTGCAGGAGCTACACTGCCCACTGCCCCCAGGCAGTGCGGCAGTGGATTGCAGGAGTGGCACTGCCCACTGCCCCCAGGCAGTGCGGCAGTTGATTGCAGGAGTGGCACTGCCCATTGCCCCCAGGCAGTGAGGCGGTGTATTGCAGGAGTTGCACTGCCCACTGCTCCCAACCAGTGAGGCAGTGCATTGCAGGAGCTGCACTGCCCACTGCCCCCAGGCAGTGCGGCAGTGGATTGCAGGAGTGGCACTGCCCACTGCCCCCAGGGCAGTGAGGCAGTGCATTGCACGAGTTGCACTGCCCGCTACCCCCAGGCAGTGGGGCAGAGCATTGCAGGAGTTCCACTGCCCACTGCCCCCAGGCAGTGAGGCAGTGCATTGCAGGAGTGGCACGGCCTGCTGCCCGAGGGCAGTGAGGCAGTGCATTGCAGGAGTTGCACTGCCCACTGCCCCCAGCCAGTGAGGCAGTGCATTGCAGGAGTTGCACTGCCCACTGCCCCCAGGCAGTGAGGCAGTGCATTGCAGGAGTTGCACTGCCCACTGCTCCCAACCAGTGAGGCAGTGCATTGCAGGAGCTGCACTGCCCACTGCCCCCAGGCAGTGCGGCAGTGGATTGCAGGAGTGGCAGTGCCCACTGCCCCCAGGCAGTGAGGCAGTGCATTGCACGAGTTGCACTGCCCGCTACCCCCAGGCAGTGGGGCAGAGCATTACAGGAGTTCCACTGCCCACTGCCCCCACGCAGTGAGGCAGTGCATTGCAGGAGTGGCACTGCCTACTGCCCGAGGGCAGTGAGGCAGTGCATTGCACGAGTTGCACTGCCCACTGCCCCCAGCCAGTGAGGCAGTGCAATGCAGGAGCTGCACTGCCCACTGTTCCCAGGCAGTGCGGCAGTGGATTGCAGGAGTGGCACTGCCCACTGCCCCCAGGTAGTGCGGCAGTGGATTGCAGGGGTGGCACTGCCCATTGCCCCCAGGCAGTGAGGCGGTGTATTGCAGGAGTTGCACTGCCCACTGCCCCCACCTAGTGAGGCAGTGCATTGCAGGAGCTGCACTGCCCACTGCCCCCAGGCAGTGCGGCAGTGGATTGCAGGAGTGGCACTGCCCACTGCCCCCAGGCAGTGAGGCAGTGCATTGCAGGAGTGGCACGGCCTGCTGCCCGAGGGCAGTGAGGCAGTGCATTGCAGGAGTTGCACTGTCCACTGCCCCTAGGCAGTGAGGCAGTGCATTGCAGGAGTTGCACTGCCCACTCCTCCCGGTCAGTGAGGCGGTGTATTGCGGGAGTTCCACTGCCCACTGCCCCCAGCCAGTGAGGCAGCGCATTGCAGGAGTTGAGCTGCCCACTGCCCCCAGGCAGTGGGGCAGAGCGTTGCAGGAGTTCCACTGCCCACTGCCCCCAGGCAGTGAGGCAGTGCATTGCAGGAGTGGCACGGCCTGCTGCCCGAGGGCAGTGAGGCAGTGCATTGCAGGAGTCGCATTGCCCACTGCCCCCAGCCAGTGAGGCAGTGCATTGCAGGAGTTGCACTGCCCACTGCCCCCAGGCAGTGCGGCAGTGGATTGCAGGAGTGGCACTGCCCACTGCCCCCAGGCAGTGAGGCAGTGCATTGCACGAGTTGCACTGCCCACTACCCCCAGGCAGTGGGGCAGAGCATTGCAGCAGTTCCACTGCCCACTGCCCCCAGGCAGTGAGGCAGTGCATTGCAGGAGTGGCACTGCCTACTGCCCGAGGGCAGTGAGGCAGTGCATTGCAGGAGTTGCACTGCCCACTGCCCCCAGCCAGTGAGGCAGTGCAATGCAGGAGCTGCACTGCCCACTGCCCCCAGGCAGTGCGGCAGTGGATTGCAGGAGTGGCAGTGCCCACTGCCCCGGGGCAGTGAGGCAGTGCATTGCAGGAGCTGCACTGCCCACTGCCCCCAGGCAGTGGGGCAGAGCGTTGCAGGAGTTCCACTACCCACTGCCCCCAGGCAGTGAGGCAGTGCATTGCAGGAGTGGCACGGCCTGCTGCCCGAGGGCAGTGAGGCAGTGCATTGCAGGAGTCGCATTGCCCACTGCCCCCAGCCAGTGAGGCAGTGCATTGCAGGAGTTGCACTGCCCACTGCCCCCAGGCAGTGCGGCAGTGCATTGCACGAGTTGCAGTGCCCACTGCCCCCAGGCAGTGAGGCAGTGCATTGCAGCAGTTCCACTGCCCACTGCCCCCAGGCAGTGAGGCAGTGCATTGCACGAGTGGCACTGCCTACTGCCCGAGGGCAGTGAGGCAGTGCATTGCAGGAGTTGCACTGCCCACTGCCCCCAGCCAGTGAGGCAGTGCAATGCAGGAGCTGCACTGCCCACTGCCCCCAGGCAGTGCGGCAGTGGATTGCAGGAGTGGCAGTGCCCACTGCCCCCAGGCAGTGAGGCAGTGCATTGCAGGAGCTGCACTGCCCACTGCCCCCAGGCAGTGCGGCAGTGGATTGCAGGAGTGGCACTGCCCACTGCCCCCAGGCAGTGAGGCAGTGCATTGCACGAGTTGCACTGCCCACTACCCCCAGGCAGTGGGGCAGAGCATTGCAGCAGTTCCACTGCCCACTGCCCCCAGGCAGTGAGGCAGTGCATTGCAGGAGTGGCACTGCCTACTGCCCGAGGGCAGTGAGGCAGTGCATTGCAGGAGTTGCACTGCCCACTGCCCCCAGCCAGTGAGGCAGTGCAATGCAGGAGCTGCAGTGCCCACTGTTCCCAGGCAGTGCGGCAGTGGATTGCAGGAGTGCCACTGCCCACTGCCCCCAGGCAGCGCGGCAGTGGATTGCAGGAGTGGCACTGCCCCCTGCCCCCAGGCAGTGAGGCGGTGTATTGCAGGAGTTGCATTGCCCACTGCCCCCAGGCAGTGCGGCAGTGGATTGCAGGAGTGGCACTGCCCACTGCCCCCAGGCAGCGAGGCAGTGCATTGCAGGAGTTGCACTGCCCACTGTTCCCAGGCAGTGAGGCAGTGCATTGCAGGAGTTGCACTGTCCACTGCCCCCAGGCAGTGAGGCAATGCATTGCAGGAGTTGCACTGCCCACTCCTCCCGGTCAGTGAGGCGGTGTATTGCGGGAGTTCCACTGCCCACTGCCCCCAGCCAGTGAGGCAGCGCATTGCAGGAGTTGCGCTGCCCACTCCCCCCAGGCAGTGGGGCAGAGCATTGCAGGAGTTCCACTGCCCACTGCCCCCAGGAAGTGAGGCAGTGCATTGCAAGAGTGGCACTGCCTACTGCCCGAGGGCAGTGAGGCAGTGCATTGCAGCAGTTGCACTGCCCACTGCTCCCAGCCAGTGAGGCAGTACATTGCAGGAGCTGCACTGCCCACTGCCCCCAGGCAGTGCGGCAGTGGATTGCAGGAGTGGCACTGCCCACTGCCCCCAGGCAGGGAGGCAGTGCATTGCGGGAATTGTACTGCCCACTGCTCCCAGGCAGTGAGACGGTGTATTGCGGGAGTTCCACTGCCCACTGCCCCCAGGCAGTGAGGCAGCGCATTGCAGGATTTGCGCTGCCCACTGCCCCCAGGCAGCGGGGCAGAGCGTTGCAGGAGTTCCACTGCCCACTGCCTCCAGGCAGTGAGGCAGTGCGTTGCAGGAGTGGCACGGCCTGCTGCCCGAGGGCAGTGAGGCAGTGCATTGCAGGAGTTGCACTGCCCACTGCCCCCAGCCAGTGAGGCAGTGCATTGCAGGAGTGGCACGGCCTGCTGCCCGAGGGCAGTGAGGCAGTGCATTGCAGGAGTTGCACTGCCCACTGCCCCCCCGGCAGTGAGGCAGTGCATTGCAGGAGCTGCACTGCCCACTGCCCCCAGGCAGTGAGGCAGTGCATTGCAGGAGATCCACTGCCCCCTGCCCCCGGGCCGTGGCGCAGTGTGTCGCAGGAGTTCCACTGACCACTGCCCCAGGCACGGCGGCAGTGTATTGCAGGAGATGCCCGGCCCACTGCCCCAAGGCAGGGAGGCAGAGAATGGCAGGAGTACCACTCCCCACTGCCCTCAGGCAATGCGGCGGTGTGAAGCAGGATTTCCACTGCCCACAGCCCCCGGGCGGCGTGGCAGTGCGTTACACTGCCCACTGCCCCCTGCCCGCAACAACCGTGCAGCAGGGCACGCACAGTGCAGTGTAGTGCACAGCACCAAGCAGTGCGGCACCACACAATAAGCACTGATGGTGCAGCGCGGCACGCGGGGTGCAGTGGGCCCACGAGACCCTGTGTGACTGCGCGCAGGCGTCGGCAAGGCAGTGTCGGCCAAGTGCGAGAGTGCACTGGTCCGGCTATGCCACAACACACTTACGCACAACGCGCACACAACACACACATCCCACCCCGTTTACCTGTACCCGTGGGTAGACATCCCGGCCTTTTGCCTTTTGGTAACAGCGCCTTCGGCACAACACACAACAACGCACCGGAGTGGAGACCGTGTACCATGGGGGACATCCCGTCAAGGTGACCACGGCCATGAAGGATACCATTGAGGCAGCGGACTGGGTGCCGGAACTCAGGGTGTTCCACCAGCCTAAGGGCACACTACCGAGCGACAACAGGCTACACCGCCTCTTGGTGGCCCTTCTGGGTATTCAAGTGCAGGTGAACGCGCCCCTGCATGCCCAGCTGTGGGACGATCATCACCACGTGTCCCTGGCCCAGCTGCAACGCACAGGGGTCGGGGCGCCCACCATCGTGTGGATGGCCGCGCCCCCGACCAATGCCTACTGGTGATGGGCCCGAACGTCGCAAGCCCCCCTCATCACCGTCACCGCGGCGCAGCCGCCGTGTCCGTGGATAGCCATAGCCCTAGCGGCCGTGGCAAAGTTCAAGCACCCAGCAGAGTGTGTGGCGCACAAGTGCCAAGGGCACCCGAACAAGGGGCCCCTTTACTACTCCCTCGATACGGTGGGAACGGTGCCGGCATAACTCAGCCCTGCCCTGCACACCCATCTCCGGGAGCACCATGGGGACCTAGCCCTCCTGGCGCCGCACGGCCGGGCTACCGACCCCCCGCATGTGCTGGCCCCCAAGGTCCAGCCGGGCATATGGTTCCATGACCCGCCGGCGCTGGCTACTCTCCTTGGTACAGTCGCTGCGGTGGATGCAAGAGCCATGCGGGCAGGCATGTCAATGGCCGGAGTCGCCCAGAGCGGGCCCATGGCCTACCGGGCCCACGTGGCCTTAGGGGTGGGCACCTCCTTGGAAGGGGAGGCCATGATTCTCCTCTCATACATCCGCAGACTGGCGCAATAGCCAGCAGGGCCCCTAATTACCCGCCGCCGGAAGTGAGCGGGTAATGCCGCCGGAAAATTGCTCCAAGTAGGAAAAATGGGGGAAAATGGGACCTACTGTGAGAATTTGTAGATTTTTTGTGGAAAAATGGGGATAACGATGCGCCAAAACCCCAAAAAACCACTTTTCCCTAGCCCTGGGGGGGGTGTGGGGGGGTGTACTGAGCCACATGTCCGAGGAAAAATGCGGGGAAATGGGGGAAAATGGGGGAAAATGGGGGGAAATGGGGGGAAATGGGGGGAAATGGGGGGTAAATGGGGGCAAAATGGGGATGTGGACAAGAGAAATTTATCACACTGCCTGCCCCTGCACCTCCTTGCAGCATCTTTCCCTCTTTGTGCCCTATGGCCGACCAAGTGCACCTTTTTAACGGGGTGCGCTATGTCCCCATCAAGGCCATCAGGGATCCTGACCGCAAGTGGTTGTCCGCATTTTTGCAGGATTTTTGGTACTTGGATGGTCAAGGAAATACGGTTTCCACCTTCCTCCACCAATTATCCCCCATTTCCCCCATTTTCCCCCATTTCCCCCCATTTTCCCCCATTTTCCCCCATTTTCCCTGTCGGAGCGGGAAGTTGAGCTGGTAATCGAGGTGCCACCGGCAGCGGGTAATCAGGGGCCTTGAGCCAGGCGTATATTGGCTGGTACCGGACTCGGAAGCGGCAGTGGGGGCCCTCTGCACGTACCACGAGGGGGGCCATTGTGGAGATGGCATACATCACCTCTAAGCTGCAGTCCTGGGGGGAGAGCGCCTCTCCCTGAAGTTAGCCATCAACGTGGTTACCACGCTGTCGCATTGGATAATAGACCTCAACGTCCGCGTGGATACGGCGATGCAGTAGCCGCCAGAGGTGGACCTGACATGGCTCCTCCGGCGCCCTTTCTCCCCCCCCCCCCCCAAACCTACTGGCTGGCAGGCCGAGCGGACCTCTTGCGATTGTTCCAAAGAACACTCTTCAGGTAGGCGGACCCGGTACCCGGGGACGCTGTGCGGTTCCTCTACACGCTGCTGAACACACCCCCATGCGAAAGAAGATACGCATGACAGGGGGTGACACAAAGGAGAAGAAGAGTGGAGCGCATGGTGCCATGGTGCAGATACCCCATCGTCGTGGCTCAGTGGATACACCACACCTCTTCTGTCCCGTGGAGGATGGTTCGAACCCCGGGGGGGATAGAGATGCACCGAACAACCCGAACCCCCTTTTTTGGGCGCGAGGGAAAGGGAGAGAGAAGCAGAGAGAGAGAGAGGGTAGAGCACAGTGGGAAAGGAACAGAGAGGTGCAACAGGAGAGAAAGAGCAGGGGAGAGCAAGAGAGATTGGGAGGGAGAGAGTAGGAGAGAGACCCACAGAGCAAGAGACCGGGGCTAACCAGCGCAAAGGGAGGTGGGGGGTTCGAGCTGACCAGGGTTCGAGCTGACCAGGGTGGGTTCGAGCTGACCAAGGAAAAAGGGACGCCGCGGCAGCACGGAACAGTCAAGAAATGAAAAAGCAGGGCGCCGTAGCGCCCCTGAGCCACAGGCTCGACACGTTGTCACGTGTTGAACAGCCGAAGCATGATTGGGGCTGCGAGAGTGCGGCCTATGTGAGGAAGACGGAAGCAAGTAGGCAAGAATGTGTGGGCAGCATGCGCATGCATGGTGTGGAGCTGAAATGGTATGCGCCACACGCAAAACAGCAATGATTTGTTGAGTTGCCTGACAGTCGGAGCACATGCTGAACTGCCGAGACGCCTTTGCGCCAACCAAGGCGCCTTTGCGCCCCTGAGGATTGAGTATGACACGTCCTCACGAGCCAGAGAGCAAGTGCATGACAGGAGCACGACCTGCAGAGCAAGGGTTAGAGACTAACCGGCACTGTGGGTGGGTGGTGGGTGCGAGCTGACCTCAATGTCCAGAGGACCAGTGCCAATGCACAGCCAGCAACCACCTGGTGTGGTACAGAACTGGTCTACGCTGCAGTGCAGCAAGCAAAACACTGAACAATGTGGTTATGACCATGCGCCTGTGACACGGGGGCGTATGCGAGCCCAGTTTCCGTTGCCTCATGGCCCCCAACCTACCACGACCAGTGTCACCTCTCCCCAACGGCGCTAGGCGATTGGTTGCAGGATCGGGCCTCCATACCGGCGCGGGCCGGCTATGAGGCCCGGTGGGGAGTGAACTACATGTCGGGAGGAGGGCTCCCCCTTGACTGGTTCGATAGTGACCAGCAGCGCCACATCACGGTGCACCGTATGGACAACATCCCTACTATGACTGTCCTGGCCCACTGGTCCTCCCACCGGGACACGGTGCTGGACACAACGTGTCTCATCTGTGGGGCACAACCAGAGACGGCACCCCAACTCTGGGCCTGCTCGGCCCAGTCCCATGACTGGGGGCCGGCCCGCCGGCGACTCGCGGCGTGGCTTGACCAGAAGGTGGGAACGCGGGCGGGAACGCGGCCCCGGTACGCCACCAGCTGTGGGAGCCAACAGTACTGGAGCAGTGGGCGGCAGCCTTGCGCACCCCCTCTATGCAGCGGGCCCACATGGAGTGCACAGAGCCCCACGCGCTGGGCACGGAGTTCATACGCCACGTCATCGAGGAGTCCATACGGGTCTGGTACGCCCACGCCAAGGCGCGTGCCACGTTGCTGAAGGCCCGCCTGGGCCCAGGCAGCACGATGGCGTGGGCATTGCAGGAGCTAAGCCTGCACCAGCAAGCGGAGAGAGAAGGGGTACAGCGGGAGCTCCTGGAGTAAGGACAGTCGCCAGGGGGGTGACGACCAGGTTTCCCCGACTCCCCCTCTCTCCGCCGAAATCCACACACTTACACACAGCGCGCACACAAGAGACACAGCCCCACCCGTTTACCTGTACCCGTGGGTAGACATCCCGGCCATTGCCTTCTGGTAACAGCGCCTTCGGCACAACACACAACAACGCACGGCAACAGCGGGCAAAACAAACAGCACCGCGCAACACAGCAGAGCACCGCACGGAACAACGCAACGCAAGCGCACTGGCACCACGTAAAACGCACAACGCCACAAGACACAGGGCACCGCACAACATCAAGAGCAGCAGCCGGGGGGGGGGGGGGGGGGCAGCGCGGAGCTGCGGCACACAACGCAACCAGCACAACACAACAGGGTTTAGGTAGATCTAGGTTAGGCGCAGATGCGCAAGAGGCAGCGCACGCCCAGAACGATATGAAATGGACGAGGAGAAAGAATGTAGGTATCTTGCACGTGCATATTTAGATTTTAATGTTATACAGAGAACGGGATGACATCATGTTTTGGGAAAGTCTTCTGTTGTGTTCGCTGAGGAATGTTGAGAGGATCCGAAGGAGTTCAACAATTTCACTGATTTTGAAGAAGCTTTGCAGGATATGGCAAATTGATAACAGAGGATCAGTAGCATTACAATCCTGTTCTCGAAAAATTCGAAAAGTCACCGTGGAGAACCAAACGGTATTTGTGTCGTGCGTTGCACTGTGTTGAAGATCGTGAACTCGTTCGTTAATGGCAACCGAAAAGAGCTCTGTGAGTAGTACAACAACGGTTTGGCCTGAGGGTTTGCGGTCTGGGGAAGTTTTGCCTTCGGATGCAAAGTACAAGGAGGTGTTGATTCAGAGCTAGCGTTTGGAGTGCCGCTACGAAGAATACCGGCAGGAAGCCCAACGGGTACATGACTAGTTGAAGCATGAGCGCAAGCGCAGCAACCAGGCCTGTAAAGGACTGAATAGGCCGATGCCGCAAGAAAAGGATGTGCGAATAGAACACGAACAAGGACCATTGTTGCTTGTGGTTTGGAGTGCATGCAGGGGTGCCCGAGGCGCATAGCCCCGGTGTTAGGGCAAAGGTGGGGGTGGCCAAGAGTGAAATTCACCTGAATTCGTACAAAATTTGTACGAAATTTGTACGAAATTCATACGACTTTCGTACAAATTCGCACGTATTCATGTCTACTGGATTGAGGTGGTGTACAAAAGGTTCAGACCGTTTTTTGCTGCCATGTGGTACAGCAATTTTTTGAGGACCCCGAGAATGCCAAGGTGTTTTATTTCCCCAAATTGATAAAAAAGAGGGTGTGATCTTGCTTGTGAATCTCGCAGGCAGGGATGTCTGGCCTATTCTGAATGAGGCAGCGAGAGACTCAAGAAGGATAATGAGAACCGGGTTTCTTCCCGCACTATTGTTTTGAAACACAAGCACCTGGGAGCTCTTCAATGTCTACTCAAAACATATGTACCAGCACTTGGTTTGTCACATATGTGGAACGCCATCCAACTCCTTCCCTTTGGCCCGGGGGGGCTGACTATATAGTGGCCTCACATTGTGCACGGTCAATGCATATGTTAGGCCCCATCCTCATCTCACCAAATGTACATCTGCCAACGCATGATTGTGTGTTTGAAGAAGGTTTCTCTAGTACATCCACCCTGCAGATCAACTTCGGATCCTACATCTGGATCCTACAACACAAAGCATGCTAGCATGCACATCGCAATGGGATGGGGTAGCCGAGGGAAGGATGCAAAAGGTTGTGGCGAACATACCGAAGCACCATAGAGATAAAGCCCATGAATTGTTGGGGAAGCTTGACACCATGCAGGTAGTTATGGGGGAAATTGTCACACTTGAGTTGTGGACACCTACCCACATTGAGAGTCACTCTTCTTGTGTGACTGAATCCCCCTTGCCACTTGTGGTGTTGTTCTCTCGATATCGTGACAACATGTAAATTGCCTTGATTGACATTCCTCCAGCTATGCAAGATGTAATAAAGGGGGCGATTGCCACTGTCCTACGACAAATGTATAAGGTCCCTTTGAAGTGGGAGCCCCATGGGGAGTCGGTGGTTTGGGGAGAGGCTGAACTGTCCCCGGCAGGAAATGCCCTCTCCCTCACGTGGAAAGGGATTGCACATGAATTCACCCAGCACACAGGGGATGCTCTTGTGGAATGGTTCCGATGGGCCCATAGGTTGTCCCTTAATGCATGCACAATATGATGCTCCCAGTTTCCCTCCCTGGTCTCAATGTGGACATGGTAATTCTCTGTCTAAAAATGATCTGTGTTCCAACATCAGATCACTCATCTGGCCACTCGTACCCTAAGTGTTGGCAGCAACCCAAACTCTGCTCCTTGTGGGGTAGGTGCGAACTGCGAACTGCACCGTTGCTTTTCCATGCACTAGGTAGACCAATGGGCAGTTGAAGGTGCGGCCATCTTGGTGTCAACTTCGCATGGCACGATGGCATGAGGAAACCCACCAGTATTAACCAGGGTAGGGTGTGCCATATGTGATGCATTTGTTTTGTGTGTTTTTCTCCACTCTCCATTTTTTCTTCACTGAATTTGCCTTTCTTTGCTGATGCTTGTAGTTATATTGGTGGGTGTAGGTTGTGCTGTGATTGACTTTTTACAAACTTTGTGCAGTTTTCTCATGTGCATTGAGAGTGAACACATCTAGCATGGTATGCATATGTATGTTGACCATGTGGTGAAGCCTTAATTCAAAGAAGGCCCACACCAGAACTAATCTGGAAGTCAAGAGAGAAGACGAAAGGTGAGCTGAACTTGGTAGTATGACAGGTGTGATGTGGGCCAACGACAGGTGATTCACTGACAACACCACAGGACTTTCTGTGAGGGTGGGTCCATTCCTGAAGGATGATCCCCACACTGTGTGCACTGTTGCTACCTACCTTAATTAAGCTTAATGGCAGTGTGAGCAGTCTTCTCTTATGCCTGCTTTGTTCTTGCACAACTGCCTTCCCTTGTCAGCTATGTGGGGTCTCATGCATGCCATGCATGGTCGAGGCGTGCTTTTGCCCCGGGATCCCGTATGGTGTACATCATGCGCTTGTGCTGCCCATGCTGGTTGTGCCGCCATGGCATGGGGGTGGGGGCTTGGTGTGGCACAGCGCGCCATGGTTCATGTACTAGGATAGGTGGCATTTGTGCCACCTGTGCCGCCTGTGCTGCCATGGAATGAAGGGGAGGGGAGGTCAGAACGTGGTGCGGATGTGGTAAGCTCCAATTATGCCCACAATTGCACGACCACGCGGCCGCACAACAGATGCATTTGTAATCAACTTGCTTGATGATGAGCGTGCTCTTGTAAGTTGCAACTGGGAATTGTGTTGTGCGGGGAAGGGGAGGGGGTGCTGTAACATACGAGGCGCAGGTTGGGCAACACTTTCAGCACAGGCTACTAAAGTCGCGCAAGAATGTTCATTCTCGCCCAACCCCTTAACAGATCTATGATTATTGCAGAGTTGGGCGCTTTGGTTGTCTAATCGGAAAAGCGTACCCTGGCGTTCCTTGCAAGTTTTTTTTAATCAAGTTCCCGTGATGCCAATCCTGGGAGGCCAGACTAGCTATTTTGAAATGCATAGCGATGTGGACTGTGCAGATAGCGACCACAACGAGCCATATGAGCCACAGCCTGACCTGCGCGCATTGCATGGCTACGACGTGGGCCACGGTGTTCGTGCTGTCAACCGTTACCGGGAAACCTCCATGGCTACGGCCCTCATCTTTATCTTCGTCACCTTTTTGGCCGTGTTGGATGCCAACCTCTTGGAAGGGATTGTGCGGAGGGACTCCAAGTTGAATCAGGCGGAAATCGAGCTCAAGTTGGCGGAGGGGCGTGTACCACACATCCTGATTTCTGCTGCGGCCTCGCTCGTGGCAGGGCACCTTGCCGACAGCCACTCCCGCAATTTCCTCTTCGTGGCTTTGCTGCTTCTGGGTAAGGTTCCAAACCTCCTCATGTATTTCGCCAAGACATTTGAACAGCTGTTCTTCCTGAACATGTTCACCGGGATCACTATCGGCGGTTTAGCACCACTGACATGCTCCTTGGCGTCTGATATGTTCCCTGTGGATCGCCGTGTGGTGATGCTCGCTTTGTGGACCGCTGGGCTGATGGCTGGGCAGCAGCTTGGGCCACAGCTTGTGGGTTTGATCCAACCCGTCTATGGCCCAAAGATGCCGTTTCTCGCGCTCACGGTGCCGGGCCTTGTCTCCAGCTTTGTCGTGCACCTGCTGCCGGAGCCGATGCGCGCCGCACAGGAGCAGGCATTCAAGACCCGCATCAATCCCAGGTCGCATTTTGGTGAGAACTGGGCCTACCACCGACCGGTAGCGCTCGCAAAGGTCGCAGCCGGCCTGGCAGTCCCTACTGTCATCCTGAGCCTCGCGCAACTGCTCCCTGGCTCCATTGCCTGGAGCCTTGTTACGGTGAAGTTGCAGCCATTCCTCACAACTGCCAAGGACATGCCGCATGCCGCAGCTGCCAAGGTGCTGGAAACCTTCAAGGTCACGAATGTGTTCGGCGTGCTAATCAGCGGAGTTATTGGCCAGGTGGCTTACAACTGGGCCCCATATGCGCTGCCACTGTTTATGGGGATCGGCTCACTCCTGGGTATTTCTCCCCTTCTACTGATCCTCCAAAGCCCACCGGATCCCACCGACAGCACGCACCTAAACTTCTGGGCGGCAGCAGCCGGCGCCCTCCTGGCAGTGCCTCTCGCAACCCTGCAAATCTGCCTCCTGAATGTCAGCAAGCCGGAGGTTCGTGGCACCATCAGCGGGATCTACTACGCCCTCGCTGCTGCCGGACGTATATTCGGGCCCCTTGGGCTTGCAGCGGTTGTTGTGGCTGTGGGGCATCCCGTCACAGGCCTTAGTGCCGGTGCATGGGCATTTGGCGTGTGTGGCTTGGCGTTCTTAGCACAGGCGTTCACGCTCGGCAACGACCAGTGGCAGCTGCAGGCGGCGCTCGCACGCGTCCTCGAGGTCGACATGGAGATGCTAGCCCTCAATCCCAACACCCCCCCGGCACCGGGGTACGATCCTGCAGCTCGAGGACCTAGGTGTCCGCAGGACCAGGTCGCTGATGACATTGCAGCAGCCGCAAACGCTGAGTTTGCTGCGTACGGGGCGCGTGAAGCGGAACGCACCCGGGAGCGGGAGGCTGCTTGGGAAAACCGTGCAGATGATGACATTATTGAGTTGGGCAGCGACACGGAGTGTGAGATCCCGGCGCCCAACAAGCCGCTTGATTGACGTGTGACCCTTTGTGCGAATGCTGGGGCACCTCATGGTGACCGGGTACTCACTGGTGGTGGAATAAGCGGTTCCCTGTGGTTGGGTGTTGATAGGGATATGTTTGGCGGCACTTGCTGGAACTGCACGATACGGTGGCTCTCCCCATGATCCCCATCAGGACCCACCCCAACAAACCATGATCCCTATCTTGCCTTGACAACCGATCCTTTTCATTGTGCCCTGCGCTGTTCCTCAAATTATGGCATGCCAGTCACTCAAGCCAACATATTCAAAATATCTCAACCCACTCTGCACTTCGCAGATACCCATGTGCAGCTAGCGCTGCCTCCTGAGATGGGTCCGCATAGAGCCCGAACCTTTGCCAGGCCATTGGCCAAGCATTTTCTTTGAGCATTGTATTTTTTGTTTCTGGTCTGTGTTTTATATCAGTGTGCAGTTTGCGATGTTGCAGTGTCTTTTCATGCATGGTGCGTGCATTCAGTGCTGGGTGCAGAATGCATTTTCACACGGAGGAAAGTCTGCCGCTGCAGGTGCCTGTAAGTGCAGACGTCCAGGTTCATTTTTGTTTGGGACAAGTTCTGCTCTTGTACCACACCCCTCAGCAGGAATCACGCAATGGGCAACACGCCCTGCAGACCAGCGCAAGTGGCTGCTGAACAGTGCAAGGGGTTGGGTTCAAACGTGCTCGTCGACCATTCAGGGTTCGGCTGTTGCCAGTTGAGGAAGCAGATAAAGCATCGCATTTTACTGGTTTGTACTGCTTCTTGGGTTGGGCGGGAAGCAGGGGGCATCGCACACGCACCAATTGACAAGCTGTGCAGCCACAATCTGATTGCTTGTGGTTTCATCCCTGCTGGTGCAGTCGATTCATGTTTGCAAGTGCGAGAAATGTGCAGTTCGGAGTTGATTTGAGTTTCCTCCTCTGGCATTTAGGTGGTGGCAGTGGTGGTGGCGGTGGTGGTGGTGGTGGTGGTGGCGGCGGTGCTGGTGGTGGTGGTGGTGGTGATGGTGGTGGTGGTGGTGGTGGTGGTGGTGGTGGTGGTGTTGCTGGTGGTG
This sequence comes from Eutreptiella sp. 'Long Island Sound 2002', assembly GCA_964036045.1. NCBI lineage: Eukaryota > Euglenozoa > Euglenophyceae > Eutreptiales > Eutreptiaceae > Eutreptiella > Eutreptiella sp. 'Long Island Sound 2002'. Next base: position 96,946,094 of record OZ038379.1, on the reverse strand, counting down.
TTGCTGGTGGTGGGGTTGTGGGGCAGCGATTAGGTATGGGAGCCTGCACAGCAGGTGGCTGCAGTGGTAGTGTGCAGTGGTGGTGACCCATTTCTTGCACATACAACTCCTTGAGCAGCAGCAGGCCCCAGGACAGCACCAGTCTGGTCCCGACCCCTCCCCTAAGTATTCAATTTTGCTTTGGCATTATGAAGCCGTAAGAGTCTGCTTGTTTCATTACGCTGCAGTGGACCAGTTGGGACATGAAGCAAAACCTTGGGCACGAGACTGAATGCATGACGGCTGTCCCTGATGAGGAGGGCTGTGTGTGTAGGGAGGGGATCTTGATTGAGGGTTTCAAAAGCAGTCGCAAGTTGGGCATGAGACCGAACCCATCCACGGTTGTTCCCTCTATCCCTCTCCGGACCCTTGGCATTTCATCATACAGTTGGCCTGTCATGCAGCTGGCATTTTCCTGCTCCCAACTTCAATCTACATGCAATAATAGTGGCCCTTTGGACCACAACCACTGAGACATGCGCAGGCGACCTGCCTACTGGAGGAGAGAAGTGCATGTAGGGCTGTGCATGTAGGGAGGGGATCTTTATTAAGGGTTTCAAAAGCAGTTGCAACAGTGGGGATAAATTTCTCATTAAGGTAAAAACCTTGATTCCATGTGATAATGCTGCCTACATCAGGCGGTTTTTTGTCGATTTTCCTTCCCAAGATTTCACAGCTGCTGGATAATTGTGGTGGAATGAGCCGGTGAAGCATGAAAAGGAGGTTTCTTTTTGCATGAATGGTGTACTGGCCAATGTATGTAGACGTCCATAAAGCTATAAGTAGGGTCCCACGTTCTCAGCACCGCTCAGGGAGGCATATGAAATTATGGCATATGACCGTATGCGGAAACTGGTGCATTTAAATGATGATGAGCATGACGGAGACTTGATGATTGTCACGAGTGTGTGGTGCCACATTGGCCGGCACAGGATTGCCCAACACAAATGCCGTCATTCTTTCTTGGGCAAGTGGACCAATTTGGTCGACTTCTTCTGACTTGGTACCCGGAGGCAAGCCACAAGATTTTGTTGTTTTGGAGACATTGATGCAGCAATGAAGGGATGAAACAAGCATCATTTTCTGTCAACTGGGCAGGCGAAGAAATGGACATTGGCTTGACAAGTGTAAAGGTTTTAGGCGGGGGGGGGGGGGGGGGGCGAAAAAAGTTCGCGGTATCACCATTTTTTCGTACCCGCCCCCCTAGGGGGGGGTACGGCCCGGAAAAAATTCCCACCCCTATGTGTAAAAAAGTTTCGCAACCCCAGTGTTTTTCTAAAGATCACCACTGGTTGCTTTTTCATATTGTGTAAGTGTAGCCTACATAATGCTTTGAGGTTCCCAAACGTTCCCCGTTTTGTGCGTACGAATTTGGTAGCCCTGCATATCCATGTCGGCCCAAAGTTCAGCCACCATAAAGCGAGGGTGCTAGCCGTGGGGCCTCAAGAGTTTTGGCGCGGGGTAAAATTGGTCAAAATGACCTTCCAGCTTTTCTAGGAATAGTAGCAAGAGCACCGGTAGCAAACTAGGTGTGGCATAGGTTAGGGTTCGGCAATAGCACAGGTAGCAAACTACGTTTGGCATAGGTGAGTTGCATGCCATACTACTTCATGTTGTTCCCTTGTTGCAGGTTATTTTACGATCCCAGTTGAATTGGCAACGTTTCAACTAGTTTTGTGCACAAGCAATGTGGAACCCCCATGTGGGCCTGTTGGACATTGGTGGTGTGCAATGTAGTGGCGTTGTGGGCCCATTTAGCATACTGGACCTTCCTGTTTTGGGCGCCACTACCTCATACAGGACTTCTACAACGGCATTGTCCTCAACATCTATGCCAGTCCTGGGGTACACCCTCCTAGAGGCCATTTGTGTTGCTATTGGGGCAAAAACCGCTTGGATCACACGAGGTGGCGGGTTGCGTGCTAGTTGCACTGGTACATCATTCCAAGTCTTGAAGTTGTTGGATTTCACCTCTTTGAAGATATGTAATTGATTCCTTGGGATAACGCCAAGGAAACTTTGCTCCGCCTTGCAGCCACCCCTCCTCCACCAACCGCGCGCATGTGGTTTTTGATGGAGTACGAGGGTTTCTTGATTGGTTCGGGGAGCAGGAATGACCGATCCTTTTATCTTCATGTACAAGGATCTCCCCGGGCTCCAAGTGGTTGTGCACTCTCTACCGAGTTTTCCACTCTTGCGGAGCTTGCCGACGTTGTGCTACTTCCTGATGCTTTGGCACAGACTCCCACCTCACCCAATGAAGCCCAAGCGTGCCAAATTTGAACAATTATGGTTAGGGCCAAACATTTGCCGGGCACAATTGCCCAGGGCACACTTGGCCGTTGTGCTGTTCAAGACATCCGCTGGAAGCTTACTGAGGATTGTGCAGTTATTACACCAATGCTACAATCTGCACATATCATCGCCACTCCTGCTTATGTGCATGAAGTGTTGCGCACCCTGGGTGTAGTGCAAATGCAATCAGTTGCGCCAACTACGTTGCAAGCACCCATGACTCACGTATTTCTTCCGCTTCTTGTGTGCAAACAGTAGTGCGGCCTAGCAACAATGTGCAAGAACACCAAAAGGCTTACAATGCTTCTGCTAGTGACCATTGGTTTTGGTTGTGCAGGAGAAAGTTGTCCAAATCGGTGTGGGCAAGCAGTAGCACTTTTGAGCAACACTGCAAGACCAGCCAGCAACACTTGCGCTTCATGCAAGATAATCGCCCCCTTCAACCACGGGAACGCACATTGTTGACTTTTTTGCCGGCAACACGGTCCATTGGGAATCCCAGCCCGCAATCGACTCCTACCATGCCTACGGCGACAACCACCCCAATTACCGAGCAATCCGTTGTGCCTACAGAATTTCGACTCCCACCCCCACCTTGTCCGAAAGTCCTGCCATTTGGAATCAAAGATGCAAACCATTTACGCCGGGCATATCCACTACTACGCCACGGACATGAGAAGGCCTCATAGCATCTAATTGATGGCCTCGGCTTGGAATTGGTCGACCTGCCGTGTACAGGCGAAGGATCGTATGATTGCACCGGGTGCATTGTACCATGTTCCCCATGTGCTGGTGTGAGGGGAAGTGTTGGGCTGCATCGTTGGATGATTGGGCGTAAAGAGCCAGACAAAGGTGTACAACATTGGAAGTTAGGCTTCAAGGCTTTGTGCATCCGGGCCGATGGTCACCGCTGCGAAAAGACGACCGTTAGTCAAAAATTGGCTTGTAGCATTCATTGATGCCAACACTTGATGAACAAATGTGCGGAATTGAAAGCACTAATCCTTGCAGTTGCGGACGATGATCGGCCGTTATTGCAAAGGCACGTGGCTCGGCTCATTTGTGCTGGACATTCCCCTTTGGCTGTTATGGCAGACATGCTCAAGGCATTCAAAATTAGAATGTATACCGAGAAAGAGAAGGCTATTGCCTAAATAGCCGCTCTTGGTGTGGGTGGGTGTGAATTTTTGAAAGTTGCCAACCGCGGGGGCATCTTGCCATCATATGACACGGCCGTGCTGGACATGAAGTTGTGCCCACTGGCCTGGATCTCCATTGTGTGAACCGGCTTGGATATCCGCTGTGTGAACCGGCTTGAACATCCATTGTGTGAACCGGCTTGGATCTCCACTGTGTGAACCGTCCTGAACCCAGGGCAGTCCTTAAGAGACCAGATTTTATTTTTACTGAGGGCCACCCTCCAAGACCGCCCCAAGGGACCACCAATCGCCAACCGCCAACTCCCATCAACCGCCAACCGCCGCCAACCGCCAACCGCCACCAACCACTAGCCACCAACCGCTGCCAACTGCCACCAATCACCAACCACCAACCGCCGCCAACCACCACCAACCGCCCCCAACCGCCAGTTGCCGACCGCCAACCGCCAACCACCGCCAACTGCCAACCGCCAACCGCCACCAACCATGGTTGAGCACATGGAGTGCCCGCGGGCTTTTTTGGGAAAACCGCTTCTGGAACACTTTTTTTTTCCCGTTAAGGAACGCCCTGCTTGAACCTCTACTGTGTGAACCGGCTTGAACCTCCATTGTGTGAACCGGCTTTGCATCACCATTGAGTGAGCTAGCTTGGATTTCCATTGTTTGAACCGGCTTTGCATGTCCATTGTGTGAACCGGCTTGGATCTCCATTGTGTGAACCGGCGTGAACCTCCATTGAGTGAACCGGTTTGGATCTCCACTGTGTGAACCGGCTTGAACCTCCATTGTGTGAACCCGCTTTGCATCACCATTGTGTGAACCGGCTTGGATCTCGATTGTGTGAACCGGCTTGGCTTGGATCTCCATTGAGTGAACCGGTTTGGATCTCGATTGTGTGAACCGGCTTGGCTTGGATCTCCATTGAGTGAACCGGTTTGGATCTCCATTGTGTGAACCGGCGTGAACCTCTGTTGAGTGAACCGGTTTGGATCTCCACTGTGTGAACCGGCTTGAACCTCCATTGTGTGAACCCGCTTTGCATCACCATTGTGTGAACCGGCTTGGATCTCGATTGTGTGAACCGGCTTGGATCTCGATTGTGTGAACCGGCTTGGCTTGGATCTCCATTTTGTGAACCGGCTTTGCATCTCCATTGTGTGAACCGGCTTGGATCTCCATTGTGTGAACCGGCTTTGCATCTCCATTGTGTGAACCGGCGTGAACCTCCATTGAGCGAACCGGCTTGGATCTCAACTATGTGAACCGGCGTGAACCTCCATTGTGTGAACTGGCTTGGATCTCCACTGTGTGAACCGGCTTGGATCTCGATTGTGTGAACCGGCTTGGCTTGGATCTCCATTGAGTGAACCGGTTTGGATCTCCATTGTGTGAACCGGCTTGAACCTCCATTGTATGAACCCGCTTTGCATAACCATTGTGTGAACCGGCTTGGATCTCGATTGTGTGAACCGGCTTGGATCTCGATTGTGTGAACCGGTTTGGCTTGGATCTTCATTGAGTGAACCGGTTTCGATCTCCATTGTGTGAACCGGCGTGAACCTCCATTGAGTGAACCGGTTTGGATCTCCACTGTGTGAACCGGCTTGAACCTCCATTGTGTGAACCGGCTTTGCATCACCATTGTGTGAACCGGCTTGGATCTCCATTGTGTGAACCGGCTTGGATCTTCATTTTGTGAACCGGCTTTGCATGTCCATTATGTGAACCGGCTTGGATCTCTGTTGTGTTATCCGGCTTGGATCTCCATTGTGTGACCCGGCTTTGGATCTCGATTGTGTGAACCGGTTTGGCTTGGATCTCCAAGGCCGGTCATCGTGTGGCAGATGCCATCCTTGGCACCACGGATGTGGCGTGTCCATGGTTTGATGTTGTTAAGTGAAACGGCCGGGTGGAAAGATGGGCGTCGTGGGGTCCACAACGGACATGGGGCACCCGTTGAACAGCTAGGACGGGCCATCCGAACCACGCGGGGTCCATCACCTAGCACTTTAAGGCAATGGACACCTACACAGTGGCAAGGAAACCGGAATGGCTTGGTGGGAAGATTGACGTCGTGGGGTTTACAGTAGTCTTGGAGCACCTACTGAATGGCCAGGACGGGCGATAGTATCCACCCTGGGTCCACCGGTTGCTTGCACGGGGTCTCGCCCCGTGCACTGTGCATGGGGACTCTTACCGCCGACAACATGCTAGGGTGGAGCGCTACGACACGATGTGTAGCCGGGAGTACTCGGGGGCCTTTGTGCCCATAAACATAAATACCACCCGTGTCGGCAATGCATGTTGTTTGTTGGTTGCTGTCATTGTGCTGCGAAGCATGCCATGGAGAAGGGGCCACCGACGGCTACATGTCGCCAATATCATGGGCTAGTAACAAAGAATGCCAACGAGTGCCAAAGGCATGTTATGTGGTGGGAACACCGTGATTATGTGTGGTAGGTGCGACATGGGATGAAAAAGTTTTTTCGACCCCCCCTGGGGGGGTCAGCCCCACAAAAAAAATCGCACCGCGTATTAAAGTCCCCCCCCCCCCTCCCGGGTTAAGGATGATTGGAAAGATCAATGCGAAATGGGGTCAGAGATTGCCTTAAAATGATGAGATGTACCAAGACGAGAGTGAACTACACCAACACTTTGGCATATCTTCGAAGCAGGGGGAGAGGGGAAGTGTGCCCCCCAAGGATGTCAATTTTCTGGGCTTAGATCAGTCCCCATCCAGCTTAGATTTGCCTTCAAAAGGCTCATCATCAAGGAGAGGGAACAACCAGCTTTTTCCTCCCTCCACCATAGCCACATGACGGTCATGTGTATGTCTTGTAGGCCAATACGGTGCCTCATTCGCCGTGAGGGCGAATCCAAGGATGGTGGCAAGGGGGGAGGATTCCGGTCCAGAAACCCCACCCTGTGGCCCCCCTATCCCCCTTTCGTGAGGAGGGCATCGGTGTAGGCAGTTTCCACTTGCGCCATTTGTGGCGCGAAACTATTTTAAAAAAAAATGTTTAATTTTCACCCCCACAGGTAATTTTTGCAAATTAATATTGTCGAACGAAAAATTATTTCATATTTGAAATGTTCACTAGAGCAGCGCTTAATATTAATCGACACGAATTAACGGTGGCGGCACAAAAATTAATGGAAACACACAAGCAAGCGGGTACATGCAAAACACATCAAGAGTTGATTGTTTGCTTTGAGCTCGTGGTCCAACATGCACTTCATCTCCGATGCATTCATGGCAAGGCAAACAAACAGTTGGGGGTGGTGAAGCAAAGGTGAACAATGGGGGGCTACGGGTGGCCATGAGTTTGGCCATAGTACATGGGGCGGTATGGGGGCCCCGTAGTTGCGTAACGGGAGGTGAAACTTTAAAAACAACGTCTCGCAAACTTGGAAAACCACCCTGGCCTCCCTTTCTGTTTGTGTTGCCCCCCCCCCCCCTCCGGACTTTCTGAGTGTCTATTTTTTTTCGGTGTCTTTTTGTCCATGCTTGCCCGGGCCGCTGGGCCTTGACAAACTGCCGCCGACGCCACCTCCTTGTCCCCTGACCGCATGAGTGTCCGGGACACCCAGGCCCGTCTGGCCACGCCAGGCGACGAGGTCATCGTTCCTGCCGACGCCGGTCAATTGGCGTGTTTGGCAGCCATCGATGACGCAGATTATATCATTCAGGACGAAGTGGTGCTGAAGAGTGGAGTTCCAGAGGCTGCCTCCCTGTCGTACGACCTCTTCAAGGACTGCGACTCGTCTGAAAAACTTGCTGCCGTCCTTTACGGCTGTCGCCCCAACGTTGTGCTCGTTGGGGAAATCACTCAATATGACAAAATCCAAAATGCAATTAAGAGGCTGCTTGCTGATTTGCCCATGCTGGGCCGCTTTGTTGCAATCCTGCTTGAACCTTTTAGTGATGATGATGACAGGGCATCATTCCTCAATCGGGCACTTGCCCTCAACTCAAACTTGCCTTTCGGTTGCGAAAGGCTGCAAATGGCGGACAGGTCCCTCATGCACATGCGCACACATGACCGATTTGATGTCCGGATAGCGAGCAGCACAAGGGATTCCAGGAACCTATCTCCGCCCCCAACGTATAAGCTCCTGCGGCTTATGACGCCCGGGGCAAAAGTTGACAAGGTGGTGTTCCACGAGCCAGATGTGCGGGATAACCAATACGCTGTGCAGGTCCACAATGACCTAATCAACGGGATGTTGGGGTCTATTGGCCTGAACTCTGATGAAGTCCACCTCCTCCCGGGGACAGACCCACGAAACTCAAAGCTGTTCTTCACGGAGCTAAATGAGGAACAGGTGAATACTGTGGTATCACAGTTCGGATCCAAGCCAAGGTTCCAGATCCAGCCAGTGGAATGGTATCGTGGTGCCAACCTGACCAACATGTCTGCTGTCTATGAGGTATGGATCAAGAAGACGCACAAGGAAACATGGTCTCCCATGCCGTATGCCTCAGGTCTCGCAATGTTTTGGACAATCCCGGGTGTTCTGCAGGCGCAATCGCCAGTGAAAATCCACGTGCTGGGGCCCAGCAAACTGCTGCTGGGTCTCACGGAAACTGGGCACTCACTGTTGAAGATAAGGTACCGTGAACTGGTGGCTGCCATCGGGGCCGTCTTCAAGGAGCTGAGGACAGGACAGTTCCTCGACAGGGATATCATCTCCAAGCCCACAGTCCCCTCGACATGGAAGAAGGACCTTGTGGGCACATTGTACATTCTGGATGTGGCACCCTGGTGGTACCTCTCGGATCTGACTGAGGCCCTTGCTCCTTCAGTACACTGCCGGTACATCGCGGACCGCGTCAAATGGAGTGTTGGGGAGATGCGCACTGCCACATGGTGATTGACCGGGGAAAGTGTAACGCAGCTGATTGGAAAGGTCTACTTGTCAAATTCTGGGATGCCTCCGATGTTTGTGATTTCTGAGGCGGATTATGAGGCTCGGAAAAGGCGAGTCACAGATCAGCCCAGAAACACAGACGATTCAAGGACATGCAGGCAAGGCCTAATCACGGCGGGAGAAATGGCCAAGGCCATGGAGTTGGATGACCAATTCGACAAGGTCATGAGCTCCCTCAAACGCAAGCAGGACTTGAAGGAAGATGAGGCTTCGTCGTCCAATGGAGCAGCGCGATGACGTCAGCATCAAGCATCCCTCTGAGTAGCACGCTCAGAGTATTGTCCCAAAATATCAATGGGTTTCAAACGAAAATAACCATGAGAAAGCGTAAGCAAAAGCGCATAGTGGCCCTAGGGTCACTGCTGCGGTCCCTGGAGGTGGACTTCTTCGCCATCCAAGAGCCCCACTTCGTCACGGTGGAGGATCGTCAAGCGGGCATGCAGTGCCTATCAAAGTACGGGTATGACCTGGACGGACCACTTCATGAAGAAGGAAGGGGAGGAGTGGCATTGGCGTGGAAAACATCCAAGTGGACATTGCAATCAATGAAGTTCTTGTCTCCCAGGGCGCTGAAAGCCTCACTGTCGAGTGGTCCACTGGAGATCACCATAGTTGTGGTCCACTTCCACCACAAGCACACGCGTCGACAGTCACAATGGAAAGACATCGCCAAGGAGTTGCATGGACCGAACCTGATTTTATGTGCTGATCACAATAGTTTAGTTGTAAAACACAGGGACGCCTTCGCGCCCCCAGAGTTTGAGCATGACACGTCCTTACGTGCCTGAGACCAGGAGGTGACAGCCTTGGCAAAGCGGGTCTGCAGGATGTTTGGGTGGACATCCACTGTCCAACCCTGACTGACATCAAGGACAAGGAAGCATCGTGTCCGACGGGCTTCACATACGGCTACCCTCGAGAAGGAGAGCGACTCGACCCGCAGAGGCTACGCCGTATTGACCGCATCCACACAACATCCGACTTGTTGAGCCTTGCGACCAGCGTGTACCCCATGTTTGCTGCCAACTCGGACCACAAGGCAATCCTAGCTGAATTCACACCCCCGTCCTTTGACACAGAGGACACAGATCCCAGATTCTACTGCCTAGAGACCATCCTTCAAGATCCGGAGGCAATGGAAGATCTGGAGACCTCTCTCAAGTCTATCAATTGAACAGGAGATCAATGGTGGGAAGAGGCGCTGAGCTGCATTCAAAAGAAGGCGGTCAGCCATCAAAGGGAACATAAAAACAAAAAGCAGTCGGTTGAGCTACAAGCCCTACGGTTCCTGCCTGGCTCAACGAGACACTCTGTCGCACCAGCGGTCTACCAATTTCTTTCATCACTGGGGATTGCAGCAACAGATGCTGCAACAGCCTACACCCTCCTGGTGGGGGTGTATGAAAAGGCTCAGCGTGACACAACGGGCATGGAAACACTCTCCAAGCTCAAGGGGGTGATCACCACGGGGGCAACATCACGGGATCTGAGAACGCAAAGGAACAAATGGTATCGGTTAATGCGGGAGTTGCAGGAGCGAAAGAAACTTCGGCTGCTGGTATGCAGGACAGGCTCAGCGATACGGGGAGCAAAGGCGGTTGCAAAAGAGCTGGTGGACCATTGGGATAAAGAGTCCACCCCAACGGGATCCACGGAAGAAGAATGTGTGGCCTACCTGAAGTCGTTAGGAATGGAACAGCGGTTGCGCAAGGCAGGTCGACTCCTTTTCAAGCAACTATCCCTGGACATAGTTCACGAAGGCCTTAACAGGCTGAACAGCAACAGCTCCCCTGGATTGGATGGTTTCTCGGCAAAATTCTTCAAGAGGTTCTCGGGCATCTTCGAACCACAAATGTATGACTCACTGAAACGCTTCCTCGACGTGGGCAAAATGCCGGAGACATGGACCTCGGGAGTGGTGACAATGTTCCCCAAGACGAAGGCGATGCAGACACCAGACTCGATCCGACCAATTGCACTGCAAACTACAAGGCAGAAGTGGCTCACCAACATCCTCCTGATCCAGTTAGAGGATGTACTCCTTCACTGCATCCCGTCACAGCAAACAGGTTTCCTTCGCCACAGAAGCATACTCCAGCATGTCTATGGGTCACGGGCACTCTGGGATGGCTTACGTGAAGGAGCGCCGTTATCAGTAGATTTCAGAAATGCTTTCCCCACGACGTCTCACGAGATGGTGTCGGCGGCACTGGGTCTGATGTGCATACCATTCTTGTATATCCGTCTCATACTACATCTTTTACGTGCACAGTATCTATACTCCGTTGGAAAAGGATACGTCCCAGGTGTCTACCACCACCCGAGGGCAGGCACGCGCGAGGGGGATCCGCTCTCCCCGGCGCTGTTCTCCCTGGTGGCATCCTTTGTGATTTTCCCACTACAAGACCTGGGTCCAGTGCTGACTGTCATGATGTATGCAGACGACCTCATCATCCTCTTGGATGGACGAGCCGACCCACAACTGTTGAAGAGGGTATGGGGAGTGGTGTCTCGTTTTGGACAGTTTTCGGGGTTGAAGGTCAACCTGAGCAAAACGGCAGCGATAGTTCGCAACTGTGGGGGAATGGAGTGGGCGAGGTGCTTTCGAGACATTGGAGTGGACGCCAAAAACTTCCTGAAGTATCTAGCTGTACGCCTGGGGAATATTCGGCACCAATAGGATGACCAAGGATGGGGGCGGACGATAGAGCAGGCTTTCGCACCAGCACTGCAAGAGGCCTTCCGTCGCGCCAGGGTGGTATCCACGCTGCAACTGTCAATGAACGAACGTGCATTCATGTTGACATCATGGATCCTGCCGGTCGTGGCCTGGGTATCCAAGGCGTACTACGCCCCAGTCTCGGTGATCAGACGACTGAAGTTGGTGTACCACGTGACTATGGGTACCAACAGCTGGGGAATCACTGTGCCAATTCTTTCACGACCAAGAACGCAAGGGGGACTGGCACTGCCAGAGCCAGAGCTGTTCCTTATGCACCAGGGAGCGGCTCCGTTCGTCAGCCTGTTGGGAGAGCCTCACAAATTTCCCGACAAGGTAGTGGAGACCTTCTATGCATGGGCAACAACCATCGGGTTCACACCATCCAATGACAACCTTCCATATATTCAAATGGGCATGGTCCGAACGTGTGATCTAACGTTCTTGGGATGGTCGGCAAAGGCACATTCCAACATTCAGCGAGTAGCCCCACAGGTGGCCCCCCCGGCACACCGGGACCGCCTGCCGTTGTGGCACTCTGTGTATTTCCGAAATGACTTCAATTGCTCCTACTACAACGCGAAACTAATCCGGCAAGGGGTGCTGACGTGGGGTCAATTCCAAAGCTTGGAGGACGCAAGATTGTTCAATGCACTGCCTCGGACATGGAAAGGGGTCTACAATCATGGCGGACGACTCCTCAACAAAGTCCAGTCACAAGGGGGGTTTGATACCCCCGGAGTACACACCCAAAACTGGACCAGGGCATGGCTGCTTCAGTTTTACGCCTGTCAGCCAGGGGTCCGCGACCCGCAAACACCGGAGGTATGGGAACAGCTGGCACAGGCACAGCTACCGCCGAGGGTTCGGGACTTTGCGCAAAAGGCGCTGTGGCACAAACTGACCGTACATGCAAGAGTCTACAAGAGGTCATGCACTAATAAGTGCCCGCTGTGCTCACAGAAGGAGACGGTTAAGCACGCGATGGTCGAATGCCCCATGTTCAAAGCAGCAGCGGCGGTTATACAGCACTACTATGGCCAGGTGGAAACTGATAACGGGACATCCACAGTTCGAGACATGATGGAGTCCGACGACCAAGAATGGTTGCGGAAAACGAACCAAGGCTGGGCAATGTGGTCAGCAAGAAGTGCCCACTGGCGATATCGATGCGAAGTCAAGGCAGGAGCGTCGCCGGTGTTCGCGTCATACCTTACAACATGGCTAAGGGAGCTATGTGAGTGGGTGGGATTTTACACAGGGGAGCACAGGGAACAATGGAAAGGATTTCAAAAATCACTGGAACAACTTCGAGACACCGGAGTGGAGCCACGACAAGGGGAAGTGCAAGTACATGGGGGACTGAATGCGTGGTGGCAAACGTTCACGGAGTGCTTCACCCAAGAGATATCAGCCAACAATCACAGTTGGCAAAGGGCAACAGAATCGCGCCCGAAGCGCCCCAGGCAGGCAGGCCCGGGAGTGCTACAAGGAGTGCAAGATCTGATTGCAGAACTGGTGGCGAAGGGCTACAAGATAGTGTACACGGACGGATCGTCGAAAAGACTCGGCCACAAGGACATGCGCAGGGCCGGGGGCTTTGGCGTGTTCGCGGCGGAAGATGATCAAGGACCAGAGGTACGCTTCTGCGGCTACGTACCAACACATCACAGGCAAACAAACAACGGAGCAGAGCTTTGGGTAGCCGTAGAAGCCTTACAGGGATTCTGGGTGCCAAAACTGGCAATCCTCACTGACTCGCAATACCTGCAGCTGGGAGCGACTGGCAGGGCCCAACACTAGAAGTCAAAGGGATGGACAACCACGTCTGGAAAACCGCAGGTCCACGTCCCATTCTAGGAAATGCTGCTCCAGGAAATGGCGACGCCGGGAAGAGAAGTCAGGTGGGAGCATGTCCCAGCACATGTCAACGTGCAGGGAAATGAGATGGCAAATGGACTGGCAATGGAAGGCATGTGTTCAAGCCCACTGTGGTCTCAGCATGTTGCTCCAAACTCATCATCAGGGTCAGAGTCCACGGTAGGCTTGAGGGGAGGGTCAGGATCAGAGTCGAAGGGAACCAGGGCACTGTGGTCATCCTTCGGTATGGTACCCATGGACAGTGATGAAGTGACAGGGCAAGCATCCGGGGAGCCAGCGCCACGTGAAATGGGACCATACTCCTCAAGCAGTACCGAAAGTGAGGAAATGAGGACATAACACACACACCAGGGAGTACTTTTGAATGAAATGTCGGCAGCGGACACAGTGTCCTTCAGCACTGATGTGAGTGACACCAGGCGGCAGCGCAAGAAGCGAAGGCCGAGGAAACGCAGGAACCCAGGAGAGGGTCGATAATGACAGAGCTAGTAGCCCTTGCACAATGGCGCGGACATTTCACAGGTTACAAGCACAACAATGCATGTCTGAAATCTGTGTTCTGACACGGAGTTTTTCATCACACGAGCTGCGTTTTGTCGCAGCCAGCAGCAGCACACAAAGGAGACCTCCAAAGCACTGAGCCAGCTGGACGCCATTGCGAATGAAGGACTGCAAGCAATTGAAGCAGAGCTGACCACAATGGACTGGGCCCGCAATCAGCAGATCTGGCTCCGACTGGACCAACCACATGACACCAGGATGCACAATGAGATTGTTGACAACCATGGGGAACCATTGCTGATGAGCAATCAGAAGCTATACTCGGTGATGGTCCAAATCAACTGGACCCTGAAGTCTCAGCCTTTGGCGAACATGCAGGTCCAGTGGCGACCCAAAAGTGCAGGCAAGTGGCACCCCTTCCAGCGGGAGGCGATCCTCCACTGTCCGACGGCAGAGGGACACAGAGCGGTGCCCTCCTCTATGAGCAGAACTGGAGATTGCATGAATGTGTGGCTGGCAGCACGAGCGGACCTCTTGCGGCTGTTCCAAAGAACGTTCTTCAGGCAGGCGGACCCTGTGCCCGGGGACGCTGTGCGGTTCCTCTACACGCTGCTGAACACACCCCCATGCGAAAGAAGATACGCATGACAGGGGGTGACACACAGGAGAGAACATTGGAGCGCATGGTGCAGATACCCAATCGTCGTGGCCCAGTGGATACACCACACCTCTTCTGTCCCGCAGAGGATGGTTCGAACCCCGGGGGGGATAGATATGCACCAAACGACCCGAACCCCCCCTTTTATGGTCGAGAGGGAGAGAGAGAGAGAGAGAGAGAGAGAGAGAGAGAGAGAGAGAGAGAGAGAGGGTTGAGCACAGTGGGAAAGGATCAGACAGGAGCAACAGGAGAGAGAGAGCAAGAGAGAGCAAGAGAGATTGGGAGGGAGAGAGTAGGAGAGAGACCCTCAGAGCAAGAGACGGGGGCTAACCGGCACAAAGGGAGGGTGGTGGGCTCGGGCTGACCAGGGTGTATGGGACGCCAAGACAGCATGGAACAGTCAAGTGGTGAAAAAACAGGGCGCCGTAGCGCCCCTGAGCCACAGGCGCGACACGTCGTCACGTGTTGAAAAGCCGAAGCATGACTAGGGCTGCGAGAGTGCGGCCCACGTCAGGCGGTTGGAAGCCCGTGGGCAAGGACAAGTGGACAGCATGCGCATGAATGATGTCGAGCGAAAAAGGTAGGCGCCACACACGGCACATCAATGATCTGTTGAGACACCTGACAGCAGGAACACAAGCTGACATGTTGAGACACCTTTGCGCCAAAACAGGCGCCTTTGCGCCCCTAAGGCACGAGTACGACACGTCCTTACGTGCCAGGGAATGAGTGCAAGGCAGGGGCACGACCTGCAGGGCAAGGGTTAGAGTCTAACCGGCACTGTGGGTGGGTGGTGGGTGCGAGCTGACCTCACTGTTCAGAGGAGTAGAGGCAATGCACAGTCAGCAACCACCTGGTGTGGTACAGAACTGGTCTACGCTGCAGTGCAGCAAGCATGACATTGAACGATGTGGTTATGACCATGCGCCTCTGACACGGGGGCGTATGCGAACCCAGTTTCCGTTGCCTCATGGCCCCCCCTCCGGACCATGTGATGACCGATGTGACCCGGCGCTAAAGCGCCACCAGGTGGCCTTGTCTCTTGCCCTAACAAGTAGGGCGGGCAGGACGTGATACGAGCCAAATGGAATAATGCTCTCGTGCGGCGCACACATGTGGAGCTGAGAATGCACGGAAGGCCGTGGGGCAGGCGCAGCTGGAGCCAAGTGGCGGGCCCTCACCTGACCATTTGAAGCCCGGCCCGTGTGGTCATTGTATGCACATTTGAATGATGGTGTTGAGACTCTCAACGACAGTCGCGCACATGGCACCCAACCCAACCCCCAAATGCAGCGTGTTGGCCACGGCCTTGGTGTTATCCGCCTCCGGGTATAGGAGGTAGTTGGAATGGCTGTCTCCTTGCAGCCATGTGCTCGGTAGGCGCACGCCATTTTGGTTGCCCGTAGGTCTCCGCAGGGCGGCTCGTCTGTGTACCAGTCCCGGATGAGGTCACGGCCACAACGGCTTGCCACTCACCATCCTCCGGGACGTATTTCAACATCGGCCCAATTTCTTCCACACAAGGAACAATGCAAGGGCCTCCTCCCCGTCCAGTGTCGCCGAGGCACCCAACTTCACACCTGTGCGGGCCCGATAGAGGACACGTTGCACGGCCTCGGCGTTCTCCTACGTGGGGTCCACGAGGCGTGCCTCGATGAACGCCACTTGGAATAGGCCAATGGCCATGCAACAATGGAGGATGCATACGATCGATCCAGCAAATCGTGTGGCTCCCCTACACACCCCCCATTGTCCAAGATACGGTCGTTCTCCTTGTAGTGTTGGCGGGCCGTTGCCTCACTGTCTAGTGTGCGCCCATGCCGCCGAACTTGTTCCACACCCCGATATTCTAAATAGTGCCCACCATGGGCGAAATAGAGACGCCGATAGGGCGCCACACAAAGGGTTGGTCTCCCACGACGACCAACCCACTTGGCACCCAGCATGCACCCGAGTAAAATTTCTTGCAGGTTTGTAGGGACTTCAACATCTATCCAAAAGACATGAAATAATGTTTGGATTAATTTTTGGAGATTGGTATTCAGTTAATTTGTTAGTCGGTGTTGTATTAATTGAAAATCGGATATTACTCTCGAGACATTAACGCAGACATTGATAAAGAAAGAGTGGGCCACAAACCTGCAACTTCTCGACCCATAGCATTGCTAGTGCGGCCCTGTTGTGGTCCCCGCCCACAGCCATCCCTAATACCCCAAAACTTCGCGGGAGTGCGGCCCCGTACGCCGTGTTGGAGGACCCCTATGGAGAGTTGGGTCCAACTACCACCGACACACAGGTACGCATCCCCACGCACGATGAAGGTGAGGGGCAGTGTCCAATTGATATCATCCACAAGCGAGGGACGCGATTGGACCTACTTTGTCCATGAATGTAGCGGGCAAGAGACGGCACTCGTAGGGGGGTCAGGGATGGACAGAGACACCGAAGGAAGACATAGCAAGATCTACACGAGGTGGGGAGTGTGGCGAGTGGGGAGGAGCGTGGGCAACGGGAGGGTGGGTGTCCAAGACAGCCAACCATACAACATTGGAACCTCTCTACTAACCCGTTGTGCAGCAATGTACCACAAAACCCCCCTAGGGGTCGTCAGATGCGCTGTGAGAAAGAGGGTACAAATGACTCAAACGAAACGATTGAACGGTAACCTGTTGATGTTTGGCCAATACAGATATTTACTCGTTCATTTATTAAAAACTAAAAATTGATAATTTGGTTTTAATCCACGTCACCAGGGCCACAACTAGGTGAGCCGTGCCATGCGATGTTTGTCTTTTAGTGGTGGCCATGAAAAAACACTGTGCTCCTTGAAAACCCCTCATCCACCTCTTATAGGCAACCCATTTCTTTGCAGGGGCGGGAATCATGGTTACACACACCTGAACGTAGCCAGCGAAGGTAACAGGCATGCTAGGCATATCCCCCCAATAAAATCCGTGGTTTGTTTGTAAAAACAAAGCACCGCATTATGTGCAGCACCACCTCACGTTGCAGCGATTCCAAAATATGAGGACCAACGACACCGTGAATCGCTTGGCCGAGATAGGCAGCCTAACCTCTCGCAAGGGCTGCGTAGATGAACAAGAGCAATATGCAAAAACCACCGGAGATGCAAATGCTTACCGAAATTTCAGCTAGCCTTCATACTCACAGACAAGACAACTACAATGTAATAAGATCATCGCTTCCGGAGACGTGAGGCGTGGGCTTTCTTCGGAGGTGCGATAGCAGCCCACTTGGGTTGCGCGTTGGTAGTGGCGCCGCCCTATCATTGTGTGTTGCAACCCTGTGATGGTGAAAAATGGTTCACAAAAGTATTTAAACCCTTTCTAGATTGGACCCGACTACCAAAGGAGGATGCAAGGCTGGCATTGTGTGGCGCCAGTGGAGTCCATAGCCTTGGTGGGGGCACGTTTTGGTTCTTTCCGGGTTGTGGTTTTGTCTTTTGCTTGTGGTTCCGGATGGCCTTCATCTTCCGCTGGATCCTCATCAACATACTCAGCAGCCGCACATCAACATGTACCCGAGAGCTCAAGTCAGCATACTCATCATTCCAGGCCTTGGGGGAACAAGTGTCAGTGTTGGTCATGGACGCTATAAGGGACCCAACGAACTGATCAGGCACATCAGTCTCTTCGCCCAAAACGGCCAACACGACATTGCAGTGACGGGACAACTTGGCAGACAACATGCTGGCAAAATGCACAGACACAATCCCAAGCGGGAACCAATTCCTTGACGACACCTGCGATTCTTCCTCAACACGAGAGAAAAATTGAAACACCTAAGCAGCTGAAGCTAGCTCTTTGGCTTCGAAAGCAAATGCAGCATTGACTGCAGCATGTAAAACATTTTTATAGAGGTGTAGACATTAAAGAGTGCACGGAACAAGAAAGGGCCTTTGTAGGATAGTACAGAAAACGAACATCTTTCAGCCACACTAAGAAACCAAATCTGGGTGAAATTTAGGCCGGGTGTGTTGGATGTACAGAAACAACTGGTAACATTTGTGGAAACGGGAAAAGTTACCCGTACGCATACCCGTACTATGCACCACAGCCGCACCCACCGCCCCCATCACTTCAACCTCACTACCACCAGCAACCAACCCCACAACCACAAACTCCATGCCGGACGCAATATGAGCCATACCAACATTCCCCACATCCATACCCGTATCACTATCCGTCCTACACCCAACCAACACACCAACCCTACCACTCCCGTCCGCACCAATCTCCGCACATCCCGCCGCCGCAAAGCACCGCTGAACCACCGTCCCAACACCCATACCAGCACGACCCCTACCAAGCTTCGCCGCACTCCCACCAGCATTATCAGGCAAACTAGCACGAGAACCACACACACCCTTACCAACACAACCCATACTCTGGCTCACAGCATCACCAGGCTACCCAACCCCCAAGCCAACATCCCTCCTCCGAGCAGCCACCACCACAAAAACCTGAGGCACCCGCAGCACAACAAGAACACAGCCCTGACCAGGGCCACCACGCCGCGCCCCCTCCAGCGCCCCAATGGGTGACCGGCTCGGGACCCCTTCCATCCATTCCCCATCTGTCCTACGGCCCGACGCCCTCGCAACGTCAAAAGCAAGCCAATGTTCGCCGGTCTATCAATCGGGACAAGGCAAGCCTCTGTCGGATGAGCGAGGAACCAGCTCGTTTGCCACAATGGTCCACTCGTCCGTTAGACTCCTTCGTCCAGTCAGTTGACACGCTTAGGGAGTGTGGGGAGCAGGCGGCGGAGCGCAACTGGGCCAATTACCACCGGCAACAGCCCCACCCGGCCCCGGTCACGGCCGAGGCGGCAAGCGCACCATCCGTCACGCGCGACACTCCGCTGGCGTGGGGGACAGCAACGGGCCTGCGACCGCTTCCTACAGGGGCGCACCGCCGCGGCTACACCGTCAGTGCGGGTTGCAAAGCCGTGCCTGCGACCTCCGACGAGCACCTCTCCGACGGGAGACGACGGCACAGCCGCCGCCATCAGCGAGGGAGGGATAGCAAGCTATCCGATCGAAGTGAATCCGAATGACAGTATCGACCCCTTTGTGCCGGAACAGGCTCCGATGGATTCCGCGCAAGAAGTGGTTAGCGCTCCCTGACCCCAAGCAGAGCCCCGGCCAGCGGCCCCTCCTCCGACGCCCCCGTCACAGCCGCACCCCGCACCCCGGCCTCCGAAAATCCCTGCCCCAAGCCCTCCCCCACACGCCGACGACATCCCCCGCCATACACTCCTGCATACATGGGCCTCCCGTCAGTGGGCTTCGTGCAGGCTCGAGAGTTGCAGGTAGCTGCCATTCCTTCCACCCTTGCGTCCTACCGGGATATGGATGTATTTCACGACGCCTTCTCGTCGCAGGCCAGCTCGCACCAAGGACACACCAAAACTTTGGTGCATGAGACATGTTTGCACCGTGCTGCATCCTCTGCAGCTTCCCCCTCTCACTCACTGTCCTCCGTTCTCGCACAAGTGAGGAAGCCCTCGTCGCAAGTGGCAGAAGGGCCCACTCGGGAGGGCCATGCCATGCAGGCAGCAATTAAGGTGATCCCTTTCACTCCTGTTTCGCCAGCGGATGCAGGCCCACGCCTCCCGCCGCACCTAGTCCCCATACTATCACATCATCTTATATTGTGCGTGAAGATATTGGCATCAACAGGTGTACGCCTTTTACCCTCCAAAAGTCGGGGGCCTCTTAATACAAGTGGCGAGTGTTTCGAGGCAGCATGTATCCGTGGTATCGTGTCGACCACAACCAGCAGGACTCAACACGTTCTTATGACCTCCGCGATGACGTTTTTCGTGTATCGGATTGCAAGTGCCTTTGAATTTTGCATGCCTTGCACTACATGGGATTTGCGTTGCAGCCAACCCCCCCCCCCCCTCCACAATCAGCAACGTGGCACCACGACGTAGTACAAGATGCGGATGTAGACGCCAACCCGGGACCACGCTCCACACGGCAAATTCTTTTAGGGTCACTCGGTCTAGGGGATCAGGGCACCCACAACACCACCCGAATCCGCCGGAGCCACAGGCCAGAGTCACAGGACCAGCGCTCCCGGAACCACCCAATCCTACCCGACCGTGGAATGACCACACCACCATTGGAGACATCTCGCGCTTCTTGCACAGCAGGGTGTCCATCAATACAAAGGTTTCCTCTCTAGTGGCGCTCCACCATCACCTTCTCCAACAGTGCCATGGCTACCACGATGCCCTCCCGGGCGAGATGCATAGTATCGTGCTACGCACACCGCCTGGGGACA
Organism: Eutreptiella sp. 'Long Island Sound 2002'; assembly: GCA_964036045.1. Classification (NCBI taxonomy): domain Eukaryota; phylum Euglenozoa; class Euglenophyceae; order Eutreptiales; family Eutreptiaceae; genus Eutreptiella; species Eutreptiella sp. 'Long Island Sound 2002'. The sequence continues at coordinate 96,925,598 of OZ038379.1, read as the reverse complement.
GCAAAACTGCCCCTAGCGCCCGGGCTAGCCCAAAGACGGATGTCGACACCAACAAGTCGCTGAAAACTGGCATCACAACACAACACATTGCTGGTGTTCCCAAGGGTACAATGCGGCTGTGGTGCAGGGTGCTGCCCCGTCTGGTCTCAGCTTACCAGCAGGTGGTGCAGGCCTTTGTGGACGAGGACCCTAACACGTGACGCCACACCCTTCTTACAGTACAGAATGCACTCGGCCCACACGTTACATTTGTTCTTTTACTTTTCATCTTTATGTCCCCCCCTCCCCTTGCTGAAACTAACCGGCCTCAGGTCCATGGAAGGCCGAGTGGGTGCCATGCTTAGCACCATAGACTTGGGAGCGAGAGGTTCATATATAGCCCGTTTTCTTTGGGCGCCGCTATTCGGCAGGGTCCACTGACCCAGCACAATTGATCGCAGGTTTGCAGTGCCTACTGTGCAGGGCCAATGCCACAGACAACTTGTACTTATCAATGCAAGATGTACATAGATAGTGGAGCACCGCAACCAAGAAGGGGACACACTGGTTTCCTTACAATTGTGAACAACTAGACTAATGGCTGGACGTGTCTATGGCGGGGACATTCAGTCTATCAGTACCGACCATTGATCCCCAAAGACGGACACCATTGAGGTTCAAAAGCCCGGATCACCGACGACCCCCATAGGGGGTTTAGACATCCAGTGTCCATGATGAGGCATTCGAGACTTCTATTCACTATGTTCCAGCACCTGTGGCAACCATCTCTGCGGTCTCGACGTCCCTGAAGGGATCGCAGCGGCACCGGTACCGGGCCTCAATGTCGACATTGACGCGCAAGAGACATCATCGTCATCCGCCCCCGCAACGGGCACCACCTCTTCGCTGCTTGGGTGTGCACAACCTAAACCGCCACTGTAGGACTCTCCACAACGCAAGAGACCACGGGCCGCACACTCTCTGCCGCTCCAAGTTGGCCACCACGTGGACCAACGACCGGCAACTAATCATGGGTCGCAAGTTCCGGTCCCCTAGTGCGGAGACGTCCAACGACAACGAGCCCAAGTTGCAGATCTCATCCCATGTCAATGGGATACAAATGATCCTGACTCGGGATGGCTCCCCTCCGGGCTGTTGTACCGCCTAGAGGGGCCCCGCCCACTACGGGGGCACAGGGTGACTCTAGCTGGGAATGGCTCCCTACCGATCTGCTCTATCGCCTGCACAAACCCCCGACCTTTGCGGTAGCTCGGGCGTCACCACGGTCCTCATCGCCTCAACTCGGGGAGGCCCTCGGAGAACGAGGTGAGGTGTCTTCGCTTGATGTATTCGGAGGGGGCCATTATGCCATTCAATTCCCTGAGACAGCGCCTCCAGTGCTGCCCTCCGTGCTACGAGGATGCTTTGCTGTTCCCGCTACCATTTCACCCGCTGCACCGGCTGTGCACGTGAGTCGGTGACCTCATCCCCTTTGACTAAAGCCCGTTGGTGGGAGGCGACCTAGGTTGCCCAACTACCCCTCACCCACAACAAACAAGTAGAGGCCCTGCAGCAATGTGCCCGCGACCTCTTCCCAGCACCCGAGTCCATCGGGCTACTTATGGACTTGAATTTCCCCAAGTCCAGCTTCTAGCATACGTCGGAGCTCACAACCCGCCGGGGAGCCGCTTACACCGCCGCGACGAGCCTCCCACTCCCGTGACCCATCCCTTCACGTGACTACTTCACAGACACATGCAATGAGTTGGTGAAGCCCCTTGCGCTAGATCCACCAGTGTCCGTGCCAGAACCCCCACAAGCGGCCGCTGTTGCCTGATACAATCTTGGCCCCCCTACATCCAATCGCGCCCACCCTCTGTGGACTGGAGGAGGCCGCTCACTTTCCTCCTCTGTGGGTGATGCTTGGCCGTGCGCCGATGGAAGTTGCACCCAACTATCCATGGGGCCCCTCAACCGCGGCGAACGTCCCCGCACATCCGCCTACCAATGGTTGATTGGGATGGCCGTATGTGGGGATAAGGACATTGCCACGCGAGCGACCATATGGCTCAAATCTTGCACGTATACGGCCGTTTCCTTTCGCTTTCGATTTTGTGTTAATTTATCAAGGTTAATGTTGAATATTTCGCACATATTAACGCCGACAAAAAAATTAATCCAATCCTAACCTCCAACAATTAACACAAAAAAAATTCATTCCCCTTTTTTTGTTGGTGTTGCAATCTGCCTCGTGCCAACGTACGGGCTGCCGATGTCACGCGGGCCTACCGCTTGCATTGCTGCAAGGCCGCCTGCCAATGGAAGTACCTCATGTACTTGGAGGAGGACGTGACATTGCCGGTGGCTTATGCGGCAGAGCTTCGGGTTGGTTTGGGCGCGGTGTGCGCCGATGTCGTTGAGAGCCTCAACGCCATTCTCAAGCGGGCCTACAAGGACCACCCGGCCCGCGGGGGGGGGGGGGGGGCTGTGGCAACGGCATTGCAACGGAAGGGGCAGGTGTTGTAGGCTTGGGACTTGTGGTTTTTAAAATGTGCCCTTCAACTGCGACGCCATGGGGCGCCTCATACCGCCCCGTGTACCATGGTCAAACCCATGGCCACCCAAAGGCCCCCTGCCCTCCGCCTTCTCTTTGCCACGCTCAACCCTTGTTTCACCAGCACATGGACCAACAAGCGTTGAGGTCCCTCTTTGGGGACCTTTTGAAAGCCCAAGAAGACCGCCTGCCATGGTTGCTTTGCTTGTGAGCCCATTTTGTGTTCGTTTTTTTTTTTTGCCAGTCGCATTTCATTCCCGTAGGTTGCTGTTAACGCCAGCGACGTTTACTATTTATTGTATTAATTAATTTATGGCGTTTGAATATTAACCTTCCAATTATGTATGCCGCGTGTCAACAATGAATCTTGTTTGATTTTTTTTTCCGCAGATGGAGCATCCCGAAGCACGCTTGTCAGCAGTAGCAGCAGTACCACTTGCAGTTGCAGCACCTGTAGCTGCACGAGCAGCGGCAACAACCCCACGACTTGACCCGCCGCCGAATCAAGGCGGGGAGTCAAGCGAAGACGCCTCCGACCGGAGGTGGGACAAGAAAATGAGAAGGAAGGAGAGAAAGAAAGAGAGAGAGAGAGAGAGAGAGAGAGAGAGAGAGAGAGAGAGAGAGAGAGAGAGAGAGAGAGAGAGAGAGAGAGAGAGAGAGAGAGAGAGAGAGCAAGGGGGAGACCTAGGCCAATGCAGCTAGTGGGGGCAAGGTGCAGGTATGTGGGGAAGAAGTAGTTGAGGAGGGTGTCGGGGGCGGCGCGATTGAGCAGGCGGACGGGGAGGTGGTGCGCCCCCCCCCCCCCCCCCCAAGAAACCCCCCCCTAACAAAATAAGCCTCCCCGAGTGTCTCGTAAAAGCGTGCGGCCCTTAGTCAGCGGCCACCCGCAAGGCAAAGGTGATCCCCTAGTTTGCGCAGGCCCTACAAGAGGGTTGTTCATCAACCCCTGCTCGCAGGCGGCACGCACGCGCACATGACATTCGATTGGGTATTTGGACGCCTGGTGCGCTGCCAGATTCGCCACCGCGGCCAAGTTAAGAGCACTTGGCGCCGGGACACTAAGCGTGGGGGCAAGTGCGCCTGTCGCCCACGGCCGTGTCAGCCCATGAGCCCCTTTCCTCGGGCCATTGGTGTGGGCTCTCTTTGCTCACTCAACCTGTGCGGCGATCCTGGTGGCATGCGGTTGGGAACTGCACACTTCCTTGTCGCCCTACAACATTGGGTCACGTTGGGATGGTGCACGCAGTGGCGACAAGGAAAGAGAGTCAACTTCATGGTGCAATGGGGGGTGGTGCTGGATGAAGCGCAGCCAGTGTATGACCCCGCCGTGCAGCACCAATATGAGGGCCCGGGGCTCGGCACGGGGGCCACCCCCACCGCCGTCGCAAGTTGGGCGCCGCCTGTTTCCGCTGCCCCCTCCCCCCCTTCGCCTCCGCAGACGTCATGGGGGATCATGTGGAGGCGCAGACAGCGTCCATGCTATTTCGAACATGGATGGGCGTTGTCCAAGTGCAGGGCGTCTCCGGTGATTTCGAGGTGTGCTTGTTTGCTTGCTTGTTAATTTTTTGTCAATAATGGTTAGTTTATGTAGGTTAATCTTTCGGTTTTCCATTAGCGGCGCCAAAGTTAAAACTAATAGTGAATATTAAGTTCAAAAATTACCAAAGATGTCGCAAAAATTAAACATTTTGTCCCTTGTTATTGTAACAGGTCCCGGATGTCGTGGTCCATGCTGGGGATGCGCGGCCGGTGCGCATCACCTCGCGTGACCGCGACCGGGCACAAGAGGTGGCATTGGGCAGTGTGCATTGCTTGCTTGCGAACAACCCCGCCAAGGGGTTGGCCATCGTAACGGCTTTGAGGGATTGGGTGCATAGGAGGGTCTCCTTGGAGGTCTGGGTGGCCTCCCAGTAGTACACGGCTAGGGAGTGGGCTAGGATGGGACGGGTGGGATACACAGGGGCGGAGGATGAGGGGGTATGGGCGGGGATGGTGGGCGGTGATTGGGAAGGGGTGTGAGAGGTGAAGGAAGTGAAAGAGGATAATACATGAACAGTGAAGGGCACGAGCCCACCCCGCACTCCGCGAAAAGCAGCATTCCTGTTGTACAAGCGCGAGCAAACCAATCTGTTGCTACCAGACATGTCACCGTCTGCCTCCCAACGAACAAGGGGTTCAGCCGTTGGCAACAAAGGGGATGCCTAGAGCATGCTCAATGCCACATCTGTGCCCCGCCATGGCGGTGTCACGAGGTGCATTGCCCCCCCCCCCCCCCACATGCACCACAAGGTGCATCAAGGGTTGGGGACGGGAACATGAATACACATGCCCAGAGCATGCCTGTTGACATTTGTGTAGCTGCTTTGGTGCCGCTACCTCATGTTTGTAGTGACTAGCAGGACGTCATGTCCGTTGCTGCGAATCAGCCCTCATCAGATTATGTTGAGGCAGTGGCACAGTTGTTGTAGAAATGCAAGGTGCGAGTGGCGAGGCATTTGCAAGTGTGTGTCGAGGCACACTAGTTGCAAGTTAGAGCACACCATGCAAAAGAGTGGGATGAGCGGCATGCAGAGCATGGTATGTCACAAACGTTAGTGGCACAGTTGGTGGAGCAAGACCGGGTGCGGTCCATTGCATTGGCTGCAGCAGGGAGGGATGCGTTGTGCATGTTGATGCAGGTTTCTCCCAGGCAACCGGATGGTGGTCCAAAGACAGTATAAGCGTTTGTGGTTGCTCATGGGCACTATCAGGTTACAACATGTGGGGGTGTTGAGTGTGTATGTTGTGCGTGGGCTAGCACGACACATTCCAACTGGTTCGTAATCTCCTGTGTAGCACCACACGCCACATCCACCATACCAAAGAACACTTCACACATGCCTCCTGGGCCAAACCCAGGGAAAACAAGCAGAATGGCATACTCATTGATTCGATGCCTTTGCCCGTCCGAGCCGTCAAGCAACAGTGCAATGAAGGTTGCAATGTATAGGATGTGTGTTACATCGTCTTGCATGGCATCATGCATTGCTGCAACAGCCTTCTCAACTATCCACCGCAGTGACGCATGGTGCCCAGGGGCAGATGTCAGAGAGCAATGAAGAAGGATGCGCTCACATATGGCAGGGATGGAAGTGCATATGTGCAACCCAATGTAAACCTCAACCAACCGTGACAAAATGGCTTTCTCAGGATCAGTCAATGGCACACCAACAACCATGGCCTTCCCCCTAATGAAAGCAATGTTCCCTCCCACCAGTTCAGCTGTGGCTGCAGTGGGGCACAATGCATGATATCGTTCTGCATAATGCCGCCCGAAACTCTCCACGGCCAGCTGGTGGTGGTGCCCTGGGCTGTGTAGATTCTTTTGTGATGATGTTGTGCCACGTGACAACCCCAAGTGGCTTTCCAACACTTCCCTCCGTCATGTTTTTTGGCTAGAGGTCTTTATGCGCATCCCTTGACCGTATGTGTACCCTTTGTGAAGGGCCCTTAATGGAGCTTTTGAATGAGAATGCGAATTTGCGCGAAAATCGGCGAAATTCGCGCGAATTGGGCAAATTGGCGCGAATTTGGCCCGAATTTGCCAAATTGGCGCAAAGATCGCGGGAACGTGCATGCGCACGAGGATGCGAATGTGAATGCGAATCTCATTTTTTTTGCGAATTTAGCCTAAATCAGGCCAAAATCGAGTTTTACGTCGCGTTTTTTGAATTTTTATGTTTTTGTGGCGAAGTAAGCATAGCAAACGGGCACAAAGACAAGGTACCACGGGCAAAACGGGTAAAAAATGAGCAAAGTGAGCGTACTCATTCAAAAGTTACATTCAGAGGGGGTACATGTTCCCAATACCAGGGCAAGACTGGCCTGAGGGGGACGTACCACCCCAAAAATGCCACACACATTCTGTCATGGATCGCGGACCGCGATTGGTTTGCCAAGAGGGTGGTGACATTTGCACTCGACAGGCCCTGTGACCTTGGTGTGCAGGGTGCCAGTGCACGTCAAGTTGTTAATATCATGGAGAACAATGTGTTTGCCCTGATTGGGACGTGGTTGGCCGTGATGACCCCCCTGAGGTAAGCCCTGCTATGCAACGCAAGCTGGGTCATGCATTGGAGGCTGCTGGCCTAACCCATGCTAATTACATGGCAGCTATGGATCGCCAACGGGCATTGTACAATGTGGAACGGCAATGGAAGGAGTTGCAAAAGTGTGTGCAAGATCATGTGCATGATAAACGTAGTGGTTTGCAACTCATCCCCACAAGTCATCGCATCTGGTGGTGGCAGGCAAATGCGTGGCGCAACACTGCTTTTTTGGCCCATGTCCTCTGGGTGGCAAGGCATTTGGATTTGAAGGTGCAACATTCCACCAAAGAGGAGGATGTGTGGGAGGACTGCCATGATGAGAGTTTGCTTGCATGAGGGGTGGTTTATGGGGACATCCTGCATGGCATGCGGTGTTTTAACAATGTGTCGTAACTGCACGCGCCCATTGGTACACCTGTAGCCACCGCCACAGATATGCTGCAGGCACAGTTGCAGAAGGTGGCTCGAGAGGAGGGTCCAGGCCGGTTGCATTTCAAGGACACATGTAAACCGCGACCGTGCCTTGGCAGAGTGGGCAAGCCTTAAGGAGGACATGGTACCACATTTTGCAAATTTGCAAATGTTCAAGATGTGGGAGGCATTGGCCCTTGAAAAGGTGCATGCACCGTGGGTGACTATGTGGTGTGTTCTTGCGTTGTTGCGAACATATTGGCCCGATAAAGCTGCTGTAGAGCGTGCCATCTCGTTGCGTGGTAGGTTCCGCAGTCGTATGCAGGACATTGTGGAGACACACGTTCTTAGTATGTGCATGGCATTGCATTCCAAGTTGCCCCCTTTATAGCATTGGGCAAAGGGACAAAGCGTTGCAGTGGCACGCCACCTGGCTGCCCGTGCACATTTTGATCTGCGCCCAAGACGAAGGGTTTCACAACGGGTAATTGCACGAGCATCTGTGGAAGCTACGATGCTTCAATGTCTGCAAGGTACTGAAGCAGTGGCTGATGATGGTGGGATCCTGCCCTTCTTTGGAGGGCCGGGTACACCACGGACCACAACGGCACCCTGAGAAAAGGGTACAGAACGGCATATGGCAAATGCGGTCACCGTTGTTGCACCATATGGTACCCCTGGCTCACATGCTGGCAATCATTACTTCATCACCTTTCGTGGAGGTACGTAGTGTGCCACATGCAAGCAGGTGGTTCGCATCTGGTGCAACACATGTCTGGTGTGCCATGCATGCTTTTCTGTAGGTCCACATCCTTGTAGAGAGGTGGCCGTGAATGTTGCACATGATGCATGTGAGGAAGGTGAGAACAACAGCGGGCAACACCACGTAAGCCCAACAAGGGGCGCTGTGTCGCCAGGATGCAAGCAAAGTTAGTGGTGGCAGCACAGAATGGCAAGCTGCGCGACTAAATAAGGGCCGCATTGTCGCATTGTCTCGATGTGCTTGGTGTGAAGGTACCAAGTGGTAGCAGTCGTCAACAAACAAGTGACCTTGCTATGCAGCATGCGTTGCAATTATTTGCAAAGTGGGATGCCCTTGTGCCGGATACAAACCTTGTTACCAACTCTGCAGCACCGCCAAGCCCCTCCCAACCCTGCTGCTCCCAACCGGTGGATTACACGGATGGACTTATCGATGAACAAGATGATGGTGCCCACATTTCTACGTGTGCCTATTTGTTGTTTTTTGCAGCGTTTTTTTGCAAGGTGTCGCCATTCATTTTTGGTGGTTGTTCAATTTTCGACTTTTTCTGCTCCCGCATTCCCCCCATTTTCCCCTTTTGGTTTTCAATGTTGCACATGTCTTTTTTAGTTGGTGGGTATTCAATTTTCCCATTTTTTGTGCTCCCACATTTTCCCCATTTCCGATCTCCCCCCCATTTGGTTTTCAATGTCTTTTTTTTGTTTTTGTAACTACTATGTTTCTCATTTTCCAAGGTGGTTCCCCAATGATCAATAGTTTTCAATTGTGCCAAGACCTCCCCTTTTCCCCTTGGGTTTTGTTGATTCAGTAGGGGGCGGGGGGCAGATATGATTTCGGCACAATTTTTTCCAAACATCCCCCCTCCCTAGGAACCCAAGAAGTTCCTCCAAGCATTGGACCCCCATACCCACCTCCAACAAGCATTAGACACACGTGAACATTAGACATCTTCTTGGATACACTGCGCACACAACATGCCACATGAGACATCATGCATCCGACTTTATACACAATCGTGACCAACCGGCACTTGACTCTTGCCCGGTATAAACACCTGGACGTTGTGCGAGCACTTGGAGGCCTAATAGGACAGCGCATCTCATGACCCGGGATACTATGGCCACCTCCCACCCGGTTTTTCCATTCAGGAAGTTCAGAGGAAGACCCTGAACTCCGAGCCGGCGGGCTGCAAACTGCCACGAACAGGTTGTCCTACGACATCGTGACCCAGCCATACGAACCAACCATGGAGGTAACACAAGAGGTACCCCGTACCCTCCCTCAGACACAAAATGTACTTGGAGTAATCATATACTATATAGGACAACCCACCATGAGAAGCGGGTACACCGACAGCTCAATACGCCACGGCATAGCCGGTGGAGGGGAAACTTGTGGGCGGCAGTCAGAGTACACGGCCCACAACAGGTATGCAGGGCTGAAACCATGACATGCGCCGTGGCATCCCACCTAGCACAGCCCGGAGATGACATAATCTTAGACAACCAAGGGCCAGTAAAGGCCACCCCCATTCTACGGAAAGGGGGTCGTAAAGGACCACGCCTACCGGGACCATAGCTGCCATAACGTCACAAGCAAGAAACTCATGGTAATGTGGACACTACGACACAAGGAAAATAAACAATGCTACCAACGATCAAGACTACCCGGGCATAAAAGGAAACAACGACTCCCATACTTTGGCTCACATGGGAGACCACCTGCCCATTAAACTCCCCGAGCCCCAACCACACGACATCTTGCGACACGGGAAAATCATGCCAGCGCCCGCCCAATCTTGCGTCATGCAACTCTACCGACAAAAACGAATAGCAGACGCACACAGAGGTTAGTTGGGTACCGATAAGCCACATGGCTCCCCTGGTTCCGGGCTCAAGTAGGCCAGTGGGGAAAGGGGGCACCTTGGGAACGGATCCCCGCATCGTCAGCTGCTGCGGCTTACGCCACGGGGGATCAGTCCAAATGCGCCTTGCCATGTACAGGGAATGGTCAACATTCTGGACGGAGGCGTGGTGGAACTATTGGACCACGTACGCCAAGTCTCGGTTGAGCACCGCATCTGACCACGAAAAGTGGTTGTGCGCCCGCCTCCTTATTCCGCTCTCACTGGTGGAACCCCCCCCCCCCCCCACCAGCTTTCCGAGTGTCATTTTTTTCGGTGTGTTTTGTGCTGCAATGCAAAGCTCTCGAAAGGGAGTTGTGTGACGGACGGCTGCCGGAATCAGTCATCACAGGGTAGCAGCAGAACGGCTGCCCAAATCCCCAATGACAAACTCCCATTGACCAAATCAGTGTCAAGGACCATTTCAAGAAGTTCGCTCGCAAGGGAAAGGAACACCTTCTCCCTTTTGAGAGCCACGAGATAGTGTGCCTGGGCATGCTAGACAGCTTCCACATCGTGGTGGAGGACACGAGGTTCCTCGAAAAAGGATTTGCTGATGTGAATTTGCTATATTTTGTCGGAGTTGCGCACTGTGAAGGGCCTGAGCAGTTGACTGAAGTTTGTTACGGCTCCCGCCCATCGGTTTTTTTTGTGGCTCTTATGCAGGACTACGACAAAGTCCAAGACAACATGCGTCGGGTTATGGAAGCGCTCCTAATTTGGGCAATGCTGGTCTCGTCGTGCTTCAGTGAGAGGAAGAGATATAATCATTTTTGGAGCGTGCAATCAGTCTATCAGGTAATGTTCCCATGCATTGTGACCGTATTCATCTGGCGGGTCGTAAGGTCACCGATTTGGTTGATCAATCCATGTATGAAGTGTGAGTGGCAATATCCACCCGTGAGACGAGATCCATGAAAGGTTTTTTCCCAGCGTTGAAAATGATTAGGCCGATGCATCTTGGTGGTTCACCTGAAAAGCGCGTCCTTCTCGAACCAACTATGAAACCAGATCAGTACATGGGGACAACATCAAGGTAATTATGGCTTCGCTGCACCTAGATCCATATGACCAATATGTGATGCCTGGAATAGATTCAAAGCACTCCAAGCAGTTTTTCACACGGATGAAGGCAGAGATGGTTGAACTTCTTGGTCATCGCCACGGATCCAGTCCGTTCTTTGCTATCTAGCCGGTACATTGGTAGAGGGGAGACGGTATCAAAATGATGCATCATGTCTTTGCAGTATTCATCAAAAAGTCGTTCCGCTCTACTTGGTCTCCCTCCATGTATTTCAGCCTGCTTGCTACGTTTTGGGGTACCTGTGATCTTTTTGTTGATAAGTCTCTCATACGCCAAAATGCTGGTTGAGGTAACAGCGGCAGGCCGAGACCTGCTCAGAACCGTATATCAGAAGCTGGCCATCAATGTGGGATTGTCTTTCAAAGCTTTATGCACGGGCGCATTTTTGACGTCAGCAGAAAAGCCTACGCCCATCCCAAAACACTAGAATGCTGATAAGGTGTCGACTTTGTATGCCGTGAGCGTACCCCCTTGGTGGGATAAGGCTGACATGGCCGCACTGTTTGCGTCTTGTACGAAGAACAAAGAAGTGGTGATTGACCGTGTGTGTTTTAGTGTGGGTGAGATTCGAATAGCCACATGGCGTGTCTCTGGTGAATCCATTGGCCAATTGGCGGGAATGGTGTTTCACGGTGTGCGGGGTTCCGAAGCTGTCTCACTAATGGCACAAGTTGATTACATCACAAAGAAAGTTTTTGAGGCCATCCACTCCAAACTACGGCTTGGTGCACCCCTGATGACGACTAAGGAAATGGATGATGCCATGGCTCTAGATTCGGAGGTTGGCTCTTCACTGTCCAAGTTAAAAAGCAAGCGATCTAAAGTGTGGACTCCTAGCTCCAATGCAAGGCGAAACCTTTCTGCAGGCCCTAGTGAGGGTCATGACGTGCAACGTTAATGGTTTGATGTGCAAAGTCAAAAACGGTTCTAGACAACCGTCTAGTGCAACCACTAAGGTATATCCTTGTGGTGGACCGCCTGGTGCATACCCTTTGTCCCTCAAAAGCTGTAGGCCCGCTTCGGACACTTGTATTCGTGAGCACGTAGTAACAAAATGCAATAGCTGTTGCTCGTCCGTCGTTTTTGGACAGTTTTCACAGTGGTACTCCAGTGCGACCTTTTTCACCAACATTAACGCCGCATCCCACCACTCCACCCCCTCCCCAACCATGTTGCTCAGTGCTGCAGTCAGCTGGTGAACACTGTCCTCATCAGCCAAAAACGAAGTCGGGCAGTAAAGCCTTCTGGTTACACCCTCTCCGGGCACACTTGGTCGTTCCAAAGACGCCGCAACTGCTTTGTGGTCCCATTGGGCCACAGACGTGGTATAGCACGTGTTTACTTACTCAATCAGATTTGTTGACACATGAATTCAATCAATGCGACACAACCTAGTAGGTTCCAGCAGCTTGCCTTCGGGGGGATCCCCAAACGTGAGCCCTTTAGAAACAACCATCCCATGCTCAGTGGAAGTGCCATCAAAAGCCGAGGGATCATAAACTTCTCAACACACATCCCGTAGCCCTTGCTCAATGATGGCCTGTGTTTCCAGGTTTTTAGCTGCCAAAGTTGTGGGATGTTCAAATTTCGGAGGCGTGTGCGCATCCCTCCCCTTAATGATCATGGTGTTATTGTCTGCCAACATGATGACACTGGGGCCGCCTAGCTTACCCTTCAGATGGTTCATGGTTCAAAGCGGAGTTTCTGTTCATGGTGAAAGTGGGCTACCATCACTCTTAGCACGAAGCCGCCCTTGTGTAGTTGTGCCACCAACACCCAACAGTGCAGCCCTCTTGTATGAAGCAGGGTACACTCCGATGTTTTCCCCGCAAAAGCCACTCCCCCCCTACCCGCTGGGTTCCGTGTAATAGAAAATGAATACCCAGGCTTGCGTAATTCCCGGGAATACATTTGTTTTTCCGCCATAGTGGTGATATGTGGCTCTTGGATGCCAATCACTTCCAGCGAGGCCGCGCGGGCATAGTTAGCTAGTTGACACAACCGAGATCTATGACAAGTCTAACACCGGGCGCCCAGGATCTAGGATTCTATGGGAGCTGCGGCCTTTGCTTACTGGTGAGCATGAAAATGAGAGGGACATGAGGAACCTTATTTATGAGTTGCTGTGCGAGCTGCATACGCGCAAGCGATTTCAATGTTTGAAATTACCTAACGGGCCTGTGTTAAAACTGCGGACTGTGATTGCCAGACATCTTGCCCAACAATGGGATGGTATATCTAAGCCTACAAGTAAAACGGTTGCTGAGTGTATTGAGTATCTGCGCACTACAGGTGCACATAAGTTACTACAAAAGTATGGTAAGGCCTTATTTCGCCCACTGTCACTGCCAATAGTTGAGGAGGCCTTAAAGCGGCTTCACTCAGGGCGGGCGCCGGGCCTAGGCGGCTTTCTAGCCTCAGTCCCGAAAGCTTTCTCCTTGATCTTCGCTCCCAAAATCTACTCTTTATTGTGTGAGGGTTTCGGGGGGGGGGGGGGCACCTTCCTGAATCGTGGTTTACAGTTGTTGTCACCATGATCCCGAAATCAGCGGGGCTGCCAGGCAGACATGTTGCGACCCGTTGCCCTACAATGAGTCTTGCAAAAACGGATCACAATGGTCATATTGATCCAACCGGAGGATATTCTCCAAAAGGTGATCCCACGACACCAAAAAGGATTTTCGACGCGCAGATGCATTTTGCACCACATTTTAAGCCTGAGCACTATGGGATCATATGGAAGCGGGGGCGGGGCCCAACATCGATTTTTCCAATGCATACGCCACAATAAGTCATGAGCTAACAGAGGCGGTGTTGATTTCATTATGCATTCCAGCCTCATTGATAATTGATAAACTTTTTACTATGGACAATGAAATCTCCATGTTGGTATTGTGTGGTAGATGGGTTTGTGGCAGGTGTACAACATGTTCCAGGAGCAGGGACACGACAGGGTGACCCCCTGTCACCCGCCGTATTTGTGTTAATATCGTTGCTGTTTATTTACCCGCGGACTACAAGATTGCCGGGCTTGGAGATAATGATCTCCACTGACGACCCGAACATATTTTTTCTCGTTTGCTTACAAGCCAGGAATACTGCAGACAACGAAACAAGTATTGCGTGAGTTTGGAGATTTTTTCGGTCTACAACTCAACATTAAAAAAACAGCGGCAATTGTCCGCAATATGGACTCGGCGCCTTGGATCGAGGCCTTCCAAAAGGAAGGAATTACGGTACGACACTGGGTGCGGTGCTTAGGCATTAGACTAGGAAACATCCTGTCATCCCTTGACAGACCCCAAACAAAATGGGGGCCTCACATTGGACCCGGTTTTTGCACAACCTCTCCATGAATGCCTAAGGGGAGCCTGCACCTTGTCTTCTCCACCCCTGCAATTGCCTGGGCGCATTTTCTGTTGAAAGTCTGGATCCTGCCTGTGCTGGGCTTGACGGCCAAAGCCTACCGCCCACGTGAGTTAGTAACAAGACATGTGAAAATGATCTATAGAGTTAGCCTCCGCTTAAACAGCTTGCGGCTATATTTTCCGGTGCTGTCACAATGTGTGGAGCGGGGTAGTTTTGCTTTACTGCCCGCGGACACATTTCTTTGGCCCCATGCGGCATACCCGTATGTTCCCGCAGTGTTGTGCCCAGATTCCTATGTGCCGGAGGTAATGGTGGAAGTCTGAAGCTGGGCGTGTCAGATCGGCTACTCCTTGGAGCCGCGTTTGTTCCCGTCCTTATAGTTGGGTATGGTACGTGCGCAAGGCCTTAGCTTTCTGGATTGGTTGACAGAGGCCTTTTCACCGGTAAGACGAAGGGTAAGCGTGACCTGTCTTCCCAGCGACTTGTCGGGCATGCCGCTGTGGCATTCATTTTTTTTCTGGAAATGTGCATCATCACACGCACTACGAGACTGCTTTGATGGGACAAGGGGTTTCAACCTGGGGGGACCTAATGGTGGAGCAAAATGCACGAATGATTCGAGCCTTTCCGGCAATCCGGCGGCCGGTCTATGTGCGGGGGAAATCACTGATGACCCTAGTCAGGCCGGGACCCTTTGACCAGCCCACACAATGGTACTTACTCTGGGGTAAGGGCTTTTTCTCGCAATTCTGGGCACCGGACCTTTCCTACCAAAGCAGACAATCACCGGAGGTATGGGCAGATTTTTTGGAGTTACGGATGGGCCCAGAAACCAAAGAATTGGTACGGGTATGCCTCTCAAATAAGCTTTCCGTTCATTCCAGAATTTTTGTACTTTCGGGGACCAAGGTATGCTTGCTGTGCGGAGCAGACGAGCAGTGAACCATGCACTGAGGGGATGTAGATTCCACAAAGCAATTAAACCCGTGTCGAGTGTGTATTGGTCGACAGGCACTCAAGGGGTGTCTACGGTAGATTTGTTTCTACCGAAAAAATAGCGTTTTCACTATGAAGACGTTAACCGGCGTCATGGTGTGGCTCGCTAGGGGGGCCTCTAGAAGTACAGATGGGTGGTAAAGGAGGGAGCTAAAGTCACACTGGAACTCCTACTGTCAACGTGGTTACGGGTACTGAAGGCTTGGGTGCCATAGTCAGGGGGGGGGGGGGGGACTGGCTGTCTGAATCCCAGGTGTTACTGGCGGCTTTGACGCAATTTTTGGAAACACGAGTACTACCGTCCAAGGCTCCCGATGCCTTAAAGCCCAAGAGCACCCAGAGCACGTGAGGCGGCAACGGTCCAGGTAAGTCCGAAAAAATGGAAGGTACAAGAGGAGGTATTGCATTATGTAGAAGACAAAATATCTCAGGCGGTACGAAAGGGGTGTTGTTTGGTATACACGGACGGCTCGTCGAAAAGAACAAGGTTGGTGAGAGTGCCAAGGGTTGGGGGGTATGGGGTGCGTCCCCCCCACCCTAAGAGCTACGACCAGATTGCAGAATCTCAAAGTCGTTAAATGAGGAGGAGAGACAAACCAGTAACGCCGCAGAGTTGGTGGCCGTGATTGCCGCGTTAAGACATTTTGAAACCTCGGTTTGTAAGGTATGTGTGATGAAGGATTCAGAAAATGTAGCGTTAGGGGCGGGGGTCTCACGTGTCCCTCCCAGTCACTTACCTCCGTGCCAGGTGCCGCGACAGTGTCGTCGGAATAGCCAACCATCAGATTCGCATATGGATCATAATGCCGTGTGGGGGCGAAGCCCGATGCTTCGCTGGAACCCATGGAGCTTGAATTATGCCCTAAGCTATCTGAACTCCTGTTTGGTAGATCAAGCGCAAATGCTCTTAGCGACTCATCATCACTGCCTTCAAATGATGACACCGACGGGGACCGGAGTTGCGGCTCCTTCACTGCACCCACAACCGGGGGTGGGGTTGGTCTCCCGTGTATCACCCCCAACAATGGACTGTGGCACACGCCACAAATTGCCAGATCATTAGCAATTTCATTGCCTTCGAGTCCCACGTGTGATGGGACTTCAACCCGTTGCACTCTATGTCCCATGTACGAAAGCATGTCTAGTGGCTCAACGCACGATCCCACATTCGTCAACAGCCCCCTAGGGCCCACCCAACCATTTTGTTGCCATTGGTGCGCTGCCCCCCCCCCCCCCAAAAAAAAAGTGCCAAGTTACTAAAAAAGTGAGACCTGACACAAGAGGCAGAACTCTATACCTTATACGAGACTATAGAGTCGGTACTGCAACGGCATCATGCCGGGTGCTAATCTTCCTAACCGGGGGTTCCAACCCCGCACTTGTTCGTGCGTGGTAGACGGCATAAGCTGGGGGCCCGAAACACGGGTCCGGGGGATGGGTGGGATGCACCGAAAGTCCTGAATCCCCCACCTTTTCGGTCGGCACAAAAATTGGGACACATCAATAGAGGTAGAACTCCACCGTGACACTACACACTGATTGGGAAGGGAAGGCAGAAAGGTCTCTGGAGTTGATACATAATGGGTATACCCAGCACAATGTACTGGTATCATCCACGACCCGTGCGCCCCCTGGGGGGAGGCACGTAGATGGTTGACGTAGTGGTATCATCAATGAATACATTGCTTCCTCACCGGTCAAATCTTGCGCTCCCAACCGGCAGGGAGATCGTTTTGGTTAAGCCACAGACAGGATGGACAAGCAAGGCGAGCCCTCAGACAATGCGAGCCATTGTCCATGGAAAGTGACATGGTACTAGGCTAAGGCGAAACCTCCAGTCAAAATTTGACCCGTAGAAGACTGAAGTGAACACAACAATAGGAGGGAACATACTTGAAATGCACTGTACACACGCGTCACAGTGCTCTTCGGGTTGGAGGCCACGTCCGCAGGAGCCTCCCGTGGTGGTGATGGGGCCGGCTGTGCCTCCGGGCTTCAGCACGTGACATGAACTGAAAGATAGCTCAAGGCACAAAGGGGTGAAACATTAAATTGAAGCGGGTGGTTGGGTACACAATTTCATTGGTGACGGCCGAGTAGCAAACTAGAAATGCACTACACACACACGCCACAGAGCGCAGGTTGGAAACCAGGTCCCGGTTGCCTGCTGTGGAGTTGTGGCTTTTGTGCGCATGGGCCGCTGGCCCAACCGAGCCAATGGGGGGTTTATGCAGTTACCCAAAGTGGACCAAGAAATACTTGGCCTCGTCTGAGATGTGCTGCAGTGCAGCAGGTTAACCAGGGTGGAGGGGTTGAGAAGTTCGTGCTTACTTGCTACAACAGTATTTCTGTGAGGCTGTAGTCCGAGTCACTGCCAACGGGCAACAAGTACCCTCTGTATCCGGATGATTTGCAAAAACCCCCCGGCGAAGGGAATCGGCGATGACTGTCTCCTAAGTTGTGTTGCCACCCGCCCAAGGGTTGAAAAAATTGGATGTTTTGCAAACCCCCTGCCGCGAAGGGAATCGGCGATGACTGTCTCCTTGCACCCATTTTCCAACACCGCATGTTGTTTCACAGTTGAATATGATTCAGAGCGTGGCGCTTCGCCTCACCTCCTGGGGGCTGACTAGAGACATTTTGGCAGAGCCAGAGGCGATGGGAGGTTTGGGTCAGGCAGGTATGGGCATGTACGTGCCGTGGACACACTCCAAGTCATTTGTACATTAAGTCACCAAAGCGAGCTAGGCGCCAGCCACGTTAAGTGAGGGTTTTGGTCGTTGGGTGCACAATTAGGGGTTGGTATGCAATGAAGTGACACTTCCGTATATTTAGTCGGCACCCAGCTCAGCACACCTGCCGGGTTTTCAGCGTGGGTCACTCAGAGCGTTAAGTGAAGTGAAGAGCCCCCCCCCCCCCCCCCCTCCAACCCCTAAATATCGGCTACATGCAATGGGTGTATGGCATAATGTGCTCTTTCCGAATGCGCGGGGAGCCACCAATGCATGTACGTGGCACCTGCAGCGTGGCACATGCCACTGGGGCCGTTTGGTCTGCACTGGCACTATTGCAGCAAGTGACCTGAGTCGGCTGGCGCCGATTTCCCGTGCAGCATATGCCAGCGGTGTGGACAGACTGTAGTGGTTCTATGCGGGAACAGAGTTGTGGGCAACAGAGGCCCCATGTGACATGGGATCCTGGGCCCGTGCCTGGACCAAGCAACACATGCTCAGAGCGGTTGCAAGTAATTCAGAGTTATGGGCAGTAGAGCCACAATCAGCGTGGGGGGCTTTTTGCAAGCTAAGTATCCCCAGATGGGATCGTGAATTCGTGCAGAGGCTTTTGTGGAAGAAGCTCCATGTAGCGGCTTAGATGCAGCCGATGACGCCTTAGGATGCTTGCCCATCACATTCGACAGACAGTGGGAGGATCATGACCACTTCTATATGCGCTGCTCTTATAGTTTCTTTGCATGTACACTCCGCAGTGGAGCATACATATGGCAAAGTGTCAGATGCGAGGGGATCACTGGTGCATGTTGTGAATCTGTGCCAGGCTTCCCCACTTCTTTTGTTGACAACCACGCAGGGCTTCTTGTCCCTCTCAGGTCTATCGACATTTTGGTCGCTGCACCGTTGGTATATCTTCCAACAACAGCAAGTCACGGAGTTTGATTTCGTGGCTGCCTGGGTGGGCAAATTGGATCTGTGGCTCTCACACCCGAGTCCCACTGTGCCTCGATTTGATATTAGGCCACTATACTCCAACATGAAGAAGTGGCTGGAACATAGGGTCCTGGGCAATTGGTGGCATAACCCAAAGGGACCAACACCGGTGCTATCCTTACCACGACAGTCACGACAAGAGCTCAAACAAGCAAAGTATGTAGCACATGTGGAGACAACCCTGGCACGGCTCAAGCGGCTGCAGGAGGACGGGGTGGCCATTGCATTTACAGATGGCTCGTCAAAACGAGTTGAGGCTAGGACCGAGCCGGGTTTGGTGTTTTCTATGGGGAGGGGGATCCCCGCAACCATTCGGCGCCACTGCCACAGGGAGAGCTGCTGTCCAACAACCGAGGTAAGTTGAGGGCAATGTTCCATGTGTTGCACACAATACCCCTGGGGGGTTGAGTGGCGATTGTCATGGATAGTGAGTATGTGTTTTTGGGCCTAACGGAGCGGCCATTGAGGTGGGAGCGAGCAGGGTGGAAAGTGGAACTTGCAGATCTGTGGTGGCTAGTACTAGACCTTCTCCGCTCCCATCAACAGATCGCGACCTTTTTCTTGGCGCCCTGACATGTGGGACTGGAGGGCAATGATGGTGCCAACCGGGAGGCGGAAAATGGGCGGTTGCAGCACCCCCATAACTTTGAGCTCAGTGCAAAAACAGTGCGGTCGGACAGGGGGGAGAAGGAGCATAGCCCAGTACCAGCAGAGAATTCCCGGGTCTTTTCGGAGGTAGAGGCAGATTTGTCTAGAGACCTGTCCATCTTGACCTTGTCAGAGGGAGAGGACACCAGCGAGCAGTCTGTGCATATTGTTTCGGAGAGGAGGGGGAAGCCAAGCAAATGATTCTATCTGCCCTATATGCCCTGTACTATATGCCCTACTTCTTGAACCAGGCGGTAGCCTGAGAGCTCACATTACACTCTTTGAACTTGTTGAGCTTCAGGGAAAAAAAAACAAAGAAAAAAAAGAAGCCAAGCAAATGATTCGGGGGACGACTCCCCAGGAGATGAGTATAAAATGTTTTTGTCCTTGTTGAAGCGTAGCCCCATTGTATACGCCACTTCGTGCAGTGTGTCAAGGGTGTGTAATAGTGCCTTCCTCGTGGGCGCGCGCACTGCGATGTCATCAACGAACACGTATAGGTGGGCTCCCGGGCATCGTTCTTTGGTTTCCCGTATTAGTTTGTCGTAGTATAAGAGGAATAGTGTTGGGGAGAGGGGGCACCCCTCTTTCATGCCCCTGGTGGGACGTATGGGGAGGTCCCATCCGTGGAGGGACAGTACGGCCGGTGTGTGCTGGTATATTTCCCCGAGCATTCGTATGATGTTTTCTGGTGCCCCTGCCTCCTTGACGATCCCGGTCAGCATTGGTCGAGGGACCGAGGGGAAAGCCTTGGCTACGTCAAGGAGGGTCACGTACCCGTCTTGTGTGTGTCGGTCGTTGAGTAGCTTTGTGGCTAGGGTCGTGGTGTTTCGGCCCTGTATGGCTCCGTGTTGTATGTCTAGTAGTCCCGGGGTCATGGCCCTAGATATACGCATCAGGAGGAGGCGTGTGAGTATGCTATATATGGCGGCGGATACGTACATCGGCTTGTAGTTTCGTAGGTCCTGAGGGTCCTTCTTTTTCTATATGAGCACTACCCTTGACCGCAGCCAGGCAACTGGGATGTTTTGTCCGTTCCAGAGCGCAATGATTGCCTGGTACAGTTGTTTCTGTATGTGGTTAGGTAGGTGCCGGAGCAGGTGCGGTGGTACCCCATCGGGTCCGGGTGATTTGTTCTTTGGTGCCCGCAGGCACTTCAGGTATTCCTGGTATGTTGGGGTTGTGGTGTTCCATGTGTGGTGTCGTACATGTTTCCGTATTAGTCGTTGGCACGCGTCTGCGTCGTATGTTGGGTCGCTAGCAAAGTGGTTCAGGACGTGTTGTGTTCCTCCTATTGGGGGCTGCGGCGTGTCTTGCGCTATGAGTCGGGTGCGCCATCTCTTGACCATTTTGTAGAAGTAAGCGGATCTGTGCACAGCTGCCCGGCGGAGTTTGACGATTTGCTTCCGTATGTGATGTTCTTGTGCCTCCCCGTACTCGCGTAACCGTGCCATGGGATCCGAGGTTTCCGACCAGGTTGCTGCGGTTGGCGTCTTAGTGCGTGTGGATCGTCGTGGTCGTGCCGCGTGTGCGATAGCCGACAAGATGCGCCGTGCTGTGTGTAGGGGTGGATCGGTATCCTTCACGGGTATTGGGGATATGGAGTTGGTAAAGCGCTGGAAGTGCGTGGTGTACCACGTCGAGACCGAGGGCTGCAGTTTTCTGCGGGGCGGATCGGGGGCCTCTATCCTCCAGCGGATGCCAAGTAAAACCAGCACATGGTGTGATATGGGCATTTGTATCGTGTCATAATAAGTCCAGGGTATGTTGGGTATTTGTTGCCTAATCAGTATGGCGTCCAGGCGACGTGGTCGTCCATGCCTTGGTATGGGGGTGTAGTACTGTCGGGGGTCTGGCGGTTGACTACTTCCGTGTAACGGGGCGAGGAACACGCTGTTGGCCAGGTGGTGCGGCCACGGGCGTGTCGGGTTTGACGACCATATGTCATCATTGTAGTCCCCCATTATAATGTCATATGGTTGGAGGGACTGCAGAAAGAGGTCTACCTCTTGCTTGTCCTAACGGTTGAATTTGGAGTACACGCAAGCTATGGTCCGGCGGGGACTATTGGGGAGCTGCAGCCTAATGGCCCCCGCTAATCCAGTAGGTGAGTATAACGTTTCGAGAACGTCGGGGACCACCGTGTTGCGGACGATGAATGCTACTCGTGGTTCGTCCCCAGGTGCAACGTAGCACCTGTAGTCGTTGTTAAGTGCTGTTGTGGCTGCCTCCGGCATAGGGAAGCACGGGTTGTATTCTTGGATGCCGCAGAGGTCGATACGACACTGGCTGATCAAGTGGAGGGCACTGGCCCAGTGCTGTAAGGTAACGGAACCTTGTGCGCCCTGTATGTTCCAGGTGGCCAGTTTCATGTCTCGGTCTTGTGCGTTGGTCGTGTTATCTAGGCTGTCGTACCGTCGATTCGTGTTGACCACCAGGTGCTGAGCGTATTCCTCTATGCCGTGAAGAGGGACGGGGTTCCCGGTACAAGGCGGCAGTTGCGCCGGAGCTGGTATATCCTTTGTTGTCCGGGGTTGGGGTGTACGTCCCCGCATTGGAGGACCCAGTTGTTGTTGAAACGTGTGTTGTGGGGGCTGATGACCGTAGCGATGGATACCGGTGTGTGGTAGTAGCGGCTTGGTACCCCTGTGCTAGGGGCGGTCGGGGTGTGGAAGAAGCAGGCAATATAGAGTAGTAACAAGCAGGGGCGAAACCGAAGTGTGCCAATGGGCCAAGGACTATACCCTCGAACCCATCACATGGCAGCGCCAGCTTATCACCGTGCGGCCACCCATATTCACGTATCTTTGGCACGTACTAGCCCATCCCACACAAGAAGACACAGCGTGGGATATGGTTACCACACAGTTGCACCACGCCATAGCGGCGTACAGGACCCTACCGCTGAACGCCTACGAAAAGGTAGCCATTATAAATGCCGTCCTCATCCCTCGTTGGACCTACAGGGGGCTTTTTCTCGGGAACAGAGCTCGGATGGCCTTATGGGACGACATACTCCTACAGTACATAAGGAACACACCCGGAATACAACAACAAATGAACAAACATCGACTGACAACCAACCTCAGTCACGGGGGCCTAGGTCTACGTCAGTTATGGTGGTCCTACATCACCCGGTGGGTCACACTAGGGCAGCAAGAACTACAGAACAACGGCCCACACAACTGCTCACCGCTACCCAATATAAATACATCGACGTTGTCCGTGCCCTAGGGGGCACGGTGGGCCAGCGCATATCCCAACCGAGACAACACCGCCCCCTGTCGGCGGGCCTATACGACTCGGAGAGCTCGGAGGAGGACCAGGAAACAAACACGGGAAAAACGCGGCCGGCCACCAACCGTCTGGACTATGGCTGGATGAACCCGCCGGACGACTCAACCCCAGAGGAAACCCTCGCGGTTTACCACACACTACCGCACCAACAGAAGATCCACGGGATCACCATACACTACACGGGAGAACCCACCACCACAAGGTGGTATACGGACGGGTCGAAACGACAGGGGAGAGCGGGAGGGGGCATATACCATGGAAACTACCGCGCAGCTTTCTGGGTACACGGGCCCCAGCAAGTGTATCGGGCTGAGACAATCGCCTGTGCGCTGGCCTCCGAACTGGCCAGTCCAGGGGATGACATCATACTCGACAACCAAGGTGTGGTTAAAGCCACTCCAATACAACGTAAAGGGGTAGTCAAAGATCAGGACTACCGTGACATAGGTTACCACAACACCTCTTCGAAGCGACTTACAATATGCTGGACTCCGGGACACTGTACCCTAGAGCAAGCCACCACGTATAGCGACTATCAGGACATTCAGGGTAACAACCACTCCGATGTCCTTGCCAATATGGGCGACAACGTGCCCATGGACTGCCAACAACCACAACCCCATGATATTGTCATCTTCGGACAAATCATGCCCACGCCTGCCAAGGCATGGATTATGCAAGTGCGTAGACAAAAACATACACCGGAGGTTCACTGGGTGAGCTGGCTCCCCATGAAACATTACAGACGAAACGCGTGGACCCCATGGTTTTTGGGGCAGGTAAGGTGGTGGGGCATAGGTGCCCCCTGGGAGAGGACCCCCACCCTATGGCCAACATCACGGAGCATCCGTGCAGTCAAGAATAGCGTACTGCCCCGCCTAGGGCGAATTTTGGGACCTGTGGCGCAGGAGCTGGACGGACTGGACCCAACACGCCTACCAATGGCAGCAAACGGCCACCAGCTACGAACTCTAGCTCTGTGTCAGACTCCTCATCCCACCGTCCCTCATCAACGCCATACCCACCACGGAACGACATAAACTGCGGGCAGAGATAGGCCTTTTTCAGTTCCGCATGATTCAGGCTGTCCAAACCCTAAGGCACAAACTCGCTGAACCTACACCTCACCAGCCGCAATCACCCCTATGGCTCACTAAGTTTGTTGCGCATGCACTTCCCCCGCGGGAAATGGCACAAAACCTGCGCAACCACGTCGGAGCGCCTATGCGGAGCGGCATGAAACGAAAACGAAGGTCTCAAGCCGCAACGGCGGAGCCCATGGACCCCGACCTATGGATTCGAGATGCGCGCACTGTGAACGACGACGAGGCGGTGGCACGGCTAACAAGAATGCGGACAACTAACACAACCCAGGACGAACAAGCCCAGAAGCGCCGACGCCTCGACGTAGACGCACGACGGTGGGAACAGTACAAAACGACCTCCGACAGGTTGGCTCAGGAGCACGCGCAGCGAGCCCGCGACACATATCACAGCGCACACGCAGCAGAGGTAACACGGCGGCAACTATGCACACTGCACGCACTCTACTCCAACACAGTAACTGCCAAAACAAACTATCACATGCTTGTGACTAAACTGATCAAAGAACAAATGGCAGCACAACGACTGCACAGCACACATACAAACATGTGCCAGGTACGCCGACAATGGTACGAACAAGCAAAACACGACACAGTGACATGGTTCGCGGACGCGAAAACGTCACTGCTGATCTGCAAGAGATACGAGGAGATGTGCACTGAAACCAACAAGCTGCTGGCCCATTACCTACGGCAGGCCCCTTACATGTGGTGCCAACAGGAACACATGGCGAACATGACAGAGTGGTTCAACGACGATTGCAAACGGAAAACAACACAATACTGGAGCACCACCAGACAAGCACGACAGACCATATACCTCATACGGAAACGGCCACGGGAACAATGGGACCCCACCTTGTGGGAAGTCCCATTGCAACCCCTACCAAAACGACACAAAACGCACCGGGATCCAAACGAGTGGGAAATTCCACTGACATGACCACAACCACCTCAACGGGAAACCATGGGGGCTCAGTCGTGAGCTGCGGCCCGTATGCACACCCTGGCTTAGCCGAAATCCGTACTTGCATTGAAATTGGCCCACACTGGCCCATGGCACATTATGAACTAGCCTATTTGATAAAAAAAAAAGAGATGAGTATAAAATGTATCTGTCCCAGTTCTTGGTTCTGAGTCCCAAGCGGCGCAAGGGCGCCGCATGAGACAATGCATGTACTGCACCCTATCGTCCTCTCAGCATAGTTGGCAATCCACGGAACGACCGACCCCCAAGGGGGGGTTCGAACCTTGCAGTGGGTGGGGTGCACCGACCGTCCCAAGACCCACATTTGTCCTTGAGGTTTTTACACTTTGCGGTGGGAGGAGCAGCGGCTGCGCAAGTGCAGGGCAGTTGCATATGCTTTGAGGAGACTCCAAGCTTGCCCAACGTTCCCACTCCGCGCTTCGCTTGGGCGCGATCCACCAGATATCAAGTGTGCCCAGTCAGGTGTATGTACTAGTGTATGGGTGGCAAGCGATGCGGGTGAGCGTACGGGGAGGAGCATACCTGAAACGCATGTGACTCCCACGTCACATTTCTTTTGGTGGCGGAGGCGGTGGGCACGGCGCCGCGGGTCGACCTATCACGCGGTCGATCTGAGTCGTGGGGGTGATGCGAAACACGGGGGCACCAAGACACAACCGGTGAAAGTCACACCTCGTGGTTATGAATGCGGGTATATAACCACATCGGGACATAGCATATCGGAAACGCGCTTGTCTCCCACGCCATAGATCGTGGGTTCGAGACCCGGAAGGCACGCCGCCGGGTTTCATTATTCGTGCGGGTCCTGTTGCCACCCCAGCTCCTTTCACCCCCTCCCATCACGTGAGCAAATTTTTGGCGTGGTTACACTTGAGGGAGGAAGGGTCCCCAAGGTAGCCCGACCATCCCACGCCTCTCTTCGCTTGGGCGCGATCCACAAGACACCAAGTGTGCCCAGTCAGGTGTATGTAATGCACCATTGTACCATACATTTGAGGAGTGAACCGCAGCGTGTTGTCAGGGACAATCTACATTGAACTGATTTGTGCGGAGCCTGATCCTGTGAGCGGGGGTACCCGGTTAGCCAAGTATCCGACTCTATGCTAGCCACTGTATCCGTTGCTCATGGCCCCCACTAGCAACACAAACTCTGCTTAGTGGCACGGCTCTTCGAGTTCCGCGCTATCCTGGGCGTACAAGGACTCCGTCGCAAACTGGCTGAACCCACGCCAGACTTACCGCCTTCGCCCCTCTTGCTCACCCGCTTCACCGCACAACACTGCGCACCCAAGGAAACACCGAATAACTTACAGAACATGGTTGGAGCACCTAGTGGCGCTCCACACACACACGAACACAACACATCTGTCATCGCCCCGGACCTGTGGATTCATGAGGACCGACAAGCCAACGACTGAGAAGCAGTACAGTGGTTCACACGTACCGTCCTCCAACTGACAGAGGCCAAGACACAAACCCGCAAAAAGCCTAGGACACTCAATGTGCTGCACAAATGGTGGTTGATGCGCCTCATTCAGATGGAGGACCTTGCTTGGACACATTTGTGTACGGTAACCAACCACTACCAACGTGACTCTCTAAGGGTGAGAGTTTTGCAGCACATCAGGGGTCTAAGGGCACTTTACGACGGCGCCTCGGGTGCCAAGCAAGAATATCCTCTTTGGTGACCCTTGGTTACAAAGCAGCTTCAAGATCAACTGCTTGTCGTGCGTATGTGGCACTGACTGAAGGTACTCCACTCGACGACGGTGACCACTTGCAGCACAGCCAAATACACAGTGGCCACCCTCTACCGTGATAGCGCAACCTCCAAAGGCCTGATGCAACACTACAGAGAACTCACACACAGAATACAGGAACTATGTCACATACAACAATGTTACACACAAACCCTAATGAGCCATACCCTGGACTGGACGTACCGCGTACGTGTGGTTGCGCATGCCCATCAGGCAAAACACATACTATTCGACACTGCCACAAGACCTATGCGCCAGCCGCTGTACATGCATCACAAGTGACCCAGGGAGGAATCGGACCCCTCTGCCAGGGAAGTCCCACTACAACCATTGCCCAAACGCCTCAAGGCACAATGGGACCCCAATGAATGGGAAATCCACCTTCTTGAGTGCAACTGATGCTCGACCCCAACAACCAAACAGCCGTTTGGCAACAACACCAGCCATGACCCAGCGACTCCTTTGTACTTCGGGGACCCATGGGGGACCAGACCTGAGCTGGGTCCTGTATGCAGACCTTGGCACTGCCAAAACTTGTATTTACTCTCGAACTTGCCTTTGGGCCCCGGCGCTTTCTGATCGGCCTATTTGATAAAAAAATTAGCAATCATGCAGATGCCACCAAGACTGAACAACAACCATCCAAATGCCACTGGGAATTAACAGTAACCACACATATGCCACCCAAAACTAACGGCAACCATCTACATGCTACCACGAATGAAGAGATACCATGCGGATGCCACCAACCAGCAACAACCATGTAGATGGCACTAGGAAGTAATAGCAACCATCCAAGTGCCACCAAAAGTTGGAAGGAACCATCCGCATATTGCTAGGTCTGAACTACAACCATCCAGCCGCTTCCAAAAATGAACAACAACCATCAAGATGCCACCAAGAATTATCAGCAACCATCCGGATGCCACCAAGAAGTAACCATAACCATCGAGATGCAACCAGAAATCAATTGCAACCATCTAGATGTCACCACGGACCAAGAGCAACCACCTAGACGCCAAGTGGAATGGATTGCTGTCATGCCCGAGAGCACCTATGTGGATTGAAAACGTTGTACCACACCCTTGAAAATGCAACATGCAGGGATCGTCCCAGGCGATCATACTTTCTAATGGCACCCCATGTGGACTTTCACCAATGTACACCTCCAATACCCGTCCTGCAACACAAGAAGGTCGGTTTCCCCCCATTTAGTGTGTTGGTAAAATTGTGGTAGTTTGTACTTCCGGGTGGAAAAAGTTCAAAAAATGATCAATTCATCAATTTCGTTCCAAGCCCCCCCCCCCCGACCCAAGACTTGCTTGAGCGGGGGGGGGGAGGGGGTCCAGGGGGGACCCCCCCCCCCCGGGCCGGAGGCAGCAGCCACCTGGAGTGGTACAGAACTGGTCTGCGCTGCAGGGCAGCAAGGCAAAACACTGAACTGTGTGATGATGACCGTGCGCCTGTGACACGGGGGCGTATGCGAGCCCAGTATCCGTTGCCTCATGGCCCCCGGGCCGGAATGTACCCAATACCCAGTCCAAAGGAAACATAAAATTATTGGACAATGAAGCACTCAGCACATGAAATTGTCATCTTGCTCGTAGTAAACAGAGCCAATTCAGGTGCAGGGCATTGCAGGGTTGTAGGGGCTTAGAACCACAAAAAAATACACGAGCCTGGTGGCTCCGTGTGAGTGGCAGCCGTGCTGCCCATTGCGCGCAAACAATTGCGTGCATTGCATGAAATTCATGCAGCAGGCAACACACTTCGCGGTTGCCTTTGGCCATTTCCCGTGCCACAGCGACAAACTGGCACAATGTTGCCATTGGCACGCTAAAACACAGTGTGGCATATGGCTTTTGTGCCTTATTGTACACTTCTTGTCTCCTCCAGACAGTCTAGCTTTCATCCTAAATTAAAGCAGCGCGTTGATTACTTCTTCTGGCGGTTGGACTAGGGAACCAAAATACACCTACAACGAGCGTGGGTCATGGCAATTTGCAAGACAAGGAACATAGAGTACACATAGAACAATAAATGAACAGTCTACGGCATGCGCCGAAGGCGTGGAGAATTGTTTTCCCGTTGCGCAAAAAAAGTTCCCAAAACCCAGGTTTTTAGCTGAACTAGAGCGGGGGGTCCATGGGGGACCCCCCCCCCCGTCCCCTAACTCAATGGGCTGAGAGTTGTGGCTATGACCATATTCCTGTGTCATGGGGGTGTATGCGAGTCCTGTATCCGTTGCTCATGGCCTGTCGGAATGAAAATTAAATCAACCCCCCCCCCCCCCCTTGCACTTGCAGCCGGTATCCAGGACAGGCTCGGCGATACGGGGGGCAAAGGCGGTGGCAAAAGAGTTGGTGGACCATTGGGACAAAGTGTCCACACCGACGGGATCCACCGAAGAAGACTGTGTGGCCTATCTGAAGTCGTTAGGAGTGGAACAGCGGCTGCGCAAGGCAGGTCGACTTCTTTTCAAGCAACTATCCCTGGACATTGTTCATGAAGGCCTTAAGAGGCTGAACAGCAACAGCTCCCCTGGATTGGATGGTTTCTCGGCGAAATTCTTCAAGAGGTTCTCGGACATCTTCGAACCGCAAATGTATGATTCAATGAAACGTTTCCTCGAAGTGGGCAAAATGCCGGAGACATGGACCTCGGGAGTGGTGACAATGATCCCCAAGACGAAGGCGATGCAAACACCAGATTCGCTCCGACCAATTGCACTGCAAACTACAAGGCAGAAGTGGCTCACCAACATCCTCCTGATCCAGTTAGAGGATGTACTTCTCCACTGTATCCCGTCGCAGCAAACAGGTTTCCTTCGACACAGAAGCATACTCCAGCATGTCTATGGGTCACGGGCACTCTGGGATGGCCTAAGTGAAGGAGCGGCGTAATCAGTGGATTTCAGAAATGCTTTCCCCACGATGTCTCACGAGATGGTGTCGGCAGCTCTGGGTCTAATGTGCATACCATTCTTGTATATCCGTCTGATTCTACACCTTTTGCGAGCTCCGTATCTATACTCCGTTGGAAAAGGATACGTCCCAGGCGTATACCACCACCCGAGGGCAGGCACACGCCACGGGGATCCACTCTCCCCGGCGCTGCTCTCCCTCGTGGCATCCTTCGTGATTCTCCCACTACAAGACCTGGGTCCAGTACTGACTGTCATGATGTATGCAGATAACCTCATCATCTTCTTTGATGGCAGAGCCAACCCACAGCTGTTGAAAAGGGTATGGGAAGTGGTTTCACGTTTCGGACAGTTTTCGGGGTTGAAGGTCAACCTGAACAAAACGGCAGCGATAGTTCGCAACTGTGGGGGAATGGAGTGGGCGAGGTGCTTTCGGGACATTGGAGTGGATATCAAAAACTTCGTCAAGTATCTGGGTGTACGCTTGGGGAATATTCGGCACCAACAAGACGACCAAGGATGGGGGCTGACGATGGAGCAGGCCTTCGCACCAGCACTGCAAGAGGCCTTCCGTCGCGCAAGGGTGGTATCCACGTTGCAACTGTCCATGAACGAACGAGCATTCATGCTGACATCATGGATCCTGCCGGTCGTGGCATGGGTATCCAAGGCATATTACGTCCCAGTCTCGGTGATCAGACAACTGAAGTTGGTGTATCACGTGACTATGGGTACCAACAGCTGGGTAATCACCTTACCAATCCTCTCACGACCAAGAACGCAAGAGGGACTGGCACTACCAGAACCAGAACTGTTTCTAATGCACCAGGCGGCGGCTCCGTTCGTCAGCCTGTTGGGAGACCCTCACAAATTCCCTGACAAGGCAGTGGAGACCTTCTATGCATGGGCAACAGCCATAGGGTTCACACCATCCAAGGACAACCTTCCATATATTCAACTGGGCATGGTCCGAACGGCAGATCTCACATTTCTGGGATGGTCGGCGAAGGCACACTCCAACATTCAGCGAGTGGCCCCGCAGGTGGCCCCCCCGGCAAGCCGGGACCGCCTGCCGTTGTGGCACTCTGTGTATTTCCGAAATGAGTTCCGCTGCTCCTACTACAACACAAAATTGATCCGGCAAGGGGTGCTGACGTGGGGTCAATTCCAAAGCTTGGAGGACGCAAGATTGTTCAATGCACTGCCTCGGACATGGAAAGGGGTCTACAATCATGTCGGACGACTCCTCAACAAAGTCATGTCACAAGGGGGGTTTGATACCCCCGGAGTCCACACCCAAAACTGGACCAGGGCATGGCTGCTCCAGTTCTAGGCCTCTCAGCCAGGGGTCCGCGACCCGCAAACACCGGAGGTATGGGAACAGCTGGCACAGGCACAGCTACCACCAAGGGCTCAAGACTTTGCGCGAAAGGCGCTGTGGCACAAACTGACCGTACATGCAAGAGTCTACAAGAGGTCAGGCACTGACAAGTGCCCGGTTTGCTCACAAAAGGAGACGATCCAACACGCGATGGTCGGATGCCCCATGTTCAAAGCAGCAGCGGCGGTTATACAGCACTACTATGGCCAGGTGGAAACTGATAACGGGACATCCACAGTTCGAGATATGATGGAGTCTGACGACCAAGAATGGTTGCTGAAAACGAACCAAGGCTGGGCGATGTGGTCAGCAAGAAGTGCCCACTGGCGATATCGATGCGAAGTCAAGGCAGGAGCGTCGCCGGTGTTCGCGTCATACCTTACAACATGGCTAAGGGAGCTATGTGAGTGGGTGGGATTTTACACAGGGGAGCACAGGGAACAATGGAAAGGATTTCAAAAATCACTGGAACAACTTCGAGACACCGGAGTGCAGCCACGACAAGGGGAAGTGCAAGTACATGGGGGACTGAATGCGTGGTGGCAAACACACACGGAATGCTTCACCCAAGAAAAATCAGCCGACAATCAAAGTTGGCAAAGGGCAACGGAGTCACGCCCGAAGCGCCCGAGGCAGGCAGGCCCGGGAGTGCTACAAGGAGTGCAAGAACTGATTGCAGAACTGGTGGAGAAGGGCTACAGGATAGTGTACACTGATGGATCGTCGAAGCGGCTGGGCCGCAAGGACATGCGCAGGGCCGGGGGATTTGGCGTGTTCGCGGCGGAAGACGACCAAGGACCAGAGGTGCGCTTCTGTGGCTACGTACCAACACATTACAGGCAAACAAACAACGGAGCAGAGCTTTGGGCAGCCGTGGAAGCCTTACAGGGTTTCTGGGTGCCAAAACTGGCAATCCTCACCGACTCACAATACCTGCAGCTGGGAGCGACTGGCAGGGCCCAACATTGGAAGTCAAAGGGATGGACAACCACATCTGGAAAACTGCAAGTCCACGTCCCAGTCTGGGAAATACTGCTCCAGGAAATGGCGACGCCAGGAAGAGAAGTCAGGTGGGAACATGTCCCAGCGCATGTCAACGTGCAGGGAAATGAGATGGCGAATGGATTGGCCATGGAAGGCATGTGTTCAAGCCCACTGTGGTCACAGCATGTTGCACCAAAATCATCAT
The DNA here is from genome assembly GCA_964036045.1 of Eutreptiella sp. 'Long Island Sound 2002'. Classification (NCBI taxonomy): domain Eukaryota; phylum Euglenozoa; class Euglenophyceae; order Eutreptiales; family Eutreptiaceae; genus Eutreptiella; species Eutreptiella sp. 'Long Island Sound 2002'. The sequence continues at coordinate 96,893,437 of OZ038379.1, read as the reverse complement.
CTGGGTCAGAGTCCACGGTAGGTTTGAGGGGAGGGTCGGGATCAGAGTCAGAGGGCACAAGGGCACTCTGGTCATTCCTGGGTATGGTACCCATGGACAGTGATGAACTGACAGGGGAAGCATCCGGGGAGCCAGCGCCAAGTGGGATGGGACCGTACTCCTCAAGCAATACAGAAAGTGAGGAAATGAGACCACGACACACACACCAAGGAGTGCTGTCGAGTGCACTGTCAGCGGCAGACACACTGTCCTTCAGCACTGATGTGAGTGACACCAGGCGACAGCGCAAGAAGCGAAGGCTCAAGAAACGCAGGAACCCAGGACAGGGTCGATAATGCCAGAGCCAGAAGCCCTTGCACAGAGAGAGAGAGAGAGAGAGAGGGTAGAGCACAGTGGGAAAGGAACAGAGAGGTGCAACAGGAGAGAAAGAGAAGGGGAGAGCAAGAGAGAATGGAAGGGAGAGAGTAGGAGAGAGACCCACGGAGCGAGAGACCGGGGCTAGAGAGGAGAGAGAGAGAGAGTGGGGCGCAGGAGAGAGAGCAGGAGAGAATGGGAGGGAGAGAGTGGGAGAGAGACCCACAGAGCAAGAGTCGGGGGCTAACCGGCGCAAAGGGAGGGTGGTGGGTTTGAGCTGACCAGGGTGTAAGGGACGCCAAGACAGCACAGAACAGTCAAATGGTGAAATAACAGGGCGCCATTGCGCCCCTGAGCCACGGGCTCGACACGTCGTTACGTGTTGACAGGCCGAAGCATGACTGGGGCTGCGAGAGTGCGGCCCATGTGAGGAAGACGGAAGCAAGTAGGCATGAATATGTGGGCAGCATGCGCATGCATGGTGTGGAGCAGAAATGGTATGCGCCACACACAGTACAGCAACGATCTGTTGAGTTGCCAGACAGCCGGAGCATTTGCTAAAGTGTTGAGACGCCTTTGCGCCACCAAAGGCGCCTTTGCGCCCCCGAGGCTCGAGTATGACACGTCCTCACGTGCCAGGGAGCAAGTGCATGACAGGAGCACGACCTGCAGGGCAAGGGTTAGAGACTAACCGGCACTGTGGGTGGGTGGTGGGTGCGAGCTGACCTCAGTGTCCAGAGGACCAGAGCCAATGTATAGTCAGCAACCACCTGGTGTGGTACAGAACTGGTCTACGCTGCAGTGCAGCAAGCAAAACACTGAACAATGTGGTTATGACCATGCGCCTGTGACACGGGGGCGTATGCGAGCCCAGTTTCCGTTGCCTCATGGCCCCTTGCACTTGCGTCAGTCTTTAGGGTGCCCACGGTGCATTTCCCGGACGTGGCACTACAGGTAGAGCACAAAGAGAATGTGCATGCCTGCTACAAGGTTTGGTGTGGCCAGGTGCCTAACCGAGCTAGCATCAAAACAATTAGGGCAAGTGGTACAAGGAGCGACGTCAATGGGGGCATGTGGTTGTGGGCTCAGGGATGGGGTCCTGCAGTGGATTGTATCCACCATGCCTTGACAGGACCGGTCGATGGCCAGGGTATTGTGTTTTGGCATCTGCATGAAGACGCGCGGTATAGGTTGTGAGTGCTGTAGGGGATGGTCTGGGGTGCCTTGGGCTAATGGGTGCAGATTGGATGGTTCTTGGGGTGCTCGGTTCATGGCTAACCAGCGCCTACGGGAGGGGGTGAGCTTACCCAGACGGCCCAAGAAACATTCGATAGCCGTCTTGTGCGTTGATGTCAAGAAAACATTCGGAGCTGATCTGGTTCGCGTGTACTGTGCTTTGTGGCCATGACCATACGCCTGTGTCAAGGGGGTGTATGCGAGTCCAATATCGTTGCTCATGGCCCCTGCACAGAGGCACTGCGCTGACCAGCATTACATCCACATCGCATAGACTGGAAAGGAGAACAAAAACTCGCTTGGGCTGAAGTTTTGCCTCAAACAGAAAATAGGCAAAAGTTCACCTATTTTTTATTTTCTTGTTATAGCAATCGAATTTGTGGGGTTTGCAGGCAGTTCTGCACAATGTTCCCATTTGTGTATTTCTCACTACAATCATTCTGGCATAGCAGTACTACATCTCAGCGTTTCCTGAAATACAATGCCATTCTGCAAACCATGCGATTGCATGCAACACCTGATTGCGTGTATTTTGTTTGATGATCCCACATTTCTTTTGCATGGATGGTGCCTGATAATTCTTCGTACAGAAGGGAGGAAAGGAAAAAAAATATTGGCGCCAGCAAACCCCCGTTGCATGTGTTACACTCAGGCGCCCAAAAGTAGTATCCTAGAATCAATGGTAAAGATGCCCGCAGTTTAAATGTAGCATGATGCATAACAGCAAAATATACATGAAAAATGGGGCTTCACAGCAGTGAAATCACTGATTTGCCATTTACCTCTCAGACTTGGGGGCAATACCCAGCACTACGTTTTGAGTATCTGTGGATTGTTCGGTGGCACCGAGGAGGGATAATTGCTCCTGCACTGCATGTCATAATTTGTGCTGCTGTGTGGGGACCTGTGTGGCACCAGTTGCATGTGTTGTGTCAATTCGTCTTGTGCCTAGCTATGGACGCCTCCTACGGCGGTGGGCGCGACGACCGCTATGGTGGGTATCGTGATGACCGTTATGGTGAGGACCGGTACGGTGGTGGGCGTGACGACTATGGACGCCGTGATGACCGGTACATGAGTGGTGGAGGTGGTGGTCGCTATGGTGGAGGCCGCGATGACCGCTATGGGCGTGACGACCGTTATGGAGGAGGGCGTGATGAGCGATATGGTGGGGGCCGGGAGGATAGGTATGACGAGTCTGATGAGCCCCTTCCTGTGAGATTCTCTTGGCAAGCTGGCCAGCACCAGGAAGTTTGACGCCTTGTGTCTGGTCGCAGGGTGGGGCAAGTACCAACGCATGCTGGTGCTTTTCAAGGTGCCTAACGACATGGATGGAACCAGGATTGTACGGGGCCCCAGTACATACACCTGTCTGCGATGGGGCAACTCCACAATACCACCGCAGTACAGGGGGATGCGGAAGGTCATGTCAACAGATTTGTCATGGGCGTGCAGTGTATAATGGCATGCTGCGTATGTGGACGACAAGCAGCCAACTAACAGCGTACGATGGACATATCCAGGGGCATACAATGGGGATGAAGCGGTGTGCAATGGGTGTATGATGCCTTTCACGGGGCCCACAAGAAGTGTGCACTGCCGTGCACTGGGCGGATGGTAGTGTGTATTGGGTAATTAGTGCCTCACCATAGGTTTACAATGGGCATATGTCGGCGTTGTGACTTGCAGAGTGGTGTACAGTGTTCACCAAATGATTGTCGATAGGTATGATGGATATGGTGGCAGTCGTAGCGGGGACCGGTATGACGGCCGTGACTCATACGGAAGTGCTCCATACGGAGGAGGAGGACGTGATCGGGGGTACGACAACGGCGGGGGTCGGCATGGTGGCGACCCTTATGAGCGAAGACCGGAGTATCCGTCATCACGTGCAGGGTATCGAGATGACTACCGAGATGATGGCTATGGCAAGCGAGAGCGGCCTGATAGCAGAGAAAGGTGGGATGATCGGAAACGTCAAAGGAGAGGCGAACCCCAAGAGGGTATGTTGTGGCATGGATTATGGCCCCTGGTCCTGCACACCCTCCGCAGGCTTGCCATGAGAAACATTTGTGGTATTCTGGGGCATCTTTTGGCAATGCCTGCCTCAGAGCCTGACCCTGTGCCTCTCTGTTTTGCAATTTTGTTCGCTTGTAAATTGAGACCCCAAAGTAGTATGCACCCCCTGGACGATTATCTTGAGGTCATCATCATCTACTTCTTCATTCCAATATGAGGTTGCAGCTCGGGTTCTGAAACAAAGCAGTCCCATCCGTCTTCTCGGACCAGACTCGTCATTAGCATCTGCCATATCAGACATGATGACATGGGGCTGAGTCCTACCAAACGCAGCTGCTTCCCCCCTACCGTGCATGGTAGCTCTGGGGCTACTCTTTGCCTTTCAGCTTGTTGAGGTTATGTAGCCATCTTGCTTCTTTGTGCTTTTGGGTACCCAATTATGGCAGAGAATACCAAACCCCTTTTCTCCTCTCCACTTGGAACCGGCTCCTGTGATACGTTGTTCCTACGTTATTCTTACACTTTTGCACACTGTTCCTACTTTGTTCCTACCCTGCACCTCTGTTCCACAAGTTGGTTGCTCCTGATGCCCAAGCCCTTCTTTGTTACAGGCATGTCAGAAAAAGTACCGGAGCTCTTCAGGAGGGTGAAGTTGCAGTCTTCACACCCTTTTGCAAGTGCTGCCACTTCTTCCTCTTCTTCATCGCAAAACTTACTTGTGAAACGGATGAGGTCCGACGCATCGGGTGGACTGGACACCACACTATTTCCAAGGATCCAGGGGGGGGGGGGGGCGGCGGCTGCACTTCTTCATAGCGTAGTGTGTGCGCCGCGGTCCAACACTTCCAAGGACCCGGGTAGGTTGCACTTCTTCATAGTTCCATTTGTGTGCCGTGGCCCCGGATATCCTGCATGGTAGTCATAGCAACACCATGCATTTTGAGCAATCTTTACGCTATTCCTTCGTTGTTCCTCAATTTTTTTGCGCTAGTGCAACAGCCATTTGGAATCTCCGTACGACAAGGGGATATTTGCCAAGTTACTGTTCGCTTTTGAGATACTGTAATTTCCACGGCCATATAGCCCCTTGCAAGGAATTTTTGCTGTGTCGGGGTATCCAAGGCCTCGAGCAGCGATGTTGTGAAAAGAATCATTCCAATAGGCCAAGAACATACAACACAATATATTGGGCCCTTGGAAACCCTGCTCTGCCCAAGTAGTCTTGTACTACGTTGAAGAAGGCTGGAACATGTGTGTGGGCGCATGATAGGAGGATGGTTAGGTGTCCACAAAAGCTCAAGAGGTGCCTACCATAACAACCGTCATTTTCTTTTGTTCATTGTGTATTGCTGATTGGTCAAGTGTTTGGGCAGTGCTGCCAGGTAGAGTTCATTGAACCTTTGGGATAGTGCCTGTTGCACCATGCCCTCCAGTTGAGCTTTCCCAACCGCCCTACTGGGCTGCAGTGGACTTTACTCGGTCAAGGCGCACATATCAAGAGTAGTCAACCTCCCTTTGCCCGTGCCCTTGGTCTGGCTCCGTTTCACCACATTGTGGTGGGTGTCGGTGAGTAGTTGGTCCTTGGGCTGAAAAGCCTAGTGGGTATAGGTAGGAGACCTTAACAAAGCACATTATTTTTCTATCTTTGCTACCAATTCGGGAATGTGGCACGGCTTTTGTACTCCTCCTTGTTGTTTAGACGTGATGTACTGGTCTGGTCTACTAAGCTTACTCAGTTGCTGCCTAATTTTTGGCCTTGGTATATGAGGTGTAATGTAGCCATCTTTCTCCTCTCCGCTGATGATAGATCCACGGCCATGGTAACACGAGCAAGATGACTCCTCCGGCACAAAAGCGTTGCCATGAAGAATGATGTCGAATTATGCTCCCTATCATATAGTAGAAAGGAGCAAACTAGCTACATTACACCTTTGTATGTGCATTGTAAACCCATTTTGCTCCCCTTAGGTTTGGAGACCTTGATGCAGTAGGGGATGTTGAATCATCTCCCTCTTTTTCGCCTTCGAGATGTAACCATTATTGGTTTTGTTCGCTCTGGGAGACCTATGTGAACACCAATTTAGTTTGCTATTCTATATTTTGGAGACTTTGTTCCAGCAACGGATATGTACCCATCTTGGTTTTTGTAGTTTGCAAGAACCTAATGCGGGAGGGGATGCATAGCCATTTTGCTGCCATCTACTTTTGAGACTTTAATACCGCAAGGAATATATCGCCATCTGGCTCATGTGGATGCAGCATAGGATGTGTAGCAGATGGTTTCTTTCCGCCTTTGTAGAGCGAGTACGTGCCCATCTTGTTTTTCTCCGCTCTGCACAACCGTCCACGCATGTCAAAGGTTTGGGGTCCAAATGGGCCCCGTATTTTGGAGGTACAATTTTGATGGTTCCATGCTTTGGGGCTCATGTGTTTTTCGGATAGCAGCTGGCTCCACCCACTCTTCAAGTATCTTGCTGTTATGCGTTAATTTTTTGTGCAAAGTGGCACGCACACGCATGCGCGCACATGAACAAACACAATACCTACAGAACTGCCGAAGGCATGAACTGATTTTGTGGAAAACCACCCTCGCGGCGGGGCAATTGGCATTTGGCGCACACACACATACACACACACACACACACACACACACACGGAGGGCGCCAGTGCAGACACCTTGAGTGTCATTCTCTGAAGCATAGGGGCCCGCCTCCCTGATACACCCGCAGACCCATACAGGCCTTCCTCTATAATATGCCCCCCCCCCCCCACACACACATTTCCACTATTTTCGCCCCGCCTTGCCCCCATCTTATTGCCGCCCCATGATAGCATACATTTCCTACCCACATGATTTCCAGCCCAGATCGAAACCATAGGTTCGGCACAATTTTAACAGCTGTCATCTACCAGCACCCGTAGAACATTTTATACGGCATGCACCTTGGGCCAAACTCCTAGTTGGAGATCGGAAAGCAGCCTGGAAACCGTCGGAATTGAAGTGCCCTATTGATGGGTATCTAGAAACAATAGCACACTTTTTGTATTGTTGCCAAAATTTGAGTACAACGTTCCAGCATGTGGCCCGCTATTGCCCCAAATGGACCCTGGCCCAGTGGCCCACAAGCAATCAAATCTCCTTGGAATGTGGCCTGGACGTTTCTTTGCTTTGTGCTATTGGGATCCCTGCCCAGGTCCATGTCCACGGGATCTGGACGCTTTGCACAGCCCTCTGAGCCTTGTCTAAAGGCAGACCCACACTAATTTTTTCCTTCCGTACATGGAAACATCTCTTTACTCTTTTGTGAACGCCACCAAATACACACTCATTCCACCTGATAATGCTTCTAAAGTTGTTCAATCTTTTGAATACGTTGTGGCGCCACCACAGCTTCCCCTCGGCTCTTATGAGAAATTTGAGGGCGTGGACAGACTAGGATGGTGCGGTCTCTACAGTGACCAAGGAGTCTCTGTTCCTGCTTACATGCCAGTTAACATAAAGCAAGCCAATAACGCCGCTAAATTGCTGCCACTTTGCAAGCTATGCAACGCCATATTTCCGGTAAGGTTGCCGTCCGCTCAAATTCTGCCCACGTTTGGCTGTGCAAGGAGCTGCCAAACGTTGGAGGACTCGTGGTTGGACAGGGTCCCGTGGTCTGGTGAGCAGCATCCCCAGTTGGGAAGGAGTTCTGTCGCTATTCGAAAACCCGAACACAGAGCTTAAGGGGATCAAAGTGGCTTCACACATCACCGTAGAGCGAAGCAACGAGGCGGACAGATTGGCTGCCTCGGGGCTACGCTCGCACCCGCTTTACCCTCTTCAACATACCCCGTTGATGTAACACTCACCCGCCTCCACCATGCAAGAGAGCCAAAACAACCCCTCAAACTCCACCGGCAGAATGTGTGCAGAAACCACTTTATTTCTCGGGCACTTGACACCAAGCCGTTCCTTTGGTTTCCGCAGAGGCGCCGCCATCTTTTCTTCTTTAAGCCGAGAGGCCCTTAGTGACTTTGCATTGACAAACCACAATGAATGTGCTTTCCAGATGGATCCACCATCGAAACCACCTAGACCGTCTCCACGGCGGTCGGCTCGCACAGTTTTAGCAAAGACGTTAGTGACTCGCGGCTGACATAGTAGGAGGAAGTCGGGTGCACGGTTGTTGCTTTTCACGAGGCTCAGGAGAACACTGCCCTTATCTTAACACCATACCTGCGGTATTTTACTAGCTATATTTCGCACTCGACCTACATATGTCCGAAAACTCCCGTTTCTTCTCTTCGAGCAAAGCAGTGTCCAGAAGTCCAGAAGAGCTTTCAATAATGCGGTTAAATTCCAAAGTGTTTGCGCTCATGTATTGTCACGAGCATCCTTCATTTACCGATATGATGTGTGCATAACTCGGTCGCCTGCGGTACATAGAAAGATGCAGTAGTATGAACACAACATATTTAACTAATGGTTGGAAGTGCTATGGCGGGGGCATTCAATCAATGACACCCGACCATTGCTCTCTCTCTCTCTCTCTCTCTCTCTCTCTCTCTCTCTCCCTCCCTCGCTCCCTCCCTCCCTCCTTGTCTCTCTCTCTCTCTCTCTCTCTCTCTCTCTCTCTCTCTCCCTTTCTCTCGGTGTGTGTGTGTGTGTGTGTGTGTGTGTCCCATCATTTTGCTATTCATGTGGAAATTGATGGCGGCCCCTACTAGCCCTACAAATTTTGCACGGAGGCAACAATACCTCTCCATAGCCGTGTGCACACCACACACCACCACATCAGGCTAATGGTATCTCCTCATGAATTGTTTTTTCAAAGCAATCTTTGATATGAACAAAAAGAAAAAAAAAGGGCTGTGTCACGCTAGAAAGAGGTGTGCTAACCCTCATCAAGACTGAAAGTTGAGACCGAGATGGTGGTGAAACGACAATGTGCGTTGCATCATGCCAGCTGCCTGAGACGTGAAGTGTGAGTCCCATGAGCAGCCCAATACCGGCCACCCTTGACTGTCGAGAAGTACGCCGTCCGGGGGGGGGGCGCCGGGCCAGGGCCCTTGACGCTGCCCCCCCCCCCCTCCCCTCCCTGGAAATTGGCTGGAAGGTGCCGGACCATTGGCACCAAAGGTGGCGTAAGCAATTTTGCTTGATGTGGCAAAGGGTACAAAAATGTGTTTTCACCCCATGTGTCTATACTCAATATACTTGGAATTTTCAGGAGAACCTAATGATGGACATAAATTGGCATTTTCTTACTTAGTGCAGAATCCTTATCTCATCTCAGAGCATTGATGTTCAGTGATGGTGAGTGCCCTAGTTGTTGGCACTCTGCGATTGCAGTGGAAGGTCCTAGGTTCAAATTCTAGTGGTGGTGAATGTGAGGCAGTGGAGGACAGGGAAGGTTGAAGGTTTGACTTTGTTTTCCCCTTTTTTCCCCATGGCTCATCATGAATCTACTTTGCAAAGGCAAGGGTTCTGCAGCTACTTCTCTTTTTGTCCCTTTTTCTTGGGATTCCGGAGAACACAAGGGTAACGTAGCAATTCCGCCCACTTGTGGGCCCCCGAGAAGGCACGGGTGAATTAGTGACTTCGTCCCCTTTTCTAGGGACCCCAGAGCATGCAGGGGTGACGTAGCCGGGGGTGCTACGCCCTCAAACAAAAGTACCACCTACCATCCCCCCCCCCTCCCGGTTTCAATTTCTTTTACCACAACATACATCATTCAAAATGATTAGCGCGATAAGGCGGTCTTTTTAAGCCATATATGTTGCGGTCCGGGAGCCCCCTTCCCCCTAGGTTGGCCCCCAGACCCCCCTCCGACCCCCCCCCCCCCCTCCTTGAAAGTGGCCGGGAAGTGGGAGGGATTTGTATGGCCCGTTGCTCCGCGCCCCCCGTGATGCCGTCCCCCGTGACGGCGGCGGCACGAGTGGGGGTTGCTGCATGGAGGAGGAGGGCTTTGGCGCGGCGGAGATGGAGGTAGGCCGCGGGGCATTGGCTGCGACCGTGGCGCCAGAGTTGGTGCTCCGCGGCGAAGCAAAAGTGGCACTCCATGGGGATGTTGGGCCCCGGGGGCGGTTGCCATTCGAGCACCCGGTAAGCGAGGGCTTATTTAATGGTGCGGGTTGGTGTGTCATTGGCCTCCAATAACTCCTGGAAAATTGTAACGTCTGGGCGAAGGAGATGAACTTGAAGGCCGGACAAGTAGGCGGAAGTGGTGGCGGCGTCGCAGGCCGCGTCCAGGTCCCATTGCGGCTCCACAAGTCGGGTTTCGCGGTACTGCAAGACGAGGGGGGCAGGGAGGAGGTGGGGTAGGGGCACGGCCTAGGGCGTGGGGCTAGCAGCTTCGCGGGCAGCCAATGGATTGGACTCCCGGTTCAGGGGCGCCAAGAGGTCGGTGGCGTGGTTGTCATGCTGTGCACCGATCCACAACTTAGTATGGGAGCGGAGACGTAGGAGGGGGGGGGGGCTGAGGCGGCGCACGGGAGCTCAAGAACTCTGATTTCGGGGGGGAACCGTGTTTGGGTGCGTAGCAGGGCAGAGGTGCTGTGAAGGGCGGTAGTCAAGTGGCCCGACGACCCATTTAGAAAGTACAGGCCCACCAAGTGGGCCAGCTACTCTGCACCCGCGTGGCGGATCCACACGCGGATGCCATACCAAGCCCGGACGATTACACCCTGGCCGGGGGCGTAGAAGACATGGCGACCAAAAATTTGCTCCGGGGGGGGGGGGGGGGGGGGCTTTCGCCCCTGAGAATGTTGGGGGGAAGGGGGCTCACAAGATGGGTTCCCAAGTCCAAGAGCCAATTTTGTTTGCTTTTACCCGATGCTGATAAATGGACCAAAAATTGTGAAAACAGTTTTGACCCCACTTGTCTGTGTTCAAAATGATCATCGTGTCATGGGTATCATTTTGAGGTACTTGTGTTGTGGTACCCACCAACCCCCCCCCTCCCCCTTCCCGGCGCCCTCTCGGACTCCCGCAGGCATCGTAAGGGGGCGTTGGAAAATGGGCCCAAAAGCCCCCCCTCCCCCTCTCAACCCATTTTCCTCCCCCCACCCAGCCCCCCGGCTTGTCGGGATGTAGTTGCACGGACCATCGTTGTAAATGCCGCGGTGTCGGCCCAAATTTCAGCCACCACAAAGCGAGGGTGCAGGCCGTGGGCTGGTTCCTCTTGGGGACCAGGAAACAGGGGAGCAGACCTTTTGCTGCCCCCACCCCCCCCAAACAGAAATGGGGCCGGACCGAAAGCAGGCCCAGCACCCCCCCCCCCCCCCCGCATGCCCTCGCACCCTCACTGCAGGCCGTCACATGGTGATCGAGGTCCCTCAGGGAGCGGACTCCGAGCGACAAGTATGTTGGGATCTGGGACCCGCATGGTAACCCAGCAGGTGGTCCTCCTCTCCCACACAAGTGAACAGGTAGACCCATCCACCACCCTACCCCCCCCCCCCCCCAGCCTGCGCCCCCGACGGGAGGGGTGCACGGAGTCGGCGCCCTCAGGGCCTAAAAGTGGAGGCTGTGAAGGGCTCACAGCTTGACCGCTGTGGGTATCCCTTGAGCGGCCTGCCCAGGGAACCTCCAGGTGTGCACGTGCCCCTCCAACTTCATCACAGACGCCTAGGCCAGCACAGCCCCGTGCACTCCAGTGCAGTTGTGGGTGACCCCTGGAGGCCAGACAGCCACCAGCCGACCCCTGCCCCCCCCCCCCTTCCTCAACGGAGAGGCCATTCGGGTGTGGTGCCCTCTGGGCCCCCTCGTCTACGCGGGCTGTAGCGCCGCAGCCAGTGCAGCCAGCACTGGTGGCACCCAGGGCAGGGAAGCACACTCTGCGCCCTGGTGCCCCTCCATCTGCCCAAGGTACGCCCTCGGCCGTGGGAGCCGGACCCAGCCCGCGAGGCAGCACCACCTGTGCCTAAGGCAGTCAAGGAGTGCGGGTCTGACCCCAGTCGTGCCACGTACCACCGCCTTCCCGTGCCAATAGGCAGTCGTGGAGTGGTTGGGTAGCATGTCCTTGTGACGTCGAGGTTGCGAGCCCAGGCCCACATCTCCCCCGGCGGGCTCAGCGTCAGGCTCTCCAGCCTCCCTGCCGGGGCCTGGAGCACCAGGCACACACTTCCCCGCGCCATGTGCGCCAATGCCGAACAACAATGGAGCAAGCAGGTGTGCCACAGCCCCCCCCCCCCCCCCCTCAGACACACAAGGGCACATACACACAGGCACGGCGGCATCTCCCGCCCGCGAGCGCCACCGCGGGGTCTGGGGGCGGTCAACAGTCCGGTAGGCCTTGTGACCGGACACCCGGGTACGGCCGCCCAGTCGGGTCCCGCAGGGAAGGCGGCGCCGACCGTGGGTAGGCGACCAGGCGAGGCCTTGACCCAACCCAACCCAACCCAACCCCCTCTCAACCCATTTTCCTCCCCCCACCCAGCCCCCCGGCTTGTCGGGATGTAGTTGCACGGACCATCGTTGTAAATGCCGCGGTGATGTGCCACCGCCGTGGTCACAGTGGCGAAGCGCGCCGTCAGTGGAGAGCATCAAGCTGGGACACTTGCTTAGGATCAACAGGTGTGCATCAACATGCATAGGCATGGCGCCGATGGCGGAGTTGGGGAGGAGGGAGACCTCGACAGATAGTTGCTGGCTGCCCCGCGGAGGGGCGTGCCTCATTGCCTGGAGGCCGGTCTTAGCCAGATGCTGCGCGCAGTGCAGCGCAAGTAGGGACGCGGAGCAGGTGGCCTAGGTGTGCGTCAGGAATAGATGGCATCCTCGGCGGAGGGGGAGGTGGGCGCAACTGGGGCCGCCGCTGCTTGGGGGGAGGGCGAGGAGGGAACGGGAAGTCCAACACGGGAGCCCCAGAAGTGGCGGTAGTACGCTCGCGTTTGGATGGCGAGATCCTCGATTTGCTCCGGGGGCACTGCCACGCCGGAGGCAATGTAGTCCACCTGCGAGAGGATGAAGGCCCACAGGGAGCGCAGGGCGAGGATGGTGGTGGTGGGGACGGTCTCTACCGTAGGTACTTGTTAGAAACCCAATGCCGGTGGTCTATTAGAACGTCGTTCTAATTAGAACAATTAGAACACCTTTTGGTTCGACCGCCTCCTTCTTCTAACGTGTCTGAATACCATTCCAACACCTTGTGTCCACCCATCTCAGGTTGTTGTTGTGTGCCTTCTCCCATTGATGACCTAACCACCCACCTCGTGTTGCTAAGTGGTGGGACCCGTTTGCGGGATTATCGCCTTGGGGAGTTGTTGGGGCAGCGGGCCTCGTGGTCCCCGTGGGCCCACCACCAATTTTTGGTGGCCGCAAAATTCCACAGTCCATCTCTGCACAAGGAGGCGTGTAAGGCTGCCATGGCACAATATGCCTGGTGCCTTCTCACCCCAGAGGCCATGGTGGAATGGGTGCTCAACATGCGGTCCCCCAAGAATGCCTTTCGCAGGTCTCCGAGCTGATCACCTTGCAGCAGCTCCGGTATCGGTCCACGGTTACACATCTGCACCCGGATTACTAAGCAACATCACCTCCCCCGGGTTGAGGTCTTTGAGCCGGGGCCGAAATTCTTTCAAGATCAGTGCCTCTTTTCACACACCGCATGCAGTCCCACCAAACCATAAATTGCTTTTGCCACCTCTCGGACTCCTTGTCGTCCGAGGAGTAATCGGGGTGCAAATCTTCAATCACTGTAAGAGTATATGAAAAGGTGGACTAAAGAGAGACAACAACGAAGAGGTATGTTTCCTTAGTCTGGGCTTGGCGAAAGAGAGAGCAAGGAATTAACCACCGCACGATTCTACGTTCCTCAGTGTGCTTGCCAAGACAATGTGTACGCCCGTCACTCTGGGGCGAGTGCTCTATTGGGGGCCTACTCCCATCACTCTGCGGCCACTGCTTTTGGTGTGGTTTAGGTCTGGGCGCACGCAAGAATGGGTTTGGGCATTGTGTTGGCGCTCATACGTTTTGCAAAGGAGGGGAACCACTGATAGCACCAAACAAAAACAAAACTCTAATGTGCCATCTCAGGGGTCCCCCAACAATGGGTACAAATTCACAAATGGCTACAACACCCTTGCCTTCTCGGGAGCCCGCAATGGAGCAAAATGACTACATAACCCTGCCCTGCTCAGGGGTCTGCAACGATGGGGGCAAAATTACAACTAGCTACATCACCCCTACCTTCTTGGGGCCCGGAATGGGGCAGAGTGGCAAGATAACCCCTGCCTTTCTGGGGGTGCCCCAACAATGGGGACAAGATCAGAAGTAGGTACATCACCATTGCCTTCTTGGGGGCCCAGAATTGGGCGGAATCGTTACGTAACCCCGGTCTGCTCAGGGGTCCCCAACAAAGGGGGCAAAATCACATGTGGCTACATCACCCGTGCCTTCCTGGCGGTCCGGAATTGCGCAGAATGGCTAAATAACCCCTGTGTTCTAAGGGGTCCTCAACAATGGGAACAAAATGAGAAGTGGCTACATCAGCCCTACCTTCTCAGGGGACCGGAAGTGCGCGAAATGGCGACATAACCCCTGCCTTCTCGGGGGCCCCCCAACAATGGGGACAAGATCCCAAATGGCTATACCACTCTGGCCTTCTCGGGGGCCAAGAATTGTGCGGAATGGCTACATAACCCTTGCCTTCTCGGGGGTCCCCAACAATGAGGACCAAATCACAGCTGGCTACATCACCCTCGCCTTCCCGGGGGCCCAAAATGGGGCAAAATGGCAAGATAACCCCGCCTTCCCACAGGTGCCCCTACGATGGGGACAAGATCAGAAGTGGCTACATCACCACTGCATTCTCGGGGGCACGGAATGGGTCGGAATTGCAAGATAACCCTGCCTTCTTGGGGGTCCCCACGAACGGGGTGAAAAACAAAACTGGCTACATCACCCCTGCCTTCTCTAGGGCCCGGAATTGCGCGGAATGGCGACATAACCCCGGCCTTCTCAGGGATCCCCAGCAATGGGGACAACATCAGAAGAGGCTACATCACCCCTGCCTTCTCGGGGGTCCCCAACAATGCGAATAAAATCAGAAGTGGCTACATCACCCGTACCTTCTCGAGGGCGCGGAATGGGGCGGAATGGCGGGGCACAATGGCTACATAACCCCTGCCTTCTTGGGGGTCCCGAACAATGGGGACCAAATTAGAAATTGCTACATAACCCCTACGGTCTCATGAGTGCCCAAAGCGGGGACACCTCATAGCTCATACACGGCAAACTCCATATTCAAGATGGTCCACAAAAGCACCATTTGTGGGGGGAAGGGGCCAAAAAAGGTGAGAATAGTAATAAGAATAGGGGGCACCCGTTGGAAGGCGGGGGTTATCTTGCCATTGTGCCCAATTTTGGGCCCCCGGGAAGGCAAGGGTGATGTGGCCAGTTATGATTTGGTCCTCATTGTTGGGGACCCCCGAGAAGGCAAGGGTTATGCAGCCATTCCGCGCAATTCTTGGCCCCCGAGAAGGCAAGAGTGGTATAGCCATTTGGGATCTTGTCCCCATTGTTGGGGGCCCCCCGAGAAGGCAGGGGTTATGTTGCCATTTCGCACTCCCAGTCCCCGGAGAAGGTAGGGGCGACGTAGCCACTTCTCATTTTGTTCCCATTGTTGATGACCCCTTAGAACACATGGGTTATTTAGCCATTCTACGCAATTCCGGACCCCCGAGAAGGCACGGGTGATGTAGCCACGTGTGATTTTGCCCCCTTTGTTGGGGACCCCTGAGCAGACCGGGGTTACGTAACGATTCCGCCCAATTCTGGGCCCCCAAGAAGGCAATGGTGATGTAGCTACTTCTGATCTTGTCCCCATTGTTGGGGCACCCCCAGAAAGGCAGGGGTTATCTTGCCACTCTGCCCCATTCCGGCCCCCCAAGAAGGTAGGGGTGATGTAGCTAGTTGTAATTTTGTCCCCATTGTTGGGGACCCCTGAGCAGGGCGGGGTTATGTAGTCATTTTGCTCCATTGCGGGCTCCTGAGAAGGCAAGGGTGTTGTAGCCATTTGTGAATTTGTACCCATTGTTGGGGGACCCCTGAGATGGCACGTTAGAGTTTTTTTTTGGTTTGGTGCTATCGGTGGTTCCCCTCCTTTGCAAAACGTATGAGCGCCAACACAATGCCCAAACCCATTCTTGCGTGTGCCCAGACCTAAACCACACCAAAAGCAGTGGCCGCAGAGTGATGGGAGTAGGCCCCCAATAGAGCACTCGCCCCAGAGTGACGGGCGTACACATTGTCTTGGCAAGCACACTGAGGAACGTAGAATCGTGCGGTGGTTAATTCCTTGCTCTCTCTTTCGCCAAGCCCAGACTAAGGAAACATACCTCTTCGTTGTTGTCTCTCTTTAGTCCACCTTTTCATATACTCTTATAGTGATTGAGGATTTGCACCCCGATTACTCCTCGGACGACAAGGAGTCCGAGAGGTGGCAAAAGCAATTTATGGTTTGGTGGGACTGCGTGCGGTGTGTGAAAAGAGGCACTGATCTTGAAAGAATTTCGGCCCTGGCTCAAAGACCTCAACCCGGGCGAGGTGATCGTGCTTGATGGCGGTTTCCGCGGAAGGAAGCATGATATTGCACCATTTCTGAAGCCGAAGAACGGGGATCATGAAAGATGGCACACCACGTACAGTGATAGGCATTCCTTCATTTGGGGCCATGGGGGCCATGGTTTGCCGAATTGTACACTTGGGCTGTGTACCATGAGCCTTGCACGAAGTTGGGGATGAATTCGGAGGACTCTATGTTGCCACTCCGCTGGATGGTCTGTGGTGTGGTTCATATCCAACAATTCATCAACAATGGACATACCAAGTATCTGCCCTATGGTCCATGGGGCCATTTCCCGAAGCGGATGTTCGGCACTAAACCTTGTTCCGGTGACGGTGACTAGTCCACATCCAACTCCGTCTCCGACTCCGACTCCGACTCCAACTCCAACTCAGGTTCTCACTGTAGCTCCAACTCCAACTCCAACACCGACGGACTTAGCGTCGAGCTTCACCTCATGCTCTCCGGACCCTTTGTCGTCTGAACCAGACTACTGACCCGATGAAGAGTAGTCTTTTTTTCAAGGGAAGCACGCAACAACTTGAAATGAATGTCATAAGGGATGGGCTCCCCTTGACCAACCTTCGAAACGCGACACAACTTGAGACACCTGCACCATGGGATTGGGCACCGTATGATGCAAGGGTTCGGCAACATGGTTGGACGGATGTTGTGCTATGATGGGGAATTCGGATGTACGTTGTGCGGCACATTGCACATCCCGGAGTGACCTTAATGCTTCTTTGGAAATTTTGTTGCGATGAAGCATGCCGTGCTAGTTTGTGAACCTTTCAATAAATTCAACCATTGTAAAAAATAAGTAGTGCCTGTTGCCAACGTGCGCGCAAAACAACCACGTAATGCCACGGGACACACCATACACACTTACCTACTTGCACACGATCATAGCAGAGTGGAGAGCTCATGTACAATCATATCATTTGCCTGATTCAATGGGTATGGGGGATGAAATAGCATTGTAGCTCTGCTCCGTTTGACTGAGGGGTTGACGTCCCTCCTCCTTAACCACAGTAGGGTGGTCACTTTGTAGAGAGCGATGGTGTCAACATATCAACATGCACATAAACTTTTTGTTCTGGTGTACATTTCTGAACAGTGTTCACTAAATCTAATTACCCTTACTGTGTGGCGCCCGCGGCGCGCAGTAAGCGCCGCCATAGCATGGGGACATTGCACCTCTTCCAGGTGAGTTGCCGATCAATCTACAATTACTTTGTTCGGCCAAATGGCTCAGTCTCGGTGCCCTCCTCCCCCCACAACCATAGTACTAGTTAGAGTGACAACAAGAATCATTCTCCTCCTCACTATGATTGTCACTGCGATTGTCCGTGACACCGTGTTACTCCCACCGTGTTTAGTAAATAACACAATGTTGAACGCGCCCACCCCCTACCCCCGCCAAAAAGTTGACCTCGTTGTTAACTACGTCTGAGGTCTACCCTTTTTCTTTCTGGTCTGTGTTTGTGTTCATGAGTTCAAGGGCAATGATAGCTTCCATACCGCCCAAAAGCAGTATTCTGCACTACCGGCGTAGTTGGGTTTTGATGCGCCGAGAGTATGATAATAGTGCAAAAAGAATGCATTGAGGTTCGAGTGGAAGCTCCTGAATCCACTTCCAAGCCGGGCAACACTGCTTGTGGGGTCGAGTGCGGTGTAAAGTTAAGGGGACGGAGGGGCATCATGCCTCTTTTGTGGCGAGGTACTATCAAAAAAATGGCATGGCACATTTTGTGCTTGAGTAGTGTCTGGGGCCTTGAGCCGAGACCATTTGGGTAAATTTTGTGTGTGCCTGTGTCGTGAGAGCCACGCGGCGTCAGTAGTTATGCTTGATGTCAATGCGTGGAACTCCCATCCGTGGACAACGAGTGTGTAGAACCAAGCGTTTTCCAGGTTGTGGCATGCATACACAATGCCAAACCACCAAAATTTGCTAGACTAAAAAAGCTAACAATATCTTCATGACGAAGATATGGGGTGGCCGCCAACGAGACTGTGGACTCGGTATCCACCGGGGATTGAGGGTAGTTTGGAGGGGAAATTGGGTGCCAGCCGATGGCTTATGTCCCATGTGGCACGTCAATATGGTGGCTTGACTCATCTAGCTTTTGAAGCAAACAGGCAGGCAATGGAGGTTCTGATGTCACCCAAGTTGGAATTTGTTTTCGTCAGGATGATTCCCGCTTTGTGCTTCTTTTCCATGACCTCTTTTAATACCGGTTGTTTCCACCACTGCGGTACTGGGACAACGTACCACATCTCAATAGCTGCCAATTGGGAAGACATGGCGAATGATGCAGTGTCTCAGTCATGATGTGTGATTCGGCCACCAATTTTGTCTTCTTTGACATCAACAGTATTTTGTTGGCACCATAGGAGAGTGCGATTTGTAATTTGTTAGGATGCAATAATGCAGTGCAAAGCCACTGCTGGATTGGATCCATTCCATAGCACTGCCACGCCTTGACTATAGATATGCACACTTTTTTGGTGCTTGTCTTTGGACAAAGACGTCATAGATCGGGTTGGGGTTGTCCTTTGCATGTCCCTCCCACCACAATATTGGTATGCTTGCAAAGTGCGGCTACAATGCATATTTGTTCACCAATGGGTTGATGGCCATTTCATCCAATTTTCCGTATATCACTTTGGTACTTTTCTCTCCGATTCCGGCGCTCTCGTCCACGTGTCTTGCCGTATGCCCATGAGCAAGGTGGCTCCATGTTGCACGTCGTACCAGGGTGTTAAAAGCGCAAAGATGCAAGGGGATGGCTACATAATCAATGTTGTGTCGAGGTCTCCAAAGCGGCGACAATAAATACCCCTTGCCGCATGGAGCTATGCAAAGCGAAGAAGAGCAACATGGCCACATAGTGCTGTTATATCACAGTTCCCGAAAGATAGACAAGCAAACCCATATGATTACATATCATTGCGAATTAGGGGTATCCAAAAGCATATGCTACATAGCCACCTATGCATCAATGAGACCAGCATGGCTGAACCTTCCCCGCCGGGTCAACGTGAGCAGTAAAGAGTAGCAAAGTAGCCGCGTACTTAGGCAATAAAAACTTGTAGAGAGCCAGCTTTCGGATCAGTAGCCCCCTCCCCCTCCTAGTTGGGCCAAGCTTCACTTTGACCAGTAAAAGTTGAGCAAAATCGGGCACTCCTATAGAGGGCTGAAAAAAAATGGTTTGCATACCGGGGGGGCTAAACTCTTGTTTCCAAAATTTGTGTGCTTGCAGGGCTGACCACTTTTTGTGTCCAGGGCATAGTGGATTGCCGAAAAAGGGGGGTTGTGCTTATTTTGGGTTGCTCATTCGTTGACCGTGTGGGGTACTTATAACTGCATCAAGGTACATGCCGCCTTGCCTCCCCTTCTTGGACAAGATTCGACATCGAAGGGACCTGTTGGTATACACATCGTTGTATTGTCACATTGAACATCCCCTGGAGCCTCGAGATGGCAGAAACAAAGGGCAAACGGCTATATCGACGAGAGTCGCAGGCCTTTCAACACAAGCAAAAATGAATGGGCACATCATAAATATTCTTGAAAGGAGCTTAGGCAAGTAGCCTTACAAAAACAAACTAGAAAAATTGAGTACGATGCAGAGAGTAGCGGGCGCGAGCTGGGTATACTGCGAGTCCTAACCACTTAGTATTAATTGTACCATGGCTAGCACAGAGCTGCATGGAACAATGTTAAATGCAACTCATTGTGTGAACATGGAACACAGATAGACTAGCATGAAATTTTGACAATAGCACTAGCCCACAGAAGCCCAGTAGATCCGCCTTCAAAGGCTCCTGTTCATCCGTTGTACACCTTGACTCCCATTTGCAAACCCAAGCTTCGCAAGCTGAACAGTATCCGCTAGGTGACTTATGGGTGCCGAACAGGCGGAAATGGCACACTTGGAACTAGACTACGCGTGTGCAGGTTTTGCTGTAGTCTTCTCGGGTTTACCACAACCTTGGAACTTGCGTTTCTTGGCGGCTGTAACAATATTTGCAGGCTTGGCTTGGGTCTCCTTGGTTGCTTCCTTTTTGCAAGGGTTCATTTGTGTTGCCGCCAAATCAGAAGAGCAGTCTTCCTTCATTGGTTTGGCCTCCCATTTGCCTCCCACCTCCCCAACTTTTCTGAACTTTCCCCGGCAGTCCAAATGCGTGCTACCGGCCATCTGATCGCAGCATCACAGCCTGGTTCAATGGCGGGCGGTTCATTGTCTGCCTCGCATCCAACCACCACACGTTGTACGAAATCAGGTAAAGGCTGCTCACCCCGGCTTCCAAAGAGAAAGCTCACCGGTAGTGAGAGACACACAATCAAGGCGCCAAGCAATCTTGGTGACATGGTGAGCATAAGCATCCAACTGGCTACATAAATAACCATTTCTGTTTCTTGTCCCAACCAAAACCCCATGACCTTCACTTGACGGGCACCACTAATTGGGAAATGTGTCATGTCAATGTACCGGGGCACGTGATAAGCTTGCCAAGTTGGCAGGTGGGACAAAGAAGCACCTGGACCGAGTTGCAAACACCACAAATGTCTATTCCACAAAATGTTTTCGGCAATCTCTAACAAAGAGCAACCGGCACTAGCAACTGCCATCCCCATGCTCCATAGCACACCTTCTTTGGAAAGGTCACCCATGAGCCATTGAGGCTAGCGCTTTAGCCGACTTTGAACAATGGCTTCCGCAACGGTCTTCCTAGTATGACATTTGCGACCAACCTACGCCAAAAGATGCATAAGCATGAGGACACCAATGTCCCCGGCATGGGCAGCATGTAGTAGTGTAGCACCATATTGAGGGGTGTTGGGTTGTGGCGACCTACCTTGCTCTGTATGGGGCTGTGGCAATTGGAGTTGGTGTACGGGCAATGGCTCAAGGCGGCCACAACACCATAAGGAGGCGGCATTGGCCCGGAGGCAGCGTGCATGGCCCTATGCAAGGTGCACATGGCCGGGAGGAGACACTATTGGCACCGTATAGCGTGCGCACGGCCGTGGGGAGACACCACTAGCCTTGTGCATAGTGTTTTGGTCAGGCAAAAACACCATTGGTTGTGTGCAGCTTGCATAGGGCCAAATCGAGACACGATTGGTTCTATGCAACATGCACTAGGCGTGAGACTACATCATTGTTTATTTGTGGTGTGCACAGGGCCGGAAGAAGACCATTGGCTTTGTGAAACATGCACACAAACGAGAGAGCACACCATTGCCCATGTGCAACATGCATATGGCCGGAGGTTATGCTTGGCCGTTTGAAGCGTGCACAAGGCCGTTAGGTGACACCATTGACTGTGCCCAATGGGCAAAGGGATTGGGAGGAGACACCATTCGCCGCATGCACTGTGTGTGCACAAGGCTGGAAGTAGACATTATTGGCGCCGAGCAAAACGCATAGACAACATTGTGTGTGTGGAGCATGCACAAAATCATGAGAAGGCACCATCAACCCTCGTGAGGTGCACAAGGAAATTCACAAACAACATTGGCCCAATGCTTTGTGCACATGGCTAGAAGGGATCGCCACAAGTCCTATACAACATACACAAGGCTGGGAGGGAACACCATTGGGGTGCATTGTGCACACAGACGTGATGAGATCAGCGTCCTGGTGCAACTTGCCCAAGGTTAGGAGGAGACACCGTTCGCCGCATGCAGATCACACATGGTAGGGAGGAGACATGGTTGGCCCCATAAAGTGTGCACAAGGCTAGCACGGGATACGTTGGCCATGGGCACATCAACCATGTGTAGTGAGCATGGGCCTGGGTGGAGACACCGTGGGCGCTGTGTGACGAGCACAAGGCCGTGAGGACGCATTGTGGGCCGTGTGCAATGTGCAAAAGGCTATAGGGTATGGTTGGGTACAACTAGGGCAGATGGCTAATTGAAGGGGACAACGGCCGCCGATACCCCAAGTGGATCCTCTTGTTGCAGGGTAGGGGCTAGATTCCATGTGTCACAACAACCTAGGTGTGACCTAGGTGCCACCTAGGGCGGATTTAATGAGGACAAGGTGGAGCCGGGGCTGTGGCCGCAGCACTGCACCGGGTCAAGGGGGAGATATTTACCCCGGGTGAAGGCAAAATTGGGAACGGGGCGCTGCCATGATACTAGATGAGGTTAGCCATCAAGGCCATCACAATGGAATGGGTTATTCCTCCGGTGTGCTGTGTTGGGCATTCTCCTCCTCCTCCTCCTCCTGCTCCTCCTCCTCTTGCTCCTCCTCGTCCTCCTTCTCCTCTTACTCCTCCTCCTCTTGGGTTGGTGCGTTCAATAAAGGATCCCCAATTGGCTCATGGGCCTACAGAGGGAGTGTGCTCAGGCGTGCCATCAGGCTGATGAGTTAAATGAAGTATCCCCGATTGGTGCCTCATGGCCCTTCGGTGGCAGTGGGGTGAGGCGCGCCTCACGGCAATTTAGATTGGATTGTCTGTGAAGCGTGCAAACCCGGCTTTTGTCCAACAAGCTTAGGCGTCACAAGTTGCCCACCCTCTAGGACCCCGTATACGCGCGATTTGACAATATTCTACATTTCTACTTTGAGTATGTTATTTGACGCATGTGACCAAAGTTGTTGGCAGAGCTGTGTGACACCCGTTGAAATACGTGTTGATGTGTTAGCCTCGTGTATCCCCGTCTTCTAGTGTGTTGTATTTGACGTTTTTTTGAAGCTGGCCGAAATTTCGGCCAGGTTTTTGGTAACATTGCAAACAACTATGTGTATATGCAGTTTTTGACCCTTCTGGACGAAATTTCGGCCAGCTTTTTGGTTTCTTGGTGAATAGGCATGATTATTTTCATTTTTCTTAGGGCTGGCCGAAATTTCGGCCAGCTTTTTGGTCTGTTCACTATTCAAGCACTTATATTCTGGTTTTGGTGGGCTGGCCGAAATTTCGGCCAGCTTTTCCTATTTTTGAACATTTAAGCAATTATTTCCCCTTTGAACACACCTGGCCGAAATTTAGGCCAGCTTGCAATTGTCGTTGTTCATGAGTATTACACCATACACTCCTACATAACTGTTTTCTTGTCTCAGCATTAATGTCTTCTGCTATTACTGTCAATGTTGTACATGCTGCAGTTACTGGTGCTTTTGCTACTACAGCCAAAGGGCTGTTGCGAAATGCATTACGTGGTGGGACTCTGCAAAAGCTTTTGCAATTCTGCCTCTTGTTGCGGAAGAATCGCAGGAGCCGGCACTCCCTTACACAGCTGAAGGCCGCCGCCACCGAGAAGAAGCCCCCACGATGGTACATGCCATTTTTGTCACAGTTCCATGCCCTATACTGCCTGCTGCGCCGTATGGCCCTCCCATACTCTAACTGTGGGTCTGGTTACAACTGGGGTATTATGTCCTGCCGCCAACGCACTAAGGTAGGAGTCCTTGGTCAGTGTAACACTAAGCAGGAGTCCATTCACCATCGTGCTGGACTAGCAGCACACAACTTGTGGAACACCATGCACCGTAGGCAAGTTTGTATATGGTTTGATAACCTGAGGCGTTACAGGTCGGGAGCTGATCCCCATTCACCCGACTTAACCCTAAACTGTACAACTGTTGCTGTTTTGCACACTACTGCCCTACCTGCATACCGGGGTCTGCCGGAGCTGGCCGAAATTGAGGCCAGGGTACCAAAGGTTGCTGATGACATCTTTCGCTCACATAGAGCATTGTTTGATCGTATTGATGTTGCCAACCAAGGTATTCAGAGAGTTTGGGTTCGTGCTCCTTTGGATATTGCCAGAAAAGATGTTCGTTCCCTCAACTGGAGACCCTTTTTCCTGTCTGAGCTGCGCTCCGGCACACACAAAGAGCTTTTGCAACTCGTGGTTGATTTGTCATGTGTGGAACACCGCACCAGACACTGTGTTCCGCTGCTTGTGGACATGAAAATACACTTTGCCCTACTTAAGCTGTGTTATGGTGCTGCTTATGTTCCCTAGAATGTACCACAATTACTGTTGGGTTTTCCTTTGATGTACGGAGTATGGCATAGCTATAAGTATTGCGTTGAATTGATCTATAGGGCGTTGCTGCCGTTCATTAAGTTTTTGGAGCAGGGGAACAGCCTTCAGGTTGGGTCCATCCTCCCTCGCAAGGTCAAGGTCATCCATATGGAGAAGACGTTGCTTGGACTCATGCTAGCCACATCGTCCAATAGAGGCAGACTAGATGAGCGCGTCATTTCCCTGCTCAATAGCCAGCGGGACTTGACACCCATTCAGCGCAAGGGTTTGCGTATGTTATTAGCCCTTAAGGCTTTGCTGTACACATACTGTCCAGCTGCTTTCAGCATTGGGACTTTGGTTCGTGAGTGCAACTGGGAGGGACGGGGGGCAGGTTCCGGTATTGTAGCCAAGCAGGCACTTGAGATGTCCCTACTGCTCATGCTGAACATCCTAAAGCCCGAGGAACAGTTAACCACGGAGTATGTGAAAACCACCGCTGTTGCTCTTTTGTTTTGGAGTCAGTGGCATTCCGCCTCCCTAGGGTGTATCCACTCTGAGGAGCTGGGTGAGGCACTTCTGAGTCGGTTCTCAGCCCACTGTCGCCGCAACACTGCCTGTACTAGTGTCCAACAGTCGTCTGATTTATTTCTGACACTTCCCCCTGTCCAACCCGGAGAGAAAGTTTTGCGTGGTGTGCTGACTGAGAGATCCGTGGCAATGTTCTCTGCCAATCTTAAACAATTCATCTTGACAGCCCATACACAGAGCCTGCCCATTTGTGTTCCCGTTCCGGACTATAAAGTTGAGGTGAGAAGACTGGATGCAGTTGAGGATTTGACGTTCCCCGGTACCATGTCTAGGGCACGAATCACCACAGACCGTTGAAAAGTGGTTCTGTTGCATGCGATGCAAAATCTGGTTGCGCGTACCAGGGTTCCTTAGGGTGTTGAGGATTTTTTACAGACAAATGCACCTGCCCGCACTGCTGCCGAGCAAGGGGTGTTGCGTACTGCACATGCTTCTATTCGCGCTGCCAACCGTGCACCGCCTGCTGCTGCTGCTGCTGCTCCTGGTGGAACTGCATTGCCCCCAAAGCCACCCCCGAAGCCGCGAGCCAGAGGCCCCCCAGTACCCCCCCCGGACCCCCCCCGCCCAGTACCCCCCCCCCCCCCCCGCCCTTGATGATTCCATCGCTGTCGACTCTTGTGATAGTGACCAGGATATTGATTGTGATGCAGACAGCGTTGCCTCCTTTGAAGCCCTAGATGAGGCGGAACACATCGGTGTGGATACCCAGGATTGGGACTGATTTCTGCTGCTTGTGTCATTGAGGTGCCCCGCCTCTATACAGCTGGTTTGCATAACCTGGTTGCGCAGCTGCTTTTGTCCGGTGTGCCTGTGTTCATTGCGGGTGAGTCTGCTGATGTGAAAGCCACTGTTGCTGCTTTGAAGGCCACTGTGGCTGAGGATATGTATCAGTGTGATGTTGCAATTTACAATTTGTCAAGCAAGACCCCGCTGTACACTTCTACGTCCCATCTTGTTTCCATTTGTTCTGCCACTGCCTTTGATAACAGGCTTCCCCGTTACGTGGCTTTTACTGAAGGACCCATGTCGTCTGTGATGCCTGTTGAAATATTCTCATTTCTTTTGAGCCTGGTTCCGGTCCCATAACGGGCAGGCAACTGGTTTTTGCTGGGGACTCTGTCTGTGTATTTTGCAAGCATGATGTCTACCAGGTTTTCCAAGGACTGTAATGTTGTGTGTGCCCTTTTGGGTGAGGAGACTGTTGTGCCCGATGACTTTGTTCAGCTCATCAGAGCAGGTATCACCAACGCCGACACGTGCCCCCCCAAGTCATGGGAGGATGTGTACCACGACTTGGGGGCAGGTTTTCCTGTGGATTGTTCTGGGGTTAGGTATGTAGATGAGGATCCTGAGGAGCAAGATGGGGAGGCAGAGTCGCAACCAGAGACACAGACTGCAAAGAAGAAACCCAAAACTGCCCCTGCCCCCTCACCCAGTGGCACGCAGTGCGCTCAGGCCACCCCAGCTTCCTCCTCAGGCACTGCTGCCCCTACTGGCAAAGGTATGAATACTTTTGTGAATCATTTTTCGCCATCCCAGGGTGGAAACACACAGTCACAGAACTCTGCCACTGCCAAGTCTGGTGCTGCAGCCCCTGCCAAGCAGCCTGCTAACACAGTTGCTAAGAAGCCCTGTGCATCTGGTCTGCGCAAGCGCTAATGCCAGTCCTGCTGCTTATATTGCCTGTCAGCATGAAGTCTGGCCGAAATTTCGGCCAGCATGCAGTCCTCAGCCTCTTCAGCCTTTTATTATTGTGTTTCCCCATAGGCACTGCAAAAGTCTGCTTTGATTCGTCAGGTGGCAAGTATTTGCTTGTAATTGAGTATATTATGTTGCACACCCTGTTCAAATGTCACTGCTCCTGTGTTCCTTGCTCATGTCTACTGTCTTAGGCACCCATTTCAGTGATCATATTCGGAGTTTCGATGGATCTGGCCGAAATTTCGGCCAGCTTAGGCATGTCTGTCAAATAGGACCATGTGTTTGGACTTTTTCGAAGAGCTGGCCGAAATTTCGGCCAGGTTGGTTAAAATAGGAAATACAAGTACATGCTTTGGGATAGTTTTTTGTGTGCTTCAATGAAAGGTATGTTTGGGGTTCCCTCATCTGTGGTGTATAGGGGGGTTCTGTGATCAACCTCGAACAAAGGGGAGAGAAAAATAGGCAGCCCCCCCCCCCCCCCCACACACACACTGGAATGCAGTGGTCTAAATGTAAAACAACACTATATTTTGGTGATTGAATGTCTTTATTTTGAAAATCTGTGTGTTTCCAGAAATGCAAATAATGGCATATATTTGAAATACACACCTTGTTTTTGCATGTTGCCACCAGGGGGGTTTGGGTACCCAAAAAATAACACCCCTTTTCACATACTTTCCCCCTCATTACAACATGGACTTCCGTGGGCCATAGCGCCAGGTGGGGGGTGGGCACTTTGTGACGCCTAAGACAAGTAGTGCGCGCAGGGACCAGTAGCACCGACAAAAAACGACACCCTCCAATCCAATCCAATTCCTCCTCCTCCTCCTCCTCCTCCTCTACTTTGTATGCGCTTGGTGCTGTTCGTGCACGCTCTCTGGTTGCTACCACGTAGGGTCTGGGAGGTAAATTGATGGGGTGAGGGGCAGAGTAGTGATGGGGGGAAGTCCTTGGACAACACAGGCTCTGCATTGGCCTTGGTACAGACAATGTAGCCTGTGTGCTAATGTACGGCTGATCATGTCCACCCTTGGAGGCAGTCGTGACTCTATTAGCTTGCCTCGGTAAACCCAAATGACAAAAGTCATGTGCCAGCTATGAACCCGCCTAAATGCCATCGCCATTGGCACACCACATGAACAGGTGGTGGGGGGGGGGGGGGTGGGGGGGTTGGGGGGCAATGGCAAAATAACAGGAAATGTTTCGCACCATTGAGGGGTAACATTTGCTCATTCCATACTCGCTGGCCCTGTGTTACATTCCCCACATTCTCACGTCAATCGCGGTGAGCACCCTACAAACTTCACTAGCACATGATTGTGAAGCATGCTGGCGCCAGCATGGGAGGGACGCCAACGGGCAAAAACAGCAGCAGAACAACTGCACGGGGGCCGACCCCAAGGGGGTGGTCTACAGACCCCAAATGGTTGTATGGAACAATGGGTTTTCCGGGCGCTAGAGATTTGGTTTTACTCGTGTGGCAGGGGGACTTTTTTGGTTGGACCCTATGTGTTTATACGCAAAATACTCGGAGTTTTGTGGGGAATTCAAAAAATGGATGAAAAGCCCAAAAAAGGATTTTGACCCCAACCCGACATCCGGGTCGAACCTTGGCTGATGGGAAATTGGCAAAATTTTCCGGAAAATTTTTTTACCCCACTGGTGTGTGTTCAAAATGATTAGTGCGTCATGGGGATCATTTTGGGGTATGTATGTTGGGGTATCCACCAAGCTTGAATTAAATACTGGTCGTGCCACTGGTCAAATAAAAAAAAAACGCGTTATTCGTTTATTTTCGGAAAACGCCGCATTGTGGGCAGCCACCATTATTTATCGATGTTTATTGATGCTTATTTGTGTTTTCTCATAGCCCTGCATTGCTCGGGGAAGGTTTTGGGCTGTCTTGTTGTTCAATTTCTTCAATTTTCATCATTTTGGGCGTTTGTCAACTTCTGACCACACAGGGCAAAAGGGTCATACACACCAGTTTGTCCCCCAAACTGGGTTTACCACTTTGACACCCCCCCCCCCCCCGGTGCTCTTCTAAAGGCTTTTGAAAAATTGTTGCTTGATCATGATATTTCGCTCTCCCTCTTGACCACAGCAGGAACCCAACCAGGGTGGTAATGGGGAAGCGGCTCAAGCAGTGGTTGCCGCCCCCTCTGCTTCTTATTCTTTAGTACCCGAGGATGCCTCCCACGCCGAGCTCCGTGCCGCTCTATACAAGCAACAGATGGAACTAGAGGGCCCAAGGGCCCGGCTCGAGGCCCAGAAACTCTCCGATAAAAGCGTGGTGCCGGATCTGACCCTTAATGGCATTGAGGAGTTCTTGGGCAGGGACCAGATTCCGCAGTGGATGCGGGAGTCGTCGACGGCACTCAAGCAGCCTTTGACGGCAAACGAGACGCCTACACGACCTCCTCATGTCGGCGGAGATGTTCAGGCCCAGCTGCCGCTAGGTGATGCCCTGGCCTATCGCATCTGGGCAACCATGCTTTGGTCCCAGGGGGCATACCAACAACGGTATCACGCCCAGGAGATGAGCGCCAAGGCCATGGAGACCCTGGAAAAGTTGCCCTGGGAAGAGGCCCTGTAGAAAGGGGGGGGGGGGCGCCTTGGTGTTCTCAGGGGTCAGGTTCCTTACCGAAGAGGGGATCGAAGAGGGGATCCCGAGGTGGGTGGCGGCCAATGGCAACCACATCCCGGTCACTGCCGCACCGAGTGGAGACTATTGGAAGCGCACATCCATGAGGGTCGAGGAGGGCAAGCGCAGGCACTAGTACTGCCAGTGTCCCCACTGGTCATGACTCTTCGAGTTCGAAAGTGGCGCCCCACACAGGGCCCCTGCCCCGCGGCGGGGTGATCTGCCAGCGTCCAACGGGGGACCCCCGGACACACCGGGGACCATGGTGTGGGGCCTGGAGGCGACGTCCTTTCGCCAAGCCAGGCAGATTAGGGATGAGGCCGCCAAAGGCGACAGAGAAGCCGGCGTCCGAGTGAGGGCAGTGCAGGCATGGCGCCCTCGCACCCGTCAGAGGTATCGGTCAGCCATCGGCCAGCTGGCGGCCGTCGAGGCTCGGGAGAGCCCGGATCTGGGAATGGCTGAGGTTCTGGCAGTATGCCTCTCCGAGAAGCGGGATGAAGGCCAGTGAGCGTCGGAGATGCGGGGCATCTTCTCCGCGGTCCGTGCCCTCGACGACATGTGCATCTTCCCACCCCTTGTTAGCGCCATCCACAGACGCATGGTGGCAGGAGGTGCCAAGCCAGGGGCGCGGGACTATGCGACCCCGGAGATGCTCCGCCACCTGTGGCGGCGGGCGATATTGGAGACGGACCGCGCCTTTGTGGCCCTTGTCATCCTGCCCCGGATCTCCTTGTGGAGAGTGGGTTAGTCGGCGTCAGTCCGCCCCTACAACTTGCTTGAGGGCGGTCGGGTGTCTTTCTCCTGCACGAAGTTGGCTGACCCCAAAGGGTGGCACCGGAGGCCACTCGTCAAGTTTGGCATGTCCTCGGCTGCCTACGTGTCGGAGTGCTGCAAGCAGCACGACCTCTCCACCGACCAGCCCATCTTTAGCGGTGGAGAGGCGGTCCTTGAGGACGACCTCACACACTCCTCCGCGGATCACGATGGAGTGATTACGCATGGCACAGCCTCAGGAGAGGAGGCGCGGCCTCCTGTTGGAACCAAAAGCCAGGGCTGCCATACTTTGAGTGTTGGGGAGGCTGGGCTTCTACTGCAGTTGCCATGCGATACACGACAGCTTTCCTTGATCATGGAGTGTTGGAGTCGTTGGCCCCGCCATGCCTTGGAACGGGAATCGGGGAGCCTGCGGTGGTCGATTGCCTATCTCTTTGGGGTTCTGCTATGTTCGGAGCGGATGCAGTGGAAGAGTCCCTGGGCTTCGTGGGGGCCGTCCTTGGTCGTGTTCTCCCACACCTTGGCGCCATGGCTGCTGAGCTGCCTTCAACGGTGGTGGGGGGCGACCACGGCGGCCCTCCTGGCCATGAATCGGACAGCTCTTCTGCAAGCTCCGAGAGCTCCAGCTCCTGTGAGTCATCCGACTCGGATGTCAAGATTACCGAGCCGCCGGTCGGGAGGGGGGCCCCCACGGACGCGGCCTTCAGGATTGGCGCGGAGGAACGATCAGCATGGCCGGGCCACGGAGGGGGGGTCGGGCGACGCAAGCGCAAGCGGCACGTACCCCCACCAACAGCCCAGGACAGGCCAAACAGGCGCAGAGTTCGCCCTCTGGGCATCCCGAGTAGTCATGAAGGGGGGGGGGGGGGCAGGCTAGCCCGCACGTGGGAGTGGAGGCTGTCCCCCCGGGAGTCCCCCCCACACCCCAGCGCTGTGTACCTAGGCCCCACACTGCGCAAGTTGCGCTTGGGACGGGACCACCGCCTAAACGACGTGCCATTCGCCATGCGAGGCCGGGCCAAGGCACGGTCCAGCAGACCACGGGCAGTGCAGCAAAATTCCAGGGCAGCCAGCGGCAGTCCTAATTCCTCCTCTTTCCCCTTCTCACGTTTTTCCTCTTCTGCACGTAGACTACTAGGCTCCCTCCTAACCCATCCGCCCCCCAGACCCCCCCAGGACCCCCCCCCCCCCCCCACCCTCGCCCTTGCAAGTGGGGGCTGTGAAGGCAGAGCCGCCATTGTTTGTCCAGTTCATGGAGGTTCTGGCGCCGTCTCTGCCTTGCATTGCACGTAAGTTCACCTGCCCTTTGGAGCTCATGTTTAAAGAGGTCCCATATGTTTTTGGAGGGGATATTTAGCACGGCGGAGGATTTCAGGCTGGAAGAGGTGTTGCCGGTGCTCTTGCGCAGCTTTACCGAGCTGCGGGAGGGTGCATGGGAAGGATTGGCGCACGTGGCCACGTCCCCCATTACCCAGATGGCGCGCTGTGATCCCACCCTCGCTGCAAAAGGCTTGGGTAAGAGGGGATCCTACGGTATCCCCCAGGCGCATTGGGAGGAATTGGTCCCAGAGTCCTTTTTGCGGGACGCCCTAGCGTATGACGTCGAGGCAGACCCAAATGGACGGTCGGGTACCGTGGGACCGGGGGTGGCGGACATGGCGTCCACGCGGTTGAGTTCAGGGGTGATTAGCGCCACGCCGTTGCCGCCCTCGTGCTTTCCGTTCATCATACCCAAAAGTAGTGAGAAGGTGAGTCTCATCCTGTCCTGATGGGGCATGAACGAGCGGATCAGCGACCCGCCTACGTTCCAGTTACCGTCCTGGGAGGGGATAGCACAGATGCTGGCAGCCACACCCCGGTCCCGGCGCCTTTTTTGCGCCCACGTTGGCCTCACCAACGCTTTTTGGAGTTTCCGCCTCCCCCCACAAGTGCGCGCGGCGTTCCCTTTTCGGGACAGGCCGTCGGCCAGGTCTTTGCACTTGATAGGCTGCCGTTTGGGTGGAAATTTTCCTCAATTTTTTGCGAGCGTATTTTGGGTGATTTGTTGAGACCCCCGGTGCCCACCCACATGGAGTTAGTACATTACCTGGACGACTTTTTGCTGGTGGGCAGCAATCTAGAGGAGGTGCAGGCCGTAAGAGACAGAGTCGTGGAAGCCTTGCGGGCTGCGTTTTTTATTGTCAGTCAGAACTGCACGTTGCAGCCTGTCCGGAAGATCTTTTTCTTGGGTAAGTGGTTGAACCTTGAGGCTAGGGAGATTAGGTCGCACCCTAGAGGTTTCCTCCAGATCTTCCATACCTGGGTGCGACTAGCCTGCAAGCCCAGACCTAACGGTAGGCTGATGCCCAAGATGCTTGGTTTCCTGCATTGGCATGTCCGTCCCCGTTCCGGGACCGGGCTGTTCCTTGCAGGAGCCTTGTGTCATGACAGATGGGGTAATTCACGGTTGCCCACCCCCATAAAGATTTCACACTCATTGGTCACGGTCATGACGCGATGTGCAGAACCTTGGACACCCCCATCCCATCACACCTTCAACGTGGCACGTACAATGTTCGTGGCAGAAATGATAGGCGCGGAATTCTTTGGGCCGTCCATTTTTGTTGATGCGGCGCGGGATGGGTTTGGGTATCGGGTGGGGGGGGGTGCCGAAGCGGCGTGTGCGGTACTGGGCTGTCCACAGTAGGGTTTTCAATCAGCAGGAAGCGGAACTCCAGGGTGTGGCGTGGGCTATACGCCTGGCGTGCCGTTTCGGGTGGCGCGCGGTTACCATTTTTACCGACAGCACTGCGGCTGGTTACCAGGCGGTGGGCCTTAGGGCTAAGACGTGGCTTAAACGCCACATGCGGGTGCTCCGGTTGCTGGTTTGGCAGTTGGCAGTGTCCGGTATGGTTGTGCGATTTCTGTGGGTACCATCCGCTTTGCAGCCAGCGGACCCCGTGAGCCGGCTTTTCTCGGACCACAACGGGAATAAGGGCGCGGCAGAAATTCAGGCGTGGTGCCTCTATGAGTGTCTTGTCTCTGTTCCCGAAGCGTGCTATGTTTTCGGGGTGGTGCTCGTCTGATAGGAGAGGCACCTGTGGTGCCTGCATTTTGAGAGCTGGTGCAGGGGGGGGTTTCCTATTGGCTACGTGGAGTTGGCCGTGCCCCCGTGTGCACTAATCTTACCTTGCATGGTGAAACGCAAGCGGAAACGTAGCCGCACGCGGGAACACCGTCTTGGCCGCCTGCACCGCCGATCCGCGCAGGCAGTGGCCCGCCGCTGGGCGCGTGCGCAACAACATGTGCGTGATGTGCAGTCACGGCGCCTTGCGAGGCGCCTAGTGCGGAGGGTGATCCTGGGCACCCAGCCCCAGTTGATTTTCGCGCAACTGTGCGCGGAACAGGAGGCACCGGCCCTCCTGCAGGCGGCGGCGATCGACCTGGCCGCCCGCCTGTGGGCTAGCCTTGAGCAGGCCGTGCTGGGCGACGGCAACCCGGATGTCAAGGTCCCGGGCCAGCGCCACCACCGCCGCCATCGCTGGCGGATCCTTGTGGAGGGAGCGGGGGGCGGGGTGGTGTACCTATGCCTGTCGACTCACCACAGGCAGGGAGGCGTGGGCCTCCCTTATATTTGGGTACACGGGACGCCGGCTTTGGTTTGGCCAGCAGCCGGTTTCTTCCGCGACTGAGCGCGCTGAGAGGCATGCTCCCCGAGCTTTATTGTTGACTCTTTGTCCCGCATTAACCCAGAGTCCTACCTACCCCGCATCTGCGTGTTGCCCCAGGGTAGTGACGCCAATGGTTTGGCGCCGTGGCCGTGGGCCGTGGCCGGCGGCACTGTGGTCTGCCAAGCCAAGTGCCTATCGGGCGAGGCTGATCGGTTTTAACCCCAGTCGTGCTTGCCCTGCACATTCGCACCTTGACCCAGGATTATGTCAGCAATGGGCTGGCGCCGTGGCCGTTAGCCGTGGCAGCCGGCTCTGGGGTCTGCAGAGCCAGGTGCCTGTCGGGCGCGGCTGACCGGCTTTAACCTCCGTCGTGTATGCCTTACTTGCATCCCCCGCACAGCAGTCGTCCCCCTTCCTTACCAGCCCCCCCCCCCCCTTCCCCCCTACCCAGCTGTTGATGGAACTGAAGTATGGGAGTGGGGGAGGGTAGAAAGGTAAACCAGAGCGGTTTGCCTGCCCTGAGACTTGGTGCTTGTGTGCCTTGGTAAACGCCAGTTTGTCCCCCAAACTGGGTTTACCATTTCGACCCCCCCACTGATCTTTTCTACAGGGTTTTGAAAAATCATTGCTGCCCGCCTGCCCACCCAAGAGTCAGTCTATGTGGAGAGGAACCTTTCTTTTTTGTGCCTGTTAGGTTTAGTACGTGTGCAGCGTCATGGTTTAGCTTTATTTTACGAGGCCTGTGTGTATGGCGGCGCTAAGAGTCCGGAGGTCGGGTACGCGAGTGGAGTGAACAGCAGGTGTTGCAAGGTGTCTCAGTTTGCCTGAGTAGTGCCAT
This sequence comes from Eutreptiella sp. 'Long Island Sound 2002', assembly GCA_964036045.1. Taxonomy (NCBI): domain Eukaryota; phylum Euglenozoa; class Euglenophyceae; order Eutreptiales; family Eutreptiaceae; genus Eutreptiella; species Eutreptiella sp. 'Long Island Sound 2002'. The sequence goes on along the minus strand of OZ038379.1, from coordinate 96,859,095 downwards.
CATACGTTGCTACTGCCCGAATGGGCATTACTCTGTACTGGGGAAGCACTGTCGTCATGTGTTTCATGGCCCAGAGCGGTCTGCCTGCCCTAAGACTACGTGCTTGTGTGCCTTGGTAAACGTACTCCTCCACCACGTAAACATTGCCTGCCAGTTAGGGGGTCCCGTAAGGACACTCACCGTTTTTTTTTATATCAAGGGAGCCACCTCCAACTGCCCTTGAGTACCCTCGAACCGCCGTCGGCCTTTCGGCAATTCTATGCATTGATTAGAGATGGTGTTGGATCGCTTTGTTGTGCGATTTGTTTGTCTTCTGCGATCATGGGTCCTTTTTAGTCATTTTTTCTTATCTTGATCCTCGGGATGGGTGGTGATGTATGGATGTGGCCCCTCGCTCAAGTGGCGCCCAAGGGTGTGCATTGGATGCAGTTGCCTAATGTTTCCGCCGCTCTCTGCCACATGCATTCCCGGGCGGGCGGCTCCCTGACGAAGTTGCACCACAACCAAGTCTCTCGGGCCGCCAAGAGTAACACCCCACATGACGGCCGGGTGTTCACTATGGAGGAGCCGCCGTCCGGCACAGCCCCGGTGGCCACCCCATCACCATCGCCATCGCCATCGCAACTGGGAGCCGCCGCTCCCTTACTTCATTTTTCTTGGTTGCCGTGGGATGCGCTTGCTGTGCCGCAAACATTTGTGGTACCAAGTACACTTGCACTAGGTGCAACCAGGTGGTTGATGAGGCCTACATGCAGGTTGTGGGACCATTTGTTGACTGTTCCTTATGCAATTGCCGTGCATGTGGAAGCGAGGTGTCCTCCCACACCATTGAATGTAAGGGTTGTCATTTGCGTGTGCATGCGGGATGTACCACGGATGGCATTTGTAGCTGCTGCGCGGTGAGGGTGCCACCATGTGACGTTGTGCCCAAGCCGTGCAAGTTTAACACGGAGTGGCTTCTTACTTGTCCGTGGTTGCGGTGCGTTTTCCTTTGTGTGCTCATGTGGTATGCTGCTTGTCATGCATCCGCGACCTGGGCACTCAGTTTCCTCATCTAGGGAAGGTCCATTTTTTAGTTGTGGTCCATTGAACAACATCACAGGTCCGGCACACACCGTGTGTCGCTCGCCTTATGACGGTCGGGTGGTCCCGTCACAACAGTCATTCAGAGGTTGCCCCCCCATGTGCTGGACGGCATTTTGGCATTGTTCGTACTGTGTACAGAATCATGCAACGCTCTCTTCCCCTGACACATCTAGAAGGGGATGCCGAGCTAGTGGCACTCAACAAAGGCACCATTACCCGGAGTTGTCACTCCCGCCCTTGGGGTGTAGAGATTCTGCGCTTCAGCTGGGGGGGGGGGGGGGGCGGGATGGGTCCTTGTATGCGACCCCCCAGCCCCCCCCCCCCCCGGATTTGAAAGATAGTGGTGCCAGGTCGGCCCCCAACAAGTGTCTAGAGAAAACTGTCCGGCGGCAAAGGCGCCAATTTTTTTTTTATACCAAATGTTTATACTCAAAATACTCAAAATTTTGTAGAGAATTCATAGTTGTGTGAAAATCACAAGAAAATTTTTTTGACCTGAAGGAGGGCTGCAGGAGGGCTGCACGCCCTAACAGCATCCCTAGCCGTAATCAAGACTTAAAATTGGGACCGAGCTGGTGGGGGAGGGAACATCAGCTATGACTGGTGAGGGACATCAAGAATGATTCACACATTGATGGCTCTTGACAAAGTGAAATCCATTTGCAAGTCAACCCCATCACCACGAGGCCCACTTTCAAGGCTTTTTGGCCTTCTGAGGGGCCAAAATGCTCCAAAATGGGCTCAAAATGGGCTCATTTCACCCGTTTGTGCACCCCAAATGGTCTAGGATGAGGTTTGGAAAAATGGGTTTTTGAGCCATTTTTGACCCATTTGTGGGTACCAAAACAGCCCATTTTCAAGGCATTTTGGGGTTTTCGGAGGACCAAAATGGGCCACCACAAGGTCGAAACAGCCCAAAAACTCTTGTTTTAGCGTCACACATGTTCTAGGATCATTTTTAAGAAAAGTCATATTTTGCCCCTACTGGACCCTGTTGACCCATTTGGGCACCCACCTGTTTGTTTGGGCTTGAGCTTGCAGCCTGCCGCAGCCTAGTGGGCCTAGGTATTGGGATCTAGGCCTCCGTTTGGGCAATTCTGAGGGGTGGAAACCACAAAAAGTCGGGGGTTACGGGTGGAGTAGGTGCCCTCGGAATCGCATTTTGAGCCATGTAGCCAAAGATATGGCCTATTCTTGGTTCGTGGCTGTCGGCATTTGGAGCTTCTGGGGGCTTTTTTGGGCCGTTTCCGGGACATATGGTGGAGTTAGAGGGCCGCAAAGAGCTCGTTGACACGGGGAAGTCAAGCCGCACGTGGAGTGTACCCACCGTTTCCCTTCGGTTGGCCATTTTGAATGGGTTCTAGGGTTGTTTTGCCCCCAAAATGGCTGTTTTTGGCCCTAAACTGCAGTTTTTGAAACTGAGGTCCGCCACTTGCGAATCCCGTTCCTGGCCGCCACCGTTGAGTTTGGTGCTCAAACTTTGTGTGATTGTACTTCACACCCATAGGTATCATGCACCCAAATTTCACCCGAATCTGAAGCACCACGACGGTGTTTTGATATTTAGCCACTTCGCGCGCCTGCTGCTGCATGCTTGCTGCTTGCTGCTTGTTGCTGCTAAACTGGGTAGGTCCACCCTACACACTAAAAAGGGTTATAAAACCAAGACTGGTTCCACCAGCTCGGTGATCCTAGCCCTAATCAAGACTGAATATCGGGACCGAGCTGGTGGGGGATGGAACATCAGCTATGACTGGTGAGGGACATCAAGAATGATTCACACATTGATGACTCTTGACAAAGTGAAATGCTTGCAAGTGAACCCCATCACCACGAGGCCCACTTTCAAGGCTTTTCAGCCTTCTGAGGGGCCAAAATGCCCCAAAATGCCCCAAAATGGGCTCAAAATGGGTTCAGAATTGGCCCATTTCACCCGTTGGTGCACCCCAAATGGTCTAGGATGAGGTTTGGAAAAATGCGTTTTTGACCCATTTTTGACCCAATTTTGGTCCCAAAACAGCCCATTTTCAAGGCATTTTGGGATTTTCGGAGGACCAAAATGGGCCACCACAAGGTCAACACGGTCCAAAAACACTTGTTTTAGCGCCGCACATGGTCTAGGATCATTTTTGAGAAAAGTCATATTTTGCCCCTACTGGACCCTGTTGACCCATTTGGGCACCCACCTGTTTGTTTGGGCTTGAGCTTGCAGCTTGCCGCAATGTATGGGGCCTAGGTATTGGGCTGTAGGCGTCCGTTTGGGCAACTCTGAGGGGTGGAAACCACAAAAAGTGGGGGGTTGCGGGTGGAGTAGGTGCCCTCGGAATCGCATTTTGAGCCATATAGCCAAAGATGTGGCCTATTCTTGGTTTGTGGCTGTCGGCATTTGGAGCTTCTGGGGGCCTTTTTGGGCCGTTTCCGGGACATATGGTGGACTTAGAGGGCGGCAAAAAGCTCGCTGACACGGGGAAGTCAAGCCGCACGTGGAGTGTACCCACCGTTTCCCTTCCTTTGGCCATTTGAATGGGTTCTAGGGTTGTTTTGCCCCATAAATGGCTGTTTTTGGCCCTGCAGTTTTTGAAACTGAGGTCCGCCACTTGCGAATCCTGTTCCCGGCCGCCACCGTTGAGTTTGTTGCTCAAACTTTGTGTGATTGTACTTCACACCCACCGTTTTTTCCCCATTTCGCGCGTGCTGCTACTGCTGCTTGCTGCTTGCTGTTGCTAAACCTGGTAGGTCCACCCTAGACCCTAAAAAGGGTTATAAAACCAAGACTGGTTCCACCAGCTCGGTGACCCTAACCCTAACCCCTAATCAAGACTGAATATTGGGACCGAGCTGGTGGGGGAGGGAACATCAGCTATGACTGGTGAGGAACACCAAGACTGATTCACACATTGATGGCTCTTGACAAAGTGGAACCAGCTTGCAAGTGAACCCCATCACCACGAGGCCCACTTTCAAGTGTTTTTGGACTTCTGAGGGGCCAAAATGCTCCAAAATGGGTTCAAAATGGGCCCAATTCACCCGTTTGAGCACCCCAAATGGTCTAGGATGAGGTTTGGACAAATGGGTTTTTGACCCATTTTTGACCCATTTTTGGGTACCAAAACAGCCCATTTTCAAGGCATTTTGGGATTTTCGGAGGACCAAAATGGGCCACCACAAGGTCGAAACAGCCCAAAAACACTTGTTTTAGCGTCGCACATGGTCTAGGATCATTTTTTAGAAAAGTCATCTTTTTGCCCCTACTGGACCCTGTTGACCCATTTGGGCACCCACCTGTTTGGGCTTGAGCTTGCAGCCTGCCGCAGCCTAGTGGGCCTAGGTATTGGGATCTAGGCCTCCGTTTGGGCAAAAAGTGGGGGGTTGCGGGTGGAGTAGGTGCCCTCGGAATCGCATTTTGAGCCATGTAGCCAAAGATATGGCCTATTCTTGGTTTGTGGCTGTCGGCATTTGGAGCTTCTCGGGGCCTTTTTGGGCCGTTTCCGGGACATATCATGGACTTAGAGGGCCGCAAAGAGCTCGTTGGCACGGGGAAGTCAAGCCGCACGTGAAATGTACCCACCGTTTCCCTTCGTTTGGCCGTTTTGAATGTGTTCCGGGGCTTTTTTGGCCCAAAAATGGCTGTTTTTGGCCCTAAACTGCAGTTTTTGAAACTGAGGTCCGCCACTTGCGAATCCCGTTCCCGGCCGCCACCGTTGAGTTTCTTGCTCAAACTTTGTGTGATTGTACTTCACACCCATAGGTATCATGCACCAAAATTTCACCCGAATCTGAAGCACCACGACGGAGTTCTGATTTTTGCCCATTTTGCGTGTGCTGCTGCTTGCTTGCTGCTTGCTGCTTGTTGCTGCTAAACCTGGTAGGTCCACCCTAGACACTAAAAAGGGTTATAAAACCAAGACTGGTTCCACCAGCTCGGTAACCCTAACCCTAATCAAGACTGAATATTGGGACCGAGCTGGTGGGGGAGGGAACATTAGCTATGACTGGTGAAGGACATCAAGAATGATTCACACATTGATGGCTCTTCACAAAGTGAAATCAGCTTGCAAGTCAACCCCATCACCACGAGGCCCACTTTCAAGGCTTTTGTTGGACTTCTGAGGGGCCAAAATGCCCCAAAATGGGCTCAAAATGGGCTCATTTCACCCGTTTGTGCACCCCAAATGGTCTAGGATGATTTTTGGAAAAACACGTTTTTGACCCATTCTTGACCCATTTCTGGTCCCAAAACAGCCTTTTTTCAAGGCATTTTGGGATTTTCGGAGGACCAAAATGGGCCACCACAAGCTCAAAATGGTCCAAAAACACTTGTTTTAGCGTCGCACATGGTCTAGGATCATTTTTGAGAAAAGTCATCTTTTTGCCCCTACTGGACCCTAATGACCCATTTGGGCACCCACCTGTTTGGGCTTGAGCTTGCAGCTTGCCGCAGCCTAGTGGGCCTAAGTACAAGGGTGTAGGTGTCCGTTTGGGCAATTCCAAGGGGTGGAAACCACAAAAAGTGGGGGGTTGCGGGTGGAGTAGGTGCCCTCGGAATCACATTTTGAGCCATGTAGCCAAAGATATGGCCTATTCTTGGTTTGTGGCTGTCGGCATTTGAAGCTTCTGGGGGCCTTTTTGGGCCGTTTCCGGGACATGTCATGGAGTTAGAGGGCGGCAAAGAGGTCGTTGACACAGGGAAGTCAAGCCGCACGTGCAGAGTAGCCACCGTTTCCCTTCGTTTGGCCGTTTTGAATGTGTTCTAGCGCTTTTCAAGCCCAAAAATGGCTGTTTTTGGCCCTAAAGTGCAGTTTTTGAAAGCGAGGTCCGCCACTTGCAAATCCCGTTCCCGGCCGCCACCGTTGAGTTTCTTGCTCAAACTTTGTGTGATTGTATCTCACACCCATAGGTATCATCCACCAAAATTTCACCCGAATCTGAACCCCCACGACGGAGTTCTGATTTTTACCCATTTCGCGCGTGCTGCTGCTTGCTGCTTGCTGCTGCTTGCTGCTGCTTGCTGCTGCTGCTGCTAAACCTGGTAGGTCCACCCTAGACACTAAAAAGGGTTACAAAACCAAGACTGGTTCCACCAGCTCGGTGACCCTAACCCTAGGGCTAATGAAGACTGAATATTGGGACCGAGCTTGCGGGGGAGGGAAGATCAGCTATGACTTGTGAGGGGGGGTGTTGTCGCACGGTGCGCGCACGGTGCGGGCCTTTTCCGGTGTTTCCGGGGATTTTACCCAGTGGAGAGGCCCACAACAAACCACTCTGGCGGGTGTTACCAAATGCTTGTGGATGGTCACCAAAGGCCTTTGGGTGATATCTGGTGTTTCTTTCTGCCTTGCAGGGCTTTTTTTGTTACTTCCTAGTGGGTCTAATGGTTTTCATACGTCCAACTGTCCCTAATTCTGCCCCTGTTGTCCCCTGCTGGTACAACAGGAGTTTTTCTTTTTTAGTCTGATGGTTGCCATATGTCCCAGTGTCCCTAATAAAGCCATGTCTGCAAATGTTTGCGGATGCATGCTTCCACGTTGGCGCCTGGAGGAAGCAGCTCCCATCTTTTGAGAAAATATTCCGCGGCAGACACGTACAAATTCTTCCCGGAACCTTCTTGCCGGCGACGCAAGAGCCAGTCTACAACCTCCTGCCAATCCTCATCACATTTTCACGGACTTAGCAGCTTGGCGCCTCTCCTTTTGACGCTCCCGAGCCTGTGCACTAGTCTTGGATGCCCGTTTAGGATGGGGTTGTGGTGCACTGCCTTCCACAGGTGCCTCCGGCTGTGGTTGTTGACCAGGATCAACATTTTAAGGTTGAAAAGGGGGGTCTTCATTAGGTTCCACAGGTGCCTCCGGCTGTGGTGGCTGACCAGGATCGACATTTTCAGGTTGAAAAGGGGGGTCTTCAATGGTTTCCACAGGTGCCTCCGGCTGTGGTTGCTCATGGCGTCGTGGTGGAGATAATGAGGGTGATGGGGAGGGGCTCCTGATCTGGAACTCCTACCGGGCCTAGGTATGGGGGTCTAGGCGTCCGTTTGGGCAATTCTGAGGGGTGGAAACCACAAAAAGTGGGGGATTGCGGGTGGAGTAGGTGCCCTCGGAATCGCGTTTTGAGCCATGTAGCCAGAGTTATGGCCTATTCTTGGTTTGTGGCTGTTGCCAGCCAGTCTACACAAAATTCGGGGCTTCTGGGGCCTTTTTGGGCCGTTTCCGGGACATATGGTGGAGTTAGAGGGCCGCAAAGAGCTCGTTGACACGGGGAAGTCAAGCCGCACGTGGAGTGTACCCACCGTTTCCCTTCGTTTGGCCGTTTTGAATGGGTTCTAGGGTTGTTTTGCCCCAAAAATGGCTGTTTTTGGCCCTAAACTGCAGTTTTTGAAACTGAGGTCCGCCACTTGCGAATCCCGTTCCCGGCCGCCACCGTTGAGTTTCTTGCTCAAACTTTGTGTGGTTGTCCCTCACACCCATGGGTATCATGCACCAAAATTTCAACCAAATCCGAAGCACCACGACAGACTTCTGATTTTTCCCATTTCGCGCGTGCTACTTGCTGCTTGCTGCTGCTGCTGCTGCTGCTAAACCTGGTAGGTCCACCCTAGACCCTAAAAAGGGTTATAAAACCAAGACTGGTTCCACCAGCTCGGTGACCCTAACCCTAACCCCTAATCAAGGCTGAATATTGGGACCGAGCTGGTGGGGGGGAGGGAACATCAGCTATGACTGGTGAGGGACATCAAGAATGATTCACACATTGATGGCTCTTGACAAAGTGAAAACCGCTTGCAAGTCAACCCTATCACCACAAGGCCCACTTTCAAGGCTTTTTGGCCTTCTGAGGGGCCAAAATGCTCCAAAATGGGTTCAAAATGGGCCCAATTCACCCGTTTGTGCACCCCAAATGGTCTAGGATGAGGTTTGGACAAATGGGTTTTTGACCCATTTTTGACCCATTTTTGGGTACCAAAACAGCCCATTTTCAAGGCATTTTGGGATTTTCGGAGGACCAAAATGGGCCACCACAAGCTCAAAACAGCCCAAAAACACTTGTTTTAGCGTCGCACATGGTCTAGGATCATTTTTGAGAAAAGTCATCTTTTTGCCCCTACTGGACCCTGTTGACCCATTTGGGCACCCACCTGTTTGGGCTTGAGCTTGCAGCCTGCCGCAGCCTAGTGGGCCTAGGTATTGGGATCTAGGCCTCCGTTTGGGCAAAAAGTGGGGGGTTGCGGGTGGAGTAGGTGCCCTCGGAATTGCATTTTGAGCCATGTAGCCAAAGATATGGCCTATTCTTGGTTTGTGGCTGTCGGCATTTGGAGCTTCTGGGGGCCTTTTTGGGCCGTTTCCGGGACATATCATGGACTTAGAGGGCCGCAAAGAGCTCGTTGGCACGGGGAAGTCAAGCCGCACGTGAAATGTACCCACCGTTTCCCTTCGTTTGGCCGTTTTGAATGTGTTCCGGGGCTTTTTTGGCCCAAAAATGGCTGTTTTTGGCCCTAAACTGCAGTTTTTGAAACTGAGGTCCGCCACTTGCGAATCCCGTTCCCGGCCGCCACCGTTGAGTTTCTTGCTCAAACTTTGTGTGATTGTACTTCACACCCATAGGTATCATGCACCAAAATTTCACCCGAATCTGAAGCACCACGACGGAGTTCTGATTTTTGCCCATTTTGCGTGTGCTGCTGCTTGCTTGCTGCTTGCTGCTTGTTGCTGCTAAACCTGGTAGGTCCACCCTAGACACTAAAAAGGGTTATAAAACCAAGACTGGTTCCACCAGCTCGGTAACCCTAACCCTAATCAAGACTGAATATTGGGACCGAGCTGGTGGGGGAGGGAACATTAGCTATGACTGGTGAAGGACATCAAGAATGATTCACACATTGATGGCTCTTCACAAAGTGAAATCAGCTTGCAAGTCAACCCCATCACCACGAGGCCCACTTTCAAGGCTTTTGTTGGACTTCTGAGGGGCCAAAATGCCCCAAAATGGGCTCAAAATGGGCTCATTTCACCCGTTTGTGCACCCCAAATGGTCTAGGATGATTTTTGGAAAAACGCGTTTTTGACCCATTCTTGACCCATTTCTGGTCCCAAAACAACCTTTTTTCAAGGCATTTTGGGATTTTCGGAGGACCAAAATGGGCCACCACAAGCTCAAAATGGTCCAAAAACACTTGTTTTAGCGTCGCACATGGTCTAGGATCATTTTTGAGAAAAGTCATCTTTTTGCCCCTACTGGACCCTAATGACCCATTTGGGCACCCACCTGTTTGGGCTTGAGCTTGCAGCTTGCCGCAGCCTAGTGGGCCTAAGTACAAGGGTGTAGGTGTCCGTTTGGGCAATTCCAAGGGGTGGAAACCACAAAAAGTGGGGGGTTGCGGGTGGAGTAGGTGCCCTCGGAATCGCTTTTTGAGCCATGTAGCCAAAGATATGGCCTATTCTTGGTTTGTGGCTGTCAGCATTTGAAGCTTCTGGGGGCCTTTTTGGGCCGTTTCCGGGACATGTCATGGAGTTAGAGGGCGGCAAAGAGGTCGTTGACACAAGGAAGTCAAGCCGCACGTGCAGAGTAGCCACCGTTTCCCTTCGTTTGGCCGTTTTGAATGTGTTCTAGCGCTTTTCAAGCCCAAAAATGGCTGTTTTTGGCCCTAAAGTGCAGTTTTTGAAAGCGAGGTCCGCCACTTGCAAATCCCGTTCCCGGCCGCCACCGTTGAGTTTCTTGCTCAAACTTTGTGTGATTGTACTTCACACCCATAGGTATCATCCACCAAAATTTCACCCGAATCTGAACCCCCACGACAGAGTTCTGATTTTTACCCATTTCGCGCGTGCTGCTGCTTGTTGCTTGCTGCTGCTTGCTGCTGCTTGCTGCTGCTGCTGCTAAACCTGGTAGGTCCACCCTAGACACTAAAAAGGGTTATAAAACCAAGACTGGTTCCACCAGCTCGGTGACCCTAACCATAGGGCTAATGAAGACTGAATATTGGGACCGAGCTTGCGGGGGAGGGAAGATCAGCTATGACTTGTGAGGGGGGGTGTTGTCGCACGGTGCGCGCACGGTGCGGGCCTTTTCCGGTGTTTCCGGGGATTTTACCCAGTGGAGAGGCCCACAACAAACCACTCTGGCGGGTGTTACCAAATGCTTGTGGATGGTCACCAAAGGCCTTTGGGTGATATCTGGTGTTTCTTTCTGCCTTGCAGGGCTTTTTTTGTTACTTCCTAGTGGGTCTAATGGTTTTCATACGTCCAACTGTCCCTAATTCTGCCCCTGTTGTCCCCTGCTGGTACAACAGGAGTTTTTCTTTTTTAGTCTGATGGTTGCCATATGTCCCAGTGTCCCTAATAAAGCCATGTGTGCAAATGTTTGCGGATGCATGCTTCCACGTTGGCGCCTGGAGGAAGCAGCTCCCATCTTTTGAGAAAATATTCCGCGGCAGACACGTACAAATTCTTCCCGGAACCTTCTTGCCGGCGACACAAGAGCCAGTCTACAACCTCCTGCCAATCCTCATCACATTTTCACGGACTTAGCAGCTTGGCGCCTCTCCTTTTGACGCTCCCGAGCCTGTGCACTAGTCTTGGATGCCCGTTTAGGATGGGGTTGTGGTGCACTGCCTTCCACAGGTGCCTCCGGCTGTGGTTGTTGACCAGGATCAACATTTTAAGGTTGAAAAGGGGGGTCTTCATTAGGTTCCACAGGTGCCTCCGGCTGTGGTGGCTGACCAGGATCGACATTTTCAGGTTGAAAAGGGGGGTCTTCATTGGTTTCCACAGGTGCCTCCGGCTGTGGTTGCTCATGGCGTCGTGGTGGAGATAATGAGGGTGATGGGGAGGGGCTCCTGATCTGGAACTCCTACCGGGCCTAGGTATGGGGGTCTAGGCGTCCGTTTGGGCAATTCTGAGGGGTGGAAACCACAAAAAGTGGGGGATTGCGGGTTGAGTAGGTGCCCTCGGAATCGCGTTTTGAGCCATGTAGCCAGAGTTATGGCCTATTCTTGGTTTGTGGCTGTTGCCAGCCAGTCTACACAAAATTCGGGGCTTCTGGGGCCTTTTTGGGCCGTTTCCGGGACATATGGTGGAGTTAGAGGGCCGCAAAGAGCTCGTTGACACGGGGAAGTCAAGCCGCACGTGCAGAGTAGCCACCGTTTCCCTTCGTTTGGCCGTTTTGAATGGGTTCTAGGGTTGTTTTGCCCCAAAAATGGCTGTTTTTGGCCCTAAACTGCAGTTTTTGAAACTGAGGTCCGCCACTTGCGAATCCCGTTCCCGGCCGCCACCGTTGAGTTTCTTGCTCAAACTTTGTGTGGTTGTCCCTCACACCCATGGGTATCATGCACCAAAATTTCAACCAAATCCGAAGCACCACGACAGACTTCTGATTTTTCCCATTTCGCGCGTGCTACTTGCTGCTTGCTGCTGCTGCTGCTGCTGCTGCTAAACCTGGTAGGTCCACCCTAGACCCTAAAAAGGGTTATAAAACCAAGACTGGTTCCACCAGCTCGGTGACCCTAACCCTAACCCCTAATCAAGGCTGAATATTGGGACCGAGCTGGTGGGGGGGAGGGAACATCAGCTATGATTGGTGAGGGACATCAAGAATGATTCACACATTGATGGCTCTTGACAAAGTGAAAACCGCTTGCAAGTCAACCCTATCACCACAAGGCCCACTTTCAAGGCTTTTTGGCCTTCTGAGGGGCCAAAATGCTCCAAAATGGGTTCAAAATGGGCCCAATTCACCCGTTTGTGCACCCCAAATGGTCTAGGATGAGGTTTGGACAAATGGGTTTTTGACCCATTTTTGACCCATTTTTGGGTACCAAAACAGCCCATTTTCAAGGCATTTTGGGATTTTCGGAGGACCAAAATGGGCCACCACAAGCTCAAAACAGCCCAAAAACACTTGTTTTAGCGTCGCACATGGTCTAGGATCATTTTTGAGAAAAGTCATCTTTTTGCCCCTACTGGACCCTGTTGACCCATTTGGGCACCCACCTGTTTGGGCTTGAGCTTGCAGCCTGCCGCAGCCTAGTGGGCCTAGGTATTGGGATCTAGGCCTCCGTTTGGGCAAAAAGTGGGGGGTTGCGGGTGGAGTAGGTGCCCTCGGAATTGCATTTTGAGCCATGTAGCCAAAGATATGGCCTATTCTTGGTTTGTGGCTGTCGGCATTTGGAGCTTCTGGGGGCCTTTTTGGGCCGTTTCCGGGACATATCATGGACTTAGAGGGCCGCAAAGAGCTCGTTGGCACGGGGAAGTCAAGCCGCACGTGGAGTGTACCCACCGTTTCCCTTCGTTTGGCCGTTTTGAATGTGTTCCAGGGCTTTTTTGGCCCAAAAATGGCTGTTTTTGGCCCTAAAGTGCAGTTTTTGAAACTGAGGTCCGCCACTTGCGAATCCCGTTCCCGGCCGCCACCGTTGAGTTTCTTGCTCAAACTTGATGTGATTGTACTTCACACCCATAGGTATCATGCACCAAAATTTCACCCGAATCTGAAGCACCACGACGGAGTTCTGATTTTTGCCCATTTTGCGTGTGCTGCTGCTTGCTTGCTGCTTGCTGCTTGTTGTTGCTAAACCTGGTAGGTCCACCCTAGACACTAAAAAGGGTTATAAAACCAAGACTGGTTCCACCAGCTCGGTAACCCTAACCCTAATCAAGACTGAATATTGGGACCGAGCTGGTGGGGGAGGGAACATTAGTTATGACTGGTGAAGGACATCAAGAATGATTCACACATTGATGGCTCTTCACAAAGTGAAATCAGCTTGCAAGTCAACCCCATCACCACGAGGCCCACTTTCAAGGCTTTTGTTGGACTTCTGAGGGGCCAAAATGCCCCAAAATGGGCTCAAAATGGGCTCATTTCACCCGTTTGTGCACCCCAAATGGTCTAGGATGATTTTTGGAAAAACGCGTTTTTGACCCATTCTTGACCCATTTCTGGTCCCAAAACAGCCTTTTTTCAAGGCATTTTGGGATTTTCGGAGGACCAAAATGGGCCACCACAAGCTCAAAATGGTCCAAAAACACTTGTTTTAGCGTCGCACATGGTCTAGGATCATTTTTGAGAAAAGTCATCTTTTTGCCCCTACTGGACCCTAATGACCCATTTGGGCACCCACCTGTTTGGGCTTGAGCTTGCAGCTTGCCGCAGCCTAGTGGGCCTAAGTACAAGGGTGTAGGCGTCCGTTTGGGCAATTCCAAGGGGTGGAAACCACAAAAAGTGGGGGGTTGCGGGTGGAGTAGGTGCCCTCGGAATCGCTTTTTGAGCCATGTAGCCAAAGATATGGCCTATTCTTGGTTTGTGGCTGTCGGCATTTGAAGCTTCTGGGGGCCTTTTTGGGCCGTTTCCGGGACATGTCATGGAGTTAGAGGGCGGCAAAGAGGTCGTTGACACAGGGAAGTCAAGCCGCACGTGCAGAGTAGCCACCGTTTCCCTTCGTTTGGCCGTTTTGAATGTGTTCTAGCGCTTTTCAAGCCCAAAAATGGCTGTTTTTGGCCCTAAAGTGCAGTTTTTGAAAGCGAGGTCCGCCACTTGCAAATCCCGTTCCCGGCCGCCACCGTTGAGTTTCTTGCTCAAACTTTGTGTGATTGTACTTCACACCAATAGGTATCATCCACCAAAATTTCACCCGAATCTGAACCCCCACGACGGAGTTCTGATTTTTACCCATTTCGCGCGTGCTGCTGCTTGCTGCTTGCTGCTGCTTGCTGCTGCTTGCTGCTGCTGCTGCTAAACCTGGTAGGTCCACCCTAGACACTAAAAAGGGTTATAAAACCAAGACTGGTTCCACCAGCTCGGTGACCCTAACCCTAGGGCTAATGAAGACTGAATATTGGGACCGAGCTGGCGGGGGAGGGAAGATCAGCTATGACTTGTGAGGGGGGGTGTTGTCGCACGGTGCGCGCACGGTGCGGGCCTTTTCCGGTGTTTCCGGGGATTTTACCCAGTGGAGAGGCCCACAACAAACCACTCTGGCGGGTGTTACCAAATGCTTGTGGATGGTCACCAAAGGCCTTTGGGTGATATCTGGTGTTTCTTTCTGCCTTGCAGGGCTTTTTTTGTTACTTCCTAGTGGGTCTAATGGTTTTCATACGTCCAACTGTCCCTAATTCTGCCCCTGTTGTCCCCTGCTGGTACAGCAGGAGTTTTTCTTTTTTAGTCTGATGGTTGCCATATGTCCCAGTGTCCCTAATAAAGCCATGTCTGCAAATGTTTGCGGATGCATGCTTCCACGTTGGCGCCTGGAGGAAGCAGCTCCCATCTTTTGAGAAAATATTCCGCGGCAGACACGTACAAATTCTTCCCGGAACCTTCTTGCCGGCGACGCAAGAGCCAGTCTACAACCTCCTGCCAATCCTCATCAGAATTGTCCATTTTCACGGACTTAGCAGCTTGGCGCCTCTCCTTTTGACGCTCCCGAGCCTGTGCACTAGTCTTGGATGCCCGTTTAGGATGGGGTTGTGGTGCACTGCCTTCCACAGGTGCCTCCGGCTGTGGTTGTCGACCAGGATCAACATTTTATGGTTGAAAAGGGGGGTCTTCATTAGGTTCCACAGGTGCCTCCGGCTGTGGTGGCTGACCAGGATCGACATTTTCAGGTTGAAAAGGGGGGTCTTCATTGGTTTCCACAGGTGCCTCCGGCTGTGGTTGCTCATGGCGTCGTGGTGGAGATAATGAGGGTGATGGGGAGGGGCTCCTGATCTGGAACTCCTACCGGGCCTAGGTATGGGGGTCTAGGCGTCCGTTTGGGCAATTCTGAGGGGTGGAAACCACAAAAAGTGGGGGATTGCGGGTGGAGTAGGTGCCCCCGGAATCGCGTTTTGAGCCATGTAGCCAGAGATATGGCCTATTCTTGGTTTGTGGCTGTTGCCAGCCAGTCTACACAAAATTCGGGGCTTCTGGGGCCTTTTTGGGCCGTTTCCGGGACATATGGTGGAGTTAGAGGGCCGCAAAGAGCTCGTTGACACGGGGAAGTCAAGCCGCACGTGGAGTGTACCCACCGTTTCCCTTCGTTTGGCCGTTTTGAATGGGTTCTAGGGTTGTTTTGCCCCAAAAATGGCTGTTTTTGGCCCTAAACTGCAGTTTTTGAAACTGAGGTCCGCCACTTGCGAATCCCGTTCCCGGCCGCCACCGTTGAGTTTCTTGCTCAAACTTTGTGTGGTTGTCCCTCACACCCATGGGTATCATGCACCAAAATTTCAACCAAATCCGAAGCACCACGACAGACTTCTGATTTTTCCCATTTTGCGCGTGCTACTTGCTGCTTGCTGCTGCTGCTGCTGCTGCTAAACCTGGTAGGTCCACCCTAGACCCTAAAAAGGGTTATCAAACCAAGACTGGTTCCACCAGCTCGGTGACCCTAACCCTAACCCCTAATCAAGGCTGAATATTGGGACCGAGCTGGTGGGGGGGAGGGAACATCAGCTATGACTGGTGAGGGACATCAAGAATGATTCACACATTGATGGCTCTTGACAAAGTGAAAACCGCTTGCAAGTCAACCCTATCACCACAAGGCCCACTTTCAAGGCTTTTTGGCCTTCTGAGGGGCCAAAATGCCGCAAAATGCCCCAAAATGGGCTCAAAATGGGCTCATTTCACCCGTTTGTGCACCCCAAATAGTCTGAGATGAGGTTTGGAAAAATGCGTTTTTGACCCATTTTTGACCCATTTTTTGTCCCAACACATCCCATTTTCAAGGCATTTTGGGATTTTCGGAGGACCAAAATGGGCCACCACCACCTCAACACGGTCCAAAAACACTTGTTTTAG
The DNA here is from genome assembly GCA_964036045.1 of Eutreptiella sp. 'Long Island Sound 2002'. Classification (NCBI taxonomy): domain Eukaryota; phylum Euglenozoa; class Euglenophyceae; order Eutreptiales; family Eutreptiaceae; genus Eutreptiella; species Eutreptiella sp. 'Long Island Sound 2002'. Next base: position 96,843,249 of record OZ038379.1, on the reverse strand, counting down.
CGTCGCACATGGTCTAGGATCATTTTTAAGAAAAGTCATCTTTTTACCCCTACTAGACCCTGTTGACCCATTTGGGCACCCACCTGTTTGTTTGGGCTTGAGCTTGCAGCCTGCCGCAGCCTAGTGGGCCTAGGTATTGGGATCTAGGCCTCCGTTTGGGCAACTTTGAGGGGTGGAAACCACAAAAAGTGGGGGGTTGCGGGTGGAGTAGGTGCCCTCGGAATCGCATTTTGAGCCATGTAGCCAAAGATGTGGCCTATTCTTGGTTTGTGGCTGTCGGCATTTGGAGCTTCTGGGGGCCTTTTTGGGCCGTTTCCGGGACATATGGTGGAGTTAGAGGGCCGCAAAGAGCTCGTTGACACGGGGAAGTCAAGCCGCACGTGGAGTGTACCCACCGTTTCCCTTCGTTTGGCCGTTTTGAATGTGTTCCAGGGCTTTTTTGGCCCAAAACTGGCTGTTTTTGGCCCTAAACTGCAGTTTTTGAAACTGAGGTCCGCCACTTGCGAATCCCGTTCCCGGCCGCCACTGTTGAGTTTTTTGCTCAAACTTTGTGTGGTTGTCCCTCACACCCATAGGTATCATCCACCAAAATTTCACCCAAATCTGAAGCACCATGACGGAATTTCGTTTTTTTTCCATTTTGCGTGTGCTGCTGCTTGCTGCTGCTGCTGCTGCTGCTAAACCTGGTAGGTCCACCCTAGACACTAAAAAGGGTTATAAAACCAAGACTGGTTCCACCAGCTCGGTGACCTTAACGCTAACCCTAACCCCCCCCCCCTGGACGCCCCCGTGACCCCCGGCTAGACCCCCCCCCGACCCCCGGCAGGAACACCCCCCCCCCCTGACCCCCGGCTAGACCCCCCCCCCCAACTGTCCCCCCCCCTCGAGTTTTGACAGATAGCGGGGGGGGGGGTCGCATGAGGACTGTTGGTAGTCGCCCCCCCAACGGCGCTTCATTGCGGAGCCATCCCGTGAGACATAGGGAGAGAATGTGAAGAACTGTCAATTTTTTGCCCTTTCGTCCGACTCTTGCACCGACCGCTCCTCAAGGAAGGAAGAGCTTTTTTGTGTTCGTACGGCTGTGGATGCAATGATAGCTACCAATTTTTTCTCATGTCAATCCCCCCCCTCCGGTACAGCCCTGGGTATTGTCACCGCATTGAAGCGCAGTATGGCCCACGCTACGGTGGAGTTGGAGGTTTGGATCCCGAAGCTCTTTTTCTATTGTGGGGGTGGGGCAAGTGTGGTCCAAGGGGGGCACGGTGGTATTATTGCCATCCTTGGTGACCCTGACAGTAGTGAACGATGCCTTGCACAACAACGATGCGGCACCGTCAACCAAAGCCCCGAGGAACGTCGTCCATGTGTACAATGACAAACAGGAGGAGGAGGAGGAGGAGGAGGAGGAGGAGGAGGAGGAGGAGGAGGAGGGTGGTGAAGTGAAGGAGGAGGAGGAGGAGGAGGAGGAGGAGGAGGAGGAGGGTGAGGGGCGCTTCTGCCTCGGGCGCGAGCACGACAGCAGGGCTGTCAGGGAGCGGGAGGGGAGTGAGTGGCCACCGGGCCACGGAAGCAACTGCAGTCGGGTAGTGGAGCCTGCGCACGGGAAAAACGTAGAAGCATTTGATTAGAAACATGTTCCCTCTGCTTATGCTGTGCTGTTGTTTCATGTGCAAGGTATGGATTATGGGAAGGGATTAACAGAGACCACTAGCAATTATTAGCATGCAAGCCAAAAAAGCGGGAAAAACAACAATGCACAGAGGAAACACCATTTTCAGTTGAATGAAGGTTCCGAAAATAAACAGTGATTGGCAACATCCAAGAAAAAAAAGCATGGGATTAGATTTGTACCAAAATTGAACAATGACATCGTGCAATGAACCAGGAATAAACCGCACCCAAGGAAACATGTCTGAAAAACATACAGACATATCTGAATACGTACAAGAAAATTATACAGAGCTGAATGGCACCAATCACATGCAACAAACTTGTTTCCTATGAACCTGCAAAGGAAGGATTAGGAAAAAGGAGGCATGTGTCAGCAAAAAGGGCCATTTTTGTAAACAATTTGTCAAAAAACAAGGGAAGAAACAAAAAAATTTCACCAAAATAAACAAGGTACTGGTCACTGGTCAAATGGCCTTTGACTAGTGTTTATTTCAAGCTTGGTCCCCCCCCCCCCCCCCGCGGGGAGCTCAGCGGCTGACCGCCTGACCCGCTGACCCCCTAGGTTTGGGTCAACGAAGGGGGGTCCCCCCCCCCCCCCTACAACTCTCAAAACGATTGCACACCCCTCAGGGTCACACATTGGTTGGCGGCAACCCCCATGTACAACTGATAATTTTCTTTTCCCACTGGCTTGGGACAGACCATTCTGACAACTTCCTCTTGAAAATCAGTGTGCACACCTGAAAGTATCAATCGGCACACTGTCTCAGCCTTTTTTTGGCAACCCCCCCCCCCCCCCCCCCGCTAAATGGTCCCCATGGTTGAAACAAAGTATCATGGCCTGGGCCATTGTTGACTGCAGTACGCCTAGACCTCATGCCGGCTGAACAGCAGCTGCTGCCAGCATCAGCAAACAGCAGTTGGTTGACTGTCTTCTACCGACAGTTGACTGCTTCATGTCCGCACCATTCAATACCGCCCTGTGCTATCACTCCTTCTGTTGCCTCCTCCCTTTCTGCCTGCTCCCGTTGCCCTGCACTTTTTGGTATTTGTGTTGCAGTTATGTTTGTGCCATAGTTGTGCATTCTATCCTCCTCCCTCATGTCCACGGCTGCAGGTGATAACCGCCGGTTGTGGGTTGGAGGTCTGCCCCACAGCTTCGAAAAAGGGGACATTCTTCGCCTCTTTGAAGGCTTTGGCACAATTGTGGCTTGTGAGCCCCGCAAGGGCTTTGCATTCCTGGAGTATGAACACCCGGAAGATGCTGCTCACGCGGTCAAGGCCATGCATGGGCATGAGCCGGAGAGAGGCAGGGTGTTGTTGGTGGAGTTCCGGTTGCGTGGCCATACCAAAGTGGAGCACAGAATCCCAGAGACATACATCAGGGAAGGGAGAGGAGGGCCTCCACAGCGGGTTGACAGGGGGCTGCCACGAGGAGGCGGGTATGGAGTTGGAGGAAGAGGAGGACGTACAGGAGAGCGGGGGGTGAAAAACTGGCGGTTGGAACTTGAGGGCCTGACTCCACGGACTGCGTGGCAGGAGATCAAGGACTGGGGGAAGGACGCAGGGCTTGCAGTAGAGTACACGGCAGTCCTTGACCGCGGGCACGGCACCATCGAATTTGCCAGTGAAGATGAGATGTTGTATGCCTTGAAGGTTTTGGCTGACAAACCGCTGGATGGAGTGATAGTGGATATCTACCCGGCAAAGGTGCAGCCCAGTGGTCCACCCTCAGAAAGGGCTCGTAGCAGTGGGGCTGGACGCGATCGGAGCCGATCACCGCAAGATTCACGACGGATTGATGGGTAGCAAGGCTCTTTGGATGTATGCTTTGTGCATTCTGCTACCTTAAGATGTTCTAGAGTAGCGCTGGGCCTGAGCAAGCCTTCAAGTTAATGCATAGATTATGCTTTAGACAGGTATGGGGCCATTGTACACGGGGAAATATCCAGGCCACACACAGCCAACTGGCGGCTGTTGTGTATCAATGTAGGTCTGGCCAGTCATGTGCCGTCGTTTCCAAATGCTGATGTGAGTGAGCGTGCTCTCGTTGTTTGTGCATGCGTTCTGGTGCACGTGGGCGGGCGGGAGGGTGGGGAGTCTTTGGTGCAGTGCCAAACCACCTCAACAGGTGCGTGCAGTGCAAGTACCCCTCAATCTCTTTTTCTACTTTTCCATGTCCTTCATTGTTGCACCAGATACTATTGTCCATGCAAGGTTGCATGCACTCCCCAAGTATTACAAGCTCTGAAAGGTCGGAAGGTCAAGCAAGGTCTCCATGTGTCACCCCAGCTTGTCCTGAGGCACAATACATGAAATTCTATTTATTTTGCAGAGAATGACCAGTCACGGAAGAGAGAGCACAAATCAGGACTGTATTTATGCCCCCACAGAGGGAAGTGTTGGCAAACCTTCAAGAGGGCTCTCAAAAGGATGGCGCAGTAGCCGTTACACTTATTATTACTTGTACTGGTGGGCTGTGGTGCTCGGGTTGCTTGGGGGATGATTGTGCACACTAGAACAACCGACATGCTCAATAATAGTGAAGTTGTTGTCTCACAGTCTTTCACTTTCTTTGCTTTGCAATTGACATGGATGGATTTTTTGCTGAAGCTGTGTTAGCAGGATTTTCAGTCCATCTTGCCAGGCATAGTGCCATCAGAGCAGATTCCTGAAGCTGAGCCCCACCTCCATTCTGTTGCAGAGGACAGGGAACTGGGATATCATAGAGTTCCCTCTGGGAGCTCACTGAAAGGTGACAGGGATGGCTAAGGTTCTCTGTGAGCCACAGCGTCTGTTATGCTGTGCTTCATTGTGATGTTTGCATACTGCGCCACTACAGTGGCAACCACAGTGGCACACAGCATGGTTGGTTGACTCTTGATCCCCATCCGCTGTGGCCATTGAACCAACGTGTGACAGGTTATTCCAGGTGCGATCCTGATCCCATCTTTGTGTATGAAGAACATTGCGAATTCAGAATTTTATTTTTGCTTCCCATGAGCAGCTTCTCCGCAACCTGAATCTATTCCATATTTTACAGGCATGCTATCAGCAACGACAATACCACCGACAGCGGACAGACCAAACCCTGTTTGCGTGGAGATGACTCATGACCCAGGCTTCCATTTCAGTCTAGTGGATTTTGGGGTCAGCAACTTGCATGTTGTTACTGAACAACTGCAACTGTGTACTTGCGAGCCCTGCTGACAGACCATTCATTCATCTTTGAGGGTTGCTGAATCAGTCAGGATTCGGTTTTCTTCGGGCTTGGTATACTGAGGTGCATTATGGCAGGGGGGGAAAAATTGCAAATGCATTTTTTTTGCATTTTTTTGCATATCCAGGAGCCACTGGTTTTTTGCATATTTTGCATTTTTTTGCATTTTTTTGCATATGTTTTGCCTTCTGTTTCCTTTTAATGTCGCAATCCATGGACAAATTTGTGTCACGTGGTGTTGCAAATGATGCTGCTGCTGATGTTGACGATACCCCTGAGCTGACTGATGGTGAGGGCGACAGTGAACCTGATTTGGAAGAACCTGAAGAACCTGAAAAGAAAAAGGTGAAACTGAATTATGGGGCCAAAACCACGCCAGCATCGAGGGCACGGCAGTATCCTTCTGGTACTTTTGAAGTTCGAGGTGACTGCATGTGGTGCTGTGCATGTCAGAAGCCAGTCTGTCACACAAGGAAGAGCACCGCTGACTTGCATCTCAGCCGACCGTCTCACAAAAAGAAGGAGAAAGCCATGCAAAAGGTGAAGGAACCAGATTCAGGTACATCACCCACAGCAACCCCAGCAACCCCATCCACAAAAGTCCCTGTCGCTCCGAAAGTTCAGGGTGATGTGAAAAAGATGATGTCGGTGCGCAGTGCAATCAACGATGCACCAAACAGAGGGGGGGGAGGGGTTTACAACACACTTCATTGCATGCCACTTCTAGATGGATGCCTCCAGACTCAAGCAGCCATGACACTGGAAAAAGGCTAGTGCACATTCAGCAGCATCTCGGGCTGCATTCTGCAAAGGTCTGTTGCGGCCAGGTCGGCCATCCGCAGTTGAAGTCGTCTGGGGTGTGAAGGTCAGAGGTGCTGCATTCCCCAGCATCACATACCTGTGAAAACCCTGCCTGTTTGGGCTTCCAGGGGTTCCGCTTTGTCTCCAAAATCAGGAATGCCTTCCAATGCAACAAGCGGGGCCGCCACCAATCAGCACAGTCACGCCAAGAACACCATCGAGTGTCCCCAGGCTTGGGAGGGAAGCAATGAGGTTGGTCCACAGAAGCCAAAAAAGCAAACCACCGACGGCGGCGTGCACTCTGTTTCTTCGCATGCACAACAGCATGGCTACTACACAACAAATCCAAATCGTCAAAGCCCGCCTAAGTAATTGCTCCGCCCGTCCCATGCAATTTATGAGCCACACAAACATGCAAGTGAGCTGCAGGGAAGACCTCTTGCAAGCGGTTGTTGAAGGCAGCCACCATAACACTGCCTTCATCGCAAACGAAGAATTGAACGTGCTTAGGGACAATGCCTGCTTCACTCAACGACTCGTTCACTTTGGATGCAACCTCCTTGTGCTCAACCCCATCGTTCGGACCCTGGCACTGCAAGTAGATGGTATCAATCAGAAATATTTTGGGCCCCGTGCTGACCACAATGTTCAGCACTGCTTGACCCAGGGAATCAGTGTATTCATCGAATGACACGGAAGTATCCTCCTCTTTTACGTACCCCTTGATGGCTGCAAAATGGCGCTCAGAAATACGGGGATTGCAAGCCTGAAAACTGGCAAACATGGAGAAAGCCACAGAAAAAGGTGAAGTAACGGTCAGGCACAGCACCCCAAAGAAACCAAAAATACCTGTAACAGTTTGTCATCCTTGGGGTAGCAACCTCCATGGCGACAATGCTTTTGTAGAAATCCTTGGATGCTTCGGTGCTCAATTTTACATGGTGTGTGCGATGTAGTCGCCCAACTTGGCTGCTTTTTCAACTTTTAGCGCAATGTTTTTCTAATGCCAACTCGGGCTTTAATATTCTCGACGGTGATAACCATTAATGCGAGCCAAAGTGGTTACCATTTCAAAAGCTACGGGGAAATGTTTCTTGAACTTGTTGCGACGTCCAATCACTGTTTGTAATATGCTTTGACCGGAGCATTGAGAGCTAGAAATCCAATAATTTCCAACACCCATTTCAGCATGGGGTATTGTAGGTGTGTCCCGGGTGGTTTTTGCAATTGAGTTGCGATAATGCTCCCCCCGACTCCTCAAAAATTTTGGGTTTGTTTTTTTCACTTTCCAACCCCGATTCTCCAAAAATCGGCGTTGGGGGTAGTCATAGTTCTCTACCCTCAAGATAATACCACGTCCATGAAGGGCATTTGGTTTAATCGTTGTTCATTGATAAAAGTGGCACCTCAGCATCGAACGCCCTCTCGGTGCCGGCTTCGGTTGATCTTGTGGGGCCGCCACACTTGAGCTTCTTGTGGTGGTCTCTCTTCGTTTCCCGCTACCTCAACACACAGCGCACATGGCTTTGGGCTTGGCTTTCTCCGTCCGTTCGTGCTTTTAGCCTCAGTGCTGCCAATTTTTTCAAACAACGCGTCAACGTCGGAATTGAAATATGTGTTAAATTCTTTGGAGAAATCCATTTTAAACTTTGCAAAATCTCTGGTGGCATTCGCCGCGGATATGGTGGTTTGTTTCAGCCTCGTATCCATCTCGTCCCTGTTGTTGCCTTGCGCATTGAATCGTGACTATATTTTGTTCTCAAACTTCTCCTGTCCATTCACAATGAAAAAAATGCGACTTTGTTCGGCACACTTTGGCTTTTTTTCCCCTACCATTGTCGTGGTGTGTGGGCTCTTCATCAATGTGGATAACATCCGCGTCCTCTATGAACATTATGTCTCCTTCGGTTTCATCACCAAATGTCTTCATTATCTTCTTCGGTTTGTTCGCTTCCTTCTTTTGAGCCCGTGTGTTTGCGGCACTTCTTGTTCCTTCAATTGCACAATCACTTGAACCATCACTTTCTAATCTTGCCTCTGATGCACCATGAAACAAAAGAGAGAGAAAGCGAGAGAAAGCGAGAAAGAGAGAGAGAGAGAGAGAGAGAAAGAGAGAGAGAGAGAGAGAGAGAGAGAGAGAGAGAGAGAGAGACAGAGAGAGATTTCTTCATGCGTGGACCATCTCTCGCCACTTGAATAACCTACTTGTCAACAACGTGGGCCATGAGCAGCGGTTGCAACTTTGGGTTTCTTGGAACTTGCTGCATGTTTTTGCCAAAAAAAAATATCGCCCTCTCCTTGCTATCAAACACGAACCTCATGCTTATTCTTTTCACTCCAGGTTGCCCCGAACATTTCTACCATCCAGATGCCAAGTAGTGTTCCATTCACAGCTCCATGAAGAATTCGGTGTGTTCTGGGCAGAAACACCAACCAGGCTGCTTTGCTAGTACCATGGGCGCTGTTTTTCTGGAACCATATCATTCAGGAAGGTTTTTTGAAGAAAAATTTCCTCGTGTTCATACTTGCTGCTGCTACTCTGAAGCTGTGGAATGAAAAAATCCTTTGATAGTCTGAGCGCAACCAATTGAGTAAATGCGCAACAAATGAAAGTCCGCAACAAATTCCAGATTTGTTGCAACAAATTCCAGATTTGTTGCGGATTTGCATAATAGGTTGCCTTCAGACCATCAAAAATATTCAGGGCATCATTAAATATGCTGGCAGTTACTTCCGGTTGAGCAAGAACATGCTGTTTAGGTTTGCAGGAGGAATTGTTTACGCTGTTTGTGCGCACACAGTGGCGCAACATGATTTAGGTTGCTAGGAGTGGGGTACTTGCCCCTATGCTTTGGAGGAGGAACAGTTGCCCCTCCGTACACAGATCCTGCTCCCGCCCCTTGGTGTCCCTCCCATGGTAGCGCTGGAATGCCGTACACAAAAGTCTTTCTGTGATAGTGGAGGGTGCTCTCCACAACTGCCATGACAAATATAACACCGAGCCAGGGGGTTCCGGACAGCGTTGCACACCATTTACAGGTATTTTTGCCTTTTCGACGAAGTAAAGGTGCCTTGGCACCGTTGTCCGTGGGCGGGGCTGCCCAGTCCCTTGCGAAAGAAAAATGTGTCGAACTTGGGAAACCTGCACGTTGGTACCCAGCTGCTGCAACCAATGTCCAGGGGCCAAGGCTGTGCTTCCACATGCTCACCTGTGCATCCACAGGGGGGGGGGTACCCATAAAAACTAAGTGTGAGTGGCTGGGCGGGGGGACTACCAACCCAAGGGCCTGTGTTGTTGGAGGATTTTTCCTACACAGCTACGCCCATCACCTCGTTCACCTCCCCCCCCATGGGGGGCTTTTAATTGGGGGGCCGGGGAATGGGGCCCCGCCCCCCTCTAAAAGAAGTCCTTATGCCATTATATACAATCCGCGCGCCGAAACGAAACATATCCCAAAAGTGTATGATGCAGCCCCTCGAAATGACCGCCTCAAAGAGCTGATTCGCTCCGTCATATTTGTTTCGATTAATCATGGCTGTTTTGCAAAGTTAGGACCTTTACAAGGTTTTAACTTCTTTACCAGCATCCACTAATTCCATATAAGCTAGGGATGCGATTTAAAGGTGCACCAGCAAAGTTGAGGTGCCGAACAACACTATATATAAACCACAGGCCCCAAATCTCAAGAAATCTATTTGACATATTATTTATTTGCTGTGCACGCGTGCATTTTGTAGTCGCGGGCATTTGCGATCTTTCATTTTGACTGTCCAAAGTTAAATCGGGCTACAATGCACTAAATTTCGATCTAAGACCAGATTTATAAATGATTCTAAAAGCCTCGTGTTGCTGTTCAATCGAGAAACCGCCGTCGGTATGTTTTAGCACCGCTTTTCGATTTGACGTTTTGCAACGCCCTGAGCCGCCTTTTCGAGCTCAAAAATGGAAAGAACAACCCCAAATTGACCAAAATTGCCCTAGATTTCGTCAAAATCCGATACAATAGGCCGTAGTCATGAATATGTCAATTTTATGCTATTTGCACCCTGTATCGCTAATCTTGCCCAATGCACCCTCCCTGTCCTTGCGCTGCTAGCTTAAACATAAGGCAAAGGAGTGTTTTTGCGTTTGTTTGTCACCGCCCGGCTCCATTTCCGACATAGAAAAGTGACCCGAAAATGGCTAAAAACGTAATAAGGCTTTTCTTTTGATGGTGCTTCGCACCAGCAAAGGAAAAGCCACACCAAGCACGAAAGACGAAGGATTCATTTAGCCTTACTTTTCCACACCCTCTGCAACATATCATGTATCATTGCTTCATTGAAATTTCCTCAACATGCTCATCTTTCTTTGTTATAAATACATGATCATGCACGTGCATATCGTGCAATCTGAATTCGTCGTCCGACAGATACCCTTCGGAGGCGATCACAGCCCGCACAGTGCCCTTCCCCTTCTCGTGGAGCCCCCCTCCGCTTGTTGATTTACTGAGTGCAGCTCACTGGAGCTTCCAACGCTTGGGAACCACTAGCACTGGCTATTGATGGTGGCTGTTGTGGTGAACCTGCATCCCCTTGCAGCGATCTCCTGGGCGCTCCCAGCTAGCATGAGGCGGATGGTACCCAGGCAACACTCAAAGGCACAAAGCCACACACTGAGCATGTGGAGTGGCTGTTCCCGTAGACTTTGGTTTTCACGAATACGCCCTCTACCGCTCAACGCAGCCAATAGAAGTAGCCCAAAAATGCAGCTAGCAAAGGACAAAGATTCATGGTACAAAAGTGTGGCTCAAAAACGCGGTTATACGACGGCTCTATGACAAGTCGTGTGTCGGTGTAACTCTGCTAATGCCCATTGGACAGTTGTGCAGAGGTTACGTACTGTGATGATGTCAGGAATTCGACAAAGCATAAGGCCCTGATATCAAGTTCAACGAAGTCATCGTGTTCCCATTCCTCGACCACTATATCATCAACCTCAGCAGTAGGGTCTCCAGACTCCCCGGGCCTCTTTTCATCTCCATATCCGGAGCTTCTAGTGGCAAATGGTGAATCTAAGCAATAACCAGAATGTCGTGACGAAGGCAACGTAGACAGTGAACATCGGCAGGGCATGTGCATGGAACCCGAACTTCAAATGGTATGACGTCGGCATAAGGACAGTGGGATGGCCGAAGATTTGGTGGACCATATATCATACCCTCATCAGGCTTGTTGGCAAGGAGGGCGTGTAGCTGTGAGTTTACGGATGGCTGCTGAAAAACTTTTGGGATTTGAAGAAATGGCAGAGCCATCTAGTTTGCTTTAACACGGATCCGTTGTGATGGACTCATCACATGTTCCGCATCAACAGGCCGAAGCTTCATCACATGACGCTAGCCGTTTTATTGACCATACGGATGTCCCCGTTCCCTATGCCGGAAAACAGGCCGAAGTTGGTGACGTCCCCTTGGTACATGGGAGCAAGCATCTTCGCCCAAATATGGAAGAATTCTGGGCAGCCAGCAAATCGGAAATTCCCACTGAGCACAGTGCTCTTTGTCTCTTCTGAACAGCAGCCGGTGTAGAGTGTTGCGGCCGCAAAGAAAGATATTTGGGTTACTCAATGCTTTTCTTGTTTGTTTTAAGGTCTGCAACCCGTTGTTCTGGTGACCGGCAGTACCGGTATACCGCCGATCACCTCTTTGAAAACCGAAATAACCTCCATTTACTGGTTATTGTAGTAAAATCTTGATTTCGTGACGTTCTTGCCTTTGCGATGCCTCGCTCACGCTTTTTTGGGCCTGTAAATTCCTCTGCGTGAATCAATGATTACTTTCTTAAACTGGCAGCTAACCAGCAAACTCGTGCAATTCCTACCGCGCAACATTGTCTCTCTCCCTCAATAAGGGATCAGCAGTGGTGTGGGGTTTGGTTTTGTAGTTGCTGTGTTGGGTCCTTGTCAGTTTTTTGTGAGATTGCAGTTCTCCGTAACCGTTCTCAAAAAGTTGCACAGAAAGAGAGCTCTGGGACAGACAGATGCTAGACACAAAGCCAAGACAATCCCAGAGTTCAAGTGGTGCAGTAGTTCTCTTCTCACAGCTGCCTCTTTCAAGAATGGTGGCAACAGTGGCCGTCTCAGTGTACCAACAATGGCCATCTAAGCGTTAAGACAGCGGACATCTCAGCGTAAAGGTAGTGCCTTTGGTAAACTCCTTCTATGTACAATGCTGGCGAACAGTTAGATATAGCCAAAAGTCTTTGAGCCAATGTGTCCTCAGTCATTGCACCAAAAAGTTCATTGTAAGTAAGACCTGCTGCGCCGAACAATCGTTCTACACCTGCTGAACTATCAGGCGTTGCCAAAAACTGACGTGCGCTTTCAGCTAGTCTAGGAGGAGATAGCCGAAGGTTACACCACCAAGCTAAGACACAACTGGTCTTACGCTCATGAGCCAAACTTAAGTAGAGGTCCAACTCGTCTGTTGTTGCTGGTGCGTGCTCCTCGTCATCATCAGAGTCATCAAGGAAGTCATGTGGCCTCTTTGGTTGGTTGCCTCGCTGCAACACGGTAGTGCTCTCATTTTGGGCTACTTTCCAGTGCTGCCACTCGTTGCGCAGTGCCGTTTCTGCCCAGCGCTGCTCTCCTTCACTACGGAAAGTGTAATGCTTGTAGCGTGGATCCAAGAGAGTTGCAATCACAATGAGCGGCTTGGTGTCCGTTGACAGCCCCATTACCCAGCGGCGTGCGAGGTCTGCTACGTATTTCTTTGGTGCCTCCCTCACGTTGTGTCCGATGCTGGCAACTGGTACTGTGGTGTCATCCCAATGCTGCCGTAGGTAGTCTTTCTCAAGATCTTAGCCCACGCAAACTGCACCCTGTTTTTCACCTCAAGGGCGGCATTTGTGTGCAAAAAAAAGACGCGCAGTTTCCGCGTGATTCCACCTGAAAACTGAGAGTTAAAAAATGGAGGAATCTCAAATATATTTTTTTAGGCTATCAGCGGAATGCAAGTAGTCAGAGGTATGAAAAAAACCTTTTTTTTGGCATGTTGAGCGCGCGAAGCCTCGCGCAGTCATTTATGCAGAATGTGTATTTCCCAACGGTCCTGAATAAACAGTATTCCATGCCAAATGAGGCTCTGATGTCTTAATGGGTGCCTCATGGTGCACCGTTCGGGTCATGTCAGCAGCAAGAGTGGGCAATCAATGGACCTTTTGTACACACCATGCACCATGTAAGGTGTAATCGATCTAAATAGCGGGTTGCCCTCATTTCCTTATCAAACACACAATTTTCAGTTAGATTACTTAGAAATGAGGTGCCCAGCCTCCCATCTTCTGGGGCTGTACAACAGTTATTCAAAAGCGCTAGGTCACAGGACGTATGAAGCAAGTGCTCTAGAGGAGGATAGTCTAATCCTTACTCTTGAGCTCAATGTTTCAACAGGATTCCAAAAGTGAGGAATCTCAAAAAGCCTTTTGGAGGCTATCGGCAGAATGCAAGTAGTCAGGGGTATTCAAAAACCCGTGCTTCTAGCATGTTGAGTGCGCGAGCCCTCGGGCACGGATTGTTCCGCTGTGCAAGTCTTTAACCCATATTGAATCTTGCAGTTTTGCTTTTGCTCCATCCTTGCTTCATGCCACTTCCGATGTCAAAAAGTGTTCAGAAAAAACCCTGAAAATCTCACTCCAGCTGGCTGAGTGCGCGAGGCCTCGAGCACTCAGCCTCCCCTAATAAGTATTTTTTCATGTGGACATGTACAGGATGTGTGAACAGCGCCCATCTTTAATAGTTTTCCAGACGATCCAAAAATTGGTATTCTTCAAATTAGCCAACAAAACTTTTTTCGGGGAAAATGACCGGTAAACCCTCTGATTTTGGACTAAAGAATGGTTATTTGACCCCCCTAAAAACAGCAAAAAATGGGCAAACCTGATGAAAAATGCATTTTTGGGGAGGGTTTGACGAACAGAATTTTCAAGATGGCAAAAAAAACTATTTTTTTCGGTGACAAAATCTAGGTGCTTAGGTGAAAAAAAGGGGGTGCAGTTTGCGTGGGCTAAGGAGATCGTCCAACAGCTTGTAAATGGCGGGGAAAACAAGGGAAATGGTCACATACTTAGTTCCTTCCAAGCGGCGAGCAGCTTTTGCAGAAGGGTGAGTGACACAAACTGACTGCGTGTTCAACTTCCACTCGTTGTGGTGTAGCTTGTTGTCAGAGTAGGCCCCGTCATTGTGTCCTTCCTCATGCCTGCGTGTGACATCATACATCAAAATGGCCGGATGTAATTTGCGACCCCATTCTTGACTTTGGTGCGTGTAGCTCCAACGAACGGAGTTGCTAGTTTTTGGTGGACATGTTTCTTCCAGCTCAAGCTGCTTTTGAGTGCACTTCAGATTTGCAAGCCGGTGGCCAGAAGGGTGCAAAAAGGTGGTGATTCCCTTGAGCATTTGAACCACATCACACACACCTGGTCACTTCAAGTAGACGTTCACAGAGAGTTTCAACGTATGACAAGCACAGTAGCTTCCTGGAAGACCTCCCCATGCCTTTTTGATGTCAGACCCTTGATCACTTACCTTTGCATGGATATCGTTGAATGTGAGTCCCACACGGTCGAAGTCTTCAACAGTTTGCTGCCGTATTGCCTCACCACTGTGCCTCTTCCCTGCGAAGCCTATGCAGTTGAGTAGGACTTCATGAATTTGTGTCCAATCTTCATCAATGAAATAGAGCATTGAGGCCATTAGACTAATGGTGGAATCCGACCAAATATCAGCTGCCATTGATGGTTTGACCTTTACTTTCACCAATAGAGCAACGCGTCTTCTAACCTCATGCAAACCGATGGCAGACATTTCTAGGATATGCTTGGTGATCGTTTGCAGGCAGCAAGACTCGAACTTCTCAGAGGAGATCTCGGAGCAGAATTCTTTGAAAGACTGGTCATTCACAAGAGCTGGAGGCCGCTTCGTTTGAATAATCCACCATGCCACACGTCTGCAAGCCTTGTGCCACTTGTGCCCTGTCCATTTGATTGCTTTGTGTTGCACTTCAAGAACTCCGTCGCCTGTTGCTTCCAAAGAAGGTTCGGAATCGGTTTTACCAATTAATCGGATAATCGGATTAATTGGATTAATTGGGTCTAATGTGACAAACAATCGGTAAAACTGATAATTTTGAAAACTCGTATAAACCAAATAATCGGACAAGTTATGTATGAAAAAGAAATATTTCGTTGATACACCATGAAATGTTTCTTATCAAAAACCAGAGGATTTTGCAACATTACACGCAATTAGGGATAAAGGTCAAAGGTTTAGCATGTCTTTCACCTCTATTTTCCTGTTTACTCTCCGTTAGGTAAAGGTTCAAGGCTTTTCGGCAATAATTGCATTTTGTAGAGACAACAATCGAAAATGACCCATTATTTTTATGTCATGTAATCGGAATAATTGGTTATTTGTACAGAAATAATTGAAAACAGTTGATTATTTTTGCATGAAACCAATTTCGAACCTTAGTTCAAATGTGTGTTGTGTTGGTACCTCATTTGCTTTTTGTTGCACCATCCAATCGTTGTGGAATGCATTCAAGTGGGACCATAGGTTGCTTGTGCCACCACTCGTACATATGGCTTGCCCACACAATGCGCCATCCAATTTCTTTACTTGACAGCTAGCAAAATCTTAGCCACCTTCTTCACGAGTTGCTTCACGAAATGCTTTTCACACAAGGGAGGTTTGCTTCCGCTGGGGACCAAGTTGAGGGGTTTGTGGGGCATCTGCATTGGATGAAGATGACCCCTCCGGCGCTTTTTGTTTCTTCTTTTGTCACTCTAGTTAAGCCTCAGCACCACGTTTCTTTTTCTCTTCATTCCAACGTGCCACATACTCCAGAGCATCACTAAGATGTGCTAGAGGTTCCAGGGTGTCGTCAGCCTCGCTGTACCCTCGCCAACGCACCAAATATTGAATTTGCCCATGATACCAGCGCTCTGCAATGATCTCCTGGACGTTGTAAATGTCTTTGCCACCAGCGGGATCTGCAATGTGCTTGGGTGTCATAAGGTTGCCATCTTTTTTGCCATGAGGAGGTAGACTTGTAGGTGCCTGTGGTTTGGCACTCTTTGGCTGTGCACCACGCTTTCCCATTGAAAATGCTAAGAATAAACACATGGGCATAGAATTTCAATCGAAAAACAAAGGCACAGCAAAGCATCTTGAAAAATTTGAAGATTTTTGCGTGGTCAAAAATTTCAAAATCTGTCCGAACTTTTTGGAAATTGGTCTGATTTTGATGAGGTGGCAGGTGACATCACGATGACTATGCATGACGTAGCATGATGACATCAGCACTGAAAATCTTACTCAGATATTAATAGGTACAGTTGCGTTTTGGGTGTAGTAGAAGTCATGGTTCACAACACATTGTGCAAGGAAAAAACAGGTGCATCAATCTAATCTTAGTTCCATGGAATACCGGTACCTACCGGTTGTTAAAAAACTTACCACCTCCATCTACCGGTGAAAATCTAAAAAACAACCTCTAACACCCGATTGGCTTCAGAACTAGCAGGTTGCAGACCTTACTTTGTTCCAGTAGAAAAGAAAAACACAATGCTTTTCCTAAACCAAATGCTGGGACTCCACGTAGCCAACCAAAGGAAGTACTTACAAGACAATTTGAGTCAATCCCTTCACGAAGAGCCTCCGTGGTAGAAATTGTGGCTCAAGCCGAGCTTGCCCAAACAGTTGTGCCGCGGAGTTCGAAGCGCGGCTTCGACACTATCCGAGTGATTCCAATTGAACCGAAGTTTACACGCTACATCAAAAGAAATCCAGGCAATCGGAAGCTCATGTGCCATACAGAAGCAAGGCATCCGGTGTTTAGAGGGCTCTGTCTCCCCAAAAGGACAAGGATGAGTCTCATGGCTGCGCCAACGCACGTGTGGAAGCATCTCAAAAACGACAGCGTCATTTGGGCAGTGATCGCCGACGCAAGCGGAGGACAAGGTGGAAGGCCGTGGTTTTTTTAAACGATGATGAAGACACTGCGTCGGAGCCTACTATGCTACGGAGAAGGCCAAGACAACCAACGAAGGCTGCGCGCTCGCCTACATTCCTGCCTTAGTTCCCGCCCAGTATGTCTGAAGAGGCGTGTCAAGAGCTCCAAGACGTGAGGTCGGAAGACAAGACAGTGCCTCTCTTGCAGAGACTGATGCAAAAAAACGAGGCTGTTAGGGACGTGAGCCCTGTGTCAACCGTTGTGGTAAAAACAAACAGCGACGACCATGACAAGGCCATGTTGCCCTGGTATGAGGTTCAACAGTCACTCACGCTCCTGCGCTCAGTGCAACAACTGCTATCAAGCGATGGAGAAGTGACAACGCTACAGGACCGCGGCTGGAGTTCAGTGTTGTTGCGACGTTTGAAGAAATGGCGAGGCTATGAACATCTACATGTGTGGTAAGATAAATTAAGCAAAAAGGTACACGTGCAGCTCATCCCTTGGCGCAAAGTTCACCGATTGCACACTAACTGGAAGATGACGCAAGACTAGGCCTGGAGTTGGGCCGCTGAATACATCCTAGACGATGGGTACAGGTCGGAATCTTGCCAATCAAAAGCCCGGTACTGTGTGCGAGGATCAAGAACAAGGTGCTGTGTGCCACGCAGAGAAGAAAGCCCTTATGTGTCAAGGTTGAGAACAAGCTGCTGCCGACAACGACGATGTTGATGACCACTGGTGTGGAGAGTACCCAAGGTCCCTGTTTCTTTTTTCACCTGCCAAGAGTTAATGAGGTCAGTGATTGAAGAACAAGCGCCTCACCAAGGTCGCATCCCCATATGAGACCCTACTTATTCAAACATTCGTCAGACCCTTAGTGTTAACCACCACATAATTCTACCTTGACTTGTACGTTGTTGGTGTTGGGGATTTGAAGAAGGTTTGTTTGTGTTTAATGGCGAAATATTGGATGTATAGGCCAAAACCCATTTTAATGCAACAAAGGACTTCAAAAATAATTACAATTTCGAAACGCCCTCAGCGACGACGACGACGACGACGACAAGGACGGTGAAGACGACGACGACAAGGTCTATGAATTGAATACGTGAAGGAATTAGCAAACCCCAACAACATGTGTGAGTTGAAGGAGTGCAAAACATTATTGGAGCATTTCTTTGAATTTATTGAAGCAATTGAAGACCTACGAGCTATGGCAGCGACATACAGCGCTGTCAACAACTTGGTAGAATTCGACGACGAAAGCCATGGGCTTTGCTATGCCCCATGGATTGACACTTGGAGGCCATCCAGACTTACTCCAAGGATTACTGTACAAAGGTGGATGGTTTGCTATTATTTGGATGGTTTGACTTGATGGGGATTGTTACCGGATGGGACATCTCATATGCCTACAACTGATGTTGACCGGGGACTAGCCGAAGATATTGGTTTAAGTTAAAGAAGAAGCTTTGAGCCAAATCAACTCATTTGTGTTCATTTGTTCAACTGTTTCATAGACACTTATATGTGAACTTTTTTATTAACATTTTAAGCAATTTGTGCGTTCATTACGCTATTTTCTTCAGCCGCAGCCCTGGATTTGCTTTGTGTTGTCTTTCATTTCAGGGTCAGGACATCACACAAGTACACTTTTGTCGTTGTTTGTTTGTTTACTATTTTTTGTACAGTATTTTTGTGCAGAAAAACACATATTTCTCCAGGTTGCTTTGGGAGACTCAGCCTCAGATCCACCCATTTCTGGCTGGGATGGCCTGAGGTTGGGAGGGGAGTGTTAATCCGGTAGAACTATGTGGTGGTTAACACCCAATGCAAATGCTTTGCATTTTTCCCACCCAATTTGTTTGTTGCACTACACCTTCTTTGTATTTTTCAGCCTGAGATGTATCTCGGGACTTGGGAGGGGAGTGTAAGGTTTTTGTGCAACCTATATTTCGTTTTTTTCACTGTAAAATCCTGATATATGCGTACACACTGAGATTGGCTGTCTCAGCACTGTTTTGAACAGTGCTGGTACCAGTCAATCAGGATTTCCTGTAGTTTTACACTGATGGTGATTTCACCATTTTTTATACTATAAAGCTGAGTTTGGGTCGGCAACGGCGAGTCCAGAGATCGCGTGCGCCGATCCAGAAAAGGTCGATTTCGGTCAAGTTTTAAGAGTTTTTAATCAGTTTTATAGTTTATATTAATTTTACATCAGTTTTAATTATGATCGAATATTACGGCACTATCGCTGTGCCGTTCTGCGCTTGTTTTTTTGGCCCAAGTAGGCCATGTTCGTGATTTTTTACAAAATCATAGGTGACTCAGATCCTGAGTCTAAGTACACCAAATGACAGCCCATCAGGTGGGCTTTGCATGCATATGTTGATTGGGTTTCCAGACGCGTCGGTGCATTGGCGCGACACGTTGGTGGGAGACCCATGTTCATAGTGCATTTATGCATTGTTTTGCTTATTTCACAATGTTACATGTCTCCCTTTGTTCATTTCTTCTCAGAACCTGTGAAAGGGATCGTTTCGAAATCCCTTCCGATTTCGTGGTCATGATCTTGACTTGTACGTTGTCGGTGTTGGGGATTTGAAGGAGGTTTGTTGTGTTTTTTTCGGAAATATTGGATGTATACGCAAAAGACCATTTGAATGCAACAAAGGACTTCAAAAATAATTACACTTAGTGTACAATCTGAGGTTCAGTAACCAGTTGATTAGAGAAGAATTGTTCGAAAAGGTAGTTGGGAGGATGCAAAACGCAGAAGACCTACGAGACAAACCCCTTTATGTCTGTGGCTACGCTTCTTGTCTAGTGACCGGAGAATTGCCGGAGGACCATGCTTGCGTACAGTTGCTGCGAGAGGTGCAAATTGCCGATTCCCTTAGGTACCTGTGGCAGAAGGAGTTGGTAATCGTTCTTTGACAGTTTTTTACTGCACCGTCCAAATCCAAGTAAAAAGGCAAGAACAATGGCACCTCCAAGAAGTCCAGGGGGCGCTAGGGGTGTTCAGCACCAAAGACGCATACGAAGAAGTCAAGCGACTTGTCCCAGTGCGAGGCGATAGCAGCAACCAGGGGTGCGAATGATAATCCTTGGATAGGGCCATGGCACCATGTGGCGTTCTGTGCAGAATGACCGTGGTACCAAAGCGCATGGGGACGCGCTGATGTCCTTCTCAAGGGTAGTATTGTTGTTCTGTGTGCGCTAGACCTGACAATGTCCGCGGCGTCTACATAATCTTTTAGCTTCATGCCTAATGTTGTGGTGGCATCCCAAGGCGCTAGATGACCCCAGCGTGCGTGGCGCTGCGACAGTGTTTTAGCCTCTTGTTTGATGTCGTGGTGGCGTACCAAGCCGCGACTGATTTTTTTTTTAGGAACGACATCAGTCCCAAAAATGTAATGCGTTGACAACCTCTTAGCTGCCGGTCTCAACGCCTTTTTTTAGCGTTCGCCTTGAAAAGCCGCTTCATCAGGCTCAAAAGGCGATCTTGTAATAGGATAGATCAGGCAAAGCGGTTTTAGTGGGTATTGCTGGACCTGTCACAGATATCAGGACCAGATTGAGTCCCACATACTATTCCTTTTCGAAATAGATGCCTGAATGCATTTTGACTCGCCCTAATTTCCCTTCTTCAGCGCACAGAGCGCGGGATGATTAGGAATCGCTTCTGGTTGTAAGTTTAAAGGATTTCAGCTTAAAGCTGATTTATTCTCATTCACATTGCTTTTTGTGCTGTATTATCCATTTCGGTGAACGATGCGATCATTTGATGTATTTGCTTTGCTTCAGGGCATTCTTCAGCATACAAATGAACTTGCATTCATTGTGAACTTCAATTGTAGTCCTATCATTGGTACTTTGCTCGCTTCGTTTGGGATTCATGGATTACAGCAATTTTCCTGGAAATTCAATTATTTTGAAAACATCTTGGGATCCCAAGCAAGAATAGACAAAATGGGTTTTGGCATTCATCAGCATACTCAAGGCAAAGTCTATTACAGTTCTTTAGTATGGACTACTTTGACAGCTTTTGAACGATCATTCTTCATTAGTTGCACTCCAAGTACCAATGGAGGTTCATAAAGCAAATTCAGGTATAGTTGACTCAACATTATCATCATCACCGACTGACCAGCCAACAGCCCTCACGAATGTGATCAAGGGGTTCAAGGAGTTAATTGAGCCCCATAGCCTCCTTGGTGCTTCCAATACTGGTGCACCACCAATCATGAACACCTTGAACAATGAGAAGTTCAATATTCACCAAGATGTTGGTGCTCGTGCTTTGCCTCCTGAGGGCTTAGCAATGGGATTGTCTAAATCAATTTGCAATATGGAGGACACCATTGGTGAAGTGGTTCGTGGAGTTGAGGAGTATTTTGATGGGGATATTCCAATTTATGATGTTCACCATTCAAAATTGGTTAGTGAGGTGTTCCAGGAAATCCGAAAATACGAGGTTTTAATACCCGCTTTGGAAGGCCTTTGGGAACGAATCTTAAAATTGGATGAGTTTTTTGAACGAAGGATGGTGCTGGAGAAGAGACTCGTGAGTTTGTCACCGCCACCTCTGAGAATATTTCCAACATGTACAAGAGTTCCAGTCTCGTTTCGAGGACATGAAGTAATGGTGCACATGCTCGTCCTCGACGAGGTAGGTAGGTAGGTGCACTCGGTCGTGGAGTGGCGCCCCATGGTTCCCGCTGGCGTTGCCGCTGTGACGAACAGGAAGAGGCTCCGCGCTTGAAGAGGGGAGGCAGCTTACATCCCGCTAGACCTGACTGGTGGCCCCCAACAAAGCGGCCCCGGGCAACACCGGGAGGGCTGATCGCCGCCAGCGTGACGTGCTTGTCTCGCCGGGAGGGTGTGCCCCCGTGCTTGCGCACGTCCCGTCCTTTGGGCAGATCCCTAGAGGTTCACCGGACTTCCTGGCGTACCCCGTTCCCAAGGCATAAATGCATGTTCTTGGTACTGGGGTTCCGAGGCGCTGGGGTGTCGCACGCTCCGCCTCGAGTCCCAAAGCAGCGCAGGCCGTAGGGTGCAGCCTTACCCCCGGGCTCCGGATCTCGTTTGCCTGGGTCACCTGCATGGCACGGGCTGCCTCAGTGCCCGGGCTATGGACTCTGGGTTTCCTACTGTTGTGTGGCGTTTGTGCTCGGGTCCGGGTTGTGCTTGGGTCTGGGTTTCGGTAACCCCGCCAGCCCTGGGTGGGGTCTTGGGTGGGTGTGTTTGGGTACGGTTTGTGGTTTCGCCCCTCTTTTCCCTGCTGTGGTTCGCGGTGTTTGCGGTTGTGCTTGGGTTTTGGCCTGCACCCCTCCTGTCCTGGGTAGGGTTTTGGGACGTGCGTGGCTGTGTGCGCGCTCCTCCTGCTCCCCGCCGTTCCCGGTTCTGGTGTGCGGTGTGGGCGTGTGTGTTGCGGTCCGGGTTTCGGCTACGCCCCGCCTCTCCTTGGGAAGGTGTTGTCCGGTCGTGCGTGCGGTCTTGCGTGTGCCCCGCTTGCCCCCGCCCCTCCTGGGGGGCCGCCCGTGGCGCGGGGGTGTGCGGGGGTTGCTGTTGGTGGGGTGTGCCCCCCCCCCCTCCCCTTTGGTTTTTTTTTTCTGGGCTTTGTGGTGTCGGTCGCTGGTTGTCCCGGTCTTGGGTCTCGTGGTCTCTGTCCCCACATCCCTTCTCTTCCGGGCCGCTTTGTTTGGTGTTTGTGTGTTTTGTTTTTTTTCTGCGTGGTGTGTGTCCGCGTGTTTTGGGTGTCCCTTCTCTCGGTGGGCCGCTGCCCTCGGCTTGGCGTTGCCGGTTTTGGCTGGGTGGTCCCCCGGCCCCCCTTTGGGGGGTCATGTCTTTGGTGCCATCTGGGTGGGGGGTTTGGCCGCCACTTCCGGTGTTGGTGGGCGGCGTGGTGGCTGTGGGCCGTTCTCGCGCCCCCCCCCCTTTTTTTTGGGGGGGCGGGTCTGCCTGTTCCTCCCTCTGCCTTCCCTGGGCTGGCGCAGGCACTGGTCGGCATTCTGTGTGGTTTTCCGGTTTGCTGTTGGTGGTTGCGTTTTGCCAGGCCGTTCCCCGGCTGCATGGGTCGGGTGGGTTATGTACACGTTGGGCTCGGGTCCCCTTCCTGCCGGGTTAGGTTCTGGCTCTGCCGGGTGGGCGGTTGTGCCAGGCGGCTTTGTGTGGCCCTGGGTTAGCCGTGTCCCTTTGTCTCTGCAGTGCCGATTTGAACTTTGCGGCGGCGGCTTGTGTGGGTGGACTGCCACCGTTGTTGCCAGGCGTGCGGTGGCCCTTTGCCGGTGTGTGGCGGGCTGGGGCGGTTCCTTCCGGGGTGTGCGGTGGCTTGATTTGGGTAGACCCTTGGTTAGTGTCCCTTGCTTGGTGCTGTGGTGTGTTTTGGTGCGCCGTGCTGCCTCCTGTCGTGTTTTGACGTGCTGCGTCGTGTTGGTATGTGCCGTGTTGCGTTGCGCCCTGCTGGGCCGCGCCGTGTTGCGCCGTGCCGCGCCGTGGTGTGCCGCTCTGTGCCGCGTCGCCTCGTGTCGTGCTGTGGCGTGTTGTGCTTTGGGGTGCCTTGCCGTGTTGCGTTGCACTGTGGTGCGCTGCGGTGCGGTGTGCCGTGCTGCCTCGTGTTGTGCCGTGGTGCGTCGGTGGAGGTTAGTGTGGCCCGTGTCGTGGTGCCGAGTGCGGGTCGGAGCGTGGCTTGTTGGTGGCTGGGGGGTGCGGTCAGGTAGGTGGCTCGCTGGGTCCGTGCTGTGGGGGTCTGGGTGTGCCGCTCGGGCCGGTGGGTCGGGTAGGTGTCCGTGGGGTTGCCCTCCCTGGGGGCCTGTGCCGTGGTCCCGTGTCCTCTTGGGGTCCCGGTTCCTAGCCCTAGGCGCTGTGGCCGTGCCTTCGTCCTCTTCCGCTGCCTGTGAGGTGGCCCTCGTGGTGGCCACGGTCGTTGCCTGGCGTTGAGAGCGTGGTGGTGGGCTGCACGGCGGTGTTCCCAGTGGCTTCCTCTGTGGGTGTACCTCGCTCTCCCCATGCAGGTGTGCCCTCCCTCCCCTTTGTGGCTTCCGGTGGCTGGTGGGCGTGTGCCGGTGTGATCTGTATGGCGTCGGATTCGCGCTTCGGCGGCGTGTGTTGGGGGCGTGCGTCCCCGGGGGGTCGTGCGGCGTCTGCTGGGGCTGGGGGGCGCTGGTCCCTCCGTCGTGGTATGCCCTTCTTGCGGCTGGGTCCTGGTGCCCGCCGCGATGTCCTCTTTCTCTGCGCCCCGATCCCTGTTCCCTCCCCTTCCTGGCCCTTGGGTGGTTTCCCGCTCCCACGTTGTGCCGCTTCCGGTGCCCTGTCCCTATGGGCGCCTGCCTGTCACCTTGGGCGCTTCCGTGCCCCCTTGCCGGAGTGTCCCTCTCTGCCCCTTGCCCTCCCCTTGCCCGTGCCCTTTCCCTTCCCGTTGTGGTGCTGGTGGGGTTGGGGGGGGGGGGCGCCGCTGGCCCAGGCCTGGGGGTGGGTGGCCTGGAGCCATAAGCGGAGGGTTTGGGGGGTGTAAGGGGGGGCGGAGGCCCTGGACCGCGTCCCAGAGGAGGGCCTCCCATGCCGCTTGCGGCATGATGGCCTCCGGGGCTCCCTCGTAGGGGTCGGCGGGGGTGCTGGTGCGGACCTCCTCGAAGGTGTGCACCATGTGCACCCCTTCTTGCCTTGCCGCTCCCCCGGCCCACTTCACCCAGCGGCGGAGCTCCTGCAAAGCGGGGGCAGACCACCAGGCGAGGTGGGCGGGGGCCTGGGGGGGGGAGGGGTCCAAGCTCGAGGTCCTGGAGTGGTGGGAGGACGACTTGGATCTGTGGCGGTGGCGGGTGTGGAGGCGCCTGGGGGAGCAGGAGCGGCGGTGGCGGGTGCTGGGGGTGGAGGAAGGGTACGGGCGACAGGGGGGAGCGGGAGGCCCGGTGGGGCCTGTGGGGGGAGGGGTTGGTGGACATGGGGCGGCGGTGGTGTGCTTGGCGGCGCCTGGGGCAGCGGGAGCGGCGGTGGCGGGGACTAGGGGTGGGGGTCGGGTACGGGCGGAGGAAGGAACGAGAAGCCCGGTGGGGCTCCTGGGGGGAGGGGGTGGTGGACATGGGGCGGCGGTCGCGCGGGTGTTGGCGCCTGGGGGAACGGGAGCGGCGGGAGCGGGGCCCTGGGGGGTCCCGGTGGCGCTGTGGGGAGCGGGAGCGGCGCGAGTGAGTGGTTGAAGGGCGGTGGCGGTGTGGGGAGGGTGAGGGTGCGCCGTGCGGGGGGGGAGCGGGAGCGCCGCTGTTTGCGGGAACGGTCCTCGGCACTCGAGTTGGGCCAGTCAGGAGGTGTCGGCGGGTCCTGGGGGGCCTCGCGCGGCGCCGCCTGGTACTGGGGGGGGGGGGGGGGAGTCCTCCGCCCTCCCTGAGTCCGCCACGTAGGGGTGCGGCTGCTGCAGCGGCTGGTGGTACGGGTCGAGTGACTGTCCCTGGTGGGGTTGTGCCCGGGGGGCCCCTCCGGCGTGGATGTGGTGGCCGGGGGGATACAGTGCCTGGTACGGGGGGGTGGCCCCTGGTGGTAGGTGGGGTATGGGGTGGGAGCGCCCGGTGGCTGCCATCCCATGCGCTGGTGCTGCTCGTGCACGGGGGGCTGTGGCCCGGTGGGGTAGGGTGGTGGGCAGTGGTAGTGGTGGGGGTGGTGTTGGTGGTGGTGGTGGTGGGGACGCTGGTGGTGGTGGCGCTTGTAGTGGTGGGAATGGTGCTGCGGGTATGGCGCTAGGACCCCTTGTGAATATTCCGGTCCCCCTGTTGGGGCTGGGGGGTCTGGCATCGTGTGTAGTGCCTGGGGCGGTACTGCTTGGTGGGCGGCGGGGGCGGGTCGGCGGCCGGGCTTGACGGTGATTGTGGTCGAGGGGTCCCACGTCCCTGAGTCGGTTCGGCCGGCGGCGGTGGTGGTTTGTGGGGGATGGAGGACGGGGCGCTTGGAGATGGGGATGTTGACGAGGGTTTGGACGGGGTCCTGTTGGGTGGCCGCCTCTGTGGTGGCGGCCGCTGCTGGAGGGAGGGGGGCGTGGGTTGTGGTGGGTGGGTTGTCCTGGCTTGGGTTATGGTTTGGGTTAGGGCGGTGTCGCTTGGGTTTGTGTCGTTGCGTTCGTGGTGTTGAGGGCTGCGTGGGGTGGTGTTGGTGGTGGTGCTGTTGCTGGTGGTGCGCTCGTTTGCACGCCGGCCTGGGTTTGGGGTCGGGTTTTGGTTTGGGGTCCGGTTCGAGGTTGAGGAGGACCTCCGTCCGGAGGTGTGTGGGCGCCAGTGCCGGGTGTGGGGTTTTCCCGCTGTGCTGCTGGGTCGCCTGTTTGGGGGTCAGGGGGTCCCCGGTAGTCTGGCTTGCGGCCGCAGCTTTGGCTTTTGCCGTGGCCTTGTGGATGAGGTCGGCGCGGAGGGGGGGGTCGGAGGATGACGTGGAGGACGTCGATGAGGCTGAGGACGAGGGGGAAGTGGTGGTTTTGGGGGACGCGGGTTGCGCTGTGATGCGGGCAATCGCAGGTTTGTGGGCGGCGGCTTCTGCTGCTGCCACGGCGGGGAGGATGGAGGGCATGTCCTCAGGCTGTAGGTCAGGGGTGGGTGGCTGGGGGAACCCGGCCGTGACCTGGCAGCCCGGCGGGCCCATCTGATCGGCAGCAGTGGGGGATGGAGGCGCGGGGCTGTGGCCTTCTCCTTCTGGGCTTGGCTGGGCGGGGGTCCTGCAATGTGTGAGGCTTTGTCGGTGGGGGGAACAGTTCAGGCGAGCTGCATTCGGCAGCCGGGGGGGGGGGGGGCCTGGGTTTTCTGGGGTGTGCGCGGGGGGTGTGTGTGGGCCACTGGGCGGGGTGGGCGTGCCGCGGGGCGTGGGCCTCCACTCGGTGGGTGTGTGCGGGTTGTCGAGCGTGGGGGGTGGTAAGGGGCGTCCGGCGGATGGGTCCGTGGCGGGCATGTGCTCTTGTTTGGGCGGGTGGGGGAGGCCAGGTCGCGGGGCCCGGGGGTGCGCGCGATGGTGGGCGTGTGTGGGTCTCTGGGTGGGCAGCGAGAGGGAAGGGGCATGGGCGGGGATTGCGCGGTGGGGTGTGTTGTGTCGCTGTATGTGTCCGGGCGCAGCGGCGCGCTTGCGTGGTCAGTTCTAGGTCGGGCGGTTTGAAGGAGAAGCTTGCCGTCTTCTGCTGCCGCGGCAAGGATTTCGCAGAGGAGCTTGCGTATTTGGTGGACCTCTTGGTCAGTGGTGGGAAGGGGGTATGCTAGCTCTGGGCTAACATTCACGCGGCTGAGGACCCTATGGATGGCGTGGTACCTGCAGGTGAGGGAGTGCTGTGGTCTGGGGGGGGGGTCCTTCCGCGTGTCTGGGCCCGCCTCGATTTGTGTGTGGGCGGTGGGGATGGCCGAAATCCAGGGCACGGTCCCCGTGGATGGACAGCGGTGCTGGATCCATTGGGTCAGGCAGAGCATGGCCAGTCCCAGGTGGTAGCCCGCTTTCCCTGAGGTGATTTGGGCCAGGGCGCGGGCTGGGGGCTTGTCCGCCGGCTGGAGGACGCCCCTGAGGACCCTGTGCGCGGTGTCGGGGTCCCCTACTGCCCCTGGTGGGGCGGTCCCTGGGACGAGCATGCCGTCTGTCCCTTTGACGAGCCACTGCGGGCCGGGGGACGTAGCTGTAGCGGCCACTATGTAGTAGTGCCCGCGCTCGAGGACTGTACACCAGACCTCCGGCGGGGGGTGGTCACTGTCTGTAGGTGGGGGAGGGAGGTCGTCGTCTGGGGTGCGGAGGCCGGCGGCGCGGAGGGCGGTGTGGCGGGTTGGTGCGGTGGCCTGTTCCCATTGCTCCGGGTAGTTCGGGTCCGCTTTGGTGGTCCTTCTCCGCTGGGGCTCGTCGTAGGCGTATGGTCCCTCGACGTGTGACGTTGGTGTCGGTGTGATGTGTCAGGGCCTGGCCCCACTCGATGGGGGGGATCCAGACGTGCTGGCCCTGGGTGTGTTGGCGGGCTCGCCAGAGCAGAAGGTCTACAATGGCCTCGTGGAGGCCGTTGCCTGGGGTGGTCAGGTTCCGGAGGGCTTTGACGGTGAGCTTGGTCGAGTCCTCTTGTAGGCGGTACCAGCCCAGGGGAGTGCTCAGGGCCCTGCCTTGGAGGGTTGCTCGGAGGAGGTCGGGGTCGCGGATGGTGGTTGGTGTGAGGGGGGGGTGCTCCGGGTCTGGGGGGGGCGGGCTGGGTGGGTTGCCGGGGTCCTGCGCGTCCACGTTGACGTATGGTTGGCCCTGGTTGGGCTCGGCCGGGCTGGGTGGTGCCGGGTGGCCTCGTGGATGAGAGGTGGGCTTTGGGATGCTTTGCTGGTGTCTTGGAGGCCTGCGGATGGAGTTGGGGGGCGTGTGCGGGGCGCGGAGTGGGTTAGTGGACGTCTGGTTCATGCACGGCATGGTAATGGATGAGATGTTGCATGTTTTCCCTGGTGCTGGGGTCGGTGAGTTGTTCCGCGTGTGTTAACAGGAGGTGCTTGCGGTGTACCATTTGGGCCGCTGCTCTGCAGACCGCTTCTAGCAGGAGGTGCGCTGCTGCCTCCATGGGTCTTTCCGTGTGTTTGGCGAGGTGTCGGTGTAGAGCCTGTGTCACCGCCCCTCTCATGGTGGCTTCCTTGACCAGGGGATCCCTGAAGAGGTGTTCGGTGGCCTGGTGTGCATGGCTGTGGGTTGGCCAGCCTTCGTGTTGTCGCAGGGTTTCTGCCGGGTACCAGCCCACTAGCGTGTCCCTGCCTGTATGCAGGGGGCATTTCTTGAAGTGTTCCCAGCTGTCCGGGGTGGTGTGGTCGCACGGGCAAAGGGTGTGTTCTTCCGGGACGTGGATGTGCTTGCGGGCGAGCCATCTGGCGGCCCTGGTGAGGAATGGTAGTTGCTCCCTGAGGAGCTGCATGCGTCCTTTTTGGAGGTGGGCTGGGACGTCTGCTGGGCGCAGTGCTGAGTGGTACAGGGGGATTTGCAGTTTCTCTTGGAGCTCCTGAAAGTGTGCCCGGCTGTCCGTGTTGCCGAGCACGCAGGCGAGATGTTGGATGCAGTTGGGGTAGTGGTATGCCCTGTCGTGGGAGGAATAGGGGGCGTCCTCTGGTACCCAGTCCGGGGTCTGATGGGGCTTTGGTTGGGGGGGTATGTGTTGGAGGTGTGTGTGGTTTCGGCCGAGGTCGGGGATCTGGAGGGTTGGCAGGTGCGTTGTGCGCTGGTGTACTGCCTGGTTGTCGACCTTACCATTTTCGTATTGGTGCCTGTGGGACTCCTGTTTCGCGATGTGGAGTTGGACGTAGGGGGGAAGGCTGCGAAGGGCTTTCCAGAGCAGCAGTGCTTGGGTGCTGAGGGTCGTTGCGGTGGCTCTGTGGAGTGGTTGCCTTGCTATGCGGAGGAGCAGGTGTGTGTCGACAGTGGCGTCTACCACGAACCAGACCCCAGACGATGTGCGGGAGGTGGGCGGGTAGGTGGGCCGCGATTTCGGCGATGGCGTCGGCCATGGCCCCCAGCTCTCTGTGGGAGGAGGCCCCGTAGGTGGTGTGGCCCGTGTGGTGGTCCATGTGGTAGTGTCCCCCGGTGTGGGTTAGCTGCAGGGTGGCCCCCCCGGTGATGGGCGTGAGGGCGGATTTGCCTGAGGCGTCGGTGAAGAAGAGCCGGTCCGCCGGTGATGGTTGTGGGAGGCGGCATGGGTTCATGGGCAGGTAGGCGTATATGGCGAGGCCCGTGGTGAGGTGGGCCACCGGGGTTGTGGGCTGCAGGACGGGGATGGTGTACACCCCTATTCCTTTGGAGATGATGTGTTTCGCTTGCGGGGACATGGCTATGACTCCCTGTTCCGGCTGTCCTTGTGTGAGGTAGGAGTAGATGTAGTGGAGGATGTAGGCTGTGTCTGGGCTGAGGTCGTTGCATGTGAGGGTTTGTGTTCGGTGTTCCGGTGTGTGGCAGGAGTGGTGGAGCGGATAGTAGGGGTGCTCGTGCTTGCCTGTTCTGCCCCGTTCATACATGCTGTAACGGATGGGAACCCCTGCCGGGTCGGGGCGGGGCCAGGTGGGCGTAGGGCTGAAGAGCCATCGGGGTGTGTGGTCGGGGTCCCACGCTACCGTGGGGCTCGCGTCGCTGCGGTGGAACCATGGGGCTACCCATGCGTAGGCTTGTGGCGGTAGGTGGGTTGTGGGCTGGGTGTGGTGGCGTGCTATGAGGTGCAATACGGGCCATGGCGTGGTGGGTGCCTCCGGGTCACAGGCCGAACATGTGCGTGGCATGCTCTGGGAGTCATGGGGGACCTTTGGTAGGTCTCGGGCGGTCATGTGGTGCTTCGGTATGCGCCATTTTGGCCTGTGGTGGATGACGGTGGTCTGCGTGGGTTTGGCTTCATTCGGGGCCAGTAGTAGGGTTAGTGGTGGGACTGGGCCCGTCACCGGGGGGACTGGTTCGTGTTTCCAGCCGCTGGGTGCGTAGGGCGGTGTCGCTGGGATGGGTCGGGGGTGCTGCTTTTTGAAGTCTCGGTAGGCTGCTCACATGTCTGTGCTTCCTGGCAGAGTGTGGCCCTCTGCTCGTGCCGTCTGCGTGAGGTACTGGCGGAAGAGGCGGTATTTCGGCCATTCGGGAAGTTGTAGGAAGGGGGTGTGGTGTGCTCCGCTGTGGTGAAGGACCCGCATTTGTGAGAGGGTGGCGTATACTACGGTGATGGATGTCCCGACGAGGTCTATGGTGTTGATGGTGCCCTTGGGGTGATGGTGGAGGTCCCCGCAGAGGACCGCCAGAGGCCCTTCCTCCGGGCACGTGTGGTTGGTGAGTATGGCGTGGTGTCCGGATGGGTGGAGGAGCTGCAGGTGGTTCCACAGGCGCGTGTTCATGTCCGTGGGTATGCCCGTCTGGTGGAGTATCCAGCGTGGGCATGTGTTGCGGGCCCGTTGTGCGGCTTGGAGGCGGATTGTGGCGACCTCGCGGACCTCCGGCGAGTGGTTGTGGGTCATGCGGTGAAGGAGGGGGGTGGTGTGTCTGGTGTAGGCCGCTTTCACCTCGTCCCCTATGGCGTCCCCATAGTGGGGCCATGCCGCCCGGATGGCGCGGGTGGGTATGGAGGTGGGCCAACCCCCGTGTGCTGCCCATTCCTTGGTCACGGCGCGTGTGGCTGGTTGGAGGGCGGTGGTGGGGTGTGTCCGGTGGAGTGCCTGGAAGCCTATGGAGGCGTTCAAGACCCCGGTGAGGTAGTACGCCAGACTCTGGTGGGACATGGAGAGGGCCTTGGTGGTCGGGGACGCATATCTGGGGAGATGGGCGAGGTGTGACTGCAACTTGGGAGGGAGGCTGGCGTCCTTAGGGTTGGTGGCCTGGATTACCCCCAGGTGGGTGGTGGTTGTCACGACTTGCATGGGGGGTCCTTGTGGCCCCAGGGTGGGGGGTGTGGCAGACCCCTTGATCATGGCAACTGACTTTGTGGGGTGGACGATGAGGTTGTTGCGGGAGAGGTAGGAGATGGTCACGTCCAGTAAGTCCTTGGCCTGCTGGGAGACCGTTGGTCGAGGGTCTGGGGTGTGGGGTTCGTGTGGGGTGTGTGTGACCGTGAGGTTGGTGTCGTCCGCGAAGCCCACCACGGGGGAGAGGAGGGGGTAGGGTGCTCAGGCCGGGTAATCCTGCTCCATTGTGAGGACCAGACGGAGCTTCACGAGGAGGTACAGGAAGGGGCCTTCTGCTCCTCCTTGGGGGACCCCGCTGCCTGGCTCCAGGAGGGGGGTGAGGCCTGCTCCAGTGCGGACCGTGTATTTGCGGGTGCGGATGTAGCCAGAGGCAAAGTTGTAGAAGGAGAGGCCCAGGCGTTTCCATACCGCCTCCAGAAGGAGCCAGGGGGTGTTCGGGAAGGCTCTTTTGACGTCCAGGGAGGCGATGATGAGGTCCACCGGGTCCATGTCGGCGATGGTGTCCTGGAGGAAGATGGCCTCATGTGGGGACCGGCCTGGGATGGCCCCTCAGAGGCTGGCGGGTACGTTGGGGTCCAGGTGGGGGCGGATGCGGCGTAGGAGGACGGTCCAGATAATTTTGAACTCCGTGACTGCACAGACTATGAGGCGCTAGTTGTCCGGGTTGGCCCAGTCCCCCTTTTTGTAGAGGGGGCGGACAACGTTTGCCCAGTCTGATGGTAGGGGGGTTTGCCCAGTGACGATGTCCCAGAGGCGCTGGGCGAGGATGCAGAGAAGGTGGTGGGGGAGGTGGTAGTATGCCTCCGTAGGGAGGCCGTCGTAGCCTGGGGTTTTGTGTTGCCGGAGACGGTGGATGGCCTTCCGGACTTCGTGGATGATGAAGGGGCGCTTTTTCAGTTGCCTCCTCTGGGCGTGGTTGAAGACCTGAGAGAGGCGGTTGATTTTGGCCTGGGTGTCCGTGTCCAGTGTGTCTTGGGTGGGCGTGTGTTGTTGGAGGAAGCTGTCTTGGGCGTCTTGGAGCACGGTGGCTGGGTTGTTGGTGCGGTGGCCGGTGTCGGTCATGGCGTCGTTGAGGTTGCGAATAGCCTTGTAGGGGAGTTCATGTTGCGCATACCGTTCGTGTTCTTGGGCGATGTGCTGTTGCCTGTGGATGTGCCACTGCTGCAGGTCTGCCCTGATGTGGGCTATCTGCGTCCTGCAGTGGTGTATCTGTAAAGAAGGTCCCTACCAGGACCGGCCCCTGCTGTGCCCCTTCCGCCTGTCACCCCTGCTGACTTGCTCCTGATCAGCGATTGCATTTCTCAAAATCCAGGGTCCAAAATCCAAAAATATAGAAAGTACAATCCTCCTTCAACCCTGAACAGCAACCAGATACCACAAGTGCAGCAATAACGCAATCCACAATCCAATCTGCGGCCTCAAGGTCGTCCAAGGTCCCGCGTTGACCTCGTACGATCCTTCAACACGCCGGTCTCAAGGCCACATGGAGAACCGGGCGTTGGGCATCTGCATAACGAAAAAAAATAGACACTCAGAAAGTGTTCACTCCCAAGCCTCTAAATTCTAGCCCAATAGGGAAGGTGGCGTGTCATGGCCTAGAGTAGCACTCAGGACCGTGGCCTACCCTGACATATACTTGGTTGGACTTGGAGTCGAATGGGCTTAGAGATATGCCCCATGAGTTTGAACTCATAACATGCGAAAACCTGCCAATTCACACCATATTGGCCATGTATCAAATATATGCTCAAAATTGAAGTTACCACTTATCCGAAAGCTCAAAGTATGCATGGAATTGAAGTCTAGTATTCATGGAGGATAAAGAATAAAGGTGAATGCCCATGAACATCCCCACTTTACCCTCGAAACCCCTTCGGATATGGGCGCCACGCACCGCCCAAGTCAGCCCATGATCTTGAGACCAAATCGTGTAATCCTTCGTGCGCCAAGCCAAATGGAGTACGCGATCCGGCACATGGTGGTGTTCAACTCCAAAGCATATGCCAACATATGAACAACATACCATGGTTCGACTCTCCATGGCCTTCTTGCTGGTTGCCGACCAGGTAAGTACACAAAACGCAAAAATGAGCAAATACTGAGGTCAAAAACATCAAAATATGTCCAAATACAAAGTTGTCATGATAGTATATCTCTATGCTCACCCATGATATCTGCGCATGGTTCAATATACACATGATTGGAACCATTTGCGAACAATTCCCCCACTTGGATCGCCAATCCAGCTCATGGAGATACCTGCGCCACTCATATCTACATGCCCCATGAAAATGGGAGTGCACTCATGGATCTCTTTGCCAAACATACCATGAGCAATACATACGCGGTAGACTTAGTCTAGCGCTTTGAATTCCACAATTGTGACATGGGCAAAGCCCTTGTCACGTGTGGCTCCCCATGTCTTCGGCCACACGAAGATATATAACATGGGCGTGAGCATATCAAGACATATACTACCAATATCACACATAGCCCTTAAAAACGGCTCCCACCATGGTATGCCATGCCCCTCCATGGTCATAACCTTGGGTTAAATGGACGTGGGAACCTAAAGAAAGATGCTATGCAACCGCAAGACTCATGCGCTCCACCCGAAAGTCATAATATCAAGTCCAGACACATGGTCAACAAGTTATAAACAAGTTTCTACCATGTTGACCATGATCCTGTGATACAACGAGTGTGTGTGATCACCTAAGGTGTTGGACCCTACTAAAAATAAGTTGAGACTAAGGCGATTGCAAGGCAACCTTTCTTATTCTCTTTCCTCACACTCACGCGTATATATGGCCCTTCGAAGTGGTCCCACGAATCACTTTTGTTTCCCTTA
This sequence comes from Eutreptiella sp. 'Long Island Sound 2002', assembly GCA_964036045.1. NCBI lineage: Eukaryota > Euglenozoa > Euglenophyceae > Eutreptiales > Eutreptiaceae > Eutreptiella > Eutreptiella sp. 'Long Island Sound 2002'. The sequence goes on along the minus strand of OZ038379.1, from coordinate 96,809,325 downwards.
TATCTCCAAGTCAAATGGGTGGCAGATACAAGGGAAACCTGATTCGGGCATAGGGAAAAGAGTATGACCACTCGAAGAAGACCAAATCAAGTGCGGCGATGTCGAAGTCGAAAATCCGATTTTGACATCGCGAAAAATTCAGATTAAAATTTTGAGTGCATATTTAGAAAATTGCGGAAGCAACGAACCCATTACTGATGAAATCTGACCCTTCAGCGCGGTTTCGGCCAAATTATCTGTAAATAACAGTTAACCAATCGGTTACCGCAAAGTCGCGAGCCAACTGACAGTCGCGATACATTGACAATCAGAACGAAAGGCTGAAAAATTACGGAAACATTATGATAAAAAAACCCTGTTGATTGCTGATATTCTGATATATAAATCTCAGCTGGCGGCGCCTCGGTACTGAATATGGCCGCTCATAGCCGGAATGGCCAAACCTATCACACTATCACATTGAGTTAGGTCAGGTGGATGGGAGAGTATGATATCAGCCAATGGCGGCTTGCCGGCGCATAGATACACACCCCAAGTGACCCAAAGATGGCCACGGGGGTCCGAACCGGCTTCACCCCCCTTCTCAGAGCGTTGTATCCGCAAGGAAGTCATTGAAGAGAGGATGGGAGGACCTCAATGGGCTCCACAACCCCCCCCCCCCATGTCCCAAGGACACATGGAGGCCCCACACACGTCGTAGGCGTCCCCTATGCTCCAAGGGAGGGGTGAGGACACTCATAATCGGTGCCCTACGCCATATCTGGTCTCCTCTTGGTCTACAACATGGACCAAGGGGATCAAAGATAGAGAAACGTCGCCGGTCGACCTAAATAAGTATACCACAATGAAACATATATCTGGAGATCAAGTGAAGGGGGTAGACGGCCAATCAAGGCCCAAAAATCCCCGGATGAACGCCCTCACCCGTCTCCCAAGCACAAAAACAAACAAAAATGCCAAGGGGGATCCATCATGGTGCTACAGCAGCCACCAGATGGACCAACACGTCCTTGACATCCAAAGAAATGTTCTTTTTCTTCAGATAATCCATCCAGACCGTGGTGTACCTCGGCACAAAGCTGCTGGGGGCTCCCACGAATCCCTGGATGCGGCGAATCCCTTCCAACGGACTATATGAAGCCTCCCCCCAGGCGTCCCCGGGTCCGGCTTGTCCGCCAGGATCCTCTCGGCGGTGAAGTCGTTGTCCTCACCCTCGTCGTCCGAGTCCACATCACCGGCCGTGAACTCCAAGGTGACGGGAGGTCCGCTGGGGTCTGGCGCTCTGGGACGAAGCTGGGTATGGTCCCGGTCCAGGATCTTGTTATCCCCCACACGAACCGCGTACACATCTTGCCCGACCTTCCTCACGAATACCCCCGGCACATACCAAGATGCCTGCCGATGCCTGGACAGGACATCCTTGTGGTGCCGCTCCACCCATACGGTGTCTTGAAGAGCATACTTCTGGACGTTTCCCTGCTTGAAGTACTTGGCCCTCTCCTCATGCTCGTTCTGAAGTGCCTTGCACACCTTGGCCGCCGTGTCGTCCGCCTCAGCCATCATAGCGTTCGCATCCCGGGCCACTCTGCCATGGTTCAACCACGGGAGAGTGCGTGACACTCGATCCCGTAGGAACAGGATACGATGGGGTGACAGTCCAGTGGGCCCCGGAAGGTCATGGTACGCCTGGAGTACTCTCCACAGCAAATTGTACCAATTCCGGCCCGATTCGTCGATGTGCAGCTGGCAGAACGTTTCGAACATCTGCCGCCCGGCCACCTCAGCCCGGTCATTTGACCGGCTGTGGTACGCCACGGTCTTGGCTTGCCGAATCCCCATGTGCTTGCACATCGTCTTGAACCACGTACCCACAAATTGACTGCCCCGATCGCTGCAGATGACAGCCGGGACATCAAAAATCTTCAGCCAATGCCTGATCATGGCGTTGGCGACGGTCTTGGCCTGCAGACCCACTCCATGCTTGTCCTTCTTGTCCTTCTTCTAGGACTTCTTGCCCGGGACCGCCACGATATACCCGCTGTGCCTATCCACCGCCAGGATGACACAGTCATAGGTCTCTCCTTCCACGGTGACCTCCGGCATGGCGAATACATCCATGGCCACGGACCGCATAAGGGCCTCCGGTATAGCCGTATACACCGGGTTGCCCGCTGTGGAGTGGTTGGGGCTCTTCGTGGCCCGACACACGGCGCAGTCGCTGCAGTACTTGTCAAGGATGGCGTAGTACGCCGGTGGGAACTTGAAGCGCCACTCCAGGTCCTGCTGCATCTTGTCCTGACCAGGATGCATGAGCTGGGCCTTATGCCAGTGGTCAATGAGCTCCTCCATTCGGTTCTCAGGGACCAACAGCTTGTCCTTGAGAAACAGTTTATCCCCATCCTCGGTCAAGCCCTCGGGCCATTCTTCGTCCGACGGGGCGCTCACGGCAATCCAATACTTGCTCCAGTGCTCCGATGCCGCATAGTCATCCGACCAGTCCTCTGTGAGCACCGACCTGACTAGCTCTACAGGGGCCACCATCCATTGCTCGAGGGTTTCCTCTCGAATGGCTTGGACTCGGGCGCCCCGGAACTTGGCCAGGTCTGTACGGTTTGCCATCACCACAAAGCACTTGACCCCCTCTTGCTCCATGGCCTTCTCCATCTCGATGATGCGTTTGGCCTCCTCCGTCTCCTCCGGCGTCCCCATGGCTGGATATGTCCATCCATGCCTTGCCCGCGGGGTAGGCCCATCGACTGAGGCAATCCGCCCCAGTGTTGTCCTTCCCCGTGACGTACACGACGCTGAGATCGAACTTGGCGAACATCTCATGCCATCGGGCCCTTCTTACCGCCGGTCCCGAGGGGGTGTCGACGTGCTCCTTGTGCCAGCTCTGCAAGGACTGATGGTCCGTACAAACCACCACCAGTTGCAATCCGATGTGGCCCGACCACTTCCTGAGCGCACAAACAATGGCGTACGTCTCCTTCTCCCTCACGGTCCAGTTTCGGCGTTGGCCCTCGGCCAAGATCCGGCTCAAAAACGCCACGGGTACATGCAACCCGTCGTCCCGGACCTGCTCGAGGACTGCCCCTACAGCATAGTCCAAGGCGTCCGTTCGTAGCACGAATCCCTTGTCCGGGTTCACCAGGAATAACCCCAGCTGCCCCAGGAGTCGTTCCTTCAGGCGGCTGAACGCATCTTCGGCCTCAGGGGTCCAGGCAAGCTTCTTCTTGCTCCCCTTCCGGCCATCGAACTTGCCCACCTGCAGCATCTTGTGCAGCGGCCCCGATAGTTCTGCATACATCCGGACATAGCCCGAATAGTAGTTGCAGAACCCCATGAAGGATCGGAGTTCGCTGATGGTCTGGGGCTTCTCCCAGTGGTGCAGGGACGCCAGCCTCCCAGGCATGGGACGGCGTTGCCCGTGACCAACCACGTGACCCGCGAACTCCACTTCCTTCACGAAGAGTGAGGCTTTGGTGGGCTTGCACACCATGTTGTGCTTGTGCAGCTCGCTGAGCACTCGGCGCAGATCCTTCTCATGCGCTTCGATGAGCTCGTCCTCAGTCATGTTCTCCATGCCGGACCCGATGATGATGTCATCCACAAAGGGGTCGGCACAGGCCCGGACAAGACCGAGTAGGTCCTCCATCATGCGCTGGAAAGCGGCGTTGCCATTCTTGGCGCCCATAGGCACCACTTTCCACTGCATGGGCCCCAACGGCGTCGACATCGCTGTGCAGGGCCTGGAGTCCGGGTGTAGCGGCATGTGGTGATAGCCGTGTTTCAGGTCCAACACCGTGAAGATCCGCTTTTTCTGTTGTTTTTGGAGGATGGTGTCGATCAGGGGAAGCGAGTACGAGTCGTGCTCGGTTTGCTCGTTCAAGCCCCTGTAATCCACCACCAACCTCCAATCGCCCTTCTCCTTCTTGGGCACGATAAAGGCTGGGCTGGCCCACTCACTGTCGGAGGGTTCGATCCATCCCCGCTCAATGAACTCGGCCAACAACTTCTTCATGGCCTCGGCCCGATCGCCCTGAAGTTGGTACTCCCGATGACGATAGATCTTGGGATTCGGCTTCAGCTTGATCCTCGCTGTGCCAAACCTCCCACGATCTGGAAGGTTCTTGTAGGCAACGCCACTGAATAGCCGCGGATAGGCATTGATCAGCCTCTCCTTCAGCTCGGCGACCTTCGGGTTCTCCTGGGCCTCTTCAGCCGCTTGCTTCGGTATCGCCACAACCGACCGCACTGCGGTAGAGGCCTCCTCTGGGTCCGAGTCAGATTTCTCCTCCGCCGATATGCCGTCTTCATCGTCGTGGGGCGTGCTTTCCACCGATAATCTTCGGAAATTTGTAGCATCGGACTGGTTCTTGTCGCCATCGGCCCCCATTCTTGGGAAATCCCACGTCGGCGGGTCCGACCCAACCGGACCATCATATTGGTCCGCGATGTGATCCATGACCCTCGCCACGAACTCATTCTTCTCGTACTTGCCGGTGACCAACATCCTGTCATCCCACCAATGCGGAGATGTGACCATGGCCCGCCTCTTCTTGGCTGCCACACGATCATGCATCCCCATCCGCATGTAGTTGACGACGTCGTCGATCTCGGAGTGGGACAGGATGTCAATGCCATTAACTGGCTGATCCGTCCCCTCCTTGGGCTCGAACATGACCCGCATGGGCACCGCCTCAACCCTACGGATGAATGCTTCATCACCAGTGGGCTGGGCTTGCGCCCGATCCACCAGGAAGGCCTTGGTACCCCACGCTTGACCCGGGGAGGGCATTGATACACCCTTGACGTCGATGAACAACTCCTCCTCTGGCCCGAATGACATCTCGTTCAGGGTGATGGAGTCCAGCATCGACTTGAGACCCTCCAGCGGACATGGGGTGGATCCTATGCCGGTTATGACCAGGATCTCCTTCGCCCTATCCGCGACGATCTTCTCCACCGTACGTCTGGTATTGTCCAGGGAGCCATGCCAATACATGGGCCCCCGATCCTTCAAACCCCAATGCCTGTGCCAGGCTGAGTCTCCTCGATGCCAATGCCTCCTACACTTCCGCAAAAGTGGGGCATCCCGGGAAGCGAAGACGTCCGTCTCGGGCGCTTCGGCTCCCAGCGCCTGGATCATCCTGGCATACACCTGCGATGCCATTCCATACTCTGTGAGCTGAGCTCCACGGTCTCCTCTGGACTTGGTACCCACAGCTTGCACCGCTTGGACGATCCGATCCTCTTCCTCAGCATTCCATTGGGATGATCCGCATGCATAGTCCGTGGACAGCCATGTGAGGCATTCATCATCCTCCCGGACCAGCGTTGCACGATGGGGAAGGGCTCCAATGGCGTTTGCCACCATGAAGTCATACCCCATGATCATATTCCAATCTGTAATGTCGGCCACATAGAATATCCCGGATAGAGTGCTTTTCTTCGCCAGATCAGGGCGGTTCAAGCGCTCATGTTCCCAGAATTCCATACTGATACGGGCCTCATGGGTGCCACCGCCCATGATCTCTCCATTGGCCACCTTCAGGCGTACCGGTCTCCGGCTGGGCTGCAGGGATTCCTCCTTGAACAACCCTCTCCGGACCAGGCTCACCTGGGCACCCGTATCCACCAAAACATCCACCACCAACTCCTCTTGTCCGCACCGTACACGCACCTTCAAGTGCAACTGCCGCTCGTCACCATGCGGTGTATGGACGACTCTCACGGCATGCAACTCTAGCACATCTGGGTGCATCAGGACTTCGAGGGTATGGTCACGGATGGTGTAGATCTTGGGCTGGTCCTGCCCGTCCACGGGGCTCTCCGTGGTCGCTCCTTCCTTCTTGCCACGTCCCTCGCCCACATAAACTTCCCTTGGCAGGGCGCTCCAGGGGTTGGGAGTGGCGAAACCTAGGTGTTTTTCGCTCTTCTGGAGCCTTCTTCGGCACCCGATGTGCCTTCGCTTTCTCTGGGATTCCCCTGATTTTCAGAGGAGAGACCTCCGAGGTCCCACTCCCGTGGGGGCTCCTCTAGATATGGCCTGCCGCAGCTCCCTCCTGCTGCGATCCGCTCAGGCTTTGTCCACCACGTTGCTGGGCTTTGAGTTCCTCCAACGTCCTCAACATGTCCTCAGCAACCTCCTCGATCGACCTCACGCGTCGGTCTGGACCGGGTCCTCCACCACAGTCTTTTCCTCCGCCTTTCCCTTGGCCCTTTCCTTGGCCTTTTCCACCGTCTCGGCCCTTTGCCTTCCAATCGGCAATTCGTTGCTCCTTGGGATTCCTGTCGGGATGGGCGGCGAAGTAGGTCTTCTTTTCTTCCTCATATACCTTGCAATGCCGGTGGTCATGTGCATGGTTGTTCCCCTTGCCGTAGCAGACCCAGCAACCGGTGTGCTGCGATCTGTACTCGCGGAACGAGAGCGGCGGGTTCCCGATCCTCCGCGGTTCTTTGCGGTTCTTGTTCCTGGGGTCCAGGCGGTTCCACCTGGACCTGTCCTGCCCGTTCTTCTTCATGTTGTGCGCTACGAACGCGAAGAAGTGGGCTTCTTCATGATCCTCTGGGGTGGTCGGGGTCCAGAGATCTTGGCGGCTTCCACTCCCTTTCACCGCGGTGCCGACCGTGTCCCCCTTGACCTCTCGCTGGTGGCGATCTTCTCGATGACCTCGATGTTCTGGGCCTTGTCGATCCTGCACGTGGGCCTCGTTCTTGGCGTTGAACTTCAGCTCCACCGTGATGTACTTCAGGATCTCGTCCAGGCTCATGCGGGCGAAGATGACCTGCATCCTCAGCTGTTCTCCACGCCTCCACTCCAAGTTGTTGAGGCGCATCAGACTTTGCCCCATGGTGTCGCCGAATACCTCCACGTAGACGGCGTTCTTCAACCCCAACATTCGGCTGGGCTCGCCGAGGTTTCGCCGCAAAAACTCCATTATTCCGGCGTGGGTATCCTCCGATGCCATGATCCGTACGGCCATGCACTTCTTTGCTCTCTTCTTCTCCTCGTCCTCCACTCGCCTCTTCCAGTGGCCGGGGAGGACGTCCTTCAGCAGGTGGCGGATCTCGCTGGCCTCATTCCAGTCCTCCACCAGCTTGAGGCTTCTTCGGTACTTGCGGATGTAACGATTCCATTCCCGGACCCTCAGTTCCCAGTGCTCCAGTGGCAGCGGAATGGACCACAAGTCCTCCAACTTCTGGTTGGCGGCGTCCACTCGCTCCTCGTCCTCCAGCCACTTGAGGCAGGCCTGCTCTGTCTGGATCACTCCCTCGTGGATCTGATCCCGGAGCTCCTCCTCCAGGTCCTGCGCCAGCCTGTGTGGGAATGTACGACATACCCACTTGTCCCTTGGCGCTCCCCTCATCTCGCCGACGACCTCCTCAGCGAAGTCCTCCCAATCCAAGATGAAGTCATCCAGGTTGGAGGGGTTGCCATCGTAGTAGGGGATCTTGATTCCCCTGAGGTCGTCAATCCTGATGGCGTCTCCGACGTCCGCAGCCACCACTCCACCAAGACGGAAACGACCTGTGGCCGGGGGGTGTGAGTACACTCCCCGTACATCCCTCTCCTCCATGGAGTGCGGTCAAGTTGGGCCTGAACCCATGGGGTTTGGAATGCGGGAAGGACTTGCTCCACCGGCTGTCCATATCCCCGTATTGGGGTCCTTCACCCACAGGTTTCCGCCTGGATGGCCCCGACCATGTCCGTCGGCGCTTCCCATGGTTCGCCCCTGCATGGTCTGGCTCTGGATCTCCTCTTCCGCATAAACTGCATGGGCAGTCGTAGTGGTCGGTGGGTCCTGGGCGGCGTGGGACATCTGTACTGTCAGGCTCCTCAGGTCCGTGGTTGCGTGCCCTTCCCGCATGGACCCAGCCGGTACCGTGTGTTCCCCGAGCATTGTGGATTCGCTGAACATGGGAACAAACGTCAGCGCACCCGGGTCAACACACCGAGGCGCGTAAGGTGCCTCTGCAGGGCCGCCCATTGGTTTCTCCATGGTGCTCCTGAGGGTCTTAACCCGCTCCACCAGCTCTGCCGCGGCTGGCTTTGCCGGGAGCTCCGCACCCGAGGCGAGGGGTTGTAACTCCCTGAGCCTTTTCAGGCGTCCCGACATGTCCTCCACCAGGTGGAGGAGGCTGTCCACCACTCGCTGCTGCTTCTGCGGGGCCAGCTCCAGCTTCTCCCGGTACCGGTCCTGTTCCGCTCGCAGCTCCGCCATGTCTCTCTCCGCTGCCGACTGGTCATCCAGGATCCCTGCGACGTCCTCCTCTAGGCCGTCCTTCGCGTTGTCCAGGCTGTCGAGGTGCTGCACGATGGCGTCCATCCCCATCTTTGGGTACTTGCCGATGAGGAAGGACACGTGCTCGCAGTGGCACTCAACGTGCTTTCCACCAGATCCAGCGCATCCCACGGTTCCCGGCGCCTCGGAGTCCTCCGCCATGGGTGTGTCGCCCATGCTATCCCGCTTTGGCTCCGTGTGCCGGGCCACAGGCGCCGTTCTGGCTCTGGCAGGCCTCTCCAACGCCTCGGCGTCATGCTCCAGGCTGGGTTCTGCGGCCGTGTTCGCCCTTGTGGGCGGTCTGGCCATCTCCTTGGACTCCGAAGGGTGCTCATAAGCTGTCTGATAGCCCTCGGAGTGCCCCTCGGAATCTGCAGCCGACCACAGCCTGACCGGGCTGGGATCCGTCTCCATCGCCCCGGCTTCCGCTGCGGGTTTTGGGGACCCATGCTTCTGGTAGCGCCGAGCTCTGCCGTTGCTGCCAGTCTCCTCCAACTCCTCCGCAGCGGAGCGGAGATTGCAAGCATTGCGGCATTGCCTTTCAAACATGGAGGCCAGGTCCTCCATGTCTAGCCCATGTCCTCCAAGGGCTCTCCGTTCTGAGCACCTTCTCTCTTCTCGGGCTTCCGCGTCTGGCGTCGACTCGACGGACTCCATGATCTGCACCCGGGCCGTCCTTGGCCAGGGCTCATGAGGGCCCAAGTCCCCGGTGCGGCTGTAGGGGGCAGGTACTCCTCTGCTACCATAAAGAAGGTCCCTACCAGGACCGGCCCCTGCTGTGCCCCTTCCGCCTGTCACCACTGCTGACTTGCTCCTGATCAGCGATTGCATTTCTCAAAATCCAGGGTCCAAAATCCAAAAATATAGAAAGTACAATCCTCCTTCAACCCTGAACAGCAACCAGATCCCACAAGTGCAGCAATAACGCAATCCACAATCCAATCTGCGGCTTCAAGGTCGTTCAAGGTCCCGCGTTGACCTCGTACGATCCTTCAACACGCCGGTCTCAAGGCCACATGGAGAACCGGGCGTTGGGCATCTGCATAACGAAAGAAAATAGACACTCAGAAAGGTTCACTCCCAAGCCTCTAAATCCTAGCCCAATAGGGAAGGTGGCGTGTCATGGCCTAGAGTAGCACTCAGGACCATGGCCTACCCTGACATATACTTGGTTGGACTTGGAGTCGATTGGGCTCAGAGATATGCCCCATGAGTTTGAACTCATAACATGCCAAAAACTGCCAATTCACACCATGTTGGCCATATATCAAATATATGCTCAAAATTGAAGTTACCACTTATCCGAAAGCTCAAAGTATGCATGGAATTGAAGTCTAGTATTCATGGAGGATAGAGACCAAAGGTCAATGCCCATGAACATCCCCACTTTACCCTCGAAACCCCTTCCGATATCGGCGCCACGCACTGCCTAAGCCAGCCAATGATCTTGGGACCAATTCTTGTAATCCTTCGTGCCCCAAGCCAAATGGAGTACGCGATCCGGCATATGGTGGTGTTCAACTCCAAGGCATATGCCAACATATGAACAACATACCACGGTTGGACTCCCCATAGGCTTCCTGCTGTTTGCCGACCAGGTAAGTACACAAAACGCAAAAATGAGCAAGAATTGAGGTCAAAAACATGAAAATATGTCCAAATACAAGGTTGTCATGATAGTATATCTCTTTGCTCACCCATGATATCCGCGCATGGTTCAATATACACATGATTGGAACCATGTGCAAACAATTCCCCCACTTGGATCCCCAATCAGGCACATGGAGATACCTGCGCCACTCATATCTACATGCCCCATGAAAATGGGAGTGCACTCAAGGATCCCTTTGCCACACATACCATGAGCAATACATACGCGGTAGACTTAGTCTAGCGCTTTGAATTCCACAATTGTGACATGGGCAAAGCCCTTGTCACGTGTGGCTCCCCATGTCTTCGGCCACACGAAGATATATAACATGGGCGTGAGCAAATCAAGACATATACTACCAATATCACACATAGCCCTTAAAAATGGCTCCCACCATGGTATGCCATGCCCCTCCATGGTCATAACTTTGGGTTAAATGGACGTGGGAACCTAAGGAAAGATGCTATGCAACCGCAAGACTCATGCGCTACACTCGAAAGTCATAATATCAAGTCTGGACACATGGTCAACAAGTTATAAACAAGTTTCTACCATGTTGACCATGATCCTATGATACAACGAGTGTGTGTGACGACCTGAGGTGTTGGAACCTTTTCAAAAATAAATACAGACTAAGGCGATTGCAACGCAACCTTTCTTATTCTCTTTCCTCACACTCACGCGTAGATATGGCCCTTCGAACTGGTCCCACGAATCACTTTTGTTTCCCTTATATCTCCAAGTCAAATGGGTGGCGGATATAAGGGAAACCTGATTCGGGCATAGGGAAAAGAGTTTGACCACTCGAAGAAGACCAAATCAAGTGCGGCGATGTCGAACTCGAAAATCCGATTTCGACGTCGCGAAAAATTCAGATTAAAATTTCGAGTGCATATTTAGAAAGTTGCGGAAGCAACGAACCCATTACTGATGAAATCTGCCCCTTCAGCGGGGTTTCCGCCAAAATATCTGTAAATAACAGTTAACCAATCGGTTACCGCAAAATCGCTAGCCAACTGACAGTCGCCGATACATTGACAATCAGAACGAAAGGCTGAAAGATTACGGAAACATTATGATAAAAAAACCCTGTTGATTCCTGATTTTCTGAAATATAAATCTCAGCTGGCGGCACCTCGGTACTGAATATGGCCGCTCATAGCCGGAATGGCCAAACCTATCACACTATCACATCGGGTTAGGTCAGGTGGATGAGAGAGTATGATATCAGCCAATGGCGGCCTGTCGGCGCATGGATACACACCCCAAGTGACCCTAAGATGGCCACGGGGGTCCGCAACCGGCTTCATCTGGCGGCGGGTTCGGGGGGTGTCGGTGTGGAGGAGGGTTGCCAGTTGTTGCTTCGCATGCCAGAGGTCATGGAGCATGTCCCCTAGGGCCGTGGGTGGTCGGTCGTCGTCAGTGTGGGGGTGTTGCTGGAAGCTGCAGGCGACGGCGGACGTGCGCATGGCTGTGAGTAGGTCGGTGGGGTCCGGTTGGATGCGCCGGGCGCGGTCTATGGCCCTGTGATATTGGGACCACGCCTGATTGTCGTGCAGTGGGGGCATCCTCAGGGGGGCTGGTAGGCCTTGGTCCGCATCCTCTGGGGGGCTGGGGGGAAGGTTGGGGATGGTGAGGCGGATGTGCAGGGAGCTATGGCCTGTGGGTCCCAGCGGGAGGGGCCCATATCAGGCCTCCGCCCGGATGATGGTGGTTGGGTCGCCATAGCATACGTCGATGCGGGAGGGGGCGGCATCTGCTTGGTGGGGGAAGTGGGATGGTCGGCCTTCGAGGTTGGCCGTCAGGTTCACGAGCCCCAGCATTTCGATGGTGTGGCGGACTGCTTGGTCCTGGAATGTGGCCTGTCCCCCTCGGTCCGCCGGGGTGGGGGCGGCGTTCATGTCGCCGATGATGACTGTGGGGCTGAGCATGGCCATCTGGCGGTATGCCTCGGCCAGGGCTTGGAGGAAGGGTTCCGTGGCGTCGCCGAAGGGGACGTGGGCGTTGATGACGTTGAGTTGCCGTCTGTCCCTGACAACCTCGTAGACGCCTAGCCTCCCTGGGATGTTGAGGTGGTGGACGAGGTGGATTCGCATGCTGGCTCGGGGCGTACAGGCGGGTCCCCTTGTGCCAGTAGCATTTGTACTCTTACTGGTTCGGGGTATATATGGGGGTGGTTTCTGGGGGGTCGTCGCGTTGTAGGCCTTTTTCCTGGAAGGCGAGGAGGTGGGGAACCCACTCCGGCCCCTGTGCTATCGGGAGCTCTTGGAGGGCGGTTGTGGTGTCCTTGGAGTATGTGACGGCCGGGTGGCTGAGGTCGAGGAGGTTGACGGTGGCCTCGGTGGGGGCGGGCCGGGGCTGTGGAGGCTTGTGCCCTCGGCCCTTGCCCCGTCAGGGAGGGGAACTGGGGCCCGGGGACCTTTTGCCTGGTGGTTGGCGCTTGGGTTGGCGCGGTGGGGGGAGGCCTTGGCTCAACTCTGGGGAAAGTTCCCCAGTGTATTTGGTGCTTCTGTGGGCCTTGTTCTCATCTGTGCGGAGCCGGATGGGGTGGGCGCTGTTGAGCTCCAGGGTGTGGCCTTCTGGCTTGTCCAGGGCGCTGCTGCCTTGGTCTAGCTCCTTTTGGCGGTGCCAGGCCACCCGGATCTGTGGCCCCCCGTTGGCCTCCAGGTCGCGGAGGCGGTACTGGATTGTGCCCTCAAACTAGATCCAGTCGCCCGTGTGGTCGTTGCGGAAGGGCTGCTGGACCTTCGCGCCTTTTTCGAACCCTGGGTACGCCTCGGCTGGGGGCGGTGCTGGTGGCGGGAGGGAGGATGACGGAGATGCCCGGTCCGGGTGGGGTGGTGGTAATGATGGCAGGGAGGATGACGAGGATGATTGGTGCGGGTTTGCCGGGTGGGTTGGGGGGGGTGCGAGGGGTTGGAAGGTTGCTGCTTTCCTGGCCTGGTTGGGGGCGGGTGCGCCCCTTTTCCGTCTCCCTCGCTTGGGTGGGACCGGAGGTGGTGGGGCTTTGGGGGGCCTGGGGTTGGAAGAAGGGGTCCGTAGCCTGCTGGCCTGGATCCCTTAGTGGGGGTTCTGGCGGCGTTTGCATGGGCGCTTTAGCGTGGTTGCGTGTGAGGTTGGCGAGCTTGCGCACAGTCTCCGGATGGTCGGTTGGCCATGGCAGTGCGGCCGGGCTGCTGTCAAAAGGGTGGTGGAGATGGTAGTTCCTCATGGCCTTGGCCTGTTTGACCCAGGCCTCCGTGGGTTCAGGTGTGTCTGGGCCGTTGGGGGACCCTTGAGCCCAGTAGAGTGCTGTGTGGAGGGCTTCCCACGGGGCGCCTTCGCGGCCTGTGAGGGTGGTGGCCTGGAGGAGTCGCTGCCGGCCTCGTGGCGGGTTTTCCAGGTCTATCTCCGGGGTGTAGGCCTGGGCTGCCATGAGGACTCTGTGTGCCCAGTGGAGGACCCACCACTGGGCGTCCGCTTTGAGGATGTAGATGGCGGGTTGTTGGGGGGGGGTGTCGAGGGTGTCCCACGATGCGATGGCTAGTTCTATCCTGGAGGGATGGAGGTGTGGGGTGGCCCTGCGGCTTAGGAGTTGATCGATGTGGAGGGGGGTGACGGGATTGTTGGGGCCTTGCGGTGGTGGGGGCATCGCTGGGATGGCCGTGGGGTCCCAGTGGTGTTCGTGGGCGGCAAGGGTGTATAGGGCGGCGGTGATGATGTGATGGGCTGGCCCCTCCAGGACGATGTGGCGCTCCGCGCCGAAGTCCTTGGTAGGTGGGCTGTGGGGTGGACGGTGATGTGGGCCAGGGCGCGTTGGTGGCCCTTTTTTCCCCTGTCTGGCGCCTGCGTCCGTTTGTCCCCCGGGATGTGCTGATGTTGGTGTTTTGGTGGGGGCGGTCCCAGGGCGAGGGACTCTACTCCGTGGAGGGGGATGGCGTGTTCCCTGGCCGTGTTGGGCAGGATGTACATGCCCGGGTCCCCCGGTACGGTGCTCAGGTACATGTTGCCCGTGATGGTGGGGGCCGGGAGTTGTTGGCGCAGGGGCGAGGTGCATGGTGTGGAGCAGGGCGGGTCATGGTGCTCACACCGGGGGTGGATCATGCCGTACGGCCTCATGTGCACGGTGAAGGGTTCGGAGGCGCGCTGGAGTTTGTGGGGTTGGATGTTGCTGAGGCGCGCCACCGCCGGTGTGTGGGAGCGCCCTTCGCTGATCCACAGGGTGTCTGCCCGTGACGCCGCTGGGTTCAGGCAGTCCGTGATGATGCCTGTGATGGTGCGGTTGTGTGCCGCCTCAGACACTCTGGCGGGGGGGGCGCTGATGCGGGGGATGGTGTGGTCGTGGTGGAGGGTGCGGGCCTTGCGCCTTGCATGGTTTCGGTGCTGGGCCTCCTGGGCGGGGGTGTGTACGCCTGTGTGTTTGGGTTTCTTATTGGGGCGATCTGCCGTGTGGAAGAAGGTGGCCCAGGATATAGCGTGATGGAGGGTGGGGTGTGGGAGGTCCGCCCGTGTTGTCCACGTGTACAGGGTGGTCGCGGCGGCCCCCTCTGCCTGTATGGTGTATCGCTCGTGGTGTCGGCGATGGGTGACGAGGACGTTGGGGGCCGTCAGCTCATACACCTGTGTGGTGTGGGGGAGGTGGCGGGTGATGGTGATCTTGGCGGCGTCCTTCTTGCGGGTGGTGGTGTGGGGGATGATGTAGTGGGTCGCCCATTCGTCGTGGGGGGTGTGCTCTTTCGTGTCCAGCTTGAGTGGGGGGTGGAGTGGTTTCGGCGATAGGGGCTTTTCTTGGGCTTTCGCGTGGGGCGCCACTTTGGTTTCGACCAGGTATTGCGGGCTCCAGGTTTCCGGGGCCCCTACTTGGGTGGCTGCCGCTGCTGCGGCCTGGACGAGGGTGGTTGTGTTGGTGTCTATGGGGGGGGGGCCTAGTTGGCGGGTCACGGTGTCGTGATCATGGTATGCCCACCAAATGGTGTAGCCTCGTTGGGTGTTGCGGTGCGGGGTCTGCGTCTGGGCTTTCTGGATGGACAGCGCGGTCTTGATGTCCTGCGCTGCTTGTGGGTATATGGGTGTGGTGTACGCCCATAACCCCGGGGTGTGTATGCCGTGTGGTGCTTGGCCTACTCCTTGTACCAGGTGGAGGGTGCGGTGGGTGCGCGTGAGCCCTAGGTGTTCCTGGAGGAGGTCCCCCCGGATGTCCTCCCACCGTTGCTGCCAGGTGTGTGTGTGGTCGTTGGGGGTGGGGTAGGTGATGACGATGGCTTGCCGTGGGGTGTGGCCCGAATGTACCGTCATAGGTGCCGAACATGGTTGCGGGGGTATGTGGACGGCGTGGCTGGGGGCTGCTGTTATGGGGTCTCCTTCCATTGGTGTGATGGTGGCATCTCCTTGGACGGTGAGGAGGAGGTGGTGGCGGTCCATTGGTAGTGTCCAGGTGGTGGTGGGTTCGTTGATCGAGTGGCGGCGGATGGCCTGGAGCCCCGGTGTGATTTCATCCCATCGGAGTGTGCCGTTGTGGACCGCCCATTCCCGTGGCAGGTTCCGAAATCCGTTGCGGTCCGGGGTGGTGCAGTGCTGTGAAGGGTGCTCCATTTTGGTGATGCGGTGGGTGAGGGGCTCTGTGCGGGGGCTTTCCTGTGTGGTTGGTGGGGATGGTGCCTGGGGCATCTCTTTGTGCGTTTGTTGTGGGGCTGTCGCTTCCTGCAGTTCTGCGCTGATGGTGGCGAAGACGTCTGGGAGGGTGGGGGAGGCGGGGGGGGTGGGGTGCCGGATCGTTCCAGGTGATGTGGTACTCCTTCGGGTTCTCGGGGTTTTGCTGTATGGTGATGGCGGCGGTTACGTCGTCTTCAGGTGTCCATCGGTGTGGATGGTTGTCGAGGGGGTGGAGGGTGATGGTGTGGCAGTGTTTCCAGCTATGGAATGCTAGGAGTGCGTGGAGGCCGTGCCTGGTGTCCCCGGGCGGCGGGGGGTAGGTTTTGGCTGCCGCTTCCAGGAAGGCGTCCATGGTGCCTTTCCAGGTGTCTTCCCAGAGAAGGTCTTCCTCCGTGCCCCACTCGTTGTCGTTCCTTTTCTCCTGCTTCCACCCCTAGAGGGTCACGTGGTCCGCCGGGAGGTCTTGTTGGATGGACTGGTAGTACTGCTCGGCGTCCATGGGGGCTAGGGTGCCGGCCAGTGTGGCGTAGGTGTCCTTTGGGGGGGGGGCGGTGGGGGCGTGGCAGCGTGGTCGGGCTCCTTTCGTTGGTGCTCTGCGCTCTGGTCTGCGGTGGACGCGGTGGATATGGAGCGTGGTGGCATGGGGTGGTCGGGCTCCTGCGGTTCCGTGGGTTGCTGGTGGGCTTGTAGGCGCTGGGCCGTGGCTGCCAGTAGGTGTCCGATGGCCGGGAGGTCGTCGTAGTCGTCGTCCCAGCAGTGGGCTGCAGCGCACTTCCTGTCGGGGGAAGCGGGGGGGCGGTGTTGCTGGTGTGTTGCGGAGCGGTGTACGATAGGGTGGGCGACGCGTGCGGGTGGTGGCGTGCTCGCTCTGCTGTTTCGTTTGCCGTGAGCGCTGAGCCTTTGGGGCTGGTGGTGATGTTGGCGGTGAGGGTGGTGCGGGTGTTGGAGTGGGTGATGGTGCCGCTGGCGGTGCCGTTGATGAGGGCGGTAGAGGCATTAGTGTGGGTGAGGTTGGTGCAGGGATCGCGTTAGTTGATGCTGAGGTTGGTGGGTCAGCCACTCACTGCTGTCGCTACCGCTGTCGCCGGTGGTGTTGGTGCCTCTGGTGGTGTCGATGACGCTGATGCTGAGGGTGGTGGTTCGGTTGGTGTTGGCGAGGTTGACGTATGGGGCTGTGGTGTTGCCGGTGGCGTCGATGGTGAGGGTGTTGTCTCTGGCCATTGGAGGCGTAACGTATGTGGGCCAGACGTGGCGTTGGTGGCGAGGGTGCTGTAGATGACGGGTGGTCTGGCCGACGTCGCCGTCGGCGGTGGAGGTGTGTAAGGTGCTGTGGTGGTGGGGGTGGTGTCGGCGACGGTTTGTGATTGCCGCGGGTGGCGTACTGGTTGATGGTGGTGGAGCTGTTATTGGTCTGTGGGTAGACCCCGTCCGGTGGTGGTGCTGTTGGTGGTGTCGACGTTCGTTGAGGCTGTTGGTGATGCCAGGCTCCTGGCGTTGCGTGGGGTGGTGGTGGCGCTGGTGAGTGCAGGTGGTGCCATGGGCGGCGGTGCCAGTGACGGTCCGGGCGGCCGTGCTGGTAGTGATGCTGACGGAGTGGGTGCGGTGGCGGCAGTGATGTGGACGTTAGTTCGTCGAGGTTGGTGGCGGTAACGGCGGGGGCGCCGTTGGTGTCTTCCCGGGTGTCGGTGACACCGATGGTCGGTCGGCGTAGGTGCGGCTACCGGGTGTGGGCCCGGATACAGGAGGTCTTTGGGCTGTTGTGGGCGCTAAGGGCTGGTTTTTCTGCTGGTGCTGATCATCGTCTTCTGGCCCTGTCGGTGTTGGGTGGCCGTTCCTGGTGGAGGGTGATGTCGCTGGTGGAGTTACCGCGGGTGTTGCTGCAGGTTTTGGGTGTAGGTGTGGCTTAGGGTGTGGCGTTGGCGTCATTGGTGGCTGGCGTTGACGGCGGGTGGTGTGACTGGTGGTGGTGGTGCTGGTGACAGTGGTAGTGGGGGTGCCAGACGTTGGTGAGGCTGCCGTCACCGGTGTTTCGGTTGGTGCTGGTGATGGTGTCGCTGGTTGCGGAGATGGTGGGGGGTGTAGGCGATGCCGGTGTTGTTCGTGGGGGGGGGGGATGGGATGGGGGACCCGTATCCTGGTGGTGGCGTCGCCGGTGGCACGGTTTGTGAGGGTGATGTAGGCATCGGTCGATGGTGCTGCTTTCGGTCGTGTTGCTGCGGGCGGTGCGGGTGTTGTCGGCAATGTCCTGGTTGTTGGTGCCTGCGGTTCGCGGTTCCAGGTGGTTAACCGGGCTATGCCGCCGGTGAGGTTGGTGCAGCTGGTGTCGCTGACGGTTCGGCTGATGCCGTTGGTGCGGGCTGTGTGGTTGTCGTGTCAGGCGTCGGTGGCGTTCGTGATGTTGATGGGTGTGTGTTGGCGGTCGGTGCCGGTGGTGGTGCTCCGATTTTGAGGGTGCCGGAGGCGCTGGGTGCGGCTCCGCGTTGTCCGGGTATCTCCTTGCCACTCCTGGCGAGGGGTTCCGCTGGTGTCTCTGCTGGTGAGGGTGGTGGATGTGATGGTGTTGTTGTGGTTGTTTGTGCTGCCCGGGGTGGTTGTTGATGATGCTCTGGGTGATGTCGATGCTGCGGGCGGTGATGCAAATGGTGAGGATGTTGTAGGTAGCCGGTGTGTCGCCCTATGGTGCCGCTGGCGTTGATGATGGTGGGTTTAGTGTCTGCTGTTGCTACCCCTGGCTGGGCGCCTGGTGGGTGGCGCTGGTGGCGTTTGTTCGCCAGTTCTGCTGGCGTCACTGGTGACGCCGACGGTGGGGGCGCCGTAGGTGTTATTCTGTGCCGGGGTCGTGGTGGTGATGGTGAGGGTGTTGTAGGTGACGTACCTTGGCACGTCGTTGGTGGGGTTGATGGTGGTGTGGATAGTGCCGTTGGTGTTGGCGTTGCTGGTGTTAAGGACGGTGAGGGTGTCACAGGTGATACTTGGTGGTTGGCGTGTCTCGTGGTGGTCTTATGGTGTGGGTGTTTTTGGTGTTGGTGCTGGGCGCGGCCTGCGCTTGGGTGGTCGCCGGTTCCGGGCGTGCCACTCCTGGCGGGGGGCCCGGCGTGCTCTGGTGGTTGGCCGGTGGTCGGTTGGCTTGCGGTCCTGGTGGTGCCGGTTGTCTCTGGTGTTGGGGTAGTTCATTCGGCTGTCTTTTGGTCTGTAGCTGTAGGTGTTGCATCGGTTGTGGTCGAGGGTGTCGATGCTGTGGGTGGGTGGTGGTGTTGCTGTGTTGCCGGTGTCAGTTGTGCTGGTGACGTTGTTGGTGAGGGCGCCGCCGGCGGAGCTCCGGGTGTTGGCACCGCCGGTGATGCCGATGGCGAGGGCGTTGTAGGTGATGCCCTGGTGGATGGTCGTGTTCTGACGGTGTCGTGGGGGTGGGACCTCGCCACTCCTGGCGGAGGTTCCCATGGGCATTGCTGGCCGGTGTGTTGACCCTGGCGGTGATGGCCGTGCCTTGTGTCGGGGCCCTCCTTTGTGTCTTTGATGCCGATGGAGTTGCAGGCTTTGTACCGGGTGGTGTGGCTGTGGTGGCTGTCGTTGACGCTCCAAGTTTCTGTCGCTGAGGTCGCACTGTCGGTGACGCCGATGGCGAGGCCGTTGCGGGCGTTGCTACGGTTTACGGCGTCTCTGATGTTGCTGATGCTGCAGGTGGTTGGTGTGGGTCCGTGGGTGGGCGGTCAGTGGCTTGTGTTCGGGGGTGGGCTGCCTTTGTTTCCGGGCCGGCGCTGGCTGATTCCATTGGCTCTGACAGGGAGGGTGTGCAGCAGGTGTAGGTGGTGTGGGCCGCTGGTGATCCCGCTGGTGAGGGTGTTGCAGGCGATGCCCCGGGTGATGTCGTCGGTCAGGGTGGTGTTGGTGGCGCCGGTGGTGTGGGTGCCGCTGGTGACGGTGTGGTGGATGGGGTCTTGTGCGATGCTTTGGTGGCGAGGGTGTTGTTGTTGATGTTTCCAGGCGTGTGCCCTTGTCTCCTCTGGAGGAGGTTTGGTGGTTCGTTGGTTTACCAGTTGTGGTGGCGTTGGTTGCCTCTGGTGCTGGAGGTTGCCGGTGGCGACGCTGATGGCGGGGTGGTGCTGGCGATGGTGTTGTTGATGCCGTTGGCTTGGGTGGTGTAGGTGTTGTACATGGTGTTGGTGTGCGTAGCTGTCGTAGGCGTTGGTGAGGACGGCGGCGCCGCCAGTGATGGTGATGGTGAGGGTGTTGTGTTGGCATGATTGTTGGTGGTCTGGGTGTTTCCGATGGTGTGTATGCTGGCGGTGGCGGCTCTGGCTGCAGGTCGGTGGGTGGCGCGGCTGTGGTCGTTGGCCGGTGTTGGGTAGCTTCTTGTGTTGATTTGATGTTGGCGAGGGTGTCTGAGGTGTTTTGCTGGGTGCTGGAATTGCTGGTGTTGCCAACGGTGAGGGCGTTGCGCTGAACGATGAGGGTGCCGTTGTTGATGTACTCGGTGTCCTTGCCGCCGGTGTCTCCGCTGGCTCCGGGTGTTTCCGCTGGTGGGGGTGTTGTGGCGTTCGGTTTGGGTGGTCTTGGTTTGGGTGTTGGTGGCGGTGCTGGTGTGGGTGTCGCAGTTACTGGTCCTGGCTGTCGGCTTTGGCGTGGTTGGTCGTTGGGTGTTGCTGGGTGTGGGCGCTCGCCACTCCTGGCTGAGGGCCTGGTGGGTGCTGCTGGTTG
The DNA here is from genome assembly GCA_964036045.1 of Eutreptiella sp. 'Long Island Sound 2002'. Taxonomy (NCBI): domain Eukaryota; phylum Euglenozoa; class Euglenophyceae; order Eutreptiales; family Eutreptiaceae; genus Eutreptiella; species Eutreptiella sp. 'Long Island Sound 2002'. Next base: position 96,789,060 of record OZ038379.1, on the reverse strand, counting down.
GTCTCCCCTTGTGTCCTAGTGGTGCCTCTGACGGCCCTGCAGCTCCCCTGGCGGAAGGGTTGCTGGGCTCTTGTTCTTTGGGTTTTCCTGTGTTGTGTGCGTTTGTGGTGCCGGCGGTGCTCGCACTTTGTTGTGTTGTGCGCGTTTGTGGGGCTCGTGTTAGTGGCAGCTGTGGCGGTGTGTGTTGTGTGCGCGCGCGGGCGTGTGTGCGGTGTGTTGGTGGTGGGTTTGGGTGCCTGTCCTCGCCTCTCTGGGCTTGTTTTGGCGGCTCTGTGTGAGCACGGGGCTGTGTGTTGTGGCCCCCGTCCCGCCCTGGCTGTGGGGCCCGGCTGTGGTTCCCCGCCACCCCCTTTATGTGCCCTCCCCCCTCTTTCTCTTTGCCGGGTCGCTCGGGGTGCTGTCCCCCTGGTGCCTTGCCCGGGCCGACGCGGGCTGTGGTTGGTGTGTGGTCCGGCTGGGTGGGGGGGGGTTGGGTTGGGTTGGGTTGGACTCTCCCGACTTGAAAAACGCGACGGACCCGTCAATTGAAAAATTTGGGTCCCCCGGGAGCGGCGCAATCATCGGAGTAGTCTGAGCACACTCCGCCACCAGAAAGAGGACGACCGCACGACACATCAGCCTGCTGCACTTGGCGCATACCGCCTGCATCGCTCCTTGGCCAGCCTCTGCTGGCCCGGGGTGGGGGGGGGGGGAGGGGTCTTTGACGCTGGCTCGGGTCCCTTCCCCTGGGTTTTCCCCTTTCGGGGGGCCGATGCTTGCACTCCCCGTCAGGGTGTAACTCTGTTGTACGGGCCGTCCATTGGTACCCGCTCGGTACAAATGGACCTGCTCCGTAGCCAGGTACTCCAGCCGTTCCCCACACCGGGGTCGGATACACTGTGGGCCGCAGGGGAGTCCTTGCGGAACAGGCGTGTCTCTTGCCTGCCCCGATGGACAGTGACCCCTACCTGCAGCCCCTCGCTGCGCCCAAACCGCAGTACGTGCCGTGGGGAGTGCTCTTGGTCAGGCCCATTGGTCACCCCCCCAGGCTGGTGCCACCGCGGGCCGCTGACCAACAGTCCCGGGCGTATCCCACCTTATTGCGTGTGCTCAGGTGGGGCCGATACGGTCACCGGGGGGGCCCCCAAACCCCTGAGGTTGGGTCCTTTGCCTGCGATTCCCGGGGCCCTCTTTCAACCTGCCCCCCCTTTCGCTGTGTGGTTTGTGGTGGTGGGTTTCCCGTCTCTCCTGGGTGTGGTGGGGTGGTGGTGGTGGGGGCGCGGCTCCTCGCCAGTCCTGGCTGAGTTGATTGTGTGCGTGTCCCCGCCACTCCTGGCTGAGGCTCGCCGCCGGTGGCGGCGGATGGTCCCTTGCCACTCCTGGCTGAGGTTCTTGGGTGTGGCTCCCCGCCACTCCTGGCTGGGGTCCTCTGGTGTTGGTGGGGGGGTGGGCCTTCGCCACTCCTGGCTGAGGTCCGCTGGTTTGTGGGGCGTGGTCCCTCGCTTCCGGCTGAGGGGCCTGGGTGGGCGTTCCCTCGCCACTCCTGGCTGAGGGCCCCGGGTGCGGTCCCCCGCCACTCCTGGCTGGGGGGCCCCCTGGTGTTGGTGGTGGGTCAACCCCCGCCATTCCTGGTTGATGGTCCTGGGTGCGGTTCCCCGCCACTCCTGGCTGGGGTCTGTCGGCTGCGGTGGTGGCCGTTTCCGCGGGGTTGTTGGGGAGTTTCCCGTGTTGTGTGTATTTGTGGCGCGGCGCGTGCTGGTGTGTGCGTTGTGTGTTTGTGGTGGTTGTCTGGGTGTGGCTGTGTCTGCCGTGTGTGTTGGTACGTGTGTGGCGTGTGGCGGTTGGTTTCCCTGGCTGGGGCTTGCTGCTGGTGTAGGTGTGGGTGTGGCTGGTGTGTGTTGTGGGTGGTTTCTCGCCACTCCTGGCGGAGGTTCCTGAGTGCGTTTTCCCGCCAATCCTGGCTGGGCTCCGCTGCCGGTGGCGGTGGGTGTTCCTCGCCACTCCTGGCTGAGGGCCCCGGGTGCAGTTCCCCGCCACTCCTGGCTGGGGTCCACTGGCGGCGGTGGTGTGTGGTCGCTTGCCACTCCTGGCTGCGGGTCCTGGTTGCGGTTCCCCGCCACTCCTGGCTGGAGTCTGCCGGCCGTGGCGGTGGCTGTTTCCGTGGGGTTTGGGGGAAGGTTTCCCGTGGTGTGTGTCTTTGTGGTGTGGCGCGTGCGCGCCGGGTGTCTGTGCTCGCGTGTGTGTCGTGTGTTCGTGGTGGTGGCGTGGGTGTGGGTGTGTCTTCCGTGTGTTGGTGTGCGTGTGTGTGTGTGCGTGTGTGGTGTGTGGCGATTGGTTGCCCCGGCTGGGGCTTGCCGCTGGTGTGGGTGCGGGCTTGCCTGGTGTGTGTCGTGGCTGGTCCCTCGCCACTCCTGGGGGAGGCTCCTGGGTGCAATTCCCCGCCACTCCTGGCTGCATTTCGCTGCTGATGGTGGTGGATGCTCCTCGCCACTCCTGGCTGAGGGCCACGGGTGCGGTTCCCTGCCACTCCTGGCTGGGGTCCGCTGGCGGCGCCGGTGTGTGGTCGCTAGCCACTCCTGGCTGCGGGTCCTGGTTGCGGTTCCCCGCCACTCCTGGCAGGGGAGTCCGCTGGCGGCGGTGGTGGGTGGGCCCCTGCCACTCCTGGCTGAGGGTCTCGGGTGCGGTTCCCCGCCACTCCTGGCTGGGGTCCGCCGGCTGCGGCGGTGGGTGTTTCGGTGGGTGGGAGTCTCCGGTGTTGTGTGTGCTCGTGGTGCGGCGTGTGCGTGTGGTGTCTGTGCTGGTGTGTGTGGTGTGTGTTTGTGGTGTCTGTGTTGGTGGTGGTGCGGCTGTGGGTGTGCCTTCCGCGTGCGTTTGTGTGTGTGTGTGTGTGCCTGTGTGGTGTGTTGGTGGCGTGTGGTTGCTGGTCCTTGCTTCCTCCGGCTGTTGCTGGTGTCTGTGGGGGTGTGGCTGGTGTGTGCTGTGGTTGGTCCCTCGCCACTCCTGGCGGAGGTTCCTGTGTGCGACTCCTCGTAACTCCTGGCTGGGTTTCGCTGCCGGTGGTGGTGGGTCTTCCTCGCCACTCCTGGCTGAGGGCACCGGGTGCGGTTCCCCGTCACTCCTGGCTTGGGTCCGCCGGCAGTGGTGGTGTGCGGCTCCCCGCCACTCCTGGCTGGGGCCTGCCGGATGCGGTGGGGTGTTTCGTGGGCGGGGCTGTCCCTTGTTGTGTGTGTTTGTGGTGTGTGTGGCTGCGCGCCGTGGTCGTGCTGTGTTGTGTGTTGCGTGTGTGTGGTGTCCCCGTTCTTGGTGGTGTAGTGTGGTGATGTGGCGTGGGTGTGTCTTTCGCGTGCGCTGGTGTGCGTGGTTGCGTGTGTGTGGTGTGCTGGTGGTCAATGGTTTGTTGTCCCCGCCTCTTTTGGTTGGGGCTTGCGGCTGGTGTTTGTGTGGGTGTGGTTAGTGTGTGGTGTGGGTCCCCCGCCACTCCTGGCTGAGGGACCTGGGTGCTGTGCCCCGCCACTCCTGGCTGGGGTCCGCCGTTGTGTGGAGGTGGTTGGTCCCTTGCCACTCCTGGCTGAGGGTTTTGGTTGCGGGCCCCGCCACTCCTGGCTGGGGTTTGCCGCCCGGTGCGGTGGTTGGTCCCTCGCCACTCCTGGCTGAGGGCCGTGGGTGTGGTTCCCCGCCACTCCTGGCTGGGGTCCATCGGTTGTGCTGGTTGGGGCCCGCTCGCCACCCCTGGCTGTGGGCCCCGGGGTGCCATTCTCCTTGGCCCTGGTGTGTGTGTGTGTGCTGTGTGGCGCTTCGTGTTGGTGTGGGTGGCGTTGGGGGGTGTGGTTGCCGTATGTGTGTGTGTGTGCGTGCGGTGTGTGGTTTGTGGGTTGTGTCATACCTTGGTTGGTTCCCGTTGTCGTTCGGCATGGTTGTGGCCAAAAGGCAGAAGAAACGCAAAAGAAGGGGTCCTGTAGATGTGTAGCAGAAATGCTTGATATGCGAAATGCGAAATACATACCGCTCTATTTGTCCGACCGCGCATTTTTCCCCCTGTACAGAGAGAGCGTGTGCAGGCCTCCGGGGGGTTGGTTGGGTGTGGGGCGGGTGCGGTGGTCCTACCTCTCCTCTAGTGGCTCTTGTTTTTCTTTTTCCTATTTAGTCTTGTTGCGTGTTGAGCCTTGTGTCTCCCCTTTTTTTTTGGTAGCGTCTTCGATAACATACCTCTTTGCCTTGTGTTTTCCCTATAGAGAGGGTGTGCAAGGTGGTTTTTTTTTTTGCGGTAACATACTTGCAGCTCCTCGTTGTCATCCCCTATAGAGAGAGCGTGTGCATGTGTGTGGGTGGGGCGGGGGCCGGGGTTTCATATCATGTTTCTCCTTGACCTTGTCTCCGTCTTCTTGTACCTTGCGGGCGTTTGGCGTCTCATGGCTTCCTGGTTGTGGTTCGTGTTTGTTCGCTTGTGTATGCATGTGTGGTTCCTTTGGCGCCCTCCTTCGCAATTTTAACATACTTGGTTTCCACGTTGTGGGGCTGGTGCGGGGTGTATGGGCTCTTAACATACTTGCCCCCCATACCATTGTTTCCCTGTGGTTCGTGGCCATCTCCTATAGTGAGAGCGTGTGCATGGTGTGTGGGTGGGGCGGGGGATGGGGTTTCATACCATGTCTCTTCTTGACCTTGTCTCCGTCTTCTTGTACCTTGCGGGCTTTCGGCGTCTCATGGTTTCACGGACGGGACTCGTGTTTGTATGCTTGTGTATGCGTGCTTGGTCCCTTTGGCGCCCTCCTTCTCATTTTTAACATACTTGGTGTCCACTGGTCCCCACCTATGCTTACGCTTCGGGGCTGGTGCGGGGTGTATGGGTTCTTAACGTTCTTGTTTGCCATACCATTGTTTCTCCATGCTCCTTGGCTGTCCCATACCCTTTGCGTTTTTTTATTCTGTCGTCTTGTACCTGGCAGTGCTTGGAGTCTTTGGAGGAATCGGGAGGATATGGGTGTGGTTCGTGTTTGTACGCATGCTTTATGACGTGCGTGGTGGTTCGTTGTTTGTTTGTGCATGCGGTGTCGTCCCTTTGGCGCCCTCCTTCACAACATACTTTGTTTTCCTCACCTACGCATGTGTAGCGGGGAAAATGTAGGATGCATGGGGTACATACTTGTTTGTCATACCTTTGTTTCCCCGTGGTCCGTGGCCGTTGGCGTGTGGTCTTCCGTGGTTCACGTGTGGTGGTGTTTCGTGCTTTCTTTGTTTTTGGTTTTGTGCCTCTCCTTTTCTTTTGTTTCCCCCCCTTTTTTTTTGACGCGCACAAGTCGCCTAGCTCCTATGGCACGCACTTTGCTAGGTGGTTTGGGGCACGCAACCCTCAAATTCTTCGTCGTCGCGGCTCGCTTGTTCTTGGCGTTCTGTGTGTGTCCTAAGTGTTGCAACCTTGCCGAATAGCGGCGTACAATGTTTTGGGGCTTTCTGAGGTTGGAAAAAACGATTTCCCTGTTTCGGCTGTGCGTCTTTTTCTTGGTTTTTGTTTTTTTCCTGCTGCGATCGCGCGACGCTCGATGAGCAGCTTCACAAGATCACCTTCCGGATCCCACACACCCAACCCATCATCTCCTCACTGTCACAGATGTGTGCAATCGTTCACACCCGGAGAAGACCATCATGATCATTATGAAGAACAAGTTGTTTCGGATTCGAATGGGAATATGAAGATTTTGAGTGACGAAGATGCGACCAAGGATCTTTCGAATTGTGCGGATACTTTGAAGCAAGTAGGAGATATTTCTAATTGGAATAGAATTATCATGGATTCAATGGTTGCAAAAGTGTCTAATTCCGAAGTGTCGAGTGGAGTGATAGAGGATCATAAATTTCATAGATTAACTATGAATAGTTGGAATCTAAGTGCATCATGTGTGGGTGCGTCACATGTACATGACATGTATGCATCAACAAGTGGTGGTGGAATATTCGAAGGTTGGTTAGGAGAAGGTCCGGAGCGCTTGTCTTCAACACGTCCACACCGCCCCTCTTAGAAAACTGCTTCCAAAAAACCAACCATCCCATCCTCATCCAAGTTTAACAAACGGAAGAAGGAGCCGACACCACCATCAACTGCCAAATCACCATCCACAGCGACTGCAAAGAAAGAACAACGATGAGGAGGCCGCCAAGTTAGAATGCAACACGCCGCGAAAAGCTTATGGGAATATTGGGAGAGGTTTCGTACTCTCCTCACACTTCCAAGCAAATTCCGAAGTGCTATCGACCTTCTTAGAGATGCATGTGCACTTTTAGGTTTAGGATGTTAAAATGTCCCAAGTATTTTCAAACGTTTTTGGTAATCAAATGAGCAGGATTAGCAGGCAAATCAATAGAAGGCTCCCAAGCCACTGAGGGTTCCAATGAACAGTCTTGGTTCTCCAAAGAAACAACACCCATCTATAAAACAAACATAATATAGCAGGATATAATTCATAGCTAAAAACTTATTTTACACAGGTAGGTAGGTAGGTGCACTCAGTGGTGGAGAGGCGCCCCATGCCTCCCGCTGGCGTTGCCGCTGTGACAAACAGGAACAGGGTCCGCGCTTGACAAGGGGAGGCGGCTTACATCCCGCTTGACCTGGCTGGTTGCCCCCAACAAAGCGGCCCCGGGCAGCACCGGGAGGGCTACTCGCCGCCGGTGTGACAGATTTGTCACGCCGGGAGGGTCTGCCCCCGTCCTTGCGCACGTCGCTTTCTTTGGGCGCAACCCTAGGGGTACACCGGGCTTCCTGGTGTATCGCGTTCCGAAGGCATGCATGCGGCGTGTTCTTGGTACTTGTGTTCCAAGGCGCTTGGGTGTCGCATGCTCTGCCTCGAGTCCGGAAGCAGCGCTGGCTTTAGGATGCAGCCTTACCCTCGGTCTCGTTTGGCCGGGTCAACTGCATCACACGGGCTGCCCCAGTGTCCGGGCTACGGACACTGGATTTTCTACTTATGTGTGGCGCGCATGCTTAGCTTTGGGGTTCTTCCTCTCCTGGCTTCTCCTGACTTGGGATTCGGGTTTGGTATGTGCTTGGGTTTGGGTTTCTGTCTGCCCTCCTCGGGCCCTGCCCGGGGTTTGCGGTTCGTGTTGGTGGGTTTGGGTTGCACCCGTTTCGCCCCTGCTTAGGTTGAGGTTTGGTGCGCGTGTGTTTGGGTGCGGGCTGCGGGGTTGGTGGTGGGTTTGAAGGTACAGGCGTCCCACCCTTCCCGCCTTTCACGGCTGGGGCATGCGGCCTATGCCCGGGTAGAGGTTGGGACATAGCCTCTTCCTTCACGGTATGGTTTGCGGGTGCTGCGTGAGGGTAGGGGCATCCTTCGTACCCCGCCTTTCCTGTGCTGGCCGTGCAGGGTGTGGCCCGGTTTGGGTTTTTCCTGACGCCGGCTGGTGTTTCCCTGGCTGGGTTATGTGGCTGTCGTGTGTGGGGCGGGCGGTCCCTCACCAGTCCCGGCGGCTAGCCCTGTCCGTTGTGGTGGTCCTTCTTCGACCTTGGTGGTTGCCCGTCCCTGCTTCTCCCGGGGGGCGGTTCTGTCTGTGGGGGGGGGGTTGTGGGGGTCGCCGCTGGCGGTGTTCCCCCCCCCCTTTGTTTTGCGGGTGTTGTGGGTGTTGGTCCCCGGCCTTCCCGGTGGGGAGCATTTGTCAGCCGCGGGGGGGGAGATCTCTGGTGTGTGGCTCTCGGTTCTTTTGTGTTGCAGTCCACTGGTGGTGGCTGTTGCTTGTTCCAGCCGTGGTCCCCTTGGTCTCCGCCCCCCCCCCCCATCTTTTTTTTTTTGCCGGCGGTCCTTGTTGTGTCCCCGTCCCCGTGGTCGGTGGCCTGCCTCTTCTCCGGCGGGGGTCTGTGCGGGCGTGTCCGGGGTGCTTTTTTTTCTGGCCTGTTGGTGGCTGCGTTGCCGTTGTGCTCCGCTCTCTCTGGCTGGGCGTCGTCAGGCTGGGCGGGTAGTCTCTCAGTGTCCGCTCGGTGGGCCCCGTGGGCGTCGCCCGTGGTGTTGCCTAGCTGTGGGGGTTGCCCGCCTTGGTGGAATGGGTGTGTGGCCTCGCGGTTGTGTGGTTGTTTCTCCTGCTTTCCTCCGCTCCCCCTGGATGGCGGGTGTGCGCTAGTGGGCTGCAGAGGGCTGTACGGCCGTTTCCTGTTCTTAGGTGGGTGGGGTTTCCCCCCGTCCTGGTCGTTTTTTTAGGGGGGGGGGGTTGCCTGTTCCTCCCTCTGCCCTCCCTGGGCCGACGCACGCAATAGTTGGTGAGCGGCATGGCCAACGGCTCGCTTTTCGTGTTGCGGAGTGTTGCCGTGTTGTGGGTGGCCGCGGGCGGTGCCCCGGTTCCGTGCGCCTTGTGGCTTATGTACACACAGGGGCGGACGGCCCTTCCTGTTGGGTTAGGCTCTGGCTCTGCTGGCTGGGCGGTTGCGCCAGCCGGTTTCGTGGAGTCAGGGGTCAGGGAGGGCTGGAGGGTGGCTGGAGCGCTTCTTTGGGGAGGGATTGCCCGGTGTCCCCCCGCCTGTGTGGTGTCGGTTCGGTGTTGGCAGGCTTAACTTTCCGGTGGCGGTTCCCGCGGGCGTGTCCAGTTGTTCGGGCGCCCCCGCTGGGGGGGGGTTGTGTAATGGAGTAGCCCCTGATACTTCCATTGTAGTGCCTTGCTCTACGTTAACCAAAAATCAAAAATAGAAAAAAGCTAGGGGCTTGAGATTTCTCTAAAATTTCAAAAAGAAAAATTCCCGAGCAAAGCTAATAAAATTGGCAGAAACCCTCACCAAGACGAGGCAAACAGCACACAACACAACACAATTTTGTCTCTGACTTTTCCTCTTGGTCCCGGTTGTGCTTGGTGCGCGGAATGGGCTCGGCGCTTACCTTCACGATTGATATGACTCTCCTTGTAACAAATTGATAATCCACCACTTGAATTGAATTAAGTATTAATTGAAATTCATTGCAAAGAGTCCTGAGATACGAAAGAATCAGACCAAATCAGAGAGTGTCATCGAGGCACTCCATGCATGAAACATGTCGAACACATGTAAAGAGAGATGGAACGAAATTTGATCAAACATCAAACCTATAACCTAACCTCAAGACAAACATTGCATTCACTCGTGAGGTCATGAATGTAATTACACCACGGAGGTCAAAATACATAATGCATATCATGGCATGACACATGATCGAATATCGACTCGCATGATGAAGCATGCACACCTACTTGAGCCACCTCAAGTTTGTCATTAATCTAACATGGCAAATCAATTGCATACTATGTCTATTCATCCATGAAATGTAAATTCAAACAACAACATGGACCAATGTCGTGTAAATCCACAAGAGTTCAACGAAAGAGTATCCAAGACTAACCTTCATTAATTTTCACGGTTCAAAAGCGAAGCATTGAACAATCAACCAACCTCAAGACAAATATTGGCTCCTTGCAACAAGATGAAAATTCATGCCCAATTGAGAACAATACCATGGTAGGTTGAAAGACTCCCATCAATTGAAAAGATTCAAGGATAATTGACTTCATGGCATTCCAACAACCATTCACAACTCACCACAAGAGTGTGCAAACCCTTCGAAATTGTCACATGGACCAACATACACATACATGATTGTGACAACAATCCATTGGCACCATGAAGGCTTCGCGTGACGAACATGGTAAAGGGAACCTCACAATTCCTAATTTACGGATGACCTTGAGTAACACCTCGTGATCGAATATGCATTCATTAACCATGGAAACCTTACGAACATTCACGGATTCTAACTTATGGACGGCTTTGTGTAACACCTCATAATTTGAATATACATTCATTTGCTCGAACACTCTTGGTCTCTCAGGGAAGCATGCATGTCTTCGACATTACAACAATACGCGTGGCTTCCGAATTAGACTGGTACATCCTTCCATTCAAAGCGACAATTAATCATGCTGGCCCATATTCAATTCATTCTTGGCGGCGTGACTCAGTCAATGGATAGTAAATCGAACTGACCAGGGAATGCGAAAAAACGCAAGATTGGAACAAACAACATATCTGTCGAGACTCAATCATCCAAAATTCTGTCGTCGTCACTGGAGATTGCAATCCGCGACCTGTCCGGTCTCGGCCAGCGACTGTCCAATTCCTGCAACTGGATTACTGAATTTCTGAATCCTGACTGTTGCCTGTCACCGATCCAGAGATGTGCAGTTCTATTACACTCCCTTCCTAAGCTACGAAGTCCCTGACTGAGTGGCTGATAACCACACTGATAGAAATGCACAGAACCTGGCATCTCAGGAATCTCATCTGGAATTCATCTGGAAACCTCATCTGGAATTCATCTGGAAATCTCATCTGGAAGTCTGCAATCTGTAAAGGAATCGGGAACCGGAAACACAACAGACACTATTCTGGGGAAGGGAACAAGCATCATTGCACAGAAGAGGATGGGGTGACAGTTCAGGGGGTTGCGAAAAAACAATGCGACTGGCATCTGGAATGTGACTGGCCCCATATAGCGGGGACGACGCTTCTGCTGATATATTTACCAAGATTCCACCCAAAAAATAGAAAAACAATACATTGGCCTTGACAACAATCTGTCCTTCAGGGTCTACCGGGAAAGCGGTTACCGACCGTGCATGTACACAGTCCGAGACTGATCTCGGGTCCATAATCCCATCAGTTGTCAAAGAAAGGGGGTGGGGGTCATTGGGGGCGGTTACGAACCTCAGGAAATACATCCCTGCAGCAATAACTTGAAGACATGGGGGGGGGGTCGCATCTGCAGCCGCATCACTGACTTACATCATAACGGCTGCCCATCTATCATATGTTTCCCTATACATCCGTAGACTACGTATACCCCTCAACTCCTTGGCATCTGCCACTGCCAGAGGAACATAAGGAGTCAGTCTGGCTCGTTCAGCGGCAGCTTGCCTCAAAATACATCTCCATCCCAACTGCTCTTCCTGCAACACATCTGCCCTTCCCTGCATTGTCACTGAACCAGCTGCTTCCATCTCCTCCCACACATCCGTATTATGTCTGTAACAAGCATGCAAAGTTGTCTTTGCTTGTAGTGTACGTACCTGACTGAGTGTGAGGTCTATACCATGCTTGGTATTGTATGTGCGCCAGTCCTCATTGATATCATGTAAAAATGAGGTAGCTGGCTGCCACTCCGGTTCCGGGTAGCCGCGGTACTTCACATACCACTCGTATCGTTTATTATTACCCTTGCCCACTTCCCTGTGGTCCAAACATTTTCAAGTATGTATGTGTCAGACTCCACCAGAAATTCAGAGTCCGAATAGTAGTGCAGGGGTGGGGTCAATTCTTGATCCCGTTCCCCTTTCATTGATATGTATGGTTTGACACGCATGCTATCCAAAACCACCTCATGATCCCGTTCCGTTTTCACTCGGTACTGGTTTCGCCCCATACGCTGCATAATCATTCCAGGCCCCGTCCACACCCTGTGGAGCTTGGAACTCTTAGCCTTATCGTGCCCCCTGTACCACACATATTCCCCTTCCTGGTACACATGGGTGGGGTGGTCAGCTAAAAACTTTTTTGCTTGCGCATCGTGGATGCGCTGTAGCTGTCGCTGTACATACTGCCAATTTGTAATCATGTCGGCAAAAAATTTGACTGCATCCTGAGACCCATGCTCAGGAATAACAGGGGAGCAGTCCCCAAACCCAATTGGGTGGCGACCAAAAAGGAGAAAATGGGGGGAATACCCATGTACCGGACCAGGAATGTCATTTGCAGCCCAGACTGCCAAAGGCAGTAACTGAGCCCAATTGTTTTTCCTGGTCTGCTCCAAAACTTTTCGCAGACTGTCGATGACAACCTGCACTACACGCTCCGCTCGCCCATTAGAACGAGGGCGGTAAATGGGGCTCTGCTTCATGTTGATGCCCGACAAGGAACAGAGCGTTGTGAAAAATTTCGCGGTGACCAAATGGTCATGATAACTAAAAATTTGCTGTGGCAATCCCATAAAACCAACCACTCTGTCCAAAAACAATTCAGCAAGCTGTTCGGCTGTAATCGTTTTTGAACAGGGCAGAGCGACTACATAACGAGTTAGCCGGCAAACCACGACTAGTACATAATCGTAGGTATTGCCGTTACTTACTACATGGTCAGAGGACAGATGGCAAAAATCGATGCAGATGCTGCTGAAAGGGAATTCAGGAATGGGGGCTGGCTGGTTAGCTTCCGGCTGAGTGCCACGGCGTGGTTTGCATGACTGGCAAACAGGGCACCTTCGCAGCACATCTGAAATAAACTTATCCAGATCTGAACCCTTGCATCGCACTGAATATTTGCGGTCCATCATTTCTCGGGTTTTACGTACACCAGGATGGCTGAATGCATCCGTCGCTCTGACCACCTGGTCTAACAGGCCAGTGGGTACACATATCTTCCCTTGACTCCTCACCTTCCCTTCATGGAAAGTATACTCCTTCCCTTCTATTTCAATAAACTTTTCACTGACCATTTTGTCCCAGTGAGGACTAAAAAAATTGTCCTGTGCGTATTCTGGGGACCAATCCCTGGTCAGTACTGCCACTGCAGGGGGCATCTTGACTGTCTTGATATCCCTGACTCCCATCACCGAATCCTGTTGCACCAGATTGTACATCCCTGGTAAGTGCCAAGACATATGCTGAAATGCATCATACATCTGTGAAACAGTCATGTACCTGCGTGAAGCTGGTTTGGACTGCATCTGACGAATCCGACGTCGTTCTGCTCTGGAGAACTTCGCTGTGCTCTGAGTGGAAGCAACAGACGGTTCTGAGGGGGGTGTCTGAAGTGCAACAGTTCCAGGTTCAGGAATAGGGCAAGTATGCATGAAAAATTCGTCCATGGCATAAAATTGACGTCCCTCAGCATCAATGCCACAGATTTCATGTGTCATACCCTCGTGTACAGATGAGACGCTGACCTCCCTGAGCGCCCGTTCAACCCTGGGAGCATCCCAGCCTTCTATCTGTACCCTTTCCACCTTTCGCTCATCCCCAGTGGGTTTGTTGACAGAAAATGTTTGTGATGATCGCACGGGTTCAAAACTTTCTGGGTATTGCTTGTGCAATAACTCCCTGATTCGGTCCCTCTTCCCCCTCTCTGCAGCCTGCCAACCCTCCAAGTCGCAGTCACTGCCGTGAAAATTGGTATCTTGCGCCTCTCCCGCCGGATATGCCAAACGGGAGAGGGCATCCGCCGCTTCGTTGTCTTTTCCTGGCCGTTACTGAATAAAAAGATTGAACCGGCTCAGGAACTCATGCCAACGCCCACGGCGGCCGAGGGGACCTGAAATTGTGGTCAACTCCTCTTTATACCATTTTACTATGGCACTGTGATCTGTTTGGACCGTAACTTCCTGGCCCCCGATCCAGCTCTGAAATTTGAGCAAACAGGTCACAATGGCATAGGTTTCTTTTTCACGGGGCGTCCAGGCAATTTGCCCCAAATTTTTATGAAAATTTACTCCGTCAGCCCTTTGACCCTGCAATTTTCGGCTGTAAAATGCAACAGGCCTCCAAAATTGTTCATCCTAAGGGTTCTGCTGTTGCTCCAGCACACCTTCCACTGCATAATCGCTGGCATCACAAACAATTCTCCACTTACCGTGTGGGTTGGGAAGCCAGAGACCGTCCCCATCAACAAACTTGACAAGTTTGTCCTTGAGAATTTGAAAATTCTCAACCATCTCTGGCGTCCATTCAATTTTCGCTTCCTTCCCTGTCAATTTCACCCTGCGACGTTTTTTTGGTAATCCTGTGGCGCCCCTGGCAACAGGTGCGCTGGGATCCTGGGCCTCGTACCTATATTTGCCCTTCAGAGCCTCCATAAGGGGCTGGGCATGCTTGGCAAAATCTTCAATATATATTTGGTACCACCCCTGAGGGGCCCAAGAACCCTTTGAGACGCTTGGGGGTGGTAATGGTACGATGGTCCCAGTTTGCGACAGCCTCAACCCTGGACGGACAGGGAAAACGGCGTCCATCCTTAAGGATGTCCCCGACATACTTCACTGTCTTGCGGAAAAAATGACATTCTCCGATTTGACAGTGAGCATGGCCCGTTCCAACGCCTCAAACAAGGACAATAGGTCTTCATAATGTTTTTGAAAATACTTTTCAAGTACCTCAGGTTCCTGTTTCTGACTGACTGTCACTTTCCCTGGCACTAACTCCTCCCTCCCATTTGCCGAAAGAATATCATCTATGTATGGGCGGGAGGAGGGGCATTTCTTGGTGACGTGCTGTACCATTTCCTGGTACGCTGCCGGTCCCACTTTGACCCCCATTGGCAGGACGTTCCACTCAAACACACCAAAAGGAGTGCAAAACGCCGTGAGGTGTTTGCTGTCCTCCTCCAGGTGCATCTGGTGGAAACCATCCTCGAAATCAATCAGAGTGAATAAAAAATTTCCACTCTGATTGGCCAATTGGTCTTCAATGACCGGAATTGGAAAATTTTTTCCCTTTAGCTGGGAATTAAGCCAGCGATAGTCAATGACTAATCGCCACTTATTACTTCCCGGCTTTGGCACCAAGAAACACCTAGAGACCCATTGGGGGTTTGCCTGTGCCTCCCTTAAAAACCAACGCGACTCAAAATCTTTCAGCTTCTGCTGAAGCATAGTTTCTCTCAATCCCACTGCTCTGATGGGCTTGGCCGCCCTGGGTTCTGCACCCTCAACTAACTCCAGCTTTACAATGGCATGCTCACCCCGCGCCTCTTGAGCAGCTGGGGTTATATGGGAAGCATGCTTGGGGGTAAATACAGTACTCCCAAAGCGCTGCAGGAGTGCATCACGATACGTTTCAGCCCCAGGCCACATTTCGTCAGCCTGGATCACTGATCGTACATTTCTGGTATACTCGGACCTGTCGCCATATGAACTACCCAAAACCTGCACTGAATCTTTAAACAGCCCTTCCCGATGGCCATATCCAATTTTGGCCTTTCCCTCAGAGGTGAATCGCTGGGATGTTGAATATTCTGCAGACCCTTTCAGGGGTGGTTCATCTGTGTCACTCTCAGACACTGGTCCAGGTGACGTCTCAGCCATCGAGGCCTCTGACAACCCATCAGTTTCAAGAGACCCCTTTTTGGCAGTGGTGACGCGTTCCCGTGGGGGGCCGGCCACGGGACGCTGCGGTGGACACGCGCAAGTGAGCAGGCAGGCAAAGCACTACGCTCACAAGGGCATCAATGCGCTCATGTCATGTGACAAAGCGTTTCAGGATCCTCGCCACTCTGCAACAAGGGAACGAAAGTATGTACAGCAACAAATCAGGATATGTACACATGGGGTTAAGACTGGACTGGGGTAAGGGCATCACAGGACAATAAACACTCAGTCCCAACTCATATCCCAATCTCAGGTCCGACCCTCTCAGTGGCTGGTGGGGGCGGGGGCTCAACACAACCCATGCCCTGCTCAGTCCGGACCCTGAAACCCTGCCAATAGGGGTGATGTCCCGCCCAGCCACAAGCGAGTTCCTGGAAACCAAGAGGCTCCAAGGCGGACCGACAATGGCTCCTCATGCTCCCTTAACAGCAGGTCCCAACTCCTCTCTGAGCGAGAGATATGGCTCCGCCGTTATCCCCTAGGATTTGGTAGCTGAAAATGGGCTGTTTCAGCCCAAACTGAAATTAGCTCAAAAATCTCCAAAATTGACCTCTCGTCCGGGCTCGCCAGAGGTAGGGACGAGGCAACTGACCCCATGCCCTTTGAGTACGAACCCCTCGGAGCCCTCACCCAACCTGGGTCCCTCTGAGGTCCCGGCATCAGGGCAACACGGATTTGTCAAGTGGGGTCATGATGCCAAAATCACCAAAATTGGCGTCATTCCCACGCGTGGGTCGCCCGGCCAGGGCAAGGCCAATGGCTCACAGGACAGGAGGCAGGACCTAGGACCTTCTATCTGAGTGTACAACTTGAGATTAGGTCCGGGCTCCCTGTGGGCATAGAGATATGGGGCCGCCAATTGACCACACGGAAGGGGGAAATTGGGGTCCCAAAATGGGGTCATTTTGGCTGCTCGAAATGAGCCAAAATTCGGGGTGCTCCCAATAGTATATCTCCACGCAGGCCTGGAGATCCGATCTGCCATTCCATACGCGATCCACCAGGAGTCAGACAGAGACTCCCGTGCCCTTGGCTCCTAAAGATCTTCAAGCCACTTGGCGTGGTGACGATCCCAATTGGGTCCACAAATGCCAAAATGGCAAAATTGCCCACACTCACTTTGGGCTAGCACCCTAACGAAGGTTGCTCCGCTTCGCCCACGTGGTGTGTGAACCATGGGGACCAAGATGCATAACACCCATGTCATATATTGTCCATTGGCCCATGCGTCCGGCGTGCACGGGTGGGCTGAACATAGTGCACGGCGGGCAGAGAATGTGGAAAATTGCTCAAAATGGCCAAAAATGCACACACTCATGGCTGGGGCAAATGAGGCACATGCCCGACTTGGACCGGAGTGTGCCATAGGATTGGTATCAAGTCATATGTGTCCAACATATCCTTTGGGCGTCGCCCAACTCCTCCGGTATTGGGAATGGCAGGGTCGCCAAGTGAGCCCATGATTTGGGATAGTCCCAAGTTGCCAACATGGCGGCCACGGTATGCCAAGCCCAAGAGGAGTTATCCGCTGGGTCCAAGATATGTTGGGCACCGAAGTATGTACCCTCATAACATACTTGGGTCATGATGTCAATTGAGCGCAACGTTGAGATACACGGTCGCCACTTGACATCATGACGGGCCAAAAACGGCAAAATTGGCACAAAGATACACGAAAGTGCCTTGAAAGGTGCACAATTATATTATAATATCTTCGCCTTGGATCGTGCAATCAACTAATCCTTCTAAACACAATGACTTGACACCAATGACCTTAGATTCCACATATGTGCTCCACTTGGGGTGCTTTCAAAGGTTGCGAGCGCTGCTTCCCAAGTGGGCACATGAAAATATGGAAAAATGCAAAACACACACCTTGCTCCCAACGCATCGCTTTGGGATCGCCACACAAGCTTTTCTTCACGAAGGTCAGGCTTGCAATTGATCGTGCGGAGTATGGAGAAGGGGCTTGCACAATATGAGGTCCATTGGCGGGTTTGGCTTGGAGCGATGGACCCGCCAAATGGGCACGTAACACAACACATGGCACATACCACATATTGCCCAAAAAGGTAGCTCCCCCCACGATATGTCATGCCCCTCCAAGGGCATAACTTTGTGTCAATCGCTCATAGGAACTCAAAGAGAGTTCCTATGCAACACCAACACTCGCGCGCTACACTCGAAAGTTATCTTAACGCACGCAATATCATGGCCAAAGAGTTATTACGCAAACTCTACCCTCTTGACCATGATCCATTACGCTAGCGCGCACGTGTGGAGACGAAAGGCATATAAAGCTTTCTCAATTACGTCGGGAGTATTGTGAATACATCCCACATTTTTTTATTGTCATTCCTCGCAAGCGGCACGAGATATGACCCTCACAAGTGGCCTCACGAATCAACTTTGTTTTGCCCATATCTCTGAGACAAATGGAGGGCAAGACAAAAGGAAAGTTGATTCGTGCATAGGGAAGCACGTAGGTCCACTCGAAAGAGGTCAAATCAAGTGCGGGGATGTCGAAGTCGAAAATCCGATTTCGACATCCTGAAAAATTCGGATTAAGGTTGCGAGTGTAAGATGTGAAAATTGCGGATGCATCAATGCAGTTCCTGAAGACTTTAGAGTCTTCATCACGATTTACGCTAAAATATCTGTATATAACAGTTAAACTGGCGGTTACGGTAAAGTCGCGATCCAACCGCCAGCAGTCAAAACAGTGAATATCAGAACGGAACCGTAAAAATTGACGGAAACAATATGAAAATAAAACCCTGTTGATTCCTGATATTCTGCTATATAAATCTCCGCTGGCGGTGCATCGGTTGCCGATGCGGGGCTTTACGGCACGGAACACGCTCCCGCCGGGCTCGCACCGGGCGTCAACGGGCGCCTTCCGTACATGGGGTTAGTGGACCGGAGACCGGTCTTCCCTTCCGTACATGGGGTTAGTGGACCGGAGACCGGTTGTATGCCCTACCCTAGCCATGGGGTTCTGGGTACCGCTTCACCCCCCTCCTTAGAGCAAACCCTGGGGGGGGCTCGATAACACCACGCATGGCAGCGGGTACCCAGGACCATCTCCTGAAGGGGGGGGGTGTCACATCCCACTTCAGGCCGATTCGCAGGTTAGGCTGTGAATTTTCACAGTAAGACAGGTATGATGATGTAAAAGCTTGTAGCGCATGTATAGTATGAAGTATCAAGTCCCGGGTCCTGGCGGCGATTGTTCGGCATCCAAAGGACCCGTTAACCCATACCAGGCGCACCGGGTGCCGGCTGCTACGGTCACTACCACAGTGGCAGTGGCATACACGGCCAACATAGGCGTCACACGACGACCGAGGTGGTCCCACAGGTCGAGAGCGACCACAAAGATCCATCAGGCTACCCCAAGCTTCCCAAGGCCCGCCGACTGGGGAGAGTCCCCACGGGTCCTTCCTCGGGCGCACCATGTCCATATCCATACGACGCGAGTCCAGAGTGGTACAGCCGAACGAGCTCCTCCTTAAGGGATCGGGCATCAAGGCCGTCTTTTCCCTCGCCCTATTACCACGAAGGCCATACATGAGGGAGTCCTCATGCAGTGTGGGCGGAGGCGTCGACTCCTCAAACCACCAGTTTCCCAGGCAGACTGACCGAGGTCAGGAGCACCGGAGGCCGCCATCCGACTGCAAGTGCGTCTGCCAATCGGTAGGCTCACACTGGGACTGACAGTGGCGGACCGCTGGGAGTGTAGTCAGGCAACTGGGCTTCCCGCCTGGCGCCATCAGGATCTCCACACACAGCGAATAGGGCACACGGTATCACGGGCACTCAAACAGTAGTATCTGTACTCAGGTACTGGTCCAGGCTGGACCAGGCTGTAAGAACATGTACACGGCGACTCAAGGCGCCTTTGTATACGATTCGCATCCCCTCGGGGGAAAGACAGTCCACATCTCAGCGATGGGCTGACAAAACTGAACATACAGAAGCACATATCCTGGAGGGGCGGAAAGGCAAAACAAGCGGGGTAAAGAGGCGTGTAAACACACTCTGGACAGAGCGCCAAACCACGCCCCGGTTAGGATAAGGCATATGCAGGAGAGTGGACAGGAAAACGCCCGAGTTCAGGCCATATATAGTCTCGAGACACACGTCGACTGGTCTGGATCCCGCAAGTGCCATGGGACCAGACCACACACCAAAAATTCGCAATGCCGATGACAGCGGCATCCGTTGCGCAACGTCGTATGGGCTTCAAGGCCCCAAGAGCTCAGAAATATGAAGGTCAGTCGCCCTACCTGGTTTCCCAAGGATTCAGCAGGGGGGGGAGTGACGAATGGAAGAAGAGAGGGGCCATCCTCCTCTGGATACAGCAGGGGGGGGTATATGGCCACTCTGATGGCAGGTCACCGGAAGATGGAAGAGAGCAAGCAAGTAAGGGACGATCCGTCGGCCTCACAAGCGCTGAAAACACATCAGGGGAGAGCTCAGGGCGCTGATCAGGCACCCCCGGCCGCAATCGCCCGGGTGAGTGCTGCCAAGTCCGAAACATGGATCTTGGTCTTGTGCTTGCGGATGTACTCCATGAAGGGAGTATTGACCCGCGGCACGAACGAGGAGACGGCCTCCCAGGTGTCGTGGGACGGCCCATAGCCTCGCCAACGAACCTTGAACTCCAGACCTCCGGGTGCCGAGGCTTTCGGACGCTGAGCCAGGATCTTCTCGACAGTATAGTCGTTCTGCTCAGCATAGTCATCATCCGAGTCAGCCTCATGTGCGGCATAGCTCAGGGACACATGTTGGCCACGGAGGTCGGGTTCCCGCACTCGGAGTTGACTCTCGTGGCGCTCCCAGAACTGTCCGTGACCCACCTTGATGCGGTAGGTGTCCTCACCAATCCTGCAGACCACCTCGCCGGGTGTGAACCAGGTCTTGGTGCGGTGGGTGCCCATAGGGCGGGTTCTGATCACCCACACCGGGTCTCCCACCCTGAACTTCTGCGCTGTCGAGCTCGGGGCGGACTTCTGACGCTCAGCATGCTCCTTCTCAAGCTGCTGGCGGATGTCCCGCGCCGTTCGCTCTTGCCGCGCGAAGAATTCCTTGGCATCCATAGCCATGCCATCACCAGACAAGGGAAGTCCCCTACCCAGGGGGTCCATGCCGAACAGAATCTGGCGAGGGGACAAACCGCCCGGAGTGGGGGTGTCATGATGGGCCTTCAGAGCAGGCCACATCTCCTCAAACCAGTTCCGACGTGGATTGGTAATGTGGATCTTGCGCAGCTTCTCGAACAGCTGCCGTCCAGCCACTTCAGCACGGCCGTCAGACCGGCTGAGATAGGCGACGCTCCTGGCGTGACGTATTCCCATGAGGAAACACATAGCCTTGAACCAGCCACCAGTAAACTGGGGCCCTCGGTCACTGCAAATGGTGCGGGGGATGTCAAAGACGGTCAGCCAATGACAAATCATCATGACTGCCACTTCCTTGGCAAGCAACCCCTTTTTGCGTGCCGGAACGGCTACTACGTAGCCACTGTGGCAATCCACACAGAGAACCACACAGTCAAAGGTCTCCTTGCCAATGTGAACTTCGGGCATGGAGAAGACGTCCATGGCCACGCTCTCCATGGGCCGATCAGGAACCGGGGTCCATTGGGCTTCCCCCTTGACGTTCCAGTTATCGGGATTGCAGGCCTGGCAGACCAAGCAACCCTTCCTGACCTTCTTGATGGCGGTGTAGAGAACGATATGGTCGATCTCGAACCGACGCTGCATGTCAAGGGCCTGCTTCTTGACTCCTGGGTGCAGCATGTGGTGGTGCCAAGCTTCACAAAGCTCGAGCACCCGGGACTCTGGTACTAGCAGCTTACCATTCCGGTAGAGCTTGGCATCTTCCTCCGTCAGCCCCTTTGGCCACTTCTGCCCGTCGTCAGGGTCGGTCACAGCCCTATACTCGGCCGCAAAGGCCTCAGACTTGGCCCAGTCGTCGGTCCAGTCGTCCTGGAGGCAAGACTCCGGGAAGAGGTGCTTGTCGGACTCAGCTCCCTCAAGGGGCGAGTACACTGACCGCTCTGCTCAACCTCTATCCGAGGGGGGCATCCGCAGCCGTGACGACGAAGCATTTTACACCCTCCTCCTCCATCAGGCGCTCCATCTCGATGATCCTCTTGGCTTCAGCGGTCTCAGCCTCATCGCCATGGGCAGAGATATCCGTCATGCCCTTGCTGGCGGGATAGGTCCACCTGCTGAGACAGTCCGCCACGGTGTTATCCTTTCCAGGAATATACACAACCGTGAGATCGAACTTGGCCAAGGTCTCATGCCATCTTGCCCGTCGGGTGGCGGGACCTGAGGGGGTGTCCACGTGCTCCTTGTGCCACGACTGCAGACTCTGATGGTCGATGCGGACGGTGACGGGATGGAGGGCTATGTACCCAGCCCATTTCCTGAGAGCCATGACGATGGCATACGCCTCCTTTTCACGGGGCGTCCACGTCCGTCTCTGGCCTTCCGCCAGGACTCGGCTCCAGAAGGCCACGGGCACGTGCCTCCCATCGTCAAGCACTTGCTCCAAGACAGCGCCAACGGCGTAGTAGGAATCGTCGGTGCGCAGGACGAACCCTCGGTCGGGATCCACGAGGTGCAGACCCACTGCGGATAGCAGCGCCTGCTCCATCCCCTCAAAGGCACGGTCGGACTCAGCTGTTCAGACCAGAGCCTTCTTGGACCCCTTCTTGGTCTCCTCTCGGTTGCCCTTGAGCATGGTTGTCATGGGGGCTGCATACTCGGCATACATTTTGATATACCCCGAGTAGTAGTTGCAGAACCCCAGATACGCCCGTAGCTCAGAGACCGTCTTGGGCTTTTCCCAGTGCTCAATCGCAGCCACCTTGCCAGGTATGGGCTTTCGCTGCCCGTTCCCGACTACGTGGCCAGCGAAGACCACCTCGCTTACCGCAATGGTGGCCTTGTCACTGCTGCCCGTGAGTTTGTGCCGAACCAGAAGGTCCAGCACTCGAGTGACGTCCCTCTCATGTGCCTCCAGGAGCTCCTCGTAGCTCATACTGGGGTCCCCGGACGCGATGATCACGTCGTCCACGAAGGGGTCCGCACAGTCGCGCACCGGCTCAAGCAGGTTCTCCAGCATCCGCTGAAAAGCCGCATTGCCGTTGGTAACGCCCATGGGCATCACCTTCCACTGGAGAGGTCCAAGTGGGGTGCTCATGGCTGTGCAGGCACGGGACTCCTCGGCGAGAGGCATCTGATGATAACCATGTTTCAGGTCAATCACCGTGAAGATCCTCCGCCGGTGTTGCTTTTGCAGCATGTCCTCAATGAGGGGCAGCGTATAGCTGTCGTGCTGCGTTTGGGCGTTCAGGCCGCGGTATTCGACCACGAGCCGCCACTCACCGGCCACCTTCTTGGGGACGACGAAGCACGGAGAGGCCCATTCGGAGTGGCACGGCTCGAGCCAACCCCTCTGGATGAAGTCACGGAGGATCTTCTCCATGGCCTCCTTCCTCTCGCCCCTCAGGGCAAACTCCCGGTGCCGGTACACACGGGGGTCCTGCTTCAGTCGTATCTTGGCCTCGCCATACGGTCCACGCACCGGTGGGGGAAACACAGGCTTACCGCTGAAGAAGGTATCACCATACTTCTGCTTCAGCCTGGCCCTCAATGCCTGAATCTTGGGGCAATCATCGGACTCCGCCTTGGCTTTCCCGGGCACCTGGACCACGGAGCTTACTTGAGGGGTAGCTACTCCGCTCGCTTTCGGCTCAGGTGGTCTTCCCAGGTAGCCCAAAGGGCCATCTCTGGTCTTGCCTCGGAATAGATCGCCGTAGGTGGGTGGGTTACCCCCGATTGGCTCGTCCTGGCTGGATAGGTGGTCCAGCACCCTCTGCACGAAGGTGTTCCCGTCATAGGAACCAGAGACGATCGAGTCCACTTCCCACAAGGCTTTGTCCTGGCCTTTGCCCTCACGCTGGTTTCCCCAGTCGTGAAAGGGCTGATCCATATACCCCTGAACCAGATCCAACTCCTCTTCAGTGAGGGGGTCTTCCGATTCTGATTCTTCGATGTCAACAGGGGGAACCGCAAAGCATTGCCGCCATGGCTCCGCTATGATGCGGTTGACACACACGAAGTCCGTGGCGTCGGCCTGATCAAGGCCCCCATCCACATAGTCGAATTCCGTTGGCCATCTCTGGGGTGGCATGGGCTGTCCCTTAGCGTCCTGATAGACACTCTCTCCAGCCGGTAGGACGACCTTGTTTAAGGTCATGTTGGTCAATGAGGCTACCCAATGTCGGGTATTTTCCTCCTCGGTGCATCCCATAGGAACAACCAGTACTGCCTTGGAGCGGTCCTTGCGAATCTTCGCTATCGCTCTTGGAATGTCCCATCGAGGGCAATGGATCCACATCAAGCCCTGATGCGGACCCCAGTGCTTCTTCCACGCGGAGTCCTGTGCGCTCCAGTACTTCTCACATACCCGAAGATGGGCGGAGGCTCCTGAAGAGAACGCATCCAGGGCCAGATCCGACGCTCCCAGGTCCGCGACCACTCGGTTCGCCACTTCCGGCATTACGCCGTACTCCTGGTTTGCTGGCCCAGTGGGCTCACTGTCCAGCGCGGCCACTTCGAGCTGATTGCGTTCGGGGTGGATCCATTGGCATTCCACATGGTGCTCAGGTGACGAAAGCCACGAGAGCTGGTCGTCCTGGTACAGAATCATGGAGGCCTGGGCCGGTAGGACGCCGGAGTCCGTCTCCATCATGAAGTCGTACCCAACGATCATGTCCCAGTCCATCTCGGCCTCGTAGAAGCGACCGTGCAGGAGGATTTCCTTGCCGAGGTCTGGGCGGCTCAGCTCGGGATGGTTCACGAACTGCAGCCCGATGGCCGCTTCCTTCGTGCCTCCCACCATGTACTGGCCGTTCGCCACCTTCAGCCTGACAGGTTTCCGACTGTCGGTCAGACACTCTGGCGGAAGTAGGCCAGCCTTGACCAAGCTGACCTGAGCGCCCGTGTCAACCAACACGTCGAAAACCTTTTCCACTTCCCCGCATAGGGCACGGACCTTAAGATGCAACTGCCGCTCGCGACCGACACGGCTCACGGCGTGCAAACTCAGGATCTCCGGCCGTTCCAGAAGCTCGACAAGCGACTGGTGCAGGTCGTGGACAATGGGCTCAGGCTGCCCATCCGCAGCATCCAGCTGCGGTCCGGGTGATCCTCCGATACTCTCGGATAGATCCTGTAGTACATCAAACACATTCTTGGTCGCGAAGGACAGACGGGTGCAAGGGTTCGTGCCTTCACTTGCCCTCACCCCGCCTCCGCGACTGGGTGCCGAACCGGGCCTTCCGCCCGCGGCAGTCCCTTTGTGTTTATCGACTCCCGACTGGGATGGTTCGGCGCTTCCCACGTCACCATCCTGCGACCGCCCTAGCTGGGGCCCTTCGCTGCAGGGGCTCCGCTAGGGGGCGTCGGTTGTGGAAGTAGGGGAAGTCTCCTCGGCATCAACCTCGTTGACGCCCTTCTTCCTTTCCCTTCTTTCCCTTCTAGTCGTCTTGTTCTTGTCCTTGTTCTGGTCATTCTGGTTGTTCTCCTTGTTCTTGTTGTCCGACCTGGGGACCCAGTTCCGCTTGATCTCCTTGATCTCCTTGGCCAACTCGGTCCCCTGCGACACCAGCTTGGAGAGCTCGTCCCTGTCCACCTCCACCTTGGCTTCCCGGATACCCGCGGGCGCACGCTTCTTCGACCCGTGCGCCTTCTTGTAAGCCTCCGTGTCGGCCTTGTGGACGGGGCATGTTCGGTGGTCATGGTTGAAGCCCCGCTTCCTCCCATAACACACGAAACAGCCCTGAGGGTGAGCTCGTATGAACTCCCCAAAGGACAGCGGAGGGTCGCCAATGCGGCGAGGGTCCCTCTTCTCCTGCTTCCTCCAACCCTGCTGCAGGGGCTTCCAGTTTCCCGGTTTGCTCCCCGCGCTCAGGTTCTTGGCCACGAAGGCGCAAACGGCCACCTCGGCGGGCTCATCGTCGTCGTCATCGTCGACGAGAGTCTCATCGCCGTCGGCTCCCGCTGGGTCCTTGGCAGCTTCCCCGCCAGGTCCCTCGCCAACGTAGTTGACATCGCGCTTGCCGGGCCTCAACCCGCGGGTGTGGTGGAGGTTCCGGTACTCCTTGAGCACCTCCTCTCCAACCCACTGCAGGATCTCGTCGCAGCTCATCCGCGCCGGGATGGCCTGCAGACGGATGGTCTGGCCGCTCAACTCACACTCGTCAAGGCGCCACATCGCGGTCTTCTCGCGATCGCCCGAGACGGTGATGAGGAGAGCGTTCCGCAGGGAGTGCCGTTTGACATCCCGGGCCACGTTCTTCCTCGTCCAAGCCACCACGTTCGTATGATACTCTTTGGGGAGCATCATCTTGATCGTGTGGTTGGACTTGGCCCGCTTGGATTCCTCCTTGGTGACCCTCTTGATCCATGCCTCCGGCCGCATGGAGAGCAGGCCAGCCTGCTCGTCACCCTCGTTCCAATCCTCCACGTTGCGGCGGTAGAGGGTGTATTTCCCTCGGAAGTCCCGCCAATCCCGCAGGCGGATCTCCCGTCCATCATGCTCAAGCTTGATGGACTTCCACCGCTTGGCAGCCACCTGCGGAGCGTCCACCCGCTCCTGCTCGTTGAGCCACTTCTTGGCTTCCTTGAGGGTCTTGATTCTCCCCTCCTTGGTCGCCCAGAAGTATAGCTCTCCGAGCACTTCCAGCAGGCGGTACCTGAACTGTCTGAAGACATACTTCTCCGCATCAGCGGGATGCATGTGCTCAGTAACGGTTACCCCCCAATCGTCCAGCTTCTCCGAGAAGCGGTCGAGGTTGAGAGGGTTGCCATCGTACATGGGGGGCTTGATGTCCTTCAAGTCTTCCCACACGGCGGCATCCGCGGCCTTAGAGACCATGAACGCCGGCCGCGAGGTCGACCGAGGTTCCCATCGGCCTCGCCCATGGACTCCCACGGCCGCCACGTCCATCTCCTCCATGGAATCCCTGTGGCTACGCCGCGGTTCCTCCATGTAAGCTGAACCTAGATGTTCACGCCGTACTCCTTCCATGTACGCATCCTCCTCACGGCGCCGGCGGCTGCGCTCAGCGGCCTCCCGTCGTACACCACGCGGCGGGCTGATGTCGAACTCCTCCAGGTCCAGGTCCAGGTCCTCACCCTCGCCGACATCCCACTCCACGTCTCCTCTGGGAACCTCATCCCTGAGTCCACCATAACGTCCACCAGCCATTGGGATTGGCTCCAGGGCTGGTGCGGGGCGCCGGGGGCGTACCGGTGTCCGCGGTGGAGCACGGCGGTTGCGGTGCTCCGCTCTGAGCCACTCATCACGCCAATCCTCACTGCCACTGCCGGGCGGCACGCGCTCGTTGCGGCGGCCCGCGCTGTGGTGAGAGGGGGCGCTGAGAGAGGGGGCACTGGCGCCGGGGCGACTCCTGGAGGCTCCGCCGGCGGCGTGGGGTCTGCTTGGACCTGGTCCGGGTCCCCAGCCGCCGTCCGACGAGCCAGACTCCAGGGGTGAGTGGTCGCTGCCGACGCTCCCACGGGCTTCCAGCGCGTCCAGCCTCTGCTGCAGGCCGCTGATGACCGTGTTCAGCTGCCTGGTCTCGGCCCTGGCGATGTCCAGCTCTCTCTGTGCGCGCGCGGCGACCTCGGAGATGCGAGTCATCTCGCCCTTGCCCGTGTCTACCTCGCGTTCGAGGAACTGGACCCTCCTGCGGAGGTAGACAATCCACCGCCAGGTGGTATTTGGGTCGCCATTTCCTGGTGGGTCGTCGGGGTCCCCAGGGGGTCCTCCAGGAGGGCCTCCGCCGGGTCCGCCCGGTCCAGGGGGTCCTCCCCCGCCCGGTGGTCCGCCTCCAGGGGTCCCACTTGGTGGGCGTCCTCCAGGGGGTCCTGATGGTCCTCCGCCAGGGGGTCCCGGTGGGTCTCCGCCGGGTCGCCTCGGTGGGTGCGAGGATGGGCGCTTCTTCGTGATGACGAAGTCCATGTCGTCATCCTCGTCCATGTCGCCCCACCTGGGCGTCTCGGTGTCGGAAGACTCCGAGCTCCGGTAGGGAGGAGGGAGATCCTCATCCTCACCTTCCGGCTCCATGGGGACGTCTCCGCCTCCTCCGCCCGTCCAAGCCACCACTTGGCGATGTCGGCGGCCTCGTTCATCCCCTGTCGCTGGACCGTCGCTGGCGGTGAAGAAGGGGTCACTGTCGTGGGGGTGTCCGCCCGCTGGCCTCCGTGGCCTCTCGGGGGTCTTCCCCTTGACCTTCCTCCGTCGATGGGCGGTGGGGCCACTGCTCCCACTGCTGCCCGTGTCAGCCTCGTCCAGCGTCATTTTGGAGGAGGCGTCCCCTTCGAAAAGCTTTCGAAGGGTCTCCACTCGTGATCCTCCCGGGGGAGTCTAGCGGCCGATTTTCGCCTCTGCCTCCTCCATTGCGGCGGCGGTGGCTGCGGCAGCTCGCCTTTCGGCCTCCTCCCGGGCACGAGCCGCCTCGGCTTCCCGGGTCTGCTGCAGCCGCGCCTTCTCCGCTTTCAACGCCGCCAGCTCCGCCTCCGTCTTGGCCCTGTCCTCAGCGACCTTCCGTCGCGCGGCCTCGATGGCGTCCTTCTTGGCGGCGTCTGCCTGGGCCTTAGCCGTCGCTTCGGCGTGGGCCCTTTCCTCCGCCTCTTTCTTTGCCCTCTCTTGGGCAAGCGCCTCTTCCAGCGCCCTCACCTCGGCCTCCCTGCAGGCAATGGCCTCCTGCGTCAGGCGGGCTTCCTCGTCGGCTGCCGCCAACTCACCGTTGACCTGGGCAGTCGCTGCCCCATGGGCGGCTACGGCCGTGAGTCCGGCCGCAATGGCCGCCACGGTCGAGGCGTGGATGGCCATGCCATGCTCCCACTCCGCAGCCTCCTCCTGGGCGATGCTGATGGCGCCCTCCACGGCAGCGCTGTGCTGCCTGGCCCGTTGCCGGGCAACCCGAAGGTTGCAGGGCACCCAACAGGCGCGCTCACACGTCCCTGTCGGGAGCGACGCTGCTGCTGGAGCTTGCCTGGTCAGCCGGCATCCTCCCGCGGTGGGCCGACTCCACGTCGCTGCTGGGGCCTGCTGGGGCCTGCTGGGGCCTCAGGAGCAGCGGACGGGGCTTGGCCTTGGTCTGCTTGGCGATTTGGATGAAGTCGCCGAGGGTGGCGTGGCCGGGGTGATGACCACCATTGGCCCGTTGGGGACTGGGGGCTGGGGTTCCGCCCTTGGCGCCTTGGGCGGCTTCGGCGGCCAGGGACTCCTGGTACTCCCGCCACTTCTGGTCCCGCTTCCTGTCCCCGGCGGACCGCTTTTCCTTCCCCGGAGACGCGCTGCTGCTGCCCTGCAGCCTGCGCTCGCTCCCCGGTTCCGGAAAGTTCTTCTCGATCATGTCCCACATGGAGACGTTGATCGAGGCGCCCGACGGGTACTCGTTGGGCATCTCGTCCTCCTCAATCCCGTCGGGACGCAGGCCTTCGCCGGGCCTGTCCGGCCGGGTCCACGTCCTCCAGCGCCTCTGCTGGAAGCGGAAGGCGAACCCTTCCGCCCGCAGCCAGTCCTCCACGGCCTGCAGGCGGTCCGGGGCGATGTCCGTGCGGAGCTCGAAGCTCCCCGGCATGCCGCCTTCGCACTGGGGGTGGCTGTGGCGGTAGTGCTGGTCCCAAACCAACCCACGCAGTAGGTGCGCTGCATGGGGGTGGGGCCGCGGCCACGTCCTACCCGCTTCTTGCCAGTTTACCATGGCAGCGGGGGGCGTACTTGGTCTTGAGGTCCTTGGTGTGCACTCGTTCCACTCAACGAACTGGTGGTGGTTGTTGAGGCGGGTGCTGCAGCACTGGGCTGGGAGTGCGGCTGGTGCTGGTCAGCCGGTGGTTGTGGAGGTGGTTGACGCGGCCTTGCTGGTCGGCCGATGGGACTCGCTGATGCAGGAGTCCTGCATGGTCAGTCCACTTCCTTCACGGTCGCGGCGCGGTCAGGGCGATGCTCTGGACAGCGCTGCTGGCTCCGTGACGAACCCGGCGCTGTCGCTGGGCGGCGCTGCGAGCCGCTGCGCTGCGCTGCGAGCTGCTGCGCTGCGCTGCGAGCTGCGAGCTGCGCCGCGCTGCTCGGGGTTGGTGGCCCCGAGTGGCACGCGAGGGCTGGGTAACCCCGCGGCGGTGAAACGCTTTTGACGCGTTCCCGTGGGGGGCCGGCCACGGGACGCTGCGGTGGACACGCGCAAGTGAGCAGGCAGGCAAAGCACTACGCTCACAAGGGCATCAGTGCGCTCATGTCATGTGACAAAGCGTTTCAGGATCCTTGCCACTCTGCAACAAGGGAACGAAAGTATGTACAGCAACACATCAGGATATGTACACATGGGGCTAAGACTGGACTGGGGTAAGGGCATCACAGGACAATAGACACTCAGTCCCAACTCATATCCCAATCCCAGGTCCGACCCTCTCAGTGGCTGGTGGGGGCAGGGGCTCAACACAACCCATGCCCTGCTCAGTCCGGACCCTGAAACCCTGCCAATAGGGGGAATGTCCTGCCCAGCCACAGGCGAGCTCCTGGGAACCAAGCAACTCCAGAGCCAACCGATAGTGGCTCCCAATGCTCCCTTAACAGCAGGTTCCAACTCCTATCTGTACCAGAGATATGGCTCCGCCATTATCCCCTAGGAGTTGGTAGCTGAAAATGGGCTGTTTCAGCCCAAACTGAAATTAGCTCAAAAATCTCCAAAATTGACCTCTCGTCCGGGCCCACCAGAGGTGAGGACAAGGCAACTGACCCTATGCCCTTCGAGTACGAACCCCTCGGAGCCCTCACCCAACCTGGGTCCCTCTGAGGGCCCGGCATCAGGGCAACAAGGATTCGTCAAGTGGGGTCATGATGCCAAAATCACCAACATTGGCGTCATTCCCACGCGTGGGTCGCCCGGCCAGGGCAAGGCCAATGACCCACAGGTTAGGAGGCAGGAGCTAGGACTTCTATCTGAGTGTACAACTTAGAATTGGTTCCCGGCTCCATGTGGGCATAGAGATATGGGGCCGCCAATTGACCACACGGAAGGAGGAAATTGGGGTCCCAAAATGGGGTCATTTTGGCTGCTCGAAATGAGCCAAAATTCAGGGTGCTCCCAATAGTATATCTCCACGCAGGCTTGGAGATCCGATCTGCCATTCCATACGCGATCCACCAGGAGTCCGACAGAGACTCCCGTGCCCTTGGCCCTCAAAGATCTGCAAGCCATTCGGCGTGGTGACGATCCCAATTGGGTCCACAAATGCCAAAATGGCAAAATCGCCCACACTCACTTTGGGCTAGCACCTTAACGAAGGTTGCTCCGCTTCGCCCACGCGGTGTGTGAACCATGGGGACCAATATGCATAACACCCATGTCATATATGGTCCATTGGTCCATGCGTCCGGCGTGCACGGGTGGGCTGAACATAGTGCACGGCGGGCAGAGAATGTGGAAAATTGCTCAAAATGGCCAAAAATGCGCACACTCATGGCTGGGGCAAATGAGGCACATGCCCGACCTGGACCAGAGTGTGCCATAGGATTGGTATCAAGTCATATGTGTCCAACATATCCTTTGGGCGTCGCCCAACTCCTCCGGTATTGGGAATGGCAGGGTCGCCAAGTGAGCCCATGATTTGGGATAGTCCCAAATTGCCAACATGGCGGCCACGGTATGCCAAGCCCAAGAGGAGTTATCCGCCGGGTCCAAGATATGTTGGGCACCGAAGTATGTACCCTCATAACATACTTTGGTCATGATGTCCATTAAGCGCAACGTTGAGATACACGGTCGCCACGTGACATCATGACGGGCCAGATACGGCAAAATTGGCACAAAGATACACGAAAGTGCCTTGAAAGGTGCACAATTATATTATAATATCTTCGCCTTGGATCGTGCAATCAAATAATCCTTCTAAACACAATGACTTGACACCAATGACCTTAGATTCCACATATGTGCTCCACTTGGGGCGCTTTGAAAGGTTACGAGCGCTGCTTCCCAAGTGGGCACATGAAAATATGGAAAAATGCAAAACACACACCTTGCTCCCAACGCATCGCTTTGGGATCGCCACACAAGCTTTCCTCCACGAAGGTTAGGCTCGCAATTGATCGTGGGGAGTATGGAGAAGGGGCTTGCACAATATGAGGTCCATTGGCGGGTTTGGCTTGGAGCGATGGACCCGCCAAATGGGCACGCAACACAACACATGGCACATACCACATATTGCCCAAAAGGGTAGCTCCCCTCACGATATGTCATGCCCCTCCAAGGGCATAACTTTGTGTCAATCGCTCATAGGAACTCAAGGAGAGTTCCTATGCAACACCAACACTCGCGCGCTACACTCGAAAGTTATCTTAACGCACGCAATATCATGGCCAAAGAGTTATTACGCAAACTCTACCCTCTTGACCATGATCCATTACGCTAGCGCGCACGTGTGGAGACGAAAGGCATATAAAGCTTTCTAAATTACGTCGGGAGTATTGTGAATACATCCCACGTTTCCTTATTGTCATTCCTCGCAAGCGGCACGAGATATGACCCTCACAAGTGGCCTCACGAATCAACTTTGTTTTGCCCATATCTCTGAGACAAATGGAGGGCAAGACAAAAGGAAAGTTGATTCGTGCATAGGGAAGCACGTAGGTCCACTCGAAAGAGGTCAAATCAAGTGCGGGGATGTCGATGTCGAAAATCAGATTTCGACATCCTGAAAAATTCGGATTAAGGTTGCGAGTGTAAGATGTGAAAATTGCGGATGCATCAATGCAGTTCCTGAAGACTTTAGAGTCTTCATCACGATTTGCGCTAAAATATCTGTATATAACAGTTAAACTGGCGGTTACGGTAAAGTCGCGATCCAACCGCCAGCAGTCAAAACAGTGAATATCAGAACGGAAGCGTAAAAATTGACGGAAACAATATGAAAATAAAACCCTGTTGATTCCTGATATTCTGCTATATAAATCTCCGCTGGCGGTGCATCGGTTGCCGATGCGGGGCTTTACGGCACGGAACACGCTCCCGCTGGGCTCGCACCGGGCGTCAACGGGCGCCTTCCGTACATGGGGTTAGTGGACCGGAGACCGGTCTTCCCTTCCGTACATGGGGCTGGTGGACCGGAGACCGGTTGTATGCCCTACCCTAGCCATGGGGTTCTGGGTACCGCTTCAGTAGGTCTGGGTTTCTCATCATCTGCACACCTGATCTTAAGTATTCGTCGCTGCTTCCTGTTCATTTGAGATCGTTGGGATTCGACGTCATCGACTGCGCACAGGTCCTGAGCAGTAGGGGTATTGGGGATAGAATCAGTGGGGGCGTCCCAATCAGCATCATTAGGGACAGTGTGAGGGATCTTGTATGCATTCTGAACACTCTCAGGGGGGGGTTCTGTCCCATATGCGTCAAACAGTACAATACGATACGGAACTGTGGTACACAATTGCTGTCCGGTCGAATTGATGAAAAGGGGGCCCCCACTTCCACATCGATCCAGTCAATGGCAATTTCCCCAAAAGCCCAAAACCAAGGTTTGGACTTACGCACCGGAGAAGGGCCAAACCCTTAGCACCTTCACCTATTACTTTAGTGACAGTCTGGTCCCACAAGGACTCAGGCGCATGTACCCATACCGCCTTGTCCGACCATGGCCGGTTTAAGGCTGACCTGGGGTTTGCCCCGTCCATCACAAGACGTTGCAAACACCTACTATTACCGTACACATCAATGGAAAGCTGAAATTCCTTATTGTCTGGATCAACTCGGGCTGCCCAGGCCGCAAGCCGATCAAAAACCTCTGGTCGAACTGGGTTTACTTCATCCATCTTACGTTTCCTGTACTTCTTGAAACCTGCTTGTCTTTTTATATGCTGGACCCTCCTATCTGAGGATCGTGCTGGGCTCCTCTGAGCCTTACTGTTGGAAAGAGGCCTTGACAAGGGCGTGCACACCCCTGCGGACATATCATCCATGTCTGCCCACAGGTCGAGCTGCTGCAGATCAGCACACTCGGCGACTGGGAGCGTTGCCGGTGACTCCAGGCATTGCCTCCGTTCATAACCCCACCAGTCTTGAAACGAATCTGGCGCCCACTGTGGATCGTCCCTTAAACAGTGGTCCTCTGGGGGTTCAGTCACTTCACCTGTGTGTTGTACCTCCGCCATACTGGGGATTTCCTGGCATCCCGTGCCACCTTCCTGAACCAGCTGAATGGCTTTAACTAGTATGGCCTCAGCACGATGTTCAGAAGCGTCCACTCCCAAATGCCTACCGGCACTCAGGGACGACTCCAGACGCCGACAAAGCGTCGGAGAATTCTGTTTTGGTACCGGTGGATAGTCACCAGCCACTGGAGCCCTCGACCCCGTCGATGCTCCAAAACACGTCACTACAACCGGCAACAAAAGAGCCATTACCGGGAGGACAGAAAGCAAGAGCTGCAATTTCTGCAGGTCACCAGGCGACTGCACCGTCAAGCCTCGGGTCTCAGAAGATACAGGATGATTCGTGTTTTGATTGTAACCAGGCTCCCCTGAGCCAGCCACACTCATGGGCAATATGATTCGATGTATGTATAATAGTGTGTGATACACATATGGCAAGAGTTCAATCAGGGGTAAGGATGGGGCAGGGGTAGGGGGGGGGGTATCAGGCACCCTGATGCTTGGCGCCTCCACCAAAGAATCAGGATAGTCAACAAGTGAAATCTCATGTAAACCCGTACTACCAAATCCAGCTGTGCCCCTGGTTGATGTGGGTAGGTCCTGGACTACTGTCAGGCACGTAGGAACGTAATATTCAATAATGATCTGACCGATTCTGTCGCCTTTGAACACAGCATAGGGCGATGAGCCATTATTATAAAGTATGACCTGGATGTTGCCTCGATAATCCCGGTCAATGACTCCAC
Organism: Eutreptiella sp. 'Long Island Sound 2002'; assembly: GCA_964036045.1. NCBI lineage: Eukaryota > Euglenozoa > Euglenophyceae > Eutreptiales > Eutreptiaceae > Eutreptiella > Eutreptiella sp. 'Long Island Sound 2002'. The sequence continues at coordinate 96,754,955 of OZ038379.1, read as the reverse complement.
CCCTCACCTGCAAGCTGTGTTTCCACGCTAAGGAGGACCTGTCAGCGATCCTTCCATGTGTGCTGGGAGGTCCCATCAATGAGACGTCAGTTGGAACCAATACATTTTCCTGTGGAGGGATTACTATATGCACAGCAGAATACAAATCATATCCTGCCGACTCGGGTGTTCCTTTTGTAGGAATGGTGGCATTTTCAGACAGAATTCTCACGTGCAGTGGCATGAGGCTGGTAGGACCTGCCAGGCAGGGGGGGGGGTACTCATACTCAGGCTGCTGTAAGAAAGGTTGAGTTTTCAGACCTGGTCTGGACTTTCCCAGATATGGACGGTCCTGCAGGTCAGCCTCACGCAATGCTCGCACTCCCTTGCTAAGGAATTGAGCATCCTCTTGCCTGTCCTCTAAGCAACCCTGAACCAACCTCCTTGCACTGACATGTACCCGTACCTCAGGTCCGTGATCCATGACAATCATCTGGTTCCCAGGATAATATTGTACAGGATGGTGAAATTGTTCTGAAAAGCAAGGGCGGGGGTAACAACAGTCACACAAATGAGGAACATAATCGAGAAACGCGTGGTCATCACCGGTAACTGTTGAAAAAGTTCTGCCACACCCTTGCCTGGTGCACTCAAACTGCCAAAAATATTGCAAGCGAACCCTCTGAAGCTCTGGGGGGGCGTCAAAAGCCTCAGGCAGTTCTGTGAACAAAACTGTCTGCGTTCCATACCTGATCTGCTGTGCACCTCCACTTCTGTCGTCCGCTGTACAATGACCAGCTTGATCGGACAGTCGTTTTGATGACTTCTGTGGTGCTTCTGCAACCACCTGTACTTCGGAAACATGATGTACATTCTCAGAACGCCCATGCTGAAACGGGGCTTATTGCGACGAAGTTTCACACATTATGCCTGCACATATGCATCATATCCTGGCACGACGGCCAGCCCGTACCGAACCATAAATGGCAAACCCGAAATCAGGCGGGGCCCAATAGCAGCTACGTATACAAAAACATCCACGCATTTAAAAATTTTGAGTTTTCCATTTTTGGTGTAAACCGGCACAGAAACTGTCAGTTTCACGCCCTTATCACCACCCTTGAGGCGGGATTTTCCCGCCGTCACCAACACGATTGGGTGTGGGGCATCTTCAAGTGGAATATTTTGAAATAGCTCATATCCACCAATGGCTACGAGCTCACTTCCTGTGTCCGCCAAGGCCAGAGTGACGATGGTTTTCTTGCCCATCGCATCAGGGAATCGTACCCGTGCTTGTACAAGTACTTCCCTCCTCATCTTGGAACCACGTTTGCCCCTGGTACGTGGTTCCTGGTAAATCTCCTCATCAAGGTCGTCCAGTTTGATCACAGTCCCGTTGGCAAACTCTGCTCCTTGACCCACATTCAGCACCCGATGCGCTCCCACATGGTATAATTTCCTCCTTGTAGGTAACGGTAGGTCAGGCAATGACATCGGGGCGGTACTACGCCACTTCCGGAACTTATTCAGTTTTCGGTGGTGGCGGCGATGTCGCCTGGCCCCCTACGGGGCTGAGGGGCAGTCTTGGGCCCAGTGGCCCTTTCCACCACACTTCTTGCATATGTCCTTGGACTGTGGTCTACTTCGAGGTTTGGACCCTGACCGCGATTCTCGGCTCCGGCTGCGACTCTTGGGTCTCCCCCGTTCAGGATAACGATCTTTGCTTCGACTTCGCCCTCGTTCGCGATCCGGTGGTTTCTCATACCCAGGAGTATGCCCTCGCTCACTTCTGCGATCTCCACTGCGTGGTCGACCGTCAGCACTGGACCGCCCTGGGCTCCGACCGCGGTCCTGTCCGCTTTTACGGCGATCGGGCTGAAGGCAATCCTTCGAGGTATGGTCTGTGGCATCGCAATTGTAACACCTCGATTTATGAGGACAGTCCTTTTGAGTGTGGTCTCTAGACTTGCAATTCAAGCATCCACCCTCAGATTTGAGCTTGGCCGTAATATGTGACCGGCTTGACAGTACACTGCCATGTGGGGAATTTCTCCTGTCGTCATATCGCGATTGAGATGGCCCCCGGCCTCCGGTTTCTCCTCCACTGCGATCCTTGCTGTCCCTTCTGTGGTATGGGGACCTGGGCGTACCATCTCGATGTTGCCGACGGCCATCGTGTCGATCACGGCTGCCATTTCGATGTTCTCGGCTGCTGTCTCGGCGGCCCTGGCTGCCATCCCGGCGTGAACGGTGCTCATCTCGTCCCCGGGATCGTGATCGTTCTCTGGAAACTGCCCGTACACTGGCCGCGTCATCCGTCAAAAACTCCTCCTCCATCTCAGCATACTCGGCGGAACTTAAGAAAGGCATGACATGCAAAAATAGTTCCCAATAATTGAATTCTAGGCCTCCATGATCTGCCTGAACTCGATAAATTTTGTTGTATGCGGCTTTAGTTGCAGCATCCTCTGGGCATTCTTTCACATGTCTGCGTAGCTCCTTGATGAGTCGGTCACGTGCTTGTCTGTGGGTGACGCCTCCCCGCACCAGACTGCCCTCCTCTGACCAGTCATTCATGAAATCTGTCCACGAGAGGGTCGTGAGGGGTTCACTGGGCAACGCACGTCTTCTCCACTTTGCTCCAGGTTTGTGGATGTTTACCATGCGACGTCCAGTGATGTCTTGCCACAGCTCCTCCAGGGATAGACCTTCCCTCCTTCTATTTTTGGCATGGCGGTCACGGATGTCTTCATTTGTCAGTACCGCCAGAAGGATGTCAGACTGATGTTTTTCATCAAATCGCTCGGCGTAATCGGCCCTCCACTCATTGAATCGTTTGATCCACGCCTCTTGCGTCGCTCGCTCGCAATCCCAAGTGGGCACTTTGGCCATCTCTTTCAGTACTTCATTTACTTGGGGATCAAGCCACGAATTTGTTTGCGTTCCAAAAATACCCTGTTCCGTCCGCGGGGCCTCAGCAGAATCCTTCAAGTACCCATGAGACCCACCACTGGGGGTATTTTCTTCGAACGAAACCTTCGAACGAAGATTATTTCTTCGAACGAAGAAAAGTTTTGAACTGTTCGAACGCCTTTGTTGTGGCCGTTTTGCTGCAAACATTGCGATAAAATGCTCAACACAGGTATTTTTGAGGGTTTGGTTCTTTAGATTCAGCCTGCAACCACCTGAATGCCCTGAAAATGTGTTTTCGAAATGTGGTGGACTTTTCTTCGAACGAACCTTCGAATGTTCGAACAAAGATATTTTTCGAAGAAAAAGACGCGGCGTTTACAAATGCACATACAGGCAACAACAGAACCGCAGAACCACCAATGTCCCTGTCCAATGTAGCTCTCTGAGTCCTGGCTCATGACTCACTGCCTGACACTAGTACTGCAACCTCGTCTTTCTTTTCCGTATCCTCTTTGTCTCCCTCTCCGGCATCTTCTTCTTCTTGCTTTCCACCACTCTTCGTTGGCGTCTTCTTCTTCTTCTTTGGCCTCTTTGCCTTCACTTTCTTCTTCCTGGCACTTGGAGCTGGCACGCCACCGGTTGCCGACGCCACTGCCGCCGCGTTTTTGCACTCCTCCTCTGTTGCGTAGCTTCGGGCCGCAACACAATACTCCCCCACAGAATGCCACATGGCAGAGTTGTAGTCTGCAGGCCAAGCGTACTTCGGGTCCCCGAAAATGGGCGTATGCGGATTGGGTACGGATTTCCCTAGAATGAGGTCAAGGTAGGGGCGGGTGACTCCGGATTCAACGATTACCTGGCGGCAAGTGTCGAACTCGGCGCTGACATCGAACACTTCGTTCACCACCACGTAATCCGGATCATATTCTTCTGAATCCTGGGATCCAAAATCTAGCGGGTCATCCAAACGGCGAGAAGGGGATGGTGACGGCTCCAAATCCGCTGAACGCTGCGGCGCTGGGTGCTGAGCCAGTTGTGTACTACTCTGGGAAGGTGTTCCTGGCGCTGATCGTGACGCTGGGGCAGAAGTTGGGTGCGCCTGAAGCAACTCCTGAGCACAGCGCGAAAGATTCGAAACATATCTTCGAACGAAGATTCGAATATTCGAACGAAGAAAAATCTTCGAACGAGAGTTCGTTCGAGGATTCGAAGATTCGAACGAAGACTAAATTCGAAGGACTACAACGCATGCCTGCAGGGCTTGGAGAATAACACATACCGCCACCAGTCTTGCGACATCGGCCTTGTCTTCCTTTGTCAGCACCATTGAGCGGCATCGTCTATTAAGGATTCGAACAATGCAGCGTTTGGGCAAGAGACCGGGCGCGTTGTACCGTGAGCTACAATATGGGAGTGCGTGTACAAGAAGGCATGCTCCATGGTTTGTAGTAGAGCAGAGAGCTGGTAGTCATCTGTGGTGCTGCCCCCTCTGTTTGTGAACCGCAAGTAGAAATCCTTTAGCTTGGCATTCGTGGTTTCAGCCAAGTCCTGGCAGTACATCCCAAGCCCGTAAGGTGCTATCGCCTCTAGGATTCTGGGCACATCGAACTGCAAGATTATCAGATAATGAGAACGGGTATCAGGCAAACAGTGTGCGCGAAATTCCCAGGCCGCCTGCCGACAGTCCGCTGGGAGGTCAATGTCGATGCGCTGATAGGTGCGATAGAGCCGTTGCATCACGTCCCGCAACCGCATGACAGCCTGGTTACCCAAGTGCTCGTCGGTCAACCCCAAAACATGAGCAATACCATCCCATATAAAAAACAAACGCTTGGTTTCTTGTCCATCAGGTCTACAAGTTCCACCTAGCTGCCAACCACACAGAGCAATCTTCAGCATGTTATTGATAGCGTTGCGTGCTTCCCTGCTGGCGGACAAGCATAGCCTTTCCAAGTATTCCCCAAGCAAAGCACCAATTCGCATAAGCATATGAAGAACACAAATAATGGCATGGTGTCGTGGCACTTGAAGCAAAGGTTTTGAAGCGCAGCCACGAGCTCCCTTGCAGATAGGGGTCTTGCCAAGTCGGGACGCATCACCCGTGCGCGTTCTGCGCCGGTGACAGCCCAGGTAACGCCTCTTGAGAGGGTTCCAAAGGCCCAAGTTGTGAACTGACGGTATATACCAATGCTCAGTAAGTCCCAAAAACTTCTTCAAAAACGGTAAATCCCCGCCCAGCATAACACTTGCCGCACAGCGTGCGCCCTTCACGATGACGGATCGCGTAGTTATGATCCGCTGCAGGACCTAGTAGCGTACAAAGCGCAATCAAAATTTTGTTCGAAAAACATGTTCGTTCGAAGGAAAAGCTTCGTTCGAACGTTCGAAGGTTCGAACGAAGGCAATATTCGAAGAAATAACACACCCTCAGATTCTTTTTCCAGACCCGGCGCAAATCCTTCAGATTGGAGTCACCACAGTATGCCAGCTCTAAAACCCAAATGTGTGCTGCATTGCGGGCTAGATGCTCATGATTTCGGATGCGAATGGTAAGCTGAGTCCAGCTTACACCCGCTACAGGATAACCATCGCCACTCACAATGAAAACCAAACCATCTTTGCTGGGCTGTAGAGTTTCATAGAGGCAAGGCTGTGTGAAAACGTAGTTAATCCAGTGATCAAACGGCCAGGAGACATTTCGGATGCCAGTTTTCTTGTCGATGTGGCCAACAAGGTGCAGGGGCTCCTTCATCCTTTTCCAAGCCAAGTTGACTCTCCGGCGGCCTGGCATTGGTTTCCCAAACCTTAGGCCAGTCTGTTTGTACCATACGTCCGCACGCTTGGAAATAAAGCGTGATAGAACCCGAAGGCGGCGTCTAGGGATTCCCAAATCGAGAAGCAAAGCGACTGCTTCTTCAGGCGAGCATTGAGCATCGCTGTGCCACCGTAGAAGTTGATTCAATCTCTGCTTGTCAGCGCCTGGGTTGACTCGTGTGTAGATTGAGTGTAAAAGCTGGCGTCCCAGGCCGGAGGAGGTGAAAAATTGCACAAGCGCGTCCTCAACGTCCTGGCTATAAGCATTCGTCGTGCCAACCGCGTTTTTGAGCGTAATTCCAAGTTGCACCATTGGTCAAACAGTGACACCCTTAAAAATACAACAAATCAGTTGAAAAAACAAAAAAAACCCTTCTTTCTGGCACAAATCTGCGTCTCTCTGGCACAAATCTGCGTTTTTCTGGCACAAGTCTGCGGCAATCGCCTGTCAATCTGGTGCGCGCGCTGCTGTTGCTGCGCTTTTGCGGCAATTCTCCCCAGCAGCTTGGATTCAATTGGATTTAATTGAATTGCGATTAAAGCAAATACAGTCTTCGAATTCGAATCTTCGTTCGAAGATTCGAATCTTCGTTCGAAGACTGAAGTTCGTTCGAAGAAAATACCCCCCCCAGTGGGTCTCATGGGTATTTCTGCAACTCATCCATCAATGGAACTGCCCGGACCTCCTTGAACGCTCGCATGTCATCTGGTACACCTGTAGGGCGTACCCTGCACTTCATCTTCATGTTATCAGCGCTCCTGCGTACCATATTAGGCACAAAATGCCCATCCTTCACATATGGCGCCACTTGCAACCACGTCAGTGGATTTTCTTTGGGACACCAATCTGGTGGAGGTTCGTCCGAGCTATTGCCCATGGCACTCGCCACCTCGTATGGGTGTGCATACGGGCGCACCATCTCAGATGCCTCACTTCTCGTGGGCAAGGGGGCCGCGTGGTGCATGGGTGGCACCGAGCTAAGTGGCGGCTCTGGATGGTCTAAGACCACAGACGATGTTCCTGGGATGTCGTGCGCTGCTGTATGAGCTGGTGGTGCTGCAGCAGTGGGTGCTGCAGTCCCATGTGAGACCCTGGACACAGTGAAAGCGGCAATCTGGGCTCGCACATCCTGCATTGCCTGTTCCACCTGCGTTTTGTCCGCCTTCTCCTTCTGTATTTCTTCAATGTGACTCAGACGGGACTCCACGTGCGCTTTGTCGATCTTCTCATTTTGTGTGGCTTTGACCCTTCTGATTTTATCTTCCAACGCTCTGAGATCTTCAGAATTTGTGAGGTTGAGGTCCTGAATAGCCTCACCAAGGCGCTCCCGATCAGCCCTGTGATCCTTGTCGGAATCTTGGAGTTGCTGTGTGAGGGTACCTATTTGCGTCTTGAACTCCTCCCTCGTGACTTTCTCATTGTGGATCTTAATGTGCGTTTGGTCAAGGCGATCAATACTCTCCTGCATACTTTCGGAGACGCCCTGTATCGCCCTGGCATGATTCTCATTAGCCTGTGCCACTTCCGATTTGGTGGCCTTCTCGCACTGCATTTTGTGTTGCATATTTTCCACGCGGGCTAAATTCGTACTCAGTGCGGACGAGGCGTCCTCCAAAGACTTGTTTTGTGCAGTGGTCGCACTCGCCAGTTCCATCTTCGTGGCATACACCAGATCCAGCTGCACCCTCAGGGATGTAGGGTCTACAGTGCCCGGGGTCGGACTCTTTGGGCCCTGTGGGGTGCGTGGGGAGCGATTGTCTGCTCCACCGACCTTGGCTGACTCTGCATAAGCCAGCAACCATGATTCCATCTCTGTGGCCTTGGTCATTAAACCCTGTGTCTGGGCAACGAGCTGGGTGTGTGATTTCTGCATGTACTGCACCCTTTCCTCAATTTGCCTGCTAGTGTCGCCCACCTGTTTCATTGCGGCCTCCGCCTTAGCGACTGCAGCAGTGTGGACACCCTGAATTTGTATCTGGATCTCCTGGTTGATTCGGGTTTCGTTCTCCATGGCAGCCTTGACCTTCTGTCCAGCAGTGCTCAGTCGGCCCTCGGTTTCACAGACCTTGTTGGGCACAGTGTCAATTGCCTGCTTCACCTCTTGGACAGAGGTCGCCACATCCTTCACACTGATCATGTCCCTCTCCATTCTGGCGGCCATTGTCTCCACTCGTTGTGATTTGAAGGCGATGGTTCGCACCGCTTCTGCCGCCTTGTCTTTCTGGCTTTTCGCCTCCCGTGCGCCCTGGGCAGCATTCTCTGCATGCTGCTTTATGGCCCCTTCAGTGGGTAGCACCCTGGCCACCGCCGTGTTGGCACTCTGGGCTGCCTTCACCGCCGTGTTGCTGAATTCCTCGATTCGTCTTGCCATTGTGGCGTCCCCTGAAGGGGTGTTGTGTTCTGGATGTGGTGCCCTGACACTCTGGCGCTCTAACTCGTGAATTCGTGCGCCCAGGCTATCCACCTCGTGCGTTGCTGCACCTTTGTGGACGTCCAACGTCTTCTCCAACTTGTCAATCCACTTCTCCGCTCGTTCGACCCGTGACTCAAGAATCTGGTTTTGCGTCCTTGGGATACCTTCGTGAGCCTCTTTTTCCAACGTAGATATCCTGTGCTCCAGCTTACCTTCGTGATGAGCCTCTCTTCGCTGGAGCTCGGCACAGTCTTGGCGATGGGCGGCCTCCTGCTGCTCCATTCGTGCCGCCAAGGTATTGACTTGTACCTCCAACTCGTTCATCCGCTCATCCAATCCACGATGGTCCGCAAGGAGTGCATTCCATTTGGATGTACCTTGTCTGTCTACTTCCTGGACCCGGGTCTGCACCACCTGGATCGCCTTCTCCACCCCGGCTGGTATCTCCACCACACGTGACGCCTCCTTGGTCTCCAAAGTTGTCACTATCCTGCACAACTGGTCCAATTGCCTCACGATGTCCCTGACGTCGACGTCTGACCTTCGTTTCGACACCTCTGGTCTGGTCTGCTTGGCCGTCATCTTATGGATGGCTCTCTTGACGATGGTGTCGATGGTGGCGTCCGGTAGGGCCAAGATATCAACTTGGGAACCTTCATCAGGACGATGCCGCTTGCGCTGGATGAATGTAGTAGGCTTTCGTGATGGCGGTGGTGGCATACCGGTTGACGAGGAACGGGACTTGGTGGGCACATAGGTGATCTTCTTGTTTCCGGAGCCAAATGAGGCCCTTTTGGCTGTTTCACCATAGCTGACCTGCCGATTTACAGGGATGTTTGTCCCGTGTGCCGCCTCGTCTATTTCTTCTCCAAACGGAGTTTCTGAAATGGGAGTCAATTTGGCTCCCATTTGCCCAGTTTGGGTTTTCAACAATGACCTTTTGGTCTCCGTGTGGATTGGGGTGAGCAATTGCTCAACTTCTTGGTCCCATTCTTCCATTTCGGCTCTATGGATTTCCTGAGCGCTCATGTGTCCCAAAGGGGATCGATTTGTACTGCTACCATGTAATGGAGTAGCCCCTGATACTTCCATTGTAGTGCCTTGCTCTACGTTAACCAAAAATCGAAAATAGAAAAAAGCTAGGGGCTTGAGATTTCTCTAAAATTTCAAAAAGAAAAATCCCCGAGGAAAGCTAATAAAATTGGCACAAACCCTCACCAAGAGGAGGCAAACAGCACACAATACAACACAATTTTGTGTCTGACTTGTCCTCTTGGTTCCGGTTGTGCTTGGTGCGCGGAATGGGCTCGGCGCTTACCTTCACGATTGATATGACTCTCCTTGTAACAAATTGATAATCCACCACTTGAATTGAATTGAGTATTAATTGAAATTCATTGCAAAGAGTTCTGAGATACGAAAGAATCAGATCAAATCAAAGAGTGTCATCGAGACACTCCATGCATGAAACATGTCGAACACATGTAAAGAGAGATGGAACGAAATTTGATCGAAAATCAAACCTATAACCTAACCTCAAGACAAACATTGCATTCACTCGTGAGGTCATGAATGTAATTACACCACGGAGGTCAAAATACATAATGCATATCATGGCATGACACATGATCGAATATCGACTCGCATGATGAAGCATGCACACCTACTTGAGCCACCTCAAGTTTGTCATTAATCTAACATGGCAAATCAATTGCATACTATGTCTATTCATCCATGAAATGTAAATTCAAACAACAACATGGACCAATGTCGTGTAAATCCACAAGAGTTCAACGAAAGAGTATCCAAGACTAACCTTCATTAATTTTCACGGTTCAAAAGCGAAGCATTGGACAATCAACCAACCTCAAGAGAAATATTGGCTCCTTGCAACAAGATGAAAATTCATGCCCAATTGAGAACAATACCATGGTAGGTTGAAAGACTCCCATCAATTGAAAAGATTCAAGGATAATTTAATTCATGGCATTCCAACAACCATTCACAACTCACCACAAGAGTGTGCAAACCCTTCGAAATTGTCACATGGACCAACATACACATACATGATTGTGACAACAATCCATTGGCACCATGAAGGCTTCGCGTGACGAACATGGTAAAGGGAACCTCACAATTCCTAATTTAGGGATGACCTTGAGTAACACCTCGTGATCGAATATGCATTCATTAACCATGGAAACCTTACGAACAGTCACGGATTCTAATTTATGGACGGCTTTGTGTAAGACCTCATAATTTGAGTATACATTCATTTGCTCGAACACTCTTGGTCTCTCAGGGAAGCATGCATGTCGTCGACATTACAACAACACGCGTGGCTTCCGAATTAGACTGGTACATCCTTGAATTCAAAGCGACAATTAATCATGCTGGCCCATATTCAATTCATTCTTGGCGGCGTGACTCAGTCAATGGATAGTAAATCGAACTGACCAGGGAATGCGAAAAAACGCAAGATTGGAACAAACAACATATCTGTCGAGACTGAATCATCCAAAATTCTGTCTTCGTCACTGGAGATTGCAATCCGCGACCTGTCCGGTCTCGGCCAGCGACTCTCCAATTCCTGCAACTGGACTACTGAATTTCTGAGTCCTGACTGTTGCCTGTCACCGATCCAGAGATGTGCAGTTCTAATACAGGTTGTACCTTCGGGTGTGTGGTGGACTCCGTTCCGTGGCCTGTGCAGTTTCATGTGTCTGGCCGTTAGTGCGTGCGTGGTGGGCTCGTGTGCTGGTGTGCCACGGCGGTGGGCGTGTTTCCTTTCCTTCCGGGGCAGGAGGCAGCTTGATCGGGCTAGGCTGACGGTTACCATTCCTTGCCTTGGTGCTGTCATGCGCTGTGGCTTGGCGTGCTGTGCTGTGCTGTGTCTTGCTGTGCCACGCCGTGCTGCTCCGCGCTGCGCTACGTTGTGCCCTGCTCTGCCGTGCCCTGCCGTGCCCTGTTGTGGCGTGTTGTGCCGGGCCGTGCTGTGGCTTGTTGCGCTTTGCTGTGCCGTGCCGCGCCGTGCCGTGCTGTGCAGTGCTGTGCCATGTCGCGGTGTGCCGTGACGCGTGGCGCTGCGCTGTGGTGTGCTGTGTTGCGGTGCGCTGTGCTGTGTTGTGCTGTGTCGTGCTGCACCATGCCGTGCTGTGCTGTGGGTCAGTTGCACCCCCTGGTCCGGTGTGGGCTGGTGGCGGTGCTGGTCAGACTGGCTGCTTTGCTTTGTGGGCCGCGGGGGCGCCGTGCGGGCTCAGTTTCTGCGGCTGGTTGGTGGCTGGTGGGCGTGGTTTGGCGTGGTGCAGTGCAGTGGGTTGGTGCTGCGGGCGGCCTGAGCGTGCCGTCCGCTGCGGTGGGTCAGGCGGTTGTCCGTTGGGTTGCCCTCCCCTGGGGCCTGCGCCTGGATGTCGTGCCTTCTGAGGTTCCGTGTCCCGAGGAATTCACCGGGTTCTGCAGGTCGGGCTGATGTGGCCTCCCCGGCTTGGCTTGTTCTCCTTCTGTCCTGTCTCCCTGCCTTTGTGTCGTCCCCCGTCCTTGGTGTCGTGGCCCTGTCCCCTGTCCTCCCCCGATTCCCGTGTCCTTGTGTCTGTGTGGTGGCCCCTGCAGTGGAGGGTGGGGGGGGTCCTCGCCTGGCAGTTCGGGTGCGGTGGTGGCTTGTGCAGTGCGCTCGGTGTTTCCCCGTGTGGGTGTACCTTTCTCGGCCCGCGTGGGGGCTGGTGGTTGGTGTGCATGCTGTCAGGTCTGGGCTGCGGTGGCGCATCTTGGTGGGTGTGCGCCTCTGGGGTTGCCCGCCTTGTGTCCCGGTGTGGCAGTGTCCCTCTAGGATGTCGCGGTGTTGACTGGGTGTGGGGTGTGGGGCGGTGTCGGGTCCTCCGGTGTGGCGCGTCCCCCCTCCGCGGGTGTGTGCCCTGGCGCCCGTCGTCGCATCCTCCCCTTTCCCCAGTGTTGTGGCCCCCGTCCGTTCCGTCTGCCTGTTTTAGGGGCCCTTCGGTGGTTCCCTGCCCCTGTGATGTGTTGCTCCCGTCGCCCTGTTTCCGTGGGTGCGTGCCCGTCACCCTGCGCCTTTCCTTGTCCCCTTGCCGCGGGCTTTCCCTTTGCCCTTTCCATTTCCGGTGCCCTGGTGGTGGCCTGATGGGAGGTCTGCAGGGCACCGGTGGCCCATGCCTGCAGGTGGGCGTTCTGGAGCCACCGGCGGAGGGTTTCGGGGGTGTAGGGGGGGCGGAGGCCCTGAACCTCGTCCCGGAGGAGCATTTTCAATGCCCCCTGCGGCATGGCGGCCTCCGGGGCAGTGTCGTCATGGTCCGAGGGGGAGCGGGCGCGGATTTTCTCGAAGCAGTGGGGGCGTTGGCGTGCCTCACGCCTGCCCGCTCCCCTGGCCCACCTCACCCAGCGGCAGAGGTCCCACATGGTGGGGGCGGACCACCAGGCGAGGTCGGCGGGGGGTAGGAGGAGGGGAGGGCTCCGAGCTGGTGGTCCTGGAGCGGCGCTGGTGGCAGCTGGGGGTGGGGGAGGCGTATCCGTGGCGTGGAGAGCAGGAAGTATGGTGCCGGTCGGTGGGGGGAGGAGGATGTGGACATGGGACGGCGGTGGCCCGCGTGGTGGCGCCCAGGGGAGCGGGAACGGCGGAAGCGGGGCCCTGGTGAGTTGTGGCAACGCCTCAGGGAGGGGGAGCGACAGGGGAGGGCCCTATGGGCGGTGGAGGCGTGGTGGCGTGGTGGCGAGCGGGAGAGCTGCGGGCAGGAGTGTCTTGCGGGGAGGGGAGCGGGAATGGTGCCGTTTGTGGGAGCTTGCTCCTCGGCGGGGCGAGCGGGGCCAGTCTGGAGGCATCGGTCGCGCCTCGGAGGCCTTGTGCGGTGCTGCCGGGTACTTTGGGGGGGGGGAGTCCCCCGCCCTCCATGGATCTGCCGTGTAGGGGTGTTGCCCCGGGTGAAGTGGGTGCGGCGGCGGGGGTGGTAAGTGGTACGGGTCCAGTGGTTGTTGGGTGGGGTCCCCCGGCCGGGGATGGGCTTTGGGGGGGCTGGGCTCCTTCGGCGTGGACCTGGTGCCCGGGCGGATACGGTTCCTGGTAGTGGGGGGGCGGTTCCTGGTGGTGGATGGGGTAGTGGGGCTCGGCGCCCGCTGGGTGTTGCGGCCATCCCAGGTGATGATGCTGCTCGTGCGCAGGGGATTGTGGGCCGTTGGGGTAGGGTGGCCTGGAGCGCGCACACTACTACGTAGTGTCTGCCGTGGCATCCCCCGGCCCACAAAGGGTCATCAAGGGGACCAACACCATGCTCGCCCCAGGGACCACGACCCCCGGGCTGATAAGGGAGCCCACGGCCCCACACAGGGTCCTCAGGGGCGTACCTCCAACCGGGAGACCAAGCTCCGGCCCGCGCCCTGGCCCAAATCACCTTGCGACGGGCAGGCTACCACCTGAGGCTGGCCATGCTCTGCCTGTCCTAATGGATAGAGCGGCGCTGGCCGTCCACAGGGGCCAAGCCCTGGATCTGTGCCATCCTTACCGCCCATACGCAAGTCCAGGCAGGCCCTGACAAACGGAAGAACCTGCCCCGCAGGCCACAACAGCCCCTCACCTGCGGGTACCACACCGTCCAAAGGGTCCTCAGGCGCATGGGCCTTAGCCCACCCCTGAAGTACCCTCTTCCGACCACCGACCCAGAGGTACACCAAATACGCACCCGCATCTGGGAAATCCTCGCCGCGGCCGCGGTAGACGGCAGGCTCCTCCTCCAAACCTCTCGGCCTACACGAGACCACACATGCACACCGCTGCAAGCAGACACGTGCACCGACATAGGGCACGCAAACCCAGCCCCATATCCCCTGCCCCTCCCTTCCCGCTCCGCAGCCAGTGACTCACACACGCCCACCAGCACGCACAGCCCCGGGCACCGCGACACGTGCCTCCTCCCCCCGCCCGAATACCCACACAGGCCCGCCACAGACCCCCCCGCCCAGCGAGCCTCACCGCCACCCACACCCCGGAACCCAGATATACCTGCATCCAAGAGCCCCACGCCCCACGGCACACCCACCCCGCCCAATGACCCTCACACACACCCCCCGCACACAGCCCTAAAACCCCAGACCCCCCCACCCCGACGCCCGAATGCAACCCACGTTGACTGTTTCTCCCCGCGGATGTTGATGTGCACGCCCTCCCACATTGCAGGAGCCCAGCCCAGCCGGGCCCATAGGGCGGAGACCGCAGCCCTACACCTCTGACACACACCGCTGCCAACCGGATAGGTCCACCGGGCCGACGGGTCACAGCCCAGCCCCTCCAGCCACCCGCCCCCATCCAACAGCCCCAGGAGATGCGCTCCATCCTCCCCGCGGTGGCAGCAGCGGAGACCGCCGCAGCCCGCAAAGCTGCCCCCGCCCGCGTGGCGGCACAACCCGCATCCCCAAGGACCACCACTTCCTCCTCGTCCTCATCCTTCTTATCGTCCTCCAACTCTTCCTCGCCCCTCACCGCCAACCTCATCCACAAGGCCACAGCCAAAGCCAAAGGCGCAGCGGCAGAGCAGGCTGCCGGAGGCCTCCCGGCTGCCACACGGACGACCCCAGCACCCAGGCAGGAAGCCAGGAAGCCCCCCCACCCGGGACCGCTCCCCCCACACCTCCAGGACGAGGTCCTCCTCAACCTCGAACCGGTCCCCAAACCCAAGCCCAAGCGCAAAGCGCAACCGGAATTCCAACGCCAACAACAGCACCGCCCACAACAACACCAACACCACCACCAACACCACCACACACAGCCCCAGCAGTTGCAAAAGGGGCGACAGCAGCAGCGCCAGAAAGCCCCCGCCACGAGGGCCCCACACCGACCGCACCCCGAGCCCCCCTGCCTCCAACACGAACTGCCGGCACCCAGGCAGCCACACAGCACGAACCCGTCCAGACCGTCGTCTGCATCCCCATCCCCAAGCGCCCCACCATCCAGCCCCCACAAAGCGCCACCACCGCTGGCCAGACCGACCCGGGGACGTGGGACCCCTCGACCGCAAACTCCGTCAAGCCCGGCCCCAGAGCCGCCCCCACTGTCCACCAAGCCCTGCAGCCCCAAGGGCTGCAAATGATGCCCGACCTCTACGCCCCTCCGGAAGGGCAAGGGATCCTGGGGGCATACCCACGGCAGCATCACCACCACCAACCCCACCACGACCACCACTGCCACCAACGCCGCCACCACCACCACCACCACCACCACCACCACCACCACCACACCCAACACTACCAGCTCCACCACCACCACCACCACCAGCCCCACTACCACGACCCCCTGTACACCAGACCTCCGGCGGGTGCTGGTCGCTTTCCGTAGGCTGCGGCGGGGGTCGTCGTCGGGGGGGCGGAGGCCGGTGGCGCGTAGGGCAGGGTCGCAGTTGGATGCGATGGCCTGTTGCCATTGCTCCGGGTGGTTCGGGTCTGCCGGGTGGTCCTTCTCCGCTGGGGCTTGTCGAAGGCGTCTGGTTCCTTTGTGCGCGACGTGCGTGTGGATGCTGTGTGTCAGGGCTTGGCACCACTCAATGGGGGGGATCGGGATGTGCTGGTCTCGCGTGTGCTGGCGAGCCCTCCAGAGTACGAGGACCCGATGGCCTCGTGGAGGCCTTGCCCTGGGGTGGCTAGGTCCCGGACGGCCTTGACCGTGAGCTTGTTCCAGCTCTCTTGTAGGCGGTACCAGCCCAGGGGAGCATCCAGGGGCCTGCCTTGGAGGGCTTCTCCGAGGAGGTAGAGGTTGCTGATGGTGGTTGGCGTGAGGGGGGGGTGCTCTGGGTCCGTGTGGGTCTCGCGGCCTGGGCTGTTGAGGTCCGGCGCGTCCACGTCGATGTGTGCGTGGTGCTGGGCGGGCGTGGCTGGGCTGGGCGGTGCCGTGTTGTCTCGTTTGTGAGAGGCAGATGGTCCCGGGGTGTCACAGCTGCCCGTGGCGGGGGGGGTCTTGTGGTGAGCGTTCTTCCAGGGCGCGCTGGTGGTGTCTTGGAGCCCTGTGGACAGAGATGCAGGGCGAGTGTCAAGTCGAGTGACAGAGGATCTGAGGATCATAAATTTCATAGATAAACTGTGAATAGTTGGAATGTAAGTGCATCCTGTGTGG
Organism: Eutreptiella sp. 'Long Island Sound 2002'; assembly: GCA_964036045.1. Taxonomy (NCBI): domain Eukaryota; phylum Euglenozoa; class Euglenophyceae; order Eutreptiales; family Eutreptiaceae; genus Eutreptiella; species Eutreptiella sp. 'Long Island Sound 2002'. The sequence goes on along the minus strand of OZ038379.1, from coordinate 96,738,731 downwards.
GTGCGTCACATGTACATGACATGTATGCATCAACAAGTGGTGGTGGAATATTCGAAGGTTGGTTGCGAGAAGGTCGAGAGCGCTTGTCTTCAACACGTCCACACCGCCCCTCTTAACAAACTTCTTCCAAAACACCAACCATCCCATCCACATCAAACTTTGACAAAAGGAAGAAGGAGCCGATGCCACCATCAACTCCCAAATCACCATCAGCAGCAACTCAAAAACAAAGACAACGACGAGGAGGCCGCCAAGTTAGAATGCAACACGCCGCGAGAGCGCTCATTTCAATATTGGGAGAGATTTCGTACTCTCCTCACACTTCCAGGCAAATTTTAAAGTGCTCTCAACCTTCTTAGAGATGCATGTGCACTTTTAGGTTTAGGATGTTAAAATTCCCCAAGTACTTTCAAACCTTTTTGGTAATCCAATGAGCAGCGTCAGCAGCCAAATCAATAGAAGGCTTCCGAACCACTGAGCATTCCAATGAGCAGTCTTGGGTCTGCAAAGAAAAAAAACCAATCCATACAATAAGCAGTAAGAAAAAGTCACTGCCATGTTTTTCTTGGAGGGCTTGATCCAGGCCAAGCCCCCCTGAAAACCCTTTTGTTGATGCTAAGACTAAGTTAAGTATTTTTATCTCTCTTTTGAAGCCTGAAGTACACTTTCTCAGAGTAACTAGGGTTGTAACCCTAGCCCCCCCATGAAGTTCACCCCTACCACTCAACTGAGCGGAGGTACCTTCCTTCATGGAGGATATACCGAAATAAAATAGGCATTTCATGCTTTAGGCCTTGGAGGTTAAGCCTAGTGGTCTCCCACCCCAAGACCCCTATACTCAATTGTTTCTGCCACTTATTGTGGTTCTACCTTTTAACTGTTTCCGAATTCAGTTGCTTGGCCAAGTCATTTTCTGTGTTGGCCTGACATCTATGCCCCACATTCCTAACCAGCACCATTTCACCCAAAAGAGTGCACATGAAGTGCTTGATGCTATCTTGGAGGCCAGAGTCAGTCCAGCTTTCATATAAAATCCTTTGTATTATCCAATTGTGATTGAATCTTTGTGTTTATACCTGCTTTGTCTATCTGCAGCCCTTCTGGGTTACACTGGATTTCAAAACTATTCATTGATTCCATCCACATCCTGTTCTTGCTCTACTTGCTGCTTTGGTTTGGGTTTTCAACTTCAAAACCTGCAGGATGTCATCAAAATATCTAGGGCACTAATCAAGGACATCTTTCCGGTAGCAGAGACAGTCCCTTGTGACCTTTGGAACCGACCTTGACAAGACGTGCAGCACACAAAGCTCAACAACAAGTTCATCATGTCCACGCCAAGCGTCAGGACCTGGCCCGTAAGAACTGTCCAAGTACAAATGGGCAGCATGGCCCAGCCTATGAGTGAACCACCTTACCGAGCTCCACATCTCAGTGTCGCATCTGGGTCTCAAGGAGATCCAGATCGCAGAAGGGCGGAAGAAAATACAATCCTTACCAACGAGGCCTTAGCGGCCCACGGTGGAGACAGCCTGCATCATCTGCACAGGCGGGTAGCAGCCTCAGTTCCCGATCCACCTGTCCAGCATCATCCTCAACAGCGATCGGAGGCCACGAGGAATATGAGGAACTGAGGAAGAAAATGGACGAATATATCCTCCATGAGGAGTACTACAAATCCATTCGCGGAGAAGACAGAGAGGAGCCATTGGCAGTACACCGATCCAGACCATGTACAGGCCTAGGGTCCTACACGCACTCTGGCCTGTCTTCCGACACAGCTGAGACAGCATCCCTGCCAAGACGACCGAGACCCGAGTATCCAAGAGCATGTTGTCCAACCCCAAGGGCTCCCGAAGTAGGCCCGACTCGAGTTGAGGGACAACATCATCCAAAGCCAACCTACGGTGCCCTGGATCATACGGCCGAACTGCTGGCCAAACTTCTGCCTGGATCAGAAGATCCAGATGTGACAGCCCTATCGGAGACCATTAAGCCGAAACTGCGTATTGCAGAACCCTTACCCAAGCCAGAGTTGTCCTCCCCCTCCCCCGGACTGAGTACCCTGGCCGATAATCTTAAGAGATCAATGGTCTCAAGGCTGTTGCCTAAGGTCACCTGCCCCAGCCCCTTTCACCCCCGTGCCAGGACCGTCCCTATCGCTGAACTACAGGACGTGCTTGTGACAGAGACTGAGAAAAGAGGGCTGTCAGCCCTGGCACCTCTTGCCGGCGTATCACCTTCTGGCCTAACTCCGGGGGTTGGGAATACGGGCAGACCTATTGCCCAGGCGAACATCCAGCTGGAACTGCCAGAGTTCGACCCCAAAAATCTGCCCAAATGGGCAGAATAATTTGCTGAGTTTCTTTTGCTGACTGGCCAATCCCATTTGGATGTGGCCACCAAATGCTCTCTGCTGAAAGGCTCATGCAAAAAGAAATTATTGCAGAAACAGGTGAAACAGATTGTGAAAACCTGTTCCACCTGGGCAGAGGTACTCCAGAGGTTGGAGAAAACGTTCCCAGTCTATGAGACTGACCTCAGTGTGCGCACACAGATAGAGGAGCTACCTATGCTCCCTGAGCTTCCTTCCGCTGCGCGAATCTCTGAATACGTGTGGGACTTGGAGTATCTGTTTTCGCGGCTGAACGTGGGCTCCTACGGAGCCACTGAGCCGCACCTGTGGCTCATGAGTAAGATCCCCCAACGTACGTGGGATGATTGCCGCTCTGCCTCTGAGAGGAAGAGTCGGACCCACTCGTACGATGAACTGGTGGACCTCCTGATTGAGCTAGCTCTTGAGAGGGAGAGTGACTCCCACATGGGGAAATTCCTCAAGAAGCACTAGGGCCGAGGGGGTAACCCTACCCCCGAACGTGGCAAAGGAAAAGGGCCCAAAAATCCCACTGACGCCAACCAGGGAGGTGGTAAGGGAAGGGGTAACCTACGTGCCATGAATGAGGTTAAACCTGAGGTAGGTACACCCCCTTTGTTCTACTGCAAACCTGTCAATGACAAGGGGGGGCCTTGTCATGCCCCTGACTGCGATCAACGCAGTAGCTGTATGCTGCAGATGAAACGACAGCAGCATACCAAGGATGGGAAACCTGTGACCCATCAGGATCATTTCAGGTGTACCATCACCTGTGGCTATTGTGGCAAACGTCGTCACTATGAAGACGGATGTCACATAAAGAAACGCGAGAGTGATAAACTCAAGCGGCAGGAGGCTGAACGCCAGGAGACCCAAACACCCACCAGAAACCCAGTGAATGGGGACAAAGGTGGTAAAGGAGGTGGCAAGGGGGGTGGCAAAGGTGGACCCCCTAACCCCCAGAGGCGCTCATCAGCGCCCGTTGCTACGACCCCTCCTGCTGCTACACCCCCTCCTGCTGCAGGTGATCCCAAGAAGCGCCCCCAGGGGGATAACGCTACCCCTGAGGGGAATAACTCCAAGAAGAGGCGATTGGCCTGGATGGCCAGGTCCCTCATAGCTGCAGGGGTGGATGTCAAGTTCCCTGATGAAGAGTAGGGGGGCGGCTCCGAAGCGGAGGACTTGGTTTTCGGGATCCTCGTGAAAATCGGGGATCAAGTTTTTCGAGCAGTGCTTGACACTGCCGCAACACTTTCCATAGTGGCCCGGCACCTGCTAAAGACTTTCAGGAAAACTAAGACCGTGGCCATAAGAGTGGGGGATGGGCGTACCATCCATTTCTAGGGGGGGGTCGATGTGACTATATGCCTGGGCGACGAAACCGTGACCCAACACTGCAGAGTGCTGGACACCGAGACCTTTGACATCGTCATTGGTACAGACTTCCTACGAAGAAACCCTCCAGGTAAAAATGCTGTCTCTCCAGCGCCCCTATTCTTTGCACTGCGACTTTGGCAGTGGGCTGTTCTCCGTACCTTTGGAGCTGTCAGAACGAAAAGAGTCTGTGCTGCGCTACGCATCCAAGACTAACTATCGTACTGAAAACTACGAATTGGCCCGTCACGTTCTTGAAAATGGACTGGCGGCCCTTCAGGTAAACTTGGATGAGGTCAAGGTGGAATTGTTTGCGAGCCAACAACTGAACATCATGCAGTTGTACTGCTCGAAACAATTGAACAATGCTTTTCGTTTCTTCTGGAAAGCAATGGGCCTAGCGTATGCTAACCCTTCCTTCTCCCTGCTCGCGAAGGTTCTAACCAAAATCGCTTATGAGGGAGGAAGGGTTGTCATGTGCACCGCTGACTGGGGCTGCTCTGGTGAACGTGCTTACTGGCGCCGTATGCAAGATCGAATGACCGTGGGAAGAGTGCAACTCCCCGAAGGCCCCATCTATGTGCCTGAGGACTCAGACACAGCTATGCAGGCCCCTGAGTGGGCCAGGTTCCTGTCCATCGTTGATGGATCTCTCAATCCTGTACCCCTGTGCGATCTAGACCAGGTGCTACTGAAAGAGGTCATGGCCGAAAATCGTCCTGACCCTTTGTGATCTCAAAAATCGATCTCCTGAGCACCTATCTGCAACACTTACAGGGTGTGAGTCTCCCGATGGCTATCTGGAACCTGCAGCTGTAAAGGAGGATGCTGACGCCCAACTGTCTGAGATCGCCAGCACTATTCCTCCTGTTTATCCCAGCTGTGTTGACCTAAAACACAGTGCCTTCCTAGCCCAGCCGTTGCTAGAGGAGGTAGATCTAGAGTCAACCTCTGAGCCCGCTTCCCCTGTTGGGAAGCCAGTGCTACACATGCAGCCTATGCACGCAGGTGAACACGTGGCCCGGAGTGCTGATGCTCTGGCGCGGCCTGCTTCTAATAACACGCCATTGTCTGAGCATGACACTCAGGAACTCCGGTCGCTGTTGTACCTGAAGGCTGAGAGCGGCTGCAATACCTCAGACAGACCTGGAAATCCTCCATCTGGTCTGAGGAGGACGATGATTCCTATACGCTGCCTGATCCTGAGATACGGCTAGTGTATTTTCTGCACTATGGGCAGCAATGTTCCCCTGAGTGGACCGATGGTTCTGTGCCTGCCGAAACTGCTGATCGGCAGAAAAAGAAAGAAGATGGAAAGAGCAACCTCCATGCTGAGGAGGATTTCCAGCAGAAACTCGAGAGTCTTAACCTTGACCCCCGACTGGAGAAACTGCTGATAATCTATGAGGAGGTGTTCGGCGCCTTGCCGCCTCCCCTCTCTTGTAAAGAACTGGTCGAGATGGACCTGAAACTGAAACCTGAATTTGAAAAGACGCGAGTGAGGCGTCGTCCCTATCCCGCTCTGCAGGAACAGGTTGAAGAAATCGAGCGCCAGATCCAGGAATGTATAGATGCTGGCCTTGTTGAACAATATAAGAAGGGTGACTACCCCCATCACTGCAGTCCCTGTTTCCTGGTTGCCAAACCAGGGTCAACTGCCCTACGACTGGTTGTAGACTATGGTGAGGTCAACAAGAAAACCCAGAACCAGTCAGGGAGTATTCCTAACATGGAAAATACCCTGGAGCGTATTGCCAAATGCAGGTACAAGACCAAAATCGACAAACGCTCTGGTTTCTGGCAGTTGGACCTAACCGCCGCAGCTCAGGAGCTGCTGGCTTTTATAACCCCTAAGGGCCAGGTCTTTAAGTGGAAGGTTATTCCTTTCGGGGTGGCTAATGCCCCAGCGCTCTTCCAGGAGCTAATGAACAAAAGTTTGTACATACTGAGGCGCAGGCCTCTAGTACAGGAGTTGATTTCTTGGGATGCAGAAATGGAGGCTCACATCGACGACGTGAGTTTGGGTACTAATACCCAAGAGGACCATGTCCTTCTCCTCCGTGAATTTTTCATTGTCTGTCAAGAAAACAATCTCCGAATCAAACTTGAAAAATGTTAGTTTTTGAAAGAGGAGATGGAATATTTGGGTTTCGACGTGGGGTATCGTTGGTGGAAACCAGCCGCGTCTAAGATGCAGCCCCTACAGGACATGCTGATTCGCGATGACCCTAAGAAGGGTCTACACGACGTGAGGAGTTTTGTGGGCGCCTCTAATTTCTATCGGCGTCACATTCACAATTTTACTTACTCCTCTGCCCCCCTCACTGACCTAATCAAGAAAACTACTCCCTGGAGGTGGACCGCCAGAGAGGAAGAGTGTTTCCAGGAGTTGAAGAAGAAGATTGCCTCCTCCAACTGCCTGGGAGTACCCCGCCCTAAGGGCGAGATAGTCCTGATCACTGATGCCAGTGATATAGGGGGGGGTGGTACGATCTGCCAATGGCAGGAGCTTAACCCCGCTGAACTAACCCACTGCCATTATTGTACTAGTGGACAGAACCGTAATGGTTCGTTGAAACATGACTATGCTACCAGTGAGTGGCGACTGGTGCCACTAGGACACTGGAATTGGAAATGGAACTAAGCGCGTTCCAATTACAGCACCTATGACCAGAACTCCTGGCCGGTATGTTGGTGCTTTCGTTACAATCCCGACTCCTGGGATCTAACTCTATTGTCTGGTTGTGTGACCAGGAACCTGTGAAGTCTTTTCAGAAGGACCCACCAACAGAGAAAGCAAAGCTAAAGCGGTGGTGGACTTATCTGAGCCAGTTCAGGCTGACAGTGCATCATATCCCCGGAATAAAGAATGAACTGTCTCACTATATATCGCGCAACAACTTCGATGCGCTTTTAGGTGAGAGCTCTGAGGCGCTCGCCAGAGAGGCTTTCCAGCGTATGGATGTCCAGCTTTACCTGTCCATGCGCACTGCTGGAATCCTGGAGGGTTGGAGTCTAACCGACTATCAGTCAGAGTATAAAGAAATTCTCCACACCTCCAGCACTGGTCTCGAACCCCGTGTCATTGACGGGCACCAGTGGTAGAAAAACAATCAGTACCTCTTCTACGAGGACTGAATTGTGGTGCCTGAGGCACGACTGGATGGGTGCCTACAGTGGACCGATCTCAGTTCTCGTCACACTGGCGCTAATCGCTCAGTGGACTTCTTCCGTGAGTGTTTCTACTCTAGTCTAACCCTGACTGAACTGAGGTCGCGTATGCGGACAATTGTGGATGCTTGTGGCTGTCATGCCAGCAAGCAGAGCGACAGTAGGGATAGGGGCCTGATCTCCAGCTTACCCATACCCTATTGTGCTAACTCTGTTCTCTACGTGGATTCCATCCACGGGCTACCACGCTTCGGCGGCAATGATAGTTGCCTAGTGGTCACCTGTGGCCTATCTCGTTTCACCCATGTGTTCCCTTGCAATAACAAAATCACAGTTGAGCAGACTGTGAAAATGTTGGTCGAACAATGGTTCGAACCCTATGGAGCACCTAAGCAGGTGCACTCTGATGAGGATGTACGCATCCGCAGTGACACTGGGTGGTACAAACTAGTGCTAAATGCCCTCAACGTGGAGGTAATCACAGGTGTGCCCTATACCCACACGTCTGACCCTCTCTGTGAGAGACAGAACCGTGTGGTGGAGCAGAACTTAAGAATCCTGATGAAACAGGAGCGTACCAAGTACTGGGTACGCCTAGTGCCCTGGGCAGTGCTGACCATGAACTCACAGCGGAGCTCCTCTACGGGTTTCACCCCCCACGAACTGTTCCATCGAGGACGACCTGCTTGGTTCTTCAAAACCCCCTTTCCTGAGGACTTCAAGAGCCCTGTGGGAGATTGGCTGGAACACAAGCACTCTCTGGCTAACCAGGCTAGGACTAACCTGAGACACATTCGTGACCGTGAACTGAGCCGAGAGAACCGCCTACGGCGACCTGCCAGCTTCAAGGTTGGCGACCTTGTTTTGTTACACCATTCACGCCTACCCTCCTGGACACGTAACTGCCTACAGGACCCTTATTTTGGACCCTATCGTATCATCAAGATAGATGGATCCAGGATTCATGTCAGGTGCAGTCCACGTCTAGGTGGTGAACTGCTGTGTGCACCTAAACAGTTGAGGCACTATCACTCCCCTGACGATTTGTCTTGGGATGAGTGGCGCCTCAGCGACAGTGAGGTCGAGCGTATAGACCTAGAGAACGCTGCCAGTCCAGAGGAGGCAGACGAACTCGAAGAGATGACTGCCGATGAGATGGCAGTCGATGGTTACTACGTGGTTGCAGGTATTGCTCGCCACGAGTATAAACAGGGCTGGAAATTCCTAACCCTGTGGGATGGCTATGGGTTATCTGAGGCGACCCGGGAACCTATGTCAGCCTTCATACAACCAGACGGGAGTATCAACCCCATCTTCCGCACCTACGTCGTTGAGAACAGCGAGGGGCAGCTCCTAACCCGTGCTGAGACCATGTCCCAGCGTAAAAAGCGAAACTAATTTCCCTGTGTCAGTCTACTGACAGGTGCAGTGAGCACTCTTCTGCAGACGTGCCTGTGTATGCTTGTAAGAGCAGTTGTCACAGTTGCCCCGCATTGCACCGCAGGACAGGACCGTTAGCCCCCCGTGACAACCACTCCCTGGCCGAAAGGCCATTGGTTTTTCACAGACTACTGCTTACTGTGCACTGCACTGACCCTGTCTGTGCCCTGCAGACCCATGCCTGTGGTTTCCAGCGTGGGCCAGGTGGCCGCTTATCAGGATTGCAGCCACCCAGCGAGTGTATGCCTTGTTGACCATGTGTTGCATGGGGACTGCCCTGATGTAATGCCCTTGGGGAGCCAACAAAGAACGGTGGCTTACTACACCAGGGGGGAATGACAAGCAAGGTGTTATGAGGCAAGGTGTGTCTTCCCTCGTTGGGGACAAGCGAGCCCACAGTTAGGACCCCTGACTGGTCCAGACCCATGGGGTTCTACCCTTCCTTACAGGGTTTACCATACCCCTATGTGTGCTACGTATGTCTGTGTGTGTCTCACTTCTCTCCCCCGCGTGGCTCCTGGAGACCGGGCTTCGCTAACGTCGGACCGAAGGTCCTAATCTGGTACTATTACCACTCCTATGGCGCCCAACTTCTGTGCTGGCGCCTATCCTTGGGGGAAGACGGCAAAAGCCCTACCTACTAGAGGTGAGGGGTGGCCAAGTGTGCTAAGGGCATACAAAACGCCCATTTTTGCTAAGGGCCAAAAGCTAACGCACTCCCCTGCCGACGTGGAAAAGCACGCGGGACAGGAGACACCACTACACTACACTCACTAACGCCAGCACCGGCCTTCGAAGGCAGGGTGAGCACTCATCACCTGCACTCAACTCCTGCCAGGCCTGCTGACCCTAACCCCTACACACGCTACTTGATGTTGCTGTCAATGAGGTCTCGGGTCCTATTGACCCTCCTGTGAAGAAGACAAGAGAACACAGCGCTGCTAAGCAACTGTGGCCTAACAGGGATGTCACAACACGTTTCCCTGCTAGGACTTGGAAGGGAAGGGCGCACAGGTGGCGTGCACAGCGCGGATGTTGATGGAGTCGAACTGCCCTCGCCACTCCTGGATGAAGCGCAGTCAATTGATTGTGTGATCAGCGCCCCTGTCTAGCTGGGGCAGAAAAATGGGATAGCCGCCGAAGGCAGCTGCTGCGTGCACCAATCACCCTGAACCTCTCCCACCTGTACAACAGTGGCCAAGGTTCAAGACTGAGGAACCAAGACACACTCCACGTATTATACGCTTCTTAGTGTTCCCTATAATACACTGTTCCTGAACCCAGTTGCACGCAAGCAAGCTTAAGGACTTTGCCCGTTCCCTTATAGAACGTAGGGCGAGGCCCTGGGTAACCTGGCAAGGGTTCATACCGCGTGCACAGCGCGTGGCCTACTGTTAAATTCCTTTTAATACATCGTGTGCACGCATGCAGGGAAGGGAGGCGGAACCATAACCACACAGACTCAACCAGGAGGTGAGCTCCTGCTGGGCTTACCTACCTTACTCACTATGCATCGTGTGAATGCCGAAGTGAAGCGAACGCAAAACAACCCTATTGCGAGTTATAGACAAGCCGAAGCGTTTTAAGCAACCCTACTCTAAAGGTACGGCTACACACGAGCAAACACTTTCTTTTCTTACCTGTGAAGAGAGAACAAGGATTAATTGGGGTACAGGGAAAGCGGCACAGTGTGTGAATGCCTCAATTAGGCACATGCATCGCACGCACGGCGCATATTCCAACCCCACGTGCGCGCTGCGCGCTCCATTCGCATCGCATACCTTTCATTCCTGGTTTGCCCTGTGCAGAGCAAAGGAGATGAGCAGCCGAACCCCCAACGAACACAGCGTTGACAACCCTAACGTTTTCACGAAGCAACCAACGCGAACCCAATGCATGCGTGTGAGATGACACTGCCATACCTGAGAGGTGGGTTGTCCACCTGCTCTGTGGTGTGGGTTGAGTTTGAATACTTTTCCCTAAAGTTTATAAAAGTTTTGATGCAACTCTGCAAAAATTTCCTTTAGAACTTTAAAAACTACGGCTCATACCTTCTCTTTCAAAAGCCGTTTACGCTTGCGCAACCTTGTTTTTGAAGTCCGCTTCCTTTGCGCCTGTCTGCGACTTTAAGTTTTGGTGTAAAAATGACGATTTCTCGCGTGATTTGGTCAATTTTTAGCGATTTGACTTATTCAATCGCTACCCCTTTCGCTAAACCGCAGGAATCACTCCCTGTTGGTTACACTTTCTATTTTCTTCAGGTCCTGGAGATTTGTGTCCTCCATTGGGAGTATTGCTCCGCCCTGGCCCTTGGTCAGGACGTTTACTAAAACGCTGTTTATACAGCGATAGCCGTCCGCATCAGCGCGTTCAACTGTACCCTAGTGGGCAAGCACATGTGCTCTAGGGAGGGAGTCCCGGGTTCGAACCCCACTACCCCCAAATTTTTAACAAAAGTTTTCGTCGCACGCTGGCGACTTTTGAGGAATGCCCCATCGAAGGGACATCATTCACGGTACATTACACTGTTTTTCGAGGTTACCTACACTGTGATTGGCTTCTATGAACTGATGAGGATGTTTTTGGTAAGTTTAATGCATTTTCTGAGGTAATTTTGGGAATATTTGACCCTTTTTCCTTGGTCCTACTAGCTTAGCCAACTAGTACTCCAGGGGGGAGTAAGAAAACGTCACTGCCATGTCTTTCTTGGAGGGCTTGATCCAGGCCAAGCCCCTCTGTAAACCCTTTTGTTGATGCTAAGACTAACTTAAGTATTTTTATCTGTCTTTTGAAGCCCAAAGTACACCTTCTCAGAGTAACTAGGGTTGTAACCCTAGCCCCCCCATGAAGTTCACCCCTACCACTCAACTGAGCGGAGGTACCTTCCTTCATGGAGGATATACCGAGAAAAAAAAGGCATTTCATGCTTTAGGCCTTGGAGGTTAAGCCTAGTGGTCTCCCACCCCAAGACCCCTATACTCAATTGTTTCTGCCACTTATTGTGGTTCTACCTTTTAACTGTTTCCGAATTCAGTTGCTTGGCCAAGTCATTTTCTGTGTTGGCCTGACATCTATGCCCCACATTCCTAACCAGCACCATTTCACCCAAAAGAGTGCACATGAAGTGCTTGATGCTATCTTGGAGGCCAGAGTCAGTCCAGCTTTCATATAAAATCCTTTGTATTATCCAATTGTGATTGAATCTTTGTGTTTATACCTGCTTTGTCTATCTGCAGCCCTTCTGTGTTACACTGGATTTCAAAACTATTCATTGATTCGATCCACATCCTGTTCTTGCTCTACTTGCTGCTTTGGTTTGGGTTTTCAACTTCAAAACCTGCAGGATGTCATCAAAATATCTAGGGCATTAATCAAGGACATCTTTCTAAGCATAGTATGGCATGATATAATTCAGAGCTAAAAATGTTTTTTACACAATACAGCTCTGACATGCATGTGACTCCAAAAATTAGGATTTACGCTTTTTCTGAAACTTTCAGTTTCATGCAGTTGCCTAAGTAGCAATTACCATGTACATCTGTCCATCATGAAGAGCCTTTCAAAACAACATTTCTGTCCTAAAACTCCTTTTAAAATCATGCCCTTTTCCAAACAATCAAAAAGAGAAATTGTTTCAAAAATCACCGTCAACAGTCACTCATACTGTTACAGTTTACCAATCTGTAACACCTGTTTCTTTTCTTTTTCGCGAATACAGCACAGTATGAGTTAACGGTAACTTACTGGAAGTTCCAGCGAACGCGGAAAACTCGAAATCCAGTCGCTCTCACAACAATATATATGCAATTTAGCAGAAACTTATAACTGGAATTCTGCGGTGGAACAAACAGAATGCACATTGTCAAACACAATATATCAAGTGCCCACAATCAACGATCATGGTAGAATTCTAGAATTCAAACATGGTGTCAGTAATACCGGAGACTAACTTTTAGTCAATTCATGTGCCAGTTCTCTTGATGTATCATTCCATTCCAAACTCTGTATGTCTCCAGCTTCCGAGTATTCTCTGATCAGTGATGACTCCACCAGCATTCTCTTCTCTGAAGCTTGTTTCTTCAAATAAACATGGTCCCACAACGACGCGCAATCCGTGTGCAATCTCACTGGAACCTGTCTTGTCCTAATCATGGCCTTCAACGAGTTCGCAAGATGGAAGAGATCCTCCAGAGCTGCAGTACACGAGAGTGTTTCTCCGCCAAAGGTACTTTTTACAACTCGTCGTAATGTCACGATTCGTCGTAATGTCTTGCTTGCAGCGGTGAAAACCTTTCTTTCCCAGAAACATCTTTTGCTGACAGTACCCAGATCCAGCCTCCTACGGTACGACCATCTTCTGCATTGCCCAAACTGTTGTCGTGATATCCAATGAGCCGTAGCTCGCCCGTCAGTCGTGGATACCGTAACACTAGACCTTGTTTCTTCATGGTATTCAGTAGTTTGTTTGCATGAATAGCGTGTCTCTCCGTTGGTGCTCCAGTCTGCTGAGATAGCTTGCAGATTCTGTATGCATGATCATGCCGCGTTGAGGTCGACGCTCACAGCAGTGCCCCCACGATTCCTTGATAATCTGAATGTTCTTGTCGTTCAGGACAGGGATCCTGTGATCCAGTAGAGTGAGAGATCTCCATTGGTACGATCTTATCACTGTATGTCCGTTGATCCACCAGAATGGACGTCACCTGACCATTCTGTTGATACTTGAAGTCGGCAATAAATAAAATCTCCCCTCTTTTCTTTCCCCACAGGAAACAACGCCCGCAGCTTGACCAACAACGAATCTTCAATCAACAGATCAGCAGAACAATACAGGTCATCCAAATGCGCACACAGCATCGCCAACAGAGACTCATCTTCCGCATACCACATCCATGCACACTTGTCATACGGCAGCTGTACACCAACAATCGCCACAATGCCCTCATTAAGAGCTTCATACCATTACAACGGCACATCCACTAAGCCATAAACGCCTTTGCTCTATTTCATAACCATGTCACGTTCACCAATCTCTGGCAGAGGACGAAGGAAGACATCACAGCTGATCTCACGGCCTTGAAGAAAGGCTGTGGAGATGTCAAAACAGTATTGCATCCACTCATATACCGCCGTCATTGCCACCATCACATGCCACACGCCCCGAGCCACCGTAGGACTGGCCGTGTCCAACGAGTCCTTGTCCGCTTCTTGAAACCCATGAGCAACAAGACCAGACTTCGGAGTGACAGTGCCATCATCAAGAACTTTCTCGGTATTCACCCAACGCGTTGTACCAACCGTCTGCCCACCATCAGAAACCGATTCATAGACACGACATCGGTTCCACCTGGCAAGGTCCTGTTTTTTGCCTCCACAAAATCTGGTTCCGCCGCACGGGCAGCAGATACCTCGCCATGTGACTTTTTCCGCTTCAGAGCCATAGTCGTAAGGCAAAAGGCAAAGAGGACCAACGCATCTTGAGAGTCAGCACAGAACGTATTCACAATCTCAGGAACAGTTGCCCCTTGCTGCTTCAACAACCCCAAGACTTCCGTCACACGCGCCACAAAGCAGCGAGCCGCCTCCACGCAACCATGCATATTCAGCGGCCTGCCATGTGCCACAAACGCAAGAAAATCAGGCACCCCGCTCATCTGAACCTCGTCCCGTGCAATAACATTGCTCTTTTCATCAGAATCCTCAGTACCAACATCCAAGGAATCGGCCAGGTCTGCAGATGACACCACAGAGCGCTTCTTCACCAATATATCAGGCAAAACAATCCTGGTATGCGCGCCTGCCACATCCGGCGCCTCTTGGGATGGGTCTTCAGCAACGTCTTCCTCCAGCTCAGAGTCTGACCGAGTGCTGACAACCGAAGCCTCATGGTGAACCGCAATAGTCGGCAGCCTCTTGACACCACCACCCTGGTTGACAAGCACAACTCCCGCAGCAACACCCACCACAGTAGCGGGACCTTTCCAGGAAACAACACGTTGTTTCGGTGGTTCAGGATAATCATAGACTTGATCACGCTGTGCAGAGGCCACATTTTGCTTCGGAGCTCCTTGAAATCGCTCAGCCTCCTTCATCTTAGACTTCACATCAGCCGCATGAGTCAGCTCCCGCATCTTATACATCTGTGACCAGAAGTGAACCATGTAGTGTCCCACGTGATCAGCCGCAACAGCATAGGAGCCCAAAGCTGGCAAGTCACAGTCATCATAATCCGGCCACCTCGAACTAACAGCAAACATAATGTGATGTGGACTATACCCAAGGTTCGCAATTGGAAAATAATTCTTCCACATGTGCGCCAAGTCCACACACTCGCTCAGAGTCATGGAAGGATAGACTTCAAGCAACATCTCACCCAAGGTCCGCAACTTGGTATGCTGCCGCTCCACGGCCCCCATGCTCTAATGAGCCCCATTGGCCGCCGTTTTTAACTCGATACCGTATCGATCAGCCATCGTGCGAACAACATCGTTCTCGAACTCATCCCCAAGATCAGTAAGAACAGTGCCAGAAACACCAAAATACTTACTCTATTTATCCACAAACGCTCTCAAAACATTCACTGCTTCCTTCGACTGCAGAACAGCTCCTTGTGAATATCAGGAGAAGATACAGCAAATATGCAAAACAGGGTGACCTAAGAAGTCACACATCCATCCCAACAGTATGGTTGAACAACGGCTCCCGAGGTAACGCCATTCGTGGCCATTCAGGACTCCAAGAACTGGCTTCTAAGACCTTCCGGAAAACCGCTTCGCAAACATCTGTGCCATGGTTGCCGAATCAGGATGCCCCCTCTTAACATGCAGGGAAGGAACAGCCTTCTGCAAGTATGCCGTGTTCCAGTCTCCATCAGCAATGAACGCCCAAACCCGAGAGGCCGGGCCGTCTCGTCAATAGGTACCAACCAGCTCGGGCATGCCAGGCTGCCTGGCCAGCCTCCAAAGCTGCATGAGCATGTGCCCACTCGACGACAGCACACGCGGCATAAAAAGCTTTCTGCCAAATATCCGAGAATGAACCTCACACTTGGTCACATCAATGCGCGCCTGCAACAGAGACAACGTCTTGCAACCAATGAGCAAAGGAGTGAGACCACCAATAACGTTTACCCGCAACTGAACCCAGTGATAATCCATGAGAATATGATTGAATATCACACGATCAGCCAGCTTGGTATCACCACCACCAAACTTAAAGTGCATGGAACCAGGCTTTTGAGCCAGCTGCTGACCAGTCGACTCATACCAGTGGGCAAGCCACTCATCACCAGCAATGGTATCAGTACATCCAATGTCCAGAAGTCCCTTCAAGAGACGCTCTGTGAGCAAACGTCGCAGACGATCAAGACCCACATCCAAACCAGAGTTGGCCATGTAGCACAGACCAACATAAGAACCCTCATGTTGCGGCGACCAGTCTTCAGTGACCAATGGATCCTTTCTTTCCGCCTGCACTTCCTGAGCATCAGCAACAAAGGACCCCCTCTTGCCAACTTTGTTCCTAGGCGGTGACCAACAGTCAGCAGCGACGTGACCGGCCTTGCCGCAACAAAATCAGGTAATTCTGCCATCACCTCGCCCGCCACGTCCGCCACCACCTTTGTATCCACCCTTCTGATTGGTATCTTTGCCTTGTTTAGAGGGAGAGCCAGCCCGATGACGTGTATCTGTGACCAGACTGAAAGCCCCCGAACATTGTGAGTCAACAAACAAATGCCGCAAAGCAGCTTGAATAGAAGAAAACGACACATCACGATTTGTGGTAGCCAACGCCATAGCCTTTGGTCGACAGAAAGATCAGAATTCTCCAGCAAAGCACAACCCGATAGCCGTTGCTCAATCACCACATCTTGGAGTTGAATCCGCCCCAGAACTTCAGCCACACCCATAGAATACTCCAGCATCGGCTTATGACCGCGTCTGCCATGAATCAGTCCACGAACCGCCGACAGAAGGCCTTCACAACCATCTACTCCAAAGTACGCATCCAAGACCTCACCGATTCTTTGTACGCCATCAGGTCCCGGCGTCAGCTCAATCGGTACACACACAGCGACCACTTGCGCAGGCTTACAAGGAATAAACACCAGTAGCGCAGAGTTCTTTTTTGGAACAGCCCTAGAATTCGTCTCATACCAAGCCCGAGCACGAGACGCCCATGCCTTGTACTCCGCAACCGTAACCATCTCACCTTTTTAATCAGAACCAAGCGTGGGGCGCGTCGTGGCCTTCGTGCTCTCCAGACCAGACGGACCGGAAGGCAATCAGCCGCGAAGCCCAGCGAACGAGGAAGAGTGATCAATAACATGAGCCTGACGACGCTCCTCACTGAGAACAGTAGCCAGCTCACGCCTTTGCGCCCCCATTTGCTCTTAGATTGCGCGCTCGCGGTGGTCCCACTTTTGATCAGAGTCAGCCTTCATGTTAGACAACAACTGATGTTGCAGCTCAAGGTGGTGATCTAGATTACGAACCGAGGCAGTGAACTCCGGCTCAGGAACATGCCACCCCAGTTTGACTCAAGGGGAGCACACCATGCAAGCACATAGGTCACAACATGTGATTGGCCTGCAGCTTCTCCTACCCTCCACAGGCAAGTATGCAGCAGGCCCACATCAATCCTGCAATGTCATAATATGACCAACGCTCCCTTTATGTGACAGCATTGGACAAGGACTCCCTGTACCTCCATGCCCTAGTGCAGGCAGTTGGGCGGACCTCTTCGCTGTGGCGTGCAATGGATTTTACCATGCACCACCGTCACCTTTGTTAATCTGCCCCACATCTTGCATGGCTCACACACGCAGTGATTCCCCCTCAGAAATGGCTTTTGGCGTATCCCTTGGCAAAGAGGGCCCGGATGTACTTGTTGATACACTTGTCTGGCGGCTTGGAGGGGGCGATGTTGGGCTGGGTCAAACCCAACACATGGAGGGCTTAGAAATGTCCAGTGTAATTGATTCGTATACTTGCTGCCTCCCCCCCCTGCCAAGACGTAGGCACCAGGGCGTCAGAGTCTCTGTTGAGTCCATCCGCACCAATCTCGGCCACTCAGACCCGATTGCTGCCAGGTCAATCCTCTGTCGTTCCTTTCGATCCGCTTCGTCATTCAGTGCCGGAATGACACACCCCCCCAACCCCCCTTGCTCAGCCCCACCGTTCGTAATACTGGAAGGCAAAAAACCAATGTTTCTTGCCTGCAGCTCCGTGGCCCCAACAGGTTTCACAACCTGTGGTTTGGGGGTGAGTTGCCATTGCAAGGAATTCAAACTCTTCGGCAATTCTGAAATATGAAAAGGGATTGCACGCTGTTGAGTCGCCTCCATATCTCCTCCATTAGCACTGATTTATCGCCAAAATATTCTGGCGGTTTGCCCAACTCACAACCCCCATTTCCACCTGGTCCTGGGCCCATTCTAGACCGATAGCCGGTGTCATACCCCGACTGCCGAGAATAATAATCTCCAAAGGCCTTCTATGCAATTCTTGACTGTCGTCCGGATTGGTGGTGTCGTTTCCCAATCCGAACCTTCCATCGGCGCTGCCACTGCCTCCGACCAGTTTGCAATGTCTCACAGCTCTCACAACCAATTTTGTTCCCAACAAGAACCCCAAATCGTGCTGCAAGTGAGGCGCTTTCTAGCCATGCACGTCACCATCACTTTTCGGTCCTCTAGCATGGCCCGGAAAAACTAGATAAGCCGGCATATCCACTGAGGCTGGTGGACTGTTTGTGCCAATTTGGCCACCTCTACTGTGGTAGGGACCTGTTTTCTGTTTTTGCCAATCGCTTCCAACTCCGTTCTTGATTCATGGTTCTGTTCTTCCGCTCCTGTGGCGATCGCAAAGCACAACACCCATGACACGTAATTCCTCGTGAGTGTCTTTGTGAAATCGTAATATTGTCTGACTGTTTCTCCGCTATTGTCCAATATTTCCATTTCGCTGCTATTGTTGGATACTTAATTTTGGCACATCTCCCATTTTTCAGTTCAACATGTTTGATGCTAAGCCCAACGAGATCCTTGTGAACTGTTCCAGAGCGTGGGTAAGACAAGTCCCCCGAAACATGGATGACATGATGAATGATTCTGCTTCTATGACGACGTTGCCCATATATGTACGTATCAAAAAACAAGTTTACAGGTTTTGAAGGACATCGCATTGGAGGTAGAGCTCTTCAGCGATGGGATGATCGCCAAAAGGAGGGCCAACCATGGGCATTGCTCGCAAAACGATATGCTGCGGGAGGTTGAAAAACTCTATTTCTGGAAACATGGATGATTTGGTTTCGTTTGCACGGAGTATTCAAGTTTTTGGACCGTCGGTCTTGAACAGTTGGCATGGAACTGCATTTTTTGCAAAGCAAATCTGGTGTGCGTTCATTTTTGCATTTTTGCGATGAAAATCTGGTGCATGTCCATTCTAGGGACGGCTCTGCCTCCAACTCCATAGTCTTAAACCAAGATCGCGGACCAACTGATGCACGACGCTGGACAGCTCTGTGCGCTTATGTGGGCTGCTTTCGTTATACCGAGTGGTTTCAGTGCGGTGCCCGCTAAAGAAAGCTATTGGGCTGCCGGGTGTCATGTACTTAATGTGTGAGTGATTTGTATTGGAGCTCTTCAAGAAGGTCTTCGTCGCGCTTTTTCTGAGTCGACACCTGCTTGGTTACGGGGCACTCACATGTTGGGAGAGAAGCCCTATGGGTTTGGTACGCACAACGATTATGCGGGGGGTTCCCACCGCCGACTGGCCTAAAGACAATAGCTGTTGTTTGTCGCTTGGTACCACGACGTTGCTATGTTACGGTCTGTGGTATGTGCACACCGTTAGTGTGGTCAGAGGTAATCTGACACACACAAATCATGCATCTTTTTCCTTTTCCTTATTCTCATCTTTGTCATGAGCATTTTTGCACCGTACCAGGTGAGGGCCATGATGGCGGATATCGTTTTCTTGGACCGGCTTTTGTTGCTGAAGACCTCCAACCACATGCACGTGGTAGTTCCTATACTGAGTGTAGCGGTTGTCGCTTTCTGAGACAAGGTACATTCTAAATATATTTTCCTCACCATCATCATTTTGCCATATGATGTTATTCCTGCCTAGTCCCACTAGACCACAGAGGATGTGTGTCTGTCTCCCTGAGCTGGGCCACGGGCGGGTGGGTGGGTGGGCTGTGGTAGGGACCTGTTTTCTGTTTTTGGCTATTGCTTCCAACTCTGTTCTTGATTCATGGTTCTGTTCTTCCGCCCCTGTCGCGATCGCAAAGCAGAACGCCCATGACACGTAATTCCCCGTTAGTGCCTTTGTGAAATCGCAATAGTGTCTGACTGTTTCTCCGCTATTGTCCGATATTTCCATTTCGCTGCTATTGTTCGATACCCAATTTTGGCGCATCTCCCATTTTTCAGGTCAACATGTTTGATGCTAAGCCCAACGAGATCCCTGTGAACTGTTCCAGAGCGTGGGTAGGGCAAGTCCCCCGAAACATGGATGACATGATGAATGATTCTGCTTCTATGATGACGTTACCTGCGTATGTACGTATTAAAAAACAAGTTTACGGGTTTTGAAGGACATCGCATTGGAGGTAGAGGTCTTCAGCGATGGGATGATCGCCAAAAGGAGGGCCAACCATCGGCATTGGTCGCAAAACGATATGCTGCCGGAGGTTGAAAAACTCTATGTCTGGGAACATGGATGAGTTGGTTTCTTTTGCACAAAGTATTCAGGTCTTTGGACAGATTTGTCGGTCTTGAACAGTTGGCATGGAACTGCATTTTTTGCAAAGCAAATCTGGTGTGCGTTCATTTTTGCATTTATGCAATGAAAATCTGGTGTAGGTCAAAAGATGTTACGTTCTAATAAGACCTGCTCCAACTTCTTGTCTCCGGAGACAACTTTTTGAGCACTGCCACCATCACCTCTGCATCATCATCATCAGCAAGAAGACCCCCACACAGATCTTCCAGCGTCAGACCACTTGGCTCACCTTGCTCAATGTGCTCTTGATGTGCCATGAGTGAAAGACCGCTACCAGTGTTAAATTCCCCAAGTACTTTCAAACCTTCTTGTTAATTAAAATGAGCAGCAATAGCAGACAAATCAATAGAAGGCTTCCAAACCACTGAGCATTCCAATGAGCAGTCTTGGTTCTCCAAGGGGAAAACACCAATCTATAAAACAAGCATAATATAGCATGATATAATTCACAGCTAAAAACTTAATTTACACAATACAGCTCTGACATGCATGTGACTCCAAAAATTATTATTTACCGCTTTTTCTGAAATTTTCAGTTTCATGCAGTTGCCCAAATAGCAATCACCATGTACATCTGTCCATCATGGAAAGCCTTTAAAAAGAATTTTCTGTTCTAAAACTCCTTTCGAAATCATGTCTTTTTGCAAACAATCAAAAAGAGAAATTGTTTCAAAAATCAGTGTCAACAGTCACTCATACTGTTACAGTTTACCATTCTTTGACACAGGACTCACCTGAGCTATGCGAATAATTAGTAAGCCTTCACGCCTTGAATGTTGTCCTTGTTTGCTGAATCTTGCATGGTTTTTCTTCGCTTTTGGATAATTTTGCCATCATTGATGTTTGTCAGGCACACCACCAACTAGACCACCTTGCATGGTGAGTAGGAGGTCTTGGAGGTGGTGAACGTTTTGAGCACTGCCACCATCACCTCTGCATCATCATCTTCAGCAAGAAGACCACCACACAGATCTTCCAGCGTCAGACCACTTGGCTCACCTTGCTCAATGTGCTCTTGATGTGCCATGAGTGAAAGACCGCTACCAGTGTTAAAGTCCCCAAGTACTTTCAAACCTTTTAGTTAATTAAAATGAGCAGCAATAGCAGACAAATCAATAGAAGGCTTCCAAACCACTGAGCATTCCAATGAGCAGTCTTGGTTCTCCAAGGGGAAAACACCAATCTATAAAACAAGCATAATATAGCATGATATAATTCACAGCTAAAAACTTAATTTACACAATACAGCTCTGACATGCATGTGACTCCAAAAATTATTATTTACCGCTTTTTCTGAAATTTTCAGTTTCATGCAGTTGCCCAAATAGCAATCACCATGTACATCTGTCCATCATGGAAAGCCTTTGAAAAAAATTTTCTGTTCTAAAACTCCTTTCGAAATCATGTCTTTTTGCAAACAATCAAAAAGAGAAATTGTTTCAAAAATCAGTGTCAACAGTCACTCATACTGTTACAGTTTACCATTCTTTAACACAGGACTCACCTGAGCTATGCGAATAATTAGTAAGCCTTCACGCCTTGAATGTTGTCCTTGTTTGTTGAATCTTGCATGGTTTTTCTTTGCTTTTGGATAATTTTGCCATCATTGATGTTTGTCAGGCACACCACCAACTAGACCACCTTGCATGGTGAGTAGGAGGTCTTGGAGGTGGCGGACCGGCGTTGTCTAGGCCCCTCCTATGGGATCGTTGGGCCTTGCCAAGACGCTGCAGAAATAGGATGGAGTTACAACATTGTTTGTTGAATCTAGTTGTTTTTGCTTTGGCAAAATTAGTCTCTCATTGATTGATGCACCTTGTTAATTAGCAATTGAAGCCTTCGGATCCGTTGGTCCTATGGTATGAGAAACCTTGGTTGGAACCTTTGATTCTTCTGACCTTTGTACTCATTTGTGTCCGTTGCACACATGAGGCTTTTCTAATGTTAGGGATATGAATACAATGGGTTGCAAATTTGCAAGTGTTTGAAACATTGACTTCTTCTCCCTTCCTTGTGCATGAAAATCCGTCATACATGAACTTTAATGCTCGAGTTAATGGTTCAGTTCAAATGGGAACCCCTTTATTGAGTCCTCTCTGCCGCGGCGCCCTGGAGCAGATAAAGGGGCTAGTTTCCTTTGGCTTGGGGACACTGTTCGTGGTTCCAACCAACCCAGAAGGACTATCTTTCTTCATCACGTGTAATTGTCTATTAGTTTTGAGATTGATTTTTTGACGCATTCATACATTATGGGTTTGTTTGTGTTACCAGTTGTTTGTTTGTTGGTTTCAAGTACAATGTTGTTGCAAACTCGTTCGTTCGTTCAAGATGAGTTGGTTTGTGTTACAAATTTGTTCGTTCGTTCGACACACGTTTGTTTGAGCAACAAGTTCGTGCATTCGTTCGACACGAGTTTGTCTGTGTTACGAGCTTGTTCGTTTGTTCCTTTGTGTCAAGTTTGTTGAACACGTGCGTCGTTTGTTACATTCCCGCTTTGCATCTTGTTCCTCTGTTTGAATAGTCTCAGTAACCTCTAGCTGAACTTGCTTTCGTGTTTGTTCCTGCGCCATTTCAGGTACACAAGGATTGCGATGGAAAATAAAACCAGACCAAGACTTCAGGACGAGCAGAAATGGGATCAATAAAACCAATAAAGAACTTGATGGGGCTGCACAATGAACAGACAAACACTGGGTGAGGTTTGGCCTTGAGCTTGCGCATATGCATGCATGTATGCTTCAGAATCTCTCAGGACTTTAACAGCGACCTCAATCTGCACTCTGGAAATGGCTGCAACAGTGAATAGTGACTTCGGATCATTGTAAAATGGAATACTTCAGAAATCAGGCCTCCTGTAAAGAAAGTCAAACACAGGCAAGAAAAATGGATACTCCAAAACAAAAAGTGATAGAAGATCACTTTAAATGTCTTCCAGGAATTTTCTGTAGCTCAGGAAAAAATAATTCATGTCTGCAGAACTCAGTAGGAACTGCCCTGATGACCTCAGAACTCAGTAGGATTTGCCCATAGAGTAAGCGGCGCGCTCAGGTGCCAAAAAAGGTCAAAAAAATGAAGTCGTCATATGACCACTCTATAGATGCAGAATTCAATGCTGAATCTGAAAATCATATTCGTTTTTTGTGAGACAACCATATGTTGGAGAACAATGCTAGTTACTGAACAGCTCAACCTCAATGAGAATAAGCAAAAAAATAGATGAACCAAAAGCCAACACCCATGTTGAGCTATGTTACAAGGAGTGTTCAGAGAACAAATGATGGAATATCAAACAACAACTCATGGCATATGATACAATAGGGTAGCGTACCTTGTACTGCATGCACGGCATCCACACAAAACCACTCGGTCAAATCACCAAATACTGATTTAGTAAACAGACCATTGGATACCTGCAATAATATAAGCAATTTTCTATAACAAAAAAATCACGACATCAATCAATAGCGTGCAATTTACATCTACGCACATGCGCGCTTTGCCTCATTGTGCAGCAGTGCATGTAATGGATATCAGAACGTGCGCGCAGATCGCGTTCATTTAGTAAACGCGCGTGCGAGTAAGAAAAAGTGCTTTTCCAATGCTTTAGGGTATACTTTAGTTGTATTAGAGGTGCTCTAAGCACTCTTGCATTTTTATCTTAGTATTGGCCTAACCAAAATGGGTGATAACACATTTTGACCAATGGAATCAAACACTAAATCAGGATGTAGTGTGGACCCCTGAATCTCCAAGCTATATGCACTAAACCATCTTTTCCTAGGTGACTGAGGCACTGATATACTAGGGGCAGAGCCTATGAATTTATCTATGTTTTCTCATAAATTGTTAGCTATCCTAGTGGTATGCACCCTAGGGGGCTGGGGCACCTCTTTTTGAGAGGTCCTGGGTTCAATACCCAGTCAGCCTAGCTAAGTAGGAATATCGCATGTGATATGGCAGTGACCTCAGCGCCACAAGCCATGCCACCTCAGCACCTATGGGACCCAAAAACAAAGAGTGCACATCTCTAGATGGCACTATGGAAGAGAATGAGCCCTTGAGGCAGTTTTCCAATCAGCTTTTCTCAAAAATGTAAAATATTTCATCCTTAGTTGCATTGAATGTAAATTGCTGTGGTCCATTGTTGATAGTTGTCTTTATCGAACTCATTGTGACTGCAGCCCTTCATGCTTTGATCCTGTTTATCTTCTACTTGCGTATATTTGGCTTGGGTTATTCTGGAGTGGTTGTATTTCAACAATAAAACATTTTGATCAGCAAAAACAAGCAGCAAGAACCCTACGCCAGCAGCAAGCAGCAGGAGAGGCACATCAACAACACAGTGCTGAAAACACTATAAAACGTTCTGGTAGCAGAGGCAGACAGTCTCTGCATACCGGCAGCAACCCCGTGCGGTACATCCAGTGTGCCGAGTACTGTCATAAGCAAGAAGGGCGAGAATTTGGACACAAAGAATGAGGACACCGACGCGAGGGCGGCGCCTGAGGCACCAGCAAGGCCAGCACCTGGTGAACCTGGACCTTGACCTAGCGTTGTACCTTCGGTGCCTTTACATGGGCCAGTGGATGTGGTTGATGACTCGCTGGAGGGACTTCAGTCGGCCTTCAGGGCCCTCTCAGTCGAGGAGGTGGACACCAACCCTGTGAAGAGAAAGAGAGAGAGAGAGCAGGATGCAGGAGAAAGCATGGAAGACGAAGGAGCAGACCATGGGCAAGACCTGACGAGTGAGTCTACTTTTGAGGGCGCACCAAGCGCCTCTGGCCTCCAAGCATCACCCTCTCCTACAACCACCACACTCCAAACTCCAGACCCAGCCGCTGCAACATCCACACCCATAACCACCCCGCCTATGGCTGAGGGCACAGGCTTTACTGGTATGCCTACCTGCCCTGCCTATGGTGTGGACCCATCTACCACTGCGCTTCCAGAGGCAACTACTGCCAGTGAGCCAGTGGCCTCCAGTTCTGCGGCGCGCTGGTATGCGGCAGACTATCATCATCCTCTACCTGCTCTGGGAGCCTATGTGGATGTTCCTGGTTATGCAACCCTGAGTGGGCTGAGGACAGGCCCTGAGTCATGCGGGAGCAGGAGTAGAGGATCGGAAAGATCCTCCAACAGGTCCCTGACTCGGTCGGAGATCAATAAGGCACTCCGAGGAGCCACCTCTAAAATTGTGGGTGATCTCACTCAAAAGATTCGGGCTAAACTGGGGCCCCTGATTCCACCCCAAGCGTCACCTACCATCGTGGGAGTATCACCCCACCGAGTACAGGCCAATCTCCTGGTGGCAGGGTTGACAACCACCCTGGGGAGTCTGAGGAGCCGACCGATGCAGACCCCTGCTGTGATACCGAGAAGCCCTCACATACCAAGACCAGCCCAGCCCCCCTACAACCACGTGGGGAATTACACGAGAGCCGAGCTGGACCGGCTTGGGCTGACAGCCCTAAGGGCTATGGTTGACGTGGAGCCCTATGGCTCCAGTGACCTAGGCGGAGACCCCTCTGACGATGAGCCGCCGTCTATGACTTCTGCTTTCCCCCGGGGGACGACGACCCTGAGGACCCCGAGAACCTGAGTGGGCGGAAGAAGAAGAAGAAGAGGCAGACCAGGCGCCCTGAGGGACGCAGGTCTCAGGAGGCTAAGGCAATTGCCACCTCCAAGATCGTGGTGAACTTGCCTGAGTTCACAGGCAAGGATCTTAGCAAGTTCGCTGAGATTTTTGGCAGGTTCCTCCGAATGACCAACCAAACCCATGCTAGTGGGCGAGTCAAGTGTGATCTGCTCCTGCACTGCTGCAAGACCAAGTATTTAGGGAAGCAGGTCAAGCAGATCGTGACTAAGTCCGCCACCTTTGCCGACGTGTTGGTTGCCTTGGAGAGGCAGTACCCTACCTAAGAAACCGACCTTTCCATCAGGGCCGAGATCCAGAACTTGGCCGTGCTGCCCAACAACCCCAAACGTGCCAGGGTGTCCGAGCTACTGGCTGACCTGGATCACTGGGCTGGACGACTGACGCCCAGTTCCTACAGCAGCAACGACCTACTTTTCTGGTTGGTGGTTAAGCTCCCTCGGGAGCTGTGGGACGAGTGCTGGTCAACGGCAGAGCGCAAGGCTTGAGCCCTCAATTACGAGTATTTGTCTGTGCTACTCTTGCAGCTGGCGCTGGAGAAAGAAAGCGACCAGCACCTTAACGCCTACCGTCCTGGAGGAGGAGGCTCTGGAAGCCGTGCGAAAGGGTACCAAGGAGCCAGACCTGGACAGGGGACTACCCCCAAGCACCGCCGTATCACAGACAATGTCAAGGAGCTCTTCTGGTGTGATTTCAGAGATGAGCATGGCCACCTGCAACATGCCCCTGACTGCGAGCAGCGAGACTGCTTCGTAGTCCAAGGGAAGAGGCAGGAGACCAATACCGGCGCCAAGCCTAAGCTGCCGGATCACTACAGGGGTACTATCACCTGTGCCTTCTGTGGGAAGAGCAAGCACTACGAGGATGAGTGCTATCACAAGCAGCGCCTGTCGGCGAAGCTGAAGGGCGAGGATCCTGGCAAAGGCTCTGGCAAGGGCGGTGGCAAGAGCAACGGCAACGACGCCGGCAAGGGCAAGTCGAAAGGACGTGGAAAAGGACAAGACAAGAGCCAAGGTGGACGAGGGGGAGGCGCTAACCGCCAGCCAGACAAGGACAACAAGAACCCGGTTCGCATGATGGCGGCCTCCAAGACTGAGGGCTATCAACTAAGGTCTGAAGGAGCTGGGTTACTCCAGAGAAGACCTGAGCCTGGAGTTGTTCGCCAGCGACAAGCAACATGTCTTGGACCTTTACTGCAGCAAGGGGAAAAACTGCAGCTACAAATTTTACTGGCCCTCTTTCGGGATGGCCTACGGGAACCCCAGGTTCAGTGAACTGGGCAAGGTCTTGACCAAAGTGGCCCTGGAACGTTCCCGTATGGTCCTGTGTTCCCCCGATTGGGGAGCCCATGGGGGCAACGAGGGCTGGCGAACTCTCCTGGACTGGCTGACTATCAGCTCTGTTCGGTTACCTGATGAGGCCATCTACGTGCCTCTGGGGCGTAAGACGCCCATGGGGAAACCCGGATGGGGAAGTATGCTCAGCGTGGTGGACGGAGGTCTTACATCCATCCCCTGGGAGGACCTGGACCCGACTCTTGTCCAGGCTATACAACGAGAGAACGATGGACTCACCCTGGGTGACTTGAAGGATCCACTACAACCTCAAGATGCTATTGAGACTATACCAGGGGGAGATGAATACGTCGTGACTAACACCAATGCCCCCAACTCTCCTTGCCATGTACCTCTTCCTGATGGAGTCTCTGAGTATGGACTATCCGAGCTCCCCAGATCTATCCACTCAGATGACAAAACTGAGCATGACGCCTTCTTCGTGCAGACATGCGTGGAGGAAGTGGAGAACGTCGAGTATGCCGCCCCACTGAAACCCCTACTCTCCATGAGGGTGGAAGACCCCGTTGACAAAGAGCTGGACCCCGGATCCAGGCTAAGGGAGTACGTGGACTCCAAGAGGAGGTTGGTGGCGAAAAAGCTATGCTACGCTAAGCCTACCCGCAGCTCATGGCCACTGAAGCAGGGACGTATGGGAGATCTAACCCAATCGAAGGAGGACCTCCAAAGGAAGATCACCACCTTGCAAAGGGAGGTAGATCGTAAGCTCATGAAGAGCGTGTGTGGTGCCCATGTGAGGACCCCAGAGGAGGACGACCTCTCGGAAGAAAGTGTATGTGAACACCCTCAAGCGTGCCTATGTTGCCATCGTCCACCGGAGAGGGTTGAAGGAGACCTACCATACGCCTACCAAGGGTTGAAGGATACTACCAAGGGCGAAGAGTCTTCGGAGGATCACCTCCGGCTTCAATTACTCAGGGGGCAAGCAACTTACACTCTGACGAGGACATGGAGGACAAGATCAAGCTATTGGACCCGCGGTTGCAGACGCTTATAAGAACGTATCTGGAGGTGTTCGGGGAACTACCACCCCCAGCTTCATGTGACAAGCTAGTACAGATGGACCTCAAGCTGAAACCCGAGTTTGTGGGTCAGAAGATCCGGAGGAGACCCTATCCGGCTCCTAAAGAGCAGGCCGACGAGATTGAGCGACAGATACAAGAATGTATTGACGCTGGCCTAGCCCTGGAGTACAAGGACGGGGACTACCCCCAACACTGCAGCCCCTGCTTCCTGGTGGCGAAGCCTGGGTCTACAGCCAAACGTCTGGTAGTGGACTACGGAGAGCTGAACAAGAAAACGCTGAACCACTCAGGGTCCACTCCTAATATGGAGTTTACCCTTGAGAAGATAGCCTCCTGTCGCTACAAGACAAGAGGAGCGGATTCTTGCAGGTGGACCTGACGCCCAACACTCAGGAGCCACTAGCCTTCATCACCCCTCAGGGGAGGGTGTTCAAGTGGAAGGTCATGCCCTTTGGCGTGGCCAACGCACCCGCTCTATTCCAAAACCTGATGAACAAGATCTTGTCCATCCTACGACGAAGACCCAGGGTGCAAGAACTCATATCCTGTGGGGCCCAGATGGAGGCGCACATCAATGATGTATGCCTCGGGACCAATACCCAGGAGGATCACCTAATCCTCTTGGGTGAGTGGTTTGCGGTCTGCCAGAAGAACCACACACAACTCAAGCTGGAGAAGTGTGAGTTCATGCAGGAGACCATGCAGTACCTGGGGTTTGACGTTGGCTATGGGTGGTGGACCCGAGGGGCCTCTAAGGCCAAACCCCTGATGGACGCTAAGGTACAACATGAAGACCCCAAGAAAAGACTCCATGATGTAGGCAGTTTCATTCGGGCGTGCAACTTCTATCGCCGCCATATCAAAAACTTCACCTACACCAGCGCCATTCTGATGGACCTGATCAAGAAGAGTACTACTTGGCGCTGGGGCCGACAAGAGCAACAAGCGTTTGATGAGCTCAAAAACAAGGTGGCCAACGCTAAGTGCTCGGGCGTGCCTAGAGCACAAGGTGAGATTATCCTGGTGACCAACGCCAGCAATGTGGGCGGCGTTGTTCGAATGGCAAGCACTAGAGAAGGAGGAGTTCGACTCGGCTATTTCCCAATGGGGGACTGAAGGTCTCAACCGAGATGGAACCCTCAAGCACAGGTACCCTGACGACAAGTGGGTCCTGGTACCCCTCGGCCATTGGAACTGAAAGTGGAACCAGGCCAGGGGGAACTACTCCACCTATGAGCAGGATATGCTCGCGGAAATGCTGGTGCTATCCTCTCATGCACGACTGTTGGGGAGTAACCCTGTGGTCTGGCTGTGCGACCAAGGACCGGTCCGCACTTTCCAGAAGGGCCCCCCACCTGACAAGGCCAAGCTACGGTGCTGGTGGACCTACCTCAGCCAACTACGGCTGACGGTACACCATATCCAGGGGGTGAAGAACGAATGTGCGTACTACATCAGCGGCAACAGCTTCGACGCCCTGATTGGTGCCCGGTCTGAAGCGCTTGCTAAGGAGGCGTTCAGCCGTATGGACGTACACTTGGACCTCAACATGACTATGATACGCCCCCTAGATGGACTCCAACAAGCGGAGTACCTGAAGGAGTTCGGGGATATCTACAAGCGCCTGGAGAAACGCCTTGAACCCCTCCTGGTCAACCAAGAACAGTGGAAGAGTGACAAAAGCTACCTCTGGCACGAGGACCGCATAGTGGTACCCACTGACAGAGTCCCAGCGCTGCTGAAGTGGACCCATGAGTGCAGCGGTCATGTGGGTGCTGACCGGACCCTGAGGCTATTCAAGCAGTGGTTCCACACTACGCGGACTGACGACCAACTGCGAAAGACCCTCCAGCCTATCATGGACAAGTGCCCGTGTACATCCTGCAAACCTGGGGATATCAGGGACAGGGGTCTCTACTCAACCCTGCCCATCCCTCAGCGTGCTAACAGTGTTCTCTACGTGGACGACACGGAGATGCCTAAGTTCCGGGGCTATGAGTTCGCCCTCGTGCTATCCTGCGGGTTGACCAGGTTTACCAGGGTGTTCCCATGTACCAAGCACATTACCGGGGAGGAGACTATCAAGATACTCCTGGAGGAGTGGTTTTGTGTCTATGGGGCGCCCAAGGAGATCAACTCCGATGAGGATGTACTAGTACGCTCAAATACCGGCTGGTACAAGAGGGTCCTGAGATCCCTCAATGTCCAGGTGTCTACGGGATCCCTTACTCTCACACGAGCAACCCCCTATGTGAGCTACAGATTCGTGTCCTCAAGAGGAATGTAAGGATATGGTGCAAAACTGGACGCAGCAGAGACTGGGTGAGACTACCCCCCGTCATATCCTTGATGATGAACTCCTAAGAGAGTTCGGCGACTGGCTACTTGCCCCATGAGCTATTCCTAGGGCGCCCGTCGTGGTTCCTACACGCTCCCTATCCCTCGGACACCCATTCTTCTGTGCGTGAGTGGGTCCAAGAGCAACAAGCGAAGGTGGACAAGGCCAAGGCTATGCTCCAGAGAGTGAGGGAGCGTCAGTGGAACAAGAAGAACACGCACCGGGTGCCCGCCACCTACCAAGAGGGGGACTGGGTGCTGGTTCACCACAGCCGACTACCCGCCTGGCCACGCTCTACCAGCGATGACCCCTACTTCGGGTCCTACAAGATTCTATCTGTGGATGGACACCGCATCACAGTGCGGTGTTTCACCCCGTCTAGGGGGGACCCTGGTGTGCGCTGCTCAGCACCTGAAGCGCTACTATGATCGTAAAGACCTCTGTGGGGAGGAGTGGGGGCTGAACGACGAGGAAATCGCCGCCCTAGACCTACAGGGGGCTACCAGCCCTATGGAAGTTGAAGGGGAACTCCCCGACATGAAGGCCGAGGAGATGACTAAGGAGGGCTTCTACCTGGTAAAGTCTGTCCTACGCCACCGCTATTGCCAGGGTTGGTGCTTCCTCACCCTCTGGGAAATGTTTGGAATGGAGGAGGCCACTTTGGAGCCCTTGTCTGCGTTTGTACTACCTGAGGGACGCCTAAACTCAGTTCTGGTGGACTACTTGTCCCAAAACAACCTTGGTGAGTTGCTGAGGCTCGCTGAGACGCTTGCCTCCAAGACTAAATCTAGGGACTGAACCTTACCCTTACCTGCCGAAGCGTATGTGTGAGTGTGCTATTCGTAAGGTCCTGAGAGCAAGCTCTAGAAATGGTGTCCTAATTATACCCAGGTCTGCACGCTTGCTAAACCTGGAGGATATCTTACCAGTGCCACGGGGTACGCCCCGGGTCTCTCCTCCCCTAAGCGCCCAGTTTCTGTGCTGGCGCAAAACATTGGGGGAATACCCAGCATACTAATCCAGGTATTGTTTTCCCTACCTATCTGACTACTACAGGGGGGGGGTGGCCAAAAGCTATGAAGGCTTGAAAACGCCTATTTGCTACGATGGCCAAAATCTAGCCTAACCACTGCAACTGCCCACCAACCCCGCTAAAATTGCAGGAAACGGGTGGGACAGTGACACACGCACTACAGGTCCTACACACTCTGCAGTGGCACCATTCTGGTGGGCGAGCACTTCTGCAACTGGCTCAAGCCCCCACTCAGGACTACCACTCCTACACGCACGCTCTACTGGGTGGCGTTGAAGGTGAAGTCACGAGCCCTAGCGGCTCACCTGTGAAATGGCAAGCGAGAACAGAGCTACTAAGCTTCTGTGTCCTCACAGCAACGCCACAACGTATTTCCCTGCTAGGGCCTGGAGGGAAGGAGTGCTCTTGGGGCGTGCACAGCGCATATGTCGATGGAGTCGGACTCCTGGCCCTGCCACAGGCAGAGGCGGAGTTTTTTGTTTGTGTGATCAGCGCTCTTGTTTAGCAAGGCAGGAAAAAAGGGATCGCTGCTGCACCAATTACCCTGACCTTCCCACCTGTAAAGCAAAGGCAGATGACCGAGGTTTGCGGCTGAGGAACCAAGACTACCTCCACGTATCATACGCTTCTCAGGTAGCCCTATAATACGCTGTCCTCAAACCTCAGTACAAGCAAGCAAGCTTAGGGAACTCGACCCGTTCTCTTATAGCCCGTGGGGTGGAGCCCCTGGGTAACCTAAACAAGGGTTGTACCGAGCGCACCACGTGTGGCCTACCCTTTAATGCGTGTGTGAATGCAGGAGCATGCACCAGTTTTCCAACCTGTCAATAACCTTGTTCGATCCTGTCCTTTTCCTAACAATCTTACCCACAATCACGAACTCCACCAGGGGGTGGCCCCACCTGGGCTTACCTACCTGACCTACTTCTGGAGAGTGAAGCAAGGTGACAAAAGGGGGAGACACAAGCAGGAAGCGACGCTATGCATATGTGTGTATGTCTAATCACCCTGAACTTACCTCTAATAATCTGCGATCCTCTAATCTACCCCTCTATCGTTTGTTAGCGCTGCTACCAAGCACGTTCACGGAGACACAAGACGAGCAATGTGCATGCTGCATACGAGAGGAGCACACCTGTTGTTTATACCTGATTCATTGAAGTCGTTCTGTTGGTTTTCGAATTCTTGAATCTTGAATTCTTTCTGTCAGTGTGGGTGGAATCTTTATGTTTGTTGGCTTATGTGTGTATCGTCATTTTCGTCATTATGGGGAACATACGTTTATAATCTTATTACTTCTTTATTTTCCGGCGCTTTGCTAGGACCCGCTCCTGCGCGCCGCCCTTTTCTGCGTGGGAATTTCTTGATTTAAAAAATCAAGAGATGACCACAAATTTAATAAAAATGTGCATCTGATGCACAATTGGATTCTGTTCAGGTATGTGCTTTCAGATAAATTCTAGGCCGTCATTTGACAGATTTAGGTGTTGTCATTTCGCGTTGGCGTGGATTCGTCCCTCATCCTCCCATTCCTCTGTTGTACAGATATCCTTGCAAAGCTTCGCTGAGTAGGCCGCTGTTCAGGCCAAAAAGCAGCAGCAGGAGACTGAACCAGAACCAAGACCCCTCCAAAGGGCAATTCTAATTTAAACGTCGCCCCCTCGCCCCAGTACCAGGACGGGTGTCTCCATCAGGTTCCATGAGACTTAGATCGAGCGTCCTATGAGCGTCTGGCATTGGGTTGTGTTACGCTGCAGCTTGGAGGGAGGGATGCATATCCAAATGGTCTTTGCATGCCCTACTCTAACCCCACCAAGCCACAGGAAACCCTGCAGCGCCAAAAGCGCTGAGTTTTCTGTTAGAAATTATCATGAACAGTGCAGCAAGAGTTGCTGGCCATGGTAAAGCGCTCTTTTCCAGTGTTAGGGAAGCTATAGGCATTTTAAGGTAGGTGTGGAAACCAAGGAAAGGCCAAGAAAAAATCCCTTTTTCCTGAATATGCGACAGTGGTGGCCACCACAGCACAAGGGGGGAGTACGAAAAAGTGCTTTTCCCATGCTTTGGGGTATACCTTAGTTGTATTAGAGGTGCTCTAAGCACTCTTGCATTTTTATCTTAGTATTGGCCTAACCAAAATTGGTGATAACACATTTTGACCTATGCAACCAAACCCTAAATCAGGATGTAGTGTGGACGCCTTAATCCCCAAGCTATATGCACTAGACCATCTTTTCCTGGGTGACTGAGGCACTGATATACTGAGGGCAGAGCCTATGAATTTATCTATGTTTTCTCATGAATTCTTAGCCATCCTAGTGGTATGCACGCTAGGGGGCTGGGGCATCTCTTTTTGAGAGGTCCTGGGTTCAATACCCAGTCAGCCTAGGTAAGTGGGAATATCCCATGTGACGTGGCAGTGACCTCAGCGCCACAAGCCATGCCACCTTCCCACAGCTTCACAATACACAGGAGCATTGAAAGAGACCATCACATCATTGCAGCCTGTACTATTATGGTTATAGACTTTCGGTGTACCTCTGCTCCATGTTATGTCGGTTACAGCAGAAAATGAACAGTCCGGCAAGGAAGTCGTAGTTATATGGGCGTCCGGGAGCCTCATCACGGCCGTTCCAGAATCGCCACTTCTTAACATTGCTGGAAACATTCTCCACTAGATGACGGCCTTCATTGATCATCTGGTTGTACCATGAACCAGGTCAATCGGCCATCCCCCCCGGCCACACGGCAGAACATGTTGTCCGCAGTGCTGTAGTGACAGTCACGGGGGCGGAAGTCAGGCCGAGGACCATTCAACGTCCAGGGAATGGATGCATCCATGTCCGCCGTCATCTCAGCATCGGTGGCACGGGGCGGATACCACCACGAGCAGGCAATGATCTCGCGTCCCCAGTTGATCATGGCATTAAACACGAGTGCATGCCCGCGGTAAGTGGGTTTGTCGAACCAGAACAGCTCCCGGTCTACCGGGTGCGAAGGTGACTGGATGGCCACATGCGTGCTATCGACAAGAGCAGACACATGGCGATGAATTGGATGACTGTGTTGGTGGAATTCCCATCGGCGTTCAAAAGCATCCGCGAATGTATCCCACAGGTGAGCCCGTTGTGACACGTCACGTACTACTTGGATACAGTAGTCCCGACCAATTCCCAATGTCCTCGCACATGCAATCTGGCTGTACCCCAATCACAGGAAAGAGATTGTAATTACAAACTCCTCTAATGTGAAAATGGAATTTGCCACCAGGAAAAGCAGAAATCCCATTCTGTACCCGGTGGCATTCATGAGCGGCATTGCTGCAAGTGGAGCGCAGTGCGGGGAGGCGCCGCTATCAGAACGATCCACAGAGATCCACGTAAACTTCAAGACTTAAGGACGGAAGCACTGAAATGATTGAGCAGTGCAGAAACGATATAACAACAGCGGAAGAAAAATTCTAATAGTGCCAATATAACTAATGAGTAACATTCTTCTTTCATTGTCTCAGATATGTGCTGTCGATGAAATCAACAGTGAGGGCAACGAAGCAATCCATGGCTCTTGGCGGGAACGGTGTTTGATGGTCCTCCACTCTTAAGGACTGTCAGTGAAGCGCTGCCATCCATGACTCTTGCGAGCAGGGCCAAGTGACGTGAAAGGTGCCTGATGGTCCTCCACTCTTAATGAGTCTCAGTGCGGCGGATGACAGCACCGCCAACAATGCGACAAGGTTCACGATGTGGTACACGCTTCAACCCCTGTGTGCAGGGCTTCGGTCATATGAGGCGACGCCGCGACAAGGCTTCACGCTATGGTTCACGCTTCCACCCCTGTGTGCAGGGCGTCCAACGTGAGGCTACGCCGCTACAAGAGTACACGCCTCAATGGATAGCGGCGCGCATTGGGCCGCATGGACATGGCAGTTTGCTTGGTGATGATGTCGATACGCCGTGTATTGGGACTACAGTGATCTGCCGTCGGACACTTGAAAAACAAACTGCCAGGTCGGTGTGTCTGGCCATGCTGTCTGACAGAGGGGTGACGATTTATAAGTGTGGCCCAGGCATGTGTGGCTGATGATCAGCAATTGTAAAACAATTGGCAACCTGAGCATGATGGCAGTAGCTCGTACCTTAGCCATTACATGCGATGTTGTTTGTGTTGCACTTCCAAACTAGAACCTAATTCGGGGTAACCTTTTTTTACCGCTGGATGGGCAATAAAAATTGCAATTTTGTTGCGTTCGGAGACAGGTGAAATATTGGAAGGATTCATCGAACCAGAACGGAGCACGGAGGCGATGTTGCACTATGGCGATGATGAAAGGGGTTGTGTTGTGCGGTGATATTTTTAGGGCGGCACCAAAAGGTGCCTGCTAGAATTCGAACAGGGGCCATCAAAAATGGGATTGCCGCATGGTACCATTACAATACGGCAACCGCGGTGCGCGAATTGAAATTTCAAATAAGGTACTTAGGTGGCTCAAGTTGCATGGTCAAAATGCGCCTAAAACTGCCTCTCCACGGCACTGCAAAAAAATAGTCCTTTTGGGGGGGGACCTAAAACACAAGAACCAAAAATCCTGTGAAAAGCAATTCACTGGTCCATTTCCCTTTATTTTCAACAAAACCAACTGCCCAAGAAAATGATTTATTTCCACCAAAATAAAGTTCTTTCTTGGGAAAACCACAACTTTTTGTTTCCTATACCACTTATCCTTTGCAATAAAAACACCCATAAGCTTTCAATCTTTTGGAAAACCAGTTTTCGAAAACCATGTTGCACGCTGCACGACAAGAAGCATTTTTTGGCACCCCTTCTTTGCGCGAGGCCTCGCGCAAACACCAACACAACAGCGCAAAAAAATGCATCACAGAGAAAAATGGGCCGCACAAGGTGACAGCATAAAGGTCGTCCAAGAGGAATGCATAGTGCGAGCCCTCGCGCATAATATATCAGAACAAGCGAAGAAATTACTTTTTCTTCGGAACAGTTTGCATCTTAGAACCCAATGCCTTAGAAACGGACGTCTTACCCTTAGGCGGTGGCTTTGTGGGCTCGCTTCTTGGTTGGGACTGACGGGCTGGCTGCTTGAATGGAGCTCGGGCCCCGGTTTCCTCGGACCTCGGCTTCGCTGCCACTTTCTTCGCTGCCTTGCCCTGGGAGACCTGGGCTTCCTCCTCCTCTTCTTCCTCGCTCTCCTCCTCTTCATCCCCATCGCTCTCGTCGGATTCTGCACCGGTAACCGACTTCGCTGCCTGAGGGTTGGAGGCAGTCTTCTTAGTCTTGGGGGCTGGTTCCCCACCAGTAGACTTCCGCCTTGCAGGGGCCAGTGCTTCTGCAGCTTGACCTTTCTCAACAGTCTCTTCCTCCCTCTGCGACAATGCATCAGAACCCACCTTGTCATCGCGAACCCAAAGGGGAATACCACGGTTTGACCAGTTGGCCTGCTGGTCCCAATCACCAGACCCGTCCAGTTTCCACCCTTGTGTCAAGACGTGGTTCAACTGAGTCTGCACTCTGTTGACCCAATCCGAGAGATTGTCGGAGGTAACACCAAGAAGGTACATGCGAGAATCCGGCTCGATGGACGCGATCTTGCACACCAGATCCGGCTGATGATCAATGAACACAAACGCAGGCTTGAAGCTCTTATCCTGCTTCAGGTAAAAGAGGTGAGTGTCGAAATACCACATAACCGTCGTTATCGGAAGGTGACCGCCAAATTCAACAGGATCCATCTCCTCTACTTGAGTGGGTACGAACGTCAGATAATTTGGAATCTGCAATGAAGGGGAAGTCATTGCGCGAGGCCTGGCGCAAAGAGCGGACGTAATGAGGGAATTATACCTTTCCCGATCAGCTATCCCGTGACGAAATCAGCAACCAGCGAACGTCAAACGTTGTAGGATCCCCTGCAGGCTTCGGTTTGACTGGCCAACTGAAGATGGGATCACGCGACAAGTTAGCCATGCGCGGCGCGTTGAATTTATCCTTGAGACGCCTATCTGTTTCTGTCTCCAGCACGTCGAACATGTTGTCAACAACAGTTTGAGAGCCACAGATAAGGGTATCGGCACGCGCGATCTCTTCATACAGCCAGGCTGGGCACATCATCTCAGGAGCAAGATGTTCAAATATGTCGCCGTTGATGACAATCAGGTTCTTGTCAATCTCAATAAACCGCCTCGGGGGATCGTGGGCGAACGCTGCAATTCGAGTCGCCTTAAATGTGATAGTTTGACTTGACAGTAATGGATCCTGCTGTTCCACTGTCTTGAAGTCACCAGTAACGCCAGCAGCTGGGGGGACCACACGGCTCTTGGTAGGCTATTGACCCAGGAGTTTTTGGACGTTGAGGATTTTCGGGGAGGCGGTTTTGCCTTTCTCTGCCACCTGCCACAGTGGTGCGCGAATCATGGATTTCCATGCCGGCCATGGACCGCGGATTTTGCCTTCAGGTTCCCGCCAATAGCCCCATGTACCAAGAGTCACCTTCAGGGCAGGCCTTCCAAGTGCAGCAACCTCTTTGCGGGTCCGCATGTCTTTGGCTAAAGAACAGAAATGGAGAAAGTGCGGCACACCAATGCAGAAACCGAACCCACGTCCCGTCGATGGTACACACCTTTCTCAGGTCGAACGTACTGGCCGTTGTGCGGGTGGTCGAGATGCATTGAGACCCACTGGTCAAGGATGATGTCTTCGGCAAGGATTTAAGGGTTGTTTTTTCTTCCTGCATCACTTCTGCCACTTTCTTGTAGAACTCCGGCAACAGGATCCCGTCCAGTTTCTTCAGCGCGTTCTTCGTGACTTTCTCCCCTTTGTCGTGGAACTTCTGCAGACCTTTCACAGCTTCCGGACCAGCATAGTAGGCAAACGTCATAAAATCTTTGCACAATTTATACGTTTTGTCCTGAAAGTGACAACGTTATGCGCGAGGCCTCGCGCAACGAACAGCATCGAAACAACGATTAATGAACATACGAATTGACCAGGCTGCTTCAGTTCAGCCGTTGGAACCAGGGCACTCATCTGCACAGCATCCACAATGGCGATCCTGAGAAAGCTGTACGTGTCAGCCAGGCCTCGCCGCTGCTGATCTTCAACACATCGAATGAGGTTATCTGCTGCCTCATACAGCGGTATTGGCTCAATGTCTTGTGCACTTCCTTGTGCTTGTCCCGCCAGATTTGCACGGAAGGCCCACGGTGTCGTAGGCTTCAGAATATCGGCGATGCATGTAGTATGCCACTGCTGCAGATCCAGACACGCTGTGCGTCGCTTCTCCTGAATCTTCGCAATCGCTTCCACGCTGTGCTGTCCAGATACACACCCAAAATCGCCATCTGCAAATATAAGACACGTCTATGCGCGAGGGCTCGCGCAACGAGAAGAGCAAACAGTCGGTTACCAACATACTATTATCTTCCCAGAGAAGAGGTGTAATGGGCCTGTTGGCGGTGCTGCTTTGAGTGACTCAATACGCTTCTGCAGTAACTTCGTATCTTTCCGTCTAATCTGCCCCTTTGTCTTCTCCTGGTCGATTCTCATGTTGTCCAGCTCAACCTCCACCTGCCTCCCATCCGGCTTCAGGTGGTCCTCGATGTCAGTACCCAAGGTTAAGCCAGGATCTGGTGCTTCCTTCTTCTTACGCCCCTTGTTTGGTGTTCCAGCTTCCGATCTTGAGGTCCCAGGGTCATAGTTGGTATCTTCCTGTTCCTCGGCTGTTTTTTTGGCGGGGCTTGCCATTCTGCGATAAGGAGAACGCCTGTATTGAAGGAAACATAACATTGAAAAGGGTTAAAATCGTCGCCGATAATGCATATGTGAGGCGCTTTTAGCGAATACGAGTACAGTATGGTTGAGAATGCAAAACTGAAGGGGCTCGGCACTGTTTTTGACTGTCCACCTTGCACCAGGCCTCGCGCAAGAGAAAGGGTGTACTAACCTGTTGTTTCATGCTGTTTGCGCGAGGCCTTGCGCATCACTGCATGTTCTCCAATCTTCTTCCAACGTTTCGCAGCGTGTCGGCCTCTCTCTGTTCCTCCAACACACTGCCTTGGGGGATCAGCTCCGACAGTTTTCGCTTAGAACCAGCCTTAAGCGGCCCCTGCTGCGTTAGCACCAACAACACAGACACAAGGACGTGTTTGTAGTGGTTAGAACCCTTTGGAATTAGAAGGGACGGTGGAAAGTTACGTACACCCCTGCGCGGCCAATGCGCCTGAATTGTACAAGTAGGCTCAGCACACCACCTAACCAAAGGCACATATACACGCTCTGCGTTCAAGTAAGCAGTTAACCGCTGACACACGGAATTGACAAAGGAATTGGGGATTTTGCAGACGTTCATCCTGTGACCTTCTTTGCGGATAGTGATGGGATGATACAGATTGTCAACATCTTCAATGGTTACTGCACCTCTGTTTTGGCCCTTCTTTGTCACAAGGCTGGAAAGCAGACTTTCACAAAATTCCTCGGCAAAAGCCTGTCCAGGCATGGCTGTGTGCCATGCAGTGTGGCACAATAGCGCAGTTGCAACAGTGCGTTCGTATTTTAAGAGTGTGTCCCCCATGTTCAAACGGTCTAACAGACACATAACAATCTGCAATCCCTCAGAAGCAAAAACACCCGTGTTGGCCATCTTCCGGGCCCAATTGCACTGTATAACGAGGTGACCTAGGTATAGTAACATAGGACAGTATTGTGTTAACAGAACCTGTATGGCCTTACACACAGCGTAACGGAGGCGTCCTCGCCGATTTACAGGACGTGCCAGCCCAAGGGAATGACATTTTCTGTTAAGGCGCCGTATGTGGGGGCCCATACGCAACAGCAGTGCGGCAACAGTTATCTCCATTGTGATCAGCTTGGGAAAACAGGGGACTGTGTCACCGCTGCGCAACAAACCTTTACGGAAGAAAGTGACAATCGGCCAAAATGAGCGAAATGTTTGTGTAACGCAAAACTTGTAAGTGTGCCAGAAACCATACAATATAGGGTGTGACCGCAAGAAAAGCCAGACATTCCAACTCGTCGTTTTTTCACCGTACATCATCTTACAAATGCGGTAATGGATGTTCTCATCACATAAAACAGGCACGACTGGCCGAGTGTGCTGCGCCAAGTCCCTAGTGAATTGCAAAAGATTAAGCAGCGAGACGTTGCCGCTCACCTTTTTTTGGCCTAGACAAAGGGGTCGGCAATGTGGTCTCTTGGCAGGTACAGGGCGAATAATGTCAGGGCGGCGCCCTAATGTTTCGAACAACAGGTCCCGTGCTTGCAAATTCTAGATCACGCAGGATACGTGCAAATGTTCCCTCGGTGTTCCCCAGCATGCGTGCAACAACAGGAACACGCCGTTCAAGCTCTTCCAGGCTAGGATGACCATGCCAGTAGCGCGGTGCATCCTTCAGTAGCAACGCAGCCAACGCTGTTGCGTTCAGGCTTTTGTCGTTCTTGTCAGGATTTGTGGTAACCTGTTTGTTGTACCAGTTGTCCATCCACAACAGAACCCACTGTTGGTGTATTTTGTTCCATGTAGTCTGTAACCTGACTGCGGCCCTCTCCTTCAGCGAAGGTGCGCTGTATCGCGCCAAACCTGACGTTGCTAAAATGCGACGCTGCGCCCTTCTTCCCTCTACCGCAACAACTGACTTTGGTTTTCCCTGGTATGGAACTGCGCAGTGGCGCATCAGCAAATGAAGGCACCAAGCCTCCTCTATTAAAACACCAACCCATCTCTTGCCTTCTGCCGCAATCGCCTTTTAAACGCTGCAACGCGTCCGTTCAGTTTTGCGCAGACGCAGAGAAAACACAAACAACAATCGCGCGCCCTCGTCCCCCTGTTTTAGCCCTTCCCACAGTTCTTCTGTCGTGTGGTACGGCGGTTCCTCTGAGCAGACATCGCGGAAAACCCCAGATGCTGCGGCCACTGTCTTCTCAAGGTCCACCTCTTTTCGCAGGGGCATTGTGGCTGTGAAAAATAATTGTGTACCTATATCTACGTAAAGATCGCTGTTTGAAACACTTTCTTGATTTGAAACATCAACCTGTCAAACAGTTTTCGCGCGACCAATTATTCTGTGATTCGCTTGTCGCATGCACCATTTTCGGTTAACTGTAACTGTCTGGTGATCCCACATTTGACTAGTTAATCCTGATTGCGGTAGCCAGTTGCGGCGCGCTACCATTGCTGTTGGGCAGTGAAGCCAGCGGTGACCACAGTATGAAAACTGGAGATGCCGGCAGGACCTGTGTGGGCGCCCATGCAGCAGCGCCGCATCAAGGGAATGCACATGCTGTGTAGTTGGTGGATCTGTTCCATCTTCGGTTTCTATGAGCGCTTATGAGATCCATTGCTCGAGGCCTCGCGCAATGATCACCGAAACTTTGATGTTTCTCATGCGCCGTTCCATGCGCGAGGCCTGGCGCTCGAAACTGCAGTTTGTTCCGGAACATATATACTTTTCAAGATTCTCGGGTACACCATTGTT
Organism: Eutreptiella sp. 'Long Island Sound 2002'; assembly: GCA_964036045.1. Taxonomy (NCBI): domain Eukaryota; phylum Euglenozoa; class Euglenophyceae; order Eutreptiales; family Eutreptiaceae; genus Eutreptiella; species Eutreptiella sp. 'Long Island Sound 2002'. Next base: position 96,696,683 of record OZ038379.1, on the reverse strand, counting down.
GAAGTTTATTTGTTAATAGATCCATCTCTATCACGCAATCCTGATAATGGTACTAAGTTACGTGTATAAACACGACAGGGTTCCATTTTTCGACAACCTGCCTAATGCGTCGTGCTGTAGTACATTAATCTTGACACAAATGAACGTCTTTGCGCAAGGCTTTGCGCAAAGAATGGTCACCAAACAATAGTTTTCCCTGTCTCGCCCATGAAACACGTCATTCCTATGGAAATATTTATCCCGCAATACTTGTTTGCGACGGTTTTAAATTATCCATCAAAACAACTATTTTTTGATGCCTTTGGGAACCTGTCATTTTCCCACCTTTTCCTTCGTTTTTGACCATGCAACTTGAGCCGCCTAAGAGGTAAACGGACCGATAACTTGGCTGACAATGTGCAAATGTAGCAGATGGATGGGATGGATGCTGGAAACCAAAAAATTGGTACATTAGTAGCTGAAATATGAAAGTTTAGAATTGTAAATCCAGTTTTTGAGAAACACAGATGCTGCAGAAGAATCAGCGCTGAAGTCCCACACCGCGCACAACGTGGATTACGGCGTCATACCTATTCCTGACCGACGCTACATTGAAGGAATGGTCTGTGAATAGTGCATGGAATGGAAAATTTTTTGCACAGAATTGTTATTTGAAAATTTGCTACTGAGGCGGATGTACGTTCATCCAGGACGATCTCAGGATCATCCACAATGTATTCTGTACAGTTTACATGATGACACCCATGTCGATCATGCATGATCATCTCATCATCATCATGCATCATGGTCAACACCTCCTGAGTGTCTATTTTTTCTGGATTTACCCTCAGAACTTTGTTGATGGATCCCCCAGTAGTCCAGGCTATTCAGTGATTGGTGAAAATCCTGGGCCGTTAAGGTTCTGGGGCAATTTCCGCGGATTATTGAATATAATCTCAATTTCCGCAGCCCAATTCACGCTTACCACCTTCCATTCACCACCCCGCCGTCATTTCAATCATCCCTTCGTCATCATGAACTTCACCCTATTTGGGAGCTCCAAAGCCGCCGATGAAGGCCTTTCTACGCTATTTAAATATTCGCCGCCGCATCTTTTTAAAAAACACAAAGCCTCAAATTCGCCGCTACAAACACACTTTTCTTCACGCCAATATGAAGCTGTTGACGGCAATTTTTCTGGCACACGCCAACACATTTTCGTCCCTGAGGTCTACTGCCGCCTTCAAGACTAGTCCAAGTTTTACCTAGATGTGGAAGGCACCGATATTCAATCCGCTTTTGTTGGGAGCAACTCCACGGAAATTTTGGGCCAAGGCAGGGTGTCTTCCGTCGCACACAATAACTACAACGAGCTTGAAAAACCATTGTTTAAACACAAGCGCTTTTACCTAAAGCCATACGAGTTGGACTACTCTCAAACCGAAGCCAAAACGTCTCCGCTACCGCCACCCCGTGGGCTAAACAACTATAAAACCGTGCTAGATAAAGCCAAAGAAGAGAACAAAGACCTCAAAGGGTGGTTCATTCTTCCGGCGTGGGACGCTCAAGTGGTGGCCGCCACCTTTCGCATGCTAAGCTCAACTTCCGCCCTTTTCCCACTCCTTCGTTACATTTCTAGCGTGGTATGTATGCACGGAGTGCAACTCCGGGACGCCTACAAGGTCAAAAAGGACGGCAAAGACTCCTACGAGTTCCGCAGAAGCGGCCATCAGACAATGCCGTATGTTGCCTGGCTCCTGAGCATCTCCTCTTTCGACGACATCAATTTTAAATTTGAGCCATTCGGCTTCGCCGCCAAGCATTCTCATCCGACGGTGTGTGATCTACGGTTGCACAAAACACTACGGTTGGAAGTACGCCTAGAATTCGTTGATGACATCGAGCCTACGCCCCCGAGGGAGAGAGACAAGTCACAACCAAAACAAGGCCAAATTGACGATGCCCGTGCATTCATGAAGCTAATGAATGAAATGTTTGTCCCCGCTCTAGTGAATGTGTCGGTGAACACCAAGAATGCATACTACCCATTTGGCCAAATTGGTCCTTCCGAAAGCCCAGATTGGGCCTATCATCAATTTGATTGGGAACTCCCGTCCCGCTTTGCTGACGAGCTCATGTTTAAATTCTGCGAGTGCGCCCGATTCCTCACCGGGGAACTCATTGCAATGGACATGCACGCTTTGCCGTCTACCGAGGTCTATGGTGTCCTGATCGCTAGGGACCGGAAGGAACGTACCAAAGATCTACAAGCCCCTGGAATGCTCAGCATGATGATTGCCAACCTTCCCGGGGGACAAAGTGCTTCATCGCTCTTGGAGGAAATGTTCCGGTGTAAAGATTCCCTTGTCGTGGTGATTGACACCACTCACGCGCCGTGCAACGTCATGAAGACCGGAGTCTGAGTTCTTGCCATTCCGTTTCTTCCACTCAGGCAGCATCATCCTTTTCCATGGCATAGATGGGCAATGGGTGCGGTTTTCGTCAAGACCCGCCGGAACACAAGGTTGGCACCTTTGAGCGCCCCCGAGCGGGCACACGCAACACCGGCCCCGCCCTCATACCAATCGTCTAAAGCCCCAAAAACCGCCGTGCTCCTATTGGCCCCGAGAGAGGCGCACACCTGCGACTTGCGCATCCAAGCGGAATTCCTTCGCCCCTACGTGTCCTTCGAACCCACGTGGCCTCCCTACGAGCACCAACAAGCCCACCTCGTGGTTTATGAGAAAGAAAACTCTGCGCTGCTAGCGCATGACTTCAAATATGGAGACACCGCTTTCTCCCCCTTGCACCGCAACCTCCTCGCCCTGCCCAAGACCCAGACGTAGCCGAGCATGAGCAACCCATCATGCAGCGCCCTGAAGCAGGCGCCGCCTTGGGCTCCACAGCCTTCTTATCAAGGCTTGTCTCCGCCCTCCGCGGGCGGCCCGCAACGGGGCTTTCTGAGCGCATCAGCGATTGGAACGCAGCACCGGACGACACCGACGCCAGCACGCTGACGCCAGATACAAGCTGCATCGAGGAGATGTCCGAGACCGTCGTCCCGCTGCTTGCTGCACTGGGGGGCGAAGGAACCACCCTCCTACCCCCGAACCACGATGCCCGCCAACCCGGCTCCGGAGATACAAATTGACTCCCGCCTCCCCGCAGGTTTCTAATACGTCCGCAACATATTCTCCGAAATCCAAGAGGAAATGGTAAAGAAGGTCCTCCACGACAACACATGGGAAAAATACCATGGGCGCTCCGTCCAGCACTTTGATCACGCATACCTAGGCCCCTGCAAAGTGACCGCCACGTCCCCCATCCCAGAAGAAGTTTCCTCGATCCTCCAAATGTACACTGCTGCGTTGGAACGCCTTGGCCTCCCGCACCCTCCCCAAAACCAAATCACCGGTACAATGTATCTTCCGGGAGAAGGCATCGGCTACCACAAAGACGACCCCGTGCTAGGCGACACAGTGTCTATTTTTGGCTTTCAATTTGACACCACGATGTTTTTCAACAACCCCTCCTACAGGCACTCGCTTCGCACCCGCCTGTTTGCCCGCTCTCTCCTTGTCCTCACGGGAGCCGCACGGCACGAGTGGCACCATGGGATACCCCGATGGAAAGAGGATGAGGTGTTTGGGTTAACTGTCCCTCGTACCATGCCGCGACTTGCTCTAATCCTTCGCCAGAATCCACAGGCAAGCTAACCCATGAATACCAGAGGGCCGGATACCCGCCCCCCGTCCCTTCAGCCCTCTCTGCGAACGCAAGCACACGCCAGGATTCGGTGAAGCACTGGCGGTCTCACGACTTCCCCTGACGCCGGCAAGGGGCTAGACGAAGTGCTCGCCCGGGCGGGGTACCGGCTGACCAAGTCCAGCACTTCCGCAGCCTTAGCCAGCCCCGCCTGCCCGACACCCCTGTACCCCCCCGGCCTTCACCCCCACCTGTCCCACCCCCCCCTGAAGTCCAGCAAACGCCTACAGAAGTGATACCAAAGGCCGCACCGCCCCCCTGTACCTCTCCCTTCAGAACTACGCTTCCTCTCCCACAACTTGCAGAAAAAGCCTATAGTGAGTAGCCAAATTATCCGACACCTCAAAAACGACTTCGTCATCCTCTTTCTCCAAGAAATCAACCATACCCCCATCTTCCCCCCCGTATACATCTACGGCTCGGGCACTAAAGCAGCCATCGTTTCAAACATCACACAAGACAAAACCTCCAGGGGCGAGCACGGATCCATTTTGATTTACTCCCCTGGACTCTCTCGTTTCATCACCCCCGTTCAAAGGCTCGACAGGGAAGGGCTTTTGGTGGTGGCCATCCTCACCCTCCCGGGGGCCCCGCCCACCTTACTTGTCTCAGTATACGCCCCAGGCAGGCACGTCCACCGCTCAAGAATTGAAAACCTCCTCCGCCCACTGATGTAACAATATCCCAGCCACGTCTTAGCAGGAGACACCAAACTGCACAATGTGCCCTGAGCTGGACGGGGAAAACCTTCAAATGGACAACACTTGGCCATGGCTCCGGAGGCTAGTCACAAGCGACCCGCCACGCCTCATCGACACTTTGGGACATTTTCACACGGCCGCTCAGTCCTTCTCCCGGTACCCAAGCCCATACCGGGCGAGCAGCAGCCGCCTTGACCATTTTCTAGTTTCCCCGGCAGCATCTGAATTTTTCCTCCCAACCTCCGCAACCATGCAAACTCACGACAGAACGTCCGACCACCACCCGGTCACATACACCTCTCAGGTCCCCCCCCACCCCTTCTTCGAAACCCCCACCCCTAAGAGAAAGGACATTTGTAAACAGACGGAGCAGGAACGCGAAAAGCACCATGATTCCCTCGCCCCCCCTGGCTAAGTGGTGCGAGTCTACCCTCCCTCGTTTCGACTCTCTGTCCTCGGCGGACATTGAGCGCTTCACTGACGAGGAGGAAGTAGCCACCAGCTACCACACCATCACAGCACCGCCGCACCCTCCCTCCTCAGCCCTGGTCAAGAAAATCAAAGCGTCTCTGATCTCCCTGCCCCCCCGTAGCCATCCTGCTTACCTCGCTTCCATGGACACACTCAACAAACACGCCAAGGAATGGGAAACCAAAGTAAACAAGGGGGCAACCACTAAGATCCATCGGTGCCTGGTCGAGAAAACCAGAATCAAGTGCCCCATCAACGAGGCACTCAACCCCGTGGAGCGCGGAGAAATAAGGGGGAAGCAACCAGGCACCACACAGCTCGTCTCCGGCCCAAAAGAAGTCGGCAACATCTTTTTCTCCACGCTCCTTACCCTTGGGGGCAGCCTCGAGTACATACCACCAAGCGCATTTGTGGAGCACCTGCTCTCACACTCCCCCACCTGCCCCGAGCCCACAAAACACAACCCCCTCCCCGACATTACCTGGGTGTCATTTCGAAACACGCTAAAAAAATCAAAGCCTAACAAGCCAGGGGGGCCGGACTTCACGAACAACTACACTTTGCACTTCTCCCGCCCCCCAATCCAACAGTTCGTCTGGCGGGTGTGCAACCGCTACCTCCGCCAGCCCCTGCCTGAGAAATGACTCGAACCCAACATTATCCTGCTTTTTTAAGAAGGGGGACGTTATCAAGCCAGAAAATTACAGGCCTATCGCCCTCCTGAAAAGCGTTACAAAAAAGTTGCAGCACACGCCAACCGGGAACTTTTGGCGGCGGCAATCGAACACTCAATCATACATCCCACCCAGTTCGGCTGGCTTCCCAACCGCAGATGCCAGGACCACATCTTCAACCTTTCATCAAAATTTCGGGAGTCAGCCAGTAGCTACAGTCTAAACATCGATTTAAACAAGGCCTTCAACTCCGTCCCTCACGCCACTCTTTTCACGGTGCTGACACGCCTGAACTTCCTGAGACCCCTAGTAAGCCTCATTCAATCCGTGCCCCTCGTGACTTCCGGGTTGTGTCAGGGCACACCCACTCCTCCCACCTACAAGCCGGGGGAGTTCGGCAAGGATGCCCTATGTCGCCCATTTTTTTCTGCCTTTACTTGAACGTGCTCCTTTTCGCCCTACCGTCCCACGTCACTGCACCTCCCCCCTCACACAAATGAGGCCACGGCTTTGTTGATGACCTCCTATACCGATCCAAAAGTGGAGACCGCATACAGCAAATTTCGAATTTTTTCGACACGGTCGCCAGGGAGTGGGGTCTAGACCTCCACCTCAGTTAAACCGAGATCCATGCCATGGGCACCGCCTGTAATAAAACAGGGCATTTCATGCTATTTTAACTCATTTTTATACATGATTCGCATTCTGTACATTGTTTTTCATTTGTTTCCTTATAGCAGATTAGGCCGGGGTTCAGAAATCTGTTCCCGGCATGGGTCGCATTTGCTTATTGTTCACGTAATGCAGAATAGGTAAAGCAATTGATTTCCTTTGTTTTGTATAATAAGTCTTACACGTCTATTCATCTTTTATTTAGGCATGTATCAAGGTAACTTTTAAATCACTTAGTTCGTGATTTCGGAATTTTGGACTTCGTGCCGTGCATACCAGATGAAGGGGTCTGAAGAGTGAAACCAAAGATTGTGCGAGAGCATTTTCAACGAAAACATTACAATTTCAAAATTCTTGATGAAGAAGTTCAAGATCCGTCACGAATGTAGAGTGCATTGAGTTCAAGTATAATGCTGGACCTTTCACGGCAGCGCCGCAAGCAGCCTTGTCAAGAAATGTTCGTTGATGCGGAGGCCAGGAAGAAGTGGTATGATATCAACTTCCTTGACAGAGATTGTGGTACGTGGGAGTCAAGTTTGACTAAGGTGCAGTGTGCGGTGCGGCAAACAGCAGTTCAAGACACGCGTGCGACTCGTGCTTTGCAACACTTCAGTGCGTCTGTGCTAAGTGAAAAGGATTGTGAGCAGCTGTGGCGTTTGACGGCCGGTGAAGAGGAAGATCACTGGCGTTGCTGCCAAAAGCAATGGCGAGCGGCAGAGCAAAAAGTGGAGGCGGCACCGTGCGAAGATCGAGGCCACTACTGGTGAGCGAAGGAAGCTATGAGGGTAGGTAGGTAGGTATATTCAGGAGCTCGGGATGCCTCCTTTGACAGTGCAGGAAGAAGGTCTTACCAGGGGGACGTCCTGTCTCTCCGACTGCCCTAGGTCAGGTGCCTCTTAAGCCGCTCCCGCAGGTGCTTGGGAAGGCAGTGTCGCGGCCACCCGGTCCAGGTGTCCCAGGTTAGAGGGTGTCCCCACATGTGTCCATGGGTAGGGCGATATGCCCCTTCCTTTGGGCGGCAGCTCTGGGGGCTGCCCAGCCGTGCGGAGTATCTCTCACGACAAGGGGTATTGCTCCCGCTTGTCTACGGTACGACCGCCTCACCCTTGTGGCTTGAGTTGCGGGGCCGCTCCGCTGGGCAGGCGACCCCCTCCTGGCCTGTGTACCGGCTCGTTTGTCACCGGACGCTTCGATGGCTCTGGGTGACGTTTGCCATGGTCCCCGATGCAGCCTGGCCGGGCTCGGACCAGTGGCTTTGGATTATTGCTCCTGCCACTGGCCCGTTGGGTCGGCTGGGTCGCCCCAGCGTGTCCGACCCATGGGGTGTTGGTTCTTTCCTGTCTCTCGGCCGCCCTACGTGTGTGCCGTGTCCTGGGCAACTTGGCTCCTGTTCACCGGTGTGCCCGCTCGGCGCGTTGCATTGCGTCTGCGGTGTCCAGGGCCACTTGGCTCCTGTTCACCGGTGCGCCCGTTCGGTGCGTTGCTTTGATTGTGCGGTGTCCTGGGCCACTTGGCTCCTGTCCTCCGGTGTGCTCGCGTGGTTTGTCGTGTTGCGTGTGCGGTGTCCTGGGCCACTTGACTCCTGTTCACCGACGCGCCCGCTCGGTGTGTTGTGTTGCGTGTGGGGTGTCCTGGGTCACTTGGCTCCTGTTCACCGGTGTGTCTGCTTGGTGTGCTGCTTTGTGTGTGCGGTGTCCTGGGCCACTTGGCTCCTGTTCAACGCTGTGCCCGCTCAGTGCGTTGCGTTGTGTCTGCGGTGTCCAGGGCCACCTGGCTCCTGTTCACCGGTGCGCCCGTTCGGTGCGTTGCTTTGCTTGTGCGGTGTCCTGGGCAACTTGGCTCCTGTTCACCGTGTGTGCTCGCGTGGTTTGTCCTGTTGCGTGTCCGGTGTCCTGGGCCACTTCGCTCCTGTTCAGCGACGCGCCCGCTCAGTGTGTTGTGTTGTGTGTGCCGGGTGTCCTGGGTCACTTGGCTCCTGTTCACCGGTGTGTCCGCTTGGTGTGCTGCTTTGTGTGTGCGGTGTCCTAGGCCATTTGGCTCCTGTTCACCGGTGTGCCTGGCCTTGGTGTCCCATCCCTTTGTTGTCCTTGGTACTTGTGCGTGCGCGGTGTCCTAGCCCAGGTGGCGCCTGTTCACCGGCGTGCGCGCTGTATGCGGTGTGCGTGTGCCGTTGGTGGTTGTGTCTCCCTTCGTCCCCCCCTAATTTTCTTTTCTTTTTTCGTGCCTTCTCGTCTCTTTTTATTTTTTTTTCCCGAAAAAATAGACAAAACAAAAATGTTTTTTTTTTGATTTTTTACAAAGAAGGGGGCACGCGTACACTGCAGGCACAAGCATGGGCAACTGGTGCAGTGGTGCAATAGTTTCGTGTTCTCTGGCGTGTGTTGTCGGTGCTTTGGCGACCGCGCCCCAGGGGTGCGGCTCGCGCATCCTGATGTACACGGGTATCGGTCAGGGTGGGTTTGGTTAGGTGCCTCTTTGCTTTAGGTGCTGGCTGGTTAGGTGGTCGTGTGGGCTGTGGGTGTGGGCTGTGGCTACGGTGCTTCTCGGCGTGCCTAGTTGGGAGTCAAGGGTTAGCGGTTTTTGGGTGTGGCTCGGGCTGAATTCGGGTTGGGGCTTTGGCTGGGTTAGGCGGTTGTGACGGTTTGGGGCTTGGGTTCGGTGTCATTGGGCGTAGCGTTGCCCGTTGGTGTGTGCGTTGGCGTCCTTCGGCTTCCGGTTTGTTTGGTGTCTTCCGGGCGGGGCCTGTTGTGGCGCCCCGCGGTGGTGGCTGGTTGGGCTGGTTGGGCAACGAGGTTGGGTGGCGGCGCCGTTGGCCGGGGGGTCAAGCCCGTCATGTTGTGTGGCGCGCTCGGCTCCTGGGGTGCTGTGTTGTGCCGCCGGCGTCGGTGCGCTGGCGCTTGTGGGGTGGCGAGGGGGTGTGTTTGTGCGGGGTTGGGCTTTGGGTGATGTCCCACAGGCGGATGCCGTCTTGCTGCGTCTCCTGGAGGGTCTTCTGCAGGTGCTTGAGGACATACGGGTGGTCCTGGGGCGCCTGGAGGTTGCGGGGGTGGACTCCCAGGGGCCGGAGCGCATGGGCCAGCATGGCTTCCCATGCGGCTTGCGGCATCCACCCCCCCGCCGGCTGGAGGCGGCTGTTCTCCACTGACCCCTTGCGGGGCCGGTGGACCAGGCCCTCGAGGGAGGGCTCTGTCCGGACCCACTTTCGCAGCTCCCAGAGCTGCGTGTGGGTCCAGCACTGCCACCACTGTCCCTGGGTGGGGCCGCGGTCTTGGGCGGAGGAGTGGGCGTGGGTGGGTGTGATGGGGTCGTGGGGACTGGTGGCGGTGGCGGGCCTGGGGGATTCCTCGTAGTCCTGTTCTGTGGGGGTGTGCGGGGAGTGGGCGCGCGGGTGCGAGTGCGGCGGTGCATTGAGGGCGTCGCTGGCGGTGTCGATGGTGGGGGCGTTGTAGGTGAAGTAGAATGTGGGAGTTCATCGGGCGACTGTGAGACCGGTAATGCCGAGAGTGGAGGGGGTGGTGTGGGTGATGGGAGCGCCGCGGGCAACGTTGCCGGTGAGCGCGCTGTGGGTGTTGGGATGGGCGCTGTTGGCAGTGTCAGCGGTGTCGCCAGTGGCTGACTGGGCGTCGGTGACACTTGTGTTGTTGATGGTGAGGGTGTTGCGGGTGGTTCCGTGGGTGGCGGAGTCACCGGCGGTGCTGATGGGGATTGTGCTGCCGGTCGCGTCGATTTTGAGGGTGCTGCTTCCTCTTGTGGTGGGGCTGGTGTGCGCTACTGGTGGTGTAATGGTCCAGGTGGTGGTGAGGCCAGGGGCGCCGTCGTGAGGGTTGCCAGCAGTGCAGCGGGTGATGGGGGGGCTGCAGGTAGTGTAATTGGCGGTGGTGCCCTTGGTGACGCCGGTGGCGAGGGTGCTGAAGGTGATGGACCGGGTGACGTTGGTGATGGCGATGGTGAGCGGGCGATGTTGATGTTGGCGTTGCCGATGGGGGGGGGTGTTGCATGGTACGCAACGGGTGATGGCCATGGGCTATGCACCGGGTGGTGGTGGTGCTGGTGGTGTTGTTGGCGAGGGTGCTGCAGGGAGGTGATTCAACAGGTGATGGTTTCGCGGGCGATGTTAGTGGTGAGGGTGTTTCGGGCCGTTGCCGTTGCTGTTGCAGGTGCCGTGATGCCGTGCGTGATGCTACGGGTGATGGCGTTGTTGGTGATGTCGCGGGTGCTGCAGGTCTGTAGGTGACGCCACGGGTGCTGTTCTGTGTCACCTGGTGGTTGGTGTCTCTGGCGCTGCTTACGGTGAGGGCACCGCGGGTGCCATATGCTGTAATTGTGGATGGTGTCGCTGGTGGTGCCGGTGGTGGTTGTAGGTGCCGCAACGGCCGTTGAGGGTGCCGCAGGTGACGTGGTGGGTGGTCATGTTGCTGGCGATGTCGATGGTGACGGTGCTGCAGGCGATAAGGGTGCAGGTGAGGCGCCGGGTGAATGGTGGTGCGCCTGGCGACGGTGTCGGGAGTGCTGCCGATGGGGAGGGTGTTGTTGGTGATGCCTTGGGTGCCGGTGAGAGGCTGGTGGGGGGGGGAGGGGGGGCGTGCGGTCGGGCGTGATGATGGGCTCTCCGGTGTCTCCGCTGTTGGTGAGGCTGGTGACGCGGTCCACTCTCTCTACAGGGCTGGGACCAAGACGCCCCATGGTGGCTGTTGGGGCAGGTGACGCGTCCACTCTGTGGTGCTTGGTGTGTGTGGCCAGTGCCGGCCACCTTTGGTGCGCTTGTTGGTGTGGGTGTGTTGACGGCGGTGGTTTGTCTGCCTGTCGGCCCGTGGAGTTGGTGCCGGCGTTGGGCGGTTGCCTGTGCGTGTGGCGGTGGCGGTGGGGGTCAGCGCGCTGGGCGCTTGGTGGGCGTGGTTGAGTGCGGGTGCGCGTGTTGGTGTGTACTTGGTGCGGGTTGCGGGGGGTCTGTGGGCGGCGGGTGTGCTATTGCCGTGCGTGTGGCGGTTTGTGTTGTCTGGTGGAGCGTGGCTGGTGTGTGCTTTGCGCGGATGGTGTGGGGCCTGGTCGGCGTGGGTGGTGTCGTCATGGGTGTTTGGGGTTGGGTGCTGGTTGTGGGTGCGTCGTCCGCGCGGTATGGTCCGGTGTGATGGTGGTGTCGCTGGCGATGTCGATGGTGACAGTGCTGCAGGTGATAAGGGTGGGACGGTGATGTTGGCGGTTACTGGTATGGGTGCTGTGGGTGGTGTTGAATGTGGGGGTGTTGCAGGTGTGGCGCTGGGTGGATGGTGGTGTGCCTGGCGACGGCGTCGTGAGTGCTGTCTGGGGGGAGGGTGTTGTAGGTGATGCTTTGGGTGCCGCCGGTGAGAGGCTGGCGGAAAGGAGAGGGCGGTAGTGCGGCTGGGCGAGATGGTAGGTTCTTCGGTGTGGGTGGTCAGTAGGAGACACCGCACGAGCAACCCGCCCCCAAAACGAACCCAGCCCACGCCGCCCTGCAGGAAAGAAACACCATGTCAGACCACCAAGACCAACTGTCCAGCCAAGGCCAACCCAGCGGGTACGAAGTGGGTAAGCAGGCAGGGCAGGCCGGCGAAGAGGGACAGAGGGACAAGGCGGGGAAGGCGAGGGGAGAGGAACCAAACCCCCCCCCCCCAACGTACACGCACCCCACTGCCGCGCACCGGGCCGCAGCCGGGCGCCAACAGGGCCCGCCATGGAGCCAAACGGGCCCGCCAGAGAGAGGGTGTGTCCCCGCGCCTGCGCAACAGCACGCCCGGGCAAGGAGCGCGCCCCACACGCAGGCCAGGCAGGGCACACACGCAGCACCGCACGCCAGCACGCACCACGGCACAAAACACGACACCACCACGGCAAAAACCCATGCCCGACGACGAACGAGCCGCCAAGAACAAGTCGAAGCCCCGCAGTCCCCACAGCGCAACAGCCGCCGTCCGGATGGACGTGTGTGCACCCAGCAGGGTACCCAACCCCTGCCGGCTACGAAACAGCCGCCGTCTGGACGGACGTGTGTGCGCCCGGCAGTGGGCCCAGCCCCTGCCGGCTACGAACCAGCCGCCGTCCGGATGGACGTGTGTGCGCCCGGCAGTGAACCCAGCCCCTGCCGGCTACGAAACAGCCGCCGTCCGGATGGAGGTGTGTGCGCCCGGCAGTGAACCCAGCCCCTGCCGGCTACGAAACAGCTGCCGTCTGGAGGGACGTGTGTGCGCCCGGCAGTGAACCCAGCCCCTGCTGGCTACGAAACAGCTGCCATCCGGATGGACGTGTGTGCGCCCGGCAGTGAACCCAGCCCCTGCCGGCTACGAAACAGCCGCCGTCCGGACGGAAGTGTGCACGCCCGGCAGTGAACCCAGCCCCTGCCGGCTACGAAACAGCCGCCGTCCGGAGGGACGCGTGAGCACCCGGCGGGCACGCACTGCCTGCCAGACGGGCTACCGGACCACCGGGCCCGCGCCACCCGGAGGGGTGAGTGCTCAAATATCGCAAATCACACGCCCAACGGTACCACACCCAACACCACCCGCAATGACACACCATCACCACCACCATACACGCCCACCCGCCACCACACACCCAAGGCCCATCATCAGGGCCGCCCACCGACACCACAACCACCAAGCAGTCCAGCCACAACCACCACCAGCGCCCCGCCCACACCGGCCCAACCGCACCCGCCACCAGCCGGCCACACACGTCAGAGAACCTACCATCACGCCCGACCACACCGCGCAGGCGACGCACACACATCCAGCACCCAACCCCAAACGCCCACACCGGCACCATCCACGCAGGGCATACACCAGCCACGCACCATCAGACAACACAAGCTGCCACACGCACGGCAACAACAAGCCCGCTGCCCGCAGACCCCCCGCAGCCCACACCAAGTACACGTCCACATGCACACCCGCACCCAACCACGCCCACCAAGCGCCCAGCGCACCGACCCCCACCACCACCGCCACACACAATGGCACAAACCGCACACAGGCAGCCACCTAGCGCCGGCACCAACTTCACGGGCAGAAAGGCGGACAAACCGCCGCCATCAACACACCCGCACCAACAAGCGCACCTAAGATACCCGGCACTGGCCACACACACCGAGCGCCACACCACGAGCCGCACCCGCCTCCTGCTGACCACCCACACTGAGAACCCCACCATAACGCCCGGCCGCACTACCGCCCTCTCCTCTCCGCCAGCCTCTAACCGGCGGCACCGCCACCCAAAGCATCACCAACAACACCCTCCCCCCCTGACAGCACGCACGACGCCGTCGCCAGGCACACCACCATCCACCCGGCACCACACCTGCAACACCCCCACGCTCAACACCACCCACAGCACCCACACCAGTAACCGCCAACGTCGCCGTCCCACCCTTATCACCTGCAGCACCGTCACCATTGACGTAGCCAGCGACACCACCATCACGCCCCACCATACCGCGCGAACGACACGCCCACAACCAGCACCCAACCCCAAACACCCACACCGACACCACCCACGCCGACCAGACCCCACACCATCCACGCAAAGCACACGCCGGCCACGCTCCCCCAGACAACACAAACTGCCACACGCACGGCAACAGCACACCCGCCGCCCACAGACCCCCCGCACCCCGCACCAGGTACACACCAACACGCGCACCCGCACCCAACCACGCCAACCAAGCGCCCGGCGCACCGACCCCCACCGCAAACACCACACGCACAGGCAACCGCCCAACGCCGGCACCGACTCCACGGGCAGACAGGCAGACAAACCACCTCGTCGGCATCACCAACAACACCATCACCCGATCCACCACCTGCAGCACCAACGCCACCATCGCCCGTTGCACGAACGGCAACCCCCCCTCCAGCCCCCCACCACCCGTTCCCAGCGCGTCACCTACGGCACACACCGGCCTCACTGTCACCCGGTGCATCGCCTGTGTCACCCTCACCATCGGGACAACCGGCGACACCACCGCCCACAGCACCCCCAGCACCACCCTACTCAAGGACAGTACCAGCGGCGCCACCAGCACCCTCATCAACATCGCCACCACCCATGACATCACCCGCAGCGCCCTCCCCATCGACGTCACCTGCAGCACCCTCACCGCCAACATCACCAGTTACGCCACCACCCACTGCACCACCTACAGCGACCAGCGGAGCCGCAGGCTCCCCCCCAGCGCCTGCCCCGTCACCTATGACACCATCAGCGTCACCGACCCCGTCGCTGCCCGGCGCATCACCTGAAGCACCCACGCCAACAACACCAACCCGTTTCGACGCCTACAGCACGCCCCCCGGTAGGCGTCACCAGCATCTCCTCCACCCATTGCATCGCCCACAGTGCCCCAGCCCAACCCACCGCGCCTTCGGCGCACACATACCCGACACCCACACAAACCAGGCACACCCACACTGCCCACCACCCCATCAGCCCACGCCATGAACACACCCACCCGCACGCCCACGCCCGGCGACGCCACCCAGGCAGTACCCAGGAGCCGCGACCACCCACGTAAGCGCCACGCCACCACTGCCGCCAACCACCCGCCGTCAGCACCCCCCCGACCGGCACCCTGGAAAACGGAAGCCTGGGGGCCAGCGCACACACAGGGAACCCAGAGCGCAACAGCCACCCGACCCCCGTCCCCCACCACACCCACGCCCACACCAGCACCAGCACCGGCACACACCCACACCCACGCACAGCACCAAAAACGCCGCACCCCAGCCACCCCCCCCAAAAAAAAAACAAAGAAAAACAAGCCAGCAAAAAGAGAGGAGCAAGGGAAAGGCAGAGGAAGAGACCAAGGGGAGAGCCGAAGGCACACATGCAGGCCCACACACGCCCGCCCTCCCCCCCCAGCCAACCCGACCCCGCATGTCCCGCACCCTCCCAGGAACCGACAAGCCCAAGACCACACCCCAGGCACCACCACAACAGACCACCATGAGGAGCCGCCGCGGACGACACACGACGCACCGTCGCCAACCACATGGACGACACCGACACAAGCCCCATCCCCACAACTCACGGCACCCCCCGCTGCGGCGCGCCAACACACAATGGTGCCCCCATGGATGCGGTACACCCCCAAAACCCCCTTCAACCAGCCGACCAGAGACCAACACGGGACGCACTAAGGGGACACCGCGGAAGACCCACCCACAGTGAGGCCCCGCCCCCGCTACCAGCCGGCAGCCTACCACGGGCCTACCCCAAGCCCGACCAAATAGCCCCCCCCCGACCGTGGAAACAATACACCCCAGCCACACACCGCCACTCACCACCCGCTGGCGCCGCACCGGGGCCACAACACGCCCAAGATGCCGCAACTCACTGACCCGGGGACCCCGCAAACGCAAAAGCCCCCGCGTGGCCCATACACGGCGCTCCCCGCACCACTGGGCCCACTCAACGGTGGGCCGACACCCCCAAGCACCACACGACCACGGCCCCCTGGTTGCGACACTCCAGTCCCACACACCCCGCCCCAGGGGACCCCGGGCCCCACGCCACAGCAACCTCGCACGGCCCACGTACTGAAACACGCCAGGAGGACAACCAAGACACCGCGCTGGGCTGCCCCACACCGCCAGAGGACCAGCCACGGGCGACAACACGCCCCACCAGACCTGGACACGGTGCCCCCCCCCCCCATCAGGAAGGCCACCACACAACCCAGCACCACCATACCACGCCGCATCCCCCTCCCCCACCCAGGGACATGGGACCCCACAGCCCACTAACACAGGAACGAAGCCGCGCCACGCCGATTCCGCACCCCACCCAACGGGCACCACCCCTGGAACCCCCGCACACCTCACACCAGCTCAATGCCCACCACCGGCGACAACCCGAACCGCACACAGGAGCAACACCACCGGCCAGGACAGTCAACAGCGAGCAGCCACACACCACAACCACGCGACACGGCGCGCTTCCCGAAACACCGGCGCGCGACCCCGCACCGGCCGCCGCACGTGCCCCGAGCACCAGCATCACACGCCCACCGTGCCATGAAGCAGCACCCCAACACGTGAACACACACCATGACCCCATGGCCCTGGACATCGACAGCCTGCTAGAGCTGGAGCTCCAACACACGGAGGACACGGAGCATCATATGGACCTCACCCCGCCGGAGCTCGAGCCCGCAGCAAGCGGCCCCGCGGACCCCAGCCCGCATAATGCCCCCCCGCGCCCCCCCCCCTCGCGAGCGGGCGCCCTGGACACACCTGTCCAACGCCCTGCGGCGCCACCACCCCACCCACGAAGCCAGCAAAGGCCCCGCCGAGTACCGGGCGTCCCTCGAGCACGACCTGCCCGACGTCACGGGGCCGGGGCTCCACGGGTACACCACCGCCCCCCCCTCTCCAGGCACCCCCACACAAGAATGGGAGGACGAGTACGACGTCGATGTCACCGACATGACGGCATACCTGGAAAGCGTGGAGGACCCGGAGCAAGACACCATCCTCAGCCTCATCGCCTACCACAGCTGGAGATGGGTCCACCAAGTCATCCTCGACCGACCGCAGGACGGACCCCACCAGTGGTCCCCAGAGCGGACGGCGAAGTGGGACATCGTCCTCCAACTCAACACCGAGGGCTTCTACATCCTCACACACAGCGGATTACCCGACGCCACACCCAATGCACAGGCGCTGCCGCTAGCCCAGCCCCAGGAGGACGACGCAGACACACACCCCCCGGAGGAATGTAATTGGGACCCCCCCACAGCCACCACCGAACGCATGCCGCACCGGCTCACCAAGCGTCACCTCCCCCACGACTACCATGCCACCAACGACTCGCGGGGACGCCGCACACTGCCCCTGCAGTGGGCATCCCCCGAAGGCACCTTCACGTGGGGGAAAAGTCCTCCCCGGCACCGTGGCGCTCACGTACCTGTGGCTCCGGGACGCGGAGACGCACACGCAGCCCGCCGGCACACACCTCCTCCTCACCCTAGAGAGAGAGGCCGCCGTCGAAAACGTCCACACAGCAGAGGGAGGAGACTACGTGACGGCGAACGCAGACACCGCAGTATGGCTGCACGCTCACGAGCACACCACAACCCCCACCGTAGTACCGGGGTCATACCCCTGGCACGTGGTCATCGTGCGACTGCCCACAGGGGCAGACACTGGAAGCGCGCAGCAGGGATGGGCGGACAGGTGGGCACTTGTGTGCGCCTCCCTGCACAAAGGGCTGCACAGACCCTCCCTCACCAGTCACACCCTCGAGCCGGCCCCCACCAAGGCCGAATCCCACACCGGGGCGGCCCCCCCCACCGGAGTCTGGGCCTACACGCGCACCCTCCACCCCGAGGCAGCGGAGACTCTCAAGACCGCCATCTCCAACCACCAGAGCCTCGTGCACACCCCCCAGGATAACACGCAAAAGGGCTACACCCTATGGTGGCACTACCCCGCACCAGAAGGAGGCCTGTAGCCACCGGCAGACCAGCCTGGCATCAGCTTAGACCTCACAGCGATCGCCCACGCCGTCGCCGCCATGGCCCAGCAAGTTGAAGTGCCACCCCAATGGGCACCGTCCATCATCAAAGAAACGGCGGCACGCCACAACCCAGCTTTCGCACACTTCCGGGGACGCCCCATTCACCCCACCCTACCGGACCTCAACCTCCCTGCCCACGATGCGTGGGCCGTCCACATCCTCGTGCCCCACGACACCGCGCCCAAAACGGGGGACGCGACGGCACGCTTCACCAAACAACTCCCCAATACCGCACTCCACTACGACATACCAACGCCAAACGTCATCGTCACCCACAACACTGGTCGCGACCACTACTACCTCCAGGCCAGGGATGAGCGCTCCCCTGTCACCATATACAGCTTCACCACCTACCCTGGCCTCGGCCCACCGCAACACCACCCGCATCCGGCATGGAAGCATCCACTACACGTCACCCCGACTCGGCGCAAAAGGCCCACCCACCACGCGCCCCCTCCCGCCGACAGCAGCGCCCTCCACACAGCCCGCAGACGGGCCGCGGCACACCACCAAAACCACCTGCTCCCACGCATTGACACTGGACCAGGCACCGTCACCGAGGCCACCCACAAAAGCACCTTGATTCTACTGGCCCGCAAGCTACGCCCCAAAATGGCACTGGAGGACACACTCTGGGTATACTATGGCAAAAGCCGCATGGCACGGGTGGCGGACCTCCGCACCATCATCCCCTGCCACATCCAGCGCGTGGTAGGGCCCTTCACCGTGTACGCGGTACCGCACCCCGTAACAGCCCAAAGCACCCACTGCAACCCCCGGTGCGCACTACCATGCGCAGGCAGTCTGCAGCAACCCCTGCCCACCCCTACCTACAGGGGGGGCATATACCTCGGCACTATACCCGGGGACCCACACCCCTACCTCCTGCCCGCAGCGGACTGCCACCACGCCATACCGCTACACCTTGTCGAGCACCTGGCGCCAGGACCATCCCCCTTCCAGAAGCGCCCCCCCCACACCCCATTCAACGGACGCGCGCCAGATGAGCCGGCGCACACCACACCTGGACCCAAACGCGCCATCGCACTCCTCACCCTAAAGGCGGAAGCCACCATCCCCCGAGACCTGGAGGGGGAAAACCACCTCATGGTGGAAGGGCTGACGAAACACGTCCTGATCGCAGCCATGTACGCCACGGCGTCCGCCTCCCGCCTCTGGGAGGACAGCCCCTCCCCACCTCTAGCCCAGGCAGCGCAGAACGCCCCCGACACGGGCCCTACCGCCGAGGACATCCACCAAATCCTCAACATGCGAGCGGCCCGGAAGACCCACCCCCAAGTCCGCCCCATCCAGCTCGTCAGCTGGGACGCCATGGAAGCCCCCCCGACCACCACGGAGGTTCACAACCTCAAACACCGGGACACCTGGTCGACAGTGGAATGGGACGACCACTGCAAGGTCAGACGGGCAACAGCACACGCCCCCGATGACGACGTCTCGCCCCCACCACGCAGAGGGGACCGCTTGCAACTCGCCGCACGCGTCCCCCACGCCCCAGAGGCAGCCTGGGAAGCGCTGCACTACGTCCTTTACTCGCAGCAGGGGGCGCCAGAAGGCCCCCTCCCCCCAGAATGCACCCCAGCGTGGACACGCCACTCCACCCGCTACACGGCCCACATGCGCCGCCACGGAGCAGGCAACGGGCACCGGCTCCTCACCTGGCCGACGGACCCGCCCAACGCCCTGCAGGAGGCCAAGGAAGTGCTTGGCCTCATGACCAAGCAAGTGTTCCAGCTGCAGGAACCCGTCCCCACGTCCAAGCCCGACGTCCCAGCCGCCCGCGAACACCCCGTGTTTGCACCGGGCCACGCACCCGTACAGCAGCCCAAGGGCGCACCTCCCCAATGGGGACAACCCACTGCCCGGCGCCGCTAAGGTGCGCAGAAGCGCAAGGCCCCCGCACAGGCCAAACCCGCGCCCAAACCAAGAGCCAAGTCGAAGAGCTGGACCAAAGAGGAAGCCGCTGCCCTGTATCCCGAATACGCCATCGGTACCCGGGTGCAGCTGCCCTTCGAGTACGCCACGGCCGCGGGCCCCTCCAAGTGGATATGGGCCGCAGGGGAGGGCAAGCACCGGTACCTCGTCACCAGGGACCACCAGGGGTTCAAGATCCACGTCAAGTGGGACCCGGCCACCCCCAACGACAAGAAGCTAGGGCGCACCATCGAACTCTGGCGAGACCGAACCGGTCGTGAGATGGTCCCCATGCAGCTGTGCACCCCCGACACGGAGCACCTCACCGGCACCGAGTACACGCGCGAAGTCCACAATGCATGGCCCCTACCCCAGCCCCAGAAGCGGAATCGCAAGGCACCCGCAGCTCAGGGCGTCATCGACCTTCTCGACGCCTGACAGGGCCAGGGCCGGACACGGCCCGCCACCCCAACTACCGGTCCCCAGAAACCGGCACCCGCATCAACATCCTCAACGAGCCTGCGGTCACCTACGACCCCACCAAGGCCGCCACACTGCAAGCCATGCCCGGGCCACACCCCCAAGGCGCAGACCTCCTGGGGTTCCCGGAGCAAGCCCTCCGCAGAGCGGACCAACCCGAACCAGCACCGATCCTGTACCAGGAGGGGAACAAATATCACGCCCACTGGCAACGGAAGGTGCCCCTCTACCACAAGACGTCGGTCACGGTGCATGCCCACCCCGACCTCGGAGTGGATGGTCGCCTCGGAGCGTACGAGTGCGTGGGGCCCGGATGGCAAGCTAAATGTGCTACTCACGCACGTCCCATTCGGGGAGGAGACCAAGGACTTCCTGGACACCCTGAGCCTGGCATACCGCCGACTCTCCCTCCTGGCACCCACCATCATCATAGGCGACCTAAACGCCGCCCCCACCGACGAGGACCGCACCGGCCCACCCACAGCCACTGACATAGCTGTCCGGGACGCCATGCACCAACTGGGCCTCACCGACCTCACGGCAGGACTCACCGACACACCCTCCCATTACCCCCACCAAGCCGGCACCCACCCATCCCGCATCGACACGTGCTACGGGGACCCAACCACGGTGCCCGTCCGCGAAGCAGCCTACGGCGACCTCCCGCCCACAGGCACCGGCCACCGACCCCTCTACATCGACCTCATCATCCTCAACCTACCCCCACCCGCGGCCACCCTACCAGACGACACCCTCCCACCCACACTGCAGTTCCTGAAGCGGTACCCAGAACCTATGGCCCATGGCCAGGAGGCCTGTGGACCGTCACACCGGTTCGGAAGCCTTTGACACCGGCTGTCAGTGGGGATATCCCTGTTCTCTAACCCGCGAAATCTGGAATCCGACTTCTAACCATTAAGCCGATGTGGAATTACCATAATTTTACTGTCTTGGTCGATTTGCGGATAGAAATCGGTGAAATACCCGATTTCTACCGCGATTTCCAATGGTCGTGAAATCGCCGCAGTCGCACCGCCTGTCGTTGCCTGTTCCGTGGACTGTATTAGATAATTCTGTAGAACGATCTTTCTTGAAGTTAAGACTGAAACAGTCTTGGAGTGATCCGCAATTTGTTCCTTGATATAACGGATCACGTCCGAGATTTTTCCAGAAAATCTGGGCAGCGGAAGGCGCTTTGAACCCCCAAGTGGAATAACAAGGGCTACGAGCGTTCAAGCGCCCAAGGACAAATTAACGTGCCTCATAGGCACTGTGCATGAGGTTTTGCCCCCCATAGTCATAGGATGAGGCCAAAGGATCCCAACTCCATAGGCCCAAAGGGTTATGCATTTTGAGTGTTCTCCAAGAAGTGCGCTTTTTCACGTACTTGGCGTCCAAGTACGTGTAGAAGTATGTTGAGTTGGCGTTTCCTCCCTCTTTGCTTGCCTCTACATCCGGGGCATATCACTTGTCTTCCCCGGATAGTGCATATATGATCTCCATATATATATTGGCAACATATTTTGCGTGCATGCTAAAATTCGGCTTTCCGAAAGGAGGTCGATTTTCGACCAAAGCACTTGCATGCGTGTTAAGGGACCAAAGTTACATTAGAATATAGGCATACTTTGATTCTAGGCCACTAGGTTGGGTGTAGAAGGCGTGGGTAGGGTTGTATGCCATATTTGGTGTCATATCGCGTGCCCATTTGGCGGGTGCACCATACCAAGACTAACCTGCCAATGGACCCCATATCGCACGAGGACCTTCATTGTACTCCCAACCAACACTCGCAAGCCTAATCTTCGTGAAGGGACGCTTGTGGAGGGATCCCGGCGCGATGCGTTGCGAGCAAGGTGTGTTTTTTGCAATATTCCATTTTTGCATGTGCCCACTTGGGAGGCAGCGCGCGCGACCCTCCAAAGCGCCCCAAGTGGGGCACATATGTGGAATCGAAGGTCATTGGTATCAAGTCATTGTGTTTAGAAGGATTGGTCGATTACTCAATCCAAGCCGAAGATATTATAATATATTTGTGCACTTTTCAAGGCACTTTTGCGTGTCTTTTCGCCACTTTTGCTGTTCTTGGCCCTTCATGATGTCAAGTGGCGACCGTGTATCTCAATGTTGCGCTCAATTGACATCCTGACCCAGGTATGTTATGGGGGTACATACTTCGGGTGCCCAACATATCTTGTACCCGGCGAATAACTCCTCTTGGGCTTGGCATACCGTGGCCGCCGTGTTGGCGATTTGGGACTATCCCAAATCATGGGCTCACTTGGCGACCCTGCCATTCCCAAAACCAGAGGGGTTGGGCGACGCCCAAAAGATATGTTGCACGCATATGACTTGATACCAATCCTATGGCACACTCCGGTCCAGGTCGGGCATGTGCCTCATTTGCCCCAACCATGAGTGTGCGCATTTTCGCCATTTTGAGCAATCTTCCACATTTTCTGCCCGCCGTGCACCATGTTCAGCCCCCTCGTGCACGCCTGAAGCATGGACCAATGGACCATATATGACATGACTGTTATGGACATTGGTCCCCATGGTTCGCATACCACGTGCGCGAAGCGGAGCAACCTTCGTTAAGGTGCTAGCCCAAAGTGAGTGTGGACAATTTTGCCATTTTGGCATTTGCGGACCCCATTGGGATTGTCACCACGCCAAGTGGCATGGAGATCTTTGAGAGCCAGGGGCATGGGAGTCTCAGTGGGACGCCTGGTGGATCGGGTATGGAATGGCAGATCTAATCCCCAAGCCGGCGTGGAGATATACTATTGAGAGCACCCCCAAATTTTGGCTCATTTCGAGCAGCCAAAATGACCCCCTTTTGGGACCCCAATTTCACCCCCCCGTGTGGTCAATTGGCGGCCCCATATGTCTATGCCCATGGGGAGCCTGGACCTAATACCAGGTTGTGCACTCAGATATAGGTCCCAGGTCCTGCCTCCTATCCTGTGGGTCATTGCCCTTGCCCTGGCCGGGCAAGCCACGCGTGAGAATGATGCCAATTTTGGTTATTTTGGCATCATGACCCCACTTGACGAACCCGTGGTGCCCTGATGCCCAGGCCTCAGAGGGAACCAGGTTGGGTGGGGGCTCCAGAGAGTTCGTACCCCAAGAGCAAAGGGTCAGTTGCCTCGTCCCTACCTCTGGCGGGTCCGGACGAGGGGTCAATTTTGGAGATTTTTGAGCTAATATCAGTTTGGGCTGAAACAGCCCATTTTCAGCTACCAACTCCTAGGGGATAATGGCGGGGCCAGTTCTCTGGCTCAGATGGAGTTAGGACCCACTGTTGAGGGAGCATGGGGAGCGACTGTGGGTGCGCCCCGGAGCCTCTTGGTTCCCAGGAACTCGCCTGTGGCTGGGCGGAACACCTCCCCTATCGGCAGGGTTTCAGGGTCCGGACTGAGTAGGGCATGGGTTGTGTTTGAGCCCCCACACCTGCCAGTCACTGAGAGGGATGGACCTGGGATTAGGATACGAGTTGGGACTAAGTGTCTCTTGTCCTGTGATGCATTTACCCCAGTCCAGTCTTAACCCCATGTGTACATATCATGATGTGTTGCTGTACATACGTTTGTTCCCTTGTTTCAGAGTCGCAAGGATCCTGAAACGCTTTGTCACATGACACAGGCGTAATGATGCCCTTGTGAGCGCAGTGCTTTGCCTGCCTGCTTGCTTGCGTGTGTCCACCGCAGCGTCCCGTGGCCAGGCCCCCCACAGGAACGCGTCAAAAGCGTTTCACCGCCGCGGGGTTACCCATCTCTCGCGTGCCACTCGGGGCCACCAACCCCGAGCAGCGCAGCGCAGCAGCTCGCAGCTCGCAGCTCGCAGCGCAGCGCAGCGGCTCGCAGCGCCGCCCAGCGACAGCGCCGAGTCCGTGAAGGAAGAGCAGGGACCGGAACTCCGACATCAACGAGTTCCTTCAGCCGACCAGCAAGGCCGCACTCCCAGCTACAGCAACCACCTCCACAACCACCGGCTGACCAGCACCGGCCGCACTCCCAGTCCAGTGCTACATCACCCACCTCAACAACCACCCCAGGACCACTCCATCGAGGGGAACGATGGTGAATTCGGATGAGGCGGGCAAGATGTGGCCGCAGCCCCACCCCCATGCGGCGCGCCTACTGCGTGGGTTGCTGTGGGGGCAGCACTACCGCCACAGCAATCCCCAGTGCGATGGCGGCATGCCCGAGAGCTTCGAGCTCCGCGAGGACATGGGCGAGGACCGCCTGCGGGCAGTGGAGGAATGGCTGCGGGCGGAAGCATATGCGTACCGCTTCCGCCGCAAGCGCTGGAGGGTCTCGACCCGCCCAGACAGGCCTGGCGAAGGGCTGCGCCCCGACGGGATTGAGGAGGACGAGAAGCCCAACGAGTACCTGTCGGGCGCCTCGATCAACGTCTCCATGTGGGACATGATCGAGGAGGAGTTCCCGGAGCTAGGGAACGCGCGCACGCTGCAGGGCAGCAGCAGCAGCAGTGCGTCTCCTGGCAACGAGAAGCGTTCCGCCGGGGACAGGAAGCGGGACAGGAAGTGGCGGGAGTACCAGGAATCCCTGGCCGCCGAAGCCGCCCAAGGCGCCAGGGGTGCAACCCCAGCCCACAGCCCCCAACGGGCCAGTGGCGGTCACCACCCCGGCCACACCACCCTTGGCGACTTCCTGGAAGTTGCCAAGCAGGCCAAGGCCAAGCCCCGTCAGCTGCACCTGAGGAAATCAGGCCCCAGCAGCGACGTGGAGTCGGCCAACCGCGGGAGGATGCCGGCTGACCAGGCCAGCTCCAGCAGCAGCGTCGCTCCCGACCAAAAGGACCTTGCGCGCGCCTGTGAGCGCGCCTTTGGGGTGCCCTGCAACCTTCGGGTTGCCCGGCAACGGGCCACGCAGCAGAACGCTGCCATGGAGGGCGCCTTCGGCATCGCCCAGCAGGAGGCTGCGGAGTGGGAGCATGGCATGGCCATCCACACCTCGACCGTGGCAGCCATTGCGGCCGGCCTCACAGCTGCAGCCGCCCATGAAGCAGCGACTGCCCAGGTCAAGGGTGAGGTGGCGGCAGCCGCCGAGGAAGCCCGCATGACGCAGGAGGCCATTGCCTGCAAGGAGGCCGAGGTGAAGGCGCTGGAGGAGGCGCTTGCCCAAGAGAGGGCAAAGAAAGAGGCGGAGGAAAGGGCCCACGCCGAAGCGACGGCTAAGGCCCAGGCGGACGCCGCCAAGAAGGACGCCATCGAGGCCGCGCGACGGAAGGTCGCTGAGGAGAGGGCCAAGACTGAGGCAGAGCTGGCGGCGCTGGAAGCGGAGAAAGCTCGGCTGCAGCAGGTCCGGGAAGCCGAGGCGGCTCGTGCCCGGGAGGAGGCCGAAGGGCGAGCTGCTGCAGCCACGGCCGCCGCAATGGCGGGGGCGGAGGCCAAGCTCCGCTGCAAGACTCCCCCGGGAGGATCCCGAGTGGAGACCCTTCGAAAGCTTTTCGAAGGGGACGCCTCCTCCAAGATGGCGCTGGATCCGGAGGAGGTCGACACGGGCAGCAGTGGGAGCAGTGGCCCCACCGCCTACCGACAGAGGAAGGGTAAGGGGAAGACCCCCGAGAGGTCACAGAGGCCAGCGGGTGGACACCCCCACGACTCCGACCCCTTCTTCACCGCCAGCGACGGGGATGAACGAGGCCGCAGACATCGCCGAGGAGTGGCTGGCAGAGGAGGCGGAGACGTCCCCATGGAGCCGGAAGGTGAGGATGAGAATCTCCCTCCTCCCTACCGAAGCTCGGAGTCTTCCGAGACCGAGACGCCCAGGTGGGGCGACATGGACGAGGATGATGACATGGACTTCGACTACACGAAGAAGTCCCCATCCTCGGACCCACCGAGGCGACCAGGCGGAGACCCACCGGGACCCCCTAGCGGAGGACCATCACGATACCCTGGAGGACGCCCACCAAGTGGACCCCCTGGAGGCGGACCACCGGGCGGGGGAGGACCCCCTGGACCGGGCGGACCCGGCGGAGGCTCTCCTGGAGGACCCCCTGGGGACCCCGACGACCCACCAGGGAACGGGGACCCAGATTCCACCTGGCGGTGGATCGTCAATCTCCGCAGGAGGGTCCAGTCCCTCGAGCGCGAGGTAGACACGGGCAAGGGCGAGATGACTCGCATCGCGAGGGTCGCCGCGCGCGCACAGAAGGAGCTGGACATCGCCAAGATCGAGATGGTCAAGAGCGCCAACGTCGCCACCGCCACCCAGAGGCAGCTGGACATCTCCAGGAGCTAGACTAGGCAGCTGAACAAGGTCATTAGCGGCCTGCAGCAGAGATTGGACGTGCTGAAAGGCCGTGGGAGCGTCTGCAGCGACCAGCCACCCCTGGAGTCTGGCTCGTCGAACGACAGCTGGGGACCCGGACCAGGTCCAGGCAGACCCCACGCCCCCGACAGAGCCCCCAGGAGTCGCCCCAGCGCCAGTGCCCCCTCTCTCAGCGCCCCCTCTCACCACAGCGCGGGCCGCCGCAACGAGCGCGTGCCGCCCGGCAGTGGCAGTGAGGATTGGCGTGATGAGTGGCTCAGCGCGGAGTACCACAACCGCCGTGCTCTACCGCGGACACCGGTACGCCCCCAACGCCCCGCACGAGACCCGGAGCCAATCGCAATTGCTGGTGGACGTTATGGTGGACTCAGGGATGAGGTCCCCAGAGGAGACGTGGAGTGGGATGTCGGCAGAGGTGAGGACCTGGACCTGGACCTGGAAGAGTTCGACATTTCCCCGCCGCGTGGTGTACGACGGGAAACCGCTGAACGCAGCCGCCGGCGCCGTGATGAGGAGGCGTACATGGAAGGAGTACGGCGTGAACATCTAGGATCAGCGTACATGGAGGAACCACGGCGTAGCCACGCTGATACCGGGGAGGAGATGTAAATGGCGGCCGTGGGAGTCCGTGGGAGAGGCGGATAGGAACCTCGGTCGACCTCGCGGCCGGCGTTAATGGTCTCTAAGGCCGCGGATGCAGCCGTGTGGGAAGACCTGAAGGACATCAAGCCCCCCATGTACGATGGCAACCCCCTCAACCTCGACCGCTTCTTGGAGAAGCTGGACGATTGGGGGGTGACCATCACTGAGGACATGGATCCCGCAGATGCAGAAAAATATGTCTTCAGACAGTCCAGGTACCGCCTGCCGCAAGTGCTCCAAGAGCTATACTTCGTGGCGACCAAGGAGGGGAAAATCAAGACCCTCAAGGAAGCCAAGAAGTGGCTCAACGAGCAGGAGCGGGTGGACGCTCCGCAGGTGGCTGCCAAGCAGCGGAAGTCCATCAAGCTTCAGCATGATGGACGGGAGATCCGCCTACGGGACTGGCGAGACTTCCGAGGGCAATACACCCTCTTCCGCCAAAACTTGGAGGACTGGAACGAGGGTGACGAGCAGGCTCGCCTGCTCTCCATGCTGCTGGAAGCATGGATCAAGAGGGTCACCAAGGAGGAAGCCAAGAGGGCCAAGTCCAACCACACGGTCAAGATATTGCTCCCCAAAGAGTATCATAGGAACGTGGTGGCTTGGACGAGGAAGAACGTGGCCCGGGATGTCAAACGGCACTCCCTGCGGAACGCTCTCCTCATCACCGTCTCGGGCGATCGCGAGAAGACCGCGATGTGGCGCCTTGATGAGTGTGACGTGAGCGGCCAGACCATCCGTCTGCAGGCCATATTGGTGCGGATGAGCTGCGACGAGGTCCTGGAGTGGGTTGGAGAGGAGGTACTCAAGGAGTACCGGAACCTCCACCACACCCGCGGGTTGAGGCCCGGCGACCGCGACGTCAACTACGTTGGCGAGGGGCCTGGCGGGGAAGCTGCCATGGACCCAGCGGGAGCCGATGGCGATGAAGCTCTCATCGACGATGACGACGACGATGAGCCCGCGGAGATGGCCGTTTGTGCCTTCGTGGCCAACAACCTGAGCGCGGGGAGCAACCGGGGAAGCTGGAAGCCCCTGCAGCCGGGTTGGAAGAAGAAGGAGAAGAGGGACCCCCGCCGCATTGGCGACCCTCCGCTGTCCTTTGGGGAGTTCATACGAGCTCACCCTCAGGGCTGTTTCGTGTGTTATGGGAGGAAGCGAGGCTTCAACCATGACCACCGAACA
This sequence comes from Eutreptiella sp. 'Long Island Sound 2002', assembly GCA_964036045.1. NCBI lineage: Eukaryota > Euglenozoa > Euglenophyceae > Eutreptiales > Eutreptiaceae > Eutreptiella > Eutreptiella sp. 'Long Island Sound 2002'. The sequence goes on along the minus strand of OZ038379.1, from coordinate 96,668,348 downwards.
TGCCCCATCCACCAGGCCGACACGGAGGCCTACAAGAAGGCGCACGGGTCGAAGAAGCGTGCGCCCGCGGGTATCCGGGAAGCCAAAGTGGAGGTCGACACGGACGGGCTCTCCAAGCTGATGTCGGTGGGGACCGAGTTGGCCAAGGAGATCCAGGAGATCAAGAGGAACTGGGTCCCCAGGTCGGACAACAAGAACAAGGAGAACAACGAGAACGACAAGAACAAGGACAAGGACAAGAAGCCTAGGAATAGGGGAAGGAAGAAGGGTGTCAACGAGGTTGACGCGGAGGAGAGTACCCCTACTACCACTACCGACACCCCCTAGCGGAGCCCCTGGAGCCAAGGGCCCCAGCTAGGGCGGTCGCAGGATGGTGTCGTGGGAAGCGCCACACCATCCCCGTCGGGAAACGATAAGCACAAAGGGACTGCCGCGGGCGGAAGGCCCGGTCCGGCACCCAGTCGCGTTGGCGGGATGAGGGCTAGAGAAGGCACGAACCCTTGCACCCGTCCATCCTTCGCGACCAAGAATGTATTCAATGTGCTTCAAGATCTATCCGAGAGTATCGGAGGATCACCCGGACCGCAGCTGGATGCTGCAGATGGGCAGCCTGAGCCCATTGTCCACGACCTGCAGCAGTCGCTTTTTGAGCTTCTGGAACGGCCGGAGATCCTGAGCTTGCACGCCGTGCGCCGTGTTGGACGGGAGCGGCAGTTGCACCTTAAGGTCCGTGCCTTATGCAGGGAAGTGGAAAAGGTCTTCGACGTGTTGGTCGACACGGGAGCTCAGGTCAGCTTGGTCAAGGCTGGCCTACTTCCGCCAGAGTGTTTGACCGACAGTCCGAAACCTGTCAGGCTGAAGGTGGCGAACGGCCAGTACATTGTGGGAGGCACAAAGGAAGCGGCCATTGGGCTGCAGTTCGTGAACCACCGTTAGCTGAGCCGCCTGGACCTCAGCAAGGAAATCCTCCTGCAAGGTCGCTTCTACGAGGCCGAGATGGACTGGGACATGATCGTTGGGTACGACTTCATGATGGAGACGGACTCCGGCGTTCTCCCGGCCCAGGCTTCAATGACCCTGTACCAGGACGACCAGCTCTCGTGGCTTTCCTCACCTGAGCACCATGTGGAATGCCAATGGATCCACCCGGAACGCAATCAGCTGGAAGTAGCCGCGCTGGGCACTGAGCCAACTGGGCCAGCAAACCAGGAGTACGGCGTAATGCCGGAAGTGGCGAGCCGAGTGGTCGCGGACCTGGGAGCCTCGGATCTGGCCCTGGATGCGTTCTCTTCAGGAACCTCCGCCCATCTTCGGGTTTGTGAGAAGTACTGGAGCGCCCAGGACTCCGCGTGGAAGAAGCACTGGGGGCCGCATCAGGGCTTGATGTGGATCCATTGCCCCCGATGGGACATTCCAAGGGCGGTAGCGAAGATTCGCAAGGACCGCTCCAAAACAGTGCTGGTTGTTCCTATGGAATGCACCGAGGAGGAAGGTACCCCACATCGGGTGGTCTCATTGACCAACATGACCTTAAACAAGGTCGTCCTACCGGCTGGAGAGAGTGTCTATCAGGACGCTAAGGGACAGCCCATGCCACCCCAGAGATGGCCAACAGAATTCCACTATGTGGATGGGGGCCTTGATCAAGCCAACACCACAGACTTCGTGTGTGTCAACTGCATCGTAGCGGAGCCCTCGCGGCAATGCTTTGCGGTTTCCCCTGTTGACATTGGAGAATCGGAAGACCCCCTCACAGAAGAGGAGTTGGATCTGGCTCCTGGGTATATGGATGCGCCCTTTCACGACTGGGGAAGCCAGCGTGAGGGTAAGGGCCAGGACAAAGCCGGGTGGGAAGTGGACTCGATCGTCTCTGGTTCCTATGATGCAAACACCTTCGTGCAGAGGGTGCTGGACCACATGTCCAGCCAGGACGAGCCAATCGGCGGTAACCCACCCACCTACGGCGATCTATTCCGAGGCAAGACCAGAGATGGCCCTTTGGGACACCTGGGACAACCACCTGACCCGAAACCGAGCGGGGTCGCTACCCCTCAAGTAAGTTCAGTGGTCCAGGTGCCCGGAAAAGCCAAGGCGGAGTCCGATGATTGCCCCAAGATCCAGGCATTGAGGGCCAGGCTGAAGCAGAAGTATGGTGATACCTTCTTCAGCGGAAAACCTGTGTTTCCCCCACCGGTGCGTGGACCGTATGGCGAGGCCAAGATACGACTGAAGCAGGACCTCCGTGTGTATCGACACCGGGAGTTCGCCCTGCGGGGGGAGAGGAAGGAGGCCATGGGGAAGATCCTCCGGGATTTCATCGGGAGAGGCTGGCTCGAGCCGTGCCACTCTGAGTGGGCATCTCCGTGCTTCGTCGTCCCCAAGAGGGTGGCCGGTGAGTGGCGGCTCGTGGTCGACTACCGCGGCCTAAGCGCCCAAACGCAGCATGACAGCTATACGCTGCCCCTCATTGAGGACATGCTGCAAAAACAACAACGGCGGAGGATCTTCACGGTGATTGACCTGAAACATTGTTATCATCAGATGCCTCTCGCCGAGGAGTCCCGTGCCTGCACAGCCATGAGCACCCCACTTGGACCTCTCCAGTTGGAGGTTATGCCCATGGGCGTTACCAACGGCAATGCGGCTTTTCAGCGGATGCTGGAGAACCTGCTTGAGCCGCTGCGTGACTGTGCGGACCCCTTCCTGGACGACGTGATCATCGCGTCCGGGGACCCCAGTATGAGCTACGAGGAGCTCCTGGAGGCACATGAGAGGGACGTCACTCGAGTGCTGGACCTTCTGGTTCGGCACAAACTCACAGGCAGCAGTGACAAGGCCACCATTGCGGTAGGCGAGGTGGTCTTCGCTGGCCACGTAGTTGGGCACGGGCAGCGAAAGCCCATACCTGGCAAGGTGGCTGCGATCGAGCACTGGGAAAAGCCCAAAACGGTCTCTGAGCTACGGGCGTACTTTGGGTTCTGCAACTACTACTCGGGGTATATCAAGATGTATGCCGAGTATGCAGCCCCCACGACAACCATGCTCAAGGGCAACCGAGACGTGACCAAGAAGGGGTCCAAGAAGGCTCTGGTCTGGACTGAAGAGTCCGACCGTGCCTTTGAGGGGATGAAGCAGGCGCTGCTATCTGCAGTGGGTCTGCACCTCGTGCATCCCGACCGAGGGTTCATCCTGCGCACCGACGCTTCCGACTACGCCGTTGGCGCTGTGTTGGAATAAGTGCTTGACGATGGGAGGCACGTGCCCGTGGCCTTCTGGAGCCGAGTCCTGGCGGAAGGCCAGAGACGGACGTGGACGCCCCGAGAAAAGGAGGCGTATGCCATCGTCATGGCTCTCAGGAAATGGGCTGGGTACATAGCCCTCCATCCCGTCACCGTCTGCACCGACCATCAGAGTCTGCAGTCCTGGCACAAGGAGCACATGGACACCCCCTCTGGTCCCGCCTCCCGACAGGCAAGATGGCATGAGACCTTGGCCAAGTTCGACCTCACGGTTGTGTATGTTCCTGGTAAGGACAACACCGTGGCGGACTGTCTCAGTAGGTGGGCCTATCCCGCCAGCAAGGGCATCACGGACGTGTCTGCCCATGGCGATGAGGTTGAGACCGCTGAGGCCAAGAGGATCATTGAGATGGAGCGCCTAATGGAGGAGGAGGGTGTTAAATGCTTCGTTGTCATGGCTGCGGATGCCCCCCTCGGAACGAGGATGGGCAGAGCGGTCAGAGTACTCGCCCCTGATGGAGCTGAGTCCGACAAGCACCTCTTCCCTGAGTCTTGCCTCCAGGACGACTGGACCGACGACTACGCCAAGTCTGAGGCCTTTGCGGCCGAATATAGGGCTGTGACCGACCCTGATGACGGGCAGAAGTGGCCAAAGGGGCTGACTGAGGAAGATGGCAAGCTCTACCGGAATGGTAAGCTGCTAGTATCAGAGTTCCGGGTACTTGAGCTATGTGAAGCTTGGCACCACCACATGATGCACCCAGGGGTCAAGAAGCAAGCTCTGGACATGCAGCGCCGGTTTGAGATCGACCAGATCATTCTCTAGACCGCCATCAAGAAGGTCAGGAAGGGTTCCTCGGTCTGTCAGGCCTGAAATCCTGATAACCAGAAGGTCAAGGGGGAAGGCCAATGGACCCCGGTTCCTGACCAACCCATGGAGAGCGTGGCAATGGACGTCTTCTCCATGCCCGAAGTTCACATTGGCAAGGAGACCTTTGACTGTGTGGTTCTTTGTGTGGAACGCCACAGTGGCTACGTAGTAGCCATTCCGGCACGCAAAAAGGGGTTGCTTGCCAAGGAAGTGGCAGTCATGATGATTCGTCATTGCCTGACCGTCTTTGAGATCCCCCGCACCATTTGCAGAGACCGAGGGCCCCAGTTTACTGGTGGCTGGTTCAAGGCCATGTGTTCCCTCATTAGATAACGTCACGCCAAGAGCGTCGCCTATCTCAGCCGGTCTAACAGCCGAGCTGAAGTGGCTGGACGGCAGCTGTTCGAGAAGCCGCGCAAGATTCACATCACCAATCCACGTCGGAACTGGTTCGAGGAGATGTGGCCCGCTCTGAAGGCCCATCATGACACCCCCACTCCGGGTGGTTTGTCCCCTCACCAGATTCTGTTTGGCAGGGACCCCCTTGGTCGGGGACTTCCCTTGTCGGGTGATGGTATGGCCATGGACGCCAAGGAATTCTTTGCGCGGCAAGAGGCAACGGCGCGGGACATCCGCCAGCAGCTCGAGAAGGAGCATGCTGAGCGTCAGAAGTCCGCCCCGAGCTCGACAGCGCAGAAGTTCAGGGTGGGAGACCCAGTGTGGGTGATCAGACCCCGCCCTATGGGCACCCGCCGCACCAAAACCTGGTTCACACCCGGAGAGGTGGTCCGCAGGATTGGTGAGGACACCTACCGCATCAAGGTCCGTCAGGACAGTTCCGGGAGCGCCACGAGAGTCAACTCCGTGTGCAGAAACCCGACCTCCGTGGCCAACATGTGTCCCTGGACTATGCCGCGCATGAGGCTGATTCGGACGACGATTATGCTGAGCAGGACGACTATACAGTCGAGAAGATCCTGGCCCAGTGTCCGAACGCCTCGGCACCCGGAGGCCTGGAGTTCAAGGTTCGTTGGCGAGGCTATGGGCGGTCCCACGACACCTGGGAACCCGTCTCCTCGTTCGTGCCGTGGATTAATACCCCCTTCATGGACTACAACCGCAAGCACAAGACCAAGATCCACGTCTCCGACTTGGCAGCACTCACCCGGGCGATTGCAGCCAGGGGCGCCTGATCATCGCCCTGAGCTCTCCCCTGATGCGTTTTGAGCGCTTGTTTGGTCGACAGATCGTCCCTCGCTTGCTTGCTCTCTTCGAACTTCCGGTGACCTGCCATCAGAGTGGCCATATACCCCCCCCTGCTGAATCCAGGAGAGGATGGCCCCTCTCTTCAACTTCTATTCTTCACTCCCAACCTGCTGAATCCTTGGGAAACCAGGCAGGGCGACTGACCTTGACATTTTATGAGCTCTTAGGGCCTTGAAGCCCATACGACGTTGCGCAACGGATGCCGCTGTCATCGGCATTGCGATTTTTTTTGGTGTGTCGTCTGGTCCCATGGCACTTGCGGGATCCGGACCAGTTTACGTGTGTCTGCAGACTATATATGGCCTGAACTCAGGCGTTTTCCTGTCCACCCTCCTGCATATGCCTTATCCTAACCGGGGCGTGGTTTGGCGCTCTGTCCAGAGTGTGTTTGCACGCCTATTACCCCGCATATTGCTTATCTTTCTGCCCCCCAAGGATATTTGCATCTGCATGTTAAGTGTTGTCAGTCCATCACCGCGGTTGACTGTCTTCCCCCCCCGAGGGGATGCGAATCGGAATACGAGAGCGCCCTGAGTCGCCGTGTACATGTTCTTACATGAGGTCCAGCCTGGACCGATACCTAAGTACAGATTCTTCTGTTTGAGTGCCCGTGATACCGTGTGCCCTAGTGGCTGAGATGTGCTGAGATCCTGATGGCGCTAGGCGGGAAGCCCAGTTGCCTGACTACACTCCCAGCGGTCTGCCACTGTCAGTCCCAGCGTGAGCCCACCGACTCGCAGACGGACTTGCAGTCGGGTGGCGACCTCCGGTGTCCTGACCTCGGTCAGTCTGCCTGGGAAACTGGTGGTTTGAGGAGTCGACGCCTCTGCCCACACTGCATGGGGACTCCCCCTTGCATGGCCTTCGTGGTAATGGGGCGAGGGAAAAGACGGCCTTGATGCCCGATCCCTTAAGGAGGAGCTCGTTCGGCTGTACCACTCTGGACTCGCGTCGTGGATTTGGACATGGTGCGCCCAAGGAAGGACCCGTGGGGACTCTCCCCCAGCCTGCGGCCTTGGGAAGCCTGGGGTAGCCTGATGGATCTTTGTGGTCGCTTTGGACCTGTGGGACCACCTCGGTCGTCGTGTGACGCCTATGTTGGCCGTGTATGCCACTGCCACTGTGGTAGTGATCGTCGCAGCCGGCACCTGGTGCGCCTGGTATGGGTTAACGGGTCCTTTGGATGCCGAACAATCGCCGCCAGGACCTGGGACTTGATACTTGATACTATACTTGCAGTTACTAACAGCTACAGCACCCTACCGGTCTTACTGTGGGATTTGGGCAGCCTAACCTGCAAATCAGCCTGAAGTGAGGATGTGACACCCCTCCCCTTCAGGGGATGGTCCTGGGTACCCGCTGCCATGCTTGGTTGTTATCGAGCCCCCCCCAGGGTTTGCTCTAAGGAGGGGGCTGAAGCGGTACCCAGAACCTATGGCCCATGGCCCGGAGGCCTGTGAGCCGTCACACCCGTGCGGAAGATGTTGACACTGGCTGTCAGCGGGATATCCCTGTTCTTTAACCCGCGAAATCTGGAATCCGATTTCTAACCATCAAGTCGATGTGGAATTACCATAATTTTACTGTCTTGGTCGATTTGCGGTTAGAAATCGGTGAAATACCCGATTTCTACCGCGATTTCCAATTGTCATGAAATCGCCGCAGTCGCGCCGCCTGTCGTCGCCTGTTCCGTGGACTGTATTAGATGATTCTGTAGAACGATCTTTCTTGAATTTAAGACTGAAACAGTCTTCGAGTGATCCGCAATTTTTTCCTTGATATAACGGATCACGTCCCAGATTTTCCCCAGAAAATCTGGGCAGCCGAAGGCGCTTTGAACCCCCAAGTGGAATAACAAGGGCTACGAGCGTTCAAGCGCCCAAGGACAAATTAACGTGCCTCATAGGCACTGTGCATGAGGTTTTGCCCCCCATAGTCATAGGATGAGGCCAAAGGATCCCAACTCCATAGGCCCAAAGGGTTATGCATTTTGAGTGTTCTCCAAGAAGTGCGCTTTTTCACGTACTTGGCGTCCAAGTACGTGTAGAAGTATGTTGAGTTGGCGTTTTCTCCCTCTTTGCTTGCCTCTACATCCGGAGCATATCACTTGTCTTCCCCGGATATTGCATATATAATCTCCATATATATATTGGCAACATATTTTGCGTGCATGCTAAAATTTGGCTTTCCGAAAGGAGGTCGATTTTCGACCAATGCACTTGCATGCGTGTTAAGGGACCAAAGTTACATTAGAATATAGGCATACTTTGATTCTAGGCCACTAGGTTGGGTGTAGAAGGCGTGGGTAGGGTTGTATGCCATATTTGGTGTCATATCGCGTGCCCATTTGGCGGGTGCACCATTCCAAGACTAACCCACCAATGGACCCCATATCGCACGAGGCCCTTCATTGTACTCTCAACCAACACTCGCAAGCCTAACCTTCGTGAAGGGACGCTTGTGGAGCGATCCCGGCGCGATGCGTTGCGAGCAAGGTGTGTTTTGTGCAAAATTCCATTTTTGCATGTGCCCACTTGGGAGGCAGCGCGCGCGACCTTCCAAAGCACCCCATGTGGAGCACATATGTGGAATCGAAGGTCATTGGTATCAAGTCATTGTGTTTAGAAGGATTGGTCGATTACTCAATCCAAGCTGAAGATATTATAATATATTTGTGCACTTTTCAAGGCACTTTTGCGTGTCTTCTCGCCAATTTTGCTGTTTTTGGCCCGTCATGATGTCACGTGGCGACCATGTATCTCAACGTTCCGCTCAATTGACATCATGACCCAAGTATGTTTCGGGGGTACATACTTCGGTGCCCAACATATCATGAACCCGGCGAATAACTCCTCTTGGGCTTGGCATACCGTGGCCGCCATGTTGGCGATTTGGGACTATCCCAAATCATGGGCTCACTTGGCGACCCTGCCATTCCCAGAACCGGAGGGGTTGGGCGACGCCCAAAAGATATGTTGGACGCATATGACTTGATACCAATCCTATGGCACACTCTGGTCCAGGTCGGGCATGTGCCTCATTTGCCCCACCATGAGTGTGCGCATTTTCGGCCATTTTGAGCAACCCTCGACATTTTCTGCCCGCCGTGCACCATGTTCAGCCCCCTCGTGCATGCCGGAAGCATGGACCAATGGACCATATATGACATGGGTGTTATGGACATTGGTCCCCATGGTTCCAATACCACATGGGCGAAGCGGAGCAACCTTCGTTAAAGTGCTAGCCCAAAGTGAGTGTGGACAATTTGGCCATTTTGGCATTTGTGGACCCAATTAGGATTGTCACCACGCCGAGTGGCATGGAGATCTTTGAGAGCCAGGGGCATGGGAGTCTCAGTGGGACTCCAGGTGGATCGGGTATGGAATGGCCGATCCGATCTCCAAGCTGGAGATATACTATTGGGAGCACCCCCGAACTTTGCCTCATTTCGAGCAGCCAAAATGACCCCCTTTTGGGACCCCAATTTCACCCCCCCGTGTGGTCAATCGGCGGCCCCATATCTCTATGCCCATGGAGAGCCTGGACCCAATACCAGGTTGTACACTCAGATGGGGGTCCTAGGTCCTGCCTCCTATCCTGTGGGTCATTGGCCTTGCCCTGGCAGGGCGAGCCACGCGTGAGAATGGAGTCAATTTTGGTGATTTTCGCATCATGACCCCATTTGACGAACCCGTTGTGCCCTGATGCCGGGACCTCAGAGGGATCCCGGTTTGGTGTCGGCTCCAGGGAGTTCGTACGCGAAGGGCATAGGGTCAGTTGCCTCGTCCCCACCTCTGGCGGGTCTGGACGAGGGGTCAATTTCAGAGATTTTTGAGCTAATATCAGTTTGGGCTGAAAGAGCCCATTTTCAGCTACCAACTCCTAGGGGATAATGGCGGGGCCATATGTCTGGCTCAGGGGGGAGTTGGGACCTATCGTTGAGGGAGCATAGGGAGCCACTGTCGTTCGGCCTTGGAGTACCTTCGTTCCCAGGAACTCGCCTGTGGCTGCGTGGAACACCTCCCCTCCTGGCAGGGTTCCAGGGTCCGGACTGAGTAGGGCATGGGTTGTGTTTGAGCCCCCACAACTGCCAGCCACTGAGATGGATGGACCTAGGATTTGGATGCGAGTTGGGACTGAGTGTCTATTGTCCTGTGATGACTTTACCCCAGTCCAGTCTTAACCCCACGTGTACATATCCTGCTGTGTTGCTGTACATACTTTTGTTCCCTTGTTTCAGAGTGGCAAGGATCCTGAAACGCTTTGTCACATGACACAGGCGTAATGATGCCCTTGTGAGCGCAGTGCTTTGCCTGCCTGCTTGCTTGCGTGTGTCCACCGCAGTGTCCCGGGGCCAGGCCCCCCACGGGAACGCGTCATTCCCGGCCGAGGACGACCACGGCGCCTGGCACAGGTATAACAGGGCCCCACACGCCATCCTGCGCCGCCCGGATGGGCCTACACTCACCACCGCCATGCGCCGGGCGGCACAAGCATGCGGCATGGAGCGTGACACCAGCCACGCGCGAGCACCACCGGACCTCACCCTCCAACAACTCGTCCATGACATCTTGACCAGGAAAGAGGAACTCGCCACCCTGCTACGCCCCAGCACACCGGAGGCATGAGACCGAGACGCCCACCTCTGTGCGCCCCTCACCACCCACTGCCACCAACCCCAGGAATGGGACGCCCACCGCATAGCGGCTGCAGCCCAGGAACGCGAAAGATACGGCAGAAACGACACACCGTACAAGTCCCTCCGGTACGTCAGCCGCATCCTGGAGGACACAGGGCGCCGTACCATCCACGCGGTGCGCACCCCCGAGAGGAGCCTCACCAATGACCCCGACGCCGTCCTCCAGGCAGTCCTGGACAGCTTCCAGGCCCAACACGGGAACGCCCTTCCCGAGCTCAACCCCCACACCAGAAACACCATCCGCGAGCATATGCCCAGGGTCTTCAACCGGGAACAGCGGCATGCCATCGAACACGACCCCTTCAGCATCTCAGAACTACAACGCGCCCTAGACCGCCTGAAGAAGGGGGTCATGCCCCGCGTTGACGGTTTACCGGCCGAAGCGTACCAACGCGTCACCCTGCCCATCAAACGCCGCCTGGCAGCCCGCCTGTGGGACATCGTCACGGGCGCCACGCCCATCCCCCCTGAGTGGGCCAACCTAGTGCACCCCCTCTACAAGAAGGGGGACTGGGCGCAGCCGGGGAACTGGCGGCCCATAGTCTGCGCCACCACCGAGGTCAAGCTGGTGTGGACGCTCATCCTAGGCCGCATCGCGCCGGCGGTCTTCGCCCACGTGCCTGCCAGCATTCGGGGAGCCATGGCCGGAAGGTCCCCCCACGAGGCCATCTTCCTCCAGGACACCGCACTGGACATGAACCCCTACGAGATGATTATCGCCTCCCTCGATGTCCAAGGCGCGTTCCCCCACGCCCCACACCGGCTCCTCACAGAGGTATGGGATGCCATGGGCCTCCCATTCCTATCCTTCATGACCGGGTACATCCACACCCAACTCTACGCCGTCATCACAGCCGCAAGCCTCACCCCCTGGACCGGCACGGACAGCGGGGTCCCCCAGGGAGGCGCCGAAGGCCCCTTTCTCTACCTCCTCGTAACCCTACCACTGGCATTCGAGCTAGCACGGGTATACCCGGGGTACGCCCCATACCCGCTACGGTCCCCCCTCATCAACTTCGCGGACGACAACCTCCTGACTACGGCCTCCCGCCACCGCAACCCTGAGAACGCAGGGCTACCAAAGACCACCGAGCACGCGTCTGCCAGTCTCCAACTCACCACAACCTACCTGGACGCCCACAAGCTCCTAGTGCACCCCCGCAAATCGGTCAGGCTGGCCGACGCCAGGACCCGCACCCCCCACATCCAGAAAGGCGAACCCCTACACCTGGAAGACACCACAGTCCACCTGGGAGTCACACAGGCCACGCGGCACTACCATATCACACTCCCAAGCAAGCTAGAAGAGCGCCTCGCCCGGCTACCCCAAATTGCCAGGGGGGACCTCCTGTCTACGCAGGGCCTGGCGTATTTCATTGAAGCGGTGCTCAACGCGGCGATCGGGTACCAAGCCCTGCACCTCCCGCGCCCCCAAAGACGCCCTACGCCACGCTCGACAGCAAGTGACAAAGGCATGGGCGCAACACGGAGGCTGGCCCATGTCTTTCCCCAAGGAGGCCATGATGGCCCACTGGCGCTACTACGGAGACAATACAGGCGACCTGGTGGAGAATGGCCTATGTCAAACACGCAGCGCACCTCCTACACAGGGTGACACACAACCACCAACCCGAAGTTTGCGAGGCGGCAGCCATACGCATAAAAGAAGCGCAAATGCCCCGCAACACCTGCCCCCGGTGGATACTGGCGCAACACGGCGTCTCCACCTCCGTGGGCACTGGCATCTGGGCCCAGCTACAACTCGTCCTACCGCACCACACGCACGCCATCCTGACCAACCACCACTGCGATCAACAGGGGCCACTCGTGGCGTCGCATACTGACATCCACCGACACCCGCAGGCGAGTCGGACACCCTGCGCCTCGTGGGGGCCACCATTACCATAGTGTATATCAACCCAACACAGATGAGGATCATGGCCCAGTGCGACGCCCACCACGCCCCATTCCTTTCCGACCCACAATGGCCAGCACGCCACTCCTTCCAAGCGTACCTCCGCGAATGTGCTACGAAGGCAGGGCGCGACATACCGGGGCCCAAGGACATCGACACAGCGTACAAAGCCTTCCAGCGCCAGCACCCCTGGCCCCGCCTGAGGGAGCACGAAACCCGGAACGACGGCGGCACGACGCGGGAGGAGCCCACCCCGTCAGCCGAACGCTGGACACCACCCACCATCCTGCTACTAGCACCAAACGGCCACAAACATGCTACCCGCACTGTCCAGCGACACCATGCCCCCTGGTCAATCCCCAAACACAATGCACCGGAGACCGATGTACCACCAGTCAGACACAGTGACCAGGGCATACCACGCACGTGCTGGCACTGCGGCCCAGCAGCCCTCGACACTCCGTGGCCCCTGCTACACCTCATCTCCACCCACTACCACACCCCCACCGCCGCCGCCACCGCCGGCCAGCAGGCAGGGCTCTCCCCCTGGTTCCACTCGGTACCCCCAGACCACCCGGCGCAAGTAGCCTGGACCCGAACACCAACGGCGAAATGGACGTTCACCAACGAGCGGGCAGACCCGGACAGCGTGGCCATACAGTACAACCGCTGCGACCCACACTGCGCAGGACCTCAGGAGGCACCCATGCGCCCCCTACAGCACAAATGCCCCAGCCCCCGCAGCCACAAGGACGACAAGGAGCGGCGACAGACCATCACGTGCCAGAAGTTCCACCCCAATAAGGGATACCTCTTCCACCTGATGTACGCTTATATCACCCAGGGGCGCCCAGACAGGGGCCTCCTCCGCCTCACCCCACGAGCCCAGGCCATCATCACCCAGGGGATAGGCGTCTATGCAGCGCCGCTACTGCAACCCACGCAAATCACCGCCAGAACCGCCCAAGGGAACCCCGTCTACGTCTATGACCCCACAGCAATTGCCCGCCTACCCATACCCAGCGACACAGACATCATCTACTTCACTGACGCATCCGGCACCCAGCAACACACCCCCACGGTTGGTTGTGCCTCGGTGCGCATCACCCGGCACGCGGACGGCCTCCACGTGGAACACCACACGGGGGCCACCATCTTTGGGGCGTCCTCCCACGGCGAACTGCGCACGCTGGCAGACACCGTCACCGCCACACCGCCACCCACAATTATCCGGCCCCGCAACATCTGGGTAGTTGTGGACGCCACGGTCGATATCCACCTCACCAGGCGCCTTGCAGACCTTCCCCTCCACAAGGCACTCGCGTCCGGCCTCACCACACAAGCGTTGGGACTATGGATGGCCTTCAGGGGCATGCACCCCCAGGACGCCCTACACATCGTCAAACAGGAGTCACACCGCTACACATACGGCAATGGACGCGCAGACACGCAGGCCAAACACCAGAACACCAGCCACACCGCCAGGCTCGAACACGTGCGACTGGACACCCCACACCACAGCCACCTGCAGCACCTGCCCCCGATACCCCAGGCCACACAGCCCCCCCAATGGATACCCGAGGACACACCGTACATAGATCGAGACAAGCAGTACCACTACCGCACACCCATCCAGCAACTGGCCACCACACTAGGCCACCCAGCGAACACCGAACTCCTCCGACGCCTCGAAGACTCCGTCCACACCCCCCTCTACAACTCTGCCCTGCGCCCGGATAGCCTCCCAGCACACCTACAAAAACCCCGACTCCAACTCGCCCTCAAACAGCATCCCCTCCTCACCCGATACCACCGATGGTATGCGCGCCGCTCACTCCACGTCCCCGCAGAATACACCAAATGCATCTGTGGCCACGCGGAAGAAGAAACCTGGGACCACTTCAAGGTGTGCCCCCTGTACAGAGGACTGGACACCCTCACAGACTGGAACCCAACCAACACCATCGCACAGCACGCCGGATGGCTGACGCAGTCCCCGTCGACCCAGCAACTCACCACCGTCCTCAAGCAGACGGAGGTACTCAAGGCAGTCTGCAGGGGACTCGTTCCCACTGCCGTCTACACCTTGCTACGCACCCACGCGGAGGAGCCCCAGGCCACGGCGGCGCACATGCAACGGACAGCCGTTGCCAAGACAGCGGAGCAGCTCACATACCGCACCCACAAATACCTGCAGCATGCAGCAACCCTGCCCCAAACAGACCAAGCCCACCTCCTCAAACTCCTGTTCTACCAACCATAAGAACCTACCCCGTGACATACCAACATGGAACCCCAACCACGCCTACACACCATCCACCGAGCACAACACTGGCACGGCACACACGGGCACCACAGCCCCCGCACACACGCCCACCAGCATGCGCGCGCCGCCAGCCCCCATCCCCCCACGCCACCGTCCGTCCACAGGTACCACCGACCGCCAGCCACCGCATGTCCCCTCTGCATACGCCAGCGGCTACCACAGACGGTGCTGCCCTGCAACCCAGTCGTCTGGGTCTGCCTGGGAGCCGCGCACCGCCTCACCCGCTGCCCCCACTGCGGGGACCTCAACCCCCACCACCGCGACCGGCCCGCGGCCCCAGCCGCACCAGCCACCCCAGCTTCTTCGGGCCACTCACTGACACCCTCCGAGACCACCTGGGATGGTACTACGTGGCAGACGCGGCAGACCACGCATGGACCATAGCCGTGGCCACGGGCAGCACACCCCTGCCCCCCCACAGCCCACCCTTACGCCACAGCGGGGGCGGCTTGAACGTGGCTGCCCGCCACATCCTCCTCGCCCTATACGTACACCACCGTGACCTACAGCTCCCAGACCCACAACTCCCGGCCCCCCAAGCAGCAGCCCCGACGCCAGAAGTGTGGGCGGACACGGCACCAGAGGAGATAGCAACCTACCTCCGAATCACTTGCCGCTTGTTCAACACCGCCCTCGGTTGAGGGAAAGGAACACCTTACCCACTCAGCGCACTCCTCTACCAAGCACACCACCCCCACCCCGCACAACTGAAGCCCCCGAAGGGCTGGGCGTCCTTCCAGGACGCCCATCTGGACGTCCCCGACATGGCCACCGCCACACGGATGGGCCTCACGGACCAGCGCACCTACGTCAGAGACCTCGAGACACGCCTCCGAGAGGCACACCGCTGGCACGCCCGCTCCCCGTCGCCCCCACGGGGAAAGGGGGGTTCACCCGCCCCCGACACCCACCAGGCCAAGAGGACCAAGACAGGTCAGGGGGCCCGCCAACGCGCCCGCCAGCAGGGCGCGACGCCCCGACCAGGGCCTGGGTCCAACCACACCGCACCACCCCACACCCAGACCCAAGGGGCACACCAACAGCACCGCCCCCGCCAGCGCCCACCACCACCACCGTACCGCAGCACCCAAACCCTGCAGCCCAGTCAGCCACCACCGCCCGCACACATCCCCACCATGCCTGGACCACCATACACGCAGAGCCAGGGGACATGTCACCACCAACACCACAACCACGCCTCCGTCCCTCCCAACCCCTACCCCCTGAGGCCCCCATGCTACAGCGACCCCCACCAGCTACATCCCCACCACGCCCCAGCACAACCAGGCCCCACGAACCGCCCACCCCACATGGCACACATCACGGCACCAGACCATCACGTATTCCACCACAACCAGCCCCTACCACCACACCCACCAATGCCGGGGTACCACACACAACCAGCACCCCCTCAACACCACTACCACGCGGTCGGGCACCACCCGCCGACCCCACTACACGGGTCCACGACACACGAGCCACGGTACACCCCCATGGACCCACGAGGAGCCGCGCACGCACACGAGCAACACCAGGGCCTAGTAGGAGCGCCCCACCACCACCAGCAGCCCCCCCACCCACACCCCATACCAGCGAGCACCATCCACCAGCAGCCACCGATTACATACGGAACACAGCCCCACCCGGACGCCCATGCGGCCGCCTCCCACCCACACCTCGGCACCACAACCAGCCAAGAACCGCAAGGACCGCACGGCGCACACACGCAACACCCACACGACCTACAGGGACGCCCAGACCCCCAGCCAGCACAACACCCACCCCCGCCCCCCCCACCACCAACAGTGCCACCCCCACGGCACCCCACCCGACCCCCCCCCCCCCCCAGAGACCAGGCCACGAACGCAACACGCGGCAGCCAGCACCAGCCAATTGACGTCGATGCCCCCGCCGACACACGCCACCACGAGTCCCCCCTCCCGCGACCGCCACAAAAAACCCCATTACCGGACCCCACACGCGACAACAACGACCACCCCCCCCAACCCACACCACCCCCCCTCATCACACCCCGCACCACCAGCCACCGCACCGGCCGAGCCCTACGCCCTACACAACCCCGCAGCGGTACGGCAGCACCTCCGGGGACTCGGAGACCAGGACTTGCTGCGCCTCCGCACCTCCGGCACCACCCAGCGCATCCGGGCGAACACCCTGGTCCAGGCGGCCACCCTGGGGGGAGGCGTCCGAGACTTCCTCTTCGACGCCTTCCTCCAAGTCGCCCGACACGACCGCCCCCCACGCGCCACCCCAGACGACGAGAGCCGGCCCCTCACGGGGAGCTGGATCTGGGTGCCCCCCATCGACTGGGGGCGACACCTAGTCGGACACCCCGTGCCGGAGCGAGACAGCACCCAGGGCCGCACCCGCTACTGCGAGCCCAACATGGCCCACCCCCCACCCAGCGCCACCCCCGACAACACCAAAGAGTGGGAGCGGGAAACATGCGTAGCCCGGATGGCCTCCCTGAGCAACTTCCGGCACCACGTCCCGGGGGACATCCCCACCCCCGACGACCGGCAGCCAGCCTCCTCCACGTACATGACTTCCATGTACAATCTGCACTACACCCTCTCCACCACCCACTACCACGCACCAACTGACCACTGGGTGGTGCACGGCACCAACTCCCTCCTCCCCGCCGACTACGCCCCCCCCCCCACACAACCCAGGCCTCGACACGTACGCCAGGGGGGACGAGCCGAACAACCCCCACATCTGGGGCAAGTGGGAACGCGGATCCCTGGACACGCTGCTCTCCATCCGCAGCGGCAGCCAGGGGCGTGGTAGGGCAATGTATTGCCTCGCCAAGTGGACCCAACAGACCTGGGGGATCCCTACGGACCGGTGGCTCTGTAGCGTCACGCTCCGCCCCCAGCAGAGGGAAGCCCCCCCAAACCGCAGGGGACCCACCCCCCCACGCCCCACCACCCTACAGCTCTGCCCATCCATGGTGGCAGCCCGCCTCATGGCGCTGCTATGGCCGGGCCCAGACACCCCCACCCAAAACTACCCCCACCTCACAGAGGAGGACATGCCCGTCATCCAGCGATGCTTCCTCCGCACCCTCGACTACCTCCAGCAAACACAACTGCACGTCCTGGAGCAGATATGGCCACCTCCCGGGTAACCCACGTGCCCGCACAGCCGAGACAATGACGCCACACAAGCACCAGCACGCACGGGTCACCAGGGAAAATGCGCGCACACGCCCAGTGCCCGAACCCGCACCCTCGTTCTCGCTACTTGCAGGACCCAGCATCCTACGCCCGCCACCGAAGCCCAGGACCCTCCGCCGTCTCCCACAGCCCTCTCCTCCGCCTCCGACTCCACAACCTCCACCACCACGACTACCTCATCCACCACCACTACCACATCCTCATCCAGCACTCCACCCCCCAGGCCGCGGGGGACACCTCCCAAACGGGCCCCCAAACCCGTCCCCACCGCGAGCAACCCCGCCGCCGGCAAGGCCCATGCCCCGACGAGGCCCGCATCCGCGACCCAGCCGAAACCCAAGACCGCCGCCAAACAGCCACATACAGCCCTCAGCGTGCCACGACCGCAACCCGCAGCCAAGCCCAAACCGAAGCCCAAACCGGGCGCCACGATGGCAGCGCAAGCCTGACCCCCCGACGACCTCCTCTATGACATTCGGCCCCAGCCGTCCCAGTCCCACAGGCAGCAGCACCCAGCACGGCGCCCCCCCACCGTCATTGACGCCGCCGCCACCACCTTCATAGCGGAGCGCGCCGCGGCCGAAGCACGACGCACCTCGTCCCACCACCTCTCAAAGCCCGCACCCCAGGCCCACGGACCGCCCCTGACCAGGCCAGAACGACGCCAGGGTCCTCCAGCAGCGTCCCCGCCCCCCTACCAACCCTCGATGACAGCCCACATACAGTGCATGCCCCGCTACCGCCGTCGCCGCGAGTCCCCACCAAACCCCGAGGCGGAGACCGTGCGCGCACACCCGGGGGTCCACATCCGCTCGCGCCCCAACACATCGCGCACCCCCACGGTACAGGACTACGAGGAATCCCCCAGGCCCGCCACCGCCACCGGTCCCCACGACCCCGTCACGCCCACCCACGCCCACTCCTCCACCCAAGACCGCAGCCCCGCCCAGGGACAGTGGTGGCAGCGCTGGACCCACACGCAGCTCTGGGAGCTGCGAAAGTGGGCCCGGGGAGAGCCCTCCCTCGAGGGCCTGGTCCACCGGCCCCGCAAGGGGTCGGTGGAGAACTGCCGCCTCCGGCCGGCGGGGGGGTGGATGCCGCAGGCCGCATGGGAAGCCATGCTCACCGATGCGCTCCACCCCCTGGGAGTCCACCCCCGCAACCTCTCCGCGCCCCAGGACCACCCGTACGTCCTCAGGCGCCTGCAGCAGACCCTCCAGGAGACACAGCGAGACGGCATCCGCCTGTGGGACATCAAACAAAGCCTGGCCTTGCACACACACACCCCCACACCAGCCCACAAGCGTCGGCGCACCAACACTGGCGGCACTCACAGCACCCCAGGAGCCCTGCGCGCCACACAACACGACACGCCTGACCCCCCGGCCAGCGGCGCCGCCACCTAACCCCGTTACCCACCAAACCACCGCCGCGCCAGGCCCCGCCCAGAAGTCACCAAACGAACCGGACGCCAAAAGACGCTAACGCACACGACAACGGGCACCACTACACCCAAAGGCACCGAACCCAGGCCGGCTACCGTCGCAACCGCCTAACCGAGCCAAAACCCAAACACAAATCAAACCCGAGCCACACCCCGAAACCGCTAACCCTTGACTCCTAACCAGGCCCGCCGAGCGAACAACGTAGCCACAGCCCACACCGACAGCCCACACAGCCGCGTAACCGGCCAGCTCAAGAAGCAAAGAGACACCTAACCAAACCCACCCTGGCCCATACCCGTGTACATCAGGACGCGCGAGCCGCACCCCTGGGGCGCGACCGCCGCCACAGCACCGACGACACACGCCAGAGGATACAGCACTATTGCACCGCCGCACCAGCTGTCCGTGCCTGTGCCTGCAGTGTACGCGCGCCCCTGTTTTTCATTTTCTTTCCATAAAAAAAAACCAAAATTAGGGGGGGAGGAAGAGGGACACAACCACCAATGGCACACGCGCACCGCACACAGCGCGCACACCGGTGAACGGGCGCCACGAGGGCCAGGACACCGCACACGCGCGTGCATCGAGGGGAACAAAGGGACGAGACACCACGACCTGGCACACCGGTGAACAAGAGCCAAGAGGCCCGGGACACCGCGCATGCAAAGCAACACACCGAGCGAGCGCACCGGTGAACAGGAGCTAAGTGGCCCAGGACACTGCACACACAACACAACACACCGAGCGGACAGACCGTAGAACAGGAGCCAAGTGGCCCAGGACACCGCACAAACAAAACAAAAGACAGAGCAGGCACACCGGTGAAGGGGAGCCAAGTGACCCAGGACACCGCGCACGTAAAACAACACACGGAGCAGGCGCACCGGCGAACAGAAGCAAAGTGGCCCAGGACACCACACACGCAACACAACACACTCAGCGGACACACCGGTGAACGGGAGCCACGGCGCCCGGGACACCGCACGCGCAACGCACCACACCGAGCCGGCACACCGGTGAACAGGAGCCAAGTGGCCCAGGACACCGCAGACACAACACAACAAACCGCGCGAGCACACCGGTGAACAGGAGCCAAGAGGCCCGGGACACCGCGCACACATAGGGCGGACGAGGGACAGGAAAGAACCAACACCCCATGGGCTGGACACACCGGTTCGACCCGGCTGACCCACCAGGCCAGGGGCAGGAGCGGTACTCCAAGGCCACTGGTCTGAGCCCGGCCAGGCTGCATCGGGGACCATGGCAAACGTCACCCGGAGCCATGGAAGCAACCGGTGACAGGCGAGCCGGTACACAGTCCAGGAGGGGGTCGCCTGCCAGGCAGAGTGGCCCCGCAACTCAAACCACAAGAGTGAGGCGGTCGTACCGTAGACAAGCGGGAGCAATACCCCTTGTGGTGAGAGATACTCCACACGGCTGGGCAGCCCCCAGAGCTGCCGCCAGAAGGAGGGGGCATGTGGCCCTACCCATGGACACATGCCGGGACACCCTCCCACCTGGGACACATAGACCGGGTGGCCGCGACAATGCCTTCCCAAGCACATGCGGGAGCGGCTCAAGAGGCACCTGACATAGGGCAGTGGGAGGGACAGGACGTCCCCTTAGTAAGACCTTCTTCCTGCTTTGTCAAAGGAGGCATCCCGAGCTCCCGAAGATACCTACCTACCTACCTCAGCGGGAGGTGGGCGCGGCTGGTGGTGTGGTGCTCGGTGTGTGTGGCCAGTGCCGGGTATCTTAGGTGTGCCTGTTGGTGCTGGTGTGTTGATGGCGGTGGTTTGTCCGCCTGTCTGCCCGTGGAGTTGGTGCCGGCGTTTGGCGGCTGCCTGTGTGCGCGGGTGGGTGCCGTTGTGTGTGGCGCTGGTGGTGGGGGTCGGTGCGCCGGGCGCTTTGTGGGCGTGGTTGGGTGCGGCTGCGCGTGTGGACGTGTACTTGGTGTGGGCTGCCGGGGGTCTGTGGGCGGCGGGTGCAATTGTGCCGTGCGTGTGGCGGCCTGTGTTGTCTGGTGGTGCGTGGCTGGTGTATGCTCTGCGTGGACGGTGCTGGTGTGGGTGTTTGGGGTTGGGTGCTGGATGTGGGCGCGTCGTCTGCGCGGCGTAGTCGGGGGTGTTGGTGGGTTCTCCGACGTACATTGTTTTTCATTTGTTTCCTTATAGCAGATTAAGCCGGGGTTCAGAAATCTGTTCCTGGCATGGGTCGCATTTGCTTATTGATCACGTAATGCAGAATAGGTAAAGCAATTGATTTCCTTTGTTTTGTATAATAAGTCTTACACGTCTATTCATTATTTATTTAGGCATGTATCAAGGTAACTTTTAAACTACTTAGTTCGTGATTTCGAGATTTTGGACTTCGTGCCGTGCATACCAGATGAAGGGGTCTGAAGAGTGAAACCAAAGATTGTGCGAGAGCATTTTCAACGGAAAAATTACAATTTGAAAGTTGTTGATCAAGACGTTCAAGATCCGTCACGAATGTAGAGTGCTTTGAGTTCAAGTATACTGCCGGAGCTTTCACGGCAGCGCCGCAAGCAGCCTTGTCAAGAAATGTTCGTTGATGCGGAGGCCAGGAAGAAGTGGTATGATATCAACTTCCTTGACAGAGATTGTGGTACGTGGGAGTCAAGTTTGACTAAGGTGCAGTGTGCGGTGCGGCAAACAGCAGTTCAAGACACGCCTGCGACTCTTGCTTTGCAACACTTCAGTGAGTCTGTGCTAAGTGACAAGAATCAAGGGCAGCTGTGGCGTTTGACGGCCGGTGAAGAGGAAGATCACTGGCGTTGCTGCCAAAAGCAATGGCGGGCGGCAGAGCAAAATATGGACCCGGCACAGTGCGAAGATCGAAGCCACTACTGGTGAGCGAAGGAAGCTATGAGCGAAGCCTACACCAAGTAAGTTCAACGCATCGCCGCAGTGGATGCTTTTCTAAGAGAGCAAGAAGCGCCGGAGGAACTGCAAATACGTGTCGTTCAAGTGCAGCGATGTGCGACTGTGTCAAAGCTGTAAGTGCGGCTACCCTCAATCCGCGCAGATCTCAGGTCAATTAACCCCCATTAGGTCAGATTTGGATCATTGCCGGAGATCTATATATTCGGCGCCCCCGAAACTTTTACCGGAACAGTTCCTGTATATCATGGACACGCGAGACTTACTTCTGGTGACCGTTGCGGATGAGATGGTCGCGTTCCGATGATTTGATTGGAATCGCCGGCGCGCGTGCGCAAAACCAAATTAGCCAAATATTTTTTCACAATCGGATTTTTTTTATAAATTATACAGGAAGAATTATTGTGATTCATATGTATCACATTATCCGACTACATTTCCTTGTAGACTGGGATCTTTTGCAAGTTCATATCTTCATCTTCATTGGCTTTGCTGTCGTGCTTGTATATCATGGACTCCAAGGGTAAGGCCACAGCACCGACCCCTCCATACCGCCAGCACGCTAAGAAGGGATACCTGCCCTTAGATGACCTTCCTCATGCCTGCTCTGAGCCCTCCGGCTACTCTCCGTTGAGTTTTCTTAAGGGGAATGGCTTAGACGGTAGCAGAGCGGCCTTCAGCTTCGAGGCTGTAGGTATGGAGTATGAGTCCGACCCACCAGACAGTGATGATGAGAGGATCGGCAGAGTAGGTCGGAACCCATCGCCAGATCCACTAGAAGACAGCCTGCAATGTTGCATAGTTGCGACTTTCACTGAAGAGTCAGGGATTCCTTGCCAGAAACCTGGCTGCCCTAGGTACATCCCAATCCCTCACCCCACCTCAATCCCTGATCCCGGTCGAGAATCCGGGCCTCCAAGAGGCCCTTCACCGGGCGCTGGTCCCAGCAGCGTGTACGGCTCCTTTGGTGGAGACTCATTCAGTCCGGACGACGACATCCGTCTTCCATCCAAGAAGAACCATGCAAGTACATCGTGATCGCCTGATTTCAAGTGGTCCAGGAGAGATGCCCGCCAATATCAGACCTACGCCTGCGGAAATTGACCTGCTGCTCCAGAACGTCATCGAGCAAGCCGTCTCCGTGAAACTGGACGTTCAAATCCAGGATTCCCCGGAACGCTGGAGACTAAAATTGCAGAGAATCGAGAGTCTACAGCGACTGGACTTGTATGACCAATGGTGCCTGCAAATCCATCATTGCTACTGCAGGTTTCACCGTGAGCATCCGCAGCTGCCCGTCCACACCACCGCCCAGGCGATGGAGGTCGATGCGGTGTCGCTGGAGAAGGCGTTGGAAGAGGCCTTTCTCAAGGTGGCGCAGGAGGAATCCAAAGACCTGCCCTTCACCAACACGATGAAGAGCTGGCTGAGCGAGCAGGAAGACGTGGTAAGGAAGCCAGAATCAATCGGATTGCGGTCTGAGACCGCCTCTCATGTGTCGTGTGCCCACCACTGCTCGTGTCGGAAAGAAACTGCCAAGCTCACTACTGAGAATCAGGCGATCAAAATTAATCAGGAAAAGCTCTTCTCTTTTTTAGCAATGGGAAGATCTTTTGATCATCCCCCCTCTCCCTTGAAGGATCCGCCAGCCGGATCTGCCTGTTCTGTGGCCGATGAAGGGACTGAAATTTTTTCACTCGCGCCCACAACAGATTCCAGAGCGGAAGAAAAAAGGAAAAAACGGGAAAAATTAAAAGAAACAATTTTTGAGAGGAAAAATCCTCAGCGTGTTCAGAAGCGAGGAAGACAGAGGAATAAGACATTTTGGCTGCGAAAAGATACACCGATCCCATGATTGCGGCTCAGGGGTTGCTCGCCCAGAGTCTTTTGGGCGCCGCCGGCGCCTCAGGTGCTGCCCGGGTCAACCCAATCCTGGCCAGTGGTGGCGGCTTTCAGGACATTATTAACCCTGTGGGGGCTAAACTGAGGGTCATTGCAAAACAACTAAAATACAATCGCAACCCTCGCCGGTGGGCTGTTTTTAAAAGAGAATTTTCTCTGTCGGTTGGTAAGAACATACTTTGCGAATATGAGAGGCTTGATGCTCTTCCCGAGTGTTTAGAGGGCCCCATCCGTGACACGTCGCTCAAATCCTACACTGATAGACCTGATTCCTCTAACCAACTCACCTACAGTGAATTGTTTGCTCTGCGTGAGGGACGAGGAGGTAGGTTGCCTGAAGACCACTACCGAACCCTCCTCACCTCTTTCCCGAACATTCCCAAACTCATTCTTCACGAGGTTCAGAATAAGCGACAAAGCTCTGAAAATCTGGTGAATGAGGCTGAGAGTGCTGGGGAGCATCTGTCAGATGGCGAATTGAAGGCCATCATCTTCGCGAAAACGCCCGCCGACACTGCTGCATCGCTCAGGCAGGAACAGTGGAACGAGAAGGTGAAATCCTCGTGGACCAAAGTCACCGGATTCCCTAAGGGCTCGGGTGGTTTTCAGGTCAGAGATGCCCTTAAAAAGTGCTCTCCAACTAACTTTTCCATGTGTAAGGAAAGAGGCGGTGCTTGGAGATTGAACTTCGCGGAGAAGGAGGACAGGAATATTTTTAATGAGGTGGTTAATCGACGTGTCTCCTTTGCAGGAACTCGTCTCGTGGCAAAGCCGTGGGTTTTCAGCTTCACGTCCACTGAATTGGTGGGGGGAGTGTTGACCACCACATAGTTCTACCGGGGTAACAATTGTTTTCATTTTTGGAAATGAACGACCTTGAACTTGTTTTCCTTGAAGCTTATTCAAGTTTTCCTTCACATAACCCAAAAATATACCCCAAAGGCAACCACAAAAGGCGACAGAAACATACTACGTGTTCGACGAAATCACGAGAGTGATTTCAAAACGGTCCCTTTCATGTCTTAAGAAAGATATGAACAAAGGGGGACATAAAACATTGGAATATAAGCAAAACAATACATAAATGAAACATGAACACGAGTCTCCCCCCAACGCTTGGTGCCGGTGCACCGACGCGTTTGGAAACCCAACCAGCATATGTATGCAAAGCCCAACTGATGGGCTTTCATTTGGTGTGCTTACATTCAGGAACTGAGCAACCTGTGATTTTATAAAAAAACACGAGCATGACTTACTTGGGCCAAAAAAAGTAGCACGGATGGGCACCGCGATAGTGCCGTAACATTCGCTTATGTCTAAAACTGATATGGAATTAATGTAAACAATAAAACTGATTGAAATATCTTAAAAATCGTCAGAAGTTGACAATTTCTGGATCTGCGTGCGCGGTCTCAGGGCTGGCCGTCGCCGACCCAAACTCAGTTTTATAGTACAGAAAATGGTGAAAACACCATCGATGTGAAACTACAGAAATTCCTGCTCCACTGATACCAACACTGTCCAAAACAGTGCTGGGTTTGTGGATTTCTGTGTGTGTACATATATCAGGATTTTGCACAGAAAGAAGCGAAAATATAGGTTGGACGAAACCCTTACACTGCCCTCCCATGGCCTGAGACATATCTCAGGCTGAACAGCACAAAGAAGGTGTAGTGCAAAAACAAAAATGGATGGGGAAAATGCAAAACATTTGGGTCGGGTGTTAACCACCACATAGTTCTACCAGGTTAACACTCCCCTCCCAAGCTCAGACACACCCAGCCAAAAAATGGGTGGGTCACGGGCTGATTCTTCCAAGAGAACCCGAAGAAATGTGTGTTTTTCTCCAAAAAAAATAGTAAAAAAAAGTGAACAAACAAAAAATAAAAAAATGCACTTCTGAGATGTCCTGACCCTTAAAACCAAAGACAACACAAAGCAAATCAGAAAGATTCACAGTTTGTAAAATCATCCACTGATTATAAAATATAATACAGAAATAACCAATAAGATCATTTCTCATGGCCCATAGTTATTATGATTACAATTATGGTCACCAATCTTCTTGGCCCATACCGTGAATTACATTTTCTGAAATCTTCATATTTTTGACTTCCAACTTGACCACTTCGATATCCGCAGGATGTGGGCAGCGCTGTCGTCCTTGCTGGAGGTTGAGAACTCACCATTGTCATGATATAATCTTGAGAACCATCCAAAGGTCCATGGCACTTTGTCCATGGCACCAACTTGGAGTAATCAAATGAAAACTATCACGCGCACACACTATTGGGATAATCGCGCTGCAAATTAATCTTCAGCGCTACGCACTCTCAGCGCGATGCTGAAGGTCTCCATGGTCGTCAATGTCCTTGTAATAGGGCTCAAAGTAGTCAAATGGTCCTCAAATGGTGTAGGCACCAAAGACCTTCTTGAACATGATTTTGGGGTTTACCAACTGCTCCAAAGATCTTGTCAACAATGTTTGCGTCGTCGTGGTCGTCGTCTTCAATGTCGTCGTCGTCGTCGTCATCGTCGTCGTTGAGGCCATTTTGAAATTCTTTTCAATTTTCGAAATGAATGACCTTGAACTTGTTTTCCTTGAACCTTATCCAAGTTTTTCCTCAAATAACCCAAAAATATACCCCAAATGCAACCATAAAAGGCGATGGAAACATACTACGTGTTCGACGAAATCAAGAGAAATCCTAAGAAAAATATGAACAAACGGGGACATAAAACATTGAAATATAAGCAAAACAATACATAAATGCATCATGAACACGGGTCTCCCCCCAACGCGTGGTGCCGGTGCACCGACGCGCTTGGAAACCCAATCACCATATTAATGCAAAGCCCATCTGATGGGCTTTCATTTGGTGTGCTTATATTCAGGAACTGAGCAACCTGTGATTTTATAAAAAATCACGAACATGACCTACTTGGGCCAAAGGAACTCGCACAGATCGGCACCGCGATAGTGCCGTATCATTTGCTTATATCTAAAACTGATATAGAATGAATCCAAACAATACAACTGATTGAAATATCTTAAAAATCGTCAGAAATCGACAATTTCTGGATCGGCGCGCGGGATCTCAGGGCTGGCCGTCGCCGACCCAAAATCAGTTTTATAGTACAGAAAATGGTGAAAAGACCCTCAATGTGAAACTACGGAAATTCCTGATCCACCAATACCAACACTGTCCAAAACAGTGCAGGGATCCTGGATTTCTGTGCGTGTACATATATCAGGATTTTGCACAGAAAAAAGCGAAAAATAGAGGTTGCACGAAAACCTTAAAAGGAGTTTGAAAAATTGGCAGATGCCAATCATCAGCAATTTCATGAAGGATTGAGCCGAAATCCCCCGTCTAAAGGTGGGAATGCGAAGAATGTAAATAATCCGCAGTCGACAGACTGTGCCATTTGTTTCTCCTTCGGTCACACTAACCGTGCCAAGCCGCATTCTACCGAGAATCACTGGTGGAATAAGACCGATGCGGAAAGAGTGGCTCAAAAAGCCAGTAAAGATCCGCCGGGGGGCCCCCGTCAAGAAGGTGGATATAAATCGCCAATCGACGCCCAGCGGAAGAGGTAAAGGCAGTAAAGGCCAGCAGACTTCTGGAGGGAAGGGGAACCGGGCCAATCCAGCCAGGAGCGCTCTCCAGAAAAATTTCAAAATGGAAATGGTAAGTCCAATTCTGCCAAGGGTAAGGGTCGAAAAGGCAATTTTTGCAAGGGAAAAGGCCAATCCACTGGCCAACACTCGGGACATTCCAAGGGAATGACCGCTGGTAAGGGCAAGGGCACCTCCAAGGGCACGAAAGGTGGATGAGGGAAATGATCATCTGGTCGGCGAAACCCTCATTCAGGTCATGGTGCAACAGTGCACCAAGTTGCTGGTTCCAACGAGGACTACTTTAATAATGTGACCACCGAGGGCGAGGATGTTATGGCTTCGCACAGCAGCAGCGCAGCGAGCGCGCAAGTCGCAGTCGCAATCGCACTGCAGTCTGTGAATACTTAAGAAGCATCGAATGCCAACTGTGTGAATGAAGCGCTGTAAGATACGTCGATCTCTGGACAGGGTTTTTGTCTTCGAATTTCTGCTATGTATTGGGGCCCCGTCTAAAGATCCTGCGAGGTTTGTCGATTTGGGATTTTGGATTTTGAGAAACAAGAGGCACAGGAGTACAAGAGAGTTCCCAAGAAACAAACCACAACAAGTGGTAGCCAGCTAGGTGGCCGAGAGATCAATATTGGAGATCAATCTTCGACGCCTTCAACTTGATTTCGATTTCGATTTACAATGGAGCGGCCCTTCAACGATGCAGCTATGCTGCACTATATCATAGACAGTCTGTTTCGAACCGATTCACCCTTGCATCACGAATTTTCGATTTCGTTAGAAACGTTCATCGCAGAGCGCATCGCAAGTCGCGAAAGCCAGTGGTTTCCATGTCTCTCTAGTGATCTTCACAGCTGTTCGCAGAAGCTTAAAGATACTCAAACCCAGGTGATCGAATTGGAACAACGCATCGACGCGTTGCAGACAACAGCAGCAAGTGCTACTGCAGCAACTGATCACCAAGTCGACACTTTGCAGTCCTCGACGGAGAATGCAACTCAAGCTGAATTGTCGCAATGTTATGCCCTGCTCAACGAATTCGTACGAGTTTCAAGCCAACCACCTTCGAACAACTTCCAGTTTTCACAACCACTACCACAACCACAGCCACAACCACAACCACCGTCTTCTTCGAACCAACCGCTGTATGCACTGCCGAGCAGTTCACCTCACCCTCCACAACAACCACCTCCACAACCACCCGTCTTTGACCCACATGCAGCGCATCAATTTGCAGTCCAGCGTGCTCCAACACAAGAGATTCTGGGACGTCGTGTCGAACGCTTGAATAAGCTGGTTAAAAAGTTCTCTGGGAGACCTGGATCTGGAGAGTTTTGAACATGGAAGGAGGATTTGTTATGAGCCTTCATCCTGTCGGATATCACCTCACCCGTCGATCAGGTGACAACCATATCATTCCTCCTTGAAGGTGATGCTGCCGAGTATTATCATAGTTTGACGAACGCTGTACAGGATGACTGGTGCGAGCTCATGCGTGTGTTGGGCCGACATTTCGATTGCATATCCCATGAGCCAGTGTATCTATCGAGCATGTTGAGCTTGAAAGGAACCGAGTTTCCTCGACATGCGGACTACGTGAGAGAATTCCGTACTTGCGTTATCAAGTCGAAGGTTAACACCCGTGACCTCCAGATGGGTTACCTCGTCAACTCTCGATTTGTTGAAGGTTGGTCGAACGACGCCGTTCGTCGGCAGTACATCGTTGAAGTCCGTTCGAGATGGCGTTCTAGTAGACCATTCTGGTTTGATACCTTGGTAGAGACCATCGCAGAAGCCTACATCACGGCCAGATATCAGCTTGAAGAGGTACAGAACGCATCGAAAACGACATCAGATACCCTGGGTCCTGCGGTGTCAAGACCCCTGCCTATGATGGCTCCACCAACTTGAACTCCCACGTTCCCATCCAACCCTATGCCAACGCCGCACTCCAACCCCATGCCGAACCAAGCTGCAGCCCCCATGGCTTCGACCGTGCCAGAGCCAATAAACCTCGATGCAATTGCCAAGCTCCGAGAAGAACTACATGCCTACATTGGTGAACGTCGTCATGAAGGGTTCGGACGCTAAGATGGTGGACGCCCAGATGGGCGAGAAAGTAGGCCCTGCTACAACTGTGGTGAACAAGGCCACTTGGCCCATGACTGTCCAAAGAATCGACCGCCATCCCGAGGATAAGAGCGTCGGGAATCATGGTCCAACACGCCGGGACGAGATCAAAGTCGAGATAGCAAGGGACGGTTCCGATCCCGCTCTAAAAGCAAAGTAAGGCCCACAACAGCCTAGAGAACATTTGCGAAGACCTGGTGGCCGACGTCCTCGAGAAGAGCTGAGTACCACCACCAGCACCAAAAAACCCGAAAAGACTTCGACAGTTGGAGGTGTCAACGTCGAAGGAACCGAACCTGAGCATGTGTCTCTGTTCACAGTTCGAGGGCGCATTTGCGCATGTCGTGAAGACTCCTGGGACTCCAGCGTAGAATTTTTGGTCGACTGTGGAGCGACCAGCGACTTCATGTCAATGCAGACTGCAAAGAGGGCGCCACTTCCCCTCTATAAACTGAGAAACCCTGGACACGTCTTGACAGCCGGAGGTGTCCAAGTCGAAGTACGGTACTACACGAGAGCTTATGTCCGAGTTGGAGAACTTGTATTTCTTCGTCACTACAAGGTCTTGGAAACTTTCCCGGATGTGGTACTTCGATAACCATGGCTTCGAAGCTACAATCCAACTGTCAACTGGAAGGAACGGCACGCCGACATCCATCATGGTTCGAACTGGGACCGGTTGTTATTTGGCGAATCAAGGCATTCCACCCAGCTACAGTTTCAAGCTGCTTCAAGGCTGGACCTTCTTTCGATACTTTCATCCAGTTCCTCGAAAGCGAGTCCGATTGGGAATCCTACCCCACATGCCAAAGAACGCCGCGACCTACACCCGTCGACACACGTTCAGCACAGTGCTAACATGTACAATGAGTCCGAAACCGAAGATGGTATCACCGATGAGGAGTGCAGCGATATGGAGATTGAGTACATTTCGTTGCCGAAACTCAAAAGAGAGATCCGTTGAGCTGATCTCACGGGAGATCAAGTATTTCTGTGCTGCATGCCTGGACCAGCAGTGCCGGTCGATCAAATGTACAAGATGCAAGCCAGCAATGACATTGACGGGCTTGACCCCGTTCAACGCAAACTGCCGATTCGATTACACAAGTTGGCGGAGCTCTACGACCGGGAGAAAGCGGAGTATGGAGACCTACCTCCGTATCGACGTGGTAGAGATAATCGAATACCCCACGATTCGGAAGACAATCCACCGTGGGTACACCCTTACAAAATGAATCCGAGCCAACTAGATGAACTTCGACGACAATTGGACAAGTTGCATTGATCTGGCCGGATAAGACCATCCTCGAGTCCATACGGAGCGGGTTGCCTGCTGGTGAAGAGAGCGAATGGTAAATGGCGCATGTGCGTCGACTACCGAGCGTTGAATACGCGCACTGTTCGACATCGGTATCCTCTGCCATCGATCCAATCCATCTTGAGTACACTGGGGGGTCCCACCGTATTTTCGAAAATCGACCTTGTTTGTCGGGTTCCACCAGATCCGATTCCACGACGAGGTTTCAGGTTTGAGGTTTGATTTTGCGGGTACTAGACGCCTTTTGGCCCCGGGGGGCCACCTGTTCGGGCCAGGTGATATCCTCCCCACCGGGTCCTAGTGGGGGGCCCTCCAAGACGCACCTCCTGCCTGGTGGCAGAGTCCCCCGGGTTCACAGAGCTCGGAGCCCCGTCCTTCCCCGGCTTCCCCGTTTCGCCACTCCCCGTTCTGTGCACTAATTCGCAGCCGTGGCTGCAGGCTCTTACCCACTGCGTCGCCCCCCTAATGCGTGGTCGCCCGGGGCGCCGGCGCCGCCGGGCCCGTGCTACTGGCTTGTCGCCAGTGGGACCCCCTTGGGCTGGCGCGCAGGCTGCCTAGCCTAGGGGCTGGGGCGTGGCGCTGTGCGCCACTACTGCCTTGGCGGGTGCAGTGCCCCGTCTGTGTGTGCGCGGCGCTCACGGCCGGTTCGGGGGGCTCGGGCCGGTACCTGGTGTTGTGTCTCTCCCGTTTCCCCCTTCCCGCCCCGCGTGTCTCGCGCTGCGTGTGGCGGGCCGTCCCGTCCGGGTGTCCCTTACCTCCTTGGGGGACCCCGCTGCCTGGCTCCAGGAAGGGGGTGAGGCCTGCTCCAGTGCGGACCGTGTACTTGCGGGTGCGGATGTACTACTGCCTTGGCGGGTGCAGTGCCCCGTCTGTGTGTGCGCGGCGCTCGCGGCTGGTTTCGGGGGGATCGGGCCGGTACCTGGTGTTGTGTCTCTTCCTCGTTTCCCCCTCCCCGCCCCGCGTGTTCCGCGCTGCGTGTGGCGGGCCGTCCCGTCCGGGTGTCCCTTACCCTCGCTCGCTGGTACGCCATTCCACGCGGTCTGTGCGTTCCGCGCGCTCGGTCCGGTTGCCCTTCTGGTAGTCCCCGTGTGTCCCTTTCGTGTGTGTGCGCTCGCGCTCTCGCGGTGTCCGCCCCCCCCCCCTCTGGGTGGTGTGGCGTGCGCACCTCGCGTGGTTTCGGCACTGGGCGCTGGTAGGGCCGTTCCACGTGGTCCGTGCCCCTCTGCGTGTCCTGCCCTGGTCCCTTGCTCCGTCTGGCGTGCCTGGGGGGGGGCGGTCCGGTCCCGGTTCCCCCCTACTTGGCTTGGGGTTGTGGGGGTGGCGGCAGGGTGTCCCCGGGGGGGGTGCCTTCTACCGTTGCGAGGGGCGTCTGGGGTCATGCGCTCCCCCTCCCCCAACTGCCCGCCCACTGGGCGGGCTGTCGGGGTCCGCGATCCACGTGTTGTCGGCGTGGGCGTGCGGGTGCGGGGGCCCTGCTCTGTCCCCTCGGCCGGCACCCCCTGTGGGGGCTGCGCGCCGCGGGGCGGGTCCGCGGCGTTCATGTGCTGGGTGGCGGGCCTTGGGGGGGGGGGGCGTGCGCCGTACCCCCCGGTTGTGCGGCCGGGGGGGGCTGTAGGGCGGGGGGTCTCTCTGCCTCATTCCGTCCCTCTGCCTGCCCTGGGCAGGCACCAAAGCGGGTGTCACTGGCGTTGTGCTGTCCATGGGGGGCGTGGAGCCCCATACCACTCCGGTTCGTGCTCACCAGGCTTCTCTGGGTACAATCTGTGCGGCGTCCTGGCGCGTAGGCGCGGGCTCGCTTGTTCTCTGGCCCCCATGGGAGCCGGCGGCTGGGGCGGGGGGGCGGGTCGCGCTCCGGCTCCTCTCTCGGGCGGGGAGGGGACCATCCCCCCTGCCTCGGGGGGTGGATGCCGGGGCCCCCGCGGCCTGCGGGGCGGTGTTGGGGCGGGGGGGGGGGGTGTCGCGCCGCGGCCTCCCTGCTCCCCTTCTGGGCGGCGGCCTGCGGTACTCAATCCTGGCCCCCTTCGTGTCGCCGGCGCGCTCCCTTCCGGCGTGCGCGTGCGGTCGGGGCCAAAGGGCCGCCCCGGGCCGGGGGGGGGTGAGGGGCGGCCGGTGGGCCGCTCCCCCAGGGGCCCTCGCAGACCTGAACCCCCCCTCTGCCCTCCCTGAGTGGGCTGTGGTCACGGGAGGGTCATGTGGGGCGCGGCCTCCATACTGTTCCGTTGTGCGCGTTTCTCCGGCACGCCAGTGTGGGCTCGCGGGAGCAGGTCCAGCCGCCGCTCCCCCCACCGCGTCGCCCTCCCCGGCTCCGGGGGGGCGGAGGGCCGCGCCTGTGGCTCCCCAGCTGGGGGGGGTGCGGGGGGGGGGGTGGGGGGGCCGCCCCCCCGCCCGCTCTCGGGCCTGAGTGGGAGGGGGGGGGGGCAGTGGGGGGGGCCCTCTGGTCCCCTGGCGACGCCTTTTGACGGCCGGGGGGGGGGGCGGCATGGCAGTCCCGGCCCCGGGGGCCAGCCATCGGCTGGGGGGTCGCGCCCTTCCCCCGCCCCCCTCTACCTAGAGCCGGACCCTCGTGCAGGCCCTCGCTGGGGCCCCTCATCCCCCCAGCCGTTGTCGCGCGGCGCTGGCCGGTCGGGGGCGGCCGTGAGGGTTAGCGGTCAGTGGTTAGCGGGCTGCGGGGCAGCAGGTTCCCTCCCGCTCGTTGTCTCCGCCCTCCCTCCCGCGGGAGGTGGCACGCTCTCATGCGTCGTGCCGTACCGTGGGGGGGGCGTGGGTCGGGGGGCCCAGCTCCCCCCCCCACTCTCGCGCATCCGCCGTCTGGGCCATCACCTGGACCGCCGCTTGTGTGGGGGCTGGGGCTGTGGCGGTGGCGGGTTGTGCCGGCAGTAGCGCCAGTGGGCGAGGGCGCTGCGCAAAGCCCGGGGGAGCCAGTTGTTGGCGTCCGAATCCACGACGAAGATATCGAGAAAACCGCCTTCAACACGCAATTTGGCGCCTTCGAGTGGGTTGTTATGCCCTTTGGCCTCTGTAATGCGCCATCAATGTTCCAACGCGTCGTGAATGATGTCCTTTGAGACCACTTGGGAATCTTTGTATGGGTGTATATCGACGACATCCTCGTCTTCTCGAAGGATGCGGATGAACACCAACGCCATCTCGATTTGGTACATGAACTACTCCGTCAACACCAGCTGTTTCCCTGCATCGATAATTCCGCGTTCTTCCAGAGTCGAGTACCCTTCTGTGGATACATCATCGACAAAAATGAAGTACACATGGACCCCAAAAAGATCGAGGTCTTTCGAGGTTGGCCTCCACCAACTACGGTTCATGAAGTTCGACAATTCATTGAATTGTGTGAATTTTACCAGCAGTTTGTCGTAGGGTTCGAGGCTGTCGCAGCCCCTCTGACCGCGATGCTTAAGGCAGACTTCGAGTGGGAATGGACAGCCGTACATCATGCTTCCCTCGACAAGCTGAAGCAGGCGATGATCAATGTGACACATCTCAATGCTATCGACCCCCGACAGCCGTATCACCTGTACAAAGACGCTTCGAAAGACTGCGTGGGTGCTACGCTAGCGGAACGATGTGCACATGGAAAGTACAAGGGACATCTTCGACCTATTGCCTGCATGTCGCGGAAAATGCCGAGAATGCCACACGTACACGGGCTTTTGTAATTCCCCTGGTCGAGAATTGGGCTTCACCGAAAAAAGACCCTGTCGATGAGTTTCTACATGTACTCGAAGACTCATTCTCACACGACGAGGTGTGGCCCCAGACGTACGACCACCCGTACGTTTCACTTCGAAGCGGACGCTCCGTGGGGAAGAAACCTGATGCTGACGAACATGCGGAACCAGCCCTCCAATTCGACACTGAGCGCGCCGTCGAACCAGGGGACCTGGAGCTGCTACCATCAGACGCGACAACTGTCGAGCCGGAAGACCTGGAGCTGGAGCCAGTACCATCGGACAAGATCATGGCTGAGGATTCACACCAACCAGACATGCATCTCGATAATGCTGGCAACGAGCCGGACACGCCTGCCGACACCGACCACCTTCCCGATGTAAGCATGGACCGCCCTCTTCGAGTCACGTTTGGCAAAGAACTTCGATATGCTCCGACCATGGCAGAACTGATTCGCTGTCGACGTCACCGTGACGGCACGTTACAATCAGTTCCCTTGCCTAAGGTTGGGCTGAACACGCCGTACCAATCGAGTCTTAAAGGTAGACACAGCCGAGTACATCGACATTATCAGTGCAAGGACTTGACTTCGACAGCTGTGTGGGCGGCAGCCTATCGAGAAGACCCACGTACGAAGCACATCTACGAAGTCGCAGTTCGCAGCCCTGCGGCATGACACCAACTCGGCGATGCCAAGTTGTCCTTGGATGATGGCAAATTCTTCCATTTGTCGACGATGGGCAAGCGTGTGCTTGTCCCTCGAACACTGGTGACCTTGATTGTGACTATGTATCACGAGTCCGAGTTCTATGGCCATTCGGGTGTACTTCGAACCATGGCACTGATCAAGCGTGACTATGTTTGTTCGCACCTCCGACATTACGTCGAGCGGTACATCTTAAGTTGTGATGTGTGTCAAGTGGCGAAATCAAGGCGAGTCGACACCGCAAGAGTGCCCAGACCATTACCGGTGCTCAACACTAAATGGCACAGTGTGTCCATCGATTGGGTTTCAGGATTGCCACCGACCACAAGGGGCGATGACGCCATCATGACTGTGGTCGACCGATTCTCCAACCGTGGAATGTTCATCCCTTGTCGCAAGGATATGACAGCCGACGACCCTATCTATGTGTTCCTGCGTGAAGTGGTTCGACTGAAAGGATGCCCTCGACATATTGTTTCTGATCGAGACAAGCTGTTCGAGTCCCAAGCAAGGAAGGAGTTGGCCCAGCGTTTCAAGATCTAGATGCACCAAACGGTAGCCAACTGTCCTCGAGGCAATGGCCTGGCGTAGCGCAGCAACCAGTCGAGCCTTCAGCGCCTGCGTACACACGGCATCTTCGGTAACAACGAGTGGGATGCCGACCTACTGTTCGGCGAGATTCAGTTTAACAACCTGACATCCAATAGCCTTCGGCTATCCCCGTTCGAGATAGATGAAGGACGAACACCCCATTTTCCATTGGACGTTCCCCGAATGACTTCTCATGCACATGAGCCATCGACCGTGAATGATTACATGCAACGAGCAGCACGTACCTTCGATTCTGTGCGTGCAATGCTTGCCGAGGAACGTCGACGCCAGATGCATGTGGTCCTGCAGATGGACCGACACAATCGACTGCCTGAAGTGGGTGAACAATGGTGGGTGGTGGTACCGGAATATCGACATAAGGGAAGACTCGATGTTGTCTGGTGCGCCCCTTACAACGTTCTCGAGGTACTGAACAAGGGCGAGAATGTTAAAGTTGACATCCCTGCCCCCTTCGATGGGTTGCGAATTTTCAATCGAGACAGCATAAAGCCCTACATCCATCGAGAGGGGCAGCCAGTGTGGGAGTCCCTGATGCCCCCTGTCAAAACCAGAGAATCTCCTCGACTTGTCAGGATCCTGGCTAGACGTCCAGTGGGATCTAAAAAGCGCCGCACGTTCCTGTACCGTTGTGAACGGGATGACAACACATGTTCTTGGGAGTCGAGCAAAGCTGTAGAGGAGGATCCTGTGTACCTTGAGTTTCTTCGACTCCACCCTGAGTAACCTCACCCTTTTGCAGCGTGAAGTCCTCGAAGACTCATGCCTGGATCCAGACCGATTGCTGGAGCCCCACAGACGCATACCACCTGTAGCTCCTCCCCTCTAACATCCCTAGAACTACCGGAGATAGGTTCGATCCACAGCTCAGAACAAGCCGGGTCTATGCAACATGAACTAACGAGAGACATCATGTACTCGGAAGAAAAATCTAGAGTGCGCTTGATGCTACAAGAAGGAGCCGAGTTGGTGGAAGTCCTACGCCGTGCCAGCACAAACACCTGGCGCAAATGATGGTCATTGTCGACACGGCTTCGAGCCTTGTGACTGCAGTAGCGGTTCGATTCGCTCTGCAAAGTTCTGTCGCTGATGGTCAGTATGTACATCAACGCCTCAGCCGACTCCAAGAAGAAGGTTCTCGAACCGACGGACTTGAGGTCATTGACTGCTATGCCCTCGTCCCTGAAGTCGATGATATCAGTGCCATCATTGTTGTTCGACGAGTTTCAATTGCTGACACGCCATGGTGGCGAGTCGATGCGCGAACTGGTCAGTTCTACCACAGCATGGCTGCTGGTACTGGTTCGAAGGAAACCTATCGATGGTCCACTTGGCAACACGACGCATTCTCCTTCAAAGTCACCAATCGGACAGATTTGTGGAGCGAGGACGTTTGGAAACAGTCGAACCTTTGGGATTTTTATTCGACCAAGGCACAAACATTGGGACCTGGACAATTTCGAGCGCTTGCCCGTGAACATGTCTTCGTATTCCAGTACAAGTGCCCCGTCGACGGCCGACCTGGTGATCCCAACCTTCGACTGCTGAACAATCGATCTGGTATCCTGATTCAGAAGCGTGCCCTCGAAAGTGACATTCGTTGACACTACACGGGTCCTGACACCTTCAAGTTCATGGCTGGCGTCGAGACACTGCAGGAAGTGCACGAAGTATGTCGACTCCAGGTGGATCCCTCATCCACGTTCACGTGGGGCACGGACTGCTGATTCCACAAGTCTGGAAGCAAGTAATGGCTGATTCGACAAATCTGGATGCCAAGTAATGGCTGATTCGACAAATCTGGATGCAAAGTAATGGCTGATTCGACAGTCTGGATGCCATTAATGGTGTCGACTGCCTTAATATGTCCTGTCAAAATGACAGATATATATGCCTGTTGGTTGTTTGTCTGCTGGGCATCCAGCTTCGATAGCTGTGCCCAATGTTATGGTATGTTATTGCTCGACGTGCCCACAGCCTTGCTGTGGGTACAGCGCCCATGCAGTGTGCCTGGCGAAGTTGTCTACTGCAGCTTCCACCAAGACACAGCCGTGGCAGGGTCTAACACGGCATATGAATGAGGCGCTGACAACAGGTATACCATGACTTGCACCTCAGTTTGTGAGTCTCGACCACTATTATGCTTCTGTAGCCAGCACATTTCGTGGTCCACAAAATTGGTTTTTTTTCTGGCCCTGCTCTCCGGATGCGACCATGTGACACCCACCCAGAAGAATGAGACCTTCTCCACGTCTCAAGGGGGGGGTAGTGTTATTTTCTTCATACAGCAGCAGCACAGCGAGCGCGCAAGTCGCAGTCGCAATCGCACTGCAGTCTGTGAATACTTAAGAAGCATCGAATGCCAACTGTGTGAATGAAGCGCTGTAAGATACGTCGATCTCTGGACAGGGTTTTTGTCTTCGAATTTGTGCTATGTATTGGTGCCGCGTCTAAAGATCCTGCAGGGTTTGTCGATTTGGGATTTTGGATTTTGAGAAACAAGAGGCACAGGAGTACAAGAAAGTGTCCAAGAAACAAACCACAACAAGGATGCCCCCGATGAAGAAGGGAATCTCGGCGAGGAAGGTCTGGGAGACCAGTGGGAGGACGAGGAACGTTCCTGGGAAACCGTGCAGCAGGAGTACGAGGTGGATTATCAGGAAACGAGGCGCCAAGATTGTGTGGCCACCCCACACACAATCAGGCGTTTTCCTGAATGTCCGATTGTGGACATTGGAGCGCTGTCTGTAGGACCACCGCCCGTTGAGGCGGATGGAGATTAGAATGTTACGGAGATCCGTGTTCCGAACAAATACCGAGCTCGTCAATTCATTTGTCGTTTGTCGGTTACTGACAAGAAGGGGAACAAACACCTTGCTACATGTCTATGTGACAATGGTAGTGAAGTGAATCTTCAGTCACAAAAGTTTTTACCCGACGAATGTGTGGACACTTTGCCTCACCCCGTTAACTTGGAGGGTGTTTCAGGTCATTCCAGGAGGGAATACAGGTTCGTTCCTGAAGGCGCACATGGTTACCCAGGATTTATGGAAGGAAGGTAAGGTAGAGGATGTTGTTTTAGAGGATTATATTTATAGAGCGGCCATGAAGTATGACCTTTATTTGGGTCATCCATTTTTAACAAAGAACAAAGTGGCCCCTGTAGTAGTTTTTTGGGAATATGGAGAGACGGAGGGTCCCAACTTTCGTTTCTTGCACTCTGGGTACCCAGGTGCAAAAGGGTTTTTGAGTAGGAAGGTGACCACAGTTTTTGGTGAGGATGAAGGGATTAGTGATGTAAGCCCCACTGCATGCCACAGCATCTTGCTGCAGGAGTGATGCGTATTGGTACGCCCCTGGTTCTTGGTTACTGAAATCTGCTCCAAGGGGAAGAGCTTGTAGTCTTTCAAACCCATTTTTATAGTCTTTTTTAAGGCATATGGAGCAATCACTTTAGAGGCTATGTGGGCACTCTTTGAGACACATTAAAAGAGCAAGTAAGCACAAGAGAATCCGTAGTACCACGCAAATGCAAATTGTTCTGAGAGCTTTGCTCACCCCAGGACACAATCTGGTGTCCTGAAAGAGGAAGAGAGGCCAAACAAGACAATACCTTAGGTTAATACACATGTAAACATACCTAAGTACCAAATCATGTGCTAAGGTTAGATTTTTAGGGAAAATCACAGTAAATCAGGGCACCACAGGCCCTGTGACTTGAGATTCAGGTCGTCAACGACTGTCGTGGACAGGAACTGTGCTGTGGTCCACATGTCTAAGTCAGTTCTGGGTCAAACCAAGGTCAAACAAGTCAAACAATAACATAAACATGTTGAAAACATGGTTAAAACTTGAAACATGGGTCTCCCCCCGTGCGCCAGCCTAGAGGCCTTAAGGCATTGTGGCGCCATATGATATTTTTTTGGAAAGCCTATGGACTTATACTTAGTATCCCCCATAGGGGAGGGAACAGCCGTCCCAGCAGGCCTTCTGTCGAAATATAGCAACATACTGCATTTTCATGAAACATGCCATAAAATATACTAAACATCCACAATAATTCATTAATAATTGATATAAAAACAGCTTTTCTGGAGCTTTTACGCACATTCACAACATTTTCTGTCAGGAGAAAATTTTCCCAAAAATGACAGCGACAACTGGCGCCCGCTGCCGCGCCGTTGGTTCTAATTACTTTGAAGGTTCAATGAACGTTCAAATGTTTTAGAAACTTCGAAAACCTTAACAAATGACTAAAATGGCTATTTCCAGTCCACGCTGGAGCTATTTCGTAATACTACAGACTAGCTGACATCTGTACTGGAGTGTCAGCGTACTCATGGAGCTTCCCTGGCTTCCATAGAGATACTTTTACCTATAAAAATGAACCTGCATATGACCACATGGCCACATATGCATCAGCCCCTCCTTAAAAAGTTTCTATGAGCTTTGTTTAGAGAAGCCTCAAAGGGGTAAAAGTAACTCATGCTTTGCCTTATACTTTTTTTTCTGCTTTAGTGTTTTGAAAAACACCCATCCTGAAGAAACAGAGTCCTTGGGCAAGAAGACATAAGCAAAAGAAACAAGTATAAAAAACTGTGGTGCAAGTAAAATGTATGGTTCAAACAACCTTAAAAATAAGTATAGTACAACCAAACAATGGCAAGAATCGCCAGAAGACAGAGGTATTTACAACATATACTCCTGAATATATATCACTGGGACTCTGGCAGGACTGGCAGAAAATGACAAGGGGCTTGGAAAAATTAAACAAATATGATTAGAGAGGGTTAGCCACTCTCAGAGCCAACGGGGCTCTTATAATTCTTGAAGAACTTCTCCATCTCCTTGTCAAAGATCTCCAGCTCCTTGGCTGTGAGTGGGCGACGGTATTTTCGCCTTGACGTCATCGTCTGGCAACAGCTACCTTCGCTGGAGCCGTCCCACATGTCAAATTCCTGGTGCCCTTGTTGTTGGGCTTCATCAAAATCAATTGCTTGTTGGAACTCATTTGGGGCATGGTCATACCATTTAATTGGGCTTGTTTCTGGCCCATTGTCATCGCTGGACATCGCTGACGGATTTGTCGTAAAATATTCGGCGATCTCCGCCGCTTCTGAGCCAGAGTAAGTGGCCCACCAAGGCTCATTGTCTTGGTCATGATCAATTTCTTGATTTTCTTGAAGTTTTCGATGATGCTCCTCAGTCCAGGTACTTGAGGAGGAGGTGGAGGAGGTGGGGGACATACTTGGATGTATTGTCGCTCCAGGACTTTCCAGGCCTGACCAGGGCGTCGACTGGTTGATCTGCAGTCCAATCTTGGTCTTGGTGAAGAACTTGAGCTCCTTGGGTTAGCTCCTTCTTGTGGCTTGTGCCAAGGGTCCGCAAACCTTGAAGAACACAAACAACTCCAAGTTCTTCTTCAGAGCTGCATCGACTCTAGAACAATTCTGACGCGTATTGGTATGCCCCTGGATCTTGCTTACTGAAATCTGCTCCAAGGAAAAGAGCTTGTAGTCTTTCAAACCCATTTTTATAGTCTTTTTTGGGGCATATGGAGCACTCATTTTAGAGGCTATGTGAGGACTCTTCAAGACACATTAAAAGAGCAAGTAAGCACAAGAGAATCCGTAGTACCACGCAAATGCAAATTGTTCTAGGAGCTTTGCTCGCCCCAGGACACAATCTGGTGTCCTGAAAGAGGAAGAGAGGCCAAACAAGACAATAACCTGGGTTAATACACATGCAAACATACCTAAGTACGAAACCATGTGCTAAGGTCAGATTTTTAGGAAAAATCACAGTAAATCGGGGCAACACAGGCCCTGTGACCTGCCATTCAGGTCATCAACGACTGTCATCGACAGGAACTGTGCTGTGGTCAACATGGCTAAGTCAGTTCTGGGTCAAACCAAGGTCAAACAAGTCAAACAATGTCATAAACATGTTGAAAGCATGGTTAAAACTTGAAACATGGGTCTCCCCCCATGCGCCAGCCTAGAAACCTTAGGGCATTCTGGCGCAATATGATATTTTTTCTGAAAGCCTATGGACTTATACTTAATATCCCCCATAGGAAGGAACTGCCGTCGCAGCAGGCCGTCTGTGGAAAATTAACAACGTAGTGCATTTTCATGAAACATGCCATAAAATACACTAAAAACTCACAATAATTCATTAATAATTGATATAAAAAGAGCTTTTCTGGAGCTTTTACGCACATTCACGACATTTTCTGTCAAGACAATAATGTCGTAAAAATGACGGCGACGACTGGCGCCTGCTGCCGCGCCGTTGGTTCTAATTACTTTGAAGGTTCAATGAGCCTACAAATGTTTTAGAAACTTCAAAAACCTCACACAATTGACTAAAATAGCTATTTCCAGTCCAAGCTGGAACTATTTCGTGATGCTACAGACTAGCTGACATCTGCACTGGAGTGTCAGCGTACTCATGGAGCTTTCCTGGCTTCAATGGAGATACTTTTAACTATAAAAATCAACCTGCATATGAGCACATGGCCACATATGCATCAGGATCGACAGAAGGACACTGAGCGTCCCAAACCGCGCAATTGGAAGTCTTCCAAGTACCGCGTTGGGGATAAGTGGCGTGATTATATATGTTCCTATTTTTTGGAGAACCACGATTTTGTGCCCGCCAAGGATGTTTTTTGCAATGAGTTAAACAAGCGTTTCAAGCGCTTAGCTGACAATGCATGGGCAGTAAGATGGGACAAGAGACTGTGGATAAACGCCCCTTCTCATTTGTTGGCAGAGGTCGTTTAGAAACTCAAGGAGGATCGCACTCGGGCAATCCTTGTAGTACCACTGTGGGATTGGAAACCCTGGTGGGAGGATGTTTTGGCCATGACAGTCGACTCCATCCGCCTCCCCGAGGACGTCAAGCTGTACGCCAGGGACGATACTGGTCCCCTGCGACAGCAGCCGTGGCCTACCGTCGCATTCCTGGTCGACGAAGGTCTCATCTCTGACGGATCCTGCACATCGGACCATGGGTCGGAATCAGGTCTTGACCATGGTACTGAGTCAGATTCAAATTTTTCCGATTTTTTGGAAAGAGATGATACGGTGCCGAACCTGGAATCTGGAACATCTGATTGTAGCCAGACCCCAATACGATCAAATCCAGCCTCCTACCTGAGCAGGGGAAAAAAATTCCGAAAAAAGGTCAAATTCAGACAATTTTTTGAAAGACCCAAGTTTGAACCCTTTTTGCACCCCTTTGTCTGTGTGTCTGTTGTTCCTCCCGGATCCGGAAGGGGACACCCCCTCCACGGATGTGGAGGGGCGGTCGCCGTCAGGGAAAAGGGCCAGGGAGGAGGAAGAGGAGGCGGGGCAGGAGAGGGGGAAGCGGCGCCGGGGGGACGAGCGGGGAGCAGGGGGAGCGGAGGGGGCGCCGAGGTCGGCCAGCCCCAGCCCAGAGCCGACGCCGACGGACGGGGACTCAGAGTTGCCACCGCCACGACGGTATGCGCCGCTGCCGGTATGGAGGGGGCCCGAGATGGTCGCGGGGTTGACGGCGGGGGAAGTGGCGGTGCTGGTCCGCTACGTGAAGTGGGCGGGGAGGACGAGGGGAAGGCGGGAGAGGAGGGGGACCCGCCCCTTCAGCGACCTGGTCGGCAGGGCAGGGAGGGTTGGGGAAAGGGGGCCTGAGATGGAGGACGGCCGGTGGAGGAGGATCCTGGGAGAGGTGCTCCCGCGGGTGAGCCTTGACTGTCCCCAGGAGTAGGGGAAGAAGCCCAGGGTTCGGATGCTGCGAAAGCTGTTGCAGCGGGAG
The DNA here is from genome assembly GCA_964036045.1 of Eutreptiella sp. 'Long Island Sound 2002'. Taxonomy (NCBI): domain Eukaryota; phylum Euglenozoa; class Euglenophyceae; order Eutreptiales; family Eutreptiaceae; genus Eutreptiella; species Eutreptiella sp. 'Long Island Sound 2002'. Next base: position 96,624,701 of record OZ038379.1, on the reverse strand, counting down.
GGGTGGTACGGGGGCGAAGCGTAGGATGGGGTAGGAGCAGGACCAAGAAGCGCCGGGTGCCAGGGGCCAGGGGAGTGCAGGAGGGACGGGCAGACGAGAAGCGAGGAGGGCTGCAGGAGAGGAGGACACGGGGAGTTGGCGAAGGTGGAGGAAGGTAAGGGGAGGATGTGAAGGACACAAGGAGAGGAGGAAGGGCGCGGAAAGGCGCAGGTGCGCTGGGAAGGGCAGGGACACGGCCGGCGGTAGAGGGCAATCTGGTGATGGCGGACACAGGCGAGAACCCCCAGTGGAGGGAACAGGGCCCGCGGCAGGGGCGGATGGAGCAGCGCAGTACGGGAGCGCACACGGGTGCCGACTGAGCGGCCGGGCAGCGGGACGCGGGACGTGACGTGGGTACCGCGAACAGTGTGGGGCCGAACGAGAAGCCTGACATGATGCTGAAGTACAGGTTGAATGGGGTACTGTACTTGAGTGGTGGTGGAGTACGACGAGTGGCGGTACTGAGGCTGGCTGCAGTGCCAGGAGCGCGGGCGGGGATCCTGAGCATAGGGTCGTGACCATCGCGGATGGCCGGAGGTGACGTGGAGCACCATCGTGGCCCCTCGGGGAGACGGGCCTAAGGGGGCTGCAGCGTCTACTGTGGGCTACTGTTTACTTGAGCGGGCAGCGTGAGGGACATCGCGCTCGTGGAATCCCAACGGCCAGCATCTAACAGCTCCTCGAGCAGGGCCACAATCCAGTCCGCAAGTAAACCCCACCCCCCACACTGTGAACCATGGCAACCCGGATGAGGGGAGAGGCAGGGACCGAGGGAATAACACTAGGGTGGGTGAGCCACCAGGGAAAAGGGTAGGGACGACAGAGAGGGGCAGGGGTAGAGCACGCGGGTGGCACACACGAGTGACAGCGCGGCAAAGGCAGTGAGGGCGGTTGAAAAATTGCAGGCAGGACCTGCGGAGAGACGGCGGATTGGAGGGGAGACAGGCGAGGGAGGGGGCACGGGCCGGCGAGACAGGGGTAGCGCGGAGAAGAGCAGGGGACACACGCAGGGCGCGCCGGAGCAGCGAAGAGCGCGGCCAGGAAGGCAACCAAAAAAAAATTAAAGGCAGACAACACACCAAAGAAGGACAAACAGAGGGGGCAGGGCCGCGAGGGAGGAGAGGGAAGCAAGGAGCCGACAAAGGCGCAAGGGAACACATCGTCTCGCACAGAGAAACGCCATGCCGATGACCCGCATCGAGCCGCCCAACCATCAGGGAACTGATGGAGGGGCGGCCGGTTTGGGAGGACGATGGGGGAGTCCCCCCGAAAAGGGTATCTGGGGAGGCCGCCCAAGTCAGCCTACAGGTTGGAAGACAGGGCTGAGGCGCTCAGGCGCGTGAGAGCGCGCGAGATACAGCCCTGGCGCGTGGACAACCAGCGGAGAGCACACGGAGCAGGAGAACAAAACTAAGAGGGCGGGCAGGAGACAGAAGAGAGGGGAGGGTGGAGAGGGGGGAAATAAGATTATCTTCAACATTATGGCTTATATCAGGGGGACGCGAGGGAGGGGCGACCACCTGGCATGGCCGAAGACCGCCTAGGGCCAACCCACAGGAGGACGAAGGGACAGGAAAAGAGCACCGAAGGAAGCCGAGACTGATGGCCTGTGAGGTGTTGTTGTGCGTGCATGCAGGGAGGAGGGAACCACAAGGCAGGATGCACGGCAGAAACAAAGAGAAAAGAACAAAACCCCACAGCGCCTCACGAGGGCGTGAGGCACAAAGCGAGCGGGCGGCGGGGGAACGGAACGGAGCAAAAGGACAGACGAGAGGCCGCGGGTGGCGCGAAAGAAAAGAACGACAAAGAACAGGTGGGGGAAAGGCATGGGTAACGGGGGGCGCGGGGGCCAGGAAGAAGGACCCACCGCAGGTCCTGACCGAAGTACATCACACAAACGGAAAGGGGGCGGGAAGGGAGCGACCAGTGCTAGGCACACGAACCGGTCCCGGGAAGGATGCGGATCCAGTGGGCCCGCGGCAGAGGGTAGCTGGCAGCCCGGAAAAAAAAACGGGATGCAAAGAAAAGGGGAGAGCACAGAAGAGGGCGTGTGGCTAGGGCCACAGGACGGCCCCAGGAAATCGGGAAGCCGTGGGAAGCGGGGAGTAAGCCATGGTGGGTGACGGGACGCGGCATAGGGGAAAGGGGCGGGGGCGGGAAGGGAGCGACCCGTGCTAGGCGCACGAAACGGTCCTCGGATGGATGAGGATCCAGTGGGCCCACGCCACACGGTTGCTGGAGGTCCGGTGAGGTAAAAACACGGGATGAGGGGTGGAATGGGGCCGCACAACAGCCCCGGGGGATAGAAAAACCAGAGGACGTGGGGATTGGGCCGGTGACAGGATGAGGCAACACGGAACATGGGATGGGATGGGAGACCGAAAGCGCCCGGCAACAGCCCCGTGGGTTTGGAAAACCAGTCGCCATGGAGTGGTGAACTATGGGCCAACCATGTGGAGCCTGGCCACGGGAAGTCGGGAAAATGCCCTGAACTCCGAGACGGCCGTGAGGTGTCCGCAGGCCTGAGGGTTGACCCTGAGGTCCCCGGGTCAATGGCCTGAGTACACGTAGGTTCACGCGTGAGCCGGACCTGGGGGAACGTGGAAAGGGTTGCCCCCTGGTCGCTAACCGCGGATGGACGACACCCAAGTGCATCCGGGAGCCAAGTGGGTACCCCAACCTGTGAGGGATCGGGAGTGGTGGAATGTGGTTGACAGAGAGAAATGCTCTGCTGTCGGCGATGTCTATCCATAGGGAACCCGCCTGCAGGCGCCCAAAAGGCTGTGCTAGGGGGGGAAGGCCGGAGGATCCTTCGACCGGTGACCGGAAGGAACTGAGACCGTGAGGGCAGCGGCTGACGGACACCTACCGCCGGTTATCCGCCGAGGGAACCTGGTTAAAGTTCTCGGCCGTGAGGTGAGAAAGGGGTCGCCAGGAGACCAGATGGTGGAGAGCTCTCCTTCCCGCCGGAAGCGACCACCATGTAAAACAAGCAAGGAGATGTCAGATGAGGCTGCGGACGCGGCCGCGCTTACTTACTTAACTACTTACTCAGACAATTGTATGAAAGACCTAAGTTTGAACCCTTTTTGGACCCCTTTGTCTGTGAGGATGTGGAGGATGCTCAGCAGGTTCAGGCATCCACCATATACCCGCAAGAGGGAGTCGATCCCTCCCTGTTTCTGTCGCTAAAACAAGGTCTGTTGCCCGCTGGTTCGCGAGATCTAGCGAAAATGTGCTCTACGGTGCTGGCTCGTGAGCAGGTTGAAAGTCAACTTTGCAATGAGCGAAGGGAAAAGATTTTCACCGAGCGAAAGGACACCAGCCTCTGAGGTAAGCTCGTCAAGAACCCACCTGTGCGTGGCCTGCACGAAGAGGCGTTCATCGAGCTGAGAGAGGGAGCGAAACCTAAAAAAGCAGCGACCCTACGAAAATAATGGCAAAAAGCAGGAGATCCTTCGGGACATCATCTAGAGAAATCTGCGAGAATTCGGCTGGTTGGAGGCGTGCATGACCTCCGAGTGGTGTTGTGCGCCCTTCACTGTGCCTAGACCACCCCCAGCAGATCAGAATTCTATTGATGGTTGGCGCATGGCGGTTGATTCTCGTAATTTAAATGCGGAAACTAAGACTGATTCACATCCTTTGCCCCTCATTGAGGAGGAAATCGTGCAAAAAGCCAAGGGAAAATTATTCTCGGTCCTGGATTTAAGGCATGGCTTTCACAAGATGCCTCTGGCGAGGTCATCCAGACCCTTGACGTGCATGTGCAGTCCAGTGGGTCCTGTTCAGCGGACAGTCATGCCTATCGGCTTGAGGAATGCTCCGAGCTTTTTCCAACGGATGATGGAAGAAGTCTTGTTTTCAGAGCACCCTGACCTTCGCAAATTCGTTTCCGTATATATTGACGGCATAATCATCGCCACTGTGGGCAACAGTTTAATCAAACAGGCGCTTGGGAATCTGCATGAGAAACAGCTGAATATTGTTCTCGACATTCTGAACAAAAATCAGCTCATTTGCGGTCCCAAGAAGGGTAAATCATTTCTGGAAACTGTCGAATTCTGTGGTAGTTTGCTGCGAAATGGGACACGCCAGCCGAGTCCAGGGAAGCTCCTCGCAGTCCAGAAGTGGAAGCGCCCTGACACCATTTCCGCCCTTCGTGGATTCCTTGGCTGTTGTAATTTTCACCATACTTTCGTCAAGGATTACGCCAAGTACGCCGTCCCCCTTACTGAGTTACTCAAGGTTGGTAGGGAGGCTGGTTGTGCGGGCTCGAAGGTGCGAGTGCAGTGGAGCTACGAGTGCGATGAGGCGTTTGTACAATTAAAAGCCGCCCTTTTGCGAAGTCGCCACTTTGCATGTTCCCAAATTCGATAGCCCTTTGTACATTAGGACTGATGCTAGTAAGTATGTGGTCCGGGCAGTGTTAGAACAGCAAGACTTAGAAACTGGGGCTCATTATCCGCTTGCATTCTGGTCGAGGAAGCTTTCTCCCAGACAAATGCAGTAGTCCCCCCGTGAGCAGGAGACCTACGCAGTCATCTGTGCCTTGAAAAAATACCAATCGTGGGTAGGCACGAACAGAGTTGAAGTTCTGACGGATCATCGCTCTCTTGAGTATTGGTCCACAGAACATGTCAGCACTGTGTCAGGTCCTGCTGGACGGCGTGCCAGATGGCACGAGTTTTTGAGTCTTTTCTATCTTCATGTGGTCTACCTTCCAGGCAAGTACAACACTGTCGCTGACGCTTTAAGCAGATGGGCCTATCCTGCTTCCGAAGCGTGCCTGTCGACGAAGATCCATGCAACTGAACAAGACCATGGGTTAGTAATGCAGTGGGATGCTGAGGAACGGCAGTTGATTAAGCGCCACTGTCTACAGTGCTCAGTCCGGCATGGTAGATTGCCCTGCCACGATATCACAGTGGAGGATCATCCCCCACATTTCCATGTCCAATGCTCTGCAGTGCGTGTTGACACCCTCAGAGTAGTTAAACCTGCAGAATCCACCCCCCAGTCGTTAAACGGCGAAATCCTGTGGTTCGATTCAGATGTGTCCATCAATTTCGTTGAAAACCTGTGGCACCAGCCCAGGCGATCTCCTGGGACTCCCTGATCACCAAGGACTGGTCCAAAGAATATAAATCCGACAATATGTTTCAAGAAATCTGCGAACATTTGACTTCAGAGTCAGCATTCCAGGACAGAATTTATTTCGAACATTTTTTGGACAACGGGAAACTGTGGATGAATGGGAAATTGTGAGTGCCTGACAGATTGGCATCCAGAGTGGTCCATTGCTGGCACAAATGGGAGACTCCTCACTCCCATGGCGCCAAACTCTGGAAATTAATTAAACATCGTCTCTTTGGAGCTCGATTGCACACCCACTGCATGAAAGTGGCCTCATCATGTGCCCAATGCGCAGTGGCAGTGCCTGCTACGGCCAAGCCTAAGGGCTATCTGAGGCTGCATCCCGTACCCGGGCGACTCTTTGACCGAGTCACCTCTGATTTCTTCTACCTCGGTGAGTTGAAGGGAGAGGAATGCCATTGGACCAACAAAAAAATCAATGGTGTGTTATTAATTCAACGTAGACACTCAGGGTACATTCATGTCTCGCCTTGCAACGTGAATGCCATGACTGGCAAGGCTGCGCCAAATGGTGTGCCCAGACATGGATGGGGTGCTCGGATGTTCCCTCTGCGATTGTAACTGATTCGGGCAGTGCATATATTTCTGAGTGGTGGGAATCCCTTTGTGCTCGGTTAGGAATCCATCATCTTCGATGCGAGGTCCACCAGCACAGGGCATTACCGGCCGAACAGGCAGGAAAAACCATAATTGATATGATGCGAAAGGAACTCGACAGTGACAAGGATGTCGATCGGCTTGAGAGAGTCATGCCTATGGGCTTGAAGAATGCTCCGAGCTTTTTCCAACGGATGATGGAAGAAGTCTTGTTTTCAGAGCACCCTGACCTTCGCAAATTCGTTTCCGTATATATTGACGGCATAATCATCGCCACTGTGGGCAACAGTTTAATCAAACAGGAGCTTGGGAATCTGCATGAGAAACAGCTGAATATTGTTCTCGACATTCTGAACAAAAATCAGCTCATTTGCGGTCCCAAGAAGGGTAAATCATTTCTGGAAACTGTCGAATTCTGTGGTAGTTTGCTGCGAAATGGGACACGCCAGCGAAGTCCAGGGAAGCTCCTCGCAGTCCAGAAGTGGAAGCGCCCTGACACCATTTCCGCCCTTCGTGGATTCCTTGGCTGTTGTAATTTTTACCATACTTTCGTCAAGGATTACGCCAAGTACGCCGTCCCCCTTACTGAGTTACTCAAGGTTGGTAGGGAGGCTGGTCGTGCGGGCTCGAAGGTGCGAGTGCAGTGGAGCTACGAGTGCGATGAGGCGTTTGTACAATTAAAAGCCGCCCTTTGCGAAGTCGCCACTTTGCATGTTCCCAAATTCGATAGCCCTTTCTACATTAGGACTGATGCTAGTAAGTATGTGGTCGGGGCAGTGTTAGAACAGCAAGACTCAGAAACTGGGGCTCATTATCCGCTTGCATTCTGGTCGAGGAAGCTTTCTCCCAGACAAATGCAGTAGTCCCCCCGTGAGCAGGAGACCTACGCAGTCATCTGTGCCTTAAAAAAATACCAATCGTGGGTAGGCACGAACAGAGTTGAAGTTCTGACGGATCATCGCTCTCTCGAGTATTGGTCTACAGAACAGGTTGGCACTCTGTGTGGTCCTGCTGGACGGCGTGCCAGATGGCACGAGTTTTTGAGTCTTTTCGATCTTCATGCGGTCTACCTTCCAGGCAAGTACAACACTGTCGCTGACGCTTTAAGCAGATGGGCCTATCCTGCTTCCGAAGCGTGCCTGTCGACGAAGATCCATGCAACTGAACAAGACCATGGGTTAGTAATGCAGTGGGATGCTGAGGAACGGCAGTTGATTAAGCGCCACTGTCTACAGTGTTCAGTCCGGCATGGCAGATTGCCCTGCCACAATATCACAGTGGAGGATCATCCCCCACATTTCCATGTCCAATGCTCGGCAGTGCTTGTTGACACGCTCAGAGTAGTTAAACCTGCAGAATCCACCCCCCAGTCGTTAAACGGCAAACTTCTGTGGTTCGATTCAGATGTGTCCATCAATTTCGTTGAAAACCTGTGGCACCAGCCCAGGCGATCTCCTGGGACTCCCTGATCACCAAGGACTGGTCCAAAGAATATAAATCCGACAATATGTTTCAAGAAATCTGCGAACATTTGACTTCAGAGTCAGCATTCCAGGACAGAATTTATTTCGAACATTTTTTGGACAACGGGAAACTGTGGATGAATGGGAAATTGTGAGTGCCTGACAGATTGGCATCCAGAGTGGTCCATTGCTGGCACAAATGGGAGACTCCTCACTCCCATGGCGCCAAACTCTGGAAATTAATTAAACATCGTCTCTTTGGAGCTCGATTGCACACCCACTGCATGAAAGTGGCCTCATCATGTGCCCAATGCGCAGTGGCAGTGCCTGCTACGGCCAAGCCTAAGGGCTATCTGAGGCCGCATCCCGTACCCGGGCGACTCTTTGACCGAGTCACCTCTGATTTCTTCTACCTCGGTGAGTTGAAGGGAGAGGAATGCCATTGGACCAACAAAAAAATCAATGGTGTGTTATTAATTCAACGTAGACACTCAGGGTACATTCATGTCTTGCCTTGCAACGTGAATGCCATGACTGGCAAGGCTGCGCCAAATGGTGTGCCCAGACATGGATGGGGTGCTCGGATGTTCCCTCTGCGATTGTAACTGATTCGGGCAGTGCATATATTTCTGAGTGGTGGGAATCCCTTTGTGCTCGGTTAGGAATCCATCATCTTCGATGCGAGGTCCACCAGCACAGGGCATTACCGGCCGAACAGGCAGGAAAAACCATAATTGATATGATGCGAAAGGAACTCGACAGTGACAAGGATGTCGATCGGCTTGAGAGAGTCATGCCTATGGGCTTGAAGAATGCTCCGAGCTTTTTCCAACGGATGATGAAAGAAGTCTTGTTTTCAGAGCACCCTGACCTTCGCAAATTCGTTTCCGTATATATTGACGGCATAATCATCGCCACTGTGGGCAACAGTTTAATCAAACAGGAGCTTGGGAATCTGCATGAGAAACAGCTGAATATTGTTCTCGACATTCTGAACAAAAATCAGCTCATTTGCGGTCCCAAGAAGGGTAAATTATTTCTGGAAACTGTCGAATTCTGCGGTAGTTTGCTGCGAAATGGGACACGCAAGCCGAGTCCAGGGAAGCTCCTCGCAATCCAGAAGTGGAAGCGCCCTGACACCATTTCCGCCCTTCGTGGATTCCTTGGCTGTTGTAATTTTTACCATACTTCCGTCAAGGATTACGCCAAGTACGCCGTCCCCCTTACTGAGTTACTCAAGGTTGGTAGGGAGGCTGGTCGTGCGGGCTCGAAGGTGCGAGTGCAGTGGAGCTACGAGTGCGATGAGGCGTTTGTACAATTAAAAGCCGCCCTTTGCGAAGTCGCCACTTTGCATGTTCCCAAATTCGATAGCCCTTTCTACATTAGGACTGATGCTAGTAAGTATGTGGTCGGGGCAGTGTTAGAACAGCAAGACTCAGAAACTGGGGCTCATTATCCGCATGCATTCTGGTCGAGGAAGCTTTCTCCCAGACAAATGCAGTAGTCCCCCCGTGAGCAGGAGACCTACGCAGTCATCTGTGCCTTAAAAAAATACCAATCGTGGGTAGGCACGAACAGAGTTGAAGTTCTGACGGATCATCGCTCTCTCGAGTATTGGTCTACAGAACAGGTTGGCACTCTGTGTGGTCCTGCTGGACGGCGTGCCAGATGGCACGAGTTTTTGAGTCTTTTCGATCTTCATGTGGTCTACCTTCCAGGCAAGTACAACACTGTCGCTGACGCTTTAAGCAGATGGGCCTATCCTGCTTCCGAAGCGTGCCTGTCGACGAAGATCCATGCAACTGAACAAGACCATGGGTTAGTAATGCAGTGGGATGCTGAGGAACGGCAGTTGATTAAGCGCCACTGTCTACAGTGTTCAGTCCGGCATGGCAGATTGCCCTGCCACAATATCACAGTGGAGGATCATCCCCCACATTTCCATGTCCAATGCTCTGCAGTGCTTGTTGACACGCTCAGAGTAGTTAAACCTGCAGAATCCACCCCCCAGTCGTTAAACGGCAAACTTCTGTGGTTCGATTCAGATGTGTCCATCAATTTCGTTGAAAACCTGTGGCACCAGCCCAGGCGATCTCCTGGGACTCCCTGATCACCAAGGACTGGTCCAAAGAATATAAATCCGACAATATGTTTCAAGAAATCTGCGAACATTTGACTTCAGAGTCAGCATTCCAGGACAGAATTTATTTCGAACATTTTTTGGACAACGGGAAACTGTGGATGAATGGGAAATTGTGAGTGCCTGACAGATTGGCATCCAGAGTGGTCCATTGCTGGCACAAATGGGAGACTCCTCACTCCCATGGCGCCAAACTCTGGAAATTAATTAAACATCGTCTCTTTGGAGCTCGATTGCACACCCACTGCATGAAAGTGGCCTCATCATGTGCCCAATGCGCAGTGGCAGTGCCTGCTACGGCCAAGCCTAAGGGCTATCTGAGGCCGCATCCCGTACCCGGGCGACTCTTTGACCGAGTCACCTCTGATTTCTTCTACCTCGGTGAGTTGAAGGGAGAGGAATGCCATTGGACCAACAAAAAAATCAATGGTGTGTTATTAATTCAACGTAGACACTCAGGGTACATTCATGTCTTGCCTTGCAACGTGAATGCCATGACTGGCAAGGCTGCGCCAAATGGTGTGCCCAGACATGGATGGGGTGCTCGGATGTTCCCTCTGCGATTGTAACTGATTCGGGCAGTGCATATATTTCTGAGTGGTGGGAATCCCTTTGTGCTCGGTTAGGAATCCATCATCTTCGATGCGAGGTCCACCAGCACAGGGCATTACCGGCCGAACAGGCAGGAAAAACCATAATTGATATGATGCGAAAGGAACTCGACAGTGACAAGGATGTCGATCGGCTTGAGAGAGTCATGCCTATGGGCTTGAAGAATGCTCCGAGCTTTTTCCAACGGATGATGAAAGAAGTCTTGTTTTCAGAGCACCCTGACCTTCGCAAATTCGTTTCCGTATATATTGACGGCATAATCATCGCCACTGTGGGCAACAGTTTAATCAAACAGGAGCTTGGGAATCTGCATGAGAAACAGCTGAATATTGTTCTCGACATTCTGAACAAAAATCAGCTCATTTGCGGTCCCAAGAAGGGTAAATTATTTCTGGAAACTGTCGAATTCTGCGGTAGTTTGCTGCGAAATGGGACACGCAAGCCGAGTCCAGGGAAGCTCCTCGCAATCCAGAAGTGGAAGCGCCCTGACACCATTTCCGCCCTTCGTGGATTCCTTGGCTGTTGTAATTTTTACCATACTTCCGTCAAGGATTACGCCAAGTACGCCGTCCCCCTTACTGAGTTACTCAAGGTTGGTAGGGAGGCTGGTCGTGCGGGCTCGAAGGTGCGAGTGCAGTGGAGCTACGAGTGCGATGAGGCGTTTGTACAATTAAAAGCCGCCCTTTGCGAAGTCGCCACTTTGCATGTTCCCAAATTCGATAGCCCTTTCTACATTAGGACTGATGCTAGTAAGTATGTGGTCGGGGCAGTGTTAGAACAGCAAGACTCAGAAACTGGGGCTCATTATCCGCATGCATTCTGGTCGAGGAAGCTTTCTCCCAGACAAATGCAGTGGTCCCCCCGTGAGCAGGAGACCTACGCAGTCATCTGTGCCTTAAAAAAATACCAATCGTGGGTAGGCACGAACAGAGTTGAAGTTCTGACGGATCATCGCTCTCTCGAGTATTGGTCTACAGAACAGGTTAGCACTCTGTGTGGTCCTGCTGGACGGCGTGCCAGATGGCACGAGTTTTTGAGTCTTTTCGATCTTCATGTGGTCTACCTTCCAGGCAAGTACAACACTGTCGCTGACGCTTTAAGCAGATGGGCCTATCCTGCTTCCGAAGCGTGCCTGTCGACGAAGATCCATGCAACTGAACAAGACCATGGGTTAGTAATGCAGTGGGATGCTGAGGAACGGCAGTTGATTAAGCGCCACTGTCTACAGTGTTCAGTCCGGCATGGCAGATTGCCCTGCCACGATATCACAGTGGAGGATCATCCCCCACATTTCCATGTCCAATGCTCTGCAGTGCGTGTTGACACGCTCAGAGTAGTTAAACCTGCAGAATCCACCCCCCAGTCTTTAAACGGCAAACTTCTGTGGTTCAATTCAGATGTGTCCATTAATTTCGTTGAAAACCTGTGGCACCAGCCCAGGCGATCCCCCAGGACTCCCTGATCACCAAGGACTGGTCCAAAGAATATAAATCCGACAATATGTTTCAAGAAATCTACGAACATTTGACTTCAAAGTCAGCATTCCAGGACGGAATTTATTCCGAATATTTTTTGGACAACAGGTAACTGTGGATGAATGGGAAATTGTCAGTGCCTGACAGATTGGCGTCCAGAGTTGTCCATTGCTGGCACAAATGGGAGACTCCTCACTCCCATGGCGCCCAACTCTGGAAATTAATTAAACATCGTCTCTTTGGAGCTCGATTGCACACCCACTGCATGAAAGCGGCCTCATCATGTGCCCAATGCGCAGTGGCAGTGCCTGCTACGGCCAAGCCTAAGGGCTATCTGAGGCTGCATCCCGTACCTGAGCGACTCTTTGACCGAGTCACCTCTGATTTCTTCTACCTCGGTGAGTTGGAGGGAGAGGAATGCCATTGGACCAACAAAAAAATCAATGGTGTGTTATAAATTCAATGTAGACACTCAGGGTACATTCATGTCTTGCCTTGCAACGTGAATGCCATGACTGGCAAGGCTGCGCCAAATGGTGTGCCCAGACATGGATGGGGTGCTCGGATGTTCCATCTGCGATTGTAACTGATTCGGGCAGTGCATATATTTCTGAGTGGTGGGAACCCCTTTGTGCTCGGTTAGGAATCCATCATCTTCGATGCAAGGTCCACCAGCACAGGGCATTACCGACCGAACGGGCAGGAAAAATCATAATTGATATGATGCGAAAGGAACTCGACAGTGACAAAGATGTCGATTGGCTTGAGAGAGTCATGCCTATGGGCTTGAAGAATGCTCCAAGCCTTTTCCAACGGATGATGGAAGAAGTCTTGTTTTCAGAGCACCCTCACCTTCGCAAATTTGTTTCCGTATATATTGACGGCATAATCATCGCCACTGTGGGCGACAGTTTAATCAAACAGGAGCTTGTGGATCTGCATGAGAAACAGCTGAATATTGTTCTCGACATTCTGAACAAAAATCAGCTCATTTGCGGTCCCAAGAAGGGTAAATCTTTTCTGGAAACTGTCGAATTCTGTGGTAGTTTGCTGCGAAATGGGACACGCCAGCCGAGTCCAGGGAAGCTCCTCGCAATCCAGAAGTGGAAGCGCCCTGACACCATTTCCGCCCTTCGTGGATTCCTTGGCTGTTGTAATTTTTACCATACTTTCGTCAAGGATTACGCCAAGTACGCCGTCCCCCTTACTGAGTTACTCAAGGTTGGTAGGGAGGCTGGTTGTGCGGGCTCGAAGGTGCGAGTGCAGTGGAGCTACGAGTGCGATGAGGCGTTTGTACAATTAAAAGCCGCCCTTTGCGAAGTCGCCACTTTGCATGTTCCCAAATTCGATAGCCCTTTCTACATTAGGACTGATGCTAGTAAGTATGTGGTCGGGGCAGTGTTAGAACAGCAAGACTCAGAAACTGGGGCTCATTATCCGCATGCATTCTGGTCGAGGAAGCTTTCTCCCAGACAAATGCAGTGGTCCCCCCGTGAGCAGGAGACCTACGCAGTCATCTGTGCCTTAAAAAAATACCAATCGTGGGTAGGCACGAACAGAGTTGAAGTTCTGACGGATCATCGCTCTCTCGAGTATTGGTCTACAGAACAGGTTAGCACTCTGTGTGGTCCTGCTGGACGGCGTGCCAGATGGCACGAGTTTTTGAGTCTTTTCGATCTTCATGTGGTCTACCTTCCAGGCAAGTACAACACTGTCGCTGACGCTTTAAGCAGATGGGCCTATCCTGCTTCCGAAGCGTGCCTGTCGACGAAGATCCATGCAACTGAACAAGACCATGGGTTAGTAATGCAGTGGGATGCTGAGGAACGGCAGTTGATTAAGCGCCACTGTCTACAGTGTTCAGTCCGGCATGGCAGATTGCCCTGCCACGATATCACAGTGGAGGATCATCCCCCACATTTCCATGTCCAATGCTCTGCAGTGCGTGTTGACACGCTCAGAGTAGTTAAACCTGCAGAATCCACCCCCCAGTCTTTAAACGGCAAACTTCTGTGGTTCAATTCAGATGTGTCCATTAATTTCGTTGAAAACCTGTGGCACCAGCCCAGGCGATCCCCCAGGACTCCCTGATCACCAAGGACTGGTCCAAAGAATATAAATCCGACAATATGTTTCAAGAAATCTACGAACATTTGACTTCAAAGTCAGCATTCCAGGACGGAATTTATTCCGAATATTTTTTGGACAACAGGTAACTGTGGATGAATGGGAAATTGTCAGTGCCTGACAGATTGGCGTCCAGAGTTGTCCATTGCTGGCACAAATGGGAGACTCCTCACTCCCATGGCGCCCAACTCTGGAAATTAATTAAACATCGTCTCTTTGGAGCTCGATTGCACACCCACTGCATGAAAGCGGCCTCATCATGTGCCCAATGCGCAGTGGCAGTGCCTGCTACGGCCAAGCCTAAGGGCTATCTGAGGCTGCATCCCGTACCTGAGCGACTCTTTGACCGAGTCACCTCTGATTTCTTCTACCTCGGTGAGTTGGAGGGAGAGGAATGCCATTGGACCAACAAAAAAATCAATGGTGTGTTATAAATTCAATGTAGACACTCAGGGTACATTCATGTCTTGCCTTGCAACGTGAATGCCATGACTGGCAAGGCTGCGCCAAATGGTGTGCCCAGACATGGATGGGGTGCTCGGATGTTCCATCTGCGATTGTAACTGATTCGGGCAGTGCATATATTTCTGAGTGGTGGGAACCCCTTTGTGCTCGGTTAGGAATCCATCATCTTCGATGCAAGGTCCACCAGCACAGGGCATTACCGACCGAACGGGCAGGAAAAATCATAATTGATATGATGCGAAAGGAACTCGACAGTGACAAAGATGTCGATTGGCTTGAGAGAGTCATGCCTATGGGCTTGAAGAATGCTCCAAGCCTTTTCCAACGGATGATGGAAGAAGTCTTGTTTTCAGAGCACCCTCACCTTCGCAAATTTGTTTCCGTATATATTGACGGCATAATCATCGCCACTGTGGGCGACAGTTTAATCAAACAGGAGCTTGTGGATCTGCATGAGAGACAGCTGAATATTGTTCTCGACATTCTGAACAAAAATCAGCTCATTTGCGGTCCCAAGAAGGGTAAATCTTTTCTGGAAACTGTCGAATTCTGTGGTAGTTTGCTGCGAAATGGGACACGCCAGCCGAGTCCAGGGAAGCTCCTCGCAATCCAGAAGTGGAAGCGCCCTGACACCATTTCCGCCCTTCGTGGATTCCTTGGCTGTTGTAATTTTTACCATACTTTCGTCAAGGATTACGCCAAGTACGCCGTCCCCCTTACTGAGTTACTCAAGGTTGGTAGGGAGGCTGGTTGTGCGGGCTCGAAGGTGCGAGTGCAGTGGAGCTACGAGTGCGATGAGGCGTTTGTACAATTAAAAGCCGCCCTTTTGCGAAGTCGCCACTTTGCATGTTCCCAAATTCGATAGCCCTTTCTACATTAGGACTGATGCTAGTAAGTATGTGGTCGGGGCAGTGTTAGAACAGCAAGACTTAGAAACTGGGGCTCATTATCCGCTTGCATTCTGGTCGAGGAAGCTTTCTCCCAGACAAATGCAGTGGTCCCCCCGTGAGCGGGAGACCTACGCAATCATCTGTGCCTTAAAAAAATACCAATCGTGGGTAGGCACGAACAGAGTTGAAGCTACGGAGATACGCAAATCAGGACACGCCGCGGCCACCGTCCGGTGGCACCCCCCAGGAGGACGGGGCCGCCCAGCTCGCCGTGGCGCACTTCAAAGCTGGGGGGCCGGTATACGACGACGCCCCGTCCCGGCTGAGCGACAGCCAGGGGCCCTTGCTCCTCATGCTCCCAGGAGCTGAACGGCTGCAAAGGGCTACGAGTGGGATGGGAGACAGTCGCGGACAGCACCCTGCTGGCCCTCCTCCACCGAGACGCCGCGAATGGGTGCCAATGGGATGCGCTGAAGCCCCACCTCACCGGGCGCCACGGGTACATGGCAACCCCCCCCCCAGGGGCACCCCCGCCCGGCGTGGGACGGCCTCATCGCCGCCTTCCACGACCACGGGAATCTCCCTGACGACACGTGGCGGGAGGTCCAGCAGAAGACGCTCGGCAGGGACTACCAGCGCCGCGTCCGCGCCCGCCTGCTCGAGATCCGGGACCCCCTCCGACAGAGGTGGGACGACCTCTGCCTCCGCCATCTCGACCCTTGGTTGCCGCCCTCCCACCTCCCACACACCTGCCGGCTCTGTAGGGAATGTGACACGGTGTCCTCCGCAGCGTCGACAGGCGCCAGCAGGTGCGCGCGGTGCGCGCAGGTGGCCGGGTGCCCCTGGCCCGAACCTTCCGCAGGCCCGCGCAGGCGCACAGAGGAGGAGGCCCTGCACAGGCGCATCGGGGGGGCACACGCCCCCTCACACGAACGCGCGGGCCCCGCGGGCGCTGCCCTTCTGTGGATCCACGTGCACCTGCGGGACCCCACATCCGTTGCGCACCTGTCGCACGTGTTCGCGCCCTGACCCCCACCCGCCGCCGCCCTTTGCAGAGCCCGCAGTACCATGCCACGCCGACGGGGGGACGGGCCGGGACACGCCAGGGCCCGCCGCAAAGCGCAGGAGGCGGCTGTCCGGGGCCTGGTGGCGGACGCGGTGGCAGAGGCGCACGAGGCGCACGCTGCTGCACGGCGTGACCTGACGGGCAGTGCGAGGGCTTTCCTCAACGAGACTGCCCTCCCGGCCGTCCGTTCCCTGAACGGAGCGGGGGCCCCTACGCTGCTCCCGGCGATGCACCGGATCGTGAACGCCGTCCAGCCAGGGGTCATCAGCCCGGAGGATCCACTGGATGGAGTGGCACGAGTCAAACGGGTCGGGCCGGCCCCTGTCCATGTGGGAGCGGGGTCCGCCATGTCCCTCCGCAGCAGCGCCCCAGCCCTGCTGCACGCCCTCAGGACGCGCTACCCCGGGGACGCGGCCCCGTACCTGAACCAGGCGCGGGCCACATACCCGGCGGTAGTGTCCGAGGTGGATGCGGCGCTCCACCTTCTACACCCACCGGACGAGGACCTGGAGGTGGGCGGGATCACGGTGTTCGTGGAAGGCGCGGAAGAGGCGCCCGCCGGCCCCCGGCCGACCAACCCGGTGTACGACGGCACCAGGCCGACCCCCCCGTGCGCCATCGTATGCGAGGCGTTCCGCAGGGAGCCCACTTGGTGCCCCGCCCTCCCGCCGGCGACGCACGCGCCCCTTGGCTGGGCCAACCAAGACCTGCCCCCCCCGTTCTCCAGAACAAGGGGTGCCCACCACAGGGGGCAGGTCCTCTGGCAAGAGTGCCCTGGCACCCCCCTGCTCCTCCTCGTCGTCCCAACCCACGGGGACCCGGAGCGGGTCCTGGGGATCACCCCCACCAACCTCTATGGGGCAGCACCCGTACCCCGCCCCCCCCTCCCGGCGCGCGCGGCGCAGGACGGGGTACACACCTTCCTGCGAACACAGGAGGTCACTGCCGTTACGGGGGTCCACCTATTGTGGCTCCCCCGGACACCACCTGACGACCCTCGGGGGCCCAGGGCCCTGGGCCCCGCCCCAGACTGGGGGCTGTGGCGCTACGCGTGGGCCGCGTGGCTCCCCTGCCTCCCCTCCCAATGCCAATGGATGGCCGCCGGCCCCCGCCCGTGCGGGGCTGACGCCACAGCCGGCCCCCCACCCCCTCCCCCCCTGTCCCCCGCAGAGCACAGCACAGCACTGCCAACGGCACGGCACTGATGCACCAGGAGGTAGTGGGAAGGGCGCACCTGCCACCACGCATGCCTACCAGGATAACAGTGATGGCAGACTCCGATGGCTCCCCCCAGCGGGACGACCGCCTCCACCGCCGGTCCCGCTCCCGCTCCCCCGTCTCCCCGCAGTGGACGGGGGAGACCCCCGCTGAGCGCGAGGAGCGGAGGCTGGCGGAGGCGGTGGTGCTGGTCGGGCCGCCGCCGCCGGCCCAGGAGCCTGAGCCAGCCGAGGTGACCACCCCCGCCGCCGAAGCAGCAAGCCCTGCCGCCCCGCCCTGGGAGGGGGCCCCAGACGCGCGGGAAGCAGAGACCGCAGCCCCAGCGAGCAACGCCGCGGCCCCGACCGCGGCCCCCGACACGCCGCCGACACGGGGGGTAGCCCCGGCGCAGGAACCGGGCGCATCGCCAAGGGCTGCCCCAGCCGCAGAGGAGAGCGGGGAGGGCGCGCGAGGGGTTGCAACCGCCGCCCCGGCGAGTCGCGCCACTGCCTCGGCCGGCAACGCCGCCACCCCCAGCACGCCGCAAAAGCGGGGGAAGGACCCTGCACGGGCCACGGGCGCCTCGCCGGCGGCCAACGCAGCAGCAGCAGTGGGCAGGGAGAGCGCGAAGTACCGCCCCCACGTCAACCCCACCCACACTCACACCAGTCCCCCCAAGCCGTTCCCCGACAAGCCCTTCCCCCCCGGGGGGGCGCGGCACGTCCGCCCTCTGGCGCCCGAGCGCTCGCCGCCTGGCGTCACGCTGCCGCAGCTGCAAAGACAGCGGGACGCCCGGCGCGTGATCCAGGAGGGAGGGAACGGCGCGCAGGCACAGCTGCGTGCCAGCCACGGGACCGCGGAGCGGGGGACAGGAGGCGCCAGGAGAAGTACCCAGGAGCGCGCGCAAGGAGCAGGCCAGGGCACGCGCGGCAGGGAGCAAGGGCGCAGCAGCGGAGGGGGACAGAGCGCAGGCAGTGGACGGCGGGACTCAGGGCAGGGGGCCGGGAAGGGACCAGGGCACGGCAAGGGCGCGCAGGGGCGCGGGCAGGGCACGCAGGTGCAGGGAGCGGGGCGAGGGACAGTCCGCGAACAGGTGGGCCAGAGCGTGGGGGACAAGGGGCGGGACCCACGGCACGGGCAGGGGGCCGGAACGGGGCCCAAGGGCAAGGGCAAGGGCGCCACGGGCCCCAAGGGACAGACAGAACGGGGCATGGGAGCCCGGGGGGGAGGGCAGGCCGAAGGGAGGGGGGCGGGGAGCGAGGCGCCCCCGCAGCCGGACGTGCAGCCGGTGAGGTGCATCCCCCCCGGCATCCAACAGATGCCGGCGCACCACACCCACCACCACCACCACCACCACCACCACCTCTACAACATCGACCCTGACGCCAGCGAGCTCGTCCCCCGCCAACCCCCACGACCCCAGCACCAGCCAGCCCCCCCCGCGCCGAGAGCGCAGCCGGCACGGATGGCCTCGGCAGGGGGGGGGCGGGGCGTGGCATCGGCGCCGCAGGCACAGGGGCAGCGGGGGGAGCCGGCGCGAGGGGCACAGAAGGCCCGGCCCTGGGACCGGGACTGGGGCACGGTCCCGGACCCTGAGAAGGAGGAGGCCCTCCCCCTGGTGGGGGAGGTGTACGGGTGGTTGTGCTCGGCCAACCAGGGGACCACCAGGGGGTTGAGGAACCGGCCCTTTGATGCCGTGCTCCTCTGGAGGGACGGAGGAAACCGAGAGGTACCCCTGGAAGGGATGGGCAGCCCCAGAGGACCATGAGAGGGTCCTCAGGTCAGTGATCCGGGCGGCGTGGCCCGACAGGGAGCCGACGTGGCCGGCCTTCCTGGAAGGGGGAGCGGTACTCCGCATCACGGATGCAGACGCCAACAACTGGCTCCCCCGGGCCTTGCGCAGCGCCCTCGCCCACTGGCGCTGCCGCCGGCGCAACCCGCCGCCGCCACAGCCCCAGCCCCCACACAAGCGGCGGCGCAGGTGACGGCCCAGACGGCAGACGAGAGAAAGTGGGTGGGGGAGCTGGGCCCCCCGACCCACGCCCTCCCCACGGTACGGCGTGACGAAGGAGCGCGCGCCACCTCCCGCGGGAGGGAGGGCGGAGACAACGAGCGCGGGGGGGAACCTGCTGCCCCGCAGCCCGCTAACCGCTGACCGCTAACCCTCACGGCCGCCCCCGGCCGGCCAGCGCCGCGCGACGACGGCAGGGGGTATGAGGGGCCCCAGCGAGGGCCTGCACGAGGGTACGGCTCTAGGTAGAGGGGGGCAGGGGAAAGGGTGCTACCCCCCAGCCGATGGCTGGCCGCCGGGGCCGGGACCGCCATGCTGCCCCCCCCTCAGCCGTCAGGAGGCGACGCCAGGGGACCAGAGGGCCCCCCCCAATCCCCCCCTCTCCCCCGCAGAGCACCGCACAGCACTGCCCACGGCACGGCACTGATGCACCAGGAGGTAGTGGGAAGGGCGCACCTGCCAGCACGCATGCCTACCAGGAGAACAGCGATGGCAGACTCCGATGGCTCCCCCCAGCGGGACGACCGCCACCACCGCCGGTCCCGCTCCCGCTCCCCCGTCTCCCCGGAGTGGACGGGGGAGACCCCCGCTGAGCGCGAGGAGCGGAGGCTGGCGGAGGCGGTGGTGCTGGTCGGGCCGCCGCCGCCGGCCCAGGAGCCTGAGCCAGCCGAGGTGACCATCCCGCCGCCGAAGCAGCAAGCCCTGCCGCCCCGCCCTGGGAGAGGGCCCCAGACGCGCGGGAAGCAGAGACCGCAGCCCCAGCGAGCCAAGCCGCGGCCTCGACCGCGGCCCCCGGCACGCCGCCGACACGGAGGGTAGCCCCGGCGCAGGAACCGGGCGCAGCGCCAAGGGCTGCCGCAGCCGCAGAGGAGAGCGGGAAGGGTTGCAACCGCGGCCCCGGCGAGTCGCGCCACTGCCTCGGCCGGCCACGCCGCCACCCCCAGCACGCCGCAAAGGCGGGGGAAGGACCCTGCACCGGCCACGGGCGCCTCGCCGGCGGCCAACGCAGCAGCAGCAGTGGGCAGGGAGAGCGCGAAGTACCGCCCCCACGTCAACCCCACCCACACTCACACCAGTCCCCCCAAGCCGTTCCCCGACAAGCCCTTCCCCCCCGGGGGGGCGCGGCACGTCCGCCCTCCAGCGCCCGAGCGCTCGCCGCCAGGCGTCACGCTGCCGCAGCTGCAAAGACAGCGGGACGCCCGGCGCGTGATCCAGCAGGGAGGGAACGGCGCGCAGGCACAGCTGCGTGCCAGCCACGGGACCGCGGAGCGGGGGACAGGAGGTGACAGGAGAAGTACCCAGGAGCGCGCGCAAGGAGCAGGCCAGGGCACGCGCGGCAGGGAGCAAGGGCGCAGCAGCAGAGGGGGACAGAGCGCAGGCAGCGGACGGCGGGACTCAGGGCAGGGGGCCGGGAAGGGACCAGGGCACGGCAAGGGCGCGCAGGGGCGCGGGCAGGGCACCCACGTGCAGGGAGCGGGGCGAGGGACAGTCCGCGAGCCGGTGGGCCAGGGCGTGGGGGACAGGGGACGGGACCCACAGCACGGGCAGGGGGCCGGAACGGGGCCCAAGGGTAAGGGCAAGGGCGCCACGGGCCCCAAGGGACAGACAGGACGGGGCATGGGAGGCCGGGGGGGAGGGCGGGCCGAAGGGAGGGGGGCGGGGAGCGAGGCGCCCCCGCAGCCGGACGTGCAGCCGGTGAGGTGCATCCGCCCCGGCATCCAACAGATGCCGGCGCATCACACCCACCACCACCACCACCACCACCACCACCTCTACAACATCGACCCTGACGCCAGCGAGCTCGTCCCCCGCCAACCCCCACGACCCCAGCACCAGCCAGCCCCCCCCGCGCCGAGAGCGCAGCCGGCACGGATGGCCTAGGCGGGGGGGGGGGGGCGGGGCGTGGCATCGGCGCCGCAGGCACAGGGGCAGCGGGGGGAGCCGGCGCGAGGGGCAGAGAGGGCCCGGCCCTGGGACCGGGACTGGGGCACGGTCCCGGACCCTCTGAAGGAGGAGGCCCTCCCGCTGGTGGGGGAGGTGTACGGGTGGTTGTGCTGGGCCAACCAGGGGACCACCAGGGGGTTGAGGAACCGGCCCTTTGATGCCGTGCTCCTCCGGAGGGACGGAGGAAACCGAGAGGTACCCCCGGAAAGGATGGGCAGCCCCAGAGGACCATGAGAGGGTCCTCAGGTCAGTGATCCGGGCGGCGTGGCCCGACAGGGAGCCAACGTGGCCGGCCTTCCTGGAAGGGGGAGCGGTACTCTGCATCACGGATGCGGACGCCAACAACTGGCTCCCCCGGGCCTTGCGCAGCGCCCTCGCCCACTGGCGCTACCGCCGGCGCAACCCGCCGCCGCCACAGCCCCAGCCCCCACACAAGCGGCGGCGCAGGTGACGGCCCAGACGGCAGACGAGAGAAAATGGGGGGGGGAGCTGGGCCCCCCGACCCACGCCCCCCCCACGGTACCGCGTGACGAAGGAGCGCGCGCGACCTCCCGCGGGAGGGATGGCGGAGACAACGAGCGCGGGGGGGAACCTGCTGCCCCGCAGCCCGCTAACCGCTGACCGCTAACCCTCACGACCGCCCCCAGCCGGCCAGCGCCGCGCGACGACGGCAGGGGGTATGAGGGGCCCCAGCGAGGGCCTGCACGAGGGTCCGGCTCTAGGTAGAGGGGGGCAGGGGAAAGGGTGCTACCCCCCAGCCGATGGCTGGCCGCCGGGGCCGGGACCGCCATGCTGCCCCCCCCTCAGCCGTCAGGAGGCAACGCCAGGGGACCAGAGGGCCCCCCCCACT
The DNA here is from genome assembly GCA_964036045.1 of Eutreptiella sp. 'Long Island Sound 2002'. Taxonomy (NCBI): domain Eukaryota; phylum Euglenozoa; class Euglenophyceae; order Eutreptiales; family Eutreptiaceae; genus Eutreptiella; species Eutreptiella sp. 'Long Island Sound 2002'. The sequence continues at coordinate 96,602,668 of OZ038379.1, read as the reverse complement.
CCCCCCCCGCCCCTCCCAATGAGGCCCACGAGCGGACGGAGGCCGACCGAAGAAACGGCGGCCCCGCACCCCCCCCGAAGAGGCCGCTGCAACCGGGGTGCGGGGGCACCACGGCCGAGGCAGGCGCCCGCACGCCCTGCCCGCTGCCGGCTGATGGCGGACCAGCGGTTCCCGGGACGGCGCAAACGGAGCGGCCCTATCAGAGGCCGGCCCGGGGAAGACAGGGGCGCAAACCAGGGCGGGGGGGTTCCCCCCCCCTCCCCCCCCCCCCCCCCGCCGCACTGACCCGTTGGCGGCCGACCGGACCGCCCCTGACGCCCGCGGCCGCCCGGCAACCCCCACGGCATGGGTATACCCCGGGGGGGCACGCCGGAGACAACGGATGGCAGGCCGACGCCCGACGGGGCGGGCGGGCAGGGGGGGCGGCCCCCGGACCCCTCCCCCCCCCCCCCGCTCCACCCCCCCAGCTTGGGAGCCACAGGAGCGGCCCTCTGCCCCCCCAGAGCCGAGTGGACCCCCCCCCAGAAGGGATCGCGACGCGGAGGGGGGGGGGGGGTGCGGCTGGACCTGCACACCGCGCGCCCCAGCGCCCGCAGCCGCCTGCTCAAGCGGGGGTCGCGGCCGCAGGGCGAGCTCACACCAGCGTGCCGGAGCAACGCGCGCACCAAGCTTGGGGGCGGCGCACGGCGGCGCACCAGAACAGTATGGAGGCCGCGCCCCACATGACCCTCCCGTGACCACAGCCCACTCAGGGAGGGCAGAGGGGGGGTTCAGGTCTGCAGGGGCCCCCGGGGGAGCGGTCCACGGGCCGCCCCTCACCCCCCCCCACCACGGGGCGGCTCCGCGACCCCGACCGCACGCGCACGCCGGAGGAGAGTGCGCCAACGACACGAGGGGGGCCAGGATGGGGTACCGCAGGCCGCCACCAAGAGGGGGAGCAGGGAGGCCGCGGCGCGACCCCCCCACCCCACCCCCCCCACCGGCCCGCAAGCCGCGGGGGCAGCGGCCCCCACCCCCTGAGGCAGGGGGGATGGTCCCCCCCCCCCCCGCCCGAGAGAGGAGCCAGAGCGCGACCCGCCCCCCTGCCCCAGCCGCCGGCTCCCACAGGGGCCGCGGAGAACAAGCGAGCCCGCACCAACGCGCCAGGACGCCGCACAGATCGCGCCCAGTGAAGGCGGGCGAGTACGAACCGGAGTGGTATGGGGGGCCCCCCATGGACAGAACGAAGCCAGTGACACCCGCTTTGTTGCCTGCTCGGGGAAGGCAGAGGGACGGAACGAGGCAGAGCAACCCCCCGCCCTACAGGCCCCCCCCCGGCCGCACAAACGGGGGGTACTGCGCACGCCCCCGCCCCCCAGCCTGCCCCCCGGCACACGAACGCCACGGCCCCGCCCCGCGGCGCTCAGCCCCCACAGGGCGTGCAGGCCAAGGAAACAGAGAAGGGCCCCCACACCCGCACGCCCGCGCCCACAGCACGTGGATAGTGCACCCCAACAGCACGTCCAGTGGGCGGGCAGTCGGGGGAGGGGGAGCGCCTGACCCCAGCGGCCCCTCGCAACAGTGGAAGGCACCCCCCCCGGGGACGCCCTTCCGCCACCCCCACAACCCCAAGCCAAGTAGGGGGGCACCGGGACCGGACCGCCCCCCCCCCAAGCACGCCAGACGGAGCAAGGGACTGGGGCAGGACACGCGGAGGGGCACGGATCACGTGGAACGGCCCTACCAGCGCCCAGTGCCGGGACCGCGCGAGGTGCGCACGCCACACCACCCCGGAGGGGGGGAGCGGACGCCGCGGGAGCGCGAGCGCACACACACGCAAAGGGCACGCGGGGACTACCAGAAGGGCAACCGGACCGAGCACGCGGAACTCACAGACCGCGTGGAATGGCGTACGAGCGAGCGAGGGTAAGGGACACCCGGACAGGACGGCCCGCCACACGCAGCGCGGGACACGCGGGGCGGGAAGGGGGAAACGAGAGAGACACAACACCAGGTACCAGCCCAAACCCCCCGAACCGGCCGCGAGCGCCGCGCACACACAGACGGGGCACTGCACCCGCCAAGGCAGTAGTGGCGCACAGCGCCACGCCCCAACCCCTAGGCTAGGCAGCCTCCGCGCCAGCCCAAGGGGGTCCCACTGGCGACAAGCCAGTAGCACGGGCCCGGCGGCGCCGGCGCCCCGGGCGACCACGCATTAGGGGGGCGACGCAGTGGGTAAGCGCTCGCAGCCACGGCTGCAAATTGATGCACTGACCGGGGAGTGGCGAAACGCGGAATCCGGGGAAGGACGGGGCTCCGAGCCCTGTGAACCCGGGGAACTCCGCCACCAGGCAGGAGGTGCGTCTTGGAGGGCCCCTCACTAGGACCCGTTGGGGAGGATATCACCTGGCCCGACCAGGTGGCCCCGCGGGGCCGAAAGGCGTCTAGTAGCCGCAAAATCAAACCTCAAACCTCAAGCCTTTGTGCTAGGTTAGGAATCCATCATCTTCGATGCGAGGTCCACCAGCACAGGGCATTACCGGCCGAACGGGCAGGAAAAACCATAATTCATATGATGCGAAAGAAACTCGACAGTGACAAGGATGTCATTGGCTTGAGATCCTTTTCGCCGTGCTCTGCTGGTACCACAACACAGAGTTGTACCACGGGTACTCGCCCAATCAGCTTGTTTTCGGTCAAAACAAGTGCTGGTGGAACCTCCCGTACGATCATCCACGGGAATGTAAGGGTGCATCAGCATTTTTCGACGAGATTCAGGCTGGTGAAGAGGAGGCCAAGCGCCTCGTCGGGAAATTTCAGGCAGATTGGTCCAGCGTTGCCAACCAGGGCAGAAAAGAACCACAAGATCTGGAGAAAGGAGACCGTGCTTGGCTCCGCAAGAGCGAAACTACCCAGGATGGAGACTCCAAGCTCCTCCCACTGTGGGAAGGTCCCTTTGAAATTGTATCTCGAGTCGGGGAGGACAGTTTTAAGGTGCATGTGTATGTGAAATGGGAGTTGGAGGTTAGCGGAGACAGGCTTAAGCCTGAGATTCCGAGTCCGAAGGGCAGGGTCAAACCCCTTTTCTGGACCTCCCAATGGCTTTCCGAACGCAGGATTGAAGGTGGTAATTACAAGTGGAACGCCTTGTTGACCATTCTAAGGATGCTGAGGGTAACTGGCGCTTTCTTGTCAAGTACAAGGGTTTTCCCTGAGTCTGAAAACACTGAGGAACCTCCCTCCTTCTTTGTACATGGTTATACCACAGGTTTCAGTAATCACCAGCGAGCTCATCCTGAGATCCAGTTTTTATTTACTGACTGTCTGAGCAAGCCAGACCGTGTAATTGAAAAGAAAAGAGCAAATGCCGTCGTAGTGGACGGAGATCCAGTTCCACCGCCACGGATTCAAGCACATTTCGCACCAAAATCGCCGCCTCAAGGTGCAGTGCGACCGGAAGCACCACGCCCCCCTCCAAAACGTGCACCAGAGGGCAATGAGGGGCGTTCGGTGCGTGAACGAAGACAACCATACCGGTTCCGCGGTGGCGGCAAGCCTGCAGCGTTGAGCCAGGTGGTTGCTCGTGCACATTCGGAGACATTCTGAGCTCATCTTTGCACATTACCCACTCACATCTGTTTCATCAAATTCGGATCTAAATTTCAAATTCCTGGTACATCAGGCCCAATTACGTTCCCTTCGGGTTGACTGTGGTGCACACAGTACACCAGGTGTGTTGCAGTTTCGAGACAAGTTTTTGCGTATTTTTCAGGATTGATTCTGAGGTGTTATGGGTGAACGGATGACTCTGGCCACATGAGTGAGAAAAACGGCCTACATTGGACTTGTGCGACTGAAGCCGCCATATGTTGCCGGCGAAGGTGCACTAACTGTCCTGGCCCTTAAAAGTCCAGTTCGAGCTGGACAGGCGAAGATCTGAGCTGATGACAAGAAGTTGGAGGTTTCATGTACCAATCTGGTAACCGATGAGTGGTTTGAACTTCGTTCGCCTTTTATCGGTATACAGCTCGTCAGTCAACTTGGGCAGTGCACTTGGTTCCCGGCACGTGGTCGTACGTTCTAGACCCAGAACGCTCGGTCGACAGACGTGCACCCCAACCCTACGGCTTTGTCAGTAAAGGGACGTCATACCCGATATATCATCAACACTGTTCCCTTCAGGCACGGTCACTTGGCACATAGATCCCATTCTCGGTGTACCTGACGTACTCCGCGAACTTCACTTTTTCTTGGGGGAAGCACAGAGCATCTACGAATGCCTGATGCCTGATCTCCGGTACGTCCGAAGCCGGTTGTTATACTTTGACTGTGCGATACTGGCATGGCCGGCGCTACTCTAGTTGAGATGCCTTCGTCAGCGGGCCGGAGTCGTTGGTTCGAACCCCAATAGGGTGCATCTCCCACTTCGTCCCAGGCATGTTCATCGTGTGTGGCACCGGTCCGCCCATCCACCGCCTGCAGCACGGGGCTGCATCAATGCCATGGGGCTGTCCCTTGGAGGCAGGTACAGGTGGTTTTACATATTTATTTGCGTCTTAGGACGGCAGAGTTCATTCAGGTTTTGTTTTCATTCTTTCATCATGTACATGTACCAAGCGGTCAGCCCCAGACAGTTTTTGTACCGCCAAACACCCGATTGTAGCAAGGACCTTGGTCAGTATAGTGGATAGGCATGGCGCCTCCTGAGCTAGGGGTCGTAGGTTCCAACCCCTATAGATGCTCACTCTGCGAATATGTCCGGCATGGCCTACACAGCTCTTGAACACCCTCGCCTGGGTGGTTGCGCCTGCGGTCCCAGGCATTGGCTGCGGAGGGAAATCAAGTGCCTCGTAAAAAGTAGCCGTGACTTCGGGGCGCGGCCGGGCCTCAGCAGCCTAAGCAGTCACGCGCTGAGCCCGACCACCTCCAAGGGCGCCGTGCCCGTATATCATCACCTCCGGCATCGCGGAGCGTCGCGGGAGGGGGTCTTCCTTTTGGTCCCCTCCAAAGCAGACCGAACTGGCGCTCCCGCCGCTGCAGCTGCATGCTCAATCAGCTGGACCAGGAGCGGAGAGCACTTGTTTTGGAGTGTCATGAGTGAGGAGAGCTTGATCATTCGGCCCTCATTCCTTCAGATTTTGTGTGGTGCCCCTCCGGTCATTTACTGGAGCGTAAGAACGCTACTGGTATGTCCCGTGTAGTGCTGTAATGTGCGGGAATGTCAGCGCCAGGCTTCCACAAGGACAGACTAGTGTTGTGGTTTGTTGCTTGGGAACTCTCTTGTACTCCTGTTCCTCTTGTTTCCCGAAAATTCAAAATCCCAAATCGACAAACCTTGCAGGATGTTTAGACGGGGCACCAATACATAGACACTTCGCAAATTCGAAGACGGAAAACCCTGTCCAGAGATCGAAGTATCATACAGCACTTCATTCACACAACTGGCATTCGATGCTTCTTAAGTATTCACAGGCTGCAGTGCGATTGCGACTGCGACTCGCGCGCTCGCTGCGCTGCTGCTGTTCGAAGCCATAACACTACCCCCCCCTTGAGACCTCGAAGATTTCTGATTGCTCTGGGTGGGCGTCCAATGGTCGAACCCGAAGGACAGGCCCAGAAAAAAAGATTTTGGACCTCGACAGGTGCTTGCTACTGAAGCATAATAGTGGTCGAAACCCACACACTCAGGTACAGTACAGGGTATACCTGTCGTCCGCGCCTGATTCGTACGCTGTTCGACTCTGCCACGGCTGTGTCTTGGCAGAAGCTGCAGAAGACAACTTCGCCAGGCACACTGCACGGCGGCTACCCACAGCAAGGCTGTGCGTCCGTCAAAATACCATAACATTGGGCACAGCTATCGAAGCTGAGTGCCAAGCAGACAAACAACCAACAGGCTCATACATCTGTCAAAGCGACAGGACATATGAAGGCAGTCAACACCATTATTGGCGTCTTGACTGTCGAATCAGCCATCACTTGGCATCCAGACTGTCGAATCAGCCATTACTTGGCATCCAGACTGTCGAATCGGCCATTACTTGGCGTTCCAACTGTCGCCTCAGCAGTCCGTGCCCCACTCGAACGTGGATGAGCGGTCCACTTGGAGTCGACATACTTCACGCACTCCCTTCAGCGTCTCGACGCCAGCCATGAACTTGAAGGTGTCATGACCTGTGTAGTGTAGACCAATGTCACCTTCTAGGGCACGCTTCTGAATCAGGATACCAGAACGATGATTGAGCAATCGAAGGTTGGGATCACCAGGCCGACCGTCCATGGGGCACTTGTACTGGAATACGAAAACATCTTCACGGGCAAGCGCTCGAAATTGTCCTGGTCCCAATGTTTGTGCCTTGGTCGGATAGAAATCCCAAAGATTCGACGGCTTCCGAACGTCCTCGTTCCACAAATCCATTCGATTGGTGACTTCGAAGGAGAACACGTCATGTCGACCGGTGGACCATCGATAGATTTGCTTCGAACCAGTACCAGCGCCCATGCTGTGGTAGAACTGACCAGTTCGCGTATCGATTCGCCACCACGGTGTGTCAGCAATCAAAACTCTCCCTACAACGATGATGACACTGACGTCATCGACTCCAGGGCAGAGGGCATATCGGTCAATGACCTCAAGCATGTCGGTTTGAGAGCTTTCTTCTTGGAGTCGACTGAGGTGTTGATGCACATACTGGCCATCGGCGAGAGCACTCTGCAGATGAAATTGAACCGCTTCTGCAGTCAGAAGGCTCGAAGCCGTGTCAACAATGACCGCTTCGAGGACCTGGTCTCTGCAGCTGACCTTGCGTCGATGGGCAGCCTTGAAGTCGTCATGGATTGGCGTGAGGTACTTGAAGAACGGGATGTCGAAGTGGTGCCGATAGACGTTCGAATCTGGCGGGAAAAACTGGTAGTCGACAGGGTCCGGATGAGACGGGTCACTCGCAGGCGAGTCGCTGGACTCCATCTCCTCCCGTACATCGGCGTAGACATCCCTTCGGAACTTGACCGCTCGACGCCAACGTCGTCCATCTTCGTATCCGCCTTCGAAGGGGGACATGAGGTACTTCGAGGTACCCATGCGTCAAACCAAATCGGCCGCGTCCACGAAAGGAAAGAGGTTGATGTACTCCTCACTGGTCGAGTGAAGGCGAGCAACTGGTTGGATTTCCTTATCGAAGTCGTGGTATCCTATTGTGCAGGTTCAGTCTGGTAAATCGTCGCCAGCTGGACAAGGTCGATGGGGGCACCTGGTGCGACAGCATTGTACGCATAGGGTCCGGTCGATTGTCCGAGTCGATAGTACTCCTGGAGTTCGACTACAAGGTCCTGTGCTCGATGTGGAGCGCACCCATATCGTTTGTACCCAAGTCGAGTGGTACCTCGTAGTCCTTGCAGTTGGTGTCGGCGAAGAAGCAAATCGACTTTGTACGCGAGAAAGGGGGCTCGATCTCCAAACAGCGAGTCGTTCGTCTGGCAGACCTTCTGGATGTCTCAAACGACTCCAAGGATCGAAACAGCAACAGGTGCTACTCGTTTCATCTTGTCCACTGTCCACAGGCGTTGGTACCTGAGGATTAGGTCGATTCCATCGGTGACGTGCATCAGGTCGTCGATCCCTGAGATCTCTCGATGCATGCGGTTGAGTCGAGTAATTTGTTTCGGCAGGTCATGTTGAGAGAGATTCTTTCGGAATCCCCAGTCGAGTTCTTCGTTGTAGCGCCGCCAGTCGACGAGGGTTCTTCTTGTTATGGCTTCGAACAGCAGCAGCGCAGCGAGCGCGCGAGTCGCAGTCGCAATCGCACTGCAGCCTGTGAATACTTAAGAAGCATCAAATGCCAGTTGTGTGAATGAAGTGCTGCATGATACTTCAATCTCTGGGCAGGGTCTTTGTCTTCAAATTTGTGAAGTGTCTATGTATTGGTGCCCCGTCTAAAGATCCTGCGAGGTTTTTCGATTTGGGATTTGGGATTTTCGAGAAACAAGAGGAACAGGAGTACAAGAGAGTTCCCAAGCAACGAACCACAACAAGTCGTAGCCAGCTAGGTGGCAGGAAGATCAATATTCGAGATGAATCTTCGACTCTGTCAACTTGATTTGGATTTCAATTTACAATCGAGCGGCCTTTCGACGACGCAGCTATGCTGCACTTTATCAGAGACAGTGTGTTTCGAACCGACTCACCCTTGCATCACGAGTTTTCGATTTTGTTTGAAAAGTTCATCGCAGAGCGCATCCCAAGTCGGGAAAGTGAGTGGTTTCCATGCATTTCTCGTGATCTTCACAGCTTGTCGCAGAAGCTTGCAGATACTCAAGCCAAGGTCATCGAATTGGAACAGCTCATCGATGCGTTGCAGAGAACAGCAGCAAGTGCTACTGCGGCAACTGATCACCGAGTCGACACCTTGCAGTCCGCAACAGAGAATGCAACTCAAGCTGCTGTAAGCGGACTTCGACGCCTAGAGCATGAATTGTCGCAATGTTATGTCCTTCTCAAGGAATTTACATGGGTTTCGAGTCAAAAACCTTCGAATCACTTCCAGTTTCCACAACAACAACCACAGCTACAACCACAACCACAACCACAGCCGTCTCCTTCCAGCTATCCGCCGTACTCACCGCCGGGCAGTTGACCTTGCCCTCCGCACCAACCACCTCCACAACCACCTGTCTTCGACCCAAACTCAACGCAGCAAGACAATCCTGTGAATGTCGCAATTCCACGTGCTCCAACACTCAAGATTCTAGGACATCGTGTTGAACGCTTGAATAAGCTGGTTCGAAGGTTCTCTGGTAGACCTGGATGTGGATAGTTTGGCACATGGAAGGAGGACTTGTTACGAGCTTTCGCCTTATCAGATATTACTTCACCCGTCGATCATATCACCACCATACCGTTCCTCCTTGAAGGTGATGCTGTCGAGTATTATCATAGTTTGACGAAAGTTGTAAAGGATGACTGGTTCGAGCCCATGCGTGTGTTGGGCCAACGTTTCCATTGCATATCCCATGAGCCAGTGTACCTGTTGAGAATGTTGACATGGAAAGAAAGTGTGTGTCCTCGGCATGCGGACTACGTCAAGGAATTCCGCACTTGCGTTACCAAGTCAAAGGTTAACACCAGTGACCTGCAGATGGGTTACCTCGTCAACTCTCAAGTCGTTGAAGGTTTGTCGAATGACGCTGTTCGCCGGCAGTACATCGTTGAGGTCCGTTCGAGATGGCGTTCTGGTAGACCATTTGGCTTCGATACCTTGGTAGAGACCATCGCCGAAGCCTACATGGCGGCCGGATACCAGCTCGAGGAGGTACAGAACGCATCGAGAACAACATCTCATACCATGAGTCCTCTGGTCTCAAGACCCCTGCGTATGATGGTTCCGCCGACTTCGACTTCAGCGTTTCCTTCCAACCGTATGCCAACACCGCACGCCCACCCCATGCCGACTCTAGCTGCAGCTCCCATTACTTCGATTGTGCCAGAGACAATGAACCTCGATGCAATCGCCAAGCTCCGAGAAGAACTACATGCCTACATTGGTGAACGTCGTAATGAACGGTTCACACGCCAAGATGGTCGCCAAGATGGTAGAGGAAGTAGGCGCTGCTACAATTGTGGCGAACAAGGCCACTTGGCCGGCGACTGTCCAAAGCATCGACCGCCATCCCGAGAACGAGAGCGTCGAGAATCAAGGTCGAACACGCCGCGAAGAGATCAGAGTCAAGACCGTAAGGGACGGTTTCGGTCCCGCTCCAAAAGCAAAGACTGGCCCACAACGGCCTAGGAGAGACATGCGAAGACCTGGTGGCCGACGTCCTCGAGAAGACCTGAACTCCACCATCAGTACCAATAAACCCGAAAAGAATTCGACACTTGAGGGTGTCAACGTCGAAGGAACCGAACCTGAGCATGCGTCTCTGTTCACGATTCGAGGGCGCATTTGCGCATGTCGTGATGACTCCTTTGACTCCAGCTCAGAATTATTAGTCAACTGTGGAGTGACCAGTGACTTCATTTCAATGCAGACTGCAAAGAGGGCGCGACTTCCCCCCTTTAAACTTAGAAACCCTGGACACGTCTTAACAGCCAGAGGTGTCCAAGTCGAAGTACGATACCCCAGGAGAGCCTATGTTGGAATTGGAGACCTTGTATTTCGACATCACTCCAAGGTCTTGGAATTTCTGTCAGATGTGGTGCTTGGACTACCATGGCTTTGAAGCTATAATCTGACCGTCAACTACAAGGAGTGATACGCAGACATCCAAGATGGTTCGAGTTCGTACCGGTTGTCTTTTGATGAATACAGTTTCAAGCCGCTTCGAAGCTGGACCTTCCTTCGATACTTTCATCCAGTGCCTCGGAAGCGAGTCCGGTTGGAAATCCTACCCCACATGCCAAGGAACGCCCTGACCTACACTCGTCGACACACATCCAGCACGGTGCTGACATGTACGATGAGTCCGAAACGGAACATGGTATCACCGATGAGGAGTGCAGCGATATGGAGATTGAGTACATTTCGTTGCCAAAACTCAAAAGAGAGATGTGTCGAGCTGATCTCACGGGGAATCAAGTATTGCTGTGCTGCATGCCTGGACCCGCAGTGCCGGTCAATCAAATGTAGAAGATGCAAGCAAGTGATAACAATGACGGGCTTGACCCCGTTCGACGCAAACTGCTGATTCGACTACACAAGTGGGCGGACCTCTACGACCGGGAGAAGGCGGAGTATGGAGACCTACCTCCGCATCGACCTGGTAGAGATCATCGAATACGCCTTGATTCGAAAGACAATCCACCGTGGGTGCACCCTTACAAAATGGACCCGAGTCACCTAGATGAGCTTCGACGACAATTGGACAAGTTGCATCGATCTGGTCGGATCAGACCATCCTCGAGTCCATACGGAGCCGGTTGCCTGCTGGTGAAGAAAGCGAATGTTAATTGGCGTATGTGCGTCGATTACCGAGCGTTGAATACGCGAACTGTTCGAGATCGGTATCCTTTACCATCGATCCAATCCATCTTGAGTACACTGGGGGGCTCCGCCGTATTTTTGAAGATCGACCTTGTTAGTGGGTTTCACCAGATCCGATACGAGGACGAAGATGTCGAGAAATCCGCCTTCAACACACAGTTTGGCGCCTTCGAGTGGGTTGTTATGCCCTTTGGCCTCTGTAATGCGCCATCGACCTTCCAACGCGTCCTGAAGGATGTCCTTTGAGACCACTTGGGGATCTTTGTATGGGTGTGCATCCACGACATTCTCGTCTTCTCGAAGGATGCGGCTGAACACCAACGACATCTCGATTTGGTACATGAACTACTCCGTCAACACCAGCTGTTTCCCTGCATCGATAAATCCACGTTCTTCCAGATTCGAGTACCCTTCTCCGGATACATCATCGACAGAGATGGAGTGCACATGGACCCCGAAAAGATCCAGGTCATTCGAGGTCGGCCTTCGCCGACTACGGTTCATGAAGTTCGACAATTCATCGGGTTGTGTGGATTTTACCTGCAGTTCGTCGAAGGGTTCCAAGCTGTCGCAGCCCCTCTGACCGCAATGTTCAAGTCAGACTTCAAGTGGGAGTGGTTGGCCGTACATTAGGCTTCCTTTGACAAGCTGAAGCAAGCAATGATCAATGCGACACATTGCAGTGCTATCGACTCCGAACAGCCGCATCACTTCGAGAGACTGCGTGGGTGCCACGCTAGCGCAGCGATGCGCGCATGGAAAGTACAAGGGACATCTTCGACCTATTGCTTTCATGTCGCAAAAAATGCAACCTGCCGAAACTCGTTACCTGATTCGAGAACAGGAGCTGTTGGCCATCGTGTTAGCCTTGAAGCAGTGGTTTCATCTACTTCGAGGACCACAGCAGGTGCACGTGCACACTGACCATGAAAGCCTTCGTTATCTCCAGATATGCCTTCGACTGCTGACACCTCGACAAGAACATTGGTCCCAGTTCCTCGAAGAATACAACCTCACGTTGTGGTATGTACCGGGCCTCAAGAATCCAGCAGCAGACGCCTGTTCCCGCTTGACTTCACGACAGTCGATGGACATCGAAAATGCCACACGTACACGGGCCTTTGTAATACCCTTCGTCGAGAATTGGGGTTCACCGGAAGGAGACCCTGTCGATGACTTCCTGCATTTGCTGGAGGACTCGTTCTCACACGACGAAGTGTGGCCCCAACCGTATGACCACCTGTGCGTTTCGCTTCGAAGCGGATGCGCCGTGGGGAAGGAACCAGATGTTGACGAACATGCGGAAGCAGCCCTCCAATTCGACACCGAACCCGCCGTCGAGCCGGAGGACCTGGAGCCACTACCATCAAGCGCAATAGCCGTCAAGCCAGAGGACCTGGTGCCAGTGCCATCCAACGAGATTCTGGCTGAGGGGTCACACCAACCAGAGGTACATCTCGATGATGCTGGCAGCGAGCGTGACATGCCTGCCGACACGGACGACCTTCCTGACGTAGGCATGGACCGCCCTCTCCGAGTCACTTTTGGCAAAGAACTTCGATATGCTCCGACCCTGGCGGAACTGATCCGCTGTCGACGTCACCGAGACGGCACAATACAATCAGTTCCCTTGCCTAAGGTTCGGCCGAACACACCGTACCCGTCGAGTCTTAAAGGCACACACCGCCGAGTGCACCGACACTATCAGTGCAAAGATTTGACTTCGACAGCTGTGTGAGCAGCAGCCTATCGAGAAGACCCATGTACGAGACACACCTACGAAATCGCAGTTCGAAGCCCTGCGGCACGACACCAACTCCGCGATGCCAAGTTGTCCTTCAATGATGGCAAATTCTTCCATTTCTCGATGATGGGCAAGCGTGTGCTTGTCCCTCGAACACTCGAACTCGATTGTGGCTATGTATCACGAGTCGGAGTTCCATGGACATTCAAGTGTACTTCGAACCATGGCACTGATCAAGGTAGGTAGGTAGGTATCTTCGGGAGCTCAGGATGCCTTCTTTGACATTGCAGGAAGGAGGTCTTACCAAGGGGACCTCCTGTCCCTCCCACTGCCCTATGTCAGGTGCCTCTTGAGCCGCTCCCGCATGTGCTTGGGAAGGCATTGTCGCGGCCAACCGGTCTATGTGTCCCAGGTGGGAGGGTGTCCCCACATGTGTCCATGGGTAGGGCCACATGCCCCCTCCTTTGGGCGGCAGCTCTGGGGGCTGCCCAGCTGTATGCAGTATCTCTCACCACAAGGGGTATTGCTCCCGCTAGTCTACGGTACGACCGCCTCACCCTTGTGGCTTGAGTTGCGGGGCCACTCTGCTTGGCACTGATCAAGCGCGACTACGTTTGTTCACATCTCCGACATTACGTCGAGCGGTACATCTTAAGTTGCGATGTGTGTCAAGCGGCGAAGTCACGGCGTGTCGACACAGCCAGAGTGCCTAGACCATTACTGGTGCCCGACACCAAATGGCATAGTGTGTCCATCGATTGGGTTTCAAGATTGCCGCTGACCACTAGGGGCCATGACGCCATCATGACTGTGGTGGACCGATTCTCCAAGCGTGGAATGCTCATCCTTTGCCGCAAAGATATGACAGCCGACGACCTTATCTACGTGTTCCTGCCTGAAGTAATTCGACTTAAAGGATGCCCTGAACAAATTGTTTCCGATCGAGAGAAGCTGTTCGAGTCCCAAGCGTGGAAGGAGTTGGCTCAGCGTTTCAAGATCGACATGCAACAAACAGTCGCGAATCGTCCTCGAGGCAATGGCTTAGCGGAGCGCAGCAAACAGTCGATCCTCCGGCGCTTGCGTACACACGGCATCTTTGGTATCAAGGAGTGGGATGTCGACCTTCTGTCCGCCGAGATTCAGTTTAACAACCTGACGTCCAATAGCCTTCGGCTATCCCCGTTCGAGATGGATGAGAGACGTACACTCCATTTTCCATTGGATTATGCCTGAATGACTTCCAATGAACATGAGCCTTCGACCATGAATGATTACATGCAACAAGCTGAGCGTATCTTCGATTCTGTGCGTGCAATGCTTGCCGAGGAACGTCGACGCCAGATGCATGTAGTCCTACAAATGGACCGACACGTTCGAGTGCCTGAAGTGCGGGAACCATGATGTGTGTTGGTGCCGGAATATTGACATAAAGGGAAACTCGATGTTGTCTGGTGCGGCCCTTACAAAGTTCTCGAGGTACTGAACAAGAACGAGAACGCTAAACTGGACATCCCTGCCCCCTTCGATGGGTTGCGAGTTTTCAATCGAGACAGCATAAAGCCCTACATCCATCGAGAGGGACAGCCAGTGTGGGAATTCCCGATGCCACCTGTCAAAACCGAGGACTCCCCTCAACTTGTCAAGATCCTGGCTAGACGTTCATTGGGATCTAAAAAGCCCCGTACGTTCCTGTACCGTTGTGAATGGGATGACGACACATGGTCTTGGGAGTCGAGTAAAGCTCTGGAGGAGGATCCTGTGCACCTTGATTTCCTTCGACTCCACCCTGAGTAACCGCACTCCTCTCTGCAGCGTGGTTTTTCGAAAAACTCATGCGGGGTTCCGGGTCGACCACCGGAGCCTCTGCCTATGGCACTACTTCCCGGACGTTCCAAAGTTGCTCTCGACCTCCACCTTCCCGGCCATCACCGTCAAATGTCATCGATGTTGACGAGATCAACGACAATACCGGTGAAAATGGCGATGGTGCCGAAGCCCCAGCGACATCGACTTCAGCTCGCCACTTTCGATCGGTAACGTCAGCGCCAGCTCGACCGAGTCGACCGCTGGAACCGTTCTCTGCACCGAACTACAGTCAATCGGCATACGCTTGGAGCTCGGAAGGAAAAGGAGGCCCCTCGTTGAGAGGAGGCAAGGGAGGTGTGTCCTGTCGCGCGGAATTTGCAGGAGTAGCACCGGGTGGGCGAGTTGTCATGTCAACAGCCACCGCAGGCTTGGAAGTACTCGAGCAAGCCCTGGCGGGCTGGTCTGTCCTGGAATCCACCAAGGGAAGGGGGCCCCCACCCAGCATGCACCCAAAACTTTGCAAGCTTTACGGGCCCCCGCCCCCGGGCGAGGCAGAATACTATCGAGGACAGTGCTCGAGCCTCGACGAGTCTGATACACACTCCAATTCTTCGAAGGAATGGGTTCATGAGGAATGGTTCGATTCTGATGAAGATCTGGCTTGCTTTACGGGGTACGACGACTGATCCCCCTTCCTCTGCTCAGTGTCCAGATGGGTCGACAGTTCTTGGACTTCGAGGCCGAACACCTGGACATTGACGCCATCCAGAAACGGACCGTCGTGGGGAGAACAGCCGTATACCGGAGAGCCGAATACCTCCAAGTATAACAACAACGACGACGCTGCCCCCAACGACTGGGTCGACTACCCCTGGCAGTCGAATGCCCCGAGAACGCAAGCTACGACTCGAACGAACCAGTCCGACTCCTAATACTACAATGACGACAATGAAGACTATGGAGATCTACCCGATGCCTGGTCCGACGACGAGGACTATGTGTACGCCACGCACAGTTGGTCGACGCCACTGCCCAGTTACGATACTGTGCTGAAACCAGAATCGCTGTGGCAACCATACAATATGCAACAATACAACCATGAAGTCGAGACCATCGATCAACTCCGACACCTGGGCACGTTCGGAATGAAGCCACCCTATCGATTTGGGATGCATGAACACGATCCACTTGCGACGGAGTACATCAAGCTCGAACCATCGGTGCTCACCATCTCGTCGAGTGCCATGGCTGGTCAGCGAGGAAACCACGTATTCTTCAGGGAACGCCATGCCGCAGTTGTGACGAACACGAATGCCGCTATCACCGAATTGAGCAAAACCATCAACATCGACAGCTGGGGTCGAACCGCGCTGTGTCATTACGATTCGATGCGCAGCGCGCCTGACACATCCTTCGATGAGCATGGGAACGCCGATGGCAAGCCGAGCTACCAGTGGTATACAAAGATCAAAGTGGCTTGCCAGAACTGTCTGAAAAACCTGTCCAGAGATCGAAGTATCATACAGCACTTCATTCACACAACCGGCATTGGATGCTTCTCAAGTATTCACAGGCTGCAGTGCGATTGCGACTGCGGCTCGCGCGACAATGCGCTCCTGCTGATTGAAGCCATAAAACCAGGGGTAATCAGAACAGTGGAACTGGAATTCGTGAATTTTTACCACCAGCAGATGATGTAATGTAGATAAATCTCAGGTTGCGCAGCAGTTTACACCCAACAGGAACCCCCTGTAGTCTGGCAGTGTTCCAAACTCAACCAGGAACTTAGTTTCAAGCTTCATTCTGCTGCCGGTAGACTTCATTCCAGCTTCATCTGTGGAGATTTCTCCAATTTTGCCCTGATTTGAGACCATCCTGCTGATTTGTTTGCATCACGTCACTAAACCGCGACCTGAGTTCTCTCATGGCACCTTATATATGACTTCTACGGACTTTAGGCAGACACTTTGGAAGTCCGGTGGCACAGGCGAAAATTTCGTCGTCAAGAATGTGAGCCTCATTTGCAATCTCAGGTTCTAGATTGGTGTAATTGTTCAGATTGTGGCCTGAAGGGAAAAGAGTGACCTGTTCTTCCTTCGAGAACACCACCGCCATTGTAAATACGGTTACATACGGAGTGTTGAAGCTTGTGGCCCAGAGGCTATCGCCTTCAGCAAAACTCCGGCGGGGTCTGTTAGGGTCTGGCTACAGAATTTAAGAGTCAGAATGTTCATCATCATGAATGATTCATCATGTCAACAGTTTCTTAGAATCTGTTAGATGCTCGCTTTGTAACATAAAAACTCCCCCTCCCAAAGTGAACTGACATTTTTCTTACTTCACTAGTGTTCGTTTACTTGCTCCTCGTTTCCTCATTTCTGCTGATTTCAGTTGATTCCTGCCTCAATCCTCCTCATCTTTCATGTTAGGACATTTTGAGTATCATTTCGTCAGATTTTAGTAAGATTTAGTGACAGCTTAGTTCCATTGCTCTGCTGCGGACCTAGCCAGGACAGTTTACAGTATATACACTCTGGTGCCGTCAATTGTTTTTTGCTGTGTGCGATTTAGCTTCTTAATCCTAGCCCAATTCACTGTCAATTGTCCCAATTCTTGCCAATTCTGTATACATTTTGGCCATCTGGAGCCCATGCTGTCTGTTCGAAAAGAGAAAAGCGGGAATAACACGATGTAGAGTACGTGGAGGACACTGTAGCGTGCCCGCGAGAGCAATGACTGCGCAGAATAGGTCATTTGTCTCTAATGCCCCTGCATTTCATGCGTTAATTTGTCTGATTTTGTTGAATTACACCTCAATCTCGACCAGGACACGGTTTGGTATTCTTTATGGATACGTTTACGTGTCTTTGAACTTGGTTACGCTTCTTTCGGTTTGGTCTGGTTGTTTTTCATGTCTCATTCTCGTACATTCTGGTGTCATTTACCCTGATTCAGCCCTTATCCATTGGATTCCGGGGACATTTGTGTAAATTTGGCTGTTACGAAGCGCGTTTGTCGGCTTTCGGCCACACTCACGCCTTCGTTGACCCAGTAACACACCCCAGTGTGTTCTTGGAGGGGGAGTGTAAGTGGGGCTACCCTCAATCCGCGGAGATCTCAGGTCAGTTACCCCCCATTAGGTCAGATTTAGATCATTTCCGGAGATCTATACATCTGGCGCCCCCCAAGTTCTTACCTGAACCGTTTCTGTATATTATCGACACGCCGGACTCATTTCTGGTGTCCGTTGCGGCTGAGATGGTCGCGTTCTGATGATTCGATTGGAATCGCCGGCGCGCCTGCACAAACCAAATTAGCCAAATATTTTTTCAGAATTGGATTTTTCATAAATTATACAGGAAGAGTTATTGTGATTCATATGTATCATATTATCCGCCTACATTTTCTTTGTAGACTGGGATTTTTTGCAAGTTCATATCTTCATCTTCATTGGCTTCGCTGTTGTGCTTGTATATCATGGACTCCAAGGGCAAGGCCACGGCACCGACCCCTCCATACCGCCAGGACGCTAAGAAGGGATACCTGCCCTTGGATGACCTTCCCTATGCCGGCTCTGAGCCCTCCAGTTACGCTCCGTGGGGTTTTCTTAAGGGGAATAGCTTAGAAAGGCAGATACGCGTCACTGAGTCTCAGCGCTACAAACCTGTGACAAGCAAGGCAGCCAACGATGTTCAAGTGCGTGAGTTAGTGCCTGCAAGCGACAAACGGTCACAAGGGCTTCAAGCGAGTGAGCCGCAGGAGTTCAATATGGTTTGGGACAATGGGTATTTGCCGGAGCGTGCTCAGTGGGTCTACAAACAATTTGGTGGACCAGTACCAAGAATGTGGCACAACTGCCAATTCTGCGAGCAATGATTTTCGAGTGCGGCGAAGTACGACAAGCATGTGTGTCAGGGGTGTGCGGAGTATAAGTCCAAGAAGTGCAGGTATGTGCTAGGGCATACAAATAAGGGGCCAGTGGATTACGAGACATACATCAAGATCCTCAAGAGCCTGGGGTATGTGCCTGTGCAGCATCCTACACGTGAGTACCAAGCTGAGATTGATTCTGATGAAGAAACATCTTCTGCGCTACGTGCTGAGACACACAGAGAGAACCAAGATATTGCCGAAGCCCAGCTCGACAAGTTGTTGGATGAAACAATGCAAGCATTGCAAGAGCTGCGATCTCAATAAAAGAAAGGCAGTGCCAAGCAGCAGCAAGAGTCTGAGCGAACAAGGCGTCAGTATAGACCAAGAGGAAAGGGCAAGAAAAAGTCAACGAAGCAACAATCACATAATGTAGAGGACGATGACGATGATTGGGGGAAAGCAAGCCAGATCAATGCAACGAACAACTTCGAAGAGTGACTTCGCTGGGTGTGCCGCTGTATTGGTCGCTGGCTCTGCCGCCTAGTACAACGCTGGTTATCCCGCAGTTTGGACGACCGTTGTCAGACTGAAGGTGAGCAACACCACAGTCAAGAAGGAGAAGTCACCAACCTGGAAGCTATGTCAAGTACAAGTACACGCCAGAGTACGAGTACACCTTGAAGTACAAGTTCGCCTTGAAGTCTATGTCTATACAGCTGGTTGCTTAATTTTGCTACGTTTTTTTTTGGGCAGCAGTGTTTATAATACTTTGTTCCTTTGTGCAGCTATGTAAAGTAGAAATGTCCTGACATTGCCGGGCAGCAGAGCGTATATTGTTATATATTCCATGAAGCAGCTTTGTTCATATGGGACGACAGGGGTCTAAAATCCCCTGTGAACTGTGTGTGCACACAACACACTTCAGTTGTTTTGCTTTGTGCTGTCGTCGGGCAGACAGGCAAGACTTGCATTTGTTGTTGTTTTTTTCTGCATCAATTGGTGGAACCTTGCAGGGTTTGAAACTGTTTTGCAGTTTAGAGACGCTGGTAACAAGGTTTATCATTTTTGTGTTGGTGAGGCCCTGAAAATTTCATTGTCGGGTTGCACACCCTAGGCACTAGACAGTGACATATGTCATATATATAGGGCAGGCTTTCAAACTCTAGGAAGGGGGTGACCCGGAATAGAGTAGTCCAAAACACAGGATGCCATTCAGCACTGTGTATAATTTTTGATAGAAAAATGAGTGAAAAATCCTGTTCCATTTTGAGATTTTTCGGCTAACAATCCACTCCCTGTGTCCTGGCTTGTAGCCTAGGAAGGGGGTGTAGGTAGGTAGGTAGCTAGGTCATCTCGGGACTGGGGTTGCCCCGCAGGGGGGTCTTACCAAGGGGCTTTTGCTCACCCACCCAGGGCCCTACTGCACGTGCCCCAACAAAGCGGCTCTCCCACATGGGGGAAGGGCGTGGTCGCCGCGGGCAGTACCCTACTGCGGGTTCTGCCCAGAGAGTTAACTCATGTTCGACCGAAGTCTCACATTCCTCTCTTTCCGGCGGACGATACGTGGGGGAGGGTCCCATCGCACATCCTCATCAACCTGCGGATTGTGGGGTCCAGGGGCCCGGAGCCAGGCCAAAGGCCTTGTCCTGCAGGCACCCCCACCTGGGTTGGTTTCCAGTAGGCGTGAGGCGACTTGAAGAAGCATGTGCTACGGGACTCGCATGCCGTGGCGCACACTCACGCCTCCTGACATGGTCGAGCTTGCGCTCTCCCGGGGGGCAGGGGGTTCGAAGTAGGTCGTTGTGGTTGGTTGGTCGGTCGTTGAATGATAGAATCTCGGCGTTCTGGTGCGTTCGTGGGTACAGTCGCTGGTGGGCGTGGCGCATCATGGTGTCGCCAACCCATGGAACGCCGTTCCCTTTTCGACCCTTGCATGCCTGGCTGGTTTGGTGTTGGCCGGCTTGCGTGCGGTCTGTTCATCGTCGGGTCGTTTTTTCTGCAGCAGTTTGGTTGGTATCCGGCTGTGGCAGCCGCCTTATGGTCAGCTGGTGCGCCGTGGGGTCGATTCCCCTGCAGCCCGCGCCGGTGTAGTCGGGCGTTGTCTTGGTTGTCTTCCCGGTTGGTTCAGAGGTTTGTTGTGTCCGGCCCGCCCGGTGTGGCGGTGCTGGTGCACCCGGGGCGTACCCGACGCGTTGTGTTGGTTCGTCGTCGTCGAGGCCGCCAGTGGTCGGCTCGCTCGGGGTTCTGCGGTGGCGCGTATGGGCCTGGCCGTCCGCGATTGGTCGCTGTAGGCTCTCCCTTACGTCATTGGTTTCCTGTCGGGCGTGTTTTGTCGTGGTTCGCCGGGTTGCGGCTTGTCCGCGTGTGAAGTTGTTGTGTTTTTGCCAGCATTTTGTTGGGTTGGCCGTCGTCTTCGCCGCCTATTGGCCGGCCCGTCCTGGTGTTGGGTGCGTTGGGCCGCGGTGGCCGTGTAGGGTTGGTTGCGGCTTTTCTAGTTGTGTTGAGCCGGCATGGCACGTGTTGGCGGTGCGTCGCCCCGTCATGGTGGGGTGTGTCCTCGGGGCGAGAAAGTGTTGACAATTGGTACAACCGCTGAGAAAAGTTTTGAAATTCCGTGCGACGGGCCCTGTCCCGCCCTGGAGGCAGCGTTACACGCACAACTCATCTTCTGGTACATCGCAGTGCCCTTCGGCTGTCCTTTCAGCTTCGCTTGTGCCGATCATATGCACTTCCCCGTCGTTGGCAAGGCCCCTTCGGTCCTCCTCGGTGCACCCTCGTGTTCCCCATGGGGGCCCCAGGGTGCTGTTCCTGCGTGGTGGTGCGGTGCTCGTGCTGGTGTCCGCCGGCCAGTCACCTTGGCTCGGCCGACGGGGTGCCGGGTCCGTCGTGTGCCGTGTTGTGCCGTGCTTTGCGGCTCCAGTGGTGTGTGCGTCGGTGCCTCAGTGCAGTTGCCGGGGTTTAGGGTGGCCTGGCTTGTGCTTGTTTTAGGACTCTTGTTGTTGATTCCATGTTCTCAGCTAACCCAAGGCACAAGATCCCTGGTAATAAAGCCGGCGAGCAATGACAACGACTCAGCAATTGATTTGCATGGTAAGTCACAAACGTACAAGACCCTGAGCAGGATAGATGATACATTGCCTATCACTCTCAGTTAACCTAACTGACGAATACGGCTATTCTTAAATGCGCTGCAAACCTTTCTATTCGTTCTGTGATTTAATTCCTTAAAGCGACTGCGACTAATGGACTGTCCTACGATCGCGACTGCCACCTCCGTCTGTCCCTCTATTCCATTACACTCTCCTCACCAGCCATTTGATCCCTACAAGATAGGCATCACAAGGGTGATAAAGAGCAAAGAAAACTGATTGAATGACTGGCCGTATCTGCATTCCATCCTACTGGATCTTTACACAAAACAATGCAACACCAAGTAATGTGGTGACACCCAGGCCCACCACTCATTCCAACTCTACGATACTAGCCCGCCTACAAGCCCTAAGACAGCTTGCAGCTGTGGATAAGCAGATATTGTGATGGGGGGGGGGGGGCTGGCTGACAGTCATACGTCGTCTGGCTGTCTGGCAGGCACACCAGTGCGCCAGTGTGCCAAGCAACCAACGACTGTCACCATCACCAACTACTGCTAAAAACTAGCGGCACAACCAAAAGGAAAGGGGAAAGCAAAAAAAACAAAGAGCAAAAGCACAACAGTTGAAAACGAAAACCTCCAGGACTCCAGGAGACTCTGGATCTGCGCTGTTGCGATGTAATCTGGACTGGTGGTCGTTTCTGTGCTCTGTGGGGACTGCTGTCTGGAGGCTGTCTGTATTTTGCGCTGTATCTACCTATATATCACCTGCATCCCCACGGCCAATCCACGATGAATCACTGTGGCAAAGCTGTACTGCATGAGTCCTGGACCGTCCCTATGGTGTACCGTTTCAAAAAGGCAGGGGGAAATATGCACTGGAATCAAAATCACTGCCTGTATGCCTGTCTGCATCCGTTACTGGCTGCAAATTGTCTGGACACTGCACACTGACTGACGTCTGTCTGACAGCATCCGGCAGGCAACCCCGTGCCTGTACATGATGCCGAAAACAATTTGTGATCCTTATCCTATCCCAAACAAAATCAAATCAAATTCCTTGTCTGGATCCCACTTCACTCCTTGATCCCACTTCATTCAATGCATGCCTCGATCTCCAGCACTGCACAGAGCAGCAAACAGGACTTGAACCCAGTAAATAAATGAGCGCTGAGACAAGCTGCACAGGCGAATGCACTGTGACGGCACAGGAGGTAAACGCTGAGCCTGCTGAGCGCTGAAACGACGCGAATGTACTGTGCACGGCAGGTGAACAAGACTTCTGGTTTCGGGGCAGTCCTGATCTCGGAATTCACTGAATGCACGGTACACCGCAAGTGAACAACATATCTGGTACCGAGGTAGTCCTGATCCCCTGATCTGAATTTCAGAACTCTGAATTCTGCATTGAATTCTGATCTCCTGTAGCAACAATAGAACAGTAAAGGCAGCATGAGGGACAAGGACGAGATGGGGGGGGGGGGGCAGAGGATTACGACCATAGAGGGAGGTAGGTAGGTAGGTGCACTCGGTAGTGGAGAGGCGCCCCATGGTTCTTCCTGGCGTCGCCCCTGTGACGAACAGGAAGAGGTTCCGCGCGTGAAGAGGGGAGGCGGCTTACTTCCCGCTAGACCTGACTGGTGGCCCCCAACAAAGCGGCCCCCGGCAACACCGGGAGGGCTGATCGCCGCAGGGGTGACTGCTTGTCATGCCGGGAGGGTGGGCCCCCGTGCTTGCGCACGTCCCCTCCTTTGGGCGGAACCCTAGGGGTTCACCGGACTTCCTGGCGTATCCCGTTCCCAAGGCATGCATGCATGTTCTTGGTACTGGGATTCCGAGGTGCTTCGGTGTCGCACGCTCCGCCTCGAGTCCCAAGGCAGCGCAGGCCTTAGGATGCAGCCTTACCCCCGGTCTCCGGATCTCGTTTGGCCGGGTCACCTGCATGGCACGGGCTGCCTCAGTGCCCGGGCTATGGACACTGGGTTTCCTACTGTTGCGTGGCGCTTGTGGTTGGGTCTGGGTTGTGGTTGGGTTCGGGTTTCGGCTGCGCCCCGCCACTCCTAGCTGGGGTGTTGGGGTGTGTGTGCGCTTGTGTGTGCGCTCCGCCTGTACCCTGCCACTCCTGGCTGGGGTGTGCGGTGTGGGTGTGTGTGGTTGGGTTCGGGTTCTGGCTGCGCCCCGCCACTCCTGGCCCGGGTGTCGGGGTTTGTGTCTGCTTGTGTGCGCGCTCCGCTTGCACCCCCCCACTCCTGGCTGGGGTGTGCGGCGTGGGTGTGTGTGCTTTGGCTCGGGTTTTGGCTGCGCCCCAACCCTCCTGGCTCGGGTGTACGGGTGTGTGTGTGCCCGTGTGCGCCCTCCGCTTGCACCTGACCACTTCTGGCACGGGTCCGCGGTGTGGGTGTGTATGTTTTGGTTCGGGTTTTGGCTGCGCCCCGCCATTCCTGGCTGGGGTGTGGGGGTGTGCGTGTTTGTGTGCGTGCTCTGCTTGCACCCAGCCACTCCTGGCACGGGTGCGCGGTGTGGGTGTGTGTGTTTGGGCTCGGGTTTCGGCTGCACCCCGCCACTCCTGGCTGAGGTGTTGGGCTGTGTGTGTGCTTGTGTGTGTGCTCCGCTTGCACCCAGCCACTCCTGGCACGGGTGCACCGTGTGGGTGTGTGTGTTTGGGCTCTGGTTTTGGCTGCGCCCCGCCACTCCTGGCTGGGGTGTTGGGCTGTGTGCGTGCTCCGCTTGCACCCAGCCACTCCTGGCACGGGTGCGCGGTGTGGGTGTGCGTGTTTGGGCTCGGGTTTCGGCTGCGCCCCGCCACTCCTGGCTGGGGTGTTGGGCTGTGTGCGTGCTCCGCTTGCACCCAGCCACTCCTGGCACGGGTGCCCGGTGTGGGTGTGTGTGTTCCAGCTCGGGTTTTGGCTGCGCCCCGCCACTCCTGGCTGGGGTGTTGGGCTGTGTGTGTGCTCTGCTTGCACCCAGCCACTCCTGGCACGGGTGCGCGGTGTGGGTGTGTGTGTTTGGGCTCGGGTTTCGGCTGCGCCCCGCCACTCCTGGCTGGGGTGTGGGGCTGTGTGCGTGCTCCGCTTGCACCCAGCCACTCCTGGCACCGCTGCCCGGTGTGGGTGTGTGTGTTTGGGCTCGGGTCTCGGCTGCGCCCCGCCACTCCTGGCTGGGGTGTTGGGCTGTGTGTGTGCTCCGCTTGCACCCAGCCACTCCTGGCACGGGTGCGCGGTGTGCTTGTGTGTGTTTGGGCTCGGGTTTCGGCTGCGCCCCGCCACTCCTGGCTGGGGTGTTGGGCTGTGTGCGTGCTCCGCCTGCACCCAGCCACTCCTGGCACCGGTGGGCGGTGTGGATGTGTGTGTTTGGGCTCGGGGTTCGGCTGCGCCCGGCCACTCCTGGCTGGGGTGTTGGGCTGTGTGCGTGCTCTGCTTGCACCCAGCCACTCCTGGCACGGGTGCGCAGTGTGGGTGTGTGTGTTCGGGCTCGGGTTTCGGCTGCACTCCGCCACTTCAGGCTGTGGTGTTGGGCTGTGTGTGTGCTCGTGTGCGCGCTCCGCTTGCACCCAGCCACTCCTGGCACGGGTGCGCGGTGTGGGTGTGTGTGTTTGGGCTCGGGTTTCAGCTGCGCCCCGCCACTCCTGGCTGGGGTGTTGGGCTGTGTGTGTGCTCTGCTTGCACCCAGCCACTCCTGGCACGGGTGCGAGGTGTGGGTGTTTGTGTTTGGGCTCGGGTTTCGGCTGCGACCCTCCACTCCTGGCTTGGGTGTTGGGCTGTGTGTGTGCTCGTGTGCGCGCTCCGCTTGCACCCAGCCACTCATGGCACGGGTGCGCGATGTGGGTGTGTGTGTTTGGGCTCGGGTTTTGTCTGCGCCCCGCCACTCCTGGCTGGGGTGTTGGGTTGTGTGTGTGCTCCGCTTGCACCCAGCCACTCCTGGCATCGGTGCGCAGTTTGGGTGTGTGTGTTTGGGCTCGGGTTTCGGCTGCGCCCCGCCACTCCTGGCTGGGGTGTTGGGCTGTGTGCGTGCTCCGTATGCACCCAGCCACTCCTGGCACGGGTGCGCGGTGTGGGTGTGTGTGTTTGGGCTCGGGTTTCGGCTGCGCCCCGCCACTCGTGGCTGGGGTGTTGGGCTGTGTGCGTGCTCCGCTTGCACCCAGCCACTCCTGGCACTGGTGCGCGGTGAGCGTGTGTGTGTTCGGGCTCGGGTTTCGGCTGCGACCCGCCACTCCTGGCTTGGGTGTTGGGCTGTGTGCGTGCTCTGCTTGCACCCAGCCACTCCTGGCACCGCTGCGCGGTGTGGGTCTGCGTGTTTGGGCCTGGGTTTCGGCTGCGCCCCGCCACTCCTGGCTGGGGTGTACGGCTGTGTGTGTGCTCGTGTGCGCGCTCCGCTTGCACCCAGCCACTCCTGGCACGGGTGCGCGGTGTGGGTGTGTGTGTTTGGGTTCGGGTTTTGTCTGCGCCCCGCCACTCCTGGCTGGGGTGTTGGGCTGTGTGTGTGCTCCGCTTGCACCCAGCCACTCCTGGCATCGGTGCGCAGTGTGGTTGTGTGTGTTTGGGCTCGGGTTTCGGCTGCGCCCCGCCACTCCTGGCTGGGGTGTTGGGCTGTGTGCGTGCTCTGCTTGCACCCAGCCACTTCCGGCACGGGTGCGCGGTGTGGCTGTGTGTGTTTGGGCTCGGGTTCCCGCTGCGCCCTGCCACTCGTGGCTGGGGTGTTGGGCTGTTTGTGTGCTTCGCTTGCACCCAGTCACTCCTGACACGGGTGCGCGGTGTGGGTGTGTGTGTTTGGGCTCGGGTTTCGGCTGCGACCCGCCACTCCTGCCTGGGGTGTTGGGCTGTGTGTGTGCTCCGCTTGCACCCAGCCACTCCTGGCACAACCATAGAGGGATCCAATTAAATTCGCACACTGGTATGTATGCTTTGTTGTGGTTTGTTTCTTCGGAACTCTCTTGTACTCCTGTGCCTCTTGTTTCTCGATATCCAAAATCCCAAATCAACAAACCTCGCAGGATCTTTAGACGCGGCACCAATACATAGCACAAATTCGAAGACAAAAACCCTGTCCCGAGATCGACGTATCTTACAGCGCTCCCTTCACACAGTTGGCATTCGATGCTTCTTAAGTATTCACAGACCGCACTGCGATTGCGACTGCGACTTGCGCGCTCCCTGCGCTGCTGCTGCTCGAAGCAATAACACTGACCCCCCCTTGAGACCTTGAAGAGGTCTCATTCCTCTGGGTGGGTGTCACATGGTCACATCCGGTGAGCAGGCCTAGGAAAAAAAAAATATTTTTGAACCTCAACATGTGCTGGTTACAGAAGCATAATAGTGGTCGAAACTCACACACTGAGGTGCAAGTCATGGTATACCTGTCGTCAGCGCCTCATTCATACGCCGTGTTCGACTCTGCCGCGGCTGTGTCTTGGCGGAGTCTGCAGAAACAACTTCATCAGGCACACTGCATGGGCGCTGTACCCACAGCAAGGCTGTGGGCACGTCGAACCATAACATACCGTAACATTGGGCACAGCTATCGAAGCTGGATGCCCAGCAGACAAACAACCAACAGGCCTATACATCTGTCATTTTGACAGGACGTAGGTAGATAGGTAGGTGTACTCGGTCGTGGAGAGGCGCCCCATGGTTCCCGCTGGCGTTGCCGCTGTGACGAGCAGGAAGAGGCTCCGCGCTTGAAGAGGGGAGGCAGCTTACATCCCGCTAGACCTGACTGGTGGCCCCAAACAAAGCGGCCCCGGGCAACACCGGGACGGCTGATCGCCGCCAGCGTGACGTGCTTGTCTCTCCGGGAGGGTGTGCCCCCGTATTTGCGCACGTCCCCTCCTTTGGGCGGAACCCTAGAGGTTCAGCGGACTTCCTGGCGTATCCCCTTCCCAAGGCATGCATGCATGTTCTTGGTACTGGGGTTCCGAGGCGCTTGGGTGTCGCACGCTCCGCCTCGAGTCCCAAAGCAGTGCAGGCCTTAGGATGCAGCCTTACCCTCGGGATCGAGATCTCGTTTGGCTGGGTCACCTGCATGGCACGGGCTGCCTCAGGGCCCGGGCTATGGACACTGGGTTTCCTACTGTTGTGTGGCGTTTGTGCTTGGGTCTGGGTTTTTCTGAGTCTGGGTTTCAGTAACCCCGCCAGCCCTGGCTGGGGTCTTGGGTGGGTGTGTTTGGGTACGGTTTGTGGTTTCGCCCCTCTTTTCCCCGCTGGGGTTCGCGGTGTTTGAGGTTGGGCTTGGGTTTCGGCCTGCACCCCACCTGTCCTGGTTAGGGTTTTGGGACGTGCGAGGCTGTGTGCGCGCTCCTCCGGCTCCCCGCTGTTCCCGGTTCTGGTGTGCTGTGTGGGCCCGTGTGTTGGGGTCAGGGTTTCGGCTGCGCCCCGCCTCTCCTTGGGGAGGTGTTTTTCGGGTGTGTGTGCGGTCGTGCTTGTGCCCCGCTTGCCTCCGCCCATCCTGGGGGGCCGCCTGTGGCGCGGGGCTGTGCGGGTGTTGCCATTGATGGGGTGTGCCCCCCCCCCTCTCCTTTGGTTTTTTTTGGGGGGGGGGGCTTTGTGTTGTCGGTCGCCCGTTGTCCCGGTCTTGGGTCTCGTGGTCTCTGTCCTCCTATCCCTTCTCTTCTGGGCCGCGTTGTTTGCTGTTTGTGTTTTCTTTTTGTCCCAGCGTGGTGTGTGTCTGCGTGTTCTGGGTGTCCCTTCTCGCGGTGGGCCGCTGCCCTCGGCTTGGTGTTGCCGGTTTTGGCTGGGTGGTCCCCCGACGCCCCTTTCAGGGGTCCTGTCTTCAGTGCCGTCTGGGTGCGGGGTTTGGCCGCCTCTTTTGGTGTTGGTGGGCGGCGCGGTGGCTGTGGGCCGTTCTCGCGCCCCCCCCCCCCTGTTGTTTCTTTTTTGGGGGGCGGGGTCTGCCTGTTCCTCCCTCTGCCTTCCCTGGGCTGGCGCACGCACTGGTCGGCATTCTGTGTGGCTTTCCGGTTTCCTGTTGGTGGTTGCGTTTTGCCAGGCCGTGCCCCGGCCCCATGGGTCGGGTGGGTTATGTACACGTTGGGCTCGGCACCCCTTCTTGCCGGCTTAGGTTCTGGCTCTGCCGGGTGGGGGGTTGCGCCAGGTGGGTTCCTGTGGCCCTGGGTTAGCCGTGTTTTTTCGTCTCAGCGGTGCCGGTTTTATTTTTCTGGCGGCAGCTTGTGTGGGTGGACCGCCACCGTTGTTGCCGGGCGTGCGGTGGCCCTTTGCCGGGGTGTGGCGGGCTGGTGCGGTTTCTTCCGGGGTGTGCGGTGGCTTGATTTGGTTAGACCCTCAGTTAGCGTCCCTTGCTTGGTGTTGTGGTGTGTTGTGGTGCGCCGTGCTGCGTCGTGTTGTGTTTTGACGTGCTGCGTCGTGTTGGTCTGTGGTGTTTTGCGTTGCGCCCTGCTGGGCTGCGCCGTGTTGCGCCGTGCCGCGCCGTGGTGTGCCGCTCTGTGCCACGTCGCGTCCCGTCGTGCTGTGGCGTGTTGTGCTTTGGGGTGTCTTGTCGTGTTGCTTTGCACTGTGGTGCGCTGCGGTGCGGTGTGCCGTGCTGCCTCGTGTTGTGCCGTGGTGGGTCGGTGGAGGTTAGTCTGGCCCGTGTTGTGGTGCGGAGTGCGGGTTGGAGCGTGGCTGGTTGGTGGCTGGGGGCTGCGGTCAGGTGTGGATGGCTCGCTGGGTCCCTGCTGTGGGAGTCTTGGTGTGCCGCTCGGGCTGGTGGGTGGGGTAGGTGTCCCTGGGGTTGCCCTCCCTTGGGGCCTGTGCCGTGGTCCCGTGTCCTCTGGGGGTCCCGGTCCCTATCCCTGGGTGCTGTGGCCGTGCCTTTGTCCTCTTCCGGTGCCTGTGAGGTGGCCCTTGTGGTGGCCGGGGTCGTCGCCTGGTGGTGAGGGCGTGGTGGTGGGTTGCGCGGCGGTGTTCCAAGTGGCTTCCTCTGTGGGTGTAGCTCGTTCTCCTCGTGCAGGTGTGCCCTCCCTCCCCTGTGTGGTTTCCGGTGCCTGGTGGGCGTGTGCCGGTATGATCTGTATGGCGTCCGATTCGCGATTTGGCGGCGTGTGTTGGGGGCGTGCGTCCCCGGGGGTCGTGCGGCGTCCTCTCGGGGTGGGGGGGCGCTGGTCCCTCCATTGTCGTATGCCCTTCTTGCGTGTGGGTCCTGCTGCCCGCCGGGAAGTCCTCTTTCCCTGCGCCCTGGTCCCAGTTCCCCCCCCTTCCTGGCCCTTGGGTGGTTTCCTGCTCCTACCTTGTGTCGCTCCCAGTGCCCTGTCCCTATGGGCGCCTGCCTGTCACCTTGGGCGCTTTCGTGCCCCCTTGCCGGAGTGTCCCTCTCTGCTTCTTGCCCTCCCCTTGCCCGTGCCCTTTTCCTTCCCGGTGTGGTGGTGGTAGGTCGGCGGGGGGGGGGGCGCCGATGGCCCAGGCCTGGGTCTGGGCGGCCTGGAGCCATAGGCGTAGGGTTCGGGGTGTGTAGGGGGGGCGGAGGCCCTGGACCGCGCCCCAGCGGCGGGCCTCCCATGCCGCCTGCGGCATGATGGCCTCCTGGGCGGCCTTGCTGGGGTCAGCTGGGGTGCGGGTGCGGACCTCCTCGAAGGTGTGCACCATGTGCACCCCTTCTCGCCTTCCCGCTCTTCCGGCCGCCTTCACCCAGCCCAGCGGCGGAGCTCCTGCAAAGAGGGGGCAGAGCACCAGGCGAGGTGGGCGGGGGCCTGGGGGAGGGAGGGGTCCGAGCTTGAGGTCCTGGAGTGGTGGGAGGAGGACGTGGACATGCGGCGGTGGCGGGCGTGGAGGCGCCTGGGGGAGTGGGAGCGGCGGTGGCGGGGGCTGGGGGTGGAGGACGGGTACGGGCAACCGGGCGAGCGGGAAGCCCGGTGGGGCCTGAGGGGGGGGAGGGTGGTAGACATTGGGCGGCGGTGGTGTGCTTGGCGGCGTTTGGGGGAGCGGGAGCGGCGGTGGCCGGGACTAGGGGTGGGGGTCGCGTATGGGCGGAGGGGGGAACAGGAAGCCCTCTGGGGCTTGTGGAGGGAGGGGGTGGTGGACATGGGGCGGCGGTGGCGCGCGAGATGGCGCCTGGGGGAGCGAGAATGGCGGAAGCGGGGCCCTGGGGGGTCGTGGTGGCGCCTTTGGGAGCGGGAGCGGCGCGAGTGGGTGGTTGAGGGGCGGTGGCGGTGTGGGGAGCGCGAGCGCCGGGGGTGGGTGCGCCGTGCGGGGGGGGGGGGGGCGGAACGCCGCTGTTTGCGGGACCGGGCCTCGTCGCTCGAGTCGGGCCAGTCAGGAGGTGTCGGCGGGTCTTAGGGGGCCTCGCGCGGCGCCGCCTGGTACTGGGGGGGGGGGGGAGTCCCCCGCCCTCCATTGATCCGCCACGTAGGGGTGCAGCGGCGGCAGCGGCTGGTGGTACGGGTCGAATGACTGTCCCTGGTGGGGTTGGGCCCGGGGGGCCCCTTCAGCGTGGACGTGGTGGTCGGGGGGATACAGTACCTGGTACGGGGGGGCCGGCCCCTAGTGGTAGGTGGGGTATGGAAATGCAGCGCCCGGTGGCTGCCATCCCAAACGCTGGTGCTGCTCGTGCACGGGGGGTTGGGGCCAGGTGGGGTAGGGTGGCGGGCAGTGGTAGTGCTGGGGATGGTGGTGGTGGTGGTGGTGGTGGAGCCGCTGGTGGTGATGGCGCTGGTAGTGGTGGGGATGGTGCTGCGGGTATGGCCCTAGGACCCCTTGTGGATATTCCGGTCCCGCTGTTGGGGGTGGGGGGTCGGGCATCGTGTTTAGTGCCTGGGGCCGTACTGTTTGGTGGGCGGCGGGGCCGGGTTGGGAGCCGGGCTTAACTGTGATTGTGGTCGAGGGGTCCCACGTCCCTGGGTTGGTCTGGCCGGCGGCGGTGCTGGTTTGTGGTGGATGGATGACGGGGCGCTTGGAGATGGGGATGTTGACGAGGGTTTGGACGAGGTCTTTTTGGGTGGCCGCCTCTGTGGTGGCGGCGGCCGCTGGTGGGAGGAGGGCGTGGGTTGTGGTGGGTGGGGGGTCCTGGCTTGGGTTAGGGTTTGGGTTAGGGCGGTGTCGCTTGGGATTGTGTCGTTGCGTTTGTGGTGTTGTGGGCTGCGTGGGGTGGTGTTGGTGGTGGTGCTGTTGCTGGTGGTGCGCTCGTTTGGGCGCCAGCTTGGGTTTGGGGTCGGGTTTTCGTTTGGGGTCTGGTTCGAGGTTGAGGAGGCTGTCGGTCCAGAGGTGTGTGGGCGCCGCTGCCGGGTGGGGGGGTTTCCCGATGAGCTGCCGGGGTGCCTGGGTCGCCTGTGTGGGGGTCGGGGGTCCCCGGTAGTCTGGCGTGCGGCCGCAGCTTTGGCTTTTGCCTTGGCCTTGTGGATGAGGTCGGCGGGAAGGGGGGGGTCAGAGGATGAGATGGAGGACGTCGATGAGGCTGAGGACGAGGAGGAAGTGGTGGTTTTGGGGGACGCGGGTTGCGCTGTGATGCGGGCAGTCGCGGGTTTGTAGGCGGCGGCTGCTGCTGCTGCCACGGCGGGGAGGATGGGGGGCATGTCCTCAGGCTGTAGGTTGAAGCTGGGTGGCTCGGGGGGCCCAGCCGTGCCCTGGCGGCCTGGCGGGCCGATCTGGTCGGCAGCGGTGGGGGAGGGAGGCGCGGGGTTGTGGTCTTCTGTTTCTTGGCTTGGCTGGGCCGGGGTCCTGCAATTTATGAGGCTGTGTGGGTTGGCGTCCGCGGGGGGGAACAGTTCGCCCGGGCTGCATTTGAGGGCCAGGAGGGTGGGCCTGGGTTTTCTGGGGTGTGCGCAAGGGGCGTTTGCGGGCCACTGGGCGGACTGGGTGTGCTGCGGGGCGTGGGGCTCCCCTCGGTGGGTGTGTGCGGGTTGTCGAGTGTGGGGGGTGGTGAGGGGTGTCTGGCGGTCGGGTCTGTGGCGGGCGTGTGCTGTTGTCTGGGCGGTTGGGGGAGGCCTTTGTCCCGGGGCCCGGGGGTGCGCGCGATGGTGGGCGTGTGTGGGTCTCTGGGTGGGCAGCGAGAGGGAAGGGGTATGGGCGGAGATTGCGCGGTGGGGTGTGTTGTGTCGGTGTATGTGTCAACTCGCAGCGGCGCGCTTGCGTGGATAGTTGTAGGCCGGGCGGTTTGGAGGAGAAGCTTGCTGACTTCTGCTGCCGCGGCAAGGATTTCGCAGAGGAGCTTGCGTATTTGGTGGACCTCTTGGTGAGTGGTGGGAAGGGGGTATGCTAGCTCTGGGCTAAGACCCACACGGCTGAGGACCCTGTGGATGGCGTGGTACCCGCAGGTGAGGGAGTGCTGTGGTCTGGGGGGGGCGTTTTCCCGCGTGTCAGGGCCTGCCTCGATTTGTGTGTGGGCGGTTCGGATGGTGTTGTGGTTTGTTACTTGGGAACTCGACTTGAGCTGTACTCCTGTGCCTCTGTATTTCTCAAAATCCAAAATCCCAAATCGACAAACCTCGCAAGATCTTTAGGCAGGGCACCAATACATAACACAGTTTCGAAGACAAAAACCCTGCTCAGAGATCAGAGTATCTTACAGCGCTCATTCACACAGTTGGCATTCGATGCTTCTTTAGTATTCACAGACCGCAGTGCAATTGCGACTGCGACTTGCGACTTGCGCGCTCGCTGCGCTGCTGCTGTTCGAAGCCATTACACTAAAAACCCTGTTCAGAGATCAAAGTATCTTACAGCGCTCATTCACACAGTTGGCATTCGATGCTTCTTTAGTATTCACAGACTGCAGTGCGATTGCGACTGCGACTTGCGACTTGCGCGCTCGCTGCGCTGCTGCTGTTCGAAGCCATAACACTACCCCCCCTTTGAGACCTTGAAGAGGTCTCATTCCTCTGGTCGGGTGCCACATGCAGAGCAGGCCAACAAAAAAAAACATTTTTGGACCTCGACATGTGCTGGCTACAGAAGCATAATAGTGGTCGAAACTCACACACTGAGGTGCAAGTCATGGTATACCTGTCATCAGCGCCTCATTCATACGCCGTGTTCGACTCTGCCACGGCTGTGTCTTGGCGGAAGCTGCAGAGAACAACTTTGCCAGGCACGCTGCACGGGCGCTGTACCCACAGCAAGGCTGTGGGCACGTCGAACCATAACATACCATAACATTGGGCACAGCTATCGAAGCTGGTTGCCCAGCATACAAACAACCAACAGGCCTATACATCTGTCAACTCGACAGGACATATGAAGGCAGTCGATATCAGTAATGGCATCCAGAGTGTCGAAAAAGCCATTACTTGGCATCCAGACATGTCGAATCAGCCATCACGTGGCATCCAGACTTGTCGAATGAGCAGTCCGAGCCCCACGTGAACGTGGATGAACGATCCACCTGGAGTCGACACACTTCGTGCACTTCCTTCAGTGTCTCGACGCCAGCCATGAACTTGAAGGTGTCATGACCCGTGTAGTGTCGACAAATGTGACTTTCGAGGGCACGCCTCTGATTCAGGATACCAGATCGATGGTTCAGCAATCGAAGGTTGGGATCACCAGGTCGGCCGTCGACGGGGCACTTGTACTGGAATACGAAGACATGTTCACGGACAAGTGCTGGAAATCGTCCAGGTCCCATTGTTTGTGCCTTGGTCGAGTAGAAATCCCAAAGGTTCGACTGTTTCCAAGCGTTCTCGCTCCACAGATCGGTCTGATTGGTGACTTCGAAGGAGAACCCGGCATGTCGACCAGTAGACCATCGATAGGTTCCGTTCGAACGAGTACCAGCGGCCATGCTGCGGAAGAACTGACCAGTTCGCGTATCGACTCGCCACCATGGCGTGTCAGCAATCGAAACTCGTTGCACAACAATGATGGCACTGACGTCATCAACTTCAGGGCCGAGGGCATAACGGTCAATGACCTCAAGCACGTCGGTTCGAGAACCTTCTTCTTGGAGTCGACCAAGGTGTTGATGTACATACTGACCATCAGCGAGAGAACTCTGCAGAGCGAATCCAACCGCTTCTGCTGTCACAAGGCTCGAAGCCGTGTCAACAATGAGCCCTTCGAGGACTTGGTCTCAGCAGCTGACCTTGCGTCGATGGGCAGCCTGGAAGTCATCATGGATCGGCGTGAGGTACTTGAAGAACGGGACGCTGAAGTGGTGCTGATAGGAGTTCGACTCTGCCGCCAAAAACCTGTGGTCGACGGGGTCCGGGTGGAACGGGTCCCTCGCAGGCGAGTCGGTGGACTCCATCTCCTCCCGTTCATCAGCATAGACATCCCTTCGGAACTGGACCGCTCGACGCCAACGTCGTCCCCCTTCGTATCCGGCTTCAAAGGGGGACATGAGGCACTTCGAGGTACCCGTGCGTCGAACCAAATCGGCAGCGTCCACAAAGGGAAAGAGGTTGATATACTCCTCACTGGTTGAGTGAAGGGCAGCAACCCGTCGGATTGCCTCATCGAAGTCGTGGTATCCGAGCCGTCTGGGTGCAGTGTGGTAAATCGTCGCCAACTGGACAAGGTCAATGGGGGCACCTGGTGCGACGGCGTTGTACGCATAGGGTTCGGTCTGCTCTCCGAGTCGAAAGTACTCCTGGAGCTGGACTGCAAGGTCCTGTGTTCGATGTGGAGCACACCCATATCGCTTATACCCGAGTCGAGAGGTGCCTCGTAGACCTCGCAGTTGGCGTCGGCAAAGAAGCAAATCAACTTTGTACGCGGGAAAGGGGGCTCGATCCTCGAAGAGCCAGTCGTTCGTCTGGCAAACCTTCTGGAGATCGCGAATAACTCGGAGGATCAAAACGGCAACGGGGGCTACTCGTTTTGTCTTGTCCTCGGTCCAGAGGCGTCTGTACCTGAAGATCAGGTCAATTCCATCGGCGACATTTACCAGGTCGTCGATTCCTGAGATCTCTCAATGCATGCGGTTGAGTCGAGCAATTTGATTCGGCAGGTCATATTCGGAGGGATTTTGTCAGAATCCCCAGTTGAGCTCTTCGTCGCATTGCCGCCAGTGAAAGAGGACCTTTCGAAGGGTCTGGCAAGCCACTTCGATTTTTGTATACCACTGGTAGCTCGGCTTGCCACCGGCATTCCGATGCTCATCGAAAGATGTGTCAGGTGCGCTTCGCATCATCTCATAAGGGAATGGTGCGGTTCGTCCCCAACTGTCGATGTTGATGGTCTTGCCTAAATCGGTGATAGTGGTATTCGTCTTCGTCACAACTGCGGCATGGCCTTCGTTCAGGAATACACCTTGCTCGTTGACCAGCCATGGCGCTCGACGCAATAGTGAGTATCGATGGTTCGAGCTTGGTGTATTCCGATTTCATTGGATCGTCCTCGTGTGTCCCAAATTGATAGGGTAGCTTCATTCCGAAAGTACCCAAGTGTCGGAGTTGATCGACGGTCTCGATTTCATGGTTGTATTGCGGCATGTTATAGGGCTGCCACAGCGGTTCTGGCGCTGGCACAGTATCGTAACTGGGCGGTGGTGTCAACCAACTTTGTGTGGGGCTGTACGCATAATCCTCCTCGTCGTCGGACTCAAGTGGCCAGGGTTCATCGTCGTCATTGTAGTAGTAGGAGTCGGATTGGTTCGTTCGAGTAGAAGCTTGCGTCCTCGGAGCGTTCCACTGCCAGGATTGGTCGACCCAGTTGTTGGGGGCAGCGTCGTCGTTTTTGTTATAGCTTGAGGTATTCGGCTCTCCGGTATTCGGTCCCCACAACGGTTCGTCCCTGGATGGCCTTGATGTCCAGGGGTTCGGCCTCGATGTCAAAGAACTGTCGACCCATCCGGGCGCTGAACAGAGGAAGGGGGATCAGTCGTCGTATCCTGTGTAGCAAGCGAGATCTTCATCAGAATCGAACCATTCTTCATGAGCCCATTCATTCGAAGAATTGGAGTGGGTATCAAACTTTGCGAGACTCGAGCACTGTGCTCGATAGTATTCTGCATCAACCGGGGGCGGGGCCCATACAGCTTCCAGAGTTTCGGGTGCATGCGGGTTGGGGTCCCTCCCTTGGTCGATTCCGGAACAGGCAAGCCGGCCAGGGCTTGCTCGAGCACTTCCAAGCCTGTTGTGCCTCCTGATATGACGACTCGCCCACCTGGTGCTATTCTCCACATTCCTGCAAATTCCTCGTGAGAGGACACACCTCCCTTGCCTCCTTTCGACGAGAGGCCTCCTTTTCCTTTCGCGCTCCCAGCATATGCCGACTGACTGTAGTTCAGCCCTTCGAACTGATCGAGAGGTCGACTCGGTCGAGTGGACGCTGATGCTACCGTTCAACAGCGGCGAGCTGAAGTCAACGTCGCTGGGGGCTTGGCACCATCGTTGTCATTGATCGCGTCGACATCGATGACATTCAAGGGCGATGCGCGAGGAGGTGGAGGTCGAGAGGAAGTTTGGGGCGTCCGGGATGTAGACCCGTAGGTGGAGGCTCCGGCGGTCGACCCGGTACCTCGCATGAGGTTTTCAAAAAACCACGCTGCAGAGAAGAGTAAGGTTACTCAGGGTGGGGTCGAAAAAACTCAAGGTACACAGGATCCTCCTCTAGAGCTTTGCTCGACTCCGGAGACCATGTGTCGTCATCCCATTCACAACGGTACAGGAACATGCGGCGCTTTCTAGATCCAACTCGACGTCTAGCCAGGATCTTGACAAGTCGAGCAGATTCTCCAGTTTTGACAGGGGGCATCGGGAACTCCCACACTGGCTGTCCCTCTCGATGGATGTAGGGCTTTGTGCTGTCTCGATTGAAAACTCGCGACCCATGGAAGGGGGCAGGGATGTCAACTTTAAAGTTCTCGCCTTTGTTCAGTACCTGGAGAACTTTGTAAGGGCCGCACCAGACAACATCAAGTTTCCCTTTATGTCGATATTCCGGTACCCACACCCACTATCATTCACCAACTTCAGACACACGAACGTGTCGGTCCATTTGCTGGACCACATGCATCTGGCATCGACGTTCCTCGGCAAGCATTGCACGCAAAGAATCGAAGGTACGTTTCGCTCGTTGCATGTAATCATTCACGGTCGATGGCTCATGTGCATGAGAAGTCATTCGGCGAAAGTGCAATGGAAAATGGGGTATTTGTCCTTCATCTATCTCGAACGGGGATAGCCAGAGGCTATTGGATGTCAGGTTGTTAAACTGAATGTCGGCGAACAGTAGGTCAACATCCCACTTGTTGTTACCGAAGATGCCGTGTGTACGCAGGCGCTGGAGGATCGACTGGTTGCTGCGCTCCGCCATGCCATTGCCTCGAGGACAGTTGGCTACCGTTTGGTGCATTTCGATCTTGAAACGCTGAGCCAACTCCTTCCACGCTTGGGACTCGAACAGCTTGTCTCTATCAGGTTTGAGGTTTGAGGTTTAATTTTGCGGGTACTAGACGCCTTTCGGCCCCGGGGGGCCACCTGGTCGGGCCAGGTGATATCCTCCCCACCGGGTCCTAGTGGGGGGCCCTCCAAGACGCACCTCCTGCCTGGTGGCGGAGTCCCCCGGGTTCACAGAGCTCGGAGCCCCGTCCTTCCCCGGCGTCCCTGTTTCACCACTCCCCGGTCAGTGCATCAATTTGATCAGAATTTGATCAGATTCGATCAGAAACAATTTGTCGAGGGCAACCTTTCAGTCGAACTACTTCACGCAGGAACACATAGATAAGGTCATCGGCTGTCATATCCTTGCGACAAGGGATGAACATTCCACGCTTGGAGAATCGGTCGACTGCAGTCATGATGGCGTCATGGCCCCTTGTGGTCGGCAGCAATCCTGAAACCCAATTGACGGACACACTGTGCCATTTGATGTCGGGCACCGGTAATGGTCTGGGCACTCTGGCGGTGTCGACTCGCCTTGATTTCGCTGCTTGACACACATCGCAACTTGGCATGTATCGCTCGACGTAGTGTCGGAGGTGCGAACAAACGTAGTCGCGCTTGATCCGTGCCATGGTTCGAAGTACACCTGAATGGCCACAGAAGTCTGAGTCGTGATACATAGCA
This sequence comes from Eutreptiella sp. 'Long Island Sound 2002', assembly GCA_964036045.1. Lineage (NCBI taxonomy): Eukaryota > Euglenozoa > Euglenophyceae > Eutreptiales > Eutreptiaceae > Eutreptiella > Eutreptiella sp. 'Long Island Sound 2002'. Next base: position 96,564,266 of record OZ038379.1, on the reverse strand, counting down.
ACAATCGAGGTGACGAGAGTTCGAGGGACAAGCACACGCTTGCCCATCGTCAACAAATGGAAGAATTTGCCATCATTGAAGGACAACTTGGCATCGCGGAGTTGGTGTCGTGCCGCGGGGTATCGAACCGCGACTTCGTAGATGTGCTTCGTACGTGGGTCTTCTCGATAGGCTGCTGCCCACAGAGCTGTCGAAGTCAAGTACTTGCACTGATAATGTCGATGTACTCGGCGGTGTGTACCTTCAAGACTCGATGGGTACGGCATGTTCGACCCAACTTTGCACAAGGCAACTGACTGTAACGTTCCGTCACAGTGACGTCAACAGCGAATCAGTTCCGCCATGGTCGGATCATATCGAAGTTCATTGCAAAAAGTGACTCGAAGAGGGCGATCCATGCTTACATCGGGAAGGTGGTCGGTGTTGGCAGGCGTGTCCGGCTCGTTGCCAGTATCATCGAGATGCATGTCTGGTTGGTGTGAATCCTCAGCCATGATCTCATCCGATGGTACGGGCTCCAGTCCCAGGTCCTCTGTCTCGACAGTCGTCGCGTCTGATGGTAGCGGCTCCAGGCCGTCCGGTTGGACGGCGGGCTCAGTGTCGAATTGAAGGGCCGGTTCCGCATGTTCGTCAGCATCAGGTTCCTTCCCTACGGAGCGTCCGCTTCGAAGCGAAACGTACAGGTGGTCGTACGGCTGGGGCCACACCCCGTAATGTGAGAATGAGTCTTCGAGTACATGTAGGAACTCATCGACAGGTTTCCTCTCCGGTGAAGCCCAATTCTCGACCAGGGGAATTACGAAAGCCCGTGTACGTGTGGCATTCTCGATGTCCATCAACTGTTGCGAAGTCAGACAAGAGCAGGCGTCCGCCGCGGGATTCTCGAGGCCCGGTACGTACCACAACGTCAGGTTGTATTCTTCGAGGAATTGGGACCATCCTGCTTGTAGTGGTGTCTGCGGTCGAGGACATGTCTTGAGATATTGAAGACTTTCGTATTCAGTGTGCACGTGCACCTGCTGTGGGCCTCGAAGTAGGTGAAACCACTGTTTCAAGGCTAATACGATGGCCAACAGCTCGATCTTGTTCCCGAATCGGGTATCCAGTTACGGCAGGTTGCATTTTCCGCGACATGAAGGCAATAGGTCGAAGATGTCCCTTGTACTTTCCATGCGCACATTGTTGCGCTAGCGTAGCACCCACGCAGTCTTTCGAATCCTCTGTATACAGGTGATACGGCTGTCGGGGGTCGATAGCACTGAGATATGTCGCATTGATCATCGCCTGCTTCAGCCTGTCAAAGGAAGCTTGATGGACGGCTGTCCATTCCCACTCGAAGTCTGCCTTAAACATCGCGATCAGAGGGGCTGCGACAGCTTGGAACCCTTCGACAAACTGCTGGTAGAATCCACACAGTCCGATGAATTGTCGAACTTCATGAACCGTAGTTGCCGAGGCCAACCTCGAATGACCTTGATCTTTTCGGGGTCCGTGTGTACTCCATGTTGGTCGATGATGTATCCACAGAAGGGTACTCGACTGTGGAAGAACGTGGATTTATCGATGCAGGGGAAGAGCTGGTGTTGACAGAGTAGTTCATGTACCGAATCAAGATGTCGTTGGTGTTCATCCGCTTCTTTCGGGAAGACGAGGATGTTGTTGATGTACAACCATACAAAGATCCCCAAGTGGTCTCGAAGGACATCATCCACGACGCGTTTGAACATTGATGGCGCATTACAGAGGCCAAAGGGCATAACAACCCACTCGAAGGCGCCAAATTGCGTGTTGAAGGCGGTTTTCTCGATATCCTCGTCGTGGATTCGGATCTGGTGGAACCCACTAACAAGGTCGATTGTCCAAAATACGGTGGAACCCCCCAGTGTACTCGAGATGGATTGGATCGATGGCAAAGGATACCGATCTCGTACAGTTCGCGTATTCAACGCTCGGTAGTCGACGCACATGCGCCATTTACGATTCGCTTTGTTCACAAGCAGGCAAACCGCTCCGTATGGACTCGAGGATGGTCTGATCCGACCAGATCGATGCAACTTGTCCAATTGTCGTCAAAGTTCATCTAGTTGGCCCGGATCCATTTTGTTAGGTTGTACGCACGGTGGATTGTTTTCCCAATCGAGGCGTATTCGATGATCTCTACAACGTTGATACGGAGGTAGGTCTCCATACTCTGCTTTCTCCCGGTCGTAGAGGTCCGCCCACTTGTGTAATGGAATCGGCAGTTTGCGTCGAACGGGGTCAAGCCCGTCATTGTCATCGCTGGCTTGCATCTTATACATTTGATCGACCGGCACTGTTGGTCGAGGCATGCAGCACAGAAATACTTGATCCCCCGTGGGATCAGCTCAACGGATCTCTCTCTTGAGCTTCGGCAACAGAAAGGTACTCAAACTCCATATCGCTGCACCCCTCATCGGTGATACCATCTTCCGTTTCGGACTCATCGTACATGTCAGTACCGTGCTGAACGTGTGTCGACCAAGGCGTTCCTTGGCATGTGGGGTAGGATTCCCAACCGGACTCGCTTTCCAGGAACTGGATGAAAGTATCAAAAGAAGATCCAGCTTTGAAGCGGCTTGAAACTGTAGCTGGGTGGAATGTCTTGATTCGCCAAAAGATAACTGGTAGGAATTAGAACCATGTTGGATGTCGGCGTACTGTTCCTTCAGTTGACACTTGGGTTGTAGCTTCGAAGCCATGGTAGTCCAAGTACCACATCCGGCAAAATTTCCAGGACCTTGAAGTGATGACGAAACACAAGCTCTCCAACTCGAACATAAGCTCTCGTGTAGTACCGTACTTCGACTTGGACACCTCCGGCTGTCAAGACGTGTCCAGGGTTTCTCAGTTTATAGAGGGGAAGTCGTGCCCTCTTTGCAGTCTGCATTGACATAAAGTCGCTGGTCGCTCCACAGTCGACCAATAATTCTATGCTGGAGTCAAAGGAGTCTTCACCACATGCGCAAATGCGCCCACGAACCCTGAACAGAGACGCATGCTGAGGTTGGGTTCCTTCGACGTTGACACCTCCAAGTGTCGAATTCTTTTCGAGTTTATTGGTGCTGGTGGTGGTGTTCAGCTCTTCTCGAGGACGTCCTCCACCAGGTCTTCAGAATTGTTTTCTAGGCCGTTGTGGGCCTTTCTCTGCTCTTGGGGCGGGATCGAAACCGTCCCTTGCTATCTCGACTTTGATCTGTGCGTGTTCGACCTTGATTCCCGACGCTTCCGTCCTCGGGATGGCGGTCGACCTTTTGGACAGTCATAAGCCAAGTGGCCTTGTTCACCACAATTGTAGCAACGCCTACTTTCTCGACCATCTTGGAGTCCACCATCTTGGCGTCCGAACTGTTCATTACGACGTTCACCAATGTAGGCATGTAGTTCCTCTCGGAGCTTGGCAATTGCATCGAGGTTCATCGGTTCTGGCACGGTCAAAGCCGTGGGGGCTGCAGCTGGAGTCGGCATTGGGTTGACGTGCGCGTTGGCATAGGGTTGGATGGGAACGTGGGAGTCGGAGTAGGTGGGACAATCATAGGCAGGGGTCTCGACACTGCACGACCCAGGGAGTGATCTGATGTCCTTCTCGATGCGTTCTATACCCCTTCGAGCTGGTACCCAGCCGGAATGTAGGCTTCCGCGATGGTCTCTACCAAGGTATCAAATCCAAATGGCCTATTAGAACGCGATCTCGAACGGACTTCAACAATGTACTGCCGACGAACAGCGTCATTCTACAAACCTTCAACAAATCGAGACTTAACGAGGTAACCCATCTGGAGGTCACTGGTGTTAACCTTCGACTTGATAACGCAGGTACGAAATTCTGTCACGTAGTCTGCATGTCGGAGAAAAATCGCTTTCTTTCAGGCTCAACATTCTCGACAAATACACTGGCTCATGGGATATGCAATCGAAACGTTGGCCTAACAGACGCATGAGCTTGGACCAGTCATCCTGCACAGCCTTCGTCAGACTAGGATAATACTCGGCAGCATCACCATCAAAGAGGAATGATATGATTGTCACCTGATCGACGGGTGAGGTGATATCCGACAGGGTGAAGTCTTGTAACAATTCCTCCTTCCATGTTCGAAACTCTCCAGATCCAGGTCTCCCAGAGAACTTCTTGACCAGCTTATTCAAGGGCTCCACACTGCGTCCCAGAATCTCTTGCGTTCCAGCACGCTGGACTGCGAATTGATGTGCTGGATGTGGTTCGAAAACAGGTGGTTGTTGAAGTGGTTGTTGTGGCGGGTGAGGTGAACTGCTCGGCGGTGCATACATCGGTTGGTTCGAAGGAGACGGTGGTTGTGGTTGTAGCTGTGGTTGTGGTTGTGGAAACTGGAATTTGTTCGAAGGTGGTTGGCTCGAAGCTCGTACAAGTTCGTTGAGCAGGGCAGAACATTGCGACAATTCATGCTCTACGCGTCCAAGTTCGCTTACAGCAGCTTGAGTTGCATTCTCCGTCGAGGACTGCAAAGTGTCGTCTTGGTGATCAGTTGCTGCAGTAGCACTTGCTGCTGGTGCCTGCAAGCCATCGGTGCGTTCTTCCAATTCGATGACTTTGGCTTGAGTATCTGCAAGCTTCTGCGAACAGCTGTGAAGATCACAAGAGAGACATGGAAACCACTCGCTTTCTCGACTTGCGATGCGCTCTGCGATGAACGTTTCTAACGGAATCAAAAATTCATGATGCAAGGGTGAATCACTTCAAACCAGACTGTCTCTGATAAAGTGCAGCATAGCTGCATCGTCGAAGGGCCGCTCCATTGTAAATCGAAATCCAAATCAAGTTGACGGCGTCGAAGATTGATCTCCAATATTGATCTCCCCGCCACCTAGCTGGCTAACACTTGTTGTGGTTTCTTACTTGCCGACTCGACTTGACTTGTACTCCTGGGCCTCTTTATTTCTCACAATCCAAAATCCCAAATCCCAAACGTCGCAGGATCTTTACACGAGGCACCAATACATAACACACTTTCGAAGACAAAAACCCTGTTCAGAGATCGAAGTATCTTACAGCGCTCATTCACACAGTTGGCATTCGATGCTTCTTTAGTATTCACAGACTGCAGTGCGATTGCGACTGCGACTTGCGACTTGCGCCCTCGCTGCGCTGCTGCTGTTTGAAGCCATAACAATGGCCCAAAGCCAGGGCACAGTCCCCGTGGATGGCCAGCGGCGCTGGATCCATTTGGTCAGGCAGAGCATGGCCAGTCGCAGGTGGTAGCCCGCTTGCCCTGACGTGATTTGGGCCAGGGCGCGTGCTGGGGGCTTGTCCCCCGGCTGCAGGACGCCCCCGAGGACCCTGTGGGGGGTGGTGGGGTCCCCTGCTGCCCCTGGTGGGCCGGTGCCTGGGGCGAGCATGGTGTCTGTCCCTTTGACGATCCATTGCGGGCCGGGGGAAGTAGCTGTAGCGGCCACTACGTAGTAGTGCCCGCGCTTGAGGACTGTACACCAGACCTCCGGCACGGGGTTGTCACTGTCTGTAGGTGGGGGAGGGAGGTCGTCGTCTGGGGTGCGGAGGCCGGCGGCGCGGAGGGCGGTGTCGCAGGTTGGTGCGGAGGCCTGTTCCCATTGCTCCGGGCGTTTCGGGTCCGCTGGGTGGTCCTTCTCCGCTGGGGCTCGTCGTAGGCGTATGGTCCCTCGACGTGTGACTTTGGTGCCGGTGTCGTGATTCAGGGCCTGGCCCCACTCAATGGTGGGGATCCAGACGTGCTGGCCTTGGGTGTGTTGGCGGGCTCGCCAGAGTACGAGGTCTACGATGGCCTCCTGGAGGCCGTTGCCTGGGCTGGTCAGGTCCTGGAGGGCTTTGACGGTGAGCTTGGTCCAGTCCTCTTGTAGGCGGTACCAGCCCAGGGGAGTGCTCAGGGCCCTGCCTTGGAGGGTTGCTCGGAGGAGGTCGGGGTCGCAGATGGTGGTCTATGTGAGGGGGGGGTGCCCCGGGTCCTGGGGGGGCGGGCTAGGTGGGTTGCCGGGGTCCTGCGCGTCCACGTCGATGTATGGTTGGTCCTGGTTGGGCTCGGCAGGGCTGGGCGGTGCCAGGCGGCTTCGTGGGTGAGAGATGGGCTTTGGGGTGCTTTGGTGGTGTCTTGGAGGCCTGCGGATGTAGATGGGGGGCGTGTGCGGGGCGCGGAGTGGGTTAGTGGACGTCTGGGTAATGCACGGCATGGTAATGGATGAGACGCTGCATGTGTTCCCTGGTGGTGGGTTCGGTGAGTTGTTCCGTGTGTGTTAACAGGAGGTGTTTGCGGTGTACCATTTGGGCCGCTGCTCTGTGGACTGCTTCTAGCTGGAGGTGCGCTGCTGCCTCCATGGGGCTTTCCGTGTGTTTGGCGAGGTGTCGGTGTAGGGCCTGTGTCACCGCCCCTCTCATGGTGGCTTTCTTGACCAGGGGATCCCTGAAGAGGTGTTCGGTGGCCTGGTGTGCGTGGCTGTGGGTTGGCCAGCCTTCCTGTTGTCGTAGGGTTTCTGCCGGGGACCAGCCCACTAGCGTGTCCCTGCCTGAATGGAGGGGGCATTTCTTGAAGTGTTCCCAGTCGTCCGGGGTGGTGTGGTCGCACGGGCAACAGGTGTGTTCTTCCGGGACGTGGATGTGCTTACAGGCGAGCCATCTGGCGACCCTGGTGAGGAATGGTAGTTGCTCCCTGAGGAGCTGGATGCGTCGTTTTAGGGTTGGGCTGCGACGTTTGCTGGGCGCAGTGCTGAGTGGTAGAGGGGGATTTGCAGTTTCTCCTGGAGCTCCTGGATGTGTGCCCGGCTGTCCCTGTCGCCGAGCACGCGGGCGAGATGTTGGATGGGTTGGGGTAGTGGTATGCCCTGTCGTGGGAGGAATGGGGGGCGTCCTCTGGTACCCAGTCCGGGGTCTGATGGGGCTCCGGTTTGGGGCGTATGTGTTAGAGGTGTGTGTGGTTTCGGCCGAGGTCGGGGATCTGGAGGGTTGGCAGGTGCGCTGTGCGCTGGTGTACTGCCTGGTTGTCGACCTTACCATTTTTGTATTGGTGCCTGTGGGACTCTTGTTTCACGATGTGGAGTTGGACGTAGGAGGGAAGGCTGCGACGGGCTTTCCAGAGCAGCAGTGCTTGGGTGCTGAGGCTCGTCGCGGTGGCTTTGTGGAGTGGTTGCCTTGCTATGCGGAGGAGCAGGTGTGTGTCGACAGTGGCGTCTACTACGAACCAGACCCGGACGATGTGCGGGAGGTGGGCGGGTAGGTGGGCCGCGATTTCGGCGATGGCGTCGGCCATGGCCCCCAGCTCCCCGTGAGAGGAGACCCCGTAGGTGGTGTGGCCCGTTTGGTGGTCCATGTGGTAGTGTCCCCCGGTTTGGGTTAGCTGCAGGGTGGCCCCCCCGGTGATGGGCTCGAGGGCGAACTCGCCTGAGGCGTCGGTGAAGAAGAGCCGGTCCGCCGGTGATGGTTGTGGGAGGTGGCATGGGTTCATGGGCAGGTAGGCGTATATGGCGAGGCCCGTGGTGAGGCGGGCCAGGGGGGTTGTGGGCTGCAGGACGGGGGTGGCGTACACCCCTCTTCCTTTGGAGATGATGTGTTTCGCTTGGGGGGACATGGCTATGAGTCCCTGTTCCGGCTGTCCTTGTGTGACGTAGGAGTAGATGTAGTGGAGGATGTAGGCTGTGTCCAGGTTTAGGTCGTTGCATGTGAGAATTTGTGTTCGGTGCTCCGGTGTGTGGCAGGAGTGGTGGAGCGGATAGTAGGGGTGCTGCTGCTTGCCCGTTCTGCCTGGTTCATACATGCTGTAACGGATGGGAACCCCTGCCGGATGGGGGCGGGGCCAGGTGGGCGTAGTGGTAAAGAGCCATTGGGGTGTGTGGTCGGGGTTCCACGCTTTCGTGGGGTTCGCATCGGTGCGGTGGAACCATGGGGCTACCCATGCGTAGGCTTGTGGTGGTAGTTGGGTTGTGGCATGGGTGTGGTGGCGTGCTATGAGGTGCAATACGGGCCATGGCGTGGTGGGTGCCTCGGGGTCACAGGCCCAACATGTGCGTGGCATGCTCTGGGAGTCATGGGGGACCTTCGGCAGGTCTCGGGCGGTCATGTGGTGCTTCGGTATGCGCCATTTTGCCCCGTGGTGGATGACGGTGGTCTGCGTGGGTTTGGCTTCATTCAGGGCCAGTAGTAGGGTTAGTGGTGGGACTGGGCCCGTCACCAGGGGGACGGGTTCGTGTTTCGAGCCGGTGGGTGCGTAGGGCGGTGTTGCTGGGATGGGTCGGGGCTGCTGCTTTTTGAAGTCTCGGTAGGCTGCTCGCATGTCTGTGCTTCCGCGCAGAGTGTGACCCACTGCTCGTGCCGTCTGCGTGAGGTACTGGTGGAAGAGGCGGTATTGCGGCCATTCAGGAAGTTGTAGGAAGGGGGTGTGGTGTGCTTCGCTGTGGTGAAGGACCCGCATTTGTGAGAGGGTGACGTATACTACGGTGATGGAGGCCCCGACGAGGTCTATGGTGTTGATGGTGCCCTTGGGGTGATGGTGGAGGTCCCCGCAGAGGACGGCCAGAGGCCCTTCCTCCGGGCACATGTGGTTGGTAAGTATGGCGTGGTGTGGGGATGGGAGGAGAAGCTGCAGGTGGTTCCACAGGCGCGTGTTCATGTCGGTGGCAATGCCCGTCTGGTGGAGTATCCAGCGTGGGCATGTATTGCGGGCCCGTTGTGCGGCTTGAAGGCGGATTGTGGCGACCTCGCGGACCTCCGGCGAGTGGTTGTGGGTCATGCGGTGAAGGAGGAGGGCGGTGTGTCTGGTGTAGGCCGCTTTCACCTCGTCCGCTATGGCGTCCCCATAGTGGGGCCATGCCGCCCGGATGGCGCGGCTGGGTATGGAGGTGGGCCAGCCCCCGTGTGCTGCCCATGCCTTGGTTACAGCGCTTGTGGCCGGTTGGAGGGCGGTGGTGGGGTGTGTCAGGTGGTGTGCCTGGAAGCCTATGGAGGCGTTCAAGACCCCAGTGAGGTAGTACGCCAGGCTCTGTTGGGACGAGGCGAGGGCCTTGGTGGTCGGGGACGCATATCTGGGGAGATGGGCGAGCTGTGACTGCAACTTGGGAGGGAGGGTGGCGTCCTCAGGGTTGGTGACCTGGATTATCCCAAGGTGGGTGGTGGTTGTCACGACTTGCATGGGGGGTCCTTGTGGCCCTAGGCTGGGGGGTGTGGCAGACCCCTTGATCATGGCCACTGACTTTGTGGGGTGGACGATGAGGTTGTTGCGGGAAAGGTAGGGGATGGTCACGTCCAGTAAGTCGTTGGCCTGCTGGGTGACCGTTGGCCCGGGGTCTGGGGTGTGGGGTTCGTGTGGGGTGTGTGCGACCGTGAGGTTGGTGTCGTCCGCCAAGCCCACCAGGCGGGGGAGGAGGGGGTAGGGTGCGTAGGCCGGGTAATCCTGCTCGGTTGTGAGGGCCAGGGGGAGCGTCACGAGGAGGTACAGGAAGGGGCCTTCTGCTCCTCCTTGGGGGAACCCGCTGCCTGGCTCCAGGAAGGGGCCGAGGTTTGAGGTTTGAGGTTTGAGGTTTGAGGTTTGATTTTGCGGGTACTAGACGCCTTTTCGGCCCCGGGGGGCCACCTGGTCGGGCCAGGTGATATCCTCCCCACCGGGTCCTAGTGGGGGGCCCTCCAAGACGCACCTCCTGCCTGGTGGCGGAGTCCCCTGGGTTCACAGGGCTCGGAGCCCCGTCCCTCCCCGGCTTCCCCGTTTCGCCACTCCCCAGTCAGTGCATCAATTCGCAGCTGTGGCTGCAGGCGCTTACCCACCGCGTCGCCCCCCTAATGTGTGGTCGCCCGGGGCGCCGGCGCCGCCCGGCCCATGCTACTGGCTTGTCGCCAGTGGGACCACCTTGGGCTGGCGCGGAGGCTGCCTAGCCTAGGGGTTGGGGCATGGCGCAGTGCGCCACTACTGCCTTGGCGGATGCAGTGCCCCGTCTGTGTGTGCGCGGCGCTCACGGCCGGTTCGGGGGGTTTGGGCTGGTACCTGGTGTTGTGTCTCTCCCGTTTCCCCCCTCCCGCCCCGCGTGTCCCGCGCTGCGTGTGGCGGGCCGTCCTGTCCGGGTGTCCCTTACCTCCTTGGGGGACCCCGCTGCCTGGCTCCAGGAAGGGGGTGAGGCCTGCTCCAGTGCGGCCCGTGTACTTGCGGGTGCGGATGTAGCCGGAGGCGAAGTTGTAGAAGGGGAGGCCCAGGCGTTTCCACACCGCCTGCAAAAGGAGCCAGGGGGTGTTCGGGAAGGCTCCTTTGACATCAAGGGAGGCAATGATGAGGTCTACCGGGTCCATGTCGGCGATGGTGTCCTGGAGGAAGATGGCCTCGTGTGGGGACCGGCCTGGGATGGCCCCTGAGAGGCTGGCGGGTATGTGAGGGTCCAGGTGGGGGCGGATGCGGCGTAGGAGGACAGTCCGGACGATTTTAACCTCCGTGACTGCAAAGACTATGGGGCGCCAGTTGTCCGGGTTGGCCCAGTCCCCCTTTTAGTAGAGGGGGCGGACAACGTTTGCCCAGTCTGGTGGTAGGGGGGTTTGCCCCGTGACGATGTCTCAGGGGCGGTGGGCGAGGATGCAGAGGAGGTGGACGGGGGGGTGGTAGTATGCCTCCGCAGGGAGGCCGTCGTCGCCTGGGGTTTTGTGTTGCCGGAGACTGTGGATGGCCCTCCGGACTTCGTGGATGGTGAAGGGGCGCTTTTCCAGTTGCCTCCTCCGGGCGTGGTTGAAGACCTGAGGGAGGCGGTCGATTTTGCCCTGGGTGTCTGTGTCCAGTGTGTCTTGGGTGGGCGTGTGTTGTTCGAGGAAGCTGTCTTGGGTGGCTTGGAGCACGGTGGCTGGGTCATTGGTGAGGGAGCCGTCCTCCTGTCTGACCGTGGTGATGGTGCGGTGGCCGGTGTTGGTCATGGCGTCGTTGAGCAGGCGGATGGCCTTGTAGGGGAGTTCATGTTGCGCATACCGTTTGTGTTCTTGGGCGATGCGCTGTTGCCTGTGGATGTGCCACTGCTGCAGGTCTGCCCTGATGTGGGCTATCTACGTCCTGCAGTGGTAGATGTTTCGGCGGGTTCGGAAGGTGTCGGTGTGGAGGAGGGTCGCCAGTTGTTGCTTCGCATGCCAGAGGTCATGGAGCATGTCCCCTAGAAGGTCCCTACCAGGACCGGCCCCTGCTGTGCCCCTTCCGCCTGTAACCCCTGCCGATTTGCTCCTGATCAACGATTGCATTTATCAAAATCCAGGGTTCCAAATCCAAAAATATAGAAAAAAAAATACAATCCTCCTTCAACCCTCAACAGCAACCAGATCCCACAAATCCAGCAACAATCCAATCCACACTGCGGGCTTCCGTTCAGCACACCGGTCGTCCCACGGTGGCGGGCATGTACAAGAATTGCACCAAAGAGGAAAGCCCTGAAATTGGCATATGAACACAAATACAGCAAAGTTGGGGAAAGATGGAACCGTACACAATCACATCCATAGACCCCTCATTCCCTGGACTCAAGACCTTCCCTTGACTCACCAACATGTTGCCCTGAACCCAGTCAAATAAGATGGCTAAATGCCATGCGTCAAAAGTCACTACATAAACCCCAAAAATGTGTTCACTCCCAAGCCTCTAAATCCTAGCCCAATAGGGGAGGTGGTGTGTCATGGCCTAGAGTGGCACTCTGGACCATGCCCTACCCTGACATACCCTTGGTTGGACTTGGTGTCGAATGGGCTTGGAGATATGCCCCATGAGTTTGAACTCATAACATGCCAAAAAACTGCCAATTCACACCATATTGGCCATATATCAAATATATGCTCAAAATTGAAGTTACCACTTATCCGAAGGCTCAAAGCATGCATGGAATCGAAGTCTAGTATTCATGGAGGATAGAGACCAAAGATTAATGCCCATGTACATCCCCACTTTACCCTCGAAACCCCTTCGGATATGGGCGCCACGCACTGCCCAAGTCAGCCCATGATCTTGAGACCAATTCTTGTGATCCTTCGTGCGCCAAGCCAAATGGAGTACGCAATCCGGCATATGGTGGTGTTCAACTCCAAAGCATATGCCAACATATGAACAACATACCATGGTTCGACTCTCCATAGGCTTCTTGCTGTTTGCCGACCAGGGAAGTACACAAAACGCAAAAATGAGCAAAAATTGAGGTCAAAAATATGAAAATATGACCAAATACAAAGTTGTCATGATAGTATATCTCTATGCTCACCCATGATATCCGCTCATGGTTCAATACACAAATGATTGGAACCAATTGCGAACAATTCCCCCACTTGGATCCCCAATCGGGCGCATGGAAATACCTTCGCCACTCATATCTACATGCCCCATGAAAATGGGAGTGCACTCATGGATCTCTTTGCCAAACATACCATGAGCAATACATACGCGGTAGACTTAGTCTAGCGCTTTGAATCCCACAATTGGGACATGGGCAAAGCCCTTGTCACGTGTGGTTCCCCATCTCTTCGGCCACACGAAGATATATAACATGGGCGTGAGCATATCAAGACATAAACCATGCATACAACACATACCCTCAAAATTGGTTCCCACCATGATATGCCATGCCCCTCCATGGACATAACTTCACGTTAAAAATACGTAGGAACCCAAAGAAAGTATCTATGCAACCCCAACACTCATGCGGTACACTCGAAAGTCGCAACAAAATATTCGGTTGCACGGTCCAAGAGTTGTATGTCCCTTTCTACCCCCTTGATCCTTATGCCTTGCTACACCGTGCATGTGTACACAACAAAGGCGTTTGATGCTTCCTAAATTAACTTGAGACCACGGCGCTTGCAACGCAACCTTCCTTATTCTCTTTCCTCACACTCGCTCGTAGATATGGCCCTTCAAAGTGGTCCCACGATTCACTTTTGTTTCCCTTATATCTCCAAGTCAAATGGGTGGCAAGTATAAGGGAAACCTGATTGGGGCATAGGGAAAAGAGTATGACCACTCGAAGAAGACCAAATCAAGTGCGGCGATGTCGAAGTCGAAAATCCGATTTCGACATCGCGAAAAATTAAGAATAAAATTTCGAGTGCATATTTAGAAAATTATGGAAGCAACGAACCCTTTACTGATGAAATCTGACCCTTCATCGGGGTTTCCGCCAAAATATCTGGAAATAACAGTTAACCAATCGGTTAACGCAAAATCGCGAGCCAACTGACAGTCGCCGATACATTGACCATCAGAACGAAAGGCTGAAAAATTACGGAAACATTACGATAATAAAACCCTGTTGATTCCTGATATTCCGATATATAAATCTCCGCTGGCGGCGCCTCGGTACTGAATATGGCCGCTCATAGCCGGAATGGCCAAACCTATGACACTATCACATCGGGTTAGGTCAGGTTGATGGGAGAGTATGATATCAGCCAATGGCGGCTTGCCGGCACATAGATACACACCCCATGAGTTTGCCCTCATATATGCCCCACGAGTTTGAACTCATAACATGCCAAAAAACTGCCAATTCACACCATATTGGCCATATATCAAATATATGCTCAAAATTGAAGTTACCACTTATCCGAAGGCTCAAAGCATGCATGGAATCGAAGTCTAGTATTCATGGAGGATAGAGACCAAAGATCAATGCCCATGTACATCCCCACTTTACCCTCGAAACCCCTTCGGATATGGGCGCCACGCACTGCCCAAGTCAGCCCAAGAGCTTGAGACCAATTACTGTGATCCTTCGTGCGCCAAGCCAAATGGAGTACGCGATCCGGCATATGGTGGTGTTCAACTCCAAAGCATATGCCAACATATGAACAACATACCATGGTTCGACTCTCCATAGGCTTCTTGCTGTTTGCCGACCAGGGAAGTACACAAAACGCAAAAATGAGCAAAAATTGAGGTCAAAAACATGAAAATATGACCAAATACAAAGTTGTCATGATAGTATATCTCTATGCTCACCCATGATATCCGCTCATGGTTCAATACACAAATGATTGGAACCAATTGCGAACAATTCCCCCACTTGGATCCCCAATCTAGCGCATGGAGATACCTTCGCCACTCATATCTACATGCCCCATGAAAATGGGAGTGCACTCATGGATCTCTTTGCCAAACATACCATGAGCAATACATACGCTGTAGGCTTAGTCTAGCGCTTTGAAGCCCACAATTGGGACATGGGCAAAGCCCTTGTCACGTGTGGTTCCCCATCTCTTCGGCCACAGGAAGATATATAACATGGGCGTGAGCATATCAAGACATAAACCATGCATACAACACATACCCTCAAAAGTGGTTCCCACCATGATATGCCATGCCCCTCCATGGACATAACTTCACGTTAAAAATACGTAGGAACCCAAGGAAAGTATCTATGCAACCCCAACACTCATGCGGTACACTCGAAAGTCGCAACAAAATATTCGGTTGCACGGTCCAAGAGTTGTATGTCCCTTTCTACCCTCTTGACCCTTCTCCCTTGCTACACCGTGTATGTGTACACAACAAAGGCGTTTGATGCTTCCTAAATTAACTTGAGACCACGGCGCTTGCAACGCAACTTTCCTTATTCTCTTTCCTCACACTCGCTCGTAGATATGGCCCTTCAAAGTGGTCCGACGATTCACTTTTGTTTCCCTTATATCTCCAAGTCAAATGGGTGGCAAGTATAAGGGAAACCTGATTCGGGCATAGGGAAAAGAGTATGACCACTCGAAGAAGACCAAATCAAGTGCGGCGATGTCGAAGTCGAAAATCCGATTTCGACATCGCGAAAAATTCAGAATAAAATTTCGAGTGCATATTTAGAAAATTGCGGAAGCAACGAACCCTTTACTGATGAAATCTGACCCTTCATCGGGGTTTCCGCCAAAATATCTGAGAATTACAGTTAACCAATCGGTTAATGCAAAATCGCGAGCCAACTGACAGTCGCCGATACATTGACCATCAGAACGAAAGGCTGAAAAATTACGGAAACATTACGATAATAAAACCCTGTTGATTCCTGATATTCCGATATATAAATCTCCGCTGGCGGCGCCTCGGTACTGAATATGGCCGCTCATAGCCGGAATGGCCAAACCCATCACACTATCACATCGGGTTAGGTCAGATGGATGGGAGAGTATGATATCAGCCAATGGCGGCTTGCCGGCACATAGATACACACCCCAAGTGACCCCAAGATGGCCACGGGGGTCCGAACCGGCTTCACCCCCCTTCTCAGAGCGTTGTTACCGCTCGGAAGTCATTGAAGAGAGGACGGGAGGACCCCAATGGGCTCCAAACCCCCCCTCCATGTCCCAAGGACACATGGAGGCCCCACACACCTCGTAGGCGTCCCCCATGCCCCAAGGGAGGGGTGAGGACACTGAAAATCGGTGCCCTACGCCATATCCCGTCTCCTCTTGATCTACAACATGGACCAAGGGGATCAAATATAGAAAAACGTCGTCGGTCGACCTAAATAAGTATACCACAATGAAATATATACGTGGAGATCGAGTGAAGGGGGTATATGGCCAATCAAGGCCGAAAAATCCCCGGACGAACGCCCTCACCCGTCTCCCCAAGCACAGAAACAAACATAATGCCAAGGGGGGATCCATTACGGTGCTACAGCAGCAACCAAATGGACCAACACGTCCTTGACATCCAAAGAAATATTCTTTTTCTTCAGGTAGTCCATCCAGACCGTGGTATACCTCGGCACGAAACTGCTCGGAGGTTCCCACGAATCCCTGGATGCGGCGAATCCCTTCCAACGGACTTTATAAAGCCTCCCCCCAGGGCGTCCCCGGGTCCGGCTTGTCCGCCAGGATCTTCTCAGCGGTGAAGTCGTCGTCCTCACCCTCGTCGTCCGAGTCCACATCGCCGGCCGTGAACTCGAAGGTGACGGGACGTCCGCTGGGGTCCGGTGATCGGGGACGAAGCTGGGTATGGTCGCGGTCCAGGATCTTGTTATCCCCCACACGAACCGCATACACATCCTGCCCGACCTTCCGCACGATTACCCCCGGCACATACCAAGATGCCTGCCGATGCCTGGACAGGACATCCTTGTGGTGCCGCTCCACCCACACGGTGTCTTGGAGAGCATACTTCTGGACTTTTCCCTGCTTGAAGTACTTGGCCCTCTTGTCATGCTCGTCCTGAAGTGCCTTGCACACCTTGGCCGCCGTGTCGTCCGCCTCAGCCATCATGGCGTTCGCATCCCGGGCCACTTTGTCATGGTTCAACCACGGGAGAGTGCGTGACACTCGATCCCGTAGGAACAGGATGCAATGGGGCGACAGTCCAGTGGGCCCCGGAAGGTCGTGATACGCTTGGAGTACCCTCCACAGCGAATTGTACCAATTCCGGCCCGGTTCGTCGATGTGCAGCTGGCGGAACTTCTCGAACATCTGCCGCCCGGCCACCTCAGCCCGGCCATTCGACCGGCTGTGGTATGCCACGGTCTTGGCGTGCCGAATCCCCATGTGCTTGCACATCGTCTTGACCCACGTCCCCACGAATTGACTGCCCCGATCGCTGCAGATGACAGCTGGGACATCGAAAATCGTCAGCCAATGCCTGATCATGGCATTAGCGACGGTCTTGGCCTGCAGCCCCACTCCATGCTTGTCCTTTTTGTCCTTCTTCTTGGACTTCTTGCCAGGGACCGCCACGATATACCCACTGTGCCTATCCACCGCCAGGATGACACAGTCGTAGGTCTCTCCTTCCACGGTGACCTCAGGCATGGCGAATACATCCATGGCCACGGACCGCATAGGGGCCTCCGGTATAGCCGTATAAGACCGGGTTGCCCGCTGTGGAGTCATTGGGGCTCTTCGTGGCCCGACACACGGCACAGTCGTTGCAGTACATATCCAGGATGGCGTAGTACCCCGGAGGGAACTTGAAACGCCACTCCAGGTCCTGCTGCATCTTGTCTCGGCCAGGGTGCATGAGCTGGGCGTTGTGCCAATGGTCAATGAGCTCCTCCACTCGGTTCTCGGGCACCAGCAGCTTGTCCTTGAGGAACAACTTGTCCCCATCCTCGGTCAAGCCCTCGGGCCATTCGTCGTCCGACGGGGCGCTCACGGCATTCCAGTATATGCTCCAGTGCTCGGATGCCGCGTAGTCATCCGACCAGTCCTCTGTGAGCACCGACCTGACTAGCTCTACAGGGGCCACCATCCACTGCTCGAGGGTTTCCTCTCGAATAGCTTGGACGCGGGCACCCCGGAACTTGGCCAGGTCCGTACGGTTTGCCATCACCACAAAGCACTTGACCCCCTCTTGCTCCATGGCCTTCTCCATCTCGATGATGCGCTTGGCCTCCTTGGTTTCCTCGGCGTCCCCATGGCTGGATATGTCCATCCAAGCCTTGCCCGCGGGGTAGGCCCATCGACTGAGGCAATCTGCTACAGTGTTGTCCTTCCCCGGGACGTATACGACGCTGAGGTCGAACTTGGCGAACGTCTCATGCCATCGGGCCCTCCTTGCCGCCGGTCCCGAGGGGGTGTCGACGTGCTCCTTGTGCCAGCTCTGCAAGGACTGATGGTCCGTACAAACCACCACCGGTTGCAATCCGATGTGGCCAGACCACTTCCTGAGCGCACATACAATGGCGTACGTCTCCTTTTCCCTCGCGGTCCAGGTACGGCGTTGGCCCTCGGCCAGGATCCGGCTCCAGAACGCCACGGGTACATGTGACCTGTCGTCTCGGAGCTGCTCGTGGACTGTTCCCACCGCATAATCCGAGGCGTCCGTCCGTAGCACGAATCCCTTGTCCGGGTCCACCAGGAATAGCCCCAGTTGCCCCAGGAGTCGCTCCTTTAGGCGGCTGAACGCATCTTCGGCCCCAGGGGTCCAGGCAAGCTTCTTCTTGCTCCCCTTCCGGCCATCGAACTTGCCCACTTGCAGCATCTTGTGCAGAGGCCCCAACAGTTCTGCATACATTCGGACATAGCCCGAATAGTAGTTGCAGAAACCCATGAAGGATCGGAGTTCGCTGATGGTCTGGGGTTTCTCCCAGTGGTGCAGGGACGCCAGCTTCCCAGGCATGGGACGGCGTTGCTCGTGACCAACCACGTGACCCGCGAACTCCACTTCCTTCACGAAGAGTGAGGCTTTGGTGGACTTGCACACCATGTTGTGCTTGTCCAACTCGCTGAGCACTCGGCGCAGATCCTTCTCATGCTTGTCGATGAGCTCGTCCTCAGTCATGTTCTCCGTGCCGGACCCGATGATGATGTCATCCACGAAGGGATCGGCACAGTCCCGGACAGGACCGAGTAGGTCCTCCATCATGCGCTGGAAAGCGGCGTTGCCATTCTTGGCGCCCATAGGCACCACTTTCCACTGCAGGGGCCCCAGCGGCGTCGACATTGCTGTGCAGGGCCTGGAGTCCGGGTGTAGCGGCATCTGGTGATAGCCATGTTTCAGGTCTAACACCGTGAAAATCCGCTTTTTCTGTTGCTTTTGGAGGATGGAGTCGATCAGGGGAAGCGAGTACGAGTCGTGCTCGGTCTGCTCGTTCAAACCTCTGTAATCAACCACCAACCTCCACTCGCCCTTCTCCTTCTTGGGCACGATGAAGGCTTGGCTGGCCCACTCACTGTCGGAGGGTTCGATCCATCCCCGCTCAATGAATTCGGCCAACAGCTTCTTCATGGCCTCGGCCCGATCGCCCTGAAGTTGGTACTCCCGATGACGATAGATCTTGGGGTTCGGCTTCGACTTGATCCTCGCTGTGCCAAACCTCCCACGATCTGGAGGGTTCTTGTTGGCGACGCCACTGAATGGCCGCGGATAGGCTTTGATCAGCCTCTCCTTCAGCTCGGCGACCTTCGGGCTCTCCTGGGCCTCTTCAGCCGCTTGCTTCGGTATCGATACAACCGAACGCACTGCGGTATAGGCCTCTTCCGGGTCCGAATCTGACTTCTCCTCGTCCGATATGCCGTCTTCATCGTCGTGGGGTGCACTTCCCACCGAAAATCTTCGAAAATTTGCGGCGTCGGGCTGGTTATTGTCGCTATCGGCCCCCATTCTTGGAAAATCCCACGTCGGCGGGTCCGACCCAACCGGACCATCGTATTGGTCCGCGATGTGATCCATGACCCTCGCCACGAACTCATCCTTCTCGTACTTGCCGGTGACCAACATCTTGTCATCCCACCAATGCGGAGATGTGACCATGGTCCGCCTCCTCTTGGCTGCCACACGGTCGTGCATCCCCATCCGCATGTAGTTGACGACGTCGTTGATCTCGGCGTGGGACAGGACGTCAATGCCATCAATTGGCTGATCCGTCCACTCCTTGGACTCAAACATGACCTTCATGGGCACCGCCTCCACCCTACGGATGAATGCTTCATCACCCATGGGCCGGGCTTGCGCCCCATCCACCAGGAAAGCCTTGGTACCCCACGCTTGACCCGGGGGGGGCATTGATACACCCTTGGCGTCGATGAACAACTCCTCCTCTGGCCCAAATGACATCTCGTTCAGGGTGATGGAGTCCAGCGTCGACTTGAGACCCTCCAGCGGACATGGGGTGGAACCTATGCCGGTTATGACCAGGATCCCCTTCGCCCTATCCGCGATGATCTTCTCCACCGTACGTCTGGTATTGTCCAGGGAGCCATGCCAATACATGGGTCCCCACTCCTCCAAACCCCAATGCCTGTGCCAGGCTGAGTCTCCTCGATGCCAATGCCTCCTACACTTCCGCAGAAGTGGGGCATCCCGGGAAGCGAAGACGTCCGTCTCGGGCGCTTGGGCTCCCAGCGTCTGGATCATCCTGTCGTACACCTGCGGCGCCATTCCATATTCCGTGAGCTGAACTCCGCGGTCTCCTCTGGACTTGGCACCCACAGCTTGCACCGCTCGGACGATCCGATCCTCTTCCTCAGCATTCCATTGGGATGATCCGCATGCATAGTCCTCGGACAGCCATGTGAGGCATTCATCATCCTCCCGGACCAGCGTTGCACGATGGGGAAGGGCTCCAAAGGCGTTTGCCACCATGAAGTCATACCCCATGATCATATCCCAATCGGTGGTGTCGGCCACATAGAAGTTCCCGGATAGAGTGCTTCTCTTCGCCTGATCAGGGCGGTTCAAGCGCTCATGCTCCAAGAATTCCATACAGATGGTGGCCTCATGGGTGCCGCCACCCATAATCTCTCCGTTGGCGACCTTCAGGCGGACCGGTCTCCGGCTGGGCTGCAGGAGTTCCTCCTTGAACAACCCTCTCCGGACCAGCCTCACCTGGGCACCCGTATCCACTAACACATCCACCACCTTCTCCTCTCGTCCGCACCGTACTCGCACTTTCAAGTGCAACTGCCGCTCGTCGCCATGAGGTGTATGGACGACTCTCACGGCATGCAACTCTAGCACGTCCGGGTGCATCAGGACTTCAAGGGTATCGTCACGGATGGTGTAGATCTTGGGTTGGTCCTGCCCGTCAACGGGGCTCTCCGTGGTCGCTCCTTTCTTCTTGCCATGTCCCGTACCCACATGTACTTCCCTTGGCAGGGCGCTCCAGGGGTTGGGAGTGGCGAAGCTCAGTGGTTTTGGCTCTTCTGGAGCCTTCCTCGGCACCCGATGTGCCTTCGCTTTCTCTGGGATTCCACTGATTTTCGGAGGAGAGACCTCCGCGGTCCCACTCCCGTGGGGGCTCCTCTAGACTTGGCTTCCCACAGCCCCTTCCGGCTGCGATCCGCCAGGACTTTGTCCACCACGTTGCTGGGCTTTGAGTTCCTCCAACGTCCTCAACATGTCCTCAGCAACCTCCTCGATCGACCTCACTCGTCGGTCTTGGCCATGTCCACCACCATAGCCTCTTCCTCCGCCTTTTCCTTGGCCTTTGCCTTGGCCTTTTCCCCCGTCTCCGCCCTTCGCCTTCCAATCGGAAATCCGCTGCTCCTTGGGTTTCTTCTCGGGGTGGGCGGCGAAGTAGGCCTTCTTGTCCGCCTCATACACCTTGCACTGACGGTGGTCATTTGCATGGTTGTTTCCCTTGCCATAACAGACCCAGCACCCGTCGTGCTGAGACCTGTACTCGCAGAACGAGAGCGGTGGGTTCCCGATCCTCCTTGGTGCTCTGCTCTTATTGGGTCCCACCTGGTTCCTCACGTTGTGCGCCACAAACGCGAAGAAGTGGGCCTCCTCATGATCCTCCCGGGACCCGGTTCAGTGGTCTTGGCCACTTCCACTAGCATCCTCCGCGGAGTTGGCCGTGTCCTCCTGGATCTCCCGATGATGGCGGTCTTCTCGGTGGCCTCGTTGTCCATGACCATGTCGATCCTGCACGTGGGCCTCGTTCTTCGCGTTGAGCTTCAACTCCACCGTGATGTACTTCACGATCTCGTCAAGGCTCATGCGGGCGAAGATGACTTGCATCCTCAGCGGCTCCCCGCGCCTCCACTCCACGTTGTTGAGGCGCAGCAACCTTTGCCCCATTGAGTCTCCAAATACCTCCACGTACACGGCGTTCTTCAGTCCCAACATCCGGTTGGGCTCGCCCAGGTTCCTCCTGAAGAACTCCATGATACCCGCATGGGTATCCTCCGCCGCCATAATCCTCACCGCCACCCGCTTCTTGGCGCGCTTCTTCTCCTCGTCCTCCACTCTCCTCTTCCAGTTGCCGGGGAGGACGTCCTTCAGCAGGTGGCGGATCTCGCTGGCCTCGTTCCAGTCCTCCACCAGCTTGAGGCATCTGCGGTACTTCCGCAGATACCGGTTCCACTCCCGGACCCGCAACTCACCGCGGTCCAGCGGCAGCGGGATGGACCACAAGTCCTCCAGCTTCTGGTTCGGAGCGTCCACCCGCTCCTCGTCCTCCAACCACTGGAGGCAGGCCTGCTCCGTCCTGATCAGTCCTTCCCGGATCTGATCCCGCAGCTCCTCCTTCAGGTCCTGCGCCAGCCGGTGTGGGAATGTCCGGCATACCCACTTATCCCGCGGCGCTCCCCGCATCTCGCCGACGACCTCCTCGGCAAAGTCCTCCCAATCCAGGATGAAGTCATCCAGGTTGGAGGGGTTGCCATCGTAGTAGGGGATTTTGATTCCCCTGAGGTCGTCAATCCTGATGGCGTCTCCGACGTCTCCAGCCACCACTCCACCGAGACGGATACCACCTGTGGCCGGGGGATGTGAGTACACTCCCCGTACATCCCTCTCCTCCATGGAGTGCGGTCCAGTTGGGCCTGAGCCCATGGGGTTTGGAATGCGGGAAGGACTTGCTCCATCGGCCGTCCATATCCCCGTATTGGGGTCCTTCGCCCACAGGTTTCCGCCTGGATGACCTCAACCATGTCCGTCGGCGCTTCCCATGGTTCGCCCCTGCATGGTCTGGCTCTGGATCTCGTCTTCTGCATAAACTGCATATTCGTCGTGATCGGTAGATTCTGGGCGGCATGGGACATCTGTACCGTCAGGCTCCTCGGATCCGTGGTTGCGTGCCCTTCCCGCATGGACCCAGCCGGTGACGTGTCTTCCCCGAGCATTGTGGATTCGCTGAACATGGGAACAAACGGCAGCGCACCCGGGTCAACACGCGGAGGCGCGTATGGTGCCTCTGCAGGGCCGCCCATGGGTTTCTCCATGGCGCTCCTGAGGGTCTTAACCCGCTCCACCAGCTCTCCCGCGGCCCGCTTTGCCGGGAGCTCCGGATCCGAGGCGAGGGGCTGTAGCTCCTCTAGCCTTTTCAGGCGTCCCGACATGTCCTCCACCAGGTGGAAGAGGCTGTCCACCACTCGCTGCTGCTTCTCCAGGGCCAGCTCCAGATTGTCCCGGTACCGGTCCCGTTCCGCTCGCAGCTCCTCCATGTCTTTCTCCGCGGCCGACTGGTCATCCAGGATCCCGGCGACGTCCGTCTCTAGGCCGTCCTTCGCGTTGTCCAGGCTGTCGAGGCGGTGCACGATGGCGTCCATCCCCATCTTCGGGTACTTGCCCATGAGGAAGGACACGTGCTCGCAGTGGCACGCGGCGTGCTTTCCGCCTGATCCAGCGCATCCCGCGGTTCCCGGCGCCTCAGACTCATCGCCCATGGGCGTATCGCCTATGGCGTCCGTCTCTGGTCCCGTGTGCCGGGGCACAGGTGCCGTCCGGGCCCTGGTTGGCCTCTCCAAGCCCTCGGCGTCGTGCTTCAGGGCGGGCTCGGGGGCCGTATGCGCCCTGGCGATCGGCGCGGACATCTCCGACTCTGAAGGTGGCTCGTAGGCTGTCCGATAGCCCTCGGAGTGCCCCTCAGATTCCCACAGCCTGACCGGGCTGGGGTCCGTGTCCATAGCCCCGGCGCCCCTTGCCGCGGACTTGGGTGACCCGCGCTTCCAGTAGCGCCGGGCCCGTCCTCCACTGCTGCCTGAATGGCAAGCCTCATCAGAGTCCTCCGCGGCGGAGCGGAGGTTGCATGCCTTTCGGCAGCGACGCTCACACATGGAGACCAGGTCCTCCATGTCCCGTCCTCCTCTTCCCGAATGTCGTACTACTCTTCGGGCTTCAGCTTCCGGAGTTCGCCATGCTCTTGAACGTCTCGGTTCTTCTATGGCTCCAATCTCCGGCGTGGTCTCCACCGAGTCCAGAATACACACCCGGGGCGTACTTGGGCAGGGCTCATAGGGGCCCAAGTCCCCGGGTCGGCGGTAGGTAGGGGCAGCAGGTACGCCTCTGCTACCATAAAGAAGGTCCCTACCAGGACCGGCCCCTGCTGTGCCCCTTCCGCCTGTAACCCCTGCCGATGCGCTCCTGATCAACGATTGCATTTATCAAAATCCAGGGTTTCAAATCCAAAAATATAGAAAATAAAATACAATCCTCCTTCAACCCTGAACAGCAACCAGATCCCACAAATCCAGCAATAATCCAATCCACACTGCGGGCTTCCGTTCAGCACACCCGTCGTCCCACGGTGGCGGGCATGTACAAGAATTGCACCAAAGAGGAAAGCCCTGAAATTGGCATATGAACACAAATAAAGCAAAGTTGGGGAAAGATGGAAACGTACACAATCACAGCCAGAGACCCCTCATTCCCTGGACTCAAGACCTTCCCTTGACTCACCAACATGTTGCCCTGAACCCAGTCAAAAAAGATGGCTAAATGCCATGTGTCAAAAGTCACTACATAAACCCCAAAAATGTGTTCACTCCCAAGCCTCTAAATCCTAGCCCAATGAGGGAGGTGGCGTGTCATGGCCTAGAGTGGCACTCAGGACCATGCCCTACCCTGACATAACCTTGATTGGACTTGGGATCGAATGGGCTTGGAGATATGCCCCATGAGTTTGAACTCATAACATGCCAAAAAACTGCCAATTCACACCATATTGGCCATATATCAAATATATGCTCAAAATTGAAGTTACCACTTATCCGAAGGCTCGAAGCATGCATGGACCCGAAGTCTAGTATTCATGGGAGAGAGAGACCAAAGGTCAATGCCCATGTACATCCCCACTTTACCCTCGAAACCCCTTCGGATATGGGCGCCACGCACTGCCCAAGTCAGCCCATGATCTTGAGACCAATTCTTGCGATCCTTCGTGCGCCAAGCCAAATGGAGTACGCGATCCGGCATATGGTGGTGTTCAACTCCAAAGCATATGCCAACATATGAACAACATACCATGGTTCGACTCTCCATAGGCTTCTTGCTGTTTGCCGAACAAGGAAGTACACAAAACGCAAGAATGAGCACAAATTGAGGTCAAAAACATGAAAATATGACCAAATACAAAGTTGTCATGATAGTATATCTCTATGCTCACCCATGATATCCGCTCATGGTTCAATACACAAATGATTGGAACCATTTGCGAATAATTCCCCCACTTGGATCCCCAATCGGGCGCATGGAGATACCTTCGCCACTCATATCTACATGCCCCATGAAAATGGGAGTGCACTCATGGATCTCTTTGCCAAACATACCATGAGCAATACATACGCGGTAGACTTGGTCTAGCGCTTTGAATCCCACAATTGGGACATGGGCAAAGCCCTTGTCACGTGTGGTTCCCCATCTTCTCGGCCACACGAAGATATATAACATGGGCGTGAGCATATCAAGACATAAACCATGCATACAACACATACCCTCAAAAGTGGTTCCCACCATGATATGCCATGCCCCTCCATGGACATAACTTCACGTTAAAAATACGTAGGAACCCAAAGAAAGTATCTATGCAACCCCAACACTCATGTGGTACACTCGAAAGTCGCAACAAAATATTCGGTTGCACGGTCCAAGAGTTGTATGTCCCTTTCTACCCTCTTGACCCTTATCCCTTGCTACACCCGGCATGTGTACACAACAAAGGCGTTTGATGCTTCCCAAATTAACTTGAGACCACGGCGCTTGCAACGCAATTTTTCTTATTCTCTTTCCTCACACTCGCTCGTAGATATGGCCCTTCAAAGTGGTCCCACGATTCACTTTTGTTTCCCTTATATCTCCAAGTCAAATGGGTGGCAAGTATAAGGGAAACCTGATTGGGGCATAGGGAAAAGAGTATGACCACTCGAAGAAGACCAAATCAAGTGCGGCGATGTCGAAGTCGAAAATCCGATTTCGACATCGCGAAAAATTCAGAGTAAAATTTCGAGTGCATATTTAGAAAATTGCGGAAGCAACGAACCCTTTACTGATGAAATCTGACCCTTCATCGGGGTTTCCGCCAAAATATCTGGAAATAACAGTTAACCAATCGGTTAACGCAAAATCGCGAGCCAACTGACAGTCGCCGATACATTGACCATCAGAACGAAAGGCTGAAAAATTACGGAAACATTACGATAATAAAACCCTGTTGATTCCTGATATTCCGATATATAAATCTCCGCTGGCGGCGCCTCGGTACTGAATATGGCCGCTCATAGCCGGAATGGCCAAACCTATCACACTATCACATTGGGTTAGGTCAGGTGGATGGGAGAGTATGATATCAGCCAATGGCGGCTTGCCGGCACATAGATACACACCCCAAGTGACCCCAAGATGGCCACGGGGGTCCGAACCGGCTTCAGCCCTGTGTGGTCGGTCGTCGTCAGTGTGGGGGTGTTGCTGGAAGCCGCAGGCGACCGCAGCTGTGCGCATGGCTGTGAGTAGGTCGGTGGGGTCCGGTTGGATGCGCCAGGCGCAGTCTATGGCCCTGTGATATTGGGACCAGGCCTGTTTGTCGTGCAGTGGGGGCATCCTCAGGGGGGCTGGTAGGCCTTGGTCCGCATCCTCTGGGGGGCTGGGGGGATGGTTGGGGATGGTGAGGCGGATGTGCAGGGGGCTATGGCCTGTGGGTCCCGGCGGGAGGGGCCCATATGGGGCCTCTGCCCGGATGATGGTGGTGGGGTGGCCATGGCATACGTCGATGCGGGAGGGGGCGGCATCTGCTTGGTGGGGGAAGTGGGATGGCTGGCCTTCGAAATTGGCCGTCAGGTCCATGAGCCTCAGGTTTTCGATGGTGTCGCGGACTGCATGGTCCTGGGCTGTGGCCTTTCCCCCCTCGGTCCGCCGGGGTGGGGGCGGCGTTCATGTCGCCGATGATGATTGTGGGGGCGAGCATGGCCATCTGGCGGTATGCCTCGGCCAGGGCTTGGAGGAAGGGTTCCGTGGCGTGGCCGAAGGGGACATGGGCGTTGATGACGTTGAGTTGCCATCC
Organism: Eutreptiella sp. 'Long Island Sound 2002'; assembly: GCA_964036045.1. Taxonomy (NCBI): domain Eukaryota; phylum Euglenozoa; class Euglenophyceae; order Eutreptiales; family Eutreptiaceae; genus Eutreptiella; species Eutreptiella sp. 'Long Island Sound 2002'. Next base: position 96,537,617 of record OZ038379.1, on the reverse strand, counting down.
GGCCCCGACGAACTCGTAGACGCCTAGCCTCCCTGCGATGGTGAGGTGGTGGACGAGGTGGACGTGGATGCCGGTTCGGGCGTACAGGGGGGTCCCCTTGTGCCAGTAGCATTTGTATGCTTTCTGGTCCGGGGTATATATGGGGGTGGTTTCTGGGGGGTAGTCGCATTGTAGGCCTTGTTCCTGGAAGGCGAGGAGGTGGGGAACCCACTCCAGCCCCTGTGCCATCGGAAGCTCCTGGAGGGCGGTTGTGGCGTCCTTGGAGTATGTGACAGCTGCGTGGTTGAGGTCCAGGAGGTTGACGGTGGCCTTCGTGGGGGCGGGCTGGGGCTGTGGAGGCTTGTGCCCTTGGCCCTTGCCCCATCAGGGAGGGGGACTGGGGCCCCGGGACGTTTTGTCTGGTGGTGAGCGCTTGAATAGGCGCGGTGGGGGGAGGCCTTGGCTCCATTCAGGGGGGAGTTCCCCAGTGTATTTGGTGCCTCTGTGGGCCTTATTCTCGTCGGTGCGGAGCCGGATGCACCTATGATTTTGTGGGGCATTCTGCGGCCAAAACCGCATTTACGCTACCGCACTGGATCTGAAACGGCCCACTGGATCTGAAACGGCCGCGGTGCCAAAAATTTGTCGTTCAAACATGAATTTTTGCAAAATCCATTGCTTGAATACATTTGATTCCTTGGCACAAAAGTGTGGATGTGTCAGAACATTACAATGCTGTGGTTCAATCTAAAGATGCCTTCCAAAAGTCGTTTTAATATTGTTGTTCTGCTGTTTTTGTGCAGCTCAGCTGTAGTGCAGATCGATCCGGACATTTCCGGCTATTGACTGCTAAATTTTGACACAACATTTCTGACTTATGCTGTGCAATTGCCTTCGTTTTGCCTTGCTTGCAAACACAACGTTGAACTGGTGAGAACTGTTGAGAACTGAGGTCCCTGGGACTTGATTTGTGTTGCTGGTAAAGGTTTCGGAACAGTTGACAGTTGACGTGCTGTGCACTTGCTTGTGTTGTGCCTTCTTTGCCCAGTCTTGGCTCTGTGAGTTTACTATTTGCCTGATTTGTTGCAAAGCCTGTTCTGCAACCCTTGACTCTCCCTGAAAAGGGATCTCCTGTGGTGCAGAAGTACCCATTCCAACGGTCAGGCTTTGTAGCTCATCTTTGGCAAATAGTCTCAAACTTGCGGGCACGGGCCCTTTGCACCGCACAATGCTCAAAAGAACTAGGCTTCACAAAGGTTGGCAGGTGTTTGAAGTGACATTGAGAACTGAGGTGTGTGGTTAACTGAGAAGTCAGTCTGACCTGGTCCCACCCTACGATGCTCAAAAGAACTTTGCTTCACAAAGGTTGGCACAGGTTTTTGAACTGACTTTGAGAACTGAGGTGTGCAGGTAACTCAGAACTCGGCTTGAACTGGTTGCAGCGTACGAGGCTCCAAAGAACTTCGCTTCACAAGGGTTGCCGCAGGCTTTTGAAATGACGATGAGAACTGAGGTGTGTGGTTAACTGAGAACTCGTTTTGAACTGGTCGCACCGTACGAGGCGCTAAAGGACTTCGCGTCACAAAGGTTTTTGAAATGACACTGAGAACTAAGGTGTGTGGTTAACTGAGAAGTTCGAATGTGCATCGTGCAGCTGTGCAGATTGCTGTGCAGCTCTGCAGCTGTGTAGGTGGTACGGTGCAGCCCGTTGTCTGCTCTGCATATGTCAGTAAACTGATTACAGCTGTTCTTGAACCCTGAACTGAAGGTACAGCACACAGCAATAATTTGAAGCTCGAATGTGCATCGTGCAGCTGTATGATTTTTTTAGTGAAATGTATGTTATGAAAAGTTGGGGTATTGACGAGCATATCACATTATAACTGCATGGTGCAAGACAAAAAGCACAAGGACAATGTGAATCGTGTGTAGATCAGGGTCAATCTATGTTGTCTGCATACATTGCAATGGTTTCCATTTTGTATTGTGTTGGACCAGTAAGTAATTCATTTCTCCAAAGAAATTGAGTTTTTGTTTTTCCCGAAACATTCCATGTGCATGACATCTTGGCACTCAAAATGAGCCATGCGTCAACTCTTACTATGAATGATAGGCAAAAACCACAAAATTTTTAAAACAAGCTTAATACACAACAAAGATGTGTCAATTTTGTCAACCATTTGGATAGAATCCGGGTTTTGGCCACTTTGTGCCCGGTAACATCAAAGTAGGGGTCGGGTGCTGTTGAGCTCCAGGGTGTGGCCTCCTGGCTTGTCCGGGGCGCTGCTGCCCTGCTCTAGCTCCTTTTGGCGGTGCCAGATCACCCGGATCTGTGGCCCCCCGTTGTCCCCCAGGTCACGGAGGCGGTACTGGATTGTGCCCTCACACCAGATCCAGTTGCCCGTGTGGTCGTTGCGGAAGGGCTGCTGGACCTTCGCGCCTTTTTTGAATCCAGGGTACGCCTCGGGTGGGGGCGGTGCTGGTGGCGGGAGGGAGGATGATGAGGACGCCTGGTCCGGGTGGGGTGGTGGTAATGATGGGAGGGAGGATGACGAGGATGCTTGGTCCGGGTATGCCGGCTGGGTCGGGGGGGGGTGCAGGGGGTTGGGAGGTTGCTGCTTTCCTGGCTTGGTTGGGGGCGGCTGCGGCCCTTTTCCATCTCGCTCGCTTGGGTGGGACCGGAGGTGGTGGGGCTTGGGGGGCGTGGGGTTGGAAGAAGGGGTGTGTAGCCTGCTGGCCCGGATCCCTTAGCGGGGGTTCTGCCGGCGTTTGCATGGTCGAGTTCGCGTGGCTGCGCGTGAGGTCGGCGAGCTTGCGCACGGTCTTCGGGGGGTCGGTTGGCCATGGCAGTGCCGCCAGGCTGTTGTCGAAAGGGTGGTGGAGGTGGTAGTTCCTCGTGGCCTTGGCCTGTTTGACCGAGGCCTTCGTGGGTTCCGGTGTGTCTGGGCCGTTGGAGGACCCTTGAGCCCATTAGAGTGCTGTGTGGAGGGCTTCCCACGGGGCGCCTTTGCGGCCTGTGAGGATTGTGGCCTAGACGAGTCGCTGCCGGCCTCGTGGGGGGTCTTCTGGGTCTATCTCCAGGGTGTAGGCCTGGGCCGCCATGAGGACTTCGTGTGTCCAGTGGAGGACCCACCATTGTGCGTCCGCTTTGAGGATGTGGATGGCGGATTGATCGGGGGGGTGTCCAGGGTGTCCCACGATGCGATGGCTAGTTCTATCCTGGAGGGGTGGAGGTGTGGGGTGGCCCTGCGGCTTAAGAGTTGATCGATGTGGAGGGGGGTGACGGAATCGTTGGGGCCTTGCGGTGGTGGGGGCATCGCTGGGATGGCTGTGGGGTTCCAGTTGTGTTCGTGGGCGGCAAGCGTGTATAGGGCGGCGGTGATGATGTTGTGGGCTTGCCCCTCCAGGACGATGTGGCGCTCCTCGCCGAAGTCCTTTGGGAGGTGGGCTGTGGGATGGACGGTGATGTGGGCCAGGGCGTGTTGGTGGGCCTTTTTTCCCCCGTCTGGCGCCTGCGTCCGTTTGTCCCCCGGGATGTGCTGGTGTTGGTGTTTTGGAGGGGGTGGTCCCAGAGCGAGGGACTCTACTCCGTGGAGGGGGATGGCGTGTTCCCTGAACCTTCTGGGCAGGATGTATATGCCCGGGTCCCCCCGTACGGTGCCCTGGTACATGTTGCCTGTGATGGTGGGGGCCGGGAGCGGTTGGCGCAGGGGCGAGGTGCATGGGGTGGGGCAGGGCGGGTCATGGTGCTCACACCGGCGGTGGTTGATGCCGTACAGGGTGATGTGCACGGCGAAGGGTCCGACGGCGCGCTGGAGTTTGTGACGTTGAATGTTGTTGAGGCGCGCCACCGCCCGTGTGTGGGAGCGCCCTTCGCTGATCCACGGGGCGTCTGCCCGTGACGCCGCTGGGTTCAGGCAGTCCGTGATGATACCTGTGCTGGTGCGGTTGTGAGTGGCATCAGACACTCTGGCGGGGGGGGCGCTGATACGGGGGATGGTGTGGTCGTCCCGGAGGGTGCGGGCCTTGCGCCTTGCATCGTGTCGGTGCTTGGCCTCCTGGGCGGGGGTGTGTACGCCTGTGTGTTTAAGCTTCTTGTTGGGGCGGTCTGCCGTGTGGAAGGGGCTGTGCCAGGAGGGGGCGTGATGGAGGGTGAGGTGTGGGAGGTCCGCCCGTGTTGTCTGCGTGTACAGGGTGGTCGCGGCAGTCCCCTCCGCCTGTATGATGTATCGCACCTCGTGTCGGCGATTGGTGACGAGGACGTTGGGGGCCTCAGCTCATACACCTGTGTGGTGTGGGGGAGGTGGCGGGTGACAGTGATCTTGGCGGCGTCGTTCTTGCGGGTCGTGGTGTGGGGGATGATGTAATGGGTCGCCCATTCGTCGTGGGGGTTGTGCTCCATAGTGTCCAGCTTGAGTGGAGGGTGGAGTGGTTTCGGCGATGGGGGCTTTTCTTGGGCTTTCGCGTGGGGCGCCACTTTGGTTTCGAACAGGTATTGCGGGCTCCAGGTTTCCGGGGCCCCTACTTGGGTGGCTGCCGCTGCTGCGGCCTGGAGCAGGGCGGTTGTGTTGGTGTCTAGGGGGGGGGGCCTGGTTGGGGGGTGAGGGTGTCGTGGTCTTGGTATGCCCACCAAATGGTGTAGCCTCGTTGAATGTTGCGGTGTGGGGTCTGGGTCTGGGCCTGCTGCATGGATAGCGCGGTCTTGATGTCCTCTGCTGCTTGTGGGTTTATGGGTGTGGCTTACGCCCATAACCCCGGGGTGTGTATGCCGTGTGGTGCTTGGCCTACTCCTCGTACCGGGTGGAGGGTGTGGTGGGTGCGCGTGAGCCCTAGGTGTTCCTGGAGGAGGTCCACCCGGATGTCCTCCCACCGTTGCTGCCAGGTGTGTGTGTGGTCGTTGGGGGTGGGGTAGGTGATGACGATGGCTTGCCATGGGGTGGGGCCCGGATGTACCGTCATAGGTGCCAACGATGCTTGCAGGGGTATGTGGACGGCGTGGGCGGGGGCTGCTGTTATGGGGTCTCCCTCTGTTGGTGTGATGGTGGCATCCCCCTGGACGGTGAGGAGGAGATGGTGGCGGTCCGTTGGTAGTGTCCAGGTGGTGGTGGGTTCGTTGATCGATTGGAGGCGGATCGCCTGGAGCCCCGGTGTGATTTCGTCCCATCGGAGTGTGCCGTTGTGGACTGCCCATTCCCGTGGCAGGTTCCGAAACCTGTTGCGGTCCGGGGTGGTGCAGTGCTATGGGGGGAGCTCCATTGTTGTGATGGGGTGGGTGAGGGGCTCTGTGCGGGGGCTTTCCTGTGTGGTTGGTGGGGATGGTGCCTGGGGCATCTTGTCGTCCGTTTGTTGTGGGGCTTTCGCTTCCTGCAGCTCTGCGCTGATGGTGGCGAAGACGTCTGGGAGGGTGGGGGAGGCGGGGGGATGGGGTGCCGGATGGTTCCAGGTGATGTGGTACTCCTCTGGGTTCTCGGGGTTTTGCTGTATGGTGATGGTGGCGGTGGCGTCGTCTTCAGGTGTCCATCGGTGTGGATTGTGGTCGAGGGGCTGCAGGGTGATTGTGTGGCGGTGTTTTCAGCTGTGGAATGCTAGGAGGGCGTGAAGGCCGTGCCTGGTGTTCCCGGGCTGGCGGGGGTAGGTTTCGGCTGCCGCTTCCAGGAAGGCGTCCATGCTGCCTTTCCAGGTGTCTTCCCAGAGAAGGTCTTCCTCCGTGCCCCATTCGTTGTCAATCCTTTTTTTCCTGCTTCCACCCCTGGAGGGTCGCGTGGTCCGCTGGGAGGTCTAGTTGGATGGACTGGTAGTACTGCTTGGCGTCCATGGGGGCTAGGGTTCCGGCCAGTGTGGCGTAGATGTCCTTTAGGGGGGGGGGGGCGGTGGGGGCGTGGCGGCGTGGTCGGGCTCCTTTCGCCGGTGTTCCGCGTTCTGGTCTGCGGTGGACGCGGGGGATATGGAGTGTGGTGGCATGGGGTGGTCGGGCTCCTGCGGTTTCGTGGGTTGCTGGTGGGCTTGTGAGCGTGGGGCCGTTGCTGCCAGTAGGTGTCGGATGGCTGTGAGGACGTCGTAGTCGTCGTCCCAGCAGTGGGCTGCAGCGCACGTCCTGTCGGGGGAAGCGGGGGGGCGGTGTGGCTGCGGTGTTGCAGAGCGGTGTACGATAGGGTGAGCGACGCGTGCGGGTGGTGGCGTGCTCGCTCTGCTGTTCTGTTCCCCATGAGCCCTGTAACAGGCCAATTGCTATAGGACTGTGAGTGTCTATTGATGATCTCCAAACCCAAATCCTCCTGTGAGCAATCAAATCATTGCAGTCATGAACGATCAAAAAGCATGCCTGTGCAAACAGAAATATTTATACAATACAAGCATGCCGAAAAATACAACAGACACTCAGACCTTCATTTACTGTCATGATCTGCGCTAATTTACATCACATCGCACTCGCGCCTTCTGACTAGTCGCACTGGCACCTGCACATTTGCACTCCCCTCCCAGGACCATTGCACAGAAGTGCACATGGCCGAAAAATGACCTAGGGGTGCAGTGCCAGGGCCATCAACAATGGCTACGGCCATTCAGCACCATCCAAAAAAAGGTTTACAGTACAAAATCAGAACAAACTGCACTACCAGACCACCGGTGACATGGCACCAGGTGCTTATGCATTCATATGCTCTTCCCAGGCTAAACGATAACCCATACACAGCACTCCACTCCTGTGGGTACACCGCTGTGCTGTCTACCTCAAGTAATTTACAAACAGCCACCTGCTGCTGTCCCTCCTGGGCACTGTGCACCCAACAACCTAGTGGGTCGTGCCGGGACACATGTAAAAAAAACATATATCTTGCTCCAAAAACAGATTGCAAAAAATCTCCTGATGGACTGCCATGTGGCCTCAAAGCCATTAATTAATGCAAAACATTCAGGGCCACTGTGCTGGGCTGTGAGCACCAGCTGGCCTGCATACAACTCTGTAAAACAGCAAAAAGAAGCCTTTAACGAATACCCACAAAGCACTCAAAATGTCTCCAAACTTGCAGCACGAAAGACGGACACACTGCAGGCACTCAAAAGCAGGCAGCACGACAGGGTAGAGCCAAAAGTGTGGTCTTTGGAAGACATTGTTTCAAGCTGACTCAGTGCTGGAAAAGGAAACCCACTTAATAATGTACAGTGCACCAAGCCGTTTAGCCACACTTATCTGGAGCTCTCCCAATTCTGTCTTCAGACTTGCCTGTGACACAAAAGCAAAAACAGCAGCATGAAAAACAAAAGCTGGACCCATTGACACAAAAAATGAAGCAACAAAAACGACCACTGCGTCGATGTGGCAAAACAACACCAATGAATGAATGCAGGAAACAGAATGAAGGCCACGTTGCGTTGCAGGAGTTGCAGGAGCATCCTGCTTCTCATCTGCCTTGTAAAGAGCGAAAGCCACAAAACTCGAAAAGATGCAAAAAAATGGACAAAGAGCGAAAACGAAAGCAAGCACGTATGCCTCTGCTATACCACCACACAAAATGTATACCTCTCAGAGGTCCCCATCGCACAGGCACAAACTCAAAAATTCAGATGACAAATCAGATTCACACGAAGAAAACAGCGAGGACAATGAAATACAGCGACGGAGACGAAAACAACGAACAGCCAACTACAGAACGCAAAGCACAGAGCAGACACACCCATAAAAGGAGTGTCTTACTGCCCCAACAACAAATCACTCTCCACTGTAACTCACTTCAGATTCTGAGCATTCCTAAACACACAGCAAGACAAGGCAGTCAATGCAGCGACAAAAAAACAGCTCTCTGCAACCGGAGCTACATAAAAAAAAACGCCACAAAGAGTGCAACAACAAAGGACGGCAGAGAAAACAAACACAGGACGAAGCAAGCAAGCACACACCCGAGTGTAGCGTGCACTGCTGCTTCAGTCCAGTACTCCATCTCGCCTGAACAGCTGACTGGGGAACTGCTGACTTGAGAACACTGAAACAAAGAGAAAAACTGCAAAAGGTAGAAAAACTCCAGAGACAGAAACCACGAACGTAGCCGAAGGATGACGCAACGAAACCGACACTGCTACTCAATGATGCCAACCAGGAGCATACTGCTTCTCTGCCTGCACCAACGGAGCAAGAGGGTGATGAAAACGGAGCAAAAAAGGATGCTACTCAATACACAGCCCAAGATTAAGTGATGTCAACCTTCGTTTTAAATGCTCGCCCCCGTCCACGTGTTCCTCGGCGCCTTGGCACTGTCTGAACGCCTCCACAGCCGGCTGTCACTGCCGCCGAGGCTATAACAGCCACCAGCCCCGGATTCACTAAGCTACTGTGTGGACACAAGCAAACAGCGCGAACTCTTTGCGTCACGTTGTGGGTAGTTTGGAGCTGCTCCTTCGTAAAACGGCGCTGTGCCGAGGTACCTAACGAAGAAATCAGGCGCAGCTTCGCCACTTCCCTGGTGCGGTCACGTTCGTCTTCACATAACTGTTCCACTTGACGCACTGCGCGTACTGCACCACCTGCAAATTCAGGTAACCCCACATGTTTAACAATGGCCTCCAAAGCGTGAACCTCAGTCACGTCGTCTCCAAACCCCACTGGCGGATCTTGTGCACAAACTCCTTCAAAGAATCGCGGGTATTTAGTAACAACCAGTTTCTCATGTTGCACGCGCCGCTGCAAAGCTTCATAAACGCGGCGTGCTATATGTTCATCTTCTGCAAGCAGGACTGAGGGATAACGACGCCGCTCCAAGTTGTACTGTGTACGCACGATTTCAAGTTTGTTTGAACAACTGTATCCATTGAGGTCGTAATAGAGGCGCTCCTGACCGCTCGCCCCAATACCTCGTTTCATGAAAGCCAACACAGAAGAAAAGGGACAGTTCACACAGATCGCAAATCGGCTATACCTTGATGCGTTGCTGCAGTGGATGGATTTAACTTCAGCTTCAGCTTTTTGATTGTAACAGGCCAATTGCTATAGGCTTGTGAGTGTCTATTGATGATCTCCAAACCCAAATCCTCCTGTGAGCAATCAAATCACTGCAGTCATGAACGATCAAAAAGCATGCCTTTGCAAACAGAAATATTTATACAATACAAGCATGCCGAAAAATACAACAGACACTCAGACCTTTATTTACTGTCATGATCTGCGCTAATTTACATCACATCGCACTCGCGCCTTCTGACTAGTCGCACTGGCACCTGCACACCTGCACCTTTGGGGGGTGGTGGTGATGTTGGTGGTGAGGTGGTGTGGGTGTTGGAGTGGGTGATTTTGCCGCTGGCGGTGCCGTTTGTGAGGGCGGTATAGGCGTTAGTGTGGGTGACGTTGGTGCAGGGATCGCGTTAGTTGATGCTGACGTTGGTGGGTCAGCCAGTCACTGTTGTCGCTGTCTCTGTCGCCGGTGGTGTTGGCGCCTCTTGTGGTGTCGTGGACGCTGATGGTGATGGTGGTGGTTCGGTTGGTGATGGCGAGGGTGACGTATTGGGCGGTTGTGTTGCCGGTGGCGTCAATGGTGAGGGTGTTGTGTCTGGCCATTGGGGGCGTAACGTATGTGGGCCGGACGTGGCGGTGGTGGCGAGGGTGCTGTAGATGACGGGTAGTGTGGCCGATGTCGCCGCCGGCGGTGCAGGTGTGTTAGGTGCTGTGGTGGTGAGGGTGGTGTCGGCAACGGTAGGGTGCCGCGGGTGGTGTACTGGTTGATGGTGGTTGAGCTGTTCTTGGTCTGTGGGTAGACCCCGTCCGGTGGTGGTGGTGTTGGTGGTGTCGACGTTCGTTGAGGCCGTTGGTGATGCCAGGCTCCTGGCGTTGCGTGGGGTGATGGTGGCGCTGGTGAGTGCAGGTGGTGCCATGGGCGGCGGTGCCAATGACGGCCCGGGCGGGTGTCCTGGTAGTGATGCCAACGGCATGGGTGCAGTGGCGGCAGTGATGTGGACGTTAGTTCATCGAGGTTGGTGGCGGTGACGGCGAGGGCACTGTTGGTGTCTTCCCGGTCGTCGGTGACACCGATGGTGGGTCGGCGTAGGTGCTGGTTCCGGGTGTGGGTCCGCGTGCGGGAGGTCTTTGGGCTGTTGTGGGCGCTAAGGGCTAGCTTTCCTGCTGGTGCTGATCATCCTCTCCTGGCCCTGTCGGTGTTGGGTGGCCGTTCCTGGTGGAGGGTGATGTTGCTGGTGGGGTTACCGCGGGTGCTGCTGCAGATTTTGGGTACAGGTGTGGTTTAGGGTGTGGGGTTGGTGTCGTTGGTGGTTGGCGCCGACAGTGGGTCGCGTGACTGGTGGTGGCGCTGGCGGCAGTGGCAGTGGGGGTGCCGGTTGTTGGTGAGGCTGCCGTTGCCGGTGTCTTGGTTGGTGCTGGTGATGGTGTCGCTGGTTGTGCAGATGGTGGGGGGTGTAGGCGATGCTGGTGTGTATGTGGGAGGGGGGATGGGATGGGGGACCCGTATCCAGGTGGTGGCGTCGCCGGTGGCACGGTTTGTGAGGGTGATCCGGGCATCGGTGGATGGTGCTGCTTTCAGTGGTGTTGCTGAGGGCGGTGCGGGTGTTGGCGCTGGTGACGCCGGGAGTGTTGTGGGAGATGTCCTGGTTTGTAGTGCCTGCGGTTCGCTGTCGCAGGTGGTTGACCGGGCTATGCCGCCGGTGAGTTTGGTGCAGGTGGTGTCGGTGACGGTTCGGCTGATGCTGTTGGTGCGGGCTGTGTGGTTGTCGTGCCAGGCGTCGGTGGCGTTGGTGACGCTGATGGTGGTGTGTCAGCGGTTGGTGCTGGTGGTGGTGCTCCGATGGTGAGGGTGCCGGAGGCGCTAGGTGCGGCTCCGCGTTGTCGGGTTATCTCCTCGTCCCTCCTGGCGGAGGGTGCCGCTGGTGTCTCTGCTGGTGAGGGTGGTGGATTTTTTGCTGTTGTTGTGGTTGTTGGTGCTGCCCGGGGTGGTTGTTGATGATGCTCCCGGTGATGTCGATGCTGCGGGCTGTGATGCGAATGGTGAGGGTGTTGTAGGTACGCGGTGTGTCACCCTGTGGTGCCGCTGGCGTTGATGATGGTGGGTTTAGTGTGTGCTGTTGCTACCCCTGGCGGGGGGCCCTTTGGGTGGCGCTGGTGGCGTTTGTTCGCCAGTTTAGCTGGCGTCCTTGGTGGGGGCGCCGTAGCACCTATGATTTTAGCAGCTGTTTTTTCCCAAAATTCAAAATCATGCATTTTCAGAACCGCGATATCAAACTTTCACAGTAGTACTGTTGTTTTTGTGTTTTCTCAAATTCTTAACAAAATTATGCTGTCGCTGAAGCTGGAGCCGCAGATAAACTGTCAGAAACTGCCGCGTACGCGAGTTTCAGATTGAGACCGCCTTGCGCAATAGAAAATCGCCGAAAAGTCAACTTTTTTTCGCAGTTGGCAGGGAGGGAAAGGGCACCGCAGCACACAAACGCCACCACCAGGCAAAAAACAGCACAAACAACCAACAGCACAACACAGCACAGCACGGCGCCGCACGACAGGCCGCAGAAGGGCAAAGCAAACACAAACAGCACCGCAAAACGACAGCAGAGCACGACAGCACAGCACCACAGGACGGCACAGCGCCACAGCGCACGACACAGGGAAGCAGGGCACCACAGCCAGCACAACAAGGCACCGCAGCGCACAGAGCGGAGAAGACAGGGAACGCACAGCACGAGGGAAAGAGCACCACAGCACGCAGACACCACCACCGGGCAAAAAACAGCACAGCCAACCAACAGCACAACACAGCACAGCACGACAGGCCACAGGAGGGCAAAGCAAGCCCCAACAGCACCGCAACACGACAGCAGAGCACAACAGCACAGCACCACGCGACAGCACAGCACCACGGAACAGGGCACAGGAAAGGAGGGCACCACAGCAAACCACACCAACCACAGGGAGGCAGACCACGCGGCCAGACAGGGACACCGACACTGAAACACGCCACCAGCAGACAAGCACGGGCCACCAGACCCAGCACCGCACCACGGCACACCAAAGGAAACAGAACAACACACAGCAGCGCACCACAGCACCAGGCGCCAGCAACAGCACGCACCACACGAACAGCACAACGCGAGCGCACCAGCACAGCGAAGCACAGCACCGCACAGAGCGGAGAGGACAGGGAACGCACAGCACAGCACCCCGGGACACACACAGCACAAAACAGAGCGGCGAACAACAGCACGCACCACCGCGCCACGACAAAACACACACAGCGCGGGGGAACACCGCAAAACACTGCGCCGCAGAGCACAGGGCCCCAGGGCGGCGGGGAGCGCCAGAGGACACGGCGCAACAAGCAGCGGCACCAAACGAGCGCAACAAAGCAACACAGCACACGACGACACAACACCGGGCGACACAACGCGCAGCAGCGCGGCGCAGCACCGCACCCAGGAACACACAGCACAGCACAGCACACGGCACACAGCACCGAGCGGCAGTGACGAAAACCGCGAGACACAAAGGAGGGGGGGGGGGCGGGGCAGCAACCACCAGGGGGCAGCCATCAGCCAGGCGGAAAGCACGAAAGAGGGGAAAGCGCACGGAGCGCCGAGAAGCGGAACGACAACAAAGCAAACAACGCACAGCGCCGAGGCCCAGGGCACCCGGGGCCGGAAACCAGAGAAAGCCGGAGACAACGGGGGCGCACAGAGGAAGAAGAAAAAAAAACACCAAGGCAGCAAGCAGGAGCGACGAAAATCGCGAGACACAAAAGGGGAGGGGGGGGGGGGGAACACCAGAGAGTAGCCAACGGCCAAGTGGGGGACACAAACGAGGCGAGAGCGCACGGAGAGCCACGCAGCGGGAGGCCGGGAAAAACAACCAAAACACAGCGCCAAGGCAACGAGGAACGGCAACAGCAGCGAGAGGGAGGAGGGCAACCCCAGCCCGGAGGGGGCCAGCAAAGCAGAAAGACAAAGCGGCCAAAGGAAAAGGTGAGGCGCACCAGAACGCGCCCGGGAGGCCGGCCCGCCCGACCCGGCCAAGCAAAGCACGCACACCAGCCGCCGTCCGGATGGACGAGTGCGCGCCCGGAGGGTACCCAGCCCCTACCGGCTACGGAACAGCGGCCGTCCAGATGGACGAGTGCGCGCCCGGAGGGTATCCAGCCCCTGCCGGCTACGAACACCCGCCGTCCGGATGGACGAGGGCGCGCCCGGAGGGTACCCAGCCTCTGCCGGCTACGATCAGCCGCCGTCCGGATGGACGAGTGAGCGCCCCGCAGCGACCCCCAGGACAACGCACACGCAACACAACACACCGAGCGGGCACACCGGTGAACAGGAGCCAAGTGACCCAGGACACCGCACACGCAACACAACACACCGAGAGGGCACACCGGTGAACAGGAGCCAAGTGGCCCAGGACACCACACGCACAACACAACACACAGAGCGGGCACAGCGGTGAACAGGAGCCAGGAGGCCCAGGACACCGTACACGCAAAACAACACACCGAGCGGCCACACCAGTGAACAGGAGCCAAGTGGCCCAGGACACCGCACGCACAACACAACACACAGAGCGGGCACAGCGGTGAACAGGAGCCAGGAGGCCCAGGACACCGTACACGCAAAACAACACACCGAGCGGGCACACCGGTGAACAGGAGCCAAGAGGCCCAGGACACCGCACACGCAACACAACAAACCGAGCGGGCACACTGGTGAACAGGAGCTAGGAGGCCCAGGACACCGTACACGCAAAACAACACACCGAGCGTCCACATCGGTGAACAGGAGCCAAGTGGCCTAGGACACCCTACACGCAACACAACACACCGAGCGGGCACACCGGTGAACAGGAGCCAGGTGGCCCAGGACACCGCACACGCAAAACAACACACCGAGCGGGCACAGCGGTGAACAGGAGCCAGGTGGCCCAGGACACCGCACCCGCAACACAACACACCGAGCGGGCACACCGTTGAACAGGAGCCAAGTGGCCCAGGACACCGCACACGCAACACAACACACCGGTGGGCACACCGGTGAACAGGAGCCACGTGGCCCAGAACACGGCACACGGAGAGCAACGCAACGAGCGCGCGCACCGGTGAACAGGAGCCAAGTGGCCCAGGACACCGCACACGCAACAGAACACACTGAGCGGGCACACCGGTGAACAGGAGCCAGGAGGCCCAGGACACCGCACAAGCAACAGAACACACCGAGCGGGCACACCGGCGAACACGAGCCAGGTGTCCCAGCACACCGCACATGCGAAACAACACACCGAGCGGGCACACCGGTGAACAGGAGCCAAGTGGCCCAGGACACCGCACACACAACACAACACACCGAGCGGGCACACCGGTGAACAGGAGCCACAAGGCCCAGGACACCGCACACGCAAAACAACACACCGAGCGGGCACACCGGTGAACAGGAGCCAGGTGGCCCAGCACACCGCACGCACGACACAACACACAGAGCGGGCACACTGGTGAACAGGAGCCAGGAGGCGCGGGACACCGCACACGCAAAACAACACACCGCGCGGGCACAGCGGTGAACAGGAGCCAAGTGGCCCAGGACACCGCACACGCAACACAACGCACCGAGCGGGCACACCAGCGAACAGGAGCCAGGAGGCCCAGGACACCGCACACGCTAAACAACACACCGAGCGGGCACACCGGTGAACAGGAGCCAAGTGGCCCAGGACACCGCACACGCAACACAACACACCGAGCGGGCACACCGGTGAACAGGAGCCAGGTGGCCCAGGACACCGCACACGCAAAACAACACACCGAGCGGGCACACCGGTGAACAGGAGCCAAGTGGCCCAGGACACCGCACGCACAACACAACACACAGAGCGGGCACACCGGTGAACAGGAGCCAGGAGGCCCAGGACAACGTACACGCAAAACAACACACCGAGCGGGCACACCGGTGAACAGGAGCCAAGAGGCCCAGGACACCGCACACGCAACACAATACACCGAGCGGGCACACCGGTGAACAGGAGCCAAGTGGCCCAGGACACTGCACACACGTAGGGCGGCCGAGGGACAGGAAAGAACCAACACCCCATGGGTCGGACACACTGGGGCGACCCAGCCAACCCACCGGGCCAGTGGCAGGAGCGGTACTCCACAGCCACTGGTCCGAGCCCGGCCAGGCTGCATCGGGGACCATGGCAAACGTCAGCCGGAGCCATGGAAGCAACCGGTGACAGGCGAGCCGGTACAAAGTCCAGGAGGGGGTCGCCTGCCAAGCGGAGCGGCCCCGCAACTCAAGCCACAAGGGTGAGGCGGTCGTACCGTAGACAAGCGGGAGCAATACCCCTTGTGGTGAGAGATCCTCCACACGGCTGGGCAGCCCCCAGAGCTGCTGCCCAAAGGAGGGGGCATGTGGGCCTACTCATGGACACATGTGGGGACACCCTCGCACCTGGGACACATGGACCGGGTGGCCGCAACAATGCCTTCCCAAGCACATGCGGGAGCGGCTCGAGAGGCACCTGACATAGGGCAGTGGGAGGGACAGGACGTCCCCATGGTAAGACCTTCTTCCTGCATTGTCAAAGGAGGCATCCGGAGCTCCCGAAGATACCTACCTACCTACCTTGAGGCCGTTGGTGATGCCAGGCTCCTGGCGTTGCGTGGGGTGGTGGTGGCGCTGGTGAGTGCAGGTGGTGCCATGGGCGGCGGTGCCAATGACGGCCCGGGCGGGCTGTCCTGGTAGTGATGCCAACGGCATGGGTGCAGTGGCGGCAGTGATGTGGACGTTAGTTCATCGAGGTTGGTGGCGGTGACGGCCAGGGCGCTGTTGGTGTCTTCCCGGGTGTCGGTGACACCGATGGTGGGTCGGCGTAGGTGCTGCTTCCGGGTGTGGGTCCGCGTGCGGGAGGTCTTTGGGCTGTTGTGGGCGCTAAGGGCTAGCTTTCCTGCTGGTGCTGATCATCCTCTCCTGGCCCTGTCGGTGTTGGGTGGCCGTTCCTGGTGGTAGGTGATGTTGCTGGTGGGGTTACCGCGGGTGTTGCTGCAGGTTTTGGGTACAGGTGTGTTTTAGGGTGTGGGGTTGGTGTCGTTGGTGGTTGGCGCTGACGGTGGGTGGCATGACTGGTGGTGGCGCTGGCGGCAGTGGCAGTGGGGGTGCCGATTGTTGGTGAGGCTGCCGTTGCCGGTGTCTTGGTTGGTGCTGGTGATGGTGTCGCTGGTTGTGCAGATGGTGGGGGGTGTAGGCGATGCTGGTGTGTACGTGGAGGGGGGATGGGATGGGGGACCCGTATCCAGGTGGTGGCGTCGCCGGTGGCACGGTTTGTGAGGGTGATGTGGGCATCGGTCGATGGTGCTGCTTTCAGTGGTGTTGCTGAGGGCGGTGCGGGTGTTGGCGCTGGTGACGCCGGGAGTGTTGGGGGAGATGTCCTGGTTTGTAGTGCCTGCGGTTCGCTGTCGCAGGTGGTTGACCGGGCTATGCCGCCGGTGAGTTTGGTGCAGGTGGTGTCGGTGACGGTTCGGCTGATGCCGTTGGTGCGGGCTGTGTGGTTGTCGTGCCAGGCGTCGGTGGCGTTGGTGACGCTGATGGTGGTGTGTCAGCGGTTGATGCCGGTGGTGGTGCTCCGATGGTGAGGGTGCCGGAGGCGCTAGGTACGGCTCCGCGTTGTCCGGTTATCTCCTCGTCCCTCCTGGCGGAGGGTGCCGCTGGTGTCTCTGCTGCTGGGGCTGGTGGATGTTATGGTGTTGTTGTGGTTGTTGGTGCTGCCCGGGGTGGTTGTTGATGATGCTCCCGGTGATGTCGATGCTGCGGGCGGTAATGCGAATGGTGAGGGTGTTGTAGGTACGCGGTGTGTCGCCCTGTGGTGCCGCTGGCGTTGATGATGGTGGGTTTAGTGTGTGCTGTTGCTACCCCTGGCTGGGGGCCCGGTGGGTGGCGCTGGTGGCGTTTGTTCGCCAGTTCAGCTGGCGTCCTTGGTGGGGGCGCCGTAGCACCTATGATTTTAGCAGCTGTTTTTTCCCAAAATTCAAAATCATGCATTTTCAGAAGGGCGATATCAAACTGTACACAGTAGTACTGTTGTTTTTGTGTTTTCTCGAATTCTTAACAAAATTATGCTGTCGCTGAAGCTGGAGCCGCAGATAAACTGTCAGCAACTGCCGCGTACGCGAGTTTCAGATTCCCGACCGCCTTGCGCAATAGAAAATCGCCAAAAAGTCCACTTTTTTTTGCAGTTGGAAGCAAGGTAAGGGCATGAGCGTGTTCCAGAAATAAAGAGCTTGCTGCTGACCTAAGGAATTCCAGATTGGCAGGCACAGGTTTGCAGAAATTCACGCTTCTCTACCCAAAAACCACTTTTTTACATGGTTTTAGGGTCTATGGAGGCCATATAGAGGGCCTTACAGGGCTGTAAGAGGTGGTATAGAGGTGATATATGAACAAACTGTCATCACCATTGGTGGAAGCCTACATGACAAGCGATGTTTTGCCTTTATTCTAGGCTATTCATCCCTTTCTCATGCACCATGGGGCCCGAAATCCATATGGTTCATGGGTAGGGTTTTGATCACCTATCACCGTCCACACACATGTTTGGGGCTTGGGTTGGTATTGTATGCATTTGAATGATAAGAACTACATAAAATATGATACTATGGGCATAAGAATGGGATGATCAATGAACATTTGAGGTGTTTTCGGCCCTATTTTGCACCGTTTGTGGTTCATTGCCATATGGTTCATAGGTAGGCTTTTGCGTGCCTATCACCGTACACACACATGTTTGGGGCTTAGGTTGTTATTGTAAGCATTTGTATGATAGGTGCTACATATAATATGATAGTATGTGCATAAGAATGGGATGAGCGATGAACATTTGAGGTGTTTTTGGCCCTATTTTGCACCGTTTGTGGTCCAATATCCATATGGTTCATAGGTAGGGTTTTGATCACCTATCACCGTCCACACACATGTTTGGGGCTTGGGTTGGTATTGTATGCATTTGAATGATAATAACTACATAAAATATGATAGTATGTGCATAAGAATGGGATGAGCAATGTAGATTTGAGGTGTTTTTTGCCCGTTTTTGCACCTTTTGCGCTCCATATCCATATGGTTCATAAGTAGGGTTTTGATCACCTATCACCGTCCACACACATGTTTGGGGCATAGCATGTTATTGTAACCATTTGAATGCTGGGTAAGAAATAAAATATGATACTACGGGCACAAGCATGGGACGAACAATGTACTTTTGAGGTGTTTTTGGCCCGTTTTTGCACCATTTGTGCTCCATATCCATATGGTTGATAGGTAGGGTTTTGATCACCTATCACCGTCCACACACATGTCTGTCACTACCAATGGGAAACCGAAACCGAACCCAAAACGGAATTCAACCGTAAAGCCACCACCAAAACCAAAACCAAAACCGAAACCAAAACCAAAACCAAAAGACCATAAAAACAACAGCCCAACAAGCAACAAGCCAAAGAAGGAAGAGACGGGCAGTGGGACGGTAAAACAAGAGGCTGACCTTGTTCAGCGGCTCTTGGCTGCACTGCAACAAACAACCCAACAACAAAACAACCGAACAAACCCCCTGAAGCGCAAACGTGGGCAAGCTGAAAATAGTGAAAATACCCGAAAAAAAGGAAGGGTTAAACGGGAATCAGGAGAGCATATGTCTCAGCAGGTGTCTCAAGTGTCCCAACAGGTGTCTCCGAACCCCCCTGGGCAGGTGTTTCAGCAGGAGCAGGAGCAGCAGCAGCAGCAGCAGCAGCAGCAGCAGCAGCAGCAGCAGTGGCAGCTGCAGATGCAGATGCAGACCAAAGTGCAGCAGCAGCAGCAGCACCCGCAGATGCACCAGCAGGCCCAGCAGCAGCAGCAGCAGCAGCAGCATATGGGTCCTTTGCAAATGAACATGCCAGTTGCCATGTTCATGGCCATGCCAATGCCAGCCACAAACATGCACCAGCTCCAAATGCCCATGCAGCCCATGCAGCCGATTTGTTCGACGATGAGCAGCATGCAGCCTTTTGGTTTTCCAATGTACCGGCCCTATTAGCAGCGCCTGCATGTATGTCTTTTGTTTTTTTCCCTCTCCAAAAAAAAAACTTTGTGCCGTTTAGAGTTTGGTAATTTAAGTTTATTGCCGTGTTTGTGAATACGACAGGATCATATCTCTGGAAGTGCAGATGCCTGAGCTCTGTGTTCATTATGCACTTTGTGCGATGTTGAACTGATTGAGAGAACCAGATACTCAGATGCTCAGAGTGGTGCGGCCTGTTGCGATTGTCCTTTGTTTTCATTACCGTTGCTGGTTCCTTGGATTGGAAAGCACGAACGTTTTGTAGGATCATTGACGACCGCCGGGGTCGGAACGGACCCACTGGAACGTGTTTGCAGTTGTATTGGAGCAACATATCGGGGGTTGCAGGGCCGTCAGCACAAAACAAAAACAGTTTTCGCTCAAAAATGGCCAAAAAATGCCAATTTTTTGCCGAAAATCGTGTTTTTTTAGCCGGGGTCGTGAGTTTTACGGCCCCATAACCGATTCTTAGGGTGCCCCACCCAGTTAAATGTGTTTGGAATTGTATTGGAGCAACCTATTGGGTGTTGCAGGGCCATCAGCACAGAAAGAAAACAGTTTTGGTCCACAAATGGCCAACAATTGCCAATTTTTGGCCAAAAACAGTGTATTTTTGGAGAACAATTGGGTAGGAGGAACCCCCCTCTCATATTTTGAGGTTGCAGAATTAAAGAAAAAAGGTTTCCTTTGGTCTTTTTGGGCACAATACCTCTTTTCATGGTATTTTTGTGCCTATACTATAGGATACAGGTACGCTGGTGTGCAGCACTGTTCTGTAGCACCACCCCACAACAGACAAAAGTACTCCAAAATAGGCCGAGTTCAAGGGTTTTTGATAATTTGGGGAAAAGCTCGGATGAGAGGAACCCCGCCATCTGTATTTTGGGGCAAGAGAATCCCAACAAAAGGGCAATTTCTGTCGAAAATCCTCTATAGGCAGGTACACTGGTGTGCAGCACTGTTCTGCAGGACCAGCCCAGAGCAGGCAAAAATTCCCCAAAATACGCCAAATTTCAAGGTTTTTGATATCTTTGGACAAAGCCGGGTAGGAGGACCCCTCCCCCATTTTTGGGCCGTAGAAACCAAAAGAAAAAGGTCATTTCCTGCGAAAATCCCCTTTTTGCTGACTTTTTGAATTTTGGGAAAAAACAGCTGCTAAAATCATAGGTGGGTGTTATTCTGTGCCGGGGTCGTGGTGGTGATGGTAGGGGTGTTGTAGGTGACGTACCTTGGCACTTCGTTGGTGAGGTTGGTGGTGGTGTGGATACTGCTGTGGGTGTCCGCGTTGCTGGTGTTGCCGACGGTGAGGGTGTCACAGGTGATACTTGATGGTTGGCGTGTCTCGTGGTGGTCTGATGGTGTGGGTGTTGTTGGTGTTGGTGCTGGGCGCGGCCTGCGCTTGGGGGGTCGGCGGTTCCGGGCGTGCCACTCCTGGTGGGGGGCCCGGCGTGCGCTGCTGGTTGGCTGGTGGTCGGTTGGCTTGCGGTCCTGGTGGTGCCGGTTGTCTCTGGTGTTGGGGTAGTTCCTTCGGCTGTCTTTTGGTCTGTAGTTGTAGGTGTTGTCCCGGTTGTGGTCGAGGGTGTCGATGCTGTTGGTGGGTGGTGGTGCTGCTGTGTTGCCGCTGTCAGTGCTGCTGATGACGTTCTTGGTGAGGGCGCCGCCGGCGGAGCTCCGGGTGTTGGCGTCGCCGGTGATGCCGATGGGGAGGGCGTTGTAGGTGATGCCCTGGCGGATGATGGTGTTCTGACGGTGCCGCGGGGGTGGGACCTCGCCACTCCTGGAGGAGGTTTCTGTGGGCGTTGCTGGCCGGTGTGTTGGCTCTGGGCCCTCTTTGGTGTCGTTGATGCCGATGGTGTTGCAGGCGTTGTACCGGGTGGTGTCGCCGTGGTGGCTGTCGTTGACGCTCCAGGTTGCTGTCACTGAGGTCGCACCGTCGGTGGTGCGCTGCTACGGTTTACAGCGTCTCTGATGTCCCTGATGCTGCTGGTGGTTTGTGTGGGTGCGTGTGTGGGCAGTCAGTGGATTGTGTTCGGGGGTGGGCTGCCTTTGTTCCCGGGCGGGCGCTGGCTGGCTCCATTGGCTCTGACAGGGAGGGTGTGCAGTAGGTGGTGTGGGCCGCTGGTGATGCTGTTGGTGAGGGTGCTGCAGGCGATGCCCCGGGTGATGTCTTCGATGAGGGTGGTGTTGGTGGCGCCGATGGTGTGCATGCCGCTGGTGACGGTGTGGTGGATGGCGTCTTGTGCGATGCTTTGGTGGCGAGGGTGTTGTTGTTGATGGTTCCGGGCGTGTGTCCTTGTCTCCTCAGGCGGAGGCTTGGTGGTTTGTTGGTTTACCGGTTGTGGTGGCGTTGGTTGACTCTGGTGCCGGAGGTTGCCGGTGGCGACGCTGATGGTGGGGTGGTGCTGGCGATGGTGTTGTTGTTGCCGTTGGCTTGGGTGGTTTAGGTGTTGTACCTGGTGTTGGTGTGTGTAGGTGTCGTAGGCGTTGGTGAGGACGGCGGCGCCGCCGGTGACGATGATGGTGAGGGTGTTGTGCTGACTTGATTGCTGGTGGTGTTGGTGTTTCCGATGGTGTGGAGGCTGACGGTGGTGGCTCTGGGTGCGGGTCGGTGGGTGGCGCGGATGGTGTGGTCGTTGGCCCGTGTTGGGTGGCTTCTTGTGTTGATTTGATGCTGGCGAGGGTGTCTGAGGTGTTTTGCGGGGTGCTGGGGTTGCTGGGGTTGCCGACAGTGAAGGCGTTGCGCTGGACGTTGAGGGTGCTGTTGTTCATGTACTGGGTGTCCCTGCCGCCGGTGTCTCGGTTGGCTCCGGGTGTTTCCGCTGGTGAGGGTCTCGTGGCGTTCGGTTTGGGTGGTCTTGGTTTGGGTTGTGGTGGCGGTGCTGGTGTGGGTGTCGCAGTTACTGGTCCTGGGTGTAGGTTTGGGCGTGGTTGATCGTTGGATGTTGCTGGGTGTGGACGCTCGCCACTCCTGGCTGAGGGCCTGGTGGCTGCTGCTGGTTGGTCTGACCTTGTGTCCTAGTGGTGTTTCTGGCGGCCCTGCAGCTCCCCTGGCGGAGGGTTGCTGGGCTCTTGTTCTGTGGGTTTTCCTGCGTTGTGTGCGTTTGTGGTACGGGCGGTGCTCGCGCTTTGGTGTGTTGTGCGCGTTTGTGGGGCTCGTGTTGGTGGCGGCTGGAGCGGTGTGTGTTGTGTGGGCGCGCGGGCGTGTGTGCGGCGTGTTGGTGGTGCGTTTGGGTGCCTGTCCTCGCCTCTCTGGGCTTGTTTTGGCGGCTCTGTGTTGGTGCGGGGCCTGTGTGTCGTGGCCCCTCTCCCGCCCCGGCTGTGGGGCCTGGGTGTCGTTCCCCGCCACCCCCTTTGTGTGCCCTCCCCCCTCTTTCTCTTTGTCGCGTCGCTTGGGTCGCTGTTCCCCTGGTGCCTTGCCCGGGCCTACCTGGGCTGTGGTGGGTGTGCGGTCGGGCTGGGTGGGGGGGGGGGGGTCCTTGACGCTGGCTCGGGTCCCTTCCCCTGGTATTTCCCCTTCGGGGGGCCGATGCTTGCACTCCCCGTCAGGGTGTAACTCTGTTGTACGGGCCGTCCATTTGTACCCGCTCGGTCCAAATGGACCTGCTACGTAGCCAGGTACTCCAGCCGTTCCCCACAACAGGGTCGGGTGCACTGTGGGTCGCAGGGGAGTCCTTGCGGGACAGGCGTGTCTCTTGCCTGCCCCGATGGACCATGTGCCCTACCCGCAGCCCCTCCCTCTGCCCCAACCGCAGTACGTGCCGTGCTGAGTGCTCTTGGTCAGGCCCATTGGTCACCGCCCCAGGCAGGTGCCACCGCGGGCCGCCAACCAACGGTCCGGGGCGTATCCCACTATATTGCGTGTGCTCAGGTGGGGCCGATACTGTCACTGGGGGGGCCACCGAACCCCCGAGGTTGGGTCCCTCGCCTGCATTTCCCGTGGGCCCCTTTCCTCCCGCCCCCTCCTTTCGCTGTGTGGTTTGTGGTGGTGGGTTTCCCGTCTCTCCTGGGTGGGCTGGGGTGGTGGTGGTGGGGGGGCGGCTCCTCGCCACTCCTGGCCGAGTTACTTGTGTGCGTGTCCCCGCCACTCCTGGCTGACGCTCGCCGCCGGTGGCGGCAGGTGGTCCCTCGCCACTCCTCGCTGAGGGTCTTGGGTGTGGCTCCCTGCCACTCCTGCCTGGGGTCCTCTGGTGTTGGTGGGGGGGTGGGCCTTCGCCACTCCTGGCTGCGGTCTGCTGGTTTGTGGGGCGTGGTCCCTCGCTGCCGGCTGAGGGTCCTGGGTGGGCGTTCCCTCGCCACTCCTGGCTGAGGGCCCCGGGTGCGGTCCCCCGCCAATCCTGGCTGGGGGGCCCGCTGGTGTTGGTGGTGGGTGACCCCTCGCCATTCCTGGCTGAGGGTCCTGGGTGCGGTTCCCCGCCACTCCTGGCTGGGGTCTGCCGGCTGCGGTGGTGGCCGTTTCCGCGGGGTCGGGTGGGGGGTTTCCCGTGTTGTGTGTGTTTGTGGCGCGGCTCGTGCTGGTGTGTGCGTACTTTGTTTGTGGCGGTGGTGTGGGTGTGGGTGTGTCTGCCGTGTGTGTTGGTGCATGTGTGGCGTGTGGCGGTTGGTTTCCCTTGCTGCGGCTTGCTGCTGATGTAGGTGTGGGTGTGGCTGGTCTGTGTTGTGGGTGGTCCCTCATCACTCCTGGCGGAGGTTCCTGAGTGAGTTTTCCCGCCACTCCTGGCTCCCGTTCGCCGTCGGTCGTGGTGGGTGTTCCTCGCCACTCCTGGCTGAGGGCCCCGGGGTGCGGTTCCCTGCCACTCCTGGCTGGGGTCCACTGGCGGCGGTGGTGTGTGGTTGCTTGCCATTCCTGGGTGCGGTCCCGGTTGCAGTTCCCCGCCACTCCTGGCTGGGGTCCGCCGGCCGCGGCGGTGGCCGTTTCCGTGGGGTCGGGTGGGGGGTTTCTCGTGGTATGTGTGTTTGTGGCGCGGCGCGTGCGCGCGTGGTGTCTGTGCTGGTGTGTGTGACGTGTGTTCGTGGTGGTGGCGTGGGTGTGGGTGTGTCTTCCGTGTGCCTTGGTGTGTGTGTGTGTGTGTGTGCGTGTGTGGTGCGTGGCGGTTGCTTTTCCCGGCTGCTTAGGCGGCTTAAGTTGCATGGTATAAAACGACAGAAAGTGCCCAAAATACACGGCCTGAGAAAACATCAAAAGAACCATTCTTTGGCTTGCAAAAAATCAAGCCGTTTTTGGAACACCAAAGGAACTCTTATGTAGAGAATTTTGGCCTTTTCTTGGTCCTGATCGGTCCAAAAAATGTTTTTTTGGGGGCAATGGACTGTTCCTTGCGCGAGGCCTCGCGCAAAGAGCAGTCCATTTCCCCTCCAAAGTTAGGTAATGATGGGAGAATTGAGGAATCAAGCAGGCGCCTACACTGGAGTGACATTACAGACACCCTTGACTTGATCACATTGTACAATATGTTTACGCGGGCGGACATTCAGTGCTCTAAACAAGCCTTGCAAATACAATTGATGACTCAAGAAATGATTTCAAATGTTGTTGCATTCCTAACAAAAGGAGCACATACGTTGGAGGTGTTGCACAGGGTGCATCCGTCAGCATTGCTCATGATGCACACCTGCCACAACTTATGGGGAGTGTCAAGCAAAAAAAAGAGTATCACTGGTAACACATGAAGCACGTCCACTCAACAGATGACGCTGAGCTGGACAGGGACCCCCCTTGTAGCTTTGGCTGAAGAAAAATTGATCCTTCCGTTGTTGACTATAGATCAAAGTAAAATGTGCAGCGAAAATATGAATTTGCCATGCGTGGCATTTTTTTGAGCGTTTGTTTGGGCCAAAAAAACTGATTTTTTGGAATGTAAAATGCAATGTAGTGCAAAGGACACCAGTTATCAAGATGATGTTCGATACCTGGAGCAACAAGGTGCCCTGGGGGAAGCAGTCTGCCAAGCGCAGGGGCTGACCAAGCACAAAAAGAGTTTTTCCGCCTCCGGCGGGGGCAAGCTTCTGGTAAATTTCAATGACTCAACGACAATTTAGGTACTCGTTGCTTCAGTGAAGGTTGTGCACAAGCGCTATCAGATGAGAACCCATCACAATGGTACAAAGAGAATATTTTCTGGGCCTTTTTTGCGCGAGACCTCGCGCAATGAGGACTGCAATGCAGTCCCAGAACTTGAAAGTCACAACCTATAACTCTTTTTTCAGGCAGTGCAAATCAAAAATCAAACCGTGGGTTGGGTACTAAGACCACTCGACCCTGAAGCCGTCTTTCCAAAGGAAAATGAAGCGGGTGAGGTTTTTGGTTTAGTAAGTTATGCGCGAGGCCTCGCGCATGGGGCAGCCCTTGAACCACATGTTGCATATGTTTTGCATTGATATTTAATCCGCCATGCTTCTGTTTTAATGATCCTTGGTTTTGATTGCGCGAGGCCTGGCGCATAGAATTCGATCAATAAATCATTTTTCGAGGTATGGAATGAACATGCAGAACAGAAAATGATGTTGCAATCATTTTTTCTGCAGACCATGTTCATCCAAAAAACAAGGGGAACGCAAAATGTATTTCTTGGCCAATTTCCGCTAAAAGCACATCATTTTCCACTGATATCATAAGATTTATTTATTTATTTTATAGTTTTTTTTGCTTTCGGCTGTCCGAAAAAAAGGCACGAAATGGCACAAACGGTAAGAAAGATACTTTCTTTGGACTAATATTCTGTTTTCAAAAGACCGAGCCTGCGAAAAAGTAATTTTTTTGCATGGTCCAAATTGGGTGCATTTGGTGTGATTTTGACCATGCAACTTGAGCCGCCTAAGGACTGGGGCTTGCCGCTGGTGTGGGTGTGGGTGTGGCTGATGTGTGTCGTGGTTGGTCCCTCGCCACTCCTGGCGGAGGTTCCTGAGTGCGATTCCCCGCCACTCTTGGCCGGGTTTCGCTGCCGGTGCCGGTGGTTGGTGCTCCTCGCCACTCCTGTCTCAGGGCCGCGGGTGCGGTTCCCCGCCAATCCTGGCTGGGGTCCGCTGGCGGCGGTGGTGTGTGGTCGCTTGCCACTTCTGGCTGCGGGTCCGGGTTGCGGTTCCCCGCCACTCCTGGCTGGGGGGTCTGCTGGTGGAGGTGGTCGGTGGGCCCCTGCCACTC
Source organism: Eutreptiella sp. 'Long Island Sound 2002' (assembly GCA_964036045.1). NCBI lineage: Eukaryota > Euglenozoa > Euglenophyceae > Eutreptiales > Eutreptiaceae > Eutreptiella > Eutreptiella sp. 'Long Island Sound 2002'. The sequence goes on along the minus strand of OZ038379.1, from coordinate 96,511,446 downwards.
CTAGCTGAGGGTCTCGGGTGCGGTTCCCCGCTACTCCTGGCTTGGGTCTGCCGGCTGCGGCGTTGGGTGTTTCCGTGGGTGGGGGTTTCCCATGTTGTTTGTGCTTGTGGCGCGGCGTGTGCGCGTGGTGTCTGTGCTGGTGTGTGTGGTGTGTGGTCGTGGTGTCTGTGTTGGCGCTGGTGCGGCTGTGGTTGTGCCTTCCGCCTGCGCTTGTGTGTGTGTGTGTGTGCATGTGTGGTGTGTTGGTGGCGTGTGGTTGCCGGTCCTTGCTTCCTCCGGCTGTTGCTGGTGTTGGTGGGGGTGTGGCTGGTGTGTGCTGTGGGTGGTCTCTCGCCACTCCTGGCGGTGGTACCTGTGTGCGACTCCCCGCCACTCCTGGCTGGGTTTCGCTGCCGGTGGTGGTTGGTGTTCCTCGCCACTCCTGGCTGAGGGCCCCGGGTGCGGTTCCCCGCCACTCCTGGCTAGGATCCGCCGGCAGTGGTGGTGTGCGGCTCCCCGCCACTCCTGGCTGGGGCCTGCCGGTTGCGGTGGGGTGTTTCGTAAAGAAGGTCCCTACCAGGACAGGCCCCTGCTGTGCCCCTTCCGCCTGTCACCCCTGCTGACTTGCTCCTGATCAACGATTGCATTTCTCAAAGTCCAGGGTCCAAAATCCAAGAATATAGAAAATACAATCCTCCTTCAACCCTGAATAGCAACCAGATCCCACAAATACAGCAATAACCCAATCCACAGTCCGATCCACACTGCGGGCTTCCGTTCAGCACACCGGTCGTCCCACGGTGGCGGGCATGTACAAGAATTGCACCAAAGAGGAAAGCCCTGAAATTGGCATATGAACACAAATAAAGCAAAGTTGGAGAAAGAGGTAAACATACACATACTCAGCCATAGACCCCTCATTCCCTTGACTCAAGACCTTCCTCTGACTCACCAACATGATGCCCTGAACCCAGTCCAATAGGATGGCTAAATGCCATGTGTCAAAAGTCAATTCACAAACCCCAAAAATGTGTTCACTCCCAAGCCTATAAATCCTACCCTAAAAGGGGAGGTGGCGTGTCATGGCCTAGAGTGGCACGCGGGACCATGCCCTACCCTGACATAACCTTGGTTGGACTTGGAATCGATTGGGCTTGGACAACTGCCCGGGGAAGATGACCTCACAACATGGCAAAATCAGGCAAATCACACCATAATGCCCCAAAACCAATTATATACTCAAAAATGCATACGGCAAATGTTCAAATGCTCCATGCATGTGTCAAACCGGAGAGTAATACGCAAGGGTGATATAGACCAAAGTTGGATGCCCAAGAATATTCCATCATTGGCTCCGAAACCCCTCCGGTTATGTACATGACATGCTTCACAAGTCAACTCATGAATTTGAGACCCAATTTTGTGAGGCCTCGTGTGCCAAGCTAAAGTGACCACGTGATTCGGCATATGGTGAGGCGCAACACCGAAGCATATGCCAACATCTAAGCAACATACCATAGTTCACGGATCTCTAGGCACTTTACTGTTAGCCGACCAGTTGAGCACATAAAACACAAAAGTGAGCATGAAATGAGGTCAAAAACATGCAAATAATGCCAAATTCAAGATCATTACAATAGTATATAACTTCGCTCACCCCTGGTATCAACATATGATTCAAAACACTAATGTTTGGGACCATTTGCAAACAATCCCCCCACTTGGATCCCCATATGGACGCATAGGGACACCTTCGAACCTCCTCCCAACACGCACCACGAAAATGGGAAAATTGATAATGGCGCTTGTGGGTCGCTTCGTAAGCCCTCCCACATGCACTATATGATGGGTAGACTTAGTCTAGCGCTATGGAGTTCACCATTGGGACATATGCAAAGCCTTTGCCACGTATGACTCCATATATCTTCCTACAAACGGAGAGATATAACATGGGCATGAGCATATCGAAGCACATACCGTGCATATAACACATACCCTCAAAAAGTGGCTCCCATCATCGTATGCCATGCCCCTCCATGGACATAACTTCACGTTCAAAATACGTAGGAACCCAGGGAAAGTTGCTATGCAACCGCAACACTCATGTGGTACACTCGAAGGTCGCAATAAAATATTCGGTTGCACGGTCCAAGAGCTATATATCACTTTCTACCCTCCTGACCATTATCCCTTGCTATACCAAGCATGTGTACGCACCAAAGGCGTTTGATGCTTCCTAAATTAAGTTGAGACCAAGGCGATTCCAACCCAATTCTTGATATTGATATTCCTCGCCGTGAGCCGGAGATATGATTCTTCAAAGTGGTCTCACGAATCACTTTTGTTTCGACTATAACTCCAAACAAAATGAAGGGCACAACAAAGGGAAGGTTGATTCGTGATCGGGGAAAAATGTATGACCACTCGAGATTCATCATATCAAGTGCGGCGATGTCGAAGTCGAAAATCCGATTCTGAAAGTCTGAAAAAATCGGATTAATTTTGCGAGTGTATAATATGAAAATTGCGGAAGCAACGAACCCTTTACTGATGAAATCTGACCCTTCATCGGGGTTTCCGCCAAAATATCTGTAAATAACAGTTAACCAATCAGTTACCGCAAAATCGCGAGCCAACTGACAGTCGCCGATACATTGACAATCAGAACGGAAGGCGGAAAAATTACAGAAACGTTATGATAAAAAAACCCTGTTGATTCCTGATATTCTGATATATAAATCTCAGCTGGCGGCGCCCCGGTACTGAATATGGCTGCTCATAACCGGAACGGCCAAACCTATCACACTATCACATTGGGTTAGGTCAGGTGAATGGGAGAGTATGATATCAGCCAATGGCGGCTTGCCGGCACATAGATACACACCCCAAATAACTCAGAGATGGCCACGGGGGTCCGAACCGGCTTCACCCCCCTTCTCAGAGCGTTGTTACCGCTCGGAAGTCATTGAAGAGAGGACGGGAGGACCCTAATGGACTCCAACCCCCCCCCATGTCCCAAGGACACATGGAGGCCCCACACACGTCGTAGGCGTCCCCCACGCCCCAAGGGAGGGGTGAGGACACTCATAATCGGTGCCCTACGCCATATCTGGTCTCCTCTTGATCTACAACATGGACCAAGGGGATCAAAGATAGAGAAACGTCGTCGGTCGACCTAAATAAGTATACCACAAAGAAATATATATGTGGAGATCGAGTGAAGGGGGTATATGGACAATGAAGGCCCAAAAATCCCCGGATGAACGCCCTCACCCAACTCCCAAGCACAGAAACAAACAAAAATGCCAAGGGGGATCAATTACGGTGCTACTGCAGCCACCAAATGGACCAACACGTCCTTGACATCCAAAGAAATGTTCTTTTTCTTCAGATAATCCATCCAGACCGTGGTGTACCTCGGCACAAAGCTGCTCGCAGGCTCCCACAAATCCCTGGATGCGGCGAATCCCTTCCAACGGACTTTATAAAGCCTCCCCCCAGGCGTCCGTGGGTCTGGCTTGTCCGCCAGGATCCTCTCGGCGGTGAAGTCGTCGTCCTCACCTTCGTCGTCCGAGTCCACATCGCCGGCCGTGAACTCGAAGGCGACGGGACGTCCGCTGGGGTCTGGTGCTCGGGGACGAAGCTGGGTATGGTCGCGGTCCAGGATCTTGTTATCCCCCACACGAACCGCATACACATCCTGCCCGACCTTCCGGACGATTACCCACGGCACATACCAAGACGCCTGCCGATGCCTGGACAGGACATCCTTGTGGTGCCGCTCCACCCAAACTGTGTCTTGGAGAGTTTACTTCTGGACCTTTCCCTGCTTGAAGTACTTGGCCCTCTTCTCATGCTGGTTCTGAAGTGCCTTGCACACCTTGGCCGCCGTGTCGTCCGCCTCAGCCATCATAGCGTTCGCATCCCGGGCCACTTTGCCATGGCTCAACCACGGGAGAGTGTGTGACAGTTGTTCCCGTAGGGACAGGATGCGATGGGGCGACAGTCCAGTGGGTCCTGGAAGGTCGTGGTACGCCTGGAGCACTCTCCACAGCGAATTGTACCAATTCCGGCCCAGTTCGTCAATGTGCAACTGGCGGGACTTCTCGAACATCTGCCGCCCGGCCACCTCAGCCCAGCCATTTGACCGGCTGTGGTATGCCACGGTCTTGGCGTGCCGAATCCCCATCTGCTTGCACATCGTCTTGAACCACGTCCCCACAAACTGACTGCCCCGATCGCTGCAGATGACAGGTGGGACATTAAAAAATCGTCAGCCAATGCCTGATCATGGCATTAGCGACGGTCTTGGCCTGCAGCCCCACTCCATGCTTGTCCTTTGTGTCCTTCTTCTTGGACTTCTTGCCCGGGACCGCCACGATATACCCGCTGTGCCTGTCCACCGCCAGGATGACACAGTCGTATGTCTCTCCCTCCACGGTGACCTCCGGCATGGCGAATACATCCATGGCTACGGACCGCATAGGGGCTTCCGGTATAGCCGTGTACACCGGGTTGCCAGCCGTGGAGTGGTTGGGGCTCTTCGTGGCCCAACACACGGCGCAGTCGCTGCAGTACTTGTCCAGGAGGGCGTAGTACCCCGGTGGGAACTTGAAGCGCCACTCCAGGTCCTGCTGCATCTTGTCATGACCAGGATGCATGAGCTGGGCGTTATGCCAGTGGTCAATGAGCTCCACCATTCCGTTCTCAGGGACCAAAAGCTTGTCCTTGAGGAATAGCTTATCCCCATCCTCGGTCATGCCATCGGGCCATTCGTCGTCCGACAGGGCGCTCACGGCATTCCAGTACTTGCTCCAGTGATGGGATGCCGCATAGTCATCCGACCAGTCCTCTGTGAGCACCGACCTGACTAGCTCTACAGGGGCCACCATCCATTGATCGAGGGTTTCCTCTCGAATAGCTTGGACTCAGGCGCCCCGGAACTTGGCCAGGTCCGTACGGTTTGCCATCACCACAAAGCACTTGAACCCCTCTTGCTCCATGGCCTTCTCCATCTCGATGATGCGTTTGGCCTCCTCCGTCTCCTCGGCGTCCCCGTGGCTGGATATGTCCATCGACGCCTTGCCCGCGGGGTAGGCCCATCGACTGAGGCAATCCGACACAGTGTTGTCCTTCCCTGGGACGTACACGACGCTGAGGTCGAACTTGGCGAACGTCTCATGCCATCAGGCCCTCCTTGCCGCCGGTCCTGAGGGGGTGTCGACGTGCTCCTTGTGCCAGCTCTGCAAGGATTGACGGTCCGTACAAACCACCACCGGTTGCAAACCGATGTGGCCAGACCACTTCCTGAGCGCACAGACGATGGCGTACGTCTCCTTCTCCCTCGCGGTCCAGGTTCGGCGTTGGCCCTCGGCCAGGATCCGGCTCCAAAACGCCACGGGTACGTGTGACCCGTGGTCTCGGACCTGCTCGAGGACCGCCCCTACAGCATAGTCCGAGGCGTCCGTCCGTAGCACGAATCCCTTGTCCGGGTCCACCAGGAATAGCCCCAGCTGCCCCAGGAGTCGCTCCTTCAGGCGGCTGAACGCATCTTCGGCCTTAGGGGTCCAGGCAAGCTTCTTCTTGCTCCCCTTCCGGCCATCGAACTTCCCCACCTGCAGCATCTTGTGCAGCGGCCCCGAGAGTTCTGCATACATCCGGACATAGCCCGAATAGTAATTGCAGAACCCCATGAAGGACCGGAGTTCGCTGAAGGTCTGGGGCTTTTCCCAGTGGTGCAGGGACGCCAGCTTCCCAGGCATGGGACGGCGTTGCCCGTGTCCAACCACGTGACCCGCGAACTCCACTTCCTTCACGAAGAGTGAGGCTTTGGTGGGCTTGCACACCATGTTGTGCTTGTCCAGCTCGCTGAGCACTCGGCGCAGATCCTTCTCATGCACTTCGATGAGCTCAGCATCAGTCATGTTCTCCGTGCCGGACCCGATGATGATGTCATCCACGAAGGGATCGGCACAGTCCCGGACAGGACCGAGTACATCCTCCATCATGCGCTGGAAAGCGGCGTTGCCATTCTTGGCACCCATAGGCACCACTTTCCACTGCATGGGCCCCAGCGGCGTCGACATCGCTGTGCAGGGCCTGGAGTCCGGGTGTAGCAGCATCTGATGATAGCCATGTTTCAGGTCTAACACCGTGAAGATCCGCTTTTTCTGTTGCTTTTGGAGGATGGTGTCGATCAGGCGAAGCGAGTACGAGTCGTGCTCGGTTTGCTCGTTCAAACCCCTGTACTGCACCAACAATCTCCATTCGCCCTTCTCCTTCTTGGGCACGATGAAGGCTGGGCTGGCCCACTCACTGTCGGAGGGTTCGATCCATCCTCGCTCAATGAACTCGGCCAACAACTTCTTCATGGCCTCTGCCCGATCGCCCTGAAGTTGGTACTCCCGATGACGATAGATCTGCAGGTTCGGCTTCAGCTTGATCCTCGCTGTGCCCAACCTCCCAGGATCTGGAGGGTTCTTGTTGGCAACGCCACTGAATAGCCGCGGATAGGCATTGATCAGCCTCTCCTTCAGGCTCGGCGACCTCCGGGTTCTCCTGGGCCTCTTCAGCCGCTTGCTTCGGTATCGATACAACCGACCGCACTGCGGTATAGGCCTCTTCTGGGTCCGAGTCCGACTTCTCCTCGTCCGATGTGCCGTCTTCATCGTCGTGGGGCGCGCTTCCCACCGATAATTTTCGAAAATTTGCGGCATCCGGCTTGTTCTTGTCGCTCTCGGCCCGCATTCTTGGAAAATCCCACGTCGGCGGGTCCGACCCAACCGGACCATCATATTGGTCCGCGATGTGATCCATGACCCTCGCCACGAACTCATCCTTCTCGTACTTGCCGGTGACCAACATCTTGTCATCCCACCAATGCGGAGATGTGACCATGGCCCGCCTCTTCTTGGCTGCCACACGGTTGTGCATCCCCATCCGCATGTAGTTGACGACGTCGTCGATCTCGGCGTGGGACAGGACGTCAATGCCATCAATAGGCTGATCCGTCCCCTTATTGGGCTCAAACATGCCCTGCATGGGCACCGCCTCAACCCTACGGATGAATGCTTCATCACCAGTGGGCTGGGCTTGCGCCCCATCCACCAGGAAAGCCTTGGTACCCCACGCTTTACCCAGGGAGGGCATTGATACACCCTTGGCGTCGATGAACAACTCCTCCTCTGGCCCGAATGACATTTCGTGCAGGGTGATGGAGTCCAGTGTCGACTTGAGACCCTCCAGCGGACATGGGGTGGATCCTATGCCGGTTATGACCAGGATCCCCTTCGCCCTATCCGCGACGATCTTCTCCACCGTACCTCTGATATTGTCCAGGGAGCCATGCCAATACATGGGCCCCCACTCCTTCAAACCCCAATGCCTATGCCAGGCTGAGTCTCCTCGATGCCAATGCCTCCTACACTTCCGCAAAGGTGGGGCATCCAGGGAAGCGAAGACGTCCGTCTCGGGCGCTTCGGCTCCCAGCGTCTGGATCATCCTGGCATACACCTGCGGCGCCATTCCATACTCCGTGAGCTTAACTCCACGGTCTCCCCTGGACGTGGCAGCCACAGCTTGCACCGCTTGGACGATCCAATCCTCTTCCTCAGCATTCCATTGGGATGATCCGCATGCATAGTCCGTGGACAGCCATGTGAGGCATTCATCATCCTCCCGGACCAGCGTTGCACAATGGGGAAGGGCTCCAATGGCATTTGCCACCATGAAGTCATACCCCATGATCACATCCCAATCTGTAATGTCGGCCACAAAGAAGTTCCCGGATAGAGTGCTTCTCTTCGCCAAATCAGGGCGGTTCAAGCGCTCATGCTCCCAGAATCTCATACTGATAGTGGCCTCATGGGTAACACCACCCATGATCTCTCATTGGCCACCTTCAGGCGCGCCGGTCTACGGCTGGGCTGCAGGGATTCCTCCTTGAACAACCATCTCCGGACCAGGCTCACCTGGGCATCCGTATCCACCAAAACATCCACCACCAACTCCTCTTGTCCGCACCGTACACGCACCTTCAAGTGCAACTGCCGCTCGTCACCATGCGGTGTATGGACGACTCTCACGGCATGAAACTCTAGCACATCCGGGTGCATCAGGACTTCGAGGGTATGGTCAAGGATGGTGTAGATCTTGGGCTGGTCTTGCCAGGCCACTGGGCTCTCGGTGGTCGCTCCTTCCCTCTTGCCACTTCCCTTGCCCACATAAACTTCCGTTGGCAGGGCGCTCCAGGGGTTGGGAGTGGCGAAGCTCAGTGGTTTTGGCTCTTCTGGAGCCTTCTTCGGCACCCGATGTGCCTTCGCTTTCTCTGGGATTCCAATGATTTTCGGAGGAGAGACCTCCGAGGTCCCACTCTGGTGGGGGCTCCTCTAGACTTGACTTCCGGCAGCCCCTTCCGGCTGCGATCCGCCAGGACTTTGTCCACCACGTTGCTGGGACTTGAGTTCCTCCAACGTCCTCAACATGTCCTCAGCAACCTCCTCGATCGACCTCACTCGTTGGTCTTGGCCAGGTCCACCACCATAGCCTCTTCCTCAGCCTTTTCCTTGGCCTTTGCCTTGGCCTTTTCCCCCGTCTCCGCCCTTCGCCTTCCAATCGGCAATCCGCTGCTCCTTAGGCTTCATCTCGGGGTGGGCGGCGAAGTAGGCCTTCTTGTCCGCCTCATACACCTTGCACTGACGGTGGTCATGTGCATGGTTGTTTCCCTCGCCATAACAGACCCAGCACCCGTCGTGCTGAGACCTGTACTCCCGGAACGAGAGCGGTGGGTTCCCGATCCTCCTTGGCTCTTTGCCCTTCTTCGGTCCCGCCCGATTCCATCTGGACCGATCCTGCCCATGGTCCTCCACGTTGTGCGCCACAAAGGCGAAGAAATGGGCCTCCTCGTGATCCTCCCGGGACCCGGTCCAGTGGTCTTGGCCACTTCCACTACCGTCCTCCGCGGAGTTGGCCGTGTCCTCCTAGATCTCCCGATGATGGCGGTCTTCTCGGTGGCCTCGTTGTCCATGGCCTTGTCGATCCTGCACGTGGGCCTCGTTCTTGGCATTGAGCTTCAGCTCCACCGTGATGTACTTCACGATCTCTTCCAGGCTCATGCGGGCGAAGATGACCTGCATCCTCAGCGGCTCTCCGCGCCTCCACTCCACGTTGTTGAGGCGCATCAACCTTTGCCCCATGGTGTCGCCGAATACCTCCACGTACACGGCGTTCTTCAACCCCAACATTCGGCTGGGCTCGCCGAGGTTTCGCCGGAAGAACTCCATTATTCCGGCGTGGGTGTCCTCCGACGACATGATCTGTACGGCCACGCGCTTCTTTGCTCTCTTCTTCTCCTCATCCTCCACTCTTCTCTTCCAATGCCCGGGGAGCACGTCCTTCAGCAGGTGTCTGATCTCGCTGGCCTCGTTCCAGTCCTCCACCAGCTTGAGGCTTCTTCGGTACTTGCGGATGTACCGATTCCATTCTCGGACCCTCAGTTCCCCGCGCTCCGGCAGCAGCGGAATGGACCACAAATCCTCCAACTTCTGGTTGGGGGCGTCCACTCGCTCTTCGTCCTCCAGCCACTGGAGGCAGGCCTGCTCCGTCTGGATCAATCCCTCGCGGATCTGATCCCTGAGCTCCTCCTTCATGTCCTGCGCCAGCCTGTGTGGGAATGTCCGACATACCCACTTGTCCCTTGGCGCTCTCCTCATCTCGCCGACAACCTCCTCGGCGAAGTCCTCCTAATCCAGGATGAAGTCGTCCAGGTTGCAAGGGTTGCCATCGTGGTAGGGGATTTTGATTCCCCTGAGGTCGTCGATCCTGATGGCGTCTCCGACGTCTGCCGCCACCACTCCACCGAGACGGATACCACCTGTGGCCGGGGGGTGTGAGTACACTCCCCGTACATCCCTCTCCTCCATGGAGTGCGGTCCAGTTAGGCCTGAACCCATGGGGTTCGGAATGCGGGAAGGACTTGCTCCACCGGCTGTCCATATCCCCGTAGTGGGGTCCTTCGCCCACAGATTTCCGCCTGGATGGCCTCGACCATGTCCCACGGCGCTTCTTATGGTTTGTCCCTGCATGGTCTGGCTCTGGATCTCCTCTTCGGCATAAACTGCATGGGCAGTCGTAGTGGTCGGTAGATCCTGGGCGGCGTGGGACATCTGTACCGTCAGGCTCCTCGGGTCTGTGGTTACGTGCCCTTCCCGCATGGACCCAGCCGGTGCCGTGTGTTCCCCGAGCATTGTGGATTCGCTGAACACGGGAACAAACGGCAGCGCACCCGGGTCAACACGCGGAGGCGCGTAGGGTGCCTCTGCTGGGCCGCTCATGGGTTTATCCATGGCGCTCCGGAGGGTCTTAACCCGCTTCACCAGCTCTGCCGCTGCTGGCTTTGCCGGGAGCTCCGGACCCGAGGCGAGGGGCTGTCGCTCCTCTAGCCTTTTCAGGCGTCCCGACATGTCATCCACTAGGTGGGAGAGGGTGTCCACCACTCGCTGCTGCTTCAGCAGGGCCAGCTCCAGATTCTCCCGGTACCGGTCCCGTTCCGCTCGCAGCTCCGCCATGTCTCTCTCCGCGGCCGACTGGTCATCCAGGATCCTGGCGACGTCCTCCTTTAGGCCGTCCTTCGCGTTGTCCAGGCGGTCGAGGCGATGCACGATGGCGTCCATCCCCATCTTTGGGTACTTGCCCATGAGGAAGGACACGTGCTCGCAGTGGCACTCAGCGTGCTTTCCACCTGATCCGGCGCATCCCGCGGTTCCCGGGCCTCGGAATCCTCCGCCACAGGCGCCGTTCTGGCTCTGGCGGGCCTCTCCAACGCCTCGGCGTCATGCTCCAGGCTGGGTTCTGGGGCCGTGTTGGCCCTTGTGGGCGGTCTGGCCGTCTCCTCCGACTCCGAAGGTTGCTCATAAGCTGTCCGATAGCCCTCGGAGTGCCCCTCGGAGTCCCACAGCCTGACCGGGCTGGGGTCCGTATCCATAGCCCCGGCGTCCCCTGCCCTGGGCTTGGGTGACCCGCGCTTCCGGTAGCGCCGGGCCCGTCCTCCACTGCTGCCTGAATGGCAGGTCTCCTGAGAGTCCTCCGCGGCGGAGCGGAGATTGCATGCCTTTCGGCAGCGACGCTGACACATGGAGACCAGGTCCTCCATGTCAAGTCCTCCTCTTCCCGAACGTCGTACTTCTCTTCGGGCTTCAACTTCCGGAGTTCGCGGTGCTCCTGAGCGTCTCGGCTCTCCTCTGGCTTGGATCTCCGGCGTGGTCTCCACCGAGTCCAAAATACGCACCCGGGCGTACTTGGGCAGGGCTCATAGGGGCCCAAGTCCCCGGGTCGGCGGTAGGTAGGGGCAGCAAGTACGCCTCTGCTACCATAAAGAAGGTCCCTACCAGGACCGGCCCCTGCTGTGCCCCTTCCGCCTGTCACCCCTGCTGACTTGCTCCTGATCAACGATTGCATTTCTCAAAGTCCAGGGTCCAAAATCCAAAAAGATAGAAAATACAATCCTTCTTCAACCCTCAATAGCAACCAGATCCCACAAATACAGCAATAACCCAATCCACAGTCCGATCCACACTGCGGGCTTCCGTTCAGCACACCGGTCGTCCTACGGTGGCGGGCATGTTCAAGAATTGCACCAAAGAGGCAAGCCCTGAAATTGGCATATCAACACAAATAAAGCAAAGTTTGGCAAAGAGGTAAACATACACATACTCAGCCATAGACCCCTCATTCCCTGGACTCAAGACCTTCCCCTGACTCACCAACATGATGCCCTGAACCCAGTCCAATAGGATGGCTAAATGCCATGTGGCAAAAGTCACTACACAAACCCCAAAAATGTGTTTCCTCCCAAGCCTATAAATCCTAGCCCAATGAGGGAGGTGGCGTGTCATGGCCTAGAGTGGCACACGGGACCATGCCCTACCCTGACATAACCTTGGTTGGACTTGGAATCGATTGGGCTTGGAGAACTGCCCCATAAAGATGACCTCACAACATGGCAAAATCAGGCAAATCACACCATAATGCCAGAAACCAATTATATACTCAAAAATGCATACGGCAAATGTTCAAATGCTCCATGCATGTGTCAAGCCGGAGAGTAATATACAAGGGTGATATAGACCAAAGGTCCATGCCCAAGAATATTTCATCATTGGCTCCGAAACCCCTCCGGTTATGTACCTGACATGCTTCACAAGTCAACTCATGAATTTGAGACCTAATTTTGTGAGGCCTTGTGTTCCGAGCTAAAGTGACCACGTGATCCGGCATATGGTGAGGCACAACACCGAAGCATATGCCAACATATAAGCAACATACCATAGTTCACGGATCTCTAGGCACTTTACTGTTAGCCGACCAGTTGAGCACATAAAACACAAAAATGGGCATAAAATGAGGTCAAAAACATGCAAATAATGCCAAATTCAAGATAATTACAATAGTATATAACTTCGCTCACCCATGGTATCAACATATGATTCAAAACACAATTGTTTAGGACCATTTGCAAACAATCCCCCCACTTGGATCCCCATATGGACGCATAGGACACCTTCGAACCTCCTCCCAACACGCACCACGAAAATGGGAAAATTGATAATGGCGCTTGTGGGTCGCTTCGTAAGCCCTCCCACATGAACTATATGAGCGGTAGACTTAGTCTAGCACTTTGGAGTTCACCATTGTGACATGGGCGAAGCCCTTGCCACCTATGACTCCATATATCTTCCTACAAACGGAGATATATAACATGGGCGTGAGCATATCGAAGCACATACCATGCATATAACACATACCCCCAAAAAGTGGCTCCCACCATGGTATGCCATGCCCCTCCATGGACATAACTTCCCGTTAAAAATACGTAGGAACCCAAGAAAAGTTGCTATGCAACCCCAACACTCATGTGGTACACTCGAAGGTCGCAATAAAATATTCGGTTGCACGGTCCAAGAGTTATATATCACTTTCTACCCTCCTGACCATTATCCCTTGCTATACCAAGCATGTGTACGCACCAAAGGCGTTTGATGCTTCCTAAATTAAGTTGAGACCAAGGCGATTCCAACCCAATTCTCGATATTGATATTCCTCGCCGTGAGCCGGAGATATGATTCTTCAAACTGGTCTCACGAATCACTTTTGTTTCGACTATAACTCCAAACAAAAGGAAGGGCACAATAAAAGGAAGGTTGATTCGTGATCGGGGAAAAATGTATGACCACTCAAGATTCATCATATCAAGTGCGGCGATGTCGAAGTCGAAAATCCGATCCTGAAAGTCTGAGAAAATCGGATTAATTTTGCGAGTGTATAATATGAAAATTACGGAAGCAACGAACCCTTTACTGATGAAATCTGACCCTTCATCAGGGTTTCCGCCAAAATATCTGTAAATAACAGTTAACCAATCGGTTACCGCAAATTCGCAAGCCAACTGACAGTCGCCGATACATTGACAATCAGAACGGAAGGCGGAAAAATTACGGAAACATTATGAGAAAAAAACCCTGTTGATTCCTCATATTCTGATATATAAATCTCAGCTGGCGGCGCCCCGGTACTGAATATGGACGCTCATAGTCGGAACGGCCAAACCTATCACACTATCACATCGGGTTAGGTCAGGTGGATGGGAGAGTATGATATCAGCCAATGGCGGCTTGCCGGCACATAGATACACACCCCAAGTGACCCAAAGATGGCCACGGGGGTCCGAACCGGCTTCATTCGTTGGTGGGGGTGTCCCTTGTTGTGTGTGTTTGTGGTGTGTGTGGCTGTGCGGTTGCCGTGCTGTGTTGTGTGTTGCGTGTTTGTGGTGTCCGCGTTGTGGGTGGTGTGGTGTGGTGGTGTGGTGTGGGTTTGTCTTCCGCGTGCGCTGGAATGCGTGGTTGCGTGTGTGTGGTGTGCCGGTGGTCCGTGGTTTGTTGTCCCCGCTTTTTTTGGTTGGGGCTTGCGGCTGGTGTTTGTGTGGGTGTGGTTGGTGTGTGGTGTGGGTCCCCCGCCACTCCTGGCTGAGGGACCTGGGTGCTGTGCCCCGCCACTCCTGGCTGGGGTCCGCCGTTGTGTGGTGGTGGTTGGTCCCTTGCCACTCCTTGCTCGGGTGTTTGGTTGCGGGGCCCCGCCAGTCCTGGCTGGGGTTCGCCGCCGGGTGCGGTGGTTGCTCCCTCGCCACTCCTGGCCGAGGGTCGTGGGCGTGGTTCCCCACCACTCCTGGCTCGGGTCCGCCGGTTTTGGTGGTCGGGGCCCGCTCGCCACTCCTGGCTGTGGGCCCCGGGGTGCCCTTCTAGTTGGTCCTGGTGTGTGTGTGTGTCTGTGCTGTGTGGTGCTTCGTGTTGGTGTGGGTGGCGTGCGGGGGTCGTGCGCGGTGTGGGTGCCGTGTTTGTGCGTGTGTGTGCGTGGGGTGTGTGGGGTGTGTCATACCTTGGTTGGTTCTTGTCTTCCGTCGGCATGGTTGTGGCCAAGAAGCAGAAGAGAAGCAGAAGAAGAGGTCCTATAGATGTGTAGCAGAAATGCGTGATATGCGAAATGCGAAATACATACCTCTCTATTTGTCCCACCGCGCATTTTTCCCCCTGTAGAGAGAGGGCGTGTGCAGGCCCTTGGGAGGTTGGTTGGGTGTGGGGTGGGTGCGGCGGTCCTAGCTCTCCTCTTGTGGTTGTTCTTTTTTTTGTTTTCCTATTTAGTCTCGTTGCGTGTTGTGCCTTGTGTCTCTTTTTTTTTCCGTAGCGTCTTCGATAACATATCTCTTTGCCTTGTGTTTTCCCTATAGAGAGGGCGTGCAAGGTAATTTTATTTGCAGTAACATACTTGCCATACCTTGTGCAGCTCCTCGTTGTCATCCCCTATAGGGAGAGTGTGTGCGTGTTGTGTGGGTGGGGCGGGGGTAGGCGTTTCATATAATGTTTCTCCTTGACCTTGTCTCCGTCTTCTTGTACCTTGCGGGCATTTGGCGTCTCATGGTTTCTTGGGTGTGGTTTGTGTTTGTTCGCTTGTGTATGCATGCGTGGTCCCTTTGGCGCCCTCCTTCGCAATTTTAACACACTTGGTTTCCACACCCATGCTCACTTTGTGGGGGTGGTGCGGGGTGTATGGGCTCTTAACATACTTGTCCGCCATATCATTGTTTCCCCGTGGTTCATGGCCTTCTCCTATAGCGAGAGCATTTGCATGTTCTGTGGGTGGGGCGGGGGGTGGGGTTTCATACCATGTTTCTCCTTGACCTTGTCTCCGTCTTCTTGTACCTTTCAGGCTTTCGGCGTCTCATGGTTTGATGGGCGGGGTTCGTGTTTGTACGCTTGTGTATGCGTGCGTGGTACCTTTGGCGCCCTCCTTCGCATTTTTAACATACTTGGTGTCCCCCAGTCCACACCTATGCTTACGTTGCGGGGGTGGTGCGGGGTGTATGGGTTCTTAACATACTTGCTTGCCATACCATTGTTTCCCCATGCTCCGTGGCCGTCCCATACCCTTTGCTTTTTTTTTCCGTCGTCATGTACCTCGCGGTGCTTGGTGTCTATGGAGGAATGGGGATGTGGGTGTGGTTCATGTTTATACGCATGCTTTATGACGTGCGTGGTGCTTCGTTGTTTCTTTTTGCGTGTGGTGTTGTCCCTCTGCGGCCCTCCTTCACAACATACTTGGTTTCCTCACCTACGCATGTGTAGCGGGGGAAATGTAGGATGCATGGGGTCGTAACATACTTGTTTGTCATACCTTTGTTTCCCTGTGGTCCGTGGCCGTTGGCGTGTGGTCTTCCGTGGTTCGCGTGTGGTGGTGTTTCGTGCTTTCTTTTTTTTTTAATTTGTGCCTCTCCTTTTGTTTTGTTTCCCCCTTTTTTTTTCTGACGTGCACAAGTCGCCTAGCTCCTATGGCACGCACTTTGCTAGGTGGTTTGCAGCACGCAACGCTCAAATTCCTCGTCGTCGCGGCTCGCTTGTTCTTGGCGTTCTGTGTGTGTCCTAAGTTTTGCGACCTCGCCAAACAGAGGCGTAAAAATTTTTGGGGGGTTTCTGAGGTCGGAAGAAACGATTTCTCCGTTCATTTTTCTCGGCTGTGCGTCTTTTTCTTGGTTTTCAATTTTTTTTCCTGCTGCGATTGCGCAACGCAGAGGATGAAGAAAGTAAGGTCATTTTGACAGGACATATTAAGGCAGTCGAAACCATTAATGGCATCCAGACTGTCGAATCAGCCATTACTTGGCATCCAGATTTGTCGAATCAGCCATTACTTGGCATCCAGACTTGTCGAATCAGCCATTACTTGGCATCCAGACTTGTCGAATCAGCAGTCCATGCTGCACGTGAATGTGGACGGGGGATCCACCTGGAGCCAACATACTTTGTGCACTTCGTTCAGTGTGTCGACGCCAGCCATGAACTTGAAGGTGTCATGACCCGTGTAGTGTCAACGAATGTCACTTTCGAGGGCACGCTTCTGAATCAGGATACCAGATCGATGGTTCAGCAATCGAAGGTTGGGATCACCAGGTCGGCCGTCGACGGGGCACTTGTACTGGAACACGAAGACATGTTCACGGGCAAGCGCCTGAAATTGTCCAGGTCCCAATGTTTGTGCCTTAGTCGAATAGAAATCCCAAAAGTTTGAATGTTTCCAAACGTCCTCACTCCACAAATTTGTCCGATTGGTGACTTCGAAGGAGAACGCGTCCTATCGACCAGTGGACCATCGATAGGTTTCCTTCGAACCAGTACCAGCAGCCATGCTGTGGTAGAACTGACCAGTTCGCGTATCGACTCGCCACCATGGCCTGTCAGCAATTGAAACTCGTCGAACAACAATGATGGCACTGACGTCATCGACTTCAGGGCCGAGGGCATATCGGTCAATGACCTCAGGCATGTCGGTTTGAGAACCTTCTTCTTGGAGTGGACCGAGGTGTTGATCTACATACTGACCATCAGCGAAAGAACTTTGCAGAGCGAATCAAACGGCTTCTGCAGTCACAATGCTCGAAACCGTGCGGACAATGACCGTCATTTGCGCCAGATGTTGGTGCTGGCACGGACATTTCAGGGTAGGACTTCCACCAACTCGCGTCGTTCTTGTAGCATCAAGCGCACTCTAGATTTTTCTTCCGAGTACATGATGTCTCTCTTTAGTTCATGTTGCACAGACCCGGCTTGTTCGGAGCTGTCGATCGAACATATCTCCGGTAGTTCTAGGGATGTTCGAGCGGAGCAGCTACATGTCATATGCATCTGTGGGGCTCCAGCAATCGGTCTGGATCCAGGCATGAGTCTTCGAGGACTTCACGCTGCAAAGAGGTGAGGTTACTCAGGATGGAGTCGAAGAAACTCAAGGTACACAGGATCCTCCTCTAGAGCTTTGCTCGACTCCCAAGACCATGTGTCGTCATCCGATGTCAAGTTTAACATTCTCGCCCTTGTTCAGTACCTCGAGAACTTTGTAAGGGCCGCACCGGACAACATGGAGTTTCCCTTTATGTCCATATTCCAGTACCAACACCCACCATCGTTCACCTACTTCAGGCACTCGAACATGTCGGTCCATTTGCAGGACCACATGCATCTGGCGTCGACGTTCCTGGGCAAGCATGGCACGCACAGAATCAAAGGTACGTTCCACTCGTTGCATGTAATCATTCACAGTCGATGGCTCATGTGCATGAGAAGTCATTCGGGGAAAGTGCAATGGAAAATGGGGGGTTAGTCCTTCATCTATCTCAAACGGGGATAGCCGAAGGCTATTGGATGTCAGGTTGTTAAACTGAATCTCGGCGAACAGTAGGTCGACATCCCACTCGTTGTTACCGAAGATGCCGTGTGTACGCAGGCGCTGAAGGTTTGACTGGTTGCTGCGCTCCACCAGGCCATTGCCTCGAGGACGGTTGGCTACCGTTTGGTACATCTCGGTCTTGAAACGCTGAGCCAACTCCTTCCACGCTTGGGACTCGAACAGCTTGTCTCGATCGGAAACAATTTATTGAGGGCATCCTTTCAGTCAAACCACTTCACGCAGGAACAAATAGATAAGGCTGTCGGCTGTCATATCCTTGCGACAAGGGATGAACATTCCACGCTTGGAGAATCGGTGGACCACAGTCATGATGGCGTCATGGGCCCTTGTGCTCGGCGGCAATCCTGAAACCCAATCGATGGACACACTGTGCCATTTGGTGTCGGGCACCGGTAATGGTCTGGGCACTCTGGCCGTGTCGACTCGCCTTGATTTCGCGGCTTGACACACATCTGAACTTAGGATGTATCGCTCGACGTAATGTCGGAGGTGCGAACAAACATAGTCGCGCTTGATCAGTGTCATGGTTCGAAGTACACCTGAATGGCCATAGAACTCCGACTCCTGATACATAGCCACAATCGAGGTCATGAGTGTTCGAGGGACAAGCACACGCTTGCCCATCGTGGACAAATGGAAGAACTTGCCATCATCGAAGGACAACTTGGCATCGCGGAGTTGGTGTCGTGCCGCAGGGCTTCGAACCGCGACTTCGTAGATGTGCTTCGTACGTGGGTCTTCTCGATAGGCTGCTGCCCAGACAGCTGTCGAAGTCAAGTCCTTGCACTGATAATGTCGATGTACTCGGCGGTGTGTACCTTTAAGACTCGATGGGTACGGCGTGTTCGGCCCAACCTTAGGCAAGGGAACTGGTTGTAACGTGCCGTCATGGTGACGTTGACAGCGAATCAGTTGCGCCATGGTCGGAGCATATCGAAGTTCTTTGCCAAAAGTGACTCGCAGAGGGCGGTCCATGCCTACATCGGGAAGGTCGTCGGTGTCGGCAGGCATGTCTGGCTCGTTGCCAGCATCTTCGGGATGCATGTCTGGTTGGTGTGAATCCTCAGTCATGATCTCGTCCGATGGTACTGGCTCCAGCTCCAGGTCCTCCGGCTCGACGGTTGTCGCGTCTGATGGTAGCGGCTCCAGGTCTTCTGGTTCGACAGCGGGCTCAGTGTCAATTTGGAGGGCTGGTTCCGCATGTTCATCAGCATCAGGTTCCTTCCCCACGGAGCGTCCGCTTCGAAGCGAAACGTACAGGTGGTAGTACGACTGGCGCCACACCTCGTCCTGTGAGAATGAGTCTTCGAGTACATGTAGGAACTCATCGACAGGTTCTCCTTCCGGTGAAGCCCAATTCTCCACCAGGGGAATTACGAAAGCCCGTGTACATGTGGCATCCTCGATGTCCATCAACTATTGCGAAGTCAGGCGGGAGCAGGCGTCCGCCGCGGGATTCTCGAGGTCCGGTACATACCACGACGTCAGGTTGTATTCTTCGGGGCATTGGGACCATCGTGCTTGTCGTGGTGTCAGCGGTCGAGGACATGTCTTGAGATATCGAAGACTTTCGTGGTCAGTGTGCACGTGCACCAGCTGTGGGCCTCGAAGTAGGTGAAAGCACTGTTTCAAGGCTAATACGATGGCCAACAGCTCCTGTTCTCGAATCGGGCATCGAGTTTCGGCAGGTTGCATTTTCCGCAACATGAAGGCAATAGGTCGAAGATGTCCCTTGTACTTTCCATGCGCACATCGTTGCGCTAGCGTAGCACCCACGCAGTCTTTCGAAGCGTCTGTGTACAGGCGATACGGCTGTCGGGGGTCGATAGCACTGAGATGTTTCGCATTGATCATCGCCTGCTTCAGCTTGTCGAAGGAGGCTTGATGTACAGCTGTCCATTTCCACTCGAAGTCTGCCTTAAACATCGCGGTCAGAGGGGCTGCGACAGCTTGGAACCCTTCGACAAACTGCTGGTAAAATCCACACAATCCAATGAATTGTCGAACTTCATGAACCGTAGTTGGCGGAGGGCAACCTCGAATGACCCTGATCTTTTCGAGGTCCATGTGTATTCCATCTTTGTCGATGATGTAGATTGTGAAAGAATGTGGATTTCTCGATGCAGGGAAAGAGCTGGTGTTGACCGAGTAGTTCATGTACCAAATCGAGGTGTCGTTGGTGTGCATCCGCATCCTTCGACAAGACAAGGATGTCGTCGATGTACACCCATACAGAGATCCCCAAGGGGTCTCGAAGGACGTCATTCAAGACGCATTGGAACGTCAATGGCGCATTACAGAGGTCAAAGGGCATAACAACCCACTCGAAGGCGCCAAATTGCGTGTTGAAGGCGGTTTTCTCGATATCTCTGTCGTGGATTCGGATCTGGTGGAACCCACTAACAAGGTCGATCTTCGAAAATACTGTGGAACCCCCCAGTGTACTCCAGATGGATTGGATCAATGGCAAAGGATACCGATCTCGAACAACTCGCGTATTCAACGCTCGTTAGTCGACGCACATGCGCCAATTACCAATTGCTTTCTTCACCAGCAGGCAGCCCGCTCCGTATGGACTCGAGGATGGACTAATCCGACCAGATCCATGCAACTTGTCCAATTGTCGTCGAAGTTCATCTAGTTGGCTCGGATCCATTTTGTAAGGGTGTACCCACGGTGGATTGTCTTCCGAATCGAGGCGTATTCGATGATCTCTACCAGGTCGATACGGAGGTAGGTCTCCAAATTCTGCCTTCTCCCGGTCGTAGAGCTCTGCCCACCTGTGTAATCGAATCGGCAGTTTGCGTCGAACGGGGTCAAGCCGGTCATTGTCATTGCTAGCTTGCATTTTTTACATTTGATCGACCGGCACTGCTGGTCGAGGCATGCAGCACAGAAATACTTGACCTCCCGTGAGATCAGCTCGACGGATCTCTTTTTTGAGTTTCGGCAATGAAATGTACTCAATATCCATATCGCTGCACTCCTCATCGGTGATACCATCTTCCGTTTTGGACTCATCGTACATGTTAGCACCGTGCTGAATGTGTGCCGACGAGTGTAGGTCCAGGCGTTCCTTGGCATGTGGGGTAGGATTCCGAACCGGACTCGCTTTCGAGGAACTTGATGAAAGTATCGAGAGAAGGTCCAGCTTTGAAGCGGCTTGAAACTGTAGCTGGGTGGAATGCCTTGATTCGCCAAAAGAAAACCGGTACGAATTCCAACCATGTTGGATGTCGGCGTACCGTTCCTTCCAGTTGACAGTTGGATTGTAGCCTCGAAGCCATGGTAGTCCAAGTACCACATCCCGCCAAATTTTCCAAGACTTGAAGTGATGACGAAATGCAAGTTCTCCAACTCGAACATAAGCTCTGGTGTAGTACCATACTTCGACTTGGACACCTCCGGCTGTCAAGACGTGTCCAGGGTTTCTCAGTTTATAGAGGGGAAGTGGCGCCCTCTTTGCAGTCTGCATTGACATGAAGTCGCTGGTCGCTCCACAGTCGACCAATAATTCTACACTGGAGTCAAAGAAGTCTTCACGACATGCGCAAATGCGCCCTCGAACCGTGAACAGAGACGCATGCTCAGGTTCAGTTTCTTCGACGTTGACACCTCCAAGTGTCGAATTCTTTTCGGGTTTATTGGTGCTGGTGGTGGTGTTCAGCTCTTCTCGAGGACGTCCACCACCAGGTCTTCGGAAATATTTTCTAGGCCGCTGTGGGCGTTTCTCTTTTTTTGGAACGGGATCGAAACCGTCCCTTGCTATCTCGACTTTGATCTCGGCTCGGCGTGTTCGACCTTGATTCCCGACGCTCTCGTCCTCGGCATGGCGGTCCATTCTTTGGACAGTCACAGGCCAAGTGGCCTTGTTCACCACAATTGTAGCAGCGCCTACTTTCTCGACCATCTTGGCGTCCACCATCTTGGCGTCCGAACCGTTTATTACGATGTTCACCAATGTAGGCATGTAGTTCTTCTCCAAGCTTGGCAATTGCATCGAGGTTCATGGGCCCTGGCACGGTCGAAGCCATGGGGGCTGCAGTTGGAGTCGGCATGGGTTCGACGTGCGGCGTTGGCATAGGGCTGGATGGGAACGTGGGAGTCGAACTTGGTGGAACCATCATAGGCAGGGGTCTTGACACCGCAGTAGCCAGGGTATCTGATGTCCTTTTTGATGCGTTCTGTACCTGTTCCAGCTGATATCCCGATGTAGGGTTCCGCGATGGTCTCTACCAAGGTATCAAACCCAAATGGTCTACTAGAACGCCATCTCGAACGGACTTCATCGGTGTACTGCCGACAAACAGCGTCATTCGACAAACCTTCAACAAATGGGGGGTTGAAGAGGTAACCCATCTGGAGGTGTTTCTGAATTTTTACATGATATGAATCAAGACTGGCTGCAGTATGATATTAAACATAAAATCGATGTAGGTATTCAGGATGTGTGTGTTTTGCGTAGTAAGTATGTTGTTCATCAACAGTTTTTGGTCTGGAAGCTTCGCTTCGGTGACAGCCCGCCGGTTTTTGATCATCGTGACACTGTACACCTGTGTCGCTTGTACTGTTGTTTGTGATTGCTTTCCCTTCCCCTCTTTGTGCACAGGTATCCGAATTTCAATTTCGATGAATTTGATGATGCATTTTGGTCAGCGTACAGATTTCAGGTTTCTTTTTTCTGCTGCTTGGGGTCCTGGGTTCAGGATACCCCCCCCCCGGCTCTGCAGTACAGTCAGCATACCCTCCCCCCTGCTCTGCAGTACAGTCAGGATACCCCCCCCCCCCTGCTCTGCCCTGCTCTGCAGGACAGTGTTTTTTTATTCCTATTTTTTCTCCCACTGTATTGGCAGCTGGGCCCTCTCATTGCGAGGCTGGGACAGTCAATTTGAAGCCATATTTTCCTCTCTCATTTCTTCCGCAAGCATGTATTGTGCCACTGCGCTGCGCTGCCCTAATCCAGACAACATCCAGTTTGTCATTGACAGAGCCAAGTCCTGTCGCAGCAGCTGTACTAAATCCAGGTGTTCATTGTCTGGTGACACCCATTTTTTTAGAATGGATACAAGCCTGACCAAATTTCTGACTTTTACGTAATATGGTTGGTATGTATAACCTGAAGTACATAGAGGGTATCCAGACAAGGTGTTATGGCTTCGAACAGCAGCAGCGCAGCGAGCGCGCAAGTCGCAGTCGCAATCGCACTGCAGTCTGTGATTACGTAAGAAGCATCGAATGCCAACTGTGTGAATGAAGCGCTGTAAAATACGTCGATGTCTGGACAGGGTATTTGTCTTCGAATTTGTGCTATGTATCGGTGCCTTGTCTAAAGATCCTGCGAGGTTTGGCGATTTGGGATTTTGGATTTTGAGAAATAAGAGGCACAGGAGTACAAGAGAGTTCCCAAGAAAAAAGTAATCACAAGTGGTAGCCAGCTAGGTGGCGGGGAGATCAATATTGGAGATAAATCTTCGACAACCTCCACTTGATTTGGATTCCGATTTACAATGGAGCGGCCCTTCGACGATGCAGCTATGCTGCACTTTATCAGAGACAGTCTGTTTCGAACCGATTCATCCTTGCATCACAAATTTTCGATTTCGTTGGAAAGGTTCGTCGCAGAGCGCATCGCAAATCGCGAGAGCGAGTGGTTTCCATGTCTCTCTCGTGATCTTCACAGCTGTTTGCAGAAGCTTGCAGATACTCAAGCCAAGGTCATCGAATTGGAACAACGCATCGATGCGTTGCAGACAACAGCACCAAGTGCTACTGCAGCAACTGATCACCGAGTCGACACTTTGCAGTCCTCGACGGAGAATGCAACTCAAGCTGCTGTAAGCGAACTTCAACGCGTAGAGCATGAATTGTCGCAATGTTATGCCCTGCTCAACGAATTTGTATGAGTTTCAAGCCAACAACCCTTGAACAACTTCCAGTTTCCAGAACCACAACCACAACCACAGCCACAACCACAACCACCGTCTTCTTCGAACCAACCGCTGTATGCACCGCCGAGCAGTTCACCTCACCCTCCACAACAACCACCTCCACAACCACCTGTCTTCGACCCACATCCAGCGCATCAGTTGGCAGTCCAGCGTGCTCCAACACAAGACATTCTGGGACGTCGTGTCGAACGCTTCAATAAGCTGGCTAAAAGGTTCTCTGGGAGACCTGGATCTGGGGAGTTTGCAACATGGAAGGAGGATTTGTTACGAGCCTTCATCCTATCGGATATCACCTCACCCGTCGATCAGGTGACAACCATATCATTCCTCCTTGAAGGTTATGCTGCCGAGTATTATCGTAGTTTGACGAAAGCTGTACAGGATGACTGGTTCGAGCTCATGTGTGTGTTGGGCCAACGTTTCGATTGCATATCCCATGAGCCAGTGTATCTATCGAGAATGTTGAGCTTGAAAGAAAGCGATTTTGCTCGACATGCGGACTACGTGAGAGAATTCCGTACTTGCGTCATCGAGTCGAAGGTTAACATCAGTGCCACTCAGGTTTGTCATACCCCTTATACTTGACATACCACTTTAAAATATGCGGGCAACGATGTTTCTCCTTGCCTTTATTGGCAAAATTCTTGAGGTTTAAAACTTTTTCGATAATAAACTTATCATCATCAACAAGTGTTTCCTTTTCGGAAGAAAAATGAAGGGGCGGCTGCTTATGTGTGTAGGAGGGATTGTATGGCTTAAGTCGATATGACTCTACCTCCTGCGGTCCGTAGGTACCAGCTACGCGGAAACGACCCACACTTAATCTCTCCAAAACTTCGGCTGGACCCACCCGGGCCCTGTCCAGCTTATTCCTACCAGGGCGCCCCACCACCTTGAGCCACACCCGGTCACCAGGCTGAAAACGCTGCGGCCGATGTGGTTTTGAAAATTCCTGGGCTTTCTGATGGTGTATGCGAGACAGACGGTCACGCACAAAAGCACGCTCCTTCTGTACACGTTTGAAAAATGGGTGTGCGTCCTCGCACCCAAAATCAGGAGAAACAGGGGGGTGGTCGCCAAACCCAATGGGGTACCTGCCAAAAACAAGCCGATGGGGACTGTACCCCGTTATGACCCCAGGGGTGTCATTAGCGCTCCACAGGGCTAAGTGTACACTAAGGGTAGTATATCAACCCATTTACGCTTGCGCCCACACTGTTCTAAGAGGTTACCCAGACTGGATACAACGACCCTAATAGCATTTTCAGCCCTAGCATTACTGCGTGCTCGGCACTCAGGAGAACGCCACTGTTCGATTCCTGATAGTTCACAGAACGTGGAAAAGAACACAGCGTCCAGGACTTTAACATTGGGCGCAAAAAATTGTTTGGGAAGACCAAAAAATGTTACAGAACGAGTCAAAAACAACGAAGCCAACTCCGCAGAAGTAACACTCTCAAGACAGGGCAATGCATTAACATAGCCTGTGAGGCGGCATACTATTACAAAAACCCTGTTGTATTTAACAGACCCAACTCAGACCAGAGGAAGATGACAGAAGTCCACTGATATGCTACTAAAAGGATATTCAGGTACAGGGTATGCCTCAAGGGTATCAGGCTGTAGGCCCATCCGGCTCTTGACCGCCTGACAAACCTGGCACCCTGCTGATACCACAGAAATGCGCTTGCGCAATTCGGCATAAGAATATTTGACAGGCGCATCTTTCCCTGGTTCCTGAAAAATGTACTTACGATCAATCAACTGGTGTGTCTTATAGACACCAGGATGAGCGTATGAGTATGTGGCAATGATAATTTTGTCAAGGAGACTCAGTGGTACACAGATCTGCCCATCCAGACGTACACGACCCATATACAGTCTGTATTTACCGCTGATGCCCTCACGTTGTAAAATTGGCCAGTGACTGCCCAACACAGGGTCGTTGGCGTACTCTGAGTCACAATCATTGTACAGAACCGCTGTGTCTGAAGGCAATTTCAGTGTGCTGACTTCATGAACGTGGCAGTCCAAATCACATGAAATGTCTGCAGACAGTCTATGTACAGCAAACTCAGATACCTGAGACGGACGCAGCTGGTCTGAAATTTTGTCGCCTGAGGCGTCGGATCGATCTATTTGACTTGCAGAGACTTCGGATGTTGGTCTGTATGTGTACTCCATCCTCATCTGCAAATGAGGGTGCTTCAGTGTGAAAGGAATGCGGCTGCAGGTCGTACAATGAAAGCTCAGCTACAGCACGTGCCCCAGTCAATGCCTCACGAGCATCCCTCTGATCAGAAAAATGTACAGGGACGCACTCAGAGCATCCAGATACAGCACATCCCCGTACTGTGCGGTACTCCGCAAATGCATCAGGGTACTTGTCCCGCAAAGTTTTCTGAGGATACTCAAAATAATCACAATCACACTGATCCCATCCCCGCTGGTCTTCCTCACTGCCGTGAAACGAGACGTCTTGCGGAAGGCCTGCTGGGTACGCCCAGCGGGACAATGCATCAGGTGCCTCGTTGTCCTCCCCTTTACGATACTGTATTACTAGATTAAACCTACTGAGGAACTCGTGCCACCTCCCCGTCCGTCCCCATGGGCCGGTGACGGTACACAAGTCCTCTTTATACCACTGCAAAATACTACTGTGGTCTGTACATACCAATACTTCCTGATTACCAGTCCAGCTCTGAAACTTCAGTAAACTACATACTACAGCATACGTCCCTTTCTTGCGCACAGTCCAACCGACCTGTCCCAGCGCCGTTTTTTTGTGCGTCTTAGACGTCTTACTCCCTTGCAATTTACGCCAGAAAAAAGATACTGGGTGCCACTGACTATCATCCTGCTCCTGTTCAAGCACCGCACCGATGGCATAGTCGGAGGCATCTGTACTTATGCGCCAGCGTGCATCAGGCTTACGCAGGTACAGTTCAACTTGCTCTATCCAGGCCGCCTTAATGGCGTGGAAGCCCTTCTGCATGGCAGGAGTCCAATCAATGGCTGCCTGTTTGGGGGTAAGCTTAACACGCTTACGCTTTTTCTTGGGTATTCCCCCAGGATCAGTTGTCTCCCCTGGCGCCTCTACATCCTCATAAATATACTTGCCCTTCAACGCCTCCGTCATTGGCGCAGCATGCTGGGCATAGTTACGTATATACATACTGTACCAAATCGGTAATCCTAAAAAGCCTTTTAAGGCCTTGGCTGTAGTAATGTGGTTGGTCTCCCATTCCCGCAGTGCTTTGGTTTTATCAGGGTTGGGAAAACGCTTACCTCCCGCCAAAACATGCCCAACATACTGCACCTGCTGGCGCAGCAAAAAACACTTTGCGGGCTTCACTGTCAAATCGGTGGAAGCAAAAGCATGAAAAAGCTCTCGAAGGCACAGGTAGTGGAAATATAACTGCTCCCTAAGGGTGGGGGATTGAGGCAAATCATAAGAAAAGGGAGTATCCAAATCAGTATTTACACTGCCGTCAGGCAAAATGGGAGGAGGCTTAAAACAGGGGTGAAGAAACTCCTCCGCGGGCCTATCAGCATAAGCATGACTATCATAAAGTTTACCCTTACCGCGGTCAGAATCCACATAGCGCACAGAACCACCTGTGCCCGTCAAAACATCATCAATGTATGGACCGCTAAACGGACACTTACGCACTACCCACGCCACTAACCTCTGAAAATCTTGTGGTCCTACCTTCACCCCCATAGGCAAAACTCGCCACCCATACACCCCAAAGGGGTTATGAAGGCCGTCAAGTGGCAGGAGGATTCCGTCAGGTGCATCTGATGGAATTCATCCTCCAAATCAACCAAAGAAAAAACAGAATTACCCACTTGCCTAGCAAGCTGGTCTTCAATGACCGGCAAGGGGAAATTCACACCCTTCAGCTGGGTGATTAAATACCTATAATCTATCACTAACCTCCACTTACCATTGGGCTTGGGGACTAAAAATGCCCTTGACACCCAATCGGTACGCCCAGTACATTTTCTGATGAAGCCTTGCTTCAAAAAACCTTGAACCATGCCATACAAAACTTGTTCCCGTACACCGACCGTCCGAGTAGCCTTGGCACTATGGGGCTTGGGATCACCCACCACTCCAGATGCACAAAGGCTATATCTTTGGGTCCTTGCTTGGAGTTATCCACCTCCCCAAACTTTTTACGGGTAAAAACTGACTGCTGAAATTCTTCTACGAGGATTTTTCGCAAGTCCTCACACTCTGGGAACTCCACGTCAGCCTGTACTACAGAAAAAATGCCCTGAGACGATAGACCATCGCCCTTAAACTGAATACCCCGCTCCGGTGTAGGGACAAAATTCAGTGGCTCCTCATGGACCACCTGTAACAAGGCACTGTCAGTACCAGCAAATTTGCAATCCGACGGATCTTCGTCAGACATGCCCTGATCAGACTCCCCTTCCAACCCAGAGCAGTCAATCCAATAATACTGCTGACTACGGTCATTAGCCTTCCTATCAATTTTTCTGACTCGCCGTCTGCGCTGACGGCGCTGATGTCGTGGCAACCCTGAATAGGACAACACAAACTGGCCGCCTGGACCGGTACAGAAATCCGATTCTGGGTCAGAAACAATGTCACTGTCACTTTCGTCAGAAAACTGTGAAGGCAGTGCTGAAGGAGCACTCTGCCCGACCTGGGGTTGTGGGTTCGGAGCTGGCTGAACTTGTGGACGTCCCACAGAATCAAAATACACTACCCGGTAGGGCACACTGCAGCAAACAGGTCGTCCTGTGGCATCAACAAAAAGTGGATGGCCCTTGGGTATTTCAACCCAATCCACTGCCACTTCACCGACAAGCGACCACCAAGTGGCTGACTTCACCACAGGCATCACCGCAAAGCCACGGCTGGCTTCCCCCACCATTTTCTGGGCCACCTGAGGCCACTGACCGTTTGGAGGATGAAGCCACAAAGTCTCAGAATGCCATGGCTGACTGAGGAGGTGGGTCTTGACTCCCCATGTACGCGGAAAATGTGCAACCTGATTACAAGCATAAGCTTCAACTGTGATGGGCATACCTGCTCTGGTCATCCAAGCAGAAAATGTTTGTATTATACTCAGATTGATGGATACGCGACGACTATTGCGTTCCTGGCGATGAACAAGACGTGCAAAAACAGATGTAACGTCATGTTCCCGAGACGACAGATTTAACGAGGTTAACCCTTTTTCATAGCAATATGCTACATCCAGAACAATGCTGGGCACTTTCCCAGCCCGACAATCCGTGCACCTAGGATAGCCCCAACCGGCCATAAAATAATCCGGGGCCCAGGCGTTCTCAGGACTGTGTCCTGCTGAATTTAGGCCATCTGTCTGGGAAAGGTCGCGCAATGCAAATTCGGCAATTCGGTCTGAGGCTTGTGTACAAGAAAAAGGTAGGGAATGCACTGTCGAATACAAAGGCTGACGACTCCGCCTACACATTAAAGCGCCAATAGTCAGTAAAAGAGCCCCAGCCAGGTCGCCTGAGCCAGAGGCCAGTGGATCACCCACCGCAGACAAAAGAAGTGCAGTATCCCTGTTCCATGAACCACCCACCGAATTGTTTCGAGGGGTACTATCCCCACACGGCTAATCTCCCACCGTGTCACATCCAAGGGGGGCATCCCCACACAGTGAATCACCCACCGTGTCAATTCGAGGAGACACTTCCCCACGCAGTGAATCACCCACCGCGTCAATCTGTGAAACTGAAATGCCTTGAGAATGCAGTGAATCACCCACTGCTGAAGTCTGGCTCTGACTGCACCGCGAATCAACCGCGGCGCTACATATAGAGAGAAGAGAAAGTAAAACACCAATAAACTGTAAAATCGGTGTGTGTTTGTGTGAATTAGTTTCGATCTGATTTATCACAGGTTGATCAGCAGCATTGGTGAACTCATTGCAACCTGTACTACCGAAGCCCTGACTACCCCGCTTAGTGGAGGGCAGCTCAGGCACCTCCTGGATATCGGGGCTGGAGTGGCGCTCCAGAAGCAATTGTGCCACTCGATCCCCAGCGAGAAACGAATGCTGGCGGTCGCTGAGATTGGCTACAATTTTATTCCGCTCACCGCGGTAATCAGAATCAATGAGACCACCCAAAATGTGGAGACCAAGCTTGGCTAAACTACTGCGGTCAGCCAGTCGTCCATAATGGCCCTGTGGGACACTGATTGCAAGTCCCAGTGGAATCAATTTCTGTGAATATGGACCAAGGTCTACACCAATCGGGGTGTACAAGTCATACCCGGCAGCACCATCTGTGGCTCGCACTGGATGTTTGGATGAGGGATTCATCATCTTGACCTACAAGGCACAGGGAGCAGAACCAGAAACCAGAGATCGCAATGTTTGGTCTGTAGTCCTGTAGTGTGCCCATTCACCCAAAAGTCTGACTCGTCGAGTAATGATTGGTGACACACTGCAATGATCACATGTCTGTAAACCCATAGGCTGTGATCTGGGTGACATTCAAGACCCCAAAATCCTGTAACCAGCAGTTCTGAAAATTGCACTAACGTGCGCCGTCCACCAGCACTGTCAGGCTTCAGGGAACTCAGGTAACGTGTCTGATAGCCACCAGGGCCTTTCCTAATTTTCAGCAACTCAGTGGGTATTAAACATTTCTTAGTGGGCAGAAATCCCAACCTATACTGCAGAAAAAAAGGGTATCCCAACAGGATACGATCACCCACTTCAGCAAAATGGACGAACATATTTTTGCAGATTAAAACTCAAGTTCCCTGAAGAACCGGGACTGGCGAACAAATATCAGTGAAAACGCCCATATCACCCCCGCTGATCGGTGACTTGCCCCCCCCCACCAACCGCAACTTGTGCGGTGCCGGTACCCAGCATGCTCGAGGAAACTTCCTGGACGAGCAGACCGCCACCACCTGACAACCAATGTCACCCAGGGCGATCAGCTGTAGTACCTCATCAGGCAAAGACGAAAACAAAAAACCTACAGGAAACAGCAACTCACTCCTAAGCTTACTCCGTTTATTGGGGGGGTCAACTGGATGGCGTATTTCCGATTTCAGGGATGTGAGGTCCACCGTTTGAAATGCCCTAAGATCAGGCCTTGAAAAGTCTGGAGGCACTCTAATACGGCGTACCCGCACTGTCGCACATGGTTCAGCACGGCAGGCGTTAGTGTGCCTACCAAACCCCTAACCTTGGACTTTTTTGATGGGCGGGGGTGGCGGAAAAGCAAATGCGGGATTGAGGCTCTGGTCGTCTCGAGGAATCTTAGTTTCCTGCTGCTCGCGAGCCTCCGCTTCCAGCTGCCGAAGGCGCTGACGTCCATATGATCGAGGCTGGGGACAATCGTATAACAAATGGCCTCGTTCCCCACATCGAAAACATATGGCACTGCCACTGTCCTTCCGTTTGTCCTGGGGGTGGGTTTGCGATGGGCGACCCCCTGAGCTGCTGCCCTTCCCGTGTAGACTTCGGCTCTCACGGCGCTTGTCATGGCGATCCGTTGACCGGTCCCAGGAACGGCGCGGTGAATAACGGGAGTCACGAAAGTACAAGACCCTGAGCAGGATGGATGATACATTGCCTATCACTCTCAGTTACCCTAACTGACGAATACGGCTATTCTTAAATGCGCTGCAAACCTTTCTATTCGTTCTGTGATTTAATTACTTAAAGCGACTGCGACTGTTGGACTGTCCTATGATCGCGACTGCGATCTCCGTCTGTCCCTCTATTCCATTACATGCTCTGGTGTCGTGGCGTCCCGTACGGCGCGGCGGGCCGGGCTCGGCGTAACATTCCCGTGTTGGCCGGCAGGAGCCGGCGGGCTCGCGGGTCCCGTGCGTTGAGCCGTTGGCCCACTTCGTGTCCTGGGAGGGGAGTCAGGAGGAAATAAAGGAATATGGGTCAGTGTCGAGGCCCCCCTCTCGCTCCTTGACGCTGAGAGCTTTCGGGGCTGCGGGGAACGTGTCCCTCACAACATTCTCGCAGGTTACATGTGCTGGAGCCGCCCCAGTGGTGCCGTTGTGGGTGCCCTGTGACCTGGTGCCTTGGTGTTAAAATTTCTCGGAGGTTATGTGGTTCGGCTCTGGTGGCATATTCATCCCTTGATCCCCTGCCCTTGGAAGTTACATTCTTGATTAAGTGTTCCAACGTCGGGGGATCCCGCATCAGGCGGCGGGCCGGGCTCGACGTAACATTCCCGTGGTCATCGGCGGGCCCGTGAGCCCTGCGTGTTAGGCTGCCCCCTTGGTCCGGTCCACCTGGTGCCTGGCTTGTGGGAGAGGAAGGTCAGGGGGAAGGACAGGTCCGTGTTGGGGGCCCCGTCCCTTTCCTTGATGCTGATGGATTGCGGGGGCTAGGGGAGCGTGGCCCTCGCCCGGGACACGTGGGGGGAATTCGCTGGGGTTCGGCGGGTTCGTTGGGTCAGTGCTCGTGCTCAACATTACGGGTTGGAGGGCCGCCAAGGCACACCCGCATTTGTTTGGTGCCCGCTACATAAGCCGGGCAACTCGGCGCCACTCTCGCCAGCACGTCCGACCGACAGGCGTCGGCGGAGTTTGTTGCGCGGTCGCGCGTCGTCGGGTTGTGCGAGGGGGCTGTCTCGGGCAAGGTCGCCTTGCCCGGACTCGTGGCGGTTTATGGCCGGTCCCTTAGCCGCTGGTTTGACGCCCATTGTCGGGGCCTCCTATGAGAGGAGGCGGTCCAAGGGGTGCCGTGTCGTCCCCCCATCAGCGGGTGGCCGGTGTGGAACTCGCGCCGCGTGTGTGCGGCGGTGTGTCGTCGCATATCGGCCGCACTGCCCCTCTGGTTCCTGGAGGGCCCCTCGGTCGGTATGGTGCCCTTCCACTGCCGGCGACCGCCCGCGGTTGGCAGGGCATGCGTGTGCCGTGTTGGGCGGGGCATGGCGGTCCCGAATGTGCCGTCGCGCGTGTTCATGGGGGTGTGTTCCTGGCTTCGGCTCGCGGTGGTTCAGGGCCCTTGGGGGTTTCCCACACGCCGCACGAGGGCGCTGCAGAGGTCACTGAGAATTTCGTGCACAAGGGCTGCGTGTGCCGCTTGGGCTTCCGTCTCAGTGCGGATGGCGGGCTGCAGGTGCCCGCCCATTTCCAGCGCCCGGATCACGTGGATTGCGAAAACGGGGCACAGGTTGGTCGCTGTGGGGGTTTCCGCCGTTTGCTCGCGTTGGGAGATGGCCTCCAGTTGCTGCCGGCCGTCCAAGTGGAACCTCCACGTCGCCGTCAAGTCCCTGGTGTGCGACCAGCGGCGCTGAGCCCACCGCCAAAGGCAGTAGAAGGCATGGCCTGGGTGCCAGGTGCCGGCTTTCCCCGACACGATGGCTGTCAGGGGGTCTGGGGGCTGGTTTTGAGGCAGGGGGGTGGGGCTGTCTCGCAGGGCTGCGCTCGCCTGGAAGCATGGAGTTGGCGGCTTCCAGGCTCCAGTGGCACTCCTGCGCGTGCGGGGTGATCCGCACCTGGTAGTAGTGGCCACTTTCTAACACAATCATGGCGACGGTGCTGGGTTCACCTTCGCGTTGTGGGGGCCCTGCGCGTGCCGTCTCCTCTCCTGGCGGGTACTGCTCCACCATGTCCCTGAGGTTGCGCCCCCTATCGCGAGCTGTCCTGCTTTCCCAGTCTGCAGGTCTTCGTCCGGTGGGATTTTGAGGGTGTTGGCTCTTGGTTGTAAGGCGGCCCGTTCCCGGCTCCCGGTGCTGGGCGCCTGCCTGGGGTTCGTCGGTGGCGCTATGAGCGTGTGTGCCCAGCCCAGGTGCGGGACCAATACGCCTCCCTGGTCCGGGTGGTTGGCGTTGAACCACCAGATCCACGCGTCAACAAGGTCATCCGCAATCTGCATCCCGGGGGTAACGAGCGCCTGGAGCTGCCGCACAAAGATGTCTGTGGTTGCGGCGTGGAGCAGGGGGACCACTGCGAAGAGCCACTTTGGGTCGACGTCCTGGAGGTGTTCCTGGAGGGCTGCCGCCAGCCCGCTCCAGGGTGTGTTGGCGTGGATGTCCTAGACCGCCCTGAGTTCCGCGTTGTCAAAGTGGTCCGTGTTCCTCCGTTGTGGCCGTCTGGGGGGTGGGGGGGGCATGATCTCCCGGTCCTGGTCCGGTGTGGTGCCAGTCGGGGAGGGGTGCCCCCGGATGGTGCCAAGGTGTCCCTCAGGCCTGTTCCCCGTGGAGTGCTCCTGTTGCTGGGGCATCGAACAGGACGCAGCGGTGGGCGGTGAGCCACCGAATTTCTGAGAGCCGGAGGTCTCTGTCATTTCTTCGTCCGCTCCCGGGCCGCCCGCGTCGTGCCCCCTTTGTCACGGCGCGTCCTCCGCGCCCCGGCGGTTTGGCTGCGTGGCAGCCGGGGTGGGGAGCCCCGTGGCGTATGGGCCCATTTGGTGGGGTGGCCGGTGCCCGTGTCTTGGGCCAGTGTCGTTGCGCCCTGCTTGCGGGGGGGGGCCTTGAGGGGTTCGTCCCCCCACCCTCTGTTCGGGCCGTTGGTCGGCCGCGGGGCGCCTTGGCCGTGTGTCCGCGGCGGGCTGGCCCCCCGGCAGTAGGCCGGCCGGCAACCTTGGGAGGGAGGCGGCATACGAGCTGGACGCACCGTCTCCTGCCTGGTGGGGGTCTGTGTGGAGCGCTGCCTGTCGTTCTCGCTCAGCCGGCGTGGGAATGGCTGGAATGATATGCGCCCGCTCGGTGCGGGGCCTCTTGGACCGGCGTCGGGGGTCGGTGGTAGATGATGTCCGTTGGGCGTTGGGGTCGTTGGGGCCTCCATGGCAGGGTCCATACCCTCGTGAAAGACGACTCGCCGTGCTGCGGGAGGCGGCGTGCGGCTGCGGCGCCGGGATCGGCCAGGGTTCCTTGTCCATTTGGTCGACCAGTACCAAGAACGTGGCACTACTGCCAATTCTGCAAGCAATGGTTTTCGGGTGCGGCGAAGTACAACAAGCATGTGTGTGAGGGGCGTGCAGAGTATCAGTCCGAGAAGTGCAAGTATGTGCTATGGCATACAAATAAGGGGCCAGTGGATTACAAGACACACATCAAGATCCTCAAGAGCCTTGGGTATGTGCCTGTGCAGCATCCTACACGTGAGTACCAAGCTGAGATTGGTACTGATGAAGAAGCAGCTTTTGCGCTACGTGCTGAGACACACAGAGAGAACCCAGATATTGCCCAAGCCCAGCTCGACAAGTTGTTGGATGAAACAATGCAAGTGTTGCAAGAGCTGCGATCTCAAGGGAAGAAAGGCTGTGCCAAGCAGCAGCAAGAGTCTGAGCGAACAAAGCGTCGGTATAGAATAAGAGGAAAGGGCAAGAACAAGTCAACGAAGCAAGAATCACATAATGTAGAGGACGATGACAATGATTTGGGGAAAGCAAGCCGGATGAATGCAACGGACAACTTCGAAGAGTGACTTCGCTGGGTGTGCCGGTGTATTGGTCGCTGGCTCTGCGGGCCTGGTACAACGCTGGTTATCCCGCAGTTTGGACAACCGTTGTTAGTCTGAAGGTGAGCATCACGACAGTCAAGAGGGAGAGGTCAACAACCTGGAAGTTATATCAACTACAAGTACACGCCAGAGTACGAGTACACCTTGAAGGACAAGTTCACCTTGAAGTCTATGTCTATACAGCTGGTTGCTGAATTTTGCTACGTTTTTTTTTGGGCAGCAGTTTTTATAATACTTTGTTCCTTTGTGCAGCTATGTAAAGTAGAACTGTCCTGACAGTGCCGGGCAGCATAGGGTATATTGTTATATATTGCATGAAGCACTTTTGTTCATATGGGACGACAGGGGTCTAAACTCCCCTGTGAACTGTGTGTTCACACAACACACTTCGGTTGTTTTGCTTTGTGCTGTCGTTGGGCAGACAGGCAAGACTTGCATTTGTTGTTGTTTTTTTCTGCATCAATTTGTGAAACCTTGCAGGGTTTGAAACTGTTTTGCAGTTTGGAGACGCTGGTAACAAGGTTTTTTCTTTTTGTGTTGGTGAGGCCCTGAAAGCTTTATTGGCGGGTTGCACACCCTAGGCACTAGACAGTGAAATATTTCATATATATAGGGCAGGCTTTAACGCTCTAGGATAGGGCTGACCCGGAATAGAGTAGTTAAAAACACAGGATGCCATTCAGCACTGTGTGTAATTTTTGATAGAAAAATGAGTGAAAAAGTCTGTTCCATTTTGAGATTTTTCCGCTAACACAATCCAATCCCTGTGTCTTGGCTCGTAGCCTAGGAAGGGGGTGTAATGAAACAGGGCATTTCATGCTATTCTAACTCATTTCTATACACGATTCGCATTCTGTACATTGTTTTTCATTTTTTTCCTTATAGCAGATTCAGCCGGGGTTCAGAAATCTGTTCCCGGCATGGGTCGCATTTGCTTATTGTTCACGTTATGCAGAATAGGTAAAGCAATTGATTTCCTTTGCTTTGTATAATAAATCTTCCACGTCTATTCATTATTCATTTAGGCCTGTATCAGTGTAACTTTTAAATCACTTAGTTCGTGATTTCGAGATTTTGGACTTCGTGCCGTGCATACCAGATGAAGGGATCTGAAGAGTGAAACCAAAGATTGTGCGAGAGCATTTTCAACGGTAACATTACACCGCCCCCCCCTCAGGACTTTCACCTCCCCCTCGGGCACCCCCGTGTCAACGACCAACCAGAAAACGGGGCAACCGCACAAGTGCTATAAGTACCTAGGGGTGTACATCTTCACCACAACCATGCGACACAAACACGGGTGTTGGCTAAGTCAGAGATACGCTCATTCTTCACAACCCTCCAGCCCCTGCGGCTCACCCTTTCCGAGTATGTTCTCTTAGTAAATGTTCAGCTCATCCCTATTCTCTCCTACCGCCTCATGGCACACCCCTGGCCCTGAACGAGTTGGCAATCCTCCAAACCATGATATGGCAGAAATTGCGCACGACTCCTCCCTGGAGAAAACCAACAGGATTTCCCGGCACGTCTCTCCTAAGACCTGCTACGCCCCCCGCCAGCAGGGGGACTTGGGACTTTGCCATTTCACCTTTTCCCTTTGCATGGCCATGGTGAGCACCGCGGTCAGGTGCCTCAACGGGGATGGTCCTACCTGAACAAACGAGGCTTTTGCTGAGGCAATGCTCTCCACCAGACGTAATGCCATCCAAGACACAGTCAGGGACGCGTGCCATACCATAGGCCTCATATAGCACAGCACCGGCCTCTGGGCCTCATGTCCCCCCTCTCTCTTCCTCCTGAAAGAGCAAATCCAAGTCCCATTCCAGGCCAGCAAACGGACACCAAAGTACAGCAAATTTGGCAACCGGCTAAGACGAAAACCCCAGGATCTAGAATTCCACTTGGGAACAGTCACCGAGGTGCTCAAAGAATCAGCCACTCTTCGGTTTTCAGAACACAACACCAACACCATCAAAAACCCTAGCCTCCACCGCAATGAAAAAGAGTACACTTTTCAAAACCCAGCCATATCAATTTGCCCTCGGCTAACGGGACGCCACAAATTGCTTACCCCCCCCCCCTTCTCCAATCCCAAGGGTACATCACCAACCCCCCCCCCCCCCCGGGCCGCACGGCGGGGTCCCAATCGGTTCATCACTGCATGGCGAGCTGTACCGGCTCCCGGATGAACCCCACTCCCTTAACCCTGATGACCTCGAGGAGTGGGGCTGTGCTGCAGCCCTTGCCCTCCTCCACACATCCCTGCCCGACACCACCTGGGTGTACCTGGATGGCTCCGGAGGCGCCTTGGGCTACGAGTCTGCAGCCACCCTATTCTTCCCGAGTGGCACCAAATGGGTCCTGTGCCAAACGTCCTCATACCAGTCCTCAGAGGGATCGGAATTCTGGGCGGCTATCATGCTCTTACCATGGGCCCTCGTGTCTCACCCACTCCTCACCTTTGCCTTGCTAGGGGACAACCTCCACGTTGTGACTGTTCTCTCTCGGTGCTCGCCCCCAGGCCTTACGTCGCGCTCGCCAGCTGGCACTTCGGAGTCCTCTCTTCAATCAATCCAGGCCTCCCTACACCCTGTGATGATCCAGGGATGGGCGTGAATCAAGGGTCACGCTGGATGTAGGGGAAACAAAATTTCGGATGCTTACTCTAAGTGGGCCGCCCAGGTGATGATCTGGGATCCCTCCCTTCTTCGCCTCCTCCCCGCCGGGGTGCATATCCAGAGGCCCTCTCCCCGTCACTCACAAACTGACTACCACCTCAATCAAACATCTGCTCCACCGCCACAAACACGAAAACATCCACGTGCAAACCAGCTTCCATTTTTACAACCACACATCATGGTTCAAAGGCCTCCCGTTCAAATGGTCCACCGGAAATTTCAACATGGCGCCCTTTGCTTTCCACAATGACTCATGTCCTCGCCATTGCCGCGCCTGCCCTGACCCACAGCCAATTGATGTCATCTCCTTCGTCTCGCACTGCCCGACGTCGGAACACCTGGTACAGACCTACGTCCAATGCTGGCGCCCCCCCTTTACCACGGTAGTGTCCCAGTGGTGGTCCGCGACCGCGCACGTAGGAGCACGGCGCTATTTCTTCCGGGGGCTGGTCCCTATGTCACTTTACACAAAACTCACAACCCCCCCCCCCTCCCGCCGAAGCAAGCCAGCAAACGGTCACGACTTAAAACCCGCCCTGATAGCTCCAGTTCCGTTGCTCCTCAATGCTCTGTACCGCACGCTGGAGTGGCTTAACAACCACCCCCCCCCCCAGCCCCCCTCACACCCCCCACCGGCCCGAACCCATGGCGACGCCCCTTGTGGCCTTACAGCACCTCACACACCGCCCAGCCAAGTCCTCCCCCCACCTACCACCCTCCCTCCCCCCTCCCTGACAAAGTCGTGCACAAGCTTCCAAAGCGCCCCCGCCCCCCGTCACCAGCGGCACAAGCCAAAGCTCAAAAACACGCCCGCCAGCCCCCTAGACCCGTCCGCCCTCTGTCGTTGAAACGGCCTACCGGGAGCCCACCTCAACAAGAACCCCCGCCCCCCAAAAAAACCGCTCAGGATCCGGGACATGTTCAGCCCCCCCCCCTCGACCGGCCCCCCCCCTCACTGCCTCCGCCCCTGCTCCCTCCCCCTCTCCCCGCATAACCAGATTTTTCACGCCAGCCCCCCCTTCCCCCGCGGGCATTAACGGGCATTCGACCTCACACTAGTCCAATGTGTCATCTCATTGAAATCGCCACGCCTAAAGGCCTCTCTCATACCAGCCATCGACAGCCCTATCACAACCTAAGCAATCGATACTCACAGCTCTGGCTCCCACTCACGCATCACTTCTGCAAGTGGGCCCTGTCACTCCCCTGCTACCACCCCCCAGTGCTCAAGCCGTCATGCTCTAATCCCCAAGCCGCAACGATACCGCCTTCAGAAATCAGGCAGAGGCACCGGGCTGCCAGGTCTCATTGAGATTGGGCAGAGAAGAACAGCAACGCGCAGCGGTCCCGAGTCCGCGATTGAACTTTGTTTCGGGCTCCCGCCCCTCCCAGAAAAAGCTTGGCGCGCAAGAGCCTTTCCCCCCGGCCTGGCCAGCCGGTAAAGGCGCCGTTCAGTGCAAAAAAACCATGCATCATGGTCCTAATCACTCAGATGTCAATCATTTCACTCACTTAGGTCTCAGTGTTGGTTGCTTATCATCTGCCCATCCTTGGTCATGATCGAGCAAGATGATCCATCCATCCATCGTCCACCATGACATTCTTGATGACTGATGATCCAGAAATTAGCCATTATGCCACCGTCTCAGATCAGAAAATGACTTGTACCATTATCTTCAGAGGTAGCAAGGGTGGGGTTCTTATTCGATTACTTTTGTGTCATTTTGCCATTTTCAATCGGAATCTGATTTTCACACGCTGATGGAGGATCCATCATGATGTCATGCATGATTCCCCCCATTGCCCCAATTCATGTCATGAATGACTGATGACACATGCTGCGCACGCTGATTCAACTCGTTATGAATTTCATTGATTTTCGTCAATTCTGCGCAATTCTGCTATGATCTGACATTAACCGAATGTGGTCAATTGACAGTGAAATGACCTCGATTTTGTGATTCACTGCGCGATTATGTACTTAATTTCGGGTTTTTTTGCACCATTTCACTCTCAGGCCCTCTACCACACTCTTTTGGCTGTTGGAATCCTTCGTGTTTGCTCTGCTTGGTTGAATTTGGGTTACTTCTGAGTTCAAATGGATCAGGAATCGGCTGAGAAGGTCCTAGTGTCCATGGATATGCCTGACTACCAGTTTATGTATCAGAATGCGTTGCGCAAAAGGAAGGTGCAAATCATGGTTGACTGAGGTTTTGAGCACTGCGCCAAAGGCCAAGCCCAGTACTGTCAAAGTGTACGGTTTTCAGCGACCTATAATGGGCAGTTTTTGCCTATGTTAATCAGGACTTTTCCTGCATTATTTCTGCTTTATTTCTGCACTAATTTCAGTGGAAAACAATGTAAAATACCGCTGAAATCTGCGTTTTTGCGCCTGCAACGCGACCCGGAAGGCGCCGTCGCTGAGGATTTCTGAAGTTGTTCCCATTACGATTTACAGCAATTTAATTGTTTTTCCCGATTGATGTATTGTTTTTAAGTATATGCGGATGTTACGGCACCATCGCAGCGCTGTTCCGCGGTGGTCAATTTTGGCACAGTAGGTCATGTTCACGATTTTTTATAAAATCGTAGGTAGCTCAGATCCTGAAGTGAACCCCACCAAACCAAAGCCCAACAGTGGGGCTTTACATACATATGTTAATTTGGGTTCAAAACGCGTCGGTGCACCAGCACCGCGCGTTGGGGGGGGTCAGGGGAATTTCATGTATTATATTGAAAAATCACTATTTTTTCAAGTTTTGAGCTTAAAACTCAGGACCTTCTTCAGTTTTATCCTGATCTAACTCAGGATCCTGATTGGGACGACCCGTCGGCACCAAGAGCAAGGCCGCCACGTCGTCGCTTTTCGAGTTTTAGTGTAGTTTTCATGCTATTTTTATAGTATAATTGCTATGTGCATTGTTACATGTTTGTGTATGTACAAATGCATCATGTTCTACCTTCTCCTTGCTTCAGAACATGTGAAAGGGATCGTTTCGAAATCCCTCCGGATTTCGTGGTCATGGCCTTGGCTTGCACGTCGTCGGTATTGGGGGTTTGAAGGAGGTTTGTTTGTATTTTTTTGGGGAAATGTTGGATGTATAGGCCAAACCCCAAAACAAGGCAACAAAGGACTTCAAAAATTATTACAATTTCGAAACGCCCTCAGCAACGACGACGACGACGACGACAACGGTGAAGACGACGACGACAAGGTCTATGCATTGACTACGTCAAGGAATTAGCAAACCCCAACAACATGTTTGACTTTTGAGTTGAAGGAGACCAAAAAATTTATTTGAGGACTTCTTTGAATTTATTGACCTAATTGAGACCAGGACCAAAGACTTCGACGACCTACAAGACCTGCAGGATCCTTGTAGCGCTGGACAGAGCACAACGACAAGCTGCAGCGCGACTGTTTTACTGGTGTCACGGCTTGGATGGTTTTCAGAGATTACTCCAAATTTGGTGCCATGGACATAGTGCCATGGACCTTCGGATGGTTCTCAAGATTACGCCAAGACCAGTGGAATATGGTGCCATGGACAGTGTGCCATGGACCTTCGTCAACCTCCAGCAGGCCAACTGAGCTGGCCAGAGCCCTAGGAGATCATGAAGGTCAAGGAGGAAGCCAAAGGAATTTCACAAAAATCTCAGGACAAATTGCATGGTATGGGCCAAGACAATTGGTTACCACAATTCGCATCATAATAGCAACTCAGGGCCAGGATAACTGGTGACCTGTGTTTATTTCTGTATTTATTTGTGGTCCACAGATGGGACTATTTTGCAGAACCTGGTGCACAAGCTGTGATTTATTCTGATTTTTTTTGTGTTGTCTTTGTTTCAGGATCTAGCATACTCAGAAGTGCATTTTTTTCCATTGTTGACTATTTTTTTTTTTTTGAATTCTGTGCAGAGGTCAGTTTTGACCATTAAATTCTGTCCAGGAATGCAGAAATTTGGCTGTGATTGAGCCTGGGGGTCAGAGGACCCTATGTGTGAGACACTTCTGAGTGCCATGAGCGGTGTGTGTGTAGACATGTACATTACATGCGGGTACCGGAACCCAGCGGTGCCTCCTAAAATCCCAGGTCCGGGATCAAAGTAAAAGTCTGTGTTTTTTTTTTTTGCTCCTCGGCTTATCTTTAAAAATTCAGGCACAGCAGCACCCATTTTCAGTGGGTGTTTCTGAGCTGGGGAGGGGAGTGCTAACCCGTGGAGCAATTCAGTTGCGTGGTTAACACCCCCACCCAATGCTTTGCATTGTTCCCACCCAAGTTAACCACTTGCGGTCGCTGCTCCCTTTCTTTTATTTTTCAGCCTGAGATGTTCTCAGGGCTTGGGAGGGGAGTGTAAGGCTTTCAGCGACCTATAATGGGCAGTTTTTGCATATGTTAATCAGGATTTTTCCTGGATTCCCTTATTTCTGCACTAATTTCAGTGGAAAACAATGTAAAATACCGCTGTAATCTGCGTTTTTGCGCCTGCAACGGGACCCGGAAGGCGCCGTCACTCAGGATTTCTGGAGTTTTTCAGATTACGATTTAAAGCAATTTAATTATTTTCTCTGATTGATACACTGTTTTTAAGTATATGCGGATGTTACGGCACCATCGCGGCGCCGTTCCGCGGTGGTCAATTTGGGCCAAGTAGGTCATGTTCACGATTTTTTATAAAATCGTAGGTAGCTCAGATCCTGAAGTGGACCCCACCAAATCAAAGCCCAACAGTGGGGCTTTACATACATATGTTGATTTGGGTTCAAAACGCGTCGGTGCACCGGCACCACGCGTTGGAGGGAGTCACGGGAATTTCATGTATTATATTGAAAAATCACTATTTTTTCAAGTTTTGAGCTTAAAACTCAGGACTTTCTTCAGTTTTATCCTGATCCAACTCAGGATCCTGATTGGGACGACCGGTCGGCACCAAGAGCAAGGCCGCCACGTCGTCGCTTTTCGAGTTTTAGTATAATTTTTATGCTATTTTATACTATAATTGCTATGTGCATTGTTACATGTTTGTGTATGTACAAATGCATCATGTTCTACCTGCTCCTTGCTTCAGAACATGTGAAAGGGATCGTTTCGAAATCCCTCCGGGTTTCGTGGTCATGGCCCTCGCTTGCACGTCGTCAGTATTGGGGGTTTGAAGGAGGTTTGTTTGTATTTTTTTGGGGAAATGTTGGATGTATAGGCCAAAGCCCAAATCAAGGCAACAAAGGACTTCAAAAATTTTTACATGTTGACCCGTGGAGCAATTCAGTTGCGTGGTTAACACAAAGCAACCACAACCCCACGACCTCCCTCCTGCCCAGTAAATGCCTATCCTTTGCCAAAAAATGTGTCGCCGTTGGAGCAAGCCGTCGCTGAGCGCCTGTCTCAACAGAAAACTCAGCGTGCAGCAGCAAGAGACCATGGTGTAAACAGAGGGCCCCTTGGAGTGGCATGCAAGCGTGCTTTGTATGTTGCCACGAACGCTGTGCGGTCGGAACTCGTTAGGTGTCAACCGCAGTACCTCGAACCCTTCACGAACGCGACGGGAGACGCTTAGCCACGCGACAAGTCTGAGGTTCTGAACCTGGTAGTTTTCAAAATAACCGGTTTGAAACGATTATTTTTACAAAAATTACCCATTTTGCCGATTCATAGTTTTCAAAATAACCCGTTTTTTGGATTAACTGCCCTTTACTCACCAGAATCCTACCATCGGCAGGAGAGAGCACATACAAGTCGTAGCACTTTGATCAAAAGTACGCTAGAAGTTGTAATTCAGATTCGGCCATGGTTTATTGCTACCAAAGCCTCTGTTTAGTGCAAAAATTGGACAAAATGTACCACCCAAAAGAAACCGAAAAATTCGGAACCATTCCTATTAATTGGTTTCAATGAGTTTTCAAAACAACCCGTTGTGCCAATTGTTTGAAAATAACCTCCGATTATCGCCGATAACCAGTTTTTCCGATTAATTGGTAAAACCGGTTCCGAACCAAAGACAAGTCCAAGAAACCCCCCTGTGGTTCGTGTTATTGTTGGTCTTGGAGAGATGAACCCATCGTTGTCAAAAGAGGAGTGAAGCCAAGGATCAATGAAGCAGGACGGCTGTGTTGGATCGACGAACAATGCCACAAGGCAATGAGTCCAACAACAGACGGGAAGCAGTGACACCCCAAAACATACTGAGTGGTTTCAAATCCTATGGTACCAGCCCTTTTGATCCATCGTATTTTTTGCAGAACCTGCCCCCTGCCCGGCTGACCCCCCCCTCCCACTGTGGAGTGCCCTGCCAGTCCTGTTGAAGCGGCACCCAGAACCCCATGGCCAGGTTACGGCATACAACCGGTCTCCGGTCCACTAACCCCATGTACAGCGTGCTCCGTGCCGTGAAGCCCCGCATCGGCAACCGATGCACCGCCAGCGGAGATTTGTGTACCAGAATATCAGGAATCAACAGGGTTTTATTTTCATATTGTTTCCGTCAATTTTTACGCTTCCGTTCTGATACTCACTATTTTGACTGCTGGCGGTTGGTTCGCGACTTTACCGTAACCGCCAGTTTAACTGTAATTAATGGAAATTTTAACGCTATCCGTCACGAAGGCTCCAAAGTCGCCAGGAACTGCATGGATGCTTCCGCAATTTTCATAATTAATACTCGCAACCTTAATCCGAATTTTTCAGGATGTCGAAATCGGATTTTCGACTTCGACATCCCCGCACTTGATTTGACCTCTTTCGAGTGGAACTACGTGCTTCCCTATGCACGAATCAACTTCCCTTTTATCTTGCCCTCCATTTGACTCAGAGATATGGGCAAAACAAAGTTGATTCGTGAGGCCACTTGTGAGGGTCATATCTCGTGCCGCTTGCGAGTATTGACGATAAGAAAACGTGGGATGTATTCACAATACTCCCGACGTAATTTAGGAAGCATTATATGCCTTGCGTCTCCACACGTGCGCGCTAGTGTAATGGATCATGGTCAAGAGGGTAGAGTTTGCGTTACAACTCATTGG
Source organism: Eutreptiella sp. 'Long Island Sound 2002' (assembly GCA_964036045.1). Taxonomy (NCBI): domain Eukaryota; phylum Euglenozoa; class Euglenophyceae; order Eutreptiales; family Eutreptiaceae; genus Eutreptiella; species Eutreptiella sp. 'Long Island Sound 2002'. The sequence continues at coordinate 96,466,575 of OZ038379.1, read as the reverse complement.
CCATGATATTGCGTGCGTTAAGATAACTTTCGAGTGTAGCGCGCAAGTGTTGGTGTTGCATAGGAACTCTCCTTGAGTTCCTATGAGCGATTGACACAAAGTTATGCCCTTGGAGGGGCATGACATATCGTGGTGGGAGCTGCCTTTTGGGGCAATATGTGGTATGTGCCATGTGTTGTGTTGCGTGCCCATTTGGCGGGTCCATTGCTCCAAGACAAGCCCGCCAATGGACCTCATATTGTGCAAACCCCTTCTCCATACTGCCTACGATCAATTGCAAGCCTAACCTTCGTGAAGGGAAGCTTGTGTGGTGATCCCGAAGCGATGCGTTGGGAGCAAGGTGTGTGTTTTACAATTTTCCATATTTTCATGTGCCCACTTGGGAAGTAGCGCTCGTAACCTTTCAAGGCGCCCCAAGTGGAGCACATATGTGGGATCGAAGGTCATTGGTGTCAAGTCATTGTGTGTAGAAGGATTAAGTGATTGCACGATCCAAGCCGAAGATATTATAATATAATTATGCACCTTTCAAGGCACTTTTGTGTGTGCTTGTGCCAATTTTGCCATTTTTGGCCCGTCATGATGTCAAGTGGCGACCGTGTATCTCAACGTTGCGCTCAATTGGCATCATGACCCAAGCATGATATGAGGGTACATACTTCGGTGCCCAACATATCTTGGACCCGGCGAATAACTCCTCTTAGGCTTGGCATACCGTGGCCGCCATGTTGGCGATTTGGGACTATCCCAAATCATGGGCTCACTTGGCGACCCTGCCATTCCCAATATCGGAGGAGTTGGGCGACGCCCAAAAGATATGTTGGACTAACATGACTTGATACCAATCCTATGGCACACTCCGGTCCGAGTCGGGCATGTGCCTCATTCGCCCCAACCATGAGTGTGCGTTTTTTTTAGCCATTTTGAGCAATTTTCCACTTTTGCTGCCCGCCGTGCACTATGTTCTAACCCTCGTGCACGCCGGACGCATGGACCAATGGACCATATATGACATGGGTATTATGGGTAATGGTCCCCATGGTCCACACACCACGTGGGCGAAGCGGAGCCTCCTTCGTTAAGGCGCTAGCCCAAAGTGAGTGTGGGCAATTTTGCAATTTTGACATTTGTGGACCCAATTGGGATCGTCACCCCGCCGAGTGGCATGGAGATCTTTGAGAGCCAAGGGAATGGGAGTCTCCGTTGGACTCCCGGTGGATCGCGTATGGAGTAACGTATCCGATCTCCAAGCCGGCGTGGAGATATACTATTGGGAGCACCCCTGAATTTTGGCTCATTTCGGCAGCCAAAATGACCCCACTTTGGGACCCCAATTTCCCCCTTCCGTGTGGTCAATTGGCGGCCCCATTTCTCTAAGCCCATAGGGAGCCCAGACCTAAATCCAAGTTGTGCACTCAGATATAGGTCCTAGGTCCTGCCTCCTACCCTGTGAGCCATTGGCCTTACCTTGGCCGGGCGAGCCACGCGTGGGAATGACGCCAATTTTGGTGATTTTGGCATCATGACCCCACTTGACTCATCCGTGTTGCCCTGATGCCGGGACCTCAGAGGGAACCAGGTTGGGTGAGGGCTCCAGGGAGTTAGTACTCGAAGGGCATAGGGTCAGTTGCCTCGTCCCTACCTCTGGCGGGTCCGGACGAGGGGTCAATTTTGGGGATTTTTGAGTTAATTTCAGTTTGGGCTGAAACAGCCCATTTTCAGCTACCAACTCCTGGGTGATAATAGCGGGGCCATATCTCTCGCTCAGAGAGGAGTTGGGACCTGCCGTTAAGGGAGCATAGGGAGCCACTGTCGGTTGGCCTTGGAGCCCCTTGGTTCCCAGGAACTCGCCTGTGGCTTGGGGGGACACCTCTCCCATTGGCAGGGTTTCAGGGTCCGGACTGAGCAGGGCATGGGTTGTGTTTGAACCCCCGCCCCCATCAGCCACTGAGAGGGTCGGACCTGGGATTGGGATATGAGTTAGGACTGAGTGTCTATTGTCCTGTAATGCCCTTACCCCAGTCCAGTCTTAACCCCATGTGTACATATCCTGATGTGTTGTTGTACATACTTTTGTTCCCTCTTTGCAGAGTGGCAAGGATTCTGAAACGCTTTGTCACATGACAACGCATTGATGCCCTTGTGAGCGTAGTGCTTTGCCTGCCTGCTCACTTGCGTGTGTCCACCGCAGCGTCCCGTGGCCGGCCCCCCACGGGAACGCGTCAAAAGCGTTTCACCGCCGCGGGGTTACCCAGCCCCCGCGTGCCACTCGGGGCCACTAACCCCGAGCAGCGCGGCGCAGCTCGCAGCTCGCAGCGCAGCGCAGCGTCTCGCAGCGCAGCGCAGCGGCTCGCAGCGCCACTCAGCGACAGCGCCGAGTTCGTCACGGAGCCTGCAGCGCCGTCCAGAGCATCGCCCTGACCGCGCAGCAACCGTGAGAGAGGTGCACAGACCAGGACTCCTGCATCAGCCCCATCGGCCGACCCGGAGTCCCATCGGCCGACCAGCAAGGCCGCGTCAACCACCTCCACAACCACCGGCTGACCAGCACCAGCCGCACCTCCAATCCGGTGCTGCAGCACCCTCCTCAACAACCACAACCAGTTCGTTGAGTTGAACGAGTGCACATCAAGGACTTCAAGACCATCTACGCCCCCGCTGCCATGGTGAATTGGCAGGAAGCGGGCAGGACGTGGCCGCGGCCCCACCCCCATGCAGCACGCCTGCTGCGTGGGTTGGTTTGGGACCAGCATTACCGCCACAGCCACCCCCAGTGCGAAGGCGGCATGCCCAGGAGCTTCGAGCTCCGCACGGACATCGCCCCCGACCGCCTGCAGGCCGTGGAGGACTGGCTGCGGGCGGAAGGGTACGAGTACCGCCACCAGCAGAGGCGCTGGAGGACGTGGACCCGGCCGGACAGGCCTGGCGAAGGCCTGCGTCCCGACGGGATTGAGGAGGACGAGGAGCCCAACGTGTACCCGTCGGGCGCCTCGATCAACGTCTCCTTGTGGGACGTGATCGAGAAGAACTTCCCGGAACCGGGGAGCGAGCGCAGGCTGCAGGGCAGCAGCAGCGCGTCTCCGGGGAAGGAGAAGCGGTCCGCCGGGGACAAGAAGAGGGACCGGAGGTGGCGGGAGTACCAGGAGTCCCTGGCCGCCGAAGCCGCCCAAGGCGCCAAGGGCGGAACCCCAGCCCCCAGTCCCCAACGGGCCAATGGTGGTCACCACCCCGGCTCCACCACCCTTGGCGACTACATCCAAGTCGCCAAGCAGACCCAGGCCAAGCCCCGTCCGCTGCTCCTGAGGGCCCGGCAGGCCCCAGCAGGCCCCAGCAGCGATGTGGAGTCGGCCCACCGCGGGAGGATGCCGGCCGACCAGGCCAGCTCCAGCAGCAGCGTCGCTCCCGAAAGGGACGTGGCGCGCGCCTGTGAGCGCGCCTGTGGGGTGCCCTGCAACCGTCGGGTTGCCCGGCAACGGGCCAGGCAGTACAGCGCTGCCGTGGAGAGCGCCGCCGGCATCGCCCAGGAGGAGGCTGCGGAGTGGGCGCATGGCATGGCCATCCACGCCCAGTCCGTGGCGGCCATTGCGGCCGGACTCACGGCCGTAGCCGCCCATGGGGCAGCAACTGCCCAGGTCAACGGTGAGTTGGCGGCAGCCGACGAGGAAGCCCGCCTGACGCAGGAGGCCATTGCCTGCAAGGAGGCCGAGGTGAAGGCGCTGGAAGAGGCGCTTGCCCAAGAGGGGGCAAAGAAGGAGGCGGAGGAAAGGGCCCACGCCGAAGCGACGGCTAAGGCCCAGGAGGACGCCGCCAAGAAGGAAGCCATCGAGGCCGCGCGACGGAAGGTCGCTGAGGAGAAGGCCAAGACGGAGGCGGAGCTGGCGGCGTTGGAGGCGCAGAAGGCGCAGCTGCAGCAGGCCCGGGAAGCCGAGGCGGCTCGTGCTCGGGAAGAAGCCGACGCGCGAGCTGCTGCAGCCACCGCCGCCGCCATTGAGGAGGCAGAGGCCAAACTCCGCCGCGATACTCCCCCGGGAGGATCACGAGTGGAGACCCTTCGAAAGCTTTTCGAAGGGGACGCCTCCTCCAGGATGAAGCTGGATGAGGCGGACACGGGCAGCAGTGGGAGCAGTGGCACCACCGCCCATCGACGGAGGAAGGGCAAGGGGAAGACCCCCGAGAGGCCGCGGAGGCCAACGGGTGGACACCCCCACGACAGTGACCCCTTCTTCACCGCCAGTGACGGGGATGAACGAGGCCGTCGACATCGCCAAGTGGTGGCTTGGACGGGCGGAGGCGGCGGAGACGTCCCCATGGAACCGGAAGGTGAGGATGAGGATCCCCCTCCTCCCTACCGGAGCTCCGAGTCCTCCGTGACCGAGACGCCCAGGTGGGGCGACATGGACGAGGATGACGACATGGAGTTCGGCATCACGAGGAAGTGCCCATCCTCGGACCCACCGAGGCGACCCGGCGGAGACCCACCGGGACCCCCTGGCGGAGGACCGTCTGGACCCCCTGGAGGACGCCCACCAAGTGGACCCCCTGGAGGCGGACCACCGGGCGGGGGAGGACCCCCTGGACCGGGCGGACCCGGCGGAGGCCCTCCTGGAGGACCCCCTGGGGACCCCGACGACCCACCAGGGAGCGGCGACCCGGATACCACCTGGCGGTGGATTGTCTACCTCCGCAGGAGAGTCCAGTTGCTCGAGCTGGAGGTAGACACGGGCAAGAGCGAGATGGCTCGCATCTCCGCGGTCGCCGCGCGCGCACAGAAGGACCTGGACATCGCCAGGGCCGAGACCAAGTCGCTGACCAACGTCGTCAGTGGCCTGCAGGAGAGGCTGGACGCGCTGGAAGCCCGCGGGAGCGTCGGCAGCGACCACCCACCCCTGGAGTCTGGCTCGTCGGACGACGGCTGGGGACCCGGACCAGGTCCAGGCAGACCCCACGCCCCCGGCGGAGCCCCCAGGAGTCGTGCCAGCGCCAGTGCCCCCTCTCTCACCGCCCCCTCTCACCACAGCGCGGGCCGCCGCAACGAGCGCGTGCCGCCCGGCAGTGGCAGTGAGGAATGGCGCGATGAGGGGCTCAGCGCGGACTACCACAACCGCCGTGCCCCACCGCGGACGCCTGTACGCCCCGGACGCCCGGCACCAGCCCCGGCGCCAATCCCCAGGGCTGGAGGACGTTATGGTGGACTCAGGGATGAGGTCCCCAGAGGAGACGTGGAGTGGGATGTCGGCGAAGGTGAGAACCTGGACCTGGACCTGGAGGAGTTCGACATCAGCCCGCCGCGTGGTGTACGACGGGAGGCCGCTGAACGCAGCCGCCAGCGCCGTGATGAAGATGCGTACATGGATGCAGTACGGCGTGAACATTTCGGTTCAGCGTACGTGGAGGAACCGCGGCGTAGCCACAGGGATTCCATGGAGTAGATGGACGTGGCGGCCGTGGGAGTCCGTGGGAGAGGCCGATGGGAACCTCGGTCGACCTCGCGGCCGGCGTTCATGGTCTCTAAGGCCGCGGATGCCGCCGTGTGGGAAGACTTGAAGGACATCAAGCCCCCCATGTACGACGGCAACCCCCTCAACCTCGACCGCTTCTTGGAGAAGCTGGACGATTGGGGGCTGACCGTCACTGAAGACCTGCCTCCCGCTGATGCGGAGAAGTATGTCTTCAAACGGTTCAGGTACCGCCTGCCGGAAGTGCTCGGAGAGCTATACTTCATGGCGACCAAGGAGGGGAAAATCAAGACCCTCAAGGAAGCCAAGAAGTGGCTCAACGAGCAGGAGCGGGTGGACGCTCCGCAGGTGGCGGCCAAGCGCTGGAAGTCCATCAAGCTTGAGCATGATGGACGGGAGATCCGCCTACGAGAGTGGCGAGACTTCCGAGGGAAATACACCCTCTTCCGCCGCAACGTGGAGGATTGGAACGAGGGTGACCAGCAGGCTCGCCTGCTCTCCATGCTGCCGGAAGCATGGATCAAGAGGGTCACCAAGGAGGAATCCAAGCGGGCCAAGTCCAACCACACGGTCAAGATGATGCTCCCCAAGGAGTATCATACGAACGTGGTGGCTTGGGCGAAGAAGAACGTGGCCCGGGATGTCAAACGGCACTCCCTGCGGAACGCTCTTCTCATCACCGTCTCGGGCGATCGCGAGAAGACCGCGATGTGGCGCCTTGACGATTGTGAGTTGAGCGGCCAGACCATCCGTCTGCAGCCCATCCCGGCGCGGATGAGCTGCGACGAGATCCTGGAGTGGGTTGGCGAGGAAGTACTCAAGGAGTACCGAAACCTCCACCACACCCGCGGGTTGAGGCCCGGCGACCGCGACGTCAACTACGTTGGCGAGGGACCTTGCGGGGAAGATGCCATGGACCCAGCGGGAGCCGGCGGCGATGAGACTCTCGTCGACGATGACGACGACGATGAGCCCGCCGAAGTGGCCGTGTGTGCCTTCGTGGCCAAGAACCTGAGCGCGGGGAGCAAGCCGGGAAACTGGAAGCCCCTGCAGCAGGGTTGGAGGAAGCAGGAGAAGAGGGACTCTCGCCGCATTGGCGACCCTCCGCTGTCCTTTGGGGAGTTCATACGAGCTCACCCTCAGGGCTGTTTCGTGTGTTATGGGAGGAAGCGAGGCTTCAACCATGACCAACGAACATGCCCTGTCCACAAGGCCGACACGGAGGCTTACAAGAAGGCGCACGGGTCGAAGAAGCGTGCGCCCGCGGGTATCCGGGAAGCCAAGATGGAGGTGGACAAGGACGAGCTGGCCAAGCTGATGTCGTCAGTGGGGACCGAATTGGCCAAGGAGATCCAGGAGATCAAGCGGAACTGGGTCCCCAGATCGGACAACAAGAACAAGGAGAACAACCAGAACAACCAGAACAAGGACAAGGACAAGAAGCCTACTCGTGGTGAGAGGAGGAAGAAGGGCGTCAACGACGTTGAGGCCGAGGAGAACACCCCCTCTTCCACAACCGACGCCCCCTAGCGGAGCCCCTGCAGCCAAGGGCCCCAGCTAGGGCGGTCGCAGGATGGTGACGTGGGAAGCGCCGAACCATCCCTGTCGGGAGTCGGTAAACACAAGGGGACTGCCGCGGGCGGAAGGCCCGGTCTGGCGCCCAGTCGCGGAGGCGGGGTGAGGGCAAGTGAAGGCACGAACCCTTGCACCCGTCCGTCCTTCGCGACCAAGAACGTGTTTGATGTACTACAGGATCTATCCGAGAGTATCGGAGGATCACCCGGACCGCAGCTGGATGCTGCAGATGGGCAGCCTGAGCCCATTGTCCACGACCTACACCAGTCGCTTGTTGAGCTTCTGGAACGGCCGGAGATCCTGAGTTTGCACGCCGTGCGCCGTGTCGGTCGCGAGCGGCAGTTGCATCTTAAGGTCCGTGCCCTATGCGGGGAAGTGGAAAAGGTTTTCGACGTGTTGGTCGACACGGGAGCTCAAGTCAGCTTGGTCAAGGCTGGCCTACTTCCACCAGAGTGTCTGACCGACAGTCGGAAGCCTGTCAGGCTGAAGGTGGCGAACGGCCAGTACATGGTGGGAGGCACGAAGGAAGCGGCCATTGGACTGCAGTTCGTGAACCATCGTGAGCTGAGCCGCCCAGACCTCGGCAAGGAAATCCTCCTGCACGGTCGCTTCTACGAGGCCGAGATGGACTGGGACATGATCGTTGGGTACGACTTCATGATGGAGACGGACTCCGGCGTCCTCCCGGCCCAGGCTTCCATGACCCTGTACCAGGACGACCAACTCTCGTGGCTTTCGTCACCTGAGCACCATGTGGAATGCCAATGGATCCACCCCGAACGCAATCAGCTCGAAGTGGCCGCGCTGGACACTGAGCCAACTGGTCCTGCAAACCAGGAGTACGGCGTAAGGCCGGAAGTGGCGAGCCGAGTTGTCGCGGACTTGGGAGCTTCGGATCTGGCCCTGGATGCGTTCTCTTCAGGAACCTCCGCCCATCTGCGGGTGTGTGAGAAGCACTGGAGCGCCCAGGACTCCGCGTGGAAGAAGCACTGGGGTCCGCATCAGGGATTGATGTGGATCCATTGCCCCCGTTGGGACATTCCAAGAGCGATAGCGAAGATTCGCAAGGACCGCTCCAAGGCAGTGCTGGTTGTTCCTATGGGATGCACCGAGGAGGAAAGTACCCGACATTGGGTAGCCTCACTGACCAACATGACCTTGAACAAGGTCGTCCTACCGGCTGGAGAGAGTGTCTATCAGGACGCTAAGGGACAGCCCATGCCGCCCCAGAGATGGCCAACAGAATTCCACTATGTGGATGGGGGCCTTGATCAGGCCGACACCACGGACTTCGTGTGTGTCAACCGTATCATAGCAGAGCCTTGGAGGCAATGCTTTGCGGTTCCCCCTGTTGACATCGAAGAATCGGACTCCGAAGACCCCCTCACTGAAGAGGAGTGGGATCTGGTTCAGGGGTATATGGATCAGCCCTTTCACGACTGGGGAAACCAGCGTGAGGGCAAAGGCCAGGACAAAGCCTGGTGGGAAGTGGACTCAATCGTCTCTGGTTCCTATGACGGGAATACCTTCTTACAGAGGGTGCTGGATCACATGTCCAGCCAAGACGAGCCGCCTGGCGGTAACCCACCCACCTACGGCGATCTGTTCCGAGGCAAGACCAGAGATGGCCCTTTGGGCCACCTGGGAAGACCACCTGAGCCGAAAGAGAGCGGGGTCGCTACCCCTCAAGTAAGCTCCGTGGTTCAAGTGCCCGGAAAAGCCAAGGCGGAGTCCGATGACTGCCCCAAGATCCAGGCATTGAGGGCCAGGCTGAAGCAGAAGTATGGTGACACCTTCTTCAGCGGTAAGCCTGTGTTTCCCCCACCGGTGCGTGGACCGTATGGCGAGGCCAAGATACGACTGAAGCAGGACCCCCGTGTGTATCGCCACCGGGAGTTTGCCCTGAGGGGCGAGAGGAAAGAGGCCATGGAGAAGATCCTCCGTGACTTCATCCAGAGAGGCTGGCTTGAGCCGTGCCACTCCGAGTGGGCCTCTCCCTGCTTCGTCGTCCCCAAGAAGGTTGCCGGTGAGTGGCGGCTCGTGGTCGACTACCGCGGCCTGAACGCCCAAACGCAGCACGACAGCTATACGCTGCCCCTCATTGAGGACATGCTGCAAAAGCAACACCGGCGGAGGATCTTCACGGTGATTGACCTGAAACATGGTTATCATCAGATGCCTCTCGCCGAAGAGTCCCGTGCCTGCACAGCCATGAGCACTCCACTTGGACCTCTCCAGTGGAAGGTGATGCCCATGGGCGTCACCAACGGCAATGCGGCTTTTCAGCGGATGCTGGAGAACCTGCTTGAGCCGGTGCGCGACTGTGCGGACCCCTTCGTGGACGACGTGATCATCGCGTCCGGGGACCCCAGCATGAGCTACGAGGAGCTCCTGGAGGCACACGAGAGGGACGTCACTCGAGTGCTGGACCTTCTGGTTCGGCACAAACTCACGGGCAGCAGTGACAAGGCCACCATTGCGGTAAGCGAGGTGGTCTTCGCTGGCCACCTGGTCGGGAACGGGCAGCGAAAGCCCATACCTGGCAAGGTGGCTGCGATTGAGCACTGGGAAAAGCCCAAAACGGTCTCTGAGCTACGGGCGTATCTGGGGTTCTGCAATTACTACTCGGGGTATATCAAGAGGTATGCCGAGTATGCAGCCCCCATGACGACCATGCTCAAGGGCAACCGAGAGGAGACCAAGAAGGGGTCCAAGAAGGCTCTGGTCTGGACTGAAGAGTCCGACCGTGCCTTTGAGGGGATGAAGCAGGCGCTGCTATCCGCAGTGGGTGTGCACCTCGTGGATCCCGACCGAGGGTTCGTCCTGCGCACCGACGCTTCCGACTACGCCATTGGCGCTGTGTTGGAGCAAGTGCTTGACGACGGGAGGCACGTCCCCGTGGCCTTCTGGAGCCGAGTCCTGGCGGAAGGCCAGAGACGGACGTGGACGCCCCGTGAAAAGGAGGCGTATGCCACCGTCATGGCTCTCAGGAAATGGGCTGGGTACATAGCCCTCCATCCCGTCACCGTCTGCACCGACCATCAGAGTCTGCAGTCGTGGCACAAGGAGCACGTAGACACCCCCTCAGGTCCCGCCTCCCGACGGGCAAGATGGCATGAGACCTTGGCCAAGTTCGACCTTACGGTTGTTTATATTCCTGGAAAGGATAACACCGTGGCGGACTGTCTCAGTAGGTGGGCCTATCCCGCCAGCAAGGGCATGCAGGATATCTCTGCCCATGGCGATGAGGCTGAGACCGCTGAAGCCAAGAGGATCATTGAAATGGAGCGCCTGATGGAGGAGGAGGGTGCAAAATGCTTCGTCGTCATGGCTGCAGATGCCCCCCTCGCTTCGAGGGTGAGCAGAACAGTCAGTGTACTCGCCCCTGTGGGTGCCGCGGGCGGAAGGCCCGGTCCGGCACCCCCTGTGGGAACTGAGTCCGACAAGCACCTCTTCCCGGAGTCTTGCCTCCAGGACGACTGGACCGACGATTACGCCAAGTCTGAGGCCTTTGCGGCCGAGTATAGGGCTGTGACCGACCCTGACGACGGGCAGAAGTGGCCAAAGGGGCTGACCGAGGAAGATGGCAAGCTCTACCGGAATGGTAAGCTGCTAGTCCCGGAGTCCCGGGTGCTCGAGCTTTGTGAAGCTTGGCACCACCACATGCTGCACCCAGGGGTCAAGAAGCAAGCCCTTGACATGCAGCGCCGGTTCGAGATCGACCACATCGTTCTCTACACCGCCATCAAGAAGGTCAGGAAGGGTTGCTCGGTCTGTCAGGCCTGCAATCCCGACAACCGGAACGTCAAGGGGGAACCCCAATGGACCCCGGTTCCTGATCAGCCCATGGAGAGCGTGGCCATGGACGTCTTCTCCATGCCCGAAGTGCACATAGGCAAGGAGACCTTTGACTGTGTGGTTCTCTGTGTGGACCGTCACAGCGGCTACGTTGTAGCCGTTCCGGCACGCAAAAAGGGGTTGCTTGCCAAGGAAGTGGCAGTCATGATGATTCGTCATTGGCTGACCGTCTTTGACATCCCCCGCACCATTTGCAGTGACCGAGGGCCCCAGTTTACTGGTGGCTGGTTCAAGGCTATGTGTTCCCTGATGGGGATACGTCATGCCAAGAGCGTCGCCTATCTCAGCCGGTCTAACGGCCGTGCTGAAGTGGCTGGACGGCAGCTGTTCGAGAAGCTGCGCAAGATCCACATCACCAATCCACGGCGGAACTGGTTTGAGGAGATGTGGCCTGCTCTGAAGGCCCATCATGACACCCCCACTCCGGGCGGTTTGTCCCCTCACCAGATTCTGTTCGGCAGGGACCCCCTGGGTAGGGGACTTCCCTTGTCTGGTGATGGCATGGCTATGGATGCCAAGGAGTTCTTCGCGCGGCAAGAGCAAACGGCGCGGGACATCCGCCAGCAGCTTGAGAAGGAGCATGCTGAGCGTCAGAAGTCCGCCCCGAACTCGACAGCGCAGAAGTTCAGGGTGGGAGACCCGGTGTGGGTGATCAGACCCCGCCCCATGGGCACCCACCGCACCAAGACCTGGTTCACACCCGGCGAGGTGGTCCGCAGGATTGGTGAGGACACCTACCGCATCAAGGTGGGTCACGGACAGTTCCGGGAGCGCCACGAGAGTCAACTCCGTGTGCGGGAACCCGACCTCCGTGGCCAACATGTGTCCCTGAGCTATGCCGCACATGAGGCGGATTCAGACGACGACTATGCTGAGCAGGACGACTATACTGTCGAGAAGATCCTGGCTCAGCGTCCGAAAGCCTCGGCACCCGGAGGTCTGGGGTTCAAGGTTCGTTGGCGAGGCTATGGGCCGTCCCACCACACCTGGGAACCCGTCTCCTCGTTCGTGCCGCGGGTCAATACTCCCTTCATGGAGTACATCCGCAAGCACAAGACCAAGATCCACGTTTCGGACTTGGCAGCACTCAGCCGGGCGATTGCAGCCAGGGGTGCCTGATCAGCGCCCTGAGCTCTCCCCTGATGTGTTTTGAGCGCTTGTGAGGCCGATGGATCGTCCCTTGCTTGCTTGCTCTCTTCCATCTTTTGGTGACAGAGTGGCCATATACCCCCCCCTGCTGTATCCAGAGGAGGATGGCCCCTCTCTTCTTCTATTCGTCACTCCCCACCTGCTGAATCCTTGGGAAACCAGGTAGGGCGACTGACCTTCATTTTTCTGAGCTCTTGGGGCCTTGAAGCCCATATGACGTTGCGCAACGGATGCCGCTGTCATCGGCATTGCGATTTTTGAGTGTGTGGTCTGGTTCCATGGCATTTGCGGAATCCAGACCAGTTGACGTGTGTCTCGAGACTATATATGCCTGAACTCAGGCGTTATCCTGTCCACCCTCCTGCATTGCCTTATCCTGACCGTGGCGTGGTTTGGCGCTCTGTCCAGAGCGTGTTTACACGCCTATTTACTCAGATTATTGCTTGTTTTTCTGCCCTCCAGGATATGTGCATCTGTATGTTAAGTGTCATCAGCCCATCGCTGAGGGATGGACTGCTTTTCACCACGAATCGGGATACAGAGGCGCCTTGAGTCGCCGTGTACATATTCTTACAGCCTGGTCCAGCCTGGACCAGTACTTGATTACATGTTCTTCTGTTTGAGTGCCTGTGATACCGTGTTGCCCTATTCGCTGTGATGTGTGGAGATCCTGATGGCGCCAGGCGGGAAGCCCAGTTGCCTGACTACACTCCCAGCGGTCCGCCACTGTCAGTCCCAGTGTGAGCCTACCGATTCGCAGACGCACTTGCATTCGGATGGCGGCCTCCGGTGCTCCTGACCTCGGTCAGTCTGCCTGGGAAACTGGCGGTTTGAGGAGTCGACGCCTCCGCCCACACTGCATGAGGACTCCCTTATGTATGGCCTTCGTGGCAGTAGGGCGAGGGAAAAGACGGCCTTGATGCCCGATCCCTTCAGGAGGAGTTCCCTTAAGATCTGGGGTTCTTAAGGAGTTCGACTATGGCACCCTGGACTCGCGTCGTATGGATATGGACATGGTGCGCCCGAGGAAGGACCCGTGGGGACTCTCCCCAGTCGGCGGGCCTTGGGAAGCTTGGGGTAGCCTGATGGATCTTTGTGGTCGCTCTCGACTTGTGGGACCACCTCGGTCGTCGTGTGTCGCCTATGTTGGCCGTGTATGCCACTGCCACTGTGGTGGTGACCGTAGCAGCCGGCACCCGGTGCGCCTGGTATGGGTTAACGGGTCCTTTGGATGCCGAACAATCGCCGCCAGGACCCGGGACTTGATACTTGATACTATACATGTGCTACGAGCTTATACAGCATCATACCTATCTTACTGTGACCCACTGGAGTGAGGACAAGTGGTCCTGGGTACCCGCTGCCATGCGTGGGTGTTATCGAGCCCCCCCCAGGGTTTGCTCTAAGGAGGGGGGTGAAGCGGTACCCAGAACCCCATGGCCAGGTTACGGCATACGACCGGTCTCCGGTCCACTAACCCCATGTACGGCGTGCTCCGTGCCGTGAAGCCCCGCATCGGCAACCGATGCACCGCCAGCGGAGATTTGTGTACCAGAATATCAGGAATCAACAGGGTTTTATTTTCATATTGTTTCCGTCAATTTTTACGCTTCCGTTCTGATACTCACTATTTTGACTGCTGGCGGTTGGTTTGCGACTTTACCGTAACCGCCAGTTTAACTGTAATTAATGCAAATTTTAACGCTATCCGTCACGAAGGCTCCAAAGTCGCCAGCAACTGCATGGATGCTTCCGCAATTTTCATAATTAATACTCGCAACCTTAATCTGAATTTTTCAGGATGTCGAAATCGGATTTTCGACTTCGACATCCCCGCACTTGATTTGACCTCTTTCGAGTGGACCTACGTCCTTCCCTATGCACGAATCAACTTCCCTTTTATCTTGCCCTCCATTTGACTCAGAGATATTGGCAAAACAAAGTTGATTCGTGAGGCCACTTGTGAGGGTCATATCTCGTGCCGCTTGCGAGTATTGACGATAAGAAAACGTGGGATGTATTCACAATACTCCCGACGTAATTTAGGAAGCATTATATGCCTTGCGTCTCCACACGTGCGCGCTAGTGTAATGGATCATGGTCAAGAGGGTAGAGTTTGCGTTACAACTCATTGGCCATGATATTGCGTGCGTTAAGATAACTTTCGAGTGTAGCGCGCAAGTGTTGGTGTTGCATAGGAACTCTCCTTGAGTTCCTATGAGCGATTGACACAAAGTTATGCCCTTGGAGGGGCATGACATATCGTGGTGGGAGCTGCCTTTTGGGGCAATATGTGGTATGTGCCATGTGTTGTGTTGCGTGCCCATTTGGCGGGTCCATTGCTCCAAGACAAGCCCGCCAATGGACCTCATATTGTGCAAACCCCTTCTCCATACTCCCTACGATCAATTGCAAGCCTAACCTTCGTGAAGGGAAGCTTGTGTGGTGATCCCGAAGCGATGCGTTGGGAGCAAGGTGTGTGTTTTACAATTTTCCATATTTTCATGTGCCCACTTGGGAAGTAGCGCTCGTAACCTTTCAAGGCGCCCCAAGTGGAGCACATATGTGGGATCGAAGGTCATTGGTGTCAAGTCATTGTGTGTAGAAGGATTAAGTGATTGCACGATCCAAGCCGAAGATATTATAATATAATTATGCACCTTTCAAGGCACTTTTGTGTGTGCTTGTGCCAATTTTGCCATTTTTGGCCCGTCATGATGTCAAGTGGCGACCGTGTATCTCAACGTTGCGCTCAATTGGCATCATGACCCAAGCATGATATGAGGGTACATACTTCGGTGCCCAACATATCTTGGACCCGGCGAATAACTCCTCTTAGGCTTGGCATACCGTGGCCGCCATGTTGGCGATTTGGGACTATCCCAAATCATGGGCTCACTTGGCGACCCTGCCATTCCCAATATCGGAGGAGTTGGGCGACGCCCAAAAGATATGTTGGACTAACATGACTTGATACCAATCCTATGGCACACTCCGGTCCGAGTCGGGCATGTGCCTCATTCGCCCCAACCATGAGTGTGCGTTTTTTTTAGCCATTTTGAGCGATTTTCCACTTTTGCTGCCCGCCGTGCACTATGTTCTAACCCTCGTGCACGCCGGACGCATGGACCAATGGACCATATATGACATGGGTATTATGGGTAATGGTCCCCATGGTCCACACACCACGTGGGCGAAGCGGAGCCTCCTTCGTTAAGGCGCTAGCCCAAAGTGAGTGTGGGCAATTTTGCAATTTTGACATTTGTGGACCCAATTGGGATCGTCACCCCGCCGAGTGGCATGGAGATCTTTGAGAGCCAAGGGAATGGGAGTCTCCGTTGGACTCCCGGTGGATCGCGTATGGAGTAACGTATCCGATCTCCAAGCCGGCGTGGAGATATACTATTGGGAGCACCCCTGAATTTTGGCTCATTTCGGCAGCCAAAATGACCCCACTTTGGGACCCCAATTTCCCCCTTCCGTGTGGTCAATTGGCGGCCCCATTTCTCTAAGCCCATAGGGAGCCCAGACCTAAATCCAAGTTGTGCACTCAGATATAGGTCCTAGGTCCTGCCTCCTACCCTGTGAGCCATTGGCCTTACCTTGGCCGGGCGAGCCACGCGTGGGAATGACGCCAATTTTGGTGATTTTGGCATCATGACCCCACTTGACTCATCCGTGTTGCCCTGATGCCGGGACCTCAGAGGGAACCAGGTTGGGTGAGGGCTCCAGGGAGTTAGTACTCGAAGGGCATAGGGTCAGTTGCCTCGTCCCTACCTCTGGCGGGTCCAGACGAGGGGTCAATTTTGGGGATTTTTGAGTTAATTTCAGTTTGGGCTGAAACAGCCCATTTTCAGCTACCAACTCCTGGGTGATAATGGCGGGGCCATATCTCTGGCTCAGAGAGGAGTTGGGACCTGCCGTTAAGGGAGCATAGGGAGCCACTGTCGGTTGGCCTTGGAGCCCCTTGGTTCCCAGAAACTCGCCTGTGGCTGGGCGGGACACTTCTCCCATTGGCACGGTTTCAGGGTCCGGACTGAGCAGGGCATGGGTTGTGTTTGAGCCCCCGCCCCCATCAGCCACTGTGAGGGTCGGACCTGGGATTGGGATATGAGTTAGGACTGAGTGTCTATTGTCCTGTAATGCCCTTACCCCAGTCCAGTCTTAACCCCATGTGTACATATCCTGATGTGTTGTTGTACATACTTTTGTTCCCTCTTTGCAGAGTGGCAAGGATTCTGAAACGCTTTGTCACATGACAACGCATTGATGCCCTTGTGAGCGTAGTGCTTTGCCTGCCTGCTCACTTGCGTGTGTCCACCGCAGCGTCCCGTGGCCGGCCCCCCACGGGAACGCGTCACTGTACGCCCTGCCACTTCTCAAATTTCCGAAAGTCCAGCCAGTCCTGCCAATGGGTGCAGTAGCCCCATCAGCAGAAACAGCAACACCAAAAGTGATGCTGGCGTGCATTGCACAGCGGGAGACATCAATCAGGCCACCAACAATGATCCATCGAACCTGCGCTTGGGTGGGTTTGTGACTCCCGAGACCTTCACTGAAGCTGCCAGTCAAGCAAAGGAACCCAAACCAAAACCAAAGGCCGTACACAAAAGGAAACTTGGACACCGGATCACTCAAAACACTAGCACAAAGGCAGCCACAAACGCAGCACCAGAACCAGCTGCGAAAAGAAGAAGGCTGCAGCCCAATGCCTGCCGCGCCCCCCAACACAAAATACCCACAAGACCCCTTTGGGACAAGTGAAACGCGCGCTCCAAAACAATGGTCACAACAATTTACATCAATTCGCAGCAGCTGCAAAATGGGTCGTCGTGAGGACTTCTCCAACAATTTCATTGTTTCCAGAACAGTCCAATGCATTAGCAGCAGAAATCGCGACTATTACAGCATCCCTCAATCTCGTTCCGCAGGAGTGGAGGATAGACGTTCTGTTATTCGTGAAAAAACTTATAGCGAAACATAACGCCAGCACGAAAATCTGCCCGTACCAGAACAACTGTCGTTTCCAAAAGCTTTGCTGGTACCAGCAGCGGTTGCCAACTACTCATGACCCATATGCAACTTCTCCTTGGTTTTCTTCAAGGAATCAAGCTCCACGCGACAGCGCGACAACGCTACCGAGCAACTTCGATCAAATCAAACCTCAGAATGTGTCTCTACCAGGTACTCTCCTACCCTCAGCGAGCACAGCACTCGGACCCACTAATATATATTCTCCACACCACTCACCACCGCAACAACCCTCGGCTCCCTACAAGCAACCAAGATCGCGCCGATCAAGCTTACCGACAGCAAGTTCATCAGTGCAATTTATGCCGCTCGCTGGAGCACAGGCAGAAAGCCACAACGCTGCCCACGAATACTGCAATTCTTCAGATCGAAAAACACCGCCCGAAATTACTTCTTCACACCAAGACGAGCCGCAGAGCGACACAAGTTCTTCATCTGTCAAATCTGGGAAGTGGACTTTAGTTTGCAAGAAACCAAACCTTTCTGATCATCGAGCTCGCCAACCATGTGTAGATGGAGAAAATGAAAGGACTTGCAAAGACTGCCGCGCCACTTTCACCCGATCCGAAGATACAAAAAACTGGTATCTCGCCCGTGGTCTACACATACCTCTCCCCTGTGAAGCCTGCAGGCTTCGAAGGAAACTGCAAACCACTCGAGAGGAAAAAAAACCAACACCCGCGAAGATCATCATTTATCAGCCTTCGCCGCCAACCGGAAGAACATGGGCAACAGATCTCACGGCTCCTACCCATTTCTCAGGCTTAAACAGTACGCATCCAACTGTAGAGGACCCTGTAGAGGAGAACGAGGATGCCCTTCCATCAGAATCACACAGCGCAAGTGCAACCGAAGTCGGATCACGTGATTTTGAAGAGGCAGATTGTACAGCCCAGCACTCAAACTCAATTAACAACACTGCTACTGAAGCGGAGCTTGATGACCCTGAAGACCATTAAATTTGAACCAACTCTTCGTCATCAACACCAATCTCAGAAAGAGACGATGACTCCGACGATGAGAGCTCCCAAAGCGACCCCGTTGAAAGAAGGAGCAGTACTTCGTTCATGCGCCAACTTCAAGACGACTCCAGCGACTCCACTCAGAACAACACGCCTTCCATTCAGGACTGGCACTTTAAAGACCCTCGACTTCGCCAAAAGCTACAAGCCACCCTCAGCAGCCCACATAAAGCAATCCTTCTAAGCGCCCTGGATTGGACTAATGAGCAAATGAAGGAAATTGTTCCAACCTCAGCCAGGCATGCAGACCTGCTCCTGAGGAGATTCAAGTTCGCTGCACCCCAGTAAGGACACACCAACACTTCACTGTCTTTTGGTCCAGTGTTTCGCTTGCTGTTTGGGTTAGAGTCTGGAATTCTCCCAAGTTTACACTTTTCCAACCATTTTCCACAATCTAGAGCCATCAAACTGTCTTTTCCTGACACATTCAGTTCTTATTTTTTCACTCAAAAGTTTTCACTCAACATTTCACTGAAACAACTTCAGAGAACACATCCAAACACCCTGCAGTGACCACGGCGAGTAGCAGCCACATTTTAAGTTTCCTTTTGTGTACACTCGTGTACAATCAAAACCTGAGCCTTTGGTCTCTTTCAGTTAGTGCTCAGCACCTCAGGGTTTTTTATAGAACATTGGGAAATGTACATAGCGGCCGTCCTTCGAGGAACCTCGCAGTGTGAGCAGTGAATGTGTTTTTTCGGCGGGGGACCGCCATGCCTCAAAAAAAAAAGACCCCTTTGGGACAGCACCTCAGAGACGCACGGAGGACGCAGATGACTTTGATTTGTGTGTGACATATGGCAGTGCTTTCTGACATTGTGTTCCTCAACACATGAAAAGAGGTCCCGAGATGACTCAGAAACAAAACAAGTCAGCCGAATTCTATGTCCCATACTTGTGGGATGCAGGATTGTGCATGTGTGATCTTTTCATGGAAATACACAAAGAAAAAGAACGATTTTCCATTTTCGAAATGCTGCTGGTTGAAACTTTTTTCCGCAGTATATAAGGTAGAAAATGTGTTTTGCGCACCAACAACAAGTTAAAAAAAAACTTTTGTAAAACAGTAGAACAGTGACAAATAGCAATGCATGGGCCATGCTACACATTTTTCAAAATTTTTACAAAAAATTTCAGAAAATTTCGTTTTTAAAGTTTATCAAAAGGGGTAGTTGCACCTTCATCAAGGCGCACACGGGCCCATAAAGGGTAGGAACATCTTTACCCAGTCATAAGAAAAATATCTGATCAATAGTTAATGGTCGTAAGATATAGGGGTACTCATTAAACTTCTTTTTTCTTGTGAACCTTTTCCGTGTATATGTCGTGGTATAGACGTTAGTCACTGGCATAGTTATCGGTCAGTTTACCTTACATTGACAACCTCATTTGAAGAATATCACAAGCCGTCATTTCTTCCAAAATTGTCATAATGTGAATATGCTTTTTTGAACCTTAAAGATCGATTCGTCAAGTCCACATTATGTGCACTGTTACGGCAACACTATTTTGCATTCAATTTTCGCAAAATGTCAATCGGTCGGTGAACAAAAGTCACAACTCAATGCTGACCGAGGGTCTTGAAATTCGGAGGTGGCATCCTAGCCAGTATTTTCGGCCGTAATGCACGATTTTCGACCTTCACAGCCCCAATTTGCCTAATGCAGTGCGCGCGACACCTCCCGGCGAGGGCCCCCTTCAACTCGCGGACGGTCAAGATTCGGAAACATTGCCCAAGGGAAAACCCCGCTAACTTGGACTGAAGCGCGACGCCCAGAGTTTGGAGATTTTCTCGAAGTTTTTGGCAAATGAAAGGTTGAGACGCTGGGAACGTCTTTTTCAGGTGTCTGTTTACCAGGTGAGCTATCTGTAGTGTTGTTGGGTGTTCTATTTCTCAGTGTAATTTGGTCAAATTTTCAGACTCTTAGAGGACCACTTTTTACCCCAACCCCACCAACTTGGACTGAGTTGTATGTACACGCATTTGAAGAACTTTGTGCCACTGTTTGCGTTCAAAGTGGTGGTTTTTTCACTGGACAGCTTGCAGCCGTCTAATCTTGTTGAAATCCTGGGTTCAGTTGTCTTTGGGTTCGTCCTGTGTTGTACTTGTTGGGGGTTTGTTTCCTTAAAGTGAAAGGTTGGTCATTGGTCATGTGCCCTGGACATGCAATGTCCTTCAGACATGAGGGGTTGGATCCGGACATGTCCCATGTTTCGAGTTTAGAAGTTCGTTTTCGGGTGTTTGGCCACAGGGTGATGTACGTTTTATGGGTTTAACCCGGGGTTAGGGTCCCTTTCCATAGGTCACAAGTTCGTTGTTCGGCCGTTGGGGTGTTTGCACCAATTCTGCACATGTTGGTTGGGAGGGACATCTGCAATTGTGAGGATGGTTTGGTTTTGCCACCAAAATATGGCTTGCATCTTCTTACACAAGGTAAGTCATGGTCATTCAACACGTTTCTAAGTGCTTTTGACGTTTACAACACAAGGCTGGCTTGGGGATGTGGTGTAATTGTAGCATTTGTTGGTTGCCGATCATCAGGGGTGGCAAATTGGTGTGGTACAATGTTGTAGTGACCTACGTTTGCTCCAACTTTTGTTGCAAAACCATGAGAAGCAGAGAGAATACACAGTATTTGTTGACAACCGTTGTGGAGTGGTCTCACAGCACTTGTGGTGCTTCAGTGCTTGGGTGGCACACTATGCGGCTGTGTCGGGGTGCTACAAACCACCTCTTTTCTACCCCCCCACTCTTGTGGTAGGATATACTCTTGTGGGAAGGTGTGATATGGGTTGTGTTTTTAGTGTTCAAGAGGTCTTTGTAGCACCAAAAGGCACCAGTGACCAAGGAAGGCTCACACTAAGGCCCACACAAAGGTCCTTGGAGGTCTTGGAGTGGCACACTTTGGGAACAACAAACCACCTCAAAAAGTGGCCACTCCAAGCTACACCAACGACTACAAACGAGTGCCAACCTTACTTGGTGATCATTTGTGTTTGATACCTTTCCTTGTTATGGAAAGGGGCATCAATATAGAAAACAAGCTTTCCAAAGGTGCACACTATCCTTACTTTGTGGTCCCAAACAGTTGTTGCTACCAACAAGTAGCCACTCAAAAGAGGGTCACTTTTCTACCCCTCCACCCTTAGGCTAAGGTTTGACCATCCCTAGGGCCGTGAGGGATAGGGGGTGTTCTTTTTGTATTAAGAAGGTCTTCCTAAGTCAAAACAGTTCCAAGGAAAACTCACCTTTCGGGCGGAGTTTTGGCCCAAGCACCTCTTCGGCCCCTCCCTTCAGCATTGGGCTCAATGCTGGAAATGGGCCAATGATTGTGCACAATGTGACCAGAAGTGGTCAAGTTTGTAGCTAAACCAAGGTGCCCAAGGTTTACAAGGGCCGTCGACAACCTCCACGCATGGCTGGTAAAAGCCAGCAGCCGCCGGCTTCAGCCGGTGGCTTCGTTTTTTTAGAAATTTTGTCGGAGGGACCAAATCCATAAATAGGTTTTTGTTTTAGCTGAGCAGGCGGAGCGATGGCGCAATGGGTAAACACTGGCCCATTAAGTGCAGGAGGGAGCATTGCGGCGGTTCGAGTCTCGCCGTAAAGTGTTCATCCCGTTTGGGAGGACTCGTGCGCAATCAGATTTCGGCGCGCATGGGCGCCCGCCAGTCCAACAGGTGGGGTAATCTAAGTCGCGGGGTTTTCCTTACATTGACAACCTTATTTGAAGAATACCACAAGCCGTCGTTTCTTCCAAATTTCTCATAATGCGAATATGCTTTTTTGAACCTTAAAGATCGATTCGTCAAGTCCACATTATGTGCACTGTTACGGCAACACTATTTTGCATCCAATTTTCGCAAAATGTCTATCAGTCGGTGAACAAAAGTCACAACTCAATGCTGACCGAGGGTCTTGAGATTCGGAGGTGGCATCTTAGCCAGTATTTTTGGCTGTAATGCCCGATTTTCGACCCTAACGGCCCCAATTTGCCTAATGCAGTGCGCATGACACCTCCCGGCGAGGGCCCCCTTCAACTCGCGGGCGGTAAAGATTCGGGAACATCGAGGTTTTTTTTCTAGAATACCCAATCGCGCACCCTCCGGGGCTGCTGTGTTGATACAACAACTTTTCTACGTGGTACGAATGGCTGTACTGATTTGTAGGTCGTTGCTACATGCCTATGAAAATTTTAGTCAATTTTTTGGCTGTTTGGAAGGCCTTGGGCCAAAGTTATTTCCATATACAGTGCTGTGGAGGGTCTACCTCAGGGTTTTTTTAGCCTCCCGGGGCCCTCCCTTTGTCAAGTTCATGGGTCTCCCAGGGGAGCTTCAGTGGATACACCCTTGAATCTGAAATTGGTGCATTGTGGTCATACGGGGGGGGGTCCAGGGAACAAAAATGACACACAGGGGGGGTCCAGAGCAAAGATATCACAGACGGGGCAGGGTCTAGGACACAGAACTGATACAGAAGGGGGTTCCGGAGCACAGGTAGCACAGACAGGGGGGGTCGAGGGAAACGAAATCACAAGGGGGGTGGTGCAGGGCACAGAAATCAATTGGTGGGGAGGTCCAGGGCACAGAAATCACATGGGGTGGGGGAGGTGCAGCGCACGGCAATCGCAGACCGAGGAAGTCCAGGGCAGAGACCTGACACACATGGGGGGGTCCAAAGCACAGATATCACAGGCCATGGATGTTCAGGGCAGAGAGACAGACATGCAGAAAACAAGCAACGTCTTCACACACAGATTTGTTAGCTGTGCAGGCCTCACAGGACTGCCACTGCGGCAAATGAATCTGCAGCACGTTGACTTACGTCTGTTCGGTGGGGCACGACACCAGTATGCATGGAAGTGAGAAAAATGTTGAAGAGCACATTTACACTTCATTCATCGTCGGAGATCACAGCTCTGCTTGATTCGTACACTGTGCAAAATGTGTCTATCTCACTGCTGACTGCAATCCTGACTGCAATCCTGCCTGATGTAAACACTGTGCAAAATGGGTGGCATAACAAGAAATGGGCACAAGCTGCCCACAGTTGACACAGAATGTTTGACAGCATGCATCCAGCCAAAAACCATCTGCTGAATTGTAGTGGTTATGCATCATGCCTAACAGTTGAGCGTGCAACATTTCCTGTGGCACATCTGGAAGAGCCGCAGGATCGGGGCCTGGATAGGGGTCTTCGGGTTCACAAATGTCCTATAGTTGCTGCACAGTGCACTCTGAGGATGTTGCAGATTCTCAGAAGCGAACCTGGTCTCCCAACTGAGGATCAAAGTCTACCTTGTCGAATTTCTTGATCAGGCCGCGCAGCACACACTCACCCTGCTGCGTCTGTAACCCATCTACCAATGTTGCTTCTGTGTTCAACAGATGCCGCTTGTTCATTTCGACGAAATTCCGTGCTTCAATCAGCAGCTCACCCTGCAGAACCAGGCGTCGGTGCATGCACTTGCCGACAGCAAAGTGACCGTCGCAGCGCCCCTTCCCATGGTAGGAGCACCAGAAATAATATACAATGACAATTCCCAGTGCCTTGGCAAGGTTTCCAACTACAGCTAGAGTCTTCTTGTTTTTGAAGTGTTTGCTGGCCCCATCGCTGAAGATGAACAATTTCTGGAGGCTGCGAAGGACACCTTTCGGTTGCAGGTCCTGCCGGCAGTGTTCGACATAGGGCGTCATGTTTTGGGGCGCAATGCTTGGGGCGCAATGCTCAAGCCAAAATTGTTGGACTCTGAATAGTGACACAAAATCATGCCTACTGCAGGGCTCACGAGGGACGGCCTGAATCGTGTGCAACAGGTCATGATTCGCAGGTGCCCCTTTCTTACCTTTAATTTGTGCATATGTAAATCCAAACACCTGCATTGCATTCTGGACAGGCAGACCTTTCGTGAGGGCTGCAGTCAGTTCTGTGCGAAAAGGGGAGGTCCTGGGCAAAGACTCGTACAACAACTTCAATTGTTGCAGCACATGGGAATTCGCACTGGAAATGAGCACCTCTTCACCCCCGTGACAAAAAAGTGCGGCTCCTCTACCAATGCGGGGGTGACAGGTATTGCCGATTGTTCTGTGGTGCGCAGCTCCATTTCAGCAGCCTTGCGTGATGCATTTACGAACTTGCAGAGCTGCACTGGCGAACTTGCGGATTGCACTTTCAAAATGGCGACATGATGCCAGTGCTCTGGGATCAAGAAAGGAGATGACCTCTCCTAGCAGGCCCTCATTCCCTACAAATGTCAAGGAGCGAAGGGTGCCTATGTTCATAGGGTGTCCAGGTCGCGGTTTGCCGGATTTGTGACGAGTGCGTAGCTCTACTGCGAGTTTGTCATACTGGACTGCAACTATGTGTAATGATGACACCAGAATGTAGCAAGCATTGCATGTGACCTCATCCCCAGAAATGGGGACCTGTAGGTGCGAATGGACACCAAACGCGAGGGCACTTGTCGCGTCAAGTCGTCGGCGTGTGCAGTCGGTCAGCATGAGGTGGCAAACACAGCACTCTGACTCCAACTGTTGGGAATTTTCGAGCGGCGGTGGTGAATCCGCTGTGGGTGCATGCGCAGGGCTGACACCTACTGCAGGAGGGATTGGAGTTGCAGATGCCACTTGCCAAAACTGTTCGACACGTGAGAGGTCACTGGGCAGCTTCGATTTCTTACGCACAGGTGTACATGGTTGCGACGGCTGAGATGCACTGCTGTTACAGAGCTTGTTGTGCCCATGTGTTCGCCGGCAGGGTAAACAGCAATTAGTTCTGGGTCCTCTTCCGAAATCCGGGGATGGTTGCAGCCATAGGTGCTTGGCCGAGCACGGTAGCGGGTTCCCAGACCGGCTGTACTGAACGCCACAGGTGACACAAGTGAAGGAGGTACTCATTGGTGGACGGATCCGTCAATGCGCCACACACAACTAGAATGCACGGCACTGCACCTCCCAGTATCAAACTGTTGCCTCCACCGCCTCCATTCCTGACCGGCCCGTCCAGCAGCGCTCACATTGGTGCTACAGGACAGCCTGGACAGAACCGAACGGCGACAGTGACAGAAAGAAGCACATGCAAACAACACAATGCCTTAAACATCACACCAGTTCAGGAATACAGGCGTCGCATAGTTAGAAATCATGCGGACACAAGATTATCAGTTCTTAGGCTGCAAATATACATTCCGAGTCGACCTGCAACGCGTCGGCAAAATTGCACACAGCAATCCCAAACTGTCGATTCCTGGACATTCACCTATGATTTTATGAAGCAGGCTCATCCCAAAATTAATTTTGGCTGATTTTTGACGAAAAATGTGACATTTTGGCGGAGAGAGGCTGCCAAAACTGGTCCATGTGCATTCCTTTGCTCCTGTGACGCGTTTTTGTTGCATCGGGCACCCTTGAAATAGGGGGGGGGGTCTTGGAAGTCCCCGCCAGGGCGAAAAAACCTGTTTCGGGCCAAAAAATGGCAAATTTTGGCACATTTTTGACAAAAAATGGCAAATTTTGGCGAAGACAGGCTGCAGAAATTGGTCTGTATGACTTTTCTTGATGCTAAGAAGTGTTTTTTTGTATTGGGCACCCTCAAAATAGGGGGGGGAGGTCGTTGCCAGTCCCCCACGGAGCAAAAAAACCTATTTTCGGCCAAAAAATGGCCTTTTTTTGGCCCATTTTTGACGAAAAATGTCAAATTTTGGCGAAGACGGGCTGCAGAAATTGGTCTTTATGAGGTTGTTTGCTCCTGGGACGTTTTTTCTTGTATCGGGCACCCTCAAAATAGGGGGGGGGGTCGTTGCCAGTCCATCACAGGGCAAAAAAAACCTATTTTTGGCCAAAAAAATGGCCTTTTTTGGCCCATTTTTGACGAAAAATGTCAAATTTTGGCGAAGACGGGCTCCAGAAATTGGTCAGTATGAACTTGTTCGTTCCTGAGACGTGTTTTTTTGTATTGGGCACCCTCAAAATAGGGGGTGGGGGTCGTTGCCAGTCCACGACAGGGCAAAAAACCTATTTTTGGCAAAAAAATGGCCTTTTTTGGCCCATTTTTGACGAAAAATGTCAAATTTTGGCGAAGACGGGCTCCAGAAATTGGTCAGTATGAACTTGTTCGTTCCTGAGACGTGTTTTTTTGTATTGGGCACCCTCAAAATAGGGGGGGGGGGTCGTTGCCAGTCCACGACAGGGCAAAAAACCTATTTTTGGCAAAAAAATGGCCTTTTTTGGCCCATTTTTGACGAAAAATGTCAAATTTTGGCGAAGACGGGCTCCAGAAATTGGTCAGTATGAACTTGTTTGTTCCTGAGACGTGTTTTTTTGTATTGGGCACCCTCAAAATAGGGGGGGGGGGGGTCGTTGCCAGTCCACAACAGGGCAAAAAACCTATTTTTGGCAAAAAAAATGGCCTTTTTTGGCCCATTTTTGACGAAAAATGTCAAATTTTGGCGAAGACGGGCTCCAGAAATTTCTTACTCTTGAGACGTGCAACACATCAGCAAATTGCAACATGTATCCTTCCCATTTGACACAGATACAACAGGCGCACAAACAAACTCATCGGAGACGTGCAACACATCAGCAAATTGGAACATGCCGCCAATGGACAAATGGAGTCAAAGCTGACATTGGCGAAGGCAAAGCTGATCAACTCGGACACCCCCAAGATTCCATGTCTCAAGGAACTCTGAATGAATCGCAGGATGCAGAATGCTGATTGAATTCGATCCAGAAATTGGTCTGTATGAACTTGCTATGTTTTGGAAATCGTCAAGTGGTTCCATTAAACACCTTTGATTGATCCGCAACCTCTTAGAAAGAGATAGAATGTGTTTTATGATGAAAGAGTGGTGAAAAAAGGCCAAAATGTGGCATTTTGGGCCAAAAATGGGGGTAGATTGGCACGTTACGAGAGCTTGATGGCTTGGTGGATGTTGCTATGTTTTGGAAATCGTCAAGTGGTTCCACGGAACACCTTTGATTGATCCGCAGCCTCTCGGAACAAGATAGAATGTGTTTTCCGACGAAAAAATGGCAAAAAAAGGCCAAATTGTGGCTTTTTGGGAGGTAATTGACCGTTTACGAGACTTGGGAGCAGTTCCGAGCGGGGTATCGTGATTGAAAAGGTGCGGGTGGTTGGTATCTTCGATTGTACGCGCAAAAAGCGCTTCGTAATCGCGTATTTTCAGATTTCTGAGCCAAAAATTGCTCTCGGCGAGTGAAAATGCGCGCGCGGCGACAGTTTCTGTTGGTTTTTTGGCATCCGCTGCGACAATAATTTTGGGATCTGGCGACTTCATAAAATCATAGGTGTCAGCCAGACAGGGTGGATTTCTGATGTCAGAATGTCTTCTGAATGCAGAATCCTCCCACAAAAGGTCAAGAGCTCGACGTATTGACCTGGGAAACTTCTAATTTCTCTTTTGCGAGTCGCGAACTCCGGCGCAGGGTGGGGAATGGCTATGCAGGACTACGGCTTAGGCCTACGTGTAGGACTAAAGGATCTGCCCACATCTGGCGCATGCGCTTGAATTAACTGAAAACGGGAAAAAAATGGAATTGATTTTCTGATTTAATTGATTGCTGGGGCTGAACAGCGTATTTTTATAAATGCCAGCATCAAGCGCATCTGTTCTACTATTTTTCAGACACAGATGTCAGACACATCATCTGAGCTCAACTACAGTCCCCTTCCCTTGTCCCCGGCACCATCGGAGGTCCTCGAAGAAGACCCATATGAAGCGTGCTCCGATGAGGAAGATAGTGATGATGAAGATGACAGCATGAAGTTTCCGGAGATGGGTGCCACTTGGGAGCCGGTTGTAAATGCGTTTGCCGGCTCTAGTCACCAAGAAGCTTGTGACCGCATGGAGGATTGGGCGGATGAGAACGGCTATGTTCTCAGTCGTCGTGGCGATAAAAACAAAGGCCAAGCATATTTTTATTGCGCCAAAGTAGGCCGCCAAAAACTGCACAATCGTAACGCAGCCCAATCCGGGGTCCTTCCCGAGGATAGTAGGACGGTGCCAACATATGCACCGGAGTCAAAGGAGGATTGTTTTCCCTTCAATGTGTACAGTTCTCGCCGGAAGGATGGCATGCGCGAGGTGTGGTCCGTGAGTCACAAAGGACTCTGCCTAGACCATAACCATCCACCGCAAACGGCCAAGCAAAAAAGATTCCTTGGTCCGGTGAATTTGTCCCGTGAGGATGCCGATTTAATCATGAACTTGGGACAAGCCTTCATGCCCCCCCCGCAAAGAAAGGGGGCGGTAAAGGCAAGGGCAAGGGCAGAGGCAAGACAAGGAAGTAATCGAATGCAATCTGGATGACGTCGTGCGAGGACAAGGGGCGCGCTCCCTCGGTTCGTCGTGTCCTTGGCACGTGGTGCAACGGGGTCATGCATGGGGTTAGAGGGCACATGGGGGCCCGTACTGCACCCCTCCCCCCTCTGGAATGGATTGAATATGGCCCCGCTTGAGGGCCCATGACAAGGGGCGCACTCCCTCGGTTCGTCGTGTCCTTGGCACGTGGTGCAATTGGGTCATGCATGGGGTTAGAGGGCACATGGGGGCCCGTACTGCTCCCCTCCCCCCCCTGGAATGGATTGAATATGGCCCCGCTTGGAGGCCCATGACAAGGGGCGCGCTCCCACCGTGCGTCTTCCCCTGGGCACGTGGTGCAACGGGGTCATGCAAGGGGTTAGAGGGCACATGGGGGCCCGTACTGCTCCCCTCCCCCCCCTGGAACGGATTGAATATGGCCCCGCTTGGGGGCCCATGACAAGGGGCGCGCTCCCACCGTGCGTCTTCCCCTTGGCACCTGAGTCGTTGGGGTCAAGCATGGGGTTAGAGGGCACATGAGGGCCCGTACTGCTCCCCTCCCCCCCCTAAATTGGAAGGAACATGGCCCCGCTTGGGGGCCCATGACAAGGGGCGTGCTCCCACCCTGCGTCTTCCCCTTGGCACGTGGGTCCTTGGGGTCAAGCATGGGGTTAGAGGGCACATGGGGACCCGTACTGCTCCCCTCCCCCCCCTTGAATGGATTGAATATGGCCCCGCTCGGGAGGCCACTACAAGGGGCACGTGGCACCCATTCCCCTTATCCCACCGTCAACTTCCTCTTCTTACCCACGCGTGCCTTTGGTTGCTTGTGTGCAACCCCCTTACGCCCCTCGCCCCCCGACAACCATTGGGCCAACCACACGCTTTGTTGCACCCTGCCAGTGCACTTGGCCTCCGTCCTATCCTTCTCCCACCTCCCCTCGGACACAAACTTTTGGAGTAGGGCACAACACACCCAAACGGCACGCGCAACGACTCCTCACCCGCAAGCGCCAACGCAAGGTACCCCACCCAAGACAATGGCACGAGGGGAGGCTCATCCGTCCGGGCCTCCACCATGGCCGTCACCTCGTCGCACACAGCGCCCAGCTTGCCGGAGGGACGCTGGCCCGGCCTACGCGCCATGTTCCCCCCCCATGCAGCCAACATGGCAACATCCCCCCACATCTCGGCAACAGTTGTGAACTCCACGCCCGCGCCGACTCCGGGGAGGTCCTCAAGGGGGACGTAATGTCCTCCCTTGATCCAATGCGCCACAATGCGTGCCAAAAGCAACGCACATCGCGCAACCCCCCTATTTCCGTCCCTCCGCACTGAAAACTTTGTCTCCCGCTTAGGCGGGGACACCCAAAAGTGGACCGGGGGCATTTTGGTGCACCCCGGGACCCCCTCAAACAGAGTGCCGAGGTGGGCACATATGTACTCCACCTCGGCATACCCCGCACCACCCGTCTCACACACGCGCGTGGGCATCGTGCCGTCCGGGTGGGCCTCAAAAAACAGGGCATACAGGTGCCCCACACCCGGAGCGCCACGGGGGGCACCCAACCGCCGGAGGGTCAGGGGGTGGCGCCGGTCCACCCACCTCCCCGGGATGTAATACACATCCGGAACCTCTCGGAGCGTGCCATGGCTCGCACTCTCCACCAACTCCTTCTTCCCCCCATACTTGTACGCCGGCTGAGGCTTCCGGCGTACGGCACCCTTGGCGGGAGGTTTGGGGCTTGGTTTGGGCCGGGGGGCGGCGGGCTGGGGGGGTGCGTCGACGTCCACCTCAATACTCAACTCCGGTTCAATGTCCACCGGGGCCTGCCGCTCCTCCTCTTTCTCCTCCCCCCCCTACTCCTCTTCGGTCTCCTCCACCTCCTCCTCTTCGGCCTCCTCCCCCTCCTCCTCTTCGGCCCCCTCCACCCCCTCCGCCCCCACAAAAACATGGTCCCCCTGGTAATACCGTAGGCGCTCCTCGTAGTCGGCGACGTCGTCGGGCAACCACTCACGGAGGCGGAGATTTTCCCCCCTTTGGTACACCTCCTCCGCGTGTTGGTGCGCCGGCACCCTCACGTCCCCCAAGTCCCCCTTGTCCCAAAATATTTTGCGCACCGCCCGGCCCAATGGGTGCGCAAGAGGCAGGAGGAGCTGGCAGGGCACCTCCCACTCCACCTCCTCGTTTGCCCATGCTGGCAAACCCCGCTCTTCTCTGTCCTCCGCGACCTTGACGGTCGCGAAGTCAGAAATCCAGAAAAAAAAATGTTTCGGGTTGGCCCCCCTCCCCCATCCCCGGAACATTGCGGAATGTTCCTCCTGCTTTTTGGTGTTCTTTTTGGCGTCCCAAAAAGAACTAATGGTAACTTGAGGGCAATACCATTCCCCCATGAAGGTATTGCCCTCCTCGTCACCCACAACCACCGCCGGGGGGTCCCATGTGGGGGGCAATGCGCCACCCTCGCGAACCCCGCGGCGCCACATCGCGAAGGGGGGTCGCTGGCAGACCCGGCGCACGATGTACGTGTCGCGCGGGCCTGTGCTTTGGGGCCGGGGAACCACGGCCTGCAAGACCTTGACGTTGGCGGCGAAGGTCTCCCCCACACTGAACCGCACGAGCTCGCGGTCCTTGGGGTCGGCGATGGCCAGCACCTCGTCCTTCTGCATGGTGCTGACCAATGCTGCAAAAAGGATACATGCAGTAAAGTGTGCCAACGACAAGAGGCGCGCTCCCAAACCCCACTCCAAGGTTGTGTCACCTAACCCAAACAAAACCTAAACATGCTTCTATACACATATGGGCCCGTAATGGGCCATTGCTAAGGCCCCAAAGACGAGAGGCGCGCTCCCAAAACCCCACTCCAAGCTTGTGTCACCTAACCCAAACAACACCCAAACACGCTTCTATACACATATGGGCCCGTAATGGGCCATTGCTAACGCCTCAAAGACGAGAGGCGCGCTCCCAAACCCCACTCCAAGCTTGTGTCACCTAACCCAAACAAAACCCAAACACGCTTCTATGCACATATGGGCCCGTAATGGGCCATTGTCACGGCACAGCAAAGAGGGTGGGAAAGGCACATACCTGACTCCTTACGTTTCGCTTCCTCCTCACGGTCCTTGGCTTCCTTGCGCTCCTTCATCCTCTGAATGAGCTCCTCCGCACCCTTTCCCCCCAAACAAACCAACCAACAAATGTACAATGTGCGGGAGAAAAAAGGGGCAAACAAGAAAAAATGCACAATGAACACAAAAAGGACAAGCAGACAAGTGACGCCACCACGGGGATACCTTGCTCGCTTGGCGTCTTGGGTGCACCCTCGGCGCGTGGCTCCGGCGAACGGCGTCTCCCCTCCCAGTCCTTCTTCCTTTGCTCCATTGTTGCTGTAAACAAGGGTTGACGGTGAAGGAACGGAACCATGTAACACGTGCCATGGTGCAATGGTGCGTAGCGGTGCATACCACGTTCCGCCTCGGTTCGTGGTTCTGGGGAGTGCTTTGGCTTGCCCGGCGGAGTTGGACTTGGACTTGGACTTGGAGTACGAGCAATGTCAGCCAAGCGCTCAATCTCAATCTCCTCTTGCCATTGCGCGTGTAGGTCGTCTGGTTGGGGTCGTTGCCCGTGAAGTTGGCGACGTTGTCGTTCGCCAAGGCTGTCATACCAATTGACATGCCACGGTTGGGCCCCATCAAAGGCGACCTCATCCTCTTCTGCAACACAAAGAATAGGTAGGATGGAGGTAGGATAGGGAAAGCACGCATTTTGCATGAAAATGACGTGAAACGCACAACCAAATCGAAATGTTTGCAACCACATACCATCCGGGTGGGACCACCAATATTCCGTGGGAGTCCACGCATCCTTCTCGTACGCCTCGTCCGGCAACTCGATTTCCTTGCCTCCCTTCCCAATTTTTCCCTTCCATGGCTTCTTAAATCCTTTGGGGGGCAGCACATGAGGGTCGTGGGGCGGCGATGGGGGTACTTGGATGGGTGCGCTGATTGGGTGGGGACCCGGAGCCTGGTCTGCGTCCTCGGGGTCATTCCGGTCCCAAGCAGCAGTGGCAGTGGCTTTGGCAGACATAGTTTTGCGAAATTGAGAGCTACAGAGCGCCAGGAAATGCACATCCCTTAACCTGGCACGCGATGGATCTGTCCCCCCCGTCAGAAATGTACTGTGATAAAACAAAAAGGTTTTCAGTTCTGTCAAAATTTGATGTGGATGCGCTTGCGCAATGTGGGCAGATCCTTTAGTCCTACGCGTAGTCCTAAGCCGTACTAGCAATTGGCCCGCGCAAATGCGCGGGTTGCAAACAAAATTTATAGAGTGATAGGCCCGCGTCCTCACAGTTGGGTATCCAGCCTGCGCGGTGATCCTATCAGGGTTCGCACTGGTCCCATGGGTAGGGATGGCAAAGGCTCCGCATTGATCTTGTTGTCGGCCCATCACTCACGGTATGAGAGGTTGAAGTTGGATGGCATGTACGTTGTGAGCTGTGGAAGATCTCAGTCCAATATTTCCGGCCAAACGATGTTTTCCATGACTCCATAGTTGTTTGCGTCCGGGGTTGCGGGGAAGTGCCGCCCAGGCCCGAAGAGGTGCCCAGGGATCCCCCTATAAAGGGTTCCGTGGGGCCGCAGGGGAGACAGCCGGAGGAGCTGTGGCATGTGATGCCTGGGTTGGGTTGCGCAGAGACTGCAGCAAATTGCGCAAGTTCCCGTTGGTATCCTTGGGAGGCCTCAAGCTCTCCTCCACAGAAGGCACCGGTGAGGGCGCCCGCTGTGGCGAAGGGCTATCAGCCACCACAAGAACATCCACCGAGGATGCTGCCAGGGATGGCAACCTTGCGGGCGATGCCGGGGATGGCGACTGTGCTGCCGAGACGGCGACCGAAGGGAGTCCGTGGGATGCCACAGACACTCCACTTCACTGTAGGGGCTGCAGTCGAAGGGATTGAAGCTGCTTGCAGACATGAGTACCTACTAAGAGCAATGTGCACCGGACAGGGGGGTATTGCACCAGTGATGCAATGCCGGCAGAAAGTTCGCTCTGACCGCTCGGGGATATAGAGGAAACCTCAGGGGATTTGCAGAAATTGACTGACACATGTGCCGTGCTGTGAAACGCCGGCGCTGGCGCCGCCGATAACATCGACGGATGGCGCTAACAGGTGGTTCTGGGAGTAGTTACAGGCGTTTGGCACCCGCTCGGCCAGCTGAACAGCCAGAAGCGGCAAAGTTGCAACCTTACTGGACACCGATCGATGCGCCTCAAAAATGTGCATACATCTGTGTAATTAGAGAACACAATGCCGCCTTGTAGCATAAGCTCTTTTTTCAGTGCGCACACGCACACCGCCACCAGGCCCGCGCCTTTACACGACCAATGATGCAATGCCGGCAGAAAGTTCGCTCTAAGCCGCACGGGAACCTCAGGGGAACTCTAGGGCAGTGCTGTGCAGCGCCGGCGCTGGCGCTTACAATAACATCGACGAATAGCGCTAACAGGTGGTTCTGGCAGTAGTTACAGGCGGTTAGCGCCCGCTCGGCCAACTGGACAGCCAGAATCGGCGAAGATGCAACCGTACTGCACAATGATCGATGCGCCTCAAAAATGCGCATATATCTGTGTAATTAGAAAAAAAATGCATCCTTGTAGCATAAATTATTTTCTGCGAGGCGCACACGCGCGCCGCCGCCAGGCCTGCGCCTGGACACGACGACGACGACGACGACCAGTCTGAAATTAATAGAAACTAGCAATCGGCCCGCGCAAGTGCGCGGGTTGCAAACAAAATTTTTATAAAGTGATAGGGCCGCATCCTCACAGTTGGGTATCCAGCCTACGCGGTGATCTTATCAGGGTTCGCACTGGTCCCAGGGGTAGGGATGGCAGAGGCTCCGCATTGATCTTGTTGTCGGCCCATCACTCACGGTATGAGACGTTGAAGTTGGATGGCATGTACATTGTGAGCTGTGTAAGATCTCAGTCCAATATTTCTAGCCAAACAATGTTTTCAATGACTCCATAGTTGTTTGCGTCAACCTGCAAGTCTGCTGCTATCCATACTTTGATAGCGCTTGAATTTCCGCAGCGCGATAGAGCAACATAAACTTGACCATGTGAAAATGGTCGGGTTGCCAGTAAGAGAGCCACTTTGGAAAACGTTTGACCTTGGCTTTTGTTAATGGTCATACAGAAGGCTAACTTTACAGCAAATTGGCGCCGAATGAATTTGATAGGGAGATCATCATCATCAGATACAGTGAGATTAATCCGGGGTATGCAAACAGAGTTTCCTTTGTGTATTCCTGTTAGCACCGTTGCTTGGATTGTGTAGCGAAGACACGAAGTAACACTCAATCGGGTGCCATTCATAAGGCTAGCAGCACGATTCAAGTTGCGGATGAGTATTATTGGTGCTCCAACCTTAAGATTGAGACGATGTTGTGGCATTCCTGATGGGAGTAACGTGTTTAAGAACTCGTTTGGGTAAATGTTGGATTGGGCTTCAGATTCTTTACCAAAATAATCAGCTGACTCATAAACATGTAAATCACCGGGCAATGATTCCATCGTCAGCATTAATTGTGGCCGCCATTTCGTTTTTGGGTGTCAAGATACAATGGTCATGAGATGCTTGTCCCGCTGAAAACATAGCATCAACCAAACTGCGACAATTATCGCCATTTTGTACCATGTGGGTAGTCAAGGGAGTGGATTGGGAGTGGTGCCATCACCAACCTGTAGAAGCCAATTTCCATGTGCCATGCTGTGCAGCGCCGGCGCTGGCGCTTCCGATAACATCGACGGATAGCGCTAACAGGTGGTTCTGGGAGTAGTTACAGGCGGTTAGCGCCCGCTCGGCCAACTGAACAGCCAGAATCAGCGAAGATGCAACCGTACTGCACACCGATCGATGCGCCTTAAAAGTGCGCATACATCTATGTAATTAGAAAAAAAAATGCCGCCTTGTAGCATAAATTCTTTTCTGCGATGCGCACACGCCCGCCGCCGCCAGGCCAGCGCCTGGACACGACGACGACGACCAGTCTGAAAAAAATAGAAAGACTAGTGCGAATGCCCGCGCTTGAAGCGCGGGCCATATCACCATAGCACCATAGCACCATATCTCACACCGCACCGCATTTCGCATACCCAATACAACACACCTCATGTCCCGTACCTCATATCCCGTGCCACCTGACTCATGTCTCAAACATCATATCCCGTACTCTATGAGTGAAATTTACCCCTCCCTAAACTGTACTCTGACACCGCATTTGACACCGCGATTTGCATAATCCATATGTCCAAACACATCACCCATACCTCACACTGTGTACAACATACCGCATATCCCGTACCTCGTATCCCGTACCTCATGACTCATGTTTGAAACCTCATATCCCGTACTGTATAAGCGAGAGAACTGTCGCCACTGCTGCCTGTTGGCTAAAATCGCCAAAAGTCAATAGGCGAGATGATTCGTGCAGATACCCGGATAATCGATTGTACAGTACATTCAGATTACATGAATGCATGATTTCAGATCGGTTTGTCGTGCCAGAAATCGATATCGCAAATCCGCCAGATGCCATTTGACGGGCACGCGCGCACGCCAACAGCAGCGTGCACAATTGGGAGGACTTTTTGCGTACGACGAACGACGACGAACGAACGAAAGAACGAACGAACGAACCTTACCACAATTAAATATATTAACTAGTGCGAATGCCCGCGCTTGAAGCGCGGGCCATATCACCATATCACCATAGCACCATATCTCACACGGCACCGCATTTCACATACCCAATACAACACACCTCATGTCCCGTACCTCATATCCCGTGCCACCTGACTCATGTCTCAAACATCATATCCCGTACTCTAGGAGTGAAATATACCCCTCCCAAACTGTACTCTGACACCACATTTGACACCGCGATTCGCATAATCCATATTTCCAAACACATCACCCATGCCTCACACTGTGTACAACATACCGCATATCCCGTACCTCGTATCCCGTACCTCACTCAAACATCATATCCCATACTCTATGAGTCAAATTTACCCCTCCTAAACTGTACTCTGACACCACATTTGACACCGCGATTCGCATAATCCATATTTTCAAACACATCACCCATACCTCACACTGTGTACAACATACCGCATATCCCGTACCTCGTATCCCGTACCTCATGACTCATGTCTCAAACCTCATATCCCGTACTCTATAAGCGAGAGAACTGTCACCACCTCTGCCTGTTGGCGAAAATCGCCAAAAGTCAACAGGCGGGATGATTCGTGCGGATACCCGGAGAATCGATTGTACAGCACATACAGGTTTCAAGACACGTGATTGCATGATTTCAGATCGATTTCTCGTGCCAGAAATCGAAATCGCAAATCCGCCAGATGCCATTTGACGGGCACGCGCGCGCGCCAGCAGCAGCGTGCACAATTGGGAGGGTTTTTTGGGTATGACGAACTACGACGACGAACGAACGAACGCACGTCCGTACCACAATTAAATACATTAACTAGTGCGAATGCCCGCGCTTGAAGCGCGGGCCATATCACCATATCACCATGGCATCATATCTCACACCGCACCGCATTTCACATACCCAATACAACATACCGCATATCCCGTACCTCATATCCCGTACCACATGACTCATGTCTCAAACAACATATCCCCTACTCTATGAGTGAAATTTACCCCTCCTAAACTGTACTCTGACACCACATTTGACACCGCGATTCGCATAATCTATATTTCCAAACACATCACCCACACCTCACCCTGTGTACAACATACCGCATATCCCGTACCTCGTATCCCGTACCTCATGTCTCATGTCTCAAACCTCATATCCCGTACTCCATAAGCGAGAAAACTGAGGCCACTGCTGCCTGTTGGCTAAAATCGCCAAAAGTCAACAGGCGGGATGATTCGTGCAGATACCCGGAAAATCGATTGTACAGTACATCCAGATTTTTTCCAAAACACATGATTCCATGATTTCAGATCGATTTCTCGTGCCAGAAATCGAAATCGCAAATCCGCCAGATGCCATTTGACGGGCACGCGCGCGCGCCAGCAGCAGCGTGCACAATTGGGAGGATTTTTTGGGTATGACGAACGACGACGACGAACGAACGAACGAACGAACCATAGCACAATTAAATATAATAAGACTAGTGCGAATGCCCGCGCTTGAAGCGCGGGCCATATCACCATAGCACCATAGCACCATATCTCACACCGCACCGCATTTCACATACCCAATACAACACACCTCATGTCCCGTACCTAATATCCCGTGCCACCTCACTCATGTCTCAAACATCATATCCCGTACTCTATGAGTGAAACTTACCCCTCCTAAACTATACTCTGATAGCACATTTGACACCGCAATCCGCATAATCCATATTTCCAAACACATCACCCATACCTCACACTGTGTACAACATACCGCATATCCCGTACCTCATGACTCATGTCTGAAACCTCATATCCCGGACTCTATCAAACATCATATCCCGTACTCTATGAGTGAAATATACCCCTCCTAAGCTGTACTCTGACACCACATTTGACACCGCGATTCGCATATTCCATATTTCCAAACACATCACCCATGCCTCACACTGTGTACAACATACCGCATATCCCGTACCTCGTATCCCGTACCTCATGACTCATGTCTCAAACCTCATATCCCGTACTCTATAAGCGAAAGTGCCACTGCTGCTTGTTGGCTAAAATCGCCAAAAGTCAACAGGCGGGATTATTCGTGCAGATACCCGTATAATCGATTGTACAGTACATACAGGTTTTCAAAACACATGATTCCATGATTTCAGATCGATTTCTCGTGCCAGAAATCGAAATCGCAAATCCGCCAGATGCCATTTGACGGGCACGCGCGCGTGCCAGCAGCAGCGTGCACAATTGGGAAGATTTTTTGGGTATGACGAACGAAGACGAACGAACGAACGAACCATAGCACAATTAAATATAATAACTAGTGCGAATGCCCGCGCTTGAAGCGCGGGCCATATCACCATATCACCATAGCACCATATCTCACACCGCACCGCATTTCACATACCCAATACAAAACACCTCATGTCCCGTACCTCATATCCCGTGCCACCTGACTCATGTCTCAAACATCATATCCCGTACTCTATGAGTGAAATTTACCCCTCCTAAACTGTACTCTGACACCACATTTGACACCGCGATTCGCATAATCCATATTTCCAAACACATCACCCATACCTCACACTGTGTACAACATACCGCATATCCCGTACCTCGTATCCCGTACCTCATGACTCATGTCTCAAACCTCATATCCCGTCCTCTATCAAACATCATATCCAATACTCTATGAGTGAAATACACCCCTCCTATGCTGTACTCTGATACCACATTTGACACCGCGATTCGCATAATCCATATTTCCAAACACATCACCCATGCCTCACACTGTGTACAACATACTGCATATCCCGTACCTCGTATCCCGTACCTCATGACTCATGTCTCAAACCTCATATCCCGTACTCTATAAGCGAGAGCGCCACTGCTGCCTGTTGGCTAAAATTGCCAAAAGTCAACAGGCGGGATTATTCGTGCAGATACCCGGAAAATCGATTGTACACCCTAGTGACCCCTTTTGCACACCATGGTGCCATGTCCTATGTTCAACCGGTGTTCAACTGACTTCACCTGGGCCCTTGAACCACCCCTGAACAGCGGTTGAACACCCCCACCGCGCGTAGTGCAATTTTACCAAAAATTAAACTTTTGACGTATCACCATGCCATTCCAAACCATCCATGACGATGTACCATGCTTTTAACAACATACTAATGCCCAATGCACTATTCCATGCCATACCCCTCACATTGCCACTCCCTTTCTATCATGTCCAAGAGTAGCGTCAACGCCGCCTTGGTGTTCAACCATGCGGTTGAACACCCCACTTGACACATTCCCCTAAGCTTTGACCTTCATTGTGGTCCTTTGGCTTCCATTCTATCGTGGATGGTGTTCAGAGGTTTTTGCAGTGTGCACCTGCCTTATCCCAATCAATTATAACCACAAAACCATGGATTTTCTGCTACTTTCATATTGCCGCCCATACGCGTTCGGCCATGTTCAACTGCGTGTTCAACCGCGCGGTTGAACACGGTTGAACACGGTTGAACACGGTTGAACACACACTGGAGCGCGTTAGGAGAAATGCCGCACGTAATCGCAATCACACAACAATGGCACCAACAATTCACGTCAAATCCGATGAACAATCCCAGTGCCTGTCACCATGGGAACCCCAGGTCCAGGAGTTCAGTGCGCATCGGAGCGGGAAGGCGGTGCCACGCGATAGATGTATACGCCACGATGGCATACCTTTCACCCTCCCATCGCTCCGGCCCAAGCGTACGCCATGCATTGAAAATCACCCCCTTTCGTGCATCCACAACAACCCCTTGCACAATTTGACGCCCACATTGCATCCATGCTTGACGCTGCGCCCCCCCCTCCCCCCCACCACCCATCCACGCCGTAGTAAAGAAACCACCACCACGGAAATCACCCACCGCCACCACCCCACTCAACGCGGAGTCATCCCTTGGATGTCTGTGTACATCCATGGGTGCACATCCGTTGCCCCACACGATGGAAATTGCGGTGTAACTGAGGGACGGTAAACAAACCGTGAGGAAATTATTTACAAGGCGCACAACATGTGCATCATCATGTGTCCTCTTAGACATGCCCACGTGTGTAAACGTCGGAAACTTCCTTGTTGCTCCCCATAGGATCCGGCGGTACTCTCCTCCATGTTTCTTCTTGTGGAGCCATCCCTTCAAGCCTTGTAAGGCTTCATGGACCTTGTCGGCTAGTCACTTTGAGTCCACGGCCCATAGCGCTTGCGTCTCCGGGCCGACCTCCTCCTTCCCATCATCGGCACACTCCTTCTCCCTTGTGCTCGCCATTGCCCTTTCGCTCCCACCTTCGTGCATGCCGTCTTGAGGTCCACCTTCCTCCTTTGCATCATCTCCAACATGAGGTCGTTCATTCTCCTTGGCATCGTGCTCCACCTTGGGGTTGTTGAGGGCATCGGACATGCCCTCCTTGTTGGCATCGTCCACGGACGTGCCCTCCTTGTTCGAATCCTCCACGGACATGCCCTCCTTGTTGGAATCGTCCACGTCATTTGAAGTGCTCTCCTTCATGGGATCCTCGGAGTCCTCCTTGGTGCCATTGTCCGACGCATTGGTGGTACTTCCCGCGATTGCTTCCGTGCTTGCGATTGCTTCCGTGCTTGCCCCATCTTGACCTCCATCTTTTGTATCTCCGCTCTCGGTTGCCGCGTCTTGGCCTCCATGTTTTGCATCTCCGCTCTCGGTTTCCTTGTCGTGGCCTCCATGTCTTGCATCTCCGCTCTCGGTTTCCTTGGTCGCTTTCTCCATGTTCTCCTCCCACTTCGCCAACATGGCCTTTGCCTCATCCTCGCTCGTGAACGCTGTGTGGCGGAGGCGCACAATGACTGGCCACGTGATGTTGGCCTCACTCTGCTCTCCGGGCCATTGGGGGGGGAGTTTCACCATCTCCTCCCCCTTCCGTGGCTTGGGGTCGTCCTTCGTTGGCTTTGCCACGGCGCCCACTGCGATGCGGTGGCGCTTGTCTGGACCCTCGGTCAGCACCCACCGTACTGCGGATCCCGCTGGCAACCCGAACTTCTCACGTGCCTCTTGGCGCTTCTCGTCGAGGCGGCGTTTTTCCTCCAATCGTTGCACTTTCACCATCTCCTATGCAAAAGCGTTGCAGAGAGTTCAACCGAGTTCAACCGCGTTCAACCGTGTTCAACCGACCGGTTGAAGTGTTCAACCGTGTTCAACCGTGTTTCACGACGTACCGCCACACACTATAGCACCGGCATGCTTCGACGTTGTGAAGGCGCATTGCAACCAAATGTAGAGGCATATGCATACGCAGGAACATGGGGACATCACCTCTTCCGCTGGTGCGCTTGCTTGCACCGTGGTACTTGTGCTTGCACTTGCCTTCGCTGTGCCACTTGCCTCCGTCACGTTCGGTGTTGACCGTTGTCCTTCCTTTGCTCCCACATTTGCGTTGTTGGCGTCTTTGGGCCGCAGAGATGCCTTCTCCTTCTTGTCCTTGTCCTTTTTGTCCTCCTTTGGTTTTGCTTCGATCTTCTTCTTCTTGTTTGCCTTGGGAGCCTCCTTTTTTTGGGAGGTGTCCACCCCTCATCATTGTCCGACAATTGGCTTGCACTTGACCCTTTTGAGTCGGACGACGAGTCCGCTGACGTTGCCACCCGTTGCCGCTTTTTGGAATGCACTCCCCGCCCGTCCTTCTTCTTCTTCTTGTCGGTTTTGTCTTGCACCCTTTGTTTGAGCGCAGTTTGCGCTTGGAGGAGCAAAACCTTTGGGCTTGCACTTCCTCCCTTTGCTCGTGGAATTGCCTTTGGTGGAGGCTTCAAGAGTCCACGAATGGGTACGTGGACTTTTGGCTCTTCTCGGAAGGGTGATGTTGAGCTCTCTGCCTCGTCGACCACGGGATTTTCACTCTCCACGTCTCCATGATCCGGCGCAAACCATGCATTAGAATTCTCCCACCACGTGCCATCGTCGGTGTTCATGTCATCCCTCAATTCCTCCTTCACGCCAAACATTGGTTGGGGGAATTGCTTCGCCTTGCCCGACTGACTCCGATGCTTTGGGGTGGACTCCATGGGTGTGCCAATCGCATGTGTGTCAATCGCATGTGGGGACCCGCCATGTGCAAGCTCTTGGAGTGCGCGATGGAGTCCTCGGGTCCATTTCTTCACGAGGGCGTCGCGATCGGAAACCCGTGCACCTGGCCCATGCCACCATTCATCGATGGGTAATGGCGGCCATGCTCCATGGAGCATGACCGCCGGTCCGCGTTTGTCAATGACGAACATGTGGGGTGGGACGTCTTGGGCCGACAACTAAGAGAGATGAGCGGTTGAATGGGGTTGAGGTGCGAAACCGACCGGTTGAACACCGGTTGAACACATGTGGCCACCACCTCATATGCACGGCACCCTCAGCGCACTAACACAGGGTATTCAATTATTGAACCATGTATGCATCCCAGACATGCAGGTCTCAATGTCCTAGCCACCAATTGCCCAAAACATCCACTCCGAACGTGTCACACACGGACTGTATCCATACTCTCTCCGTTCGCTTTGCTTCAACTGCCCGGTTGAACACGGTTGAACACCGGTTGAACACTTGTTGCACACACCTGCTCCACGCCTCGCATCATTGACGAAGTGCTTGTGGCCGCATTGGGTAGTGTGGTTGGTGGTGCAACCGCTGCAGGTGCCTCCTCCATGCTGGACTTCTTGCTGCGCCCGCCACTTGATATGGTTCCCCCGACCTCGACCATGGATGGCGGTGACGCGTTGTAGTTGGTGGCGTCGGAGGCGTCATACCAATTGTGCGGCACTGACTCCAGTTTTTAAAAAAGAATTGCGGCCCATGGCCCTTGCCATGGCCGCCACTCCGGCCAGCACACCCAGGGCCGGTCCATTGGGGTGCCACTGCAGTCCCCAGCCCGTAGGATTCCCATACCCTAAAGAGGGCATGGAGGGCGGTCTCCGACAACGTCATGGCAGTTCCGGGGCGCGTGCTCAAACCAATCCTCAAAAGTTTCCACTCAGCCCAATTCTGGGCTTTGAGTGCTTTCGTTGTCCACGGGTGGCTCCGGTGGCCATGGAGGTCATACTGGGCGTTTTTTTTCATCCACACCCCGACACTCCTCCGGTACATGAACCGGGGTGTGATGTCCCAGAGCCATCTCCATTGAGGGGAGTCATCCGCCAACGACGATGAGTCGTGGCACAGCCCAAATTGGGTCAACTCCTCCTTCGCTGAAAACAAAGCATCCAACGCTGGGACCACTTGTGGCAAAGGCAAGGATGCTCCTCCTGTTGTACCCCCGCCTATCGGCCCCGTTGATCCCGTAGGCCCACTTTGGGTCGGCGCAATTACATTTGGGTGTGGCAATTGCGGCGCGGCCAATTGCGGTG
Source organism: Eutreptiella sp. 'Long Island Sound 2002' (assembly GCA_964036045.1). Lineage (NCBI taxonomy): Eukaryota > Euglenozoa > Euglenophyceae > Eutreptiales > Eutreptiaceae > Eutreptiella > Eutreptiella sp. 'Long Island Sound 2002'. The sequence continues at coordinate 96,423,036 of OZ038379.1, read as the reverse complement.
GTCCCAATTGCGGCACTTGGGCACCTTGTGGTGCTTGCGGTCCTTGTACCCCTTGTGCGGCTTGTAAGAACTGCATGAGTGCGAGCCCAATCGCTTGTTGCGCCGACGCTTGTTGTCCTTCCATGACGCCCCCCTAAAAACAAAGAAAAATAGACACTCGCGCGGTTGAACATGCTTGCACACCTCAACCGACCGGTTGAACAACTTGAAGTGCCGCTGAACACGGTTGCACACGGAACACGGAGCATAAAGTATGAAGCACCAACGACAAACCACATAGCCCACACCTAGAGTTTGATCATTCTCCACCCGCACTCGTACGTTCCCACCGTGGTAGCTCTTTTGCCAGAAAGATCCTTTCGTGCGCTTGTTTTAGCATGCGCTTATCACGAGCTACACGCCCACCGGGGCCACCGCCACGCCCACTTGAGCATAAGAGGTGGTCTTTTAATATATAGTTTAGTGATTCTACTATATCCCCACTAAACATTCCCGCCCCCCATGGGTAAATATTTTTCAGAACCTCAGTAGCCTCTCTTCTAAGCCACAAAAGGTAAGGTGACCGCTTATGCGGACAAATTAATTTCTGAAATCGACGTGCCACACGTTTACACTTTGAAAGGGCCGCGGCCTCGTAGCGCCATGATTGCATGGCCGTCAAAAGGTTTGCCATTTCTTGTACAACAGATATATACTTTGGAGGCAACTTCGTGGTCTTACCTATTATTGTCCAGTTAGCGAGGAGACGCCATGTCTCCTCACCGTCCGGGCTTGCCTTACCTTTGAGACTAATATTAGTCTTAGATTCATTCAACACGGTTTGCACGCGTGCACGGACAAGAGGCGGCAAACGTTTGCAAAACGCGCGAATGAAGTGTGTAAGGTAGTCGCCAAGTCGGATCACCAAGTGCAAAATGCACATCACAATGAACCGTGTGCGGTCATCCACGCGGAGCATTGGTTTTGAAGTGCACCCTTTGGCCGTAGTGCAATCCAAACCTTTATCGTACAAAGCGCGGAATTTTCCATCAAGGTGCGTTGTGCGCCGCACCTTAGTGTTCATCCATCGTTCACGCCTACTACACCATGTGGAAAAAGAGTAGATGCTTCCAATGGCATAGTAAGGCGACAATCCTAAAAGTAGACGCAACCATGGAGAGTCTCCACCCAACATGATTCGTGCACGATAATAAACATTATTCATTTGGATGTATCCACTATCAATGATAGTTTGAATGTGTTGCAACGTGGCACAAAATAAGACACGCACTGCTTCGTCGTCATGTTCAGATGTCAATGCGACATCCAATGTCCAATTATATTGAAGAGTGCGGGCCTTTTCCATGTGATTGGCAAAGCCAATCGCAATTTGCACCCATGGGCGTGAGCCACATGGGAACCCGTCGCCTCTAATTATGATGACGAATAATTGCTCGCCATCGATCATTGGAAAGTCCATGGACTCCATGAGCTCCTTTTGTGTTGCGACATAATTAAAGAAATGCGGTAAGTCCCATCGTACACCAACTTTGCCATTGTGAATAGTGGTTTCCAATTTTTGCGCCTTACCCAATCGTTGCCATTCACGGTGCATACGCTTGAAAGATGGAAATGGGTGCACCCAATGAACATCCAACTTTTCTTGGGCAGCTTTTGTTCGCCGGTTGGCCCAAGATATTAGATTCTTGTACCTAAATTTGAGGCATGTTAATGCGAACAAAGTGACGCGCACAACGTGAACGTTGGTGCACAACGTGAGCGTTGGTTGAAATCGTTCAACTTGTTCAACCGGGCAGTTGAACATGACTTTAACAAATGTTCAATTTGTTGTTTTCATGCAAAAACACTTGACGGTAGCATGTAAATGGGGCCACAATTGCATGTGGAAGAAGACATATACATGATAGTTCGATGAAACCTAGGTAGGCACTCTATGTTGCACAAACATGAGTCGCATTTGTTTCATATGTGTTCAACCGCACACTTGAACGCATCTCGCATACTGTTGAACACTCCTTGCATACATGCAACGCACCATGGTATGCATGTAGGACATGTAGAGCACCTATTTTTCGGCATTTCCAAGTCAAGGATCAACCGGACGGCATCCTTGGGTGTAAACACCCTTTCCATGACCTTCCGGTCATTGCGTCGACTACGCCGCCCACTACCCATTCTAGTCTTGAGGCGTTCCCATAGTGTACGACCACCCTTGGATGCGGTGAACAAGTTGACCAAATCACTCATCAATTCATCCGATTGTAATCCAGTGTAGTGATCTGCAATACATTGCTTCAAGTTTGACGTTGGCATTTTTGATTGTAAAATGAGAGGGATCCTTGCATACAAGTAAGAAACCACAATGGGGAATCTCTTGGTGCTCTAATTTGTTCTTATTGTTACGTTATTTTTGGTGACACTACCATATTGCACAAAGGTGAAATTAAATATTCTTCAATTCAATGCGTCATGTATATAGTAAAAAGCGAGCAGGTGGCAACTACTACACACCATGTGCATTCCCTTTACCGCCACGTGTTGGCCACCACGTGCCGGCTCCAGTTTTCATGTATGTGGTCACCACACCGCCACCTGCCCATTGGTAGTAGGTTCCAGGTTTTAACTGGGTTTTAGGGAACAGCTCAAAACCAAAATTGTGGGACAGGCTACATTTAACAATTAACCACTGTTGAACGCGTGATCGCGCGAGCACGCGCCACCGATTGGCGCGATAGGCCAGTTGAACTGTTCAACCGCGTTCAACCGAGTTCAACTGGGGGGTTGAACAGCAACATGCTGTTCAACTGGGTTCAACCGCTGTTCAACCGCTACGCTCAAAGGTGTGCAAAAGGGGTCACTAGGGCAGTACATAGATGTTTTCAAAACACATGATTCCATGATTTCAGATCGATTTGTCGTGCCAGAAATCGAAATCGCAAATCCGCCAGATGCCATTTGACGGGCACGCGCGCGCGCCAGCGGCAGCGTGCACAATTGGGAGTATTTTTTGGGTATGACGAACTACGACGACGAATGAACGAACGAACGAACCATAGCACAATTGAATATAATAACTAGTGTGAATGCCCGCGCTTGAAGCGCGGGCCATATCACCATATCACCATAGCACCATATCTCACACTGCACCGCATTTCACATACCCAATACAACACACCTCATGTCCCGACCCTCATATCCCGTGCCACCTGACTCATGTCTCAAACATCATATCCCGTACTCTATGAGTGAAACTTACCCCTCCTAAACTGTACTCTGACACCGCATTTGACACCGCGATTCGCATAATCCATATGTCCAAACACATCACCCATACCTCACACTGTGTACAACATACCGCATATCCCGTACCTCGTATCCCGTACCTCATGACTCATGTTTGAAACCTCATATCCCGTACTGTATAAGCGAGAGAACTGTCGCCACTGCTGCCTGTTGGCTAAAATCGCCAAAAGTCAATAGGCGAGATGATTCGTGCAGATACCCGGATAATCGATTGTACAGTACATTCAGATTACATGAATGCATGATTTCAGATCGGTTTGTCGTGCCAGAAATCGATATCGCAAATCCGCCAGATGCCATTTGACGGGCACGCGCGGACGCCAACAGCAGCGTGCACAATTGGGAGGACTTTTTGGGTACGACGAACGACGACGAACGAACGAACGAACGAACGAACGAACCTTACCACAATTAAATATATTAACTAGTGCGAATGCCCGCGCTTGAAGCGCGGGCCATATCACCATATCACCATAGCACCATATCTCACACCGCACCGCATTTCACATACACAATACAACACACCTCATGTCCCGTACCTCATATCCCGTGCCACCTGACTCATGTCTCAAACATCATATCCCGTACTCTATGAGTGAAATATACCCCTCCTAAACTGTACTCTGACACCACATTTGACACCGCGATTCGCATAATCCATATTTCCAAACACATCACCCATGCCTCACACTGTGTACAACACACCGCATATCCCGTACCTCGTATCCCGTACCTCACTCAAACATCATATCCCATACTCTATGAGTCAAATTTACCCCTCCTAAACTGTACTCTGACACCACATTTGACACCGCGATTCGCATAATCCATATTTCCAAACACATCACCCATACCTCACACTGTGTACAACATACCGCATATCCCGTACCTCGTATCCCGTACCTCATGACTCATGTCTCAAACCTCATATCCTGTACTCTATAAGCGAGAGAACTGTCACCACTGCTGCCTGTTGGCGAAAATCGCCAAAAGTCAACAGGCGGGATGATTCGTGCGGATACCCGGAGAATCGATTGTACAGCACATACAGGTTTCAAGACACGTGATTCCATGATCTCAGATCGATTTCTCGTGCCAGAAATCGGAATCGCAAATCCGCCAGATGCCATTTGACGGGCACGTGCGCGCGCCAGCAGCAGCGTGCACAATTGGGAGGATTTTTTGGGTATGACAAACTACGACGACGAACAAACGCACGCACCTCCATACCACAATTAAATACATTAACTAGTGCGAATGCCCGCGCTTGAAGCGCGGGCCATATCACCATATTACCATGGCACCATATCTCACACCGCACCGCATTTCACATACCCGATACAACATACCGCATATCCCGTACCTCATATCCCGTACCACATGACTCATGTCTCAAACATCATATCCCGTACTCTATGAGTGAAATTTACCCCTCCTAAAATGTACTCTGACACCACATTTGACACCGCGATTCGCATAATCTATATTTCCAAACACATCACCCACACCTCACCCTGTGTACAACATACCGCATATCCCGTACCTCGTATCCCGTACCTCATGACTCATGTCTCAAACCTCATATCCCGTACTCTATAAGCGAGAAAACTGAGGCCACTGCTGCCTGTTGGCTAAAATCGCCAAAAGTCAACAGGCGGGATGATTCGTGCAGATACCCGGAAAATCAATTGTACAGTACATCCAGATTTTTTCCAAAACACATGATTCCATGATTTCAGATCAATTTCTCGTGCCAGAAATCGAAATCGCAAATCCGCCAGATGCCATTTGACGGGCACGCGCGCGCGCCAGCAGCAGCGTGCACAATTGGGAGGATTTTTTGGGTATGACGAACGACGACGACGAACGAACGAACGAACGAACCATAGCACAATTAAATATAATAAGACTAGTGCGAATGCCCGCGCTTGAAGCGCGGGCCATATCACCATAGCACCATAGCACCATATCTCACACCGCACCGCATTTCACATACCCAATACAACACACCTCATGTCCCGTACCTAATATCCCGTGCCACCTGACTCATGTCTCAAACATCATATCCCGTACTCTATGAGTGAAACTTACCCCTCCTAAACTATACTCTGGTAGCACATTTGACACCGCAATTCGCATAATCCATATTTCCAAACACATCACCCATACCTCACACTGTGTACAACATACCGCATATCCCGTACCTCGTATCCCGTACCTCATGACTCATGTCTCAAACCTCATATCCCGTACTCTATAAGCGAGAGAACTGTCGCCACTGCTGCCTGTTGGCTAAAATCGCCAAAAGTGAACAGGCGGGATTATTCGTGCAGATACCCGGATGATCGAATGTACATTACATACAGATTTTTGAAACAAATGATTCCATGATTTCAGATCGATTTCTCGTGCCACAAATCGAAATCGCAAATCCGCCAGATGCCATTTGACGGGCACGCGCGCGCGCCAGCAGCAGCATGCACAATTGGGAGGATTTTTTGGGTATGACGAACTACGACGACGAACGAACGAACGAACGAACCATAGCACAATTAAATATAATAAGACTAGTGCGAATGCCCGCGCTTGAAGCGCGGGCCATATCACCGTATCACCATAGCACCATATCTCACACTGCACCGCATTTCACATACCCAATACCACACACCTCATGTCCCGTACCTCATATCCCGTGCCACATGACTCATGTCTCAAACATCATATCCCGTACTCTATGAGTGAAATATACCCCTCCTAAGCTGTACTCTGACGCCACATTTGACACCGCGATTCGCATATTCCATATTTCCAAACACATCACCCATGCCTCACACTGTGTACAACATACCGCATATCCCGTACCTCGTATCCCGTACCTCATGACTCATGTCTCAAACCTCATATCCCGTACTCTATAAGCGAAAGTGCCACTGCTGCTTGTTGGCTAAAATCGCCAAAAGTCAACAGGCGGGATTATTCGTGCAGATACCCGGATAATCGATTGTACAGTACATACAGGTTTTCAAAACACATGATTCCATGATTTCAGATCAATTTCTCGTGCCAGAAATCGAAATCGCAAATCCGCCAGATGCCATTTGACGGGCACGCGCGCGCGCCAGCAGCAGCGTGCACAGTTGGGAGGATTTTTTGGGTATGACGAACGACGACGACGACGACGACGAACCATAGCACAATCAAATATAATAACTAGTGCGAATGCCCGCGCTTGAAGCGCAGGCCATATCACCATAGCACCATAGCACCATATCTCACACCGCACCGCATTTCACATACCCAATACAAAACACCTCATGTCCCGTACCTCATATCCCGTGCCACCTGACTCATGTCTCAAACACCATATCCCGTACTCTATGAGTGAAATTTACCCCTCCTAAACTGTACTCTGACACCACATTTGACACCGCGATTCGCATAATCCATATTTCCAAACACATCACCCATACCTCACACTGTGTACAACATACCGCATATCCCGTACCTCGTATCCCGTACCTCATGACTCATGACTCAAACCTCATATCCCGTCCTCTATCAAACATCATATCCCGTACTCTATGAGTGAAATATACCCCTCCTATGCTGTACTCTGATACCACATTTGACACCGCGATTTGCATAATCCATATTTCCAAACACATCACCCATGCCTCACACTGTGTACAACATACTGCATATCCCGTACCTCGTATCCCGTACCTCATGACTCATGTCTCAAACCTCATATCCCGTACTCTATAAGCGAGAGCGCCACTGCTGCCTGTTGGCTAAAATCGCCAAAAGTCAACAGGCGGGATTATTCGTGCAGATACCCGGAAAATCGATTGTACAGTACATAGATGTTTTCAAAACACATGATTCCATGATTTCAGATCGATTTGTCGTGCCAGAAATCGAAATCGCAAATCCGCCAGATGCCATTTGACGGGCACGCGCGCGCGCCAGCAGCAGCGTGCACAATTGGGAGGATTTTTTGGGTATGACGAACTACGACGACGAACGAACGAACGAACAAACCATAGCACAATTAAATATAGTAACTAGTGCAAATGCCCGCGCTTGAAGCGCGGGCCATATCACCATATCACCATAGCACCATATCTCACACTGCACCGCATTTCACATACCCAATACAACACACCTCATGTCGCGTACCTCATATCCCGTGCCACCTGACTCATGTCTCAAACATCATATCCCGTACTCTATGAGTGAAACTTACCCCTCCTAAACTGTACTGTGACATCACATTTGACACCGCGATTCGCATAATCCATATTTCCAAACACATCACCCATACCTCACACTGTGTACAACATACCGCATATTTCGTACCTCGTATCCCGTACCTCACTCAAACATCATATCCCGTCCTCTATGAGTGAAATCTACCCCTCCTAAACTGTACTCTGACACCACATTTGACACCGCCATTCGCATAATCCATATTTCCAAACACATCACCCATACCTCACACTGTGTACAACATACCGCATATCCCGTACCTCGTATCTCGTACCTCATGACTCATGTCTCAAACCTCATATCTCGTACTCTATAGGCGAGAGAACTGTCGCCACTGCTGCCTGTTGGCTAAAATCGCCAAAAGTCAACAGGCGAGATTATTCGTGCAGATACCCGGATAATCGATTGTACAGTACATTCAAATTACATGAATCCATGATTTCAGATCGATTTGTCGTGCCAGAAATCAAAATCGCAAATCCGCCAGATGCCATTCGACGGGCACGCGCGCGCGCCAGCAGCAGCGTGCACAATTGGGAGGATTTTTTGGGTATGACGAACGACGACGACGACGACGACGAACGAACGAACGAACCATACCACAATTAAATATATTAACTAGTGCAAATGCCCGAGCTTGAAGCGCGGGCCATATCACCATATCACCATAGCACCATATCTCACACCGCACCGCATTTCGCATACCCAATACAACACACCTCACGTGCCGTACCTCATATCCCGTGCCACCTGACTCATGTCTCAAACATCATATCCCGTACTCTGTGAGTGAAACCTACCCCTCCTAAACTGTACTCTGACACCACATTTGACACCGCGATTCGCATAATCCATATTTCCAAACACATCACCCATACCCCACACTGTGTACAACATACCGCATATCCCGTACCTCGTATCCCGTACCACAGTCAAACATCATATCCCGTACTCTAGGAGGCAAATTTACCCCTCCTAAACTGTACTCTGACACCACATTTGACACCGCGATTCGCATAATCCATATTTCAAAACACATCACCCATACCTCACACTGTGTACAACATACCGCATATCCCGTACCTCGTATCCCGTACCTCATGACTCATGTCTCAAACCTCATATCCCGTACTGTGTAAGCGAGAGAGCTGTCGCTACTGCTGCCTGTTGGCTAAAATGGCCAAAAGTCAACAGGCGGGATTATTCGTGCAGATACCCGGATAATGGATTGTACAGTACATTCAAATTACATGAATCCATGATTTCAGATCGATTTGTCGTGCCAGAAATCGAAATCGCAAATCCGCCAGATGCCATTCGACGGGCACGCGCGCGCGCCAGCAGCAGCGTGCACAATTGGGAGGATTTTTTGGGTACGACGAACGACGACGATGACGACGAACCATACCACAATTAAATATAATAACTAGTGCGAATGCCCGCGCTTGAAGCGCGGGCCATATCACCATATCACCATAGCACCATATCTCACACTGCACCGCATTTCACATACCCAATACAACACACCCCATGTCCCGTACCTCATATCTCGTACCTCATGACTCATGTCTCAAACATCATATCCCGTACTCTATGAGTGAAATATACCCCTCCTAAGCTGTACTCTGACACCTCATTTGACACCGCGATTCGCATATTCCATATTTCCAAACACATCACCCATGCCTCACACTGTGTACAACATACCGCATATCCCGTACCTCGTATCCCGTACCTCATGACTCATGTCTCAAACCTCATATCCCGTACTCTATAAGCGAGAGCGCCACTGCTGCCTGTTGGCTAAAATCGCCAAAGGTCAACAGGCGGGATTATTCGTGCAGATACCCGGAACATCGATTGTGCAGTACATACAGGTTTTCAAAACACATGATTCCATGATTTCAGATCGATTTCGTGCCAGAAAGTGCGAATGCCCGCGCTTGAAGCGCGGGCCATATCACCATATCACCATAGCACCATATCTCACACCGCACCGCATTTCACATACCCAATACAACACACCTCATGTCACGTACCTCATATCCCGTGCCACCTGACTCATGTCTCAAACATCATATCCCGTACTCTATGAGTGAAACTTACCCCTCCTAAACTGTACTCTGATAGCACATTTGACACCGCGATTCGCATAATCCATATTTCCAAACACATCACCCATACCTCACACTGTGTACAACATACCGCATATCCCGTACCTCGTATCCCGTACCTCATGACTCATGTCTCAAACCTCATATCCCGGCCTCTATGAGTGAAACTTACCCCTCCTAAACTGTACTCTGATAGCACATTTGACACCGCCATTCGCATAATCCATATTTCCAAACACATCACCCATACCTCACACTGTGTACAACATACCGCATATCCCGTACCTCGTATCCCGTACCTCATGACTCCAGTCTCAAACCTCATATCCCGTATTCTATAAGCGAGAGAACTGTCACCACTGCTGCCTGTTGGCTAAAATCGCCAAAAGTGTACAGGCGGGATCATTCGTGCAGATACCCGGATAATCGGTTGTACAGTACATGCAGATTTTTAAAACACGTGATTCCATGATTTCAGATCGATTTGTCGTGCCAGAAATCGAAATCGCAAATCCGCCAGATGCCATTTGACGGGCACGGGCGCGCGCCAGCAGCAGCGTACACAATTCGGAGGATTTTTTGGGTATGACGAACGACGACAACGACGACGACGACGACGACGACGACGACGAACCATAGCACAATTAAATATAATAACAAGAAAACAGGTGCTTCGCAACCGAGAACACACTGTTTGTTCGATACCTGCGGCCGCGCATCACAAAGGCAGTATCAAACCACGACGATCGCTTTCAGGTCAAAACGACGGGAAGTCGCCGGCTCAAGCTGCGAACAACACAACTCGAAACAACACCTGATCATCTGTCTCCTTCTTCTTCTTCCGAAGGGTCTTCAGCACTTTTTTGGCATTCAAGAAGCTCAATATTTCGATTACAGTCACTGTTACAAAAGAGGTAGAAAGAATGTTGTTGTTTGTTCATTCTAACCAAATCAAAATCTAAATCTAAAAATCTTCACTGAGTGACGTGTAGCCCGCCATAGCATGCATCATCAATCATTGTCATCATTGGACTGCATCACTACCCATCAAGTGCATCAGAACGCTTGACCGGGCGGTTTGCGGACCGGCCGGATCCGTTACCGCCTGCAGCAAAACCATAAATGCCGCGCACAGTATCAGTATTCAAAAAACAAAAGTACATTTGCAATTCTAAAATTCCCAGACATCGCATTTGCAATTCCAAAACGCAAATCCAAACTGCATTTGCAAATCCAAAATTTCCACAGGCAGCACGCGCGCGCGCCAGCAGTAGCGTGCACAATTGGGCGGATTTTTTGGGTATGACGAACGACGAGGACGACGACGACAAACGGCGACAACGAACCATAGCACAATTAAATATAACTAGTGTGAATGCCCGCGCTTGAAGCGCGGGCTACCACCATATCACCATAGCACCATATCTCACATTGCACCGCATTTCACATACCCAATACAACACACCCCATGCCCCGTACCTCATATCCCGTACCTCATGACTCATGTCTCAAACATCATATCCCGTACTCTATGAGTGAAATATACCTCTCCTAAGCTGTACTCTGACACCACATTTGACACCGCGATTCGCATATTCCATATTTCCAAACACATCACCCATACCTCACACTGTGTACAACATACCGCATATTTCGTACCTCGTATCCCGTACCTCATGACGCATGTCTCAAACCTCATATCCCGTACTCTATAAGCGAGAGAACTGTCGCCACTGCTGCCTGTTGGCTAAAATCGCCAAAAGTCAACAGGCGGGGTTATTCGTGCAGATACCCGGATAATCGATAGTACAGTACATACAAATTACATCAATCCATGATTTCAGATCGATTTGTCGTGCCAGAAATCGAAATCGCAAATCTGCCAGATGCCATTTGACGGGCACGCGCGCGCGCCAGCAGCAGCGTGCACAATTGGGAGGATCTTTTGGGTATGACGAACGATGACGACGACGATGACGAACGAACAAACCATAGCACAATCAAATATATTAACTAGTGCGAATGCCCGCGCTTGAAGCGCGGGCTACCACCATATCACCATAGCACCATATCTCACATTGCACCGCATTTCACATACCCAATACAACACACCCCATGTCCCGTACCTCATATCCCGTACCTCATGACTCATGTCTCAAACATCATATCCCGTACTCTATGAGTGAAATATACCCCTCCTAAGTTGTACTCTGACACCACATTTGACACCGCGATTCGCATATTCCATATTTTCAAACACATCACCCATACCTCACACTGTGTACAACATACCGCATATTTCGTACCTCGTATCCCGTACCTCACTCGAACATCATATCGCGTACTCTATGAGTGAAATTTACCCCTCCTAAACTGTACTCTGACACCACATTTGACACCGCGATTCACATAATCCATATTTCCAAACACATCACCCATACCTCACACTGTGTACAACATACCGCATATCCCGTACCTCGTATGCCGTACCTCATGACGCATGTCTCAAACCTGATATCCCGTACTCTATAAGCGAGAGAACTGTCGCCACTGCTGCCTGTTGGCTAAAATCGCCAAAAGTCAACAGGCGGGATTATTCGTGCAGATACCCGGATAATCGATAGTACAGTACATACAAATTACATCAATCCATGATTTCAGATCGATTTGTCGTGCCAGAAATCGAAATCGCAAATCCGCCAGATGCCATTTGACGGGCACGCGCGCGCGCCAGCAGCAGCGTGCACAATTGGGAGGATTTTTTGGGTATGACGAACTATGACGACGACGACGACGAACGAACGAACCATAGCACAATTAAATATATTAACTAGTGCGAATGCCCGCGCTTGAAGCGCGGGCCATATCACCATATCACCATAGCACCATATCTCACACCGCACCGCATTTCGCAAACCCAATACAACACACCTCATGTCCTGTACCTCATATCCCGTAGGACATGACTCATGTCTCAAACATCATATCCCGTACTCTATGAGTGAAATTTACCCCTCCTAAACTGTACTGTGACACCACATTTGACACCGCAATTCGCATAATCCATATTTCCAAACACATCACCCATACCTCACACTGTGTACAACATACCGCATATCCCGTTCCTGGTATCCCATACCTCATGACTCATGTCCCAAACCTCATATCCCGTACTCTATCAAACATCATATCCCGTACTCTATGAGTGAAATTTACCCCTCCTAAACTGTACTCTGACACCACATTTCACACCGCGATTCGCATAATCCATATTTCCAAACACATCACCCATGCCTCAAACTGTGTACAACATACCGCATATCCCGTACCTCGTATCCCGTACCTCATGACTCATGTCTCAAACCTCATATCCCGTACTCTATGAGTGGAATATACCCCTACTAAACGGTACTCTGACACCACATTTGACACCGCGATTCCCACAATCAATTGTCATGACATGTTTCGAAACACATCACACATACGTCACACTGTGTACAACATACCGCAAATCCCGTACCGGGTATCCCGTACCTCATGACTCATGTCTCAAACCTCATATCCCGTACTCTATAAGCGAGAGAATTGTACTCTATGAGTGACATTTACCCCTCCTAATGACTCATGTCTCAAACATCATATCCCGTACTCCATGAGTCAAATTTACCCCTCCCAAACTGTACTGTGACACCACATTTGACACCACGATCCCCATAATCCATATTTCCAAACACATCACCCATACCTCACACTGTGTACAACATACCGCATATCCCGTACCTTGTATCCCGTACCTCATGACTCATGTCTCAAACCTCATATCCCGTACTCTATAAGCGAGAGAACTATCGCCACTGCTGCCTGTTGCCTAAAATCGCCAAAAGTCAACAGGCGGGATTACTCGATGGATTATACAGTACATACAGATTTTTGAAACAAATGATTCCATGATTTCAGATCGATTTCTCGTGCCAGAAATCGAAATCGCAAATCCGCCAGATGCCATTTGACGGGCACGCGCGCGCGCCAGCAACAGTGTGCACAATTGGGAGGACTTTTTGGGTATGACATACGACGACGACGAACGAACGAACGAACGAACCATAGCACAATTAAATATAATAACTAGTGCGAATGCCCGCCCTTGAAGCGCGGGCCATATCACCATATCACCATAGCACCATATCTCACACTGCACCGCATTTCACATACCCAATACAACACACTCCATGTCCCGTACCTCATATCCCGTACCTCATGACTCATGTCTCAAACATCATATCCCGTACTCTATGAGTGAAATATACCCCTCCTAAGCTGTACTCTGACACCACATTTGACACCGCGATTCGCATATTCCATATTTCCAAACACATCACCCATACCTCACACTGTGTACAACATACCGCATATCCCGTACCTCGTATCCCGTACATCATGACTCATGTCTCAAACCTCATATCCCGTACTCTATAAGCGAGAGCGCCACTGCTGCCTCTTGGCTAAAATCGCCAAAAGTCAACAGGCGGGATTATTCGTGCAGATACCCGGATAATCGATTGTGCAGTACATATAGTTTTTCAAAACACATGATTCCATGATTTCAGATCGATTTGTCGTGCCAGAAATCGAAATCGCAAATCCGCCAGATGCCATTTGACAGGCACGCGCGCGCGCCAGCAGCAGCGTGCACAATTGGGAGGATTTTTTGGGTATGACGAACGACGACGACGACGACGACGACGAACGAACCATAGCACAATTAAATATAACTAGTGCGAATGCCCGCGCTTGAAGCGCGGACCATATCACCGTATCACCATAGCACCATATCTCACACTGCACCGCATTTCACATACCCAATACAACACACCTCATGTCCCGTACCTCATATCCCGTGCCACCTGACTCATGTCTCAAACATCATATCCCGTACTCTATGAGTGAAACTTACCCCTCTTGTACTGTACTCTGACAGCACATTTGACACCGCGATTCGCATAATCCATATTTCCAAACACATCACCCATACCTCACATTGTGTACAACATACCGCATATCCCGTACCTCGTATCCCGTACCTCATGACTCATGTCTCAAACCTCATATCCCGGCCTCTATCAAACATCATATCCCGTACTCTATAAGTGAAATATACCCCTCCTAATCTGTACTAGATAGCACATTTGACACCGCGATTCGCATATTCCATATTTCCAAACACATCACCCATACCTCACACTGTGTACAACATACCGCATATCCCGTACCTCGTATCCCGTACCTCATGACTCATGTCTCAAACCTCATATCCCGTACTCTATAAGCGAGAGCCCCACTGCTGCCTGTTGGCTAAAATCGCCAAAAGTCAACAGGCGGGATTATTCGTGCAGATACCCGGAAAATCGATTGTGCAGTACATACAGGGTTTCAAAACACATCATTGCATGATTTCAGATCGATTTCTCGTGCCAGAAATCGAAATCGCAAATCCGCCAGATGCCATTTGACGGGCACGCGCGCGCGCCAGCAGCAGCGTGCACAATTGGGTGGATTTTTTGGGTATGATGAACGACGACGAACGACGACAAACGACGAACCATAGCACAATTAAATATAATAACTAGTGCAAATGCCCGCGCTTGAAGCGCGGGCCATATCACCATATCACCATAGCACCATATCTCACACTGCACCGCATTTCACATACCCAATACAACACACCTCATGTCCCGTACCTCATATCCCGTGCCACATGACTCATGTCTCAAACATCATATCCCGTACTCTATGAGTGAAATTTACCCCTCCTAAACTGTACTCTGACACCACATTTGACACCGCAATTCGCATAATCCATATTTCCAAACACATCACCCATACCTCACACTGTGTACAACATACCGCATATCCCGTACCTCGTATCCCGTACCTCATGACTCATGTCTCAAACCTCATATTCCGTACTCTATCAAACATCATATCCCGTACTCTATGAGTGAAATTTACCCCTCCTATGCTGTGCTCTGATACCACATTTGACACCGCGATTCGCATATTCCATATTTCCAAACACATCACCCATGCCTCACACTGTGTACAACATACCGCATATCCCGTACCTCGTATTCCGTACCTCATGACTCATGTCTCAAACCTCATATCCCGTACTCTATAAGCGAGAGCGCCACTGCTGCCTGTTGGCTAAAATCGCCAAAAGTCAACAGGCGGGATTATTCGTGCAGATACCCGGAGAATCGATTGTGCAGTACATATAGTTTTTCAAAACACATGATTCCATGATTTCAGATCGATTTGTCGTGCCAGAAATCGAAATCGCAAATCCGCCAGATGCCATTTGACGGGCACGCGCGCGCGCCAGCAGCAGCGTGCACAATTTGGCGGATTTTTTGGGGAAGACGAGCGACGACGGGTAGGGTGCCGCTCTGGTGATATACCGGTATATACCGCGGCGCCGGGGAATGCCGCGGTATATACTGCAGTATATACCGCGGCGCCGCGGTATTTTCCGGGAATGCCAGTATATGGTCGCCTGTGTACCAGTATTTGGGAACCGCTTTTTTTTTTCACCTGTACTGTTGTTTTTGATATACTTATCCCCTTCATTTTAAAATTTTCTACCATTTCATCACAGGCACAAAAATGAAAGCATTACTGCTGTTGTTATTTTGGTTGTGGTTGACTCCACAAGCATGGGGAGGGGGATCCAAAAAGGACCCCCCATACTTCAGTAACTACAATATGGATTTCATCAAGAACACGCAGACCCTGTGGGGAAGGATGGTGACAACCTGTGCCAATGGCAAGCCTGCCTTTTTTGTGTGGGATCCCTTGACACAGCCGGGAGACAAGCAATTTGTGCGTTCCGAGTCGAGTAGAACACAAACATTCGATGAGTCCCAACCGGACAATGTTCCGGAACGGGTGGCACATTGGAAGAAGCTGTTTGGCTACCATGTCAACAGCAAGGTGCGTGCTGAGATAGCAAAGCTCCTTACGAACCATCGTGACTGTTTGTTCCCTCAACACTACTCTGACACACAGTTGAATGAGTCTCTGCATCGCCTGTTAAATGCACTGACCCGCATGCGCACTGCCTCTGCTACCTATATGGAAGCAGTGTTAACCTACCTCATTCATTTATTCAATGTGAAGAAGTTCACTAAAGCATGGGCAAACCCGCAGAAGTTTGGACTCACCCACGATCATCTCCGAAAACTAGCGCCCCTTTTTGTTGCGTGTTTGGAATGCAACATGCCAATTCCAACACGATATGAAGAGGCCTTAACTATTCACTCCATGTGGAAGTCAACTAACCCTTTGGCCAAAGAATTTCCCAAGACATGTGACACAAGATTTGGGTTGCCGACTAGACAATTGCCACCTGGGTTGTCAGAGGAGGCATTAAAGGATGTTGATGAGGGTGATAGTGAAGAGATTGATAAGGATTTAGAGACCGTTGCGGGTGAGATTTGGGACTAGGTCAGCTGTCCCCGCAACAATGGGTGCAATACCACCAATTGTTCGGTCAAGTGCAAGCAATGGCGAATTCGTTGGCCAATGCGTGACCTATTTGGACCAAGTGTGCCCTCGGTGAAGGTACCATAGTGCAACAACCCCCACTCCCTCCCCCAAAAAACAAGAGTATGCGGCATAGTAGGGTTACGGAATTTTCGGAGTGACCCCTCCGCAAAGGTGTTCCTGGAGCGCAAAACCTCGGTCAAATCGACCCATACGAGCATAGTTTTTCGAAAACAAGCGGAGGGGGGCTCCACGACATGGGGAAGGGCAGTGTGCGGGCTGCGATCGCCTCTAAAAGGTATCTGTCGGACGTGGAAGTGCGGCAGACCAGCAGGACCTGACCCAATGGGACCCTAGGATTGGCCTACGGCACTAGATAGGGCTGACGTGGACCTGGGGATTGTAGTTCGGATGCAATTGCAAATCGTTGGATTTTATAATGTAGGCTGATGCGCCTTTGTTTGTTCTATGGGTCTGTATTCTCCTTTTCATCACAGACCCCTCTGGTATGGATTTAATGTCCTGATTTGGCTTTGTTGCTCTGCCGGATTTGCGATCGCGCCGTTGCCGCTGTTATCTCTGCCTTATGGTAGCATCGTCTTGTTGAAGTTCTGCGAGAGTTTTATGAGCCCATTCTGAACAATTTACTTTGATTTGATTATTAATTGATCGGTTTCAATCGTTTTTGCGAGTATCGAGATGTCGTTGGTTCCGACAAGTAATTCGACGCCAAACACCATTCGAAGGTTATGGGCACGAGGACGGAGTATGATTAGTCCACCGGATCATCGTGGACATGGGGAAATTTCCGTCCGTGAACCCGAACGCCTCTTCCAACAGTCGGAAAGCAGTAGTGCAGACATGGAGTGTGGGTTTGGTGAGGCTCGCCATGAACATATTAGGATTGAGGACGGCGGTCGCATATTCGAAAGGTGGCGCACGCTCACACGTGAGCCACAAGCTCCTCAACAAATGATGGAGGAGCTCAACAACACGGTAGATACACTCATTGCACAATTGACACAAGTGCATGGGTATTTGCAACAATGCCATGGAGATATCAATAGATTTATCAATGCCGGCAACAAATGTGAGAGACTCCAAGGAGACATGAGTCGAGTGTTGCAGGGACATGAGGAGCGTTTGCAACGTATTGAGAGTCTTGAACAACACCTCAAACAACATCAAGAGTATTCCCAACAATATTTTGTTCACAAGGAGGTGCATGCCGCCTCCGTGCAAGGAGTAGAACAAATGTGCACTTCGGCAACGCAAAACATTGAGAGCGTCCGTGGCCAAGTGACTCAATTGCATGGCCAATTTCGCCAACAACAAGAGCAAATCCAACAACATTTGGCGAGTAAAGATGTTTTGGAGGCACAAATTAAGGGAACGGAACAATATTGTCAAACAAGTGTTTCCGTGCTTGCTTCGCAAATTCCACAACATGTGGAGAATCATCTTCAGTCACATGCATCTTTAATTCATGATATTGTCGAGCCCTTATTGCATGAGCAACGCCGACATTTTGATTCTTGCATGAATGATTTCAAGCGTGTGTGCAATGAACGAATTGATTCAAGTGTGCATGAGTTAACTTCTTTTGTTAAGACGTTTGTACATGAGTCATGTGAGAATATCGAACGTAAGGCAATCGAGGCGGCTCGTAGACACGTCGTCACGGTATGTGAGCCTTTTGCAACAAAAGAGTCAAGTTTATTGCATGATGTGACGTGCCGCATGAATGATTTTGAATCACGAGTCAAAACAATGATCGTCGATTCGTGCGACGTTGCATCTTGTCATTTAGCCATTGAAGCGGGTGCAAAACAGAATGAAGAGAAGTTTGGAACCATTACCCGTGAATTTGAGAGAATGCGCAAGGTTTGCACTCACAATGAGGAAATGCATGACATGGTGCATGAGGTAAAAAGGGATTTGCAACGTGTTGTTGTGGACGTGGATGTTCTCAAAATAAGAGGAATTAAGGTCGAGGCGGCTACGGCCGAACGAACGAGCTCTACGAGTAGCCCACTACCCACGGTTGGTGTAGATGAGCGGTTCGCTATGCATGAATTGCTAAATAAGTTTGAGGCACATCAAGTCTCGGTCGCGAGCGATTTGACGTCGCTCGACACAAAATGGCGTGCATGCATTGATGCCAAACTCCATGACCTTGTTGGGCCTTTGAAAAAAAATGGCGAATTGTTGATGCATTTCATTGAACAATTGGTGCCCTCATCGGAGATGATAGGCAACACCATGGAAGACAAATTCCGTACGTGTGCACAGCAATTGTTGCTCCTTCAATCGTATGGAACATCATATGGTGACGTGTGTGCGCGAGTTCTTTCATGGGAAGAACGGGTTGGTGAGTGTGAAAAAAAAATTGAGGCCTTGCATGATGAATGGGTGGACATTGATTTGCCCGACTTGGTAGAGGATGTGGATGCGTTGGGTGAGAGCGTGCGCACACTCCGGTGCCAGGTTAACAAATCTTGCCTTTCCGTAGACTTGGAGTCGCGGGGACCATCCGTGGACGATGAGGACCATGGGATGCATGAGACAACCAAGGTGGGTGCATGCTCACATGACAGTGTAGGAAAAGGAATTTCCTTTGCTGACGATGAGGTTGGGTGTGAAGAAACCGCAACCGCGGTCGTTTCAACAGCGTCAGTTGACAGCGTCTTCAAGTCTCCGTTGACGGGCGCAGGGCGCTTGGAGCTACTAAGGGGCAGGGACGCTGCGTTCGGGGAGCCACGGGTTAAACCTCTCACGGGTTTGGCGACGGTAACTGCGTCCCCCCTTAAGCGTGGATTGGCGGCACCCATCCACCCAATGCCGGGTCGGACGGATACCATGGCTTTTGACACCCAAAAGGACAAGGTCCAACAAACACGTGCAATTTTCTCTTTATTAGAGTCCCTGGAGGACTCCCCGGGTGATGACGCTGTGAGGGGTCGAGTAGGTGCCACCATTCGGGGACTTTTTGCGGGGACGGGAGATGATAAAGAGTTTAAGTTTCTTGATCAGGAGACACGTAAAAGTATGCACAGGTTCATGAAACGGCCAACTTGGAATGGGGACTATGCTCTATTGGCGAATTTTTCCGTTGAATGGAATTGGTGGTTGGATCTTTTTGGTAGTGCCCTCAATTCGGATGTCCAAGCTATTCTTCTTTTGTCTGCCATCCCTGAAAAAGAGGCCCACTGTTTTCTGGAATGCATGATCTACCTCGGGTGGTCATACCAGGACATCTGGGGTATCCTGAGTGCAGAAGGGAAGGACTTGGTTAATCCGGATGTTGTTGAGGACGATTGGGAGGATAGTACTCCTGATGGGGATGATGTCCTTTCCTATAGGAGGTGGTTCACTTCCTGGTGTGTCAAGTTGGCTAAGGTTGGGGAGGTCACCAATCGCCACGCCAAAAAGCGATACACACGAGCGCTCAGCAGGGCGGGGGGCCGGTATGAAGAACCCCTGAAAGACTTGGTCGAAGAAGAGGAGCTTCGAGGGCGTGAGTACACGTACATGGAAGCCCATAATTTTATTTTCCCTAAGTTGCTGACCACTCGGAGGGTTGATGCCATTCACGGGTACCGCCAGGGTACCTCTTCTGTAAACAGGATTGAGGGTGGTAAGGGTGGCGGGCCTCGCCGAACCAGATCAGCACCGGGGTACCACAACAAAAAGGGCGACCAGCACGACTGGCCTCAGTGCACGCACTGCCAGGGACATCACTCCAGTGATAATTGCTATTTGAAATATCCTGAGAAGTGCGATTGGCTGCAGAAGGTGTTGCAGCAGTTCCCGCAGCGAAAAAAGCAAATGCTTGACAGGTGGAAGCAACGCAAGTGCATCCACTGCGGTAAGGACAGACATCCCAAGGGCACCCGATGCTCACAGGACCCGCGCGCACACCCAGAAGAAAAAAAACAAGGGGGTGGTGCAGATTCTGGGGGCGAGGGACGTCGATGCCACAAGTGTCGTAAGAAGGGACACCTACAAAAGGATTGCCCCTCTACGAAGAAATCGGACCCTTCAGGCAAGGATCAGTCTGAGGGGGTTGGAGGCAAGGGCTAAGGGTGTGGGGGAGTAACCGTGGCGTCCCCGCCCAAAAGCCAAGTCCCGGGCTGTTGCACGCTTGAGCCGGGTCGTGTCCTGAGTAGGGCACGGGTGTGGCGGCTGAGGCGGACAATGGCCAGGATGGTCCGATCTGTTAAGGTCGAGATCACAGTGTTAGTCACTGTCAGATTTTCTGGCGGCGCTGAGCACCAAGTCTTGGCGCTGATTGACACAGGGTGTTCCATTTTTGCTATTGCCCCTCGTAAGTTTTTTCCGCAGGGGACTCTGGAGACGGCGAGGCATCCATTGCGCTTGTCGTCGGTCAACTCTGGGGGAGTGACAGGGGGCAAACTTGGAACAGCGGTGACAGTGTCGCTGCCTATCTGTGACAGCCTTGGGGGACTCTTGTGTCACTGCCCTGGGGCATTCGTCTATGAGGCAGGAGTGGCAAATGACCTCATTTTGGGATGGCCATTCCTGGTTGCTTATCAGTTGGTGCCGTGCCCCCTGGAGTCTTGTATAATACCACGGGAGAGCATCACTGTTGACATGAACAGATTTCAGAGTGACAGAGAGCAGCTCAGGACAAATAACGCACCTTGTGGGGCGGGTAAATGTTGTGCCCTTGTAGATTCCCCACAAGTCCTGACTACGACACCGGCAGGTGGGGGGGGGGACATCAGTGTGGCTTCCTCCCCTCTGCAGGTTTTTCAGGCTGGCTGCTTTGCTTTGCTTTCTGTTTTTGCGGTGTTCTGGCTACCTTGGTGTGTCACTATGGGGACGGCATGCCTGCCTTCGGGTATATCCAGAGCACGACAACTGAGTTCGAATAATGGCGAAACGTTTCACTGTGGATGTGCCGCCAGGTGTGCATGTAAGCATCAATGCCTGCGGGCAGGTCGTACGGACGCGTGGCATCCACCTCTGAGGCCCGGAGTCGGGGCTTTACAGCCAGGGGGGGGGCAGCCCTGTCCGTGCAGCCATGAAGCCCTGATGCAGAGCCTGCAGCAGCAGTTACGACAGGCTTTTGAGTCACCGCAGAAGTCTGATGAAAAAAAAGTTGCTGCTGTGGCAGGGCAGGGGTTCTGCACCTGTGACAAGCATAACTGTGATTTTTGCATGTCAGGAGAAACGGACCGGAGTGCACAGGTCCGCTCCACAGGAATTACTGAGGAGGAGCCTTCGCTTACCAGGCTCCAATGTCGATGCTCTGAATTATGCGCCTTGACTGCAAGTGAGATTGACAGACGTCCTGAATTGGTCGGCCAAATTTTTGCAGACACGACTTACCCTATGGAGGTCAAATTACGGGCATGTGAGGCCTGCAGCATGACTGATAGTGATGGGGAATCTGAGGGGATCTCTGACGAGGAGTCGGTGCACTCTGATGATTTTTCTGGAGCCCCTGACCAGTTATGTGGGGGGTGGGGTTTTTCTCGAGGGCGCGCATCAGGTTCCTCTACGGAGGCCACGTCAGAGGACCTTGATGATGCGCTGGGTTTGGCCAAACCTGAGATGTCCCCTGATGCCTCCAGTTGTCAGGCCCCATGGCGTCCAGCACGTAAGATAGCTGGAGTCCGAAAGAGCCTCAGGGAGAACTCCAAGGGCCTGTCTGTGTCTTCCGATTTTTTGAGTGACGTCAGGGCATGGTCAGGTGAGCCTGAGACGACGAAGTGGGTTGACGCATTCGCAGCGGGACGACGTCCCATGCCTGGCCCTCGTGTAAAGTCTTGGGGGCGTCAGCAGGATGCCTTCGAACAGTGTTGGGGCACAGATATGATGTTTTTGTGCCCACCGCAGCACTGTTACAAGCGCACAGTGGATAAAATTCTCCTGGATGGGGCACGCGGGGTAATCCTTGTGCCGGTAAAGAGGGAGGAGGCCTCGTTCTGGGCCTTGGGGGAGTTGTCTTTGGATTGGTGGGATATTCCACCTGACAAGAAAATGTTTGAATCGTCAAAAGGCACCCCCGTACACAGTTCTGATGGTTGGCGCTTGGTGCTTTTTCATGCACAGGAGCCCGAGCCACATCACCAAGCCCCCAGACGCCATCGTCGGTCCATGCGAGCCTGGAATGACTCGCGATTTAACCGCGACATCAGGTCAGTCATTGAGGCAGATCAGGAGGACCCTCGTTGCCGGGTTTTTCGGGAGAAGCTTGAGCAGGAATATGAGGATGTATTGATGTTTAAACCACACACGGAGGCCCCGTATCGTGGTCCTGATGGTGTCGCGACAATAATTGAAAAACCAGATGCGCAGCCACAGAAAGTGGTACCGTACCGCTGTGTTGGGTTGCGGGCTGCAGCATTTAAAGCGCTTTTGGACAAATTTCAGTCCCGGGGCATGCTACAAGAGGCGGTAAATCCACAATGGATTAGCCGGGCCTTTGTGGTCCCCAAGCCGGGAGGGAAGTGGCGGTTAGTGATAGACTACCGCCACCTAAACTCCCAAATCAAAGATTTTACTTTCCCCTTGCCGTATATCGAGGACAAAATTTTAGAGGAAGGCAAAAACGTCATCTGGTCAATTTTTGACCTTGAAGACGGTTTTCATCAAATGCCGTTAGCCGAGTCCTCTCGGAAATATACGGCATTCATGACCCCATGGGGAGTCTATGAATGGCTCGTGCTCCCCACGGGGCTGAAAACAGCCCCAGCCCAGTACCAGCGTATGGTACAGTGGTGTTTGGAACAAGATAAGCGCATCAGTGCGAAGCCGTACATCGACGATGTGGTGGCAGGGACGCCAGGCCCCCCCCCGACAGTGAAGGAGGTACCCCCAGACCCCCAGAATCCGTCGGGGAAGGTAACTGAAGTGGCGTTCGATGTGCTGCAAGCGCATGATACTGATTTGCGGCGTGTTTTTGACATTTGTCGTCGTTATAAACTCACTGTGAAACGTGAGAAAATGTTCCTGTTCCAAACGCGAGTAAAGTTCTGTGGCCATATCTTGCAGCATGGCATTCGCTTTTCCGCGCCGGATAAACGCGCAGCCATTGAGCGCTGGGATCACGCGCATATCGTCACGCCCACTCATTTAAAAGCATTCCTCGGGCTGACGCAATGGTATGCGATGTACATGAAAAACTATGCTATGCATGCGGCAATACTCTCTGAGGCACTGACGGGTCTGGAGAGTAATAAGAAAAAGGGGGATAAGAGTGGTAAGCGGCATAAGATTAAATGGAGTGAGGCGATGAAGCATGCCTTCCATCAGATCAAGGAATCTCTAATTCAGGAGGCCATGCTCCACATTCCTGATCCCGCAAGGCCTTTTTTTTCTGGACACTGATGCCTCCGATTTTGCGGTTGGCGCAGTATTGAGTCAGCACGACAAAGAAGGCCTGCTGCGGCCTGTAGCTTTTTTCAGCCGCAAGCTCCATGGGGAAGGGGATACAGGGCCAGCGGGGATGGTCGGTACGGGAGAAGGAGACGTATGCCCTTGTGGCTGCGCTCCACAAATTCCGTAGCTGGATTCAGTTTGGGGTGACTGTCAGGGCCAGCACAGGCCATCGGGCTCTGGTCCATTGGTTCCGCGAGGACCTCGGGTCCATCAGCGGCCCTGTGGGCCGCAGAGCGCGATGGCATGAGTTCCTCTCCCAATTTCACCTTGAGGTGGAATATAAGAAGGGGGAGGATAATGTGGGGGCGGACACCATGAGCCGCTGGGCCTATCCAGCGTGCGAGCATGCCCCTGACGCCTGCATGCATGGGAGCGAGGAGGATTTGGCGGGGGTCCAGCGCGACATTCACGATGAGAAGCGGTGGGAGGACCACACCCTGGCGAATCAAATATCCTGCCTTGTGGCCCAGGAGCATGCTGATCGGGCACGGGGAATATTGGCTGTGGTGGGGAGAGAGTTAGCAGCTGATGATCAGCAGGACTCTTCCTTTTTGCCTTTCGCATATCTGGGGACTGATTTTTTTTTAGGACCCGGTGGTCCAGGGGCATCCGATTCGACAACTATAGCACAGCTTCAGGCAGGTGGGGATGTGGGGATACAGTCTGTGTGTAGCAGACTGCGACATCAATGTTGGAGCTATGAGGCCCTGTTTCAGCTACGGGCTATGTCGGCCCCAGACCCCAGTGTTTTGGCTGATTTTCCTGCTGCCCCTGACTCTGTGGCTTCCATTTCTGCCCTTGCACAGATGCCGATTCGCGTTCACCGCCGGAAGAGTACTCGCGGTCGACAGCCATCGGATCGCGCCGGGAATCCTGCGGCGAAGTATGATGATGTTTCCACTCCTCCTGTTGCTGTTCTTTTTGACAGTTGGGCATAAGCATACAGTCAGAACTCTCAGTGGTCTTCTGTGTATAAGCAGTTGCAAAAAGGCGAGTATGTACGAAACTGCGCCTTGTATAAAGGGAAGATTAGGTGTAAGGGAAAGCTGGTGGTGCCCAAGTGCTTGGTACGAGCTGTCATTGCTGCCATGCATGCGTACAGCCATCCGGGCCAGCGCAAGCTGGATGTGTTGTGTCGCCGCCGCTTTTTATTCCCCTTCTCTCCAAAAAAGCTGATTGCTGAGGTCATTGCCCAATGTCCAGTGTGCCAGTCATGCAAAGCGCCGAACAGGTCCAGCGCTGATACACTGGAGCACTTTCCCATTCCTTCCACCACTTTCTCAAGTCTTGCCATGGATTTTGTGGAGTTAGATTCTGTCAAGGTGGATGGACAGAATTTTGATTCCGCTCTGATAGTTGTGTGTAGGCTCAGTGGTTATATTATAGCCATCCCCACCCGGAAGAAGGGGCTGGATGCTGCCAAATTGGCGCGCATTTTTCTGGAGCGCTGTGTTTTTTTTATGGGGATTCCGCGTGAGATTTTTTCGGACAATGATCACCTGATTACCTCCGAGTTTTTCAGAACTCTCTGTGCTCAAAGCGGAATCGAGCAGCATCGGGGGGTGATCTATAGGCCACAGAGCAACGGGAGGGCGGAGGTGGCGGTGAAGTCGGTAGTCAATGCCCTTAGGCGTTTTCTGGAGGAGCGCCCGGGTAATTGGGTTGAGGCGCTGCCGATGGCGCTCTGGGGTCTGAATGACCTGCCAGGGGCTGTCACCCCCTACTCCCCCCATCGGTTGGTGTTTGGGCGTGACCCCCCGGGGTTTGGGGACACACCCCTCATGGAGGATTGGCAGGGGCCTGAGG
This sequence comes from Eutreptiella sp. 'Long Island Sound 2002', assembly GCA_964036045.1. Taxonomy (NCBI): domain Eukaryota; phylum Euglenozoa; class Euglenophyceae; order Eutreptiales; family Eutreptiaceae; genus Eutreptiella; species Eutreptiella sp. 'Long Island Sound 2002'. The sequence goes on along the minus strand of OZ038379.1, from coordinate 96,396,592 downwards.
ATGCCCTGCAGTTTTTCGAACGGGTTTCGCACGAGCATACCCTGGTTCGCAAACGGCTTCATAAGCTGCATACAGCTGCAAGAAAGAAATTTGAGGCACAACATCCCCAGTTGAGCTTGTCTATGGGAGATGCGGTGTGGGTGCGTAACTTGCCGGGGGAGAGCAAGCTTGAGCGCCTATGGCAGGGGCCCTGTGAAGTGCTCCAAGTCGTCAGCAGTACGCGATTCAAGATTGACACCCCTGACGGCGTACAGGTGCTGCCAGCGACCCGGTTAAAATATTATGTGGCACCGCAGGGCAAGCGGGAACCTTTTCATTTTTATCGCAAGAGGCACAACCCACGTGCCCATGTGGAGGAGGAATGGGTCCTGGATAAGGTTCTGAAGGTGCAGTGGTTTGGGAAGGGCAGAAAAAGGCATCGCAAGTGGCACGTTCTGTGGAAGGGCCATGACAAGTGGGAGCCTGCTTCTTCGTTTTTTCATCATGTTGCCCAGCTCTGGCGTGATTTTAATGCAGCCAAGGGACTGGATCTGCGTATTTCAGAAATTGTACAGTAACAACTCTGCATGGTCTTGCTATTTTTTGGTCTGGGCTCTGGACAGGGCAAACCGGGGCTCCGGGGACACCGTCGAGGCGATAGTCGCAGGATACCGTGGAGGATCATAATCGACACGTCCATCCCCAGACATGGGACAGGGTGTCAGGTGAGGGACAGCGACAGGTCCTGGACTCCCAACCGCAGTGGCGGGGGGGGGGGGGTGCTGCGCATGCACAGTACTTGCTCTGATTTTTTTTTCCTATTTTTTAATGGGACCTGCCGCTGATCTGAGATCTTGAGACCCCCCCACCCGACCGTTGCAGAGTTGCAGTATTGTGTTTTTCCTTCCCCTCTGTCCTACCTCCTGCTGTTTTGTGTCCCGACTGTTTGACAGAGTGGGGTTTGCTACGTTCCTCCCTGTCTGCTTGTGTACAGGTCTGCGTGCGGCTGGGGGCAATCAAGCCATCAAGGCAGTCCAATTCCCCCTGACGTCAGAATTCGGATCTCTGGGTAACAGGACAGGTTAAGACAGCGTCAGGCACAGGTTCCACTGCAGGCAGGGTTCTGTCACAGGTGCTGTACATGCTCCAGGCAATGGATTCACAGCAGTTTTGTTGTGCTTTGCCCATGATTTGCTGTCAGAAAAAAAAAAATTTTTTTTTGGTTGCATGGGTGTGTTTGTGCTGTTTTTTGGGTTTCTGTTCTGATCCTGCCAGGCATGTCAGGTCTGCCATTGGTCGCTATGGGTTGTCAGTCAGACCCAGCCCCTGGTTCTGACTTGGAGGGGCGTGCAGCAGACCAGCAGGACCTGACCCAATGGGACCCTAGGATTGGCCTACGGCACTAGATAGGGCTGACGTGGACCTGGGGATTGTAGTTCGGATGCAATTGCAAATCGTTGGATTTTATAATGTAGGCTGATGCGCCTTTGTTTGTTCTATGGGTCTGTATTCTCCTTTTCATCACAGACCCCTCTGGTATGGATTTAATGTCCTGATTTGGCTTTGTTGCTCTGCCGGATTTGCGATCGCGCCGTTGCCGCTGTTATCTCTGCCTTAGGAAGTCAAATTGCACAATATGCACATGCATGATCAAGTATTTATAACAAACAACGGTGAGCATGTTGAGGAAATTGCAATGAAGCAATGATACATGATATGTTGTGGTGTGTGGAAAAGTAGGATGAAATGAATCCTTCGTCTTTCGTGCTTGGTCTGGCTTTTCCTTTGCTGGTGCGAAGCACCATCAAAAGAAAAGCCTTATTACGTTTTTAGCCGTTTTCGGGTCACCTTTCTATGTCTGAAGCGGAGCCAGGCGGTGATAAACAAGAGCAAAAACACTCCTTTGCCTTGTGTTTAAGCTAGCAGCGCAATGACAGGGAGGGTGCATTTGGCAAGATTAGCGACACACGTTGCAAATAGCACAAAATTGACATATTCATAACTCGGGCCTATTGTATCGGATTTTGACGAAGTGACAGGCAATTTCGGTCAATTCGGGGGTATTCTTTTCATTTTTTTTGAGCTTGTGGAGGCGGCTGTATGCGCTGAAATCTGTCACATCAAAAAGCGGTGGCAAAACAAAATGATGGCGGTTTTTCAACTCTACAGCAAGACGCAGCTTTTAGAATCATTTATAAAACTGGTCTTAGATCGAAATTTCGTGCACTGTAGCCCGATTTCACTTTGAACAGTCAAAATGAAAGATCGCAAATGCCGGCGACTGCAAAATGCACGCGTGCACAGCAAATAAACAATATGTCAAATAGATTTCTTGAGATTTGGGGCCTGTGGCTTATATATAGTGTTGTTCGGCACCTCAACTTTGCTGGTGCACCTTTAAATCTCATCCCTAGCTTATATGGAATTAGTGGATGGTGTTAAAGAAGTTAAAACCTTGTAAAGGTCCTAACTTTGCAAAACAGCCATGATTGATCAAAACAAATATGACAGTGCGAATCAGCTCTCTGAGGCGGTCATTTAGAGGGGCTGCATCGTAGACTTTTGAAGTATGTTTCGTTTCGGCGCGCGGATTGTATATAATGGCATAAGGACTGCTTTTAGAGGGGGGCGGGGCCCCATCCCCCAGCCCCCCAATTAAAAGCCCCCCATGGGGGGGGAGGTGAACAAGGGGATGAAGGCGGTGGTCTAGAGGGTGGGCAATCTGCATGGGGGGGGTTGTTTTTGGAGGTGATACATACCACGGACAGCCCTTTGTTTCCTTGTACGTTTGGGGGAAATATTTTCACAGCAATGTTCGGGATATGTTGTTGAGCCTAACATTAGGGCCAAAGATGGTGAGAGCAATGTAGGGGCCACCTTGTGGCAAGTGATGGCTGTATGGCAAATAATTAGGTGCCATAAATGTTGAAACCTTTGCGTAGCAAAATACTTGTGGCGCGCTTCCCACTCGATGCCCCTTTGGGTAGGCGCCCGAGGGGGGGGGGGGGGTGCCTTTGCCTTTTGCCCGAAAAACAACGGTTGTTTGGTGCCGCAAAACAACACAAATTGCCCGGCAAACATGTTGACCCTCATTGTTTGCCCATTTAAAAATGTTGGCAATCCATATGCATGCATGTTGTTCACCGCATACCTGCACCAAAAGGCCAATGGGATAATTATTCCATTGAGAATCAACAAATTGGAAAATTGGCACACTCTTTCTCTTCCAACCAACGCTGCCCCACAACTTGTGCACCTTGCCGTTCAGCCGAACCCTTACCACCACGTACCCCACTTGACAACAAACAGCATGGCTTTTATCCACCTGAGGTAGCTACCGCACCCACCCCCCTCCAAACATGCATGTCCCCCAACCCCCCCCCCCCAGTCACGCAATTTCCTGAGGTAAGTGAATGGATATCTGAGTGGATGCGATGAGTGAGTGGATACTTGAGTGGATGCGATGGTGCCATGCACCATCGCATCCACCCCCCCTCTCTTTTTGTGTTCCCCCTCCCGGCGAAGGCGGGGGGGGTTGGGGGATTGGTGGACTAGTTAGTTTTCCCTTAGCTGGGGCAAAAGTTGCCGGAACGTGAAGTACAACTAAACATGCCATAAAAAGATGGTCAAAATGGCTAAAAATCTTCATGAGGTTATGCAAAGCAAAACCAGCAATGTGCACGCCACTACTAAGCTTGGGGGTGCAAAACCAGTTTCTTCACCAACTGCCCGATGGGAACCAAAATCATGCACTTGATTTGTTTTACAGCGTTGTTTGTAGAAACAATGTTTCTGTGACACTGCACTTGCCATCAACGTATTTGATCATTTCGCCCCTTTCACTTATTCCCTGCCATCCAACGTTGTTGTTTCTAAATGCAAATGTACAAAGCTCCCCCTGTCACCAAGTTTTACTGCTTTCTCTCATGAACATTGACAAAAAGCCTTTGTTTCGAACAAAAACCATCTCTGCTTTCAGTGGAGCAAAAACGAAACACATCACACAACACACAAATGACACACAGATGGCAAAAGGCAGACACACAAATGACACACAGATGGCAAAATGGCAGACACAAATGACACAGACACATCAGAACGATCGCACTAGACAAACACCTATGCACTCGTAACTCACCCACAGTCACATTCGTAGCACAAACACACTCGAACTGACTCACAGGCACATTCCTAACACAAGCACGCTCGTGTCTCACCCAGAGGCAAATTGGTAACACAACCACACTCGTAACTCACCCACAGGAACATTCGTAGCACCAACACACTCGTCACTCACCCACAGGCACATTCGTAGCACCAATACACTCGTAACTCGCCCACAGGCACAATCGTAACACAAGCACACTCGTAACTCACCCACAGGCACATTCGTAACACAAGCACGCTCGTAACTCACCCAGAGGCACATTGGTAACACAAGCGCGCTCGTAACTCACCCACAGGCACCATCGTAACACAAACACACTCGTAACTCACCCACAGGCACATTCGTAACACAAGCACACGCGTAACTCACCCACAGGCACACTCGTAACACAAGCACGCTCGTAACTCACCCACAGGCACCATCGTAACACAAACACACTCGGAACTCACCCACAAGCACATTCGTGACACAAGCACACGCGTAACTCACCCACAGGCACACTCGTAACGCCCACACACTCGTAACTCACCCACAGGCACATTCGTGACACAAGCACACGCGTAACTCACCTACAGGCACATTCGTAACATAAGCACACTCGTAACTCACCCACAGGCACCATAGTAAGGCCCACACACTCGTAACTCACCCACAGGCACAATCGTGGCACCCACACACTCGTAACTCACCCACAGGCAGATTCGTAACACCATCACACTCGTAACTCACCCACAAGCACAATCGTGGCTCCCACACACTCGTAACTCACCCACAGGCAGATTCGTAACACCATCACACTCGTAACTCACCCACCAGCACAGCCGCAACACAAGCACACTCGTAACTCACCTACAAGCACATTCGTAACACACACACACACAAACACACACACACACTCTCGTAACTCACCCTGAACCGGAACTCAATCTCCAACCTGAAACCTCAAACCTGAACCAGACACAGCATCACACACCCAGCGCGCGGCAAACACACTAACACTTTGCGCGGCGCGCTGACATACACACAGTGCCCTGACACACAGATCACACACACAGCGCGCTGACATACGAATGACACACAAACACCGCGCCAACACACCAAAGACACACACCCAGCGCCAAATAAACTCCGGGCATCACACCAGTAGCCGTCGGCAGTGGTCAACAACGGTTGCGGCTCGTCTGCGACCTTCATGTCAGCGGCTGGAGTGGGCACGGCAAAGAGCAAACAGCCAACACGAAACGAAACACGAAGAGCAAAGCCACGACCGCAATGAAAACCACCAAATTTTTCTTTTTGACCGCAAATGACAATCACTCACCTTTTATTTTTGCCAACCAGAATTTATTGAAGTGCTGCGAGTTTGCGCCGCCGCCAAGAGCGCTGTCGCCACTGCTAGAAATTAATTAACCCTATGATTCGATTTTTTACGATTTCAGCCCTGAGATTCATACATTACATCAGTCTGCATATTAAATTTGGTCGCGCACCCTTAAATCCGATCCCTACACATACAGGAATTCTTGGATCCTTGCTTACAAAGTACCAACTTCAAGGGCTCCTAACTATTTAAAACGAACATAGATGACAAAAACCAAGATGCACGGCATGATCGCCACGTCGAGGCGGTCATTTTGAGGGGTAGGTGTGTAGGGGTGATAGAACCGGAATTTCGACGTTAGGGGGTTCCCTATTATAGGGGGTTGAGAGGTGGCCAGTGACTTGTGCGGAGGGGGCCCCTCCCCCTCTCCGCGCATGTGGCAAGGCGGGCCGGGGGGCCCAATCTGAACAAGCGGGGGAAAGATGCACGAGGTGGGGTCGCACGGATGCTCAGATGAGAACAGGGAGGACCACGAGCACAAAGGCAAAAAGACCATTCAAAGGCGGAGAAGGAGAAAACCATGAAAACACGGGAGCAACGGCGCCAGCGCCGGCCGCTAGGCTCCGTTTTTGTGGGCCAAGCCCCACAAAAACGTAGCCTAGCGGGTGCTGCCTCTTGCCTCTTGCACAATATGGTTGCCCCGTTGGCAGAAAAGGTTTGCCAGATGGGCAGCAAGTATACATGCCAAATATGGCGAAAAAAATGGCAAAAATCTGCCTAAAAACGCACAAAATTCACCGTAAATCATCAAAAAGGCAACTGACTTGGCCAATGAGGTTGCTTTTCTGACGTTTTGGCCCGAGCCAGTCATTTTAAGGGGCTACAACATGATGTAACTGGGCAAGCAAGAGGCAATACGGAATTCAGCCCCAAATTTTCGGAGACTGCCTGAAAAGCTGCTTAAAACGGTCCTAATTCACCAAAACGACCATCATCGGCCCAAAGGGAGAAACGTCGCGTTCTTAGAATTCGATTGCCATTATTTTAAGGGGCTGCATTGCAGGGTTTTGAGAAGGGCTGTCTTCCAGGGGGGGGGGGTCGCGTAACGTAGTAGTTAGTCACTGCTTCTGGCGCGGGGTCAGGGGCCCCCAACACCCCGACCCCCACAGAAGCCAGCCCCCTGCGGGGGGGATTTGAACAAGGGGATGAAGGCGGTGGTCTAGAGTGTGGGAAATTTGGGCATGTTGTTTTTTGAGGTGACACGTACCATGGAAAGCCCTTTGTTTCTGTGTATGTTCGGGGAAAATAGTTTGGGGAAAATATGTTGAAAGGAACGCTCGGGACATGTGTAGCCCGGCATTGGGGCCAAATATGTTGAGAGCAATGTAGGATGCGGTTTGTGGTGAGTGATGGCTTGTGTGCCAAACGCAGTGGTGCCATAAATTTTGAAACCTTTGCGTAGCAAGGTACTAGGGGCGTTGGTTCCCTTGTCGTACCCCTCAAGGTAGGCCATAGGGTGGGTGATACCTTTGCCCAAAAAGCAACGGATAACTCGTGTGGCAAGCAACAAATGTTGCCTAGCAACAATGTTAGTCATCACTATTTGCCAATTTAAACCTCTTGTGAATACACATGCTGGATGGTCACCAAAAACCTGCACCTAACAGCCAACCGGAAAACAATGCAACGGAGTGTCAACGAATTTGAAAACCCTATTACCCTCAACAATTGGCACACAAATGTGCCTCGCCCATTCTCTTCCAACCAACCCCGCCCCCACGATGTGTGCAGCTTGCTATTTGCCGGCAGTCTGGCCCCCACGTTCCTCAGCGGACATTAGCATGGCTCATATCCGCCTCGGCTACTTACCCCCCCCCCTCCCCCCAGCGATGCAACCCCCCCCCCACTCAAGCAATTTCCTGAGCTAAGTGAGCCGGTGCGTGAGTGGATGCGATGGTGCTATGCACCATCGCATCCACCCCCATTCGCAATGCGTTTCAAAACAAAAACCCAAATTCCTTTCATTAAACTGTTTATTTCCGCACTCATATGGCTTGATTCTTTCTTCTACATCACCAAACCACCTTTTCCCAGGCTTACTGCCATATCCTCACCACATCAGGTTTCTTTGTGTGTCTCTGTTTCTCTCAGGTTGTAAGCAGTGGAGGCTGTTTTCTTTGTGCTGTGTCTTGCTGCCTCTCAGGTTGCAAGCAGCGGAGGGAGGCAGCTTGCTTTGTGTTGTGGTTTTGTGCTTTGTCTCACCCTGCCGTTGCAGTCACGTGGTCAATTTTTGCTTTGGTGCTGGTGGTTTTTGGTTTTGGTTGGGGGGCTCCGGTGTTTGGTGGTTTTGGTTATTTTGGTGGCTTGGGTGGTTGTTAGCTTTCATGGTGTGTTTGTGGTTGGTGGTTTGGGTTGTGAGACTTGTTGGTGGATTGGGGTCTCTGGCTTTGGCTTTGGTGGCAGTTAGTGATTTGGGCCTTAGGTGAGAGGATCAGTGGGTTTTCCAACAAAAGAAAAATTTTCTGGAGGAACAAATTTTGTTTGTTGCCGCCTACGTTTTCTCCATTGAAACGGTGTTCTCCGAAATGTTTGCAAGACAGGGAGAGACAAATGACACATGGCACACACCTGCCAGACAAATGGCAGACACAACACACAAAATGACAAGGACCACGATGGAAAGGCAAGCACAGATTGCACAGGCAAATGAGAGCGCAGTTGGAAAGGCAAGCACAGATTGCACAGGCAAATGAGAGCGCAGTTGCAAAGGCAGGAGCCACAGCAAGAGTGACAGTGACACAAATGGCAGACAGGTTGCACAGGCAAATGAGAGCGCAGTCGCAAAGGCAAGCCACAGCAAGAGTGACAGTCACACAAATGGCAGACAGGTTGCACAGACAAATGAGAGCGCAGTCGCAAAGGCAGGAGCCACAGCAAGAGTGACAGTGACGCAAGTGGCAGACAGGTTGCACAGGCAAATGAGAGCAAGAGTGACAGTGGCAAATGGCAACGCAAATGGCAGACAGGACCGCGAGGGAGATGCACAGGAAAAAGAGAGTGTAGTTGCAAATGCAAAGGTCACAGCCCACTGCAACAAAAGACACACACACTGCACGCTGACACAAAAGACACATACAGAGCGCACCGACACACAAATCACACAAAAAAACGGCGCGCTGACACTCAAGTGGCACACAACCAGCGCGCTGACACACAGTCGAGACAATCATTGCGCGCTGACACACACATGACACAAACACAGCGCGCTGACACACAAGTTACACACACATTGCGCGCTGACACACGCATGGCACACACACAGTGCACCGACACAGAAATGGCACACACACAGTGCACTGCCACACAAATGACAGACACACACAGCGCGCTGACACATGACACGCGCCAACACACAAAAGACACACACCCATCGCTCGCCGGACACACAGTGACACCCAGCGCGAGCGGGACACACGAACACACACCCAGCGCGCGCCGCAAACACACTATCCCACACCCAGCGCGCGCCGGACACACCATCACACACCCAGCGCACGGCAAACACACCATCACACACCCAGCGCGCGGCGAACACACCATCACACACCCAGCGCGCGCCGGACACACAATCACACGCGGCGTAAACTCCAACACGAAACCAAACCCAAACCGGGCACACACAAGCAAGCTCCCGCGAACCAACCAAGCAGGGCGCGGATTGCAGGCAAGCATGCACGTGCAAAACCAAACTCCACCTGCAAGGTCAACCTTGTACGGCTCCTTCCGCAGGCCGCAGTGCCCATGTCACAGTCGCAGCTCCAAAATCCTGCAGCACCACAGCAGCTCAGCTCAGCCTCGGAAGCCCAGCACTGCAGACACCAGGCACAGAAATAGGCACGACAGAAGGGCGACGACGACCTGACGTTCAGAGGTTTTGTCCATACCCGGTCTCATTCCAAACTCAAAGGTTTGGTCCATACTCAAGTCTCATTCTAAACTCAAATTCTGAGGTGAACCAGAATTTGCCAACGAGAAGTCATTGAAGTGCTGCGCGTTCGCGCCCAATCCAACAGCGCTGTCGCCAGTGCTACCAAATAATTAATCCTATGATTCGATTTTTTACAATTTCAGCCTTGATATCAACACATAACATCATTGTGCATATGAACTTTGGTCGCGCATCCTTAAATCCGATCCCTACACATACAGGAATTCTTGGATCCTTGCTTACAAACTACCAACTTCAAGGGCTCCTAACTATTTAAAACGACCATGGATGACAAAAACCAAGATGCACGGCATGATCGCCACGTCGAGGCAGTCATTTTGAGGGGTAAGGGTGTAGGGGTGATAGAACCAGAATTTTGACGTTAGGGGGTTCCCTATTATAGGGGGTTGGAGGTGGCCTGTGACTTGTGCGGAGGGGGCCCCTCCCCCTCTCCGCGCATGTGGCAAGGCGGGCCGGAGGGCCCAGATTGAACAAGGGGATGAAAGCGGTGGTCTAGAGGGTGGGCAATCTGCATGGGGGGGGTTGTTTTTGGAGGTGATGCATACCACGGACAGCCCTTTGTTTCCTTGTACATTTGGGGGAAATATTTTCAGAGCAATGTTCGGGATATGTTGTTGAGCCTAACATTAGGGCCAAAGATGGTGAGAGCAATGTAATGGCCACCTTGTGGCAAGTGATGGCTGTATGGCAAACAAATAGGTGCCATAAATGTTGAAACCTTTGCGTAGCAAAATACTTGTGGCGCGCTTCCCACTCGATGCCCCTTTGGGTAAGCCACCAGGGGGGGGGGGGGGGGTGCCTTTGCCTTTTGCCCGAAAAACAACGGTTGTTTGGTGCCGCAAAACAACACATATTGCCCGGCAAACATGTTGGCCCTCATTGTTTGCCCCTTTAAAAATGTTGGCAATCCATATGCATGCATGTTGTTCACCGCATACCTGCACCAAAAGGCCAATTGGATAATTATTCCATTGAGAGTCAACAAATTGGAAAATTGGCACACAAATGTGGCATGCTCTTTCTCTTCCAACCAACGTTGCCCCACAACTTATGCACCTTGCCGTTCAGCCGAACCCTTACCACCACGTACCCAACTTGACAACAAACAGCATGGCTTTTATCCACCTGTGGTAGCTACCGCACCCACCCCCATGCATGCAGGCCCCCCCACCCCCCCCCCCAGTCACGCAATTTCCTGAGGTAAGTGAATGGATACCTGAGTGGATGCGATGAGTGAGTGGATACTTGAGTGGATGCGATGGTGCCATGCACCATCGCATCCACCCCCCCTCTCTTTTTGTGTTCCCCCTCCCGGCGAAGGCGGGGGGGGGGGGGATTGGTGGACTAGTTAGTTTTCCCCTAGCTAGGGCAAAAGTTGCCGGAACGTGAACTACAACTAAACATGTCATAAAAAGATGGTCAAAATGGCTAAAAATCTTCATGAGGTTATGCAAAGCAAAACCAGCAATGTGCACACCACTACTAAGCTTGGGGGTGCAAAACCAGTTTCTTCACCAACTGCCCGATGGGAATCAAAATCATGCACTTGATCTGTTGTACAGCGTTGTTTGTAGAAACAATGTTTCTGTGACATTGCACTTGCCATCAAAGTATTTGATCATTTCGCCCCTTTCACTAATTCCCTGCCATCCAACGTTGTTGTTTCTAAATGCAAATGTACAATGCTCCCCCTGTCACCAAATTTTACTGCTTTCTCTCATGAACATTGACAAAAAGCCTTTTGTTTCGAAAAAAAACCACCTCTGCTTTCAGTGGAGCAAAAACAAAACACATCACACAACACACAAATGACACACAGATGGCAAAATGGCAGACACAAATGACACACAGATGGCAAAATGGCAGACACAATAACACAGACACATCAGAACGATCGCACTAGACAAACAAACACCTATGCACTCGTAACTCACCCACAGTCACATTCGTAGCACAAACACACTCGGACTGACTCACAAGCACATTCCTAACACAAGCACGCTCGTGTCTCACCCAGAGGCAAATTGGTAACACAACCACACTCGTAACTCACCCACAGGAACATTCGTAGCACCAACACACTCGTCACTCACCCACAGGCACATTCGTAGCACCAATACACTCGTAACTCGCCCACAGGCACAGTCGTAACACAAGCACACTCGTAACTCACCCACAGGCACATTCGTAACACAAGCACGCTCGTAACTCACCCGGAGGCACATTGGTAACACAAGCGCGCTCGTAACTCACCCAGAGGCACCATCGTAACACAAACACACTCGGAACTCACCCACAGGCACATTCGTAACACAAGCACACGCGTAACTCACCCACAGGCACACTCGTAACACAAGCACGCTCGTAACTCACCCACAGGCACCATCGTAACACAAACACACTCGGAACTCACCCACAAGCACATTCGTGACACAAGCACACTCGTAACTCACCCACAGGCACAATCGTAACGCCCACACACTCGTAACTCACCCACAGGCACAATCGTAACGCCCACACACTCGTAACTCACCCACAGGCACAATCGTGGCACCCACACACTCGTAACTCACCCACAGGCAGATTCGTAACACCATCACACTCGTAACTCACCCACAAGCACATTCGTGGCACCCACACACTCGTAACTCACCCACAGGCAGATTCGTAACACCATCACACTCGTAACTCACCCACCAGCACATCCGCAACACAAGCACACTCGTAACTCACCTACAAGCACATTCGGAACACACACACACAAACACACACACACACACACTCGTAACTCACCCTGAACCGGAACTCAATCTCCAACCTGAAACCTCAAACCTGAACCAGACACAGCATCACACACCCAGCGCGCGGCAAACACACTAACACTTTGCGCGGCGCGCTGACACACACAAAGTGCCCTGACACACAGATCACACACACAGCGCGCTGACATACGAATGACACACACACACCGCGCCAACACACCAAAGACACACACCCAGCGCCAAATAAACTCCGGGCAACACACCAGTAGCCGTCGGCAGTGGTCAACAACGGTTGCGGCTCGTCTGCGACCTTCATGTCAGCGGCTGGAGTGGGCACGGCAAAGAGCAAACAGCAAACAGCCAACACGAAACGAAACACGAAGAGCAAAGCCACGACCGCAATGAAAACCACCAAATTTTTCTTTTTGACCGCAAATGACAATCACTCACCTTTTATTTTTGCCAACCAGAATTTATTGAAGTGCTGCGAGTTTGCGCCGCCGCCAAGAGCGCTGTCGCCAGTGCTAGAAATTAATTAACCCTATGATTCGATTTTTTACGATTTCAGCCCTGAGATTCATACATTACATCAGTCTGCATATTAAATTTGGTCGCGCACCCTTAAATCCGATCCCTACACATACAGGAATTCTTGGATCCTTGCTTACAAACTACCAACTTCAAGGGCTCCTAACTATTTAAAACGAACATAGATGACGGAAACCAAGATGCACGGCATGATCGCCACGTCGAGGCGGTCATTTTGAGGGGTAAGTGTGCAGGGTTGTTAGAACCGCCGTAATCGACACATGGGGTTCCCTATTATAGGGGGTTGAGAGGTGGCCAGTGACTTGTGCGGAGGGGGCCCCTGTGCGGAGGGGATGAAGGCGGTGGTCTAGAGGGTGGGCAATCTGCATTGGGGGGGTTGTTTTTGGAGGTGATACATACCACGGACAGCCCTTTGTTTCCTTGTACGTTTGGGGGAAATATTTTCAGAGCAATGTTCGGGATATGTTGTTGAGCCTAACATTAGGGCCAAAGATGGTGAGAGCAATGTAGGGGCCACCTTGTGGCAATTGATGGCTGTATGGCAAACAAATAGGTGCCATAAATGTTGAAACCTTTGCGTAGCAAAATACTTGTGGCGCGCTTCCCACCCGATGCCCCTTTGGGTAAGCCACCAGGGGGGGGGGGGGGTGCCTTTGCCTTTTGCCCGAAAAACAACGGTTGTTTGGTGCCGCAAAACAACACATATTGCCCGGCAAACATGTTGGCCCTCATTGTTTGCCCCTTTAAAAATGTTGGCAATCCATATGCATGCATGTTGTTCACCGCATACCTGCACCAAAAGGCCAATTGGATAATTATTCCATTGAGAGTCAACAAATTGGAAAATTGGCACACAAATGTGGCATGCTCTTTCTCTTCCAACCAACGTTGCCCCACAACTTGTGCACCTTGCCGTTCAGCCGAACCCTTACCACCACGTACCCAACTTGACAACAAACAGCATGGCTTTTATCCACGTGTGGTAGCTACCGCACCCACCCCCCTCCAAGCATGCATGTCCCCCAACCCCCCCCCCCCCAGTCACGCAATTTCCTGAGGTAAGTGAATGGATATCTGAGTGGATGCGATGAGTGAGTGGATACTTGAGTGGATGCGATGGTGCCATGCACCATCGCATCCACCCCCTCTCTCTTTTTGTGTTCCCCCTCCCGGCGAAGGCGGGGGGGGGGGGGATTGGTGGACTAGTTAGTTTTCCCCTAGCTGGGGCAAAAGTTGCCGGAACGTGAACTACAACTAAACATGCCATAAAAAGATGGTCAAATTGGCTAAAAATCTTCATGAGGTTATGCAAAGCAAAACCAGCAATGTGCACGCCACTACTAAGCTTGGGGGTGCAAAACCAGTTTCTTCACCAACTGCCCGATGGGAACCAAAATCATGCACTTGATCTGTTTTACAGCGTTGTTTGTAGAAACAATGTTTCTGTGACATTGCACTTGCCATCAAAGTATTTGATCATTTCGCCCCTTTCACTAATTCCTTGCCATCCAACGTTGTTGTTTCTAAATGCAAATGTACAATGCTCCCCCTGTCACCAAATTTTACTGCTTTCTTTCATGAACATTGACAAAAAGCCTTTTGTACCGAAAAAAAACCACCTCTGCTTTCAGTGGAGCAAAAACAAAACACATCACACAACACACAAATGACACACAGATGGCAAAATGGCAAACGAAAATGACACACAGATGGCAAAATGGCAGACACAAATGACACAGACACATCAGAACGATCGCACTAGACAAACACCTATGCACTCGTAACTCACCCACAGTCACATTCGTAGCACAAACACACTCGGACTGACTCACAAGCACATTCCTAACACAAGCACGCTCGTGTCTCACCCAGAGGCAAATTGGTAACACAACCACACCCGTAACTCACCCACATGAACATTCGTAGCACCAACACACTCGTCACTCACCCACAGGCACATTCGTAGCACCAATACACTCGTAACTCGCCCACAGGCACAATCGTAACACAGGCACACTCGTAACTCACCCACAGGCACATTCGTAACACAAGCACGCTCGTAACTCACCCAGAGAAACATTGGTAACACAAGCGCGCTCGTAACTCACCCACAGGCACCATCGTAACACAAACACACTCGTAACTCACCCACAGGCACATTCGTAACACAAGCACACGCGTAACTCACCCACAGGCACACTCGTAACACAAGCACGCTCGTAACTCACCCACAGGCACCATCGTAACACAAACACACTCGGAACTCACCCACAAGCACATTCGTGACACAAGCACACGCGTAACTCACCCACAGGCACACTCGTAACGCCCACACACTCGTAACTCACCCACAGGCACATTCGTGACACAAGCACACGCGTAACTCACCTACAGGCACATTCGTAACACAAGCACACTCGTAACTCACCCACAGGCACAATCGTAACGCCCACACACTCGTAACTCACCCACAGGCACAATGGTAACGCCCACACACTCGTAACTCACCCACAGGCACAATCGTGGCACCCACAAACTCGTAACTCACCCACAGGCAGATTCGTAACACCATCACACTCGTAACTCACCCACAAGCACAATCGTGGCTCCCACACACTCGTAACTCACCCACAGGCAGATTCGTAACACCATCACACTCGTAACTCACCCACCAGCACAGCCGCAACACAAGCACACTCGTAACTCACCTACAAGCACATTCGTAACACACACACACACAAACACACACACACACTCTCGTAACTCACCCTGAACCGGAACTCAATCTCCAACCTGAAACCTCAAACCTGAACCAGACACAGCATCACACACCCAGCGCGCGGCAAACACACTAACACTTTGCGCGGCGCGCTGACACACACAAAGTGCCCTGACACACAGATCACACACACAGCGCGCTGACATACGAATGACACACACACACCGCGCCAACACACCAAAGACACACACCCAGCGCCAAATGAACTCCGGGCAACACACCAGTAGCCGTCGGCAGTGGTCAACAACGGTTGCGGCTCGTCTGCGACCTTCATGTCAGCGGCTGGAGTGGGCACGGCAAAGAGCAAACAGCAAACAGCCAACACGAAACGAAACACGAAGAGCAACGCCACGACCGCAATGAAAACCACCAAATTTTTCTTTTTGACCGCAAATGACAATCACTCACCTTTTATTTTTGCCAACCAGAATTTATTGAAGTGCTGCGAGTTCGTGCCGCCGCCAAGAGCGCTGTCGCCAGTGCTAGAAATTAATTAACCCTAAGATTCGATTTTTTACGATTTCAGCCCTGAGATTCATACATTACATCAGTTTGCATATCAACTTTGGTCGCGCACCCTTAAATCCGATCCCTACACATACAGGAATTCTTGGATCCTTGCTTACAAACTACCAACTTCAAGGGCTCCTAACTATTTAAAACGAACATAGATGACAAAAACCAAGATGCACGGCATGATCGCCACGTCGAGGCGGTCATTTTGAGGGGTAAGTGTGTAGGGGTGATAGAACCGGAATTTTGACGTTAGAGGGTTCCCTATTATAGGGGGTTGGAGGTGGGCTGTGACTTGTGCGGAGGGGGCCCCTCCCCCTCTCCGCGCACGTGGCAAGGCGGGCCGGAGGGCCCAGATTGAACTAGACACTTTTGGGCATCTTTGGAAAAAAAAAGCGCCCAAATCCGAGCCGGTGGCGCCAAGTTACCCCCCGGGGACTTTGAAAAGCGTGGGTATGCGCAATAGTGTACAAATAGTAGGGTTATGCCATTTTCGGAGTGATCCCTCCCCAAAGGCGGTCCCAGAGCGCCGAAAAGCGGTAAAATTGACCCATACGGGCATGGTTATTCGAAAACTAGACACTTTTCCGCATCTTTTGACCCAAAAAACGCCCAAATCCGAGCCGGTGGCGCCAAGTTACCCCATAGGGACTTTAAACAACCTGCTTAAAAAATCCGACACTTTTTGTCAATTTTTTGGCGAACTCCGGGTAAAGGCGGCCCAAGGGCGCAAAACCTCGGTAATATTGACCCATACGGGCATGGTTGGTCGAAAACTAGACACTTTTCCGCATCTTTTGACCCAAAAAGCGCCAAAATCCGAACCGGTGGCGCCAAGTTACCCCCTAGGGACTTTAAACAACCTGCTTAAAAAATCAGACACTTTTTGTCAATTTTTTGGTGAACTCCGGGTAAAGGCGGCCCAAGGGCGCAAAACCTCGGTCAAATTGACCCATACGGGCATGGTTATTCGAAAACTAGACACTTTTCCGCATCTTTTGACCCAAAAAGCGCCAAAATCCGAACCGGTGGCGCCAAGTTACCCCCCATGGACTTTTGGAGACCTGGTTGGTGCACTATGGTACGAAAACACCAAAAACACACAAAAACCATCACTTTGACCCATGTGCATGTCCTATGACCATCCGAAACCTATCCGTATGCATGCATTAACCTTATTCCACGACATGAGGCGCCCCAAGCTGCCACAAAGGCCCCGGGGCTTGCCCGGGGCCTTCACATTTTTTTTAAAAATTTCGAACATACCAGGACAAATCTGTATACCCTCTTGCCGGGGGCAGTGCTATTTTTGCGCTGTCCGAGTTGGTCGTGCGCAAGGCGCCAGCGCCAGATGCGCCGGTTCGAACGCCTGCAAAGAACTGGCCTGCGCCGCGCGCCGCCGCCTGGCGACAACTCTCTGCCGCGCCAATTTGTGTCACCAGACCTTTCTAGGAATTTCGTGTCACCAGGAATTTTTTTCTGGACGATCTGTGTCACCAGAGTGGCAGCCTTACCACGACGACGACGACAAACGACGACGACGAACCATAGCACAATTAAATATAATAACTAGTGCGAATGCCCGCGCTTGAAGCGCGGGCCATATCACCATATCACCATAGCACCATATCTCACACCGCACCGCATTTCACATACCCAATACAACACACCTCATGTCCCGTACCTCATATCGCGTGCCACATGACTCATGTCTCAAACATCATATCCCGTACTCTATGAGTGAAATTTACCCCTCCTAAACTGTACTCTGACACCACATTTGACACCGCGATTCGCATAATCCATATTTCCAAACACATCACCCATACCTCACACTGTGTACAACATACCGCATATCCCGTACCTCGTATCCCGTACCTCATGACTCATGTCTCAAACCTCATATCCCGCACTCTATCAAACATCATATCCCATACTCTATGAGTGAAATTTACCCCTCCTAAAGTGTACTCTGACACCACATTTGACACCGCGATTCGCATAATCCATATTTCCAAACACATCACCCATACCTGACACTGTGTACAACATACTGCATATCCCGTACCTCGTATCCCGTACCTTATGACTCATGTCTCAAACCTCATATCCCGTACCCTATAAGCGAGAGAACTGTCGCCACTGCTGCCAGTTGGCTAAAATGGCCAAAAGTCAACAGGCGGGATTATTCGTGCAGATACCCGGATAATCGATTGTACAGTACATACAGATTTTTGAAACACGTGATTCCATGATTTCAGATCGATTTGTCGTGCCAGAAATCGAAATCGCAAATCCGCCAGATGCCATTTGACGGGCACGCGCGCGCGCCAGCAGCAGCGTGCACAATTGGGAGGATTTTTTGGGTATGACGAACGACGACGACGACGACGACGAACGAACGAACGTCCATAGCACAATTAAATATAACTAGTGCGAATGCCCGCGCTTGAAGCGCGGGCCATATCACCATATCACCATACCACCATATCTCACACCGCACCACATTTCACATACCCAATACAACACACCTCATGTCCCGTACCTCATATCCCGTGCCACCTGACTCATGTCTCAAACATCATATCCCGTACTCTATGAGTGAAACTTACCCCTCCTAAACTGTACTCTAACAGCACATTTGACACCGCAATTCGCATAATCCATATTTCCAAACACATCACCCATACCTAACACTGTGTACAACATACTGCATATCCCGTACCTCGTATCCCGTACCTTATGACTCATGTCTCAAACCTCATATCCCGTACCCTATAAGCGAGAGAACTGTCGCCACTGCTGCCAGTTGGCTAAAATCGCCAAAAGTGAAAAGGCGGGATTATTCGTGCAGATACCCAGATAATCGATTGTACAGTACATACAGATTTTTGAAACACGTGATTCCATGATTTCAGATCGATTTCTCGTGCCAGAAATCGAAATCGCAAATCCGCCAGATGCCATTCGACGGGCACGCGCGCGCGCCAGCAGCAGGGTGCACGATTGGGAGGATTTTTTGGGTATGACGAACGACGACGACGACGACGACGAACGAACGAACGTCCATAGCACAATTAAATATAACTAGTGCGAATGCCCGCGCTTGAAGCGCGGGCCATATCACCATATCACCATACCACCATATCTCACACCGCACCGCATTTCACATACCCAATACAACACACCTCATGTCCCGTACCTCATATCCCGTGCCACCTGACTCATGTCTCAAACATCATATCCCGTATTCTATGAGTGAAACTTACCCCTCCTAAACTGTACTCTAACAGCACATTTGACACCGCGATTCGCATAATCCATATTTCCAAACACATCACCCATACCTCACACTGTGTACAACATACCGCATATCCCGTACCTCGTATCCCGTACCTCACTCAAACATCATATCCCGTACTCTATGAGTGAAATATACCCCTCCTAAACTGTACTCTGACACCACATTTGACACCGCGATTCGCATAATCCATATTTCCAAACACATCACCCATACCTCACACCGTGTACAACATACCGCATATCCCGTACCTCGTATCCCGTACCTCACTCAAACATCATATCCCGTACTCTATGAGTGAAATATACCCCTCCTAAACTGTACTCTGACACCACATTTGACACCGCCATTCGCATAATCCATATTTCCAAACACATCACCCATACCTCACACCGTGTACAACATACCGCATATCCCGTACCTGGTATCCCGTACCTCACTCAAACATCATATCGCGTACTCTATGAGTGAAATTTACCCCTCCTAAACTGTACTCTGACACCACATTTGACACCGCGATTCGCATAATCCATATCTCCGAACACATCACCCATACCTCACACTGTGTACAACATACCGCATATCCCGTACCTCGTATCCCGTACCTCATGACTCATGTCTCAAACCTCATATCCCGTACTCTATAAGCGAGAGAACTGTCGCCACTACTGCCTGTTGGCTAAAATCGCCAAAAGTCAACAGGCGGGTTGATTCGTGGGGATACCCGGATAATCGATTGTACAGTACATACAGATTTTTGAAACACGTAATTCCATGATTTCAGATCGATTTGTCGTGCCAGAAATCGAAATCGCAAATCCGCCAGATGCCATTTGACGGGCACGCGCGCGCGCCAGCAGCAGCGTGCACAATTGGGAGGATTTTTTGGGTATGACGAACGACGACGACGAAACGACGACGACGACGACGACGACGACGACGACCATAGCACAATTAAATATAACTAGTGCGAATGCCCGCGCTTGAAGCGCGGGCCATATCACCATATCACCATAGACCATATCTCACACCGCACCGCATTTCACATGCCTAATACAACACACCTCATGTTCCGTACCTCATATCCCGTGCTACCTGACTCGTGTCTGAAACATCATATCCCGTACTCTATGAGTGAAACTTACCCCTCCTAAACTGTACTCTGACAGCACATTTGACACCGCAATTCGTACAATCCATATTTCCAAACACATCACCCATACCTCACACTGTGTACAACATACCGCATATCCCGTACCTCGTATCCCGTACCTCACTCAAACATCATATCCCGTACTCTATGAGTGAAATTTACCCCTCCTGAACTGTACTCTGACACCACATTTGACACGGCGATTCGCATAATCCATATTTCCAAACACATCACCCATACCTCACACTGTGTACAACATACCGCATATCCCGTACCCCGTATCCCGTACCTCATGAGTCATGTCTCAAACCTCATATCCCGTAGAGAGAACTGTCGCCACTGCTGCCTGTTGGCTAAAATCGCCAGAAGTGAACAGGCGGGATGATTCGTGCAGATACCCGGATAATCGATTGTACAGTACATACAGATTTTTAAAACACGTGATTCCATGATTTCAGATCGATTTGTCGTGCCAGAAATCGAAATCGCAAATCCGCCAGATGCCATTTGATTGGCACGCGGGCGCGCCAGCAGCAGCGTGCACAATTGGGCGGATTTTTTGGGGAAGACGAACGACGACGACGACGACGACGACGACGAACGAACGAACGTCCATAGCACAATTAAATATAATAAGATACTAGTGCTAATGCCCGCGCTTGAAGCGCGGGCCATATCACCATATCACCATAGCACCATATCTCACACCGCACCGCATTTCACATACCCAATACAGCACACCTCATGTCCCGTACCTCATATCCCGTGCCACCTGACTCATGTCTCAAACATCATATCCCGTACTCTATGAGTGAAACCTACCCCTCCCAAACTGTACTCTGACAGCACATTTGACACCGCGATTCGCATAATCCATATTTCCAAACACATCACCCATACCTCACACTGTGTACAACATACCGCATATCCCGTACCTCGCATCCCGTACCTCACTCAAACATCATATCCCGTATTCTATGAGTGAAATTTACCCCTCCTAAACTGTACTCTGACACCACATTTGACACCGCGATTCGCATAATCCATATTTCCAAACACATCACCCATACCTCACACTGTGTACAACATACCGCATATCCCGTACCCCGTATCCCGTACCTCATGAGTCATGTCTCAAACCTCATATCCCGTACTCTATAAGCGAGAGAACTGTCGCCACTGCTGCCTGTTGGCTAAAGTCGCCAAAAGTGAACAGGCGGGATTATTCGTGCAGATAACCGGATAATCGATTCTACAGTACATACAGATTTTCAAAACACGTGATTCCATGATTTCAGATCGATTTGTCGTGCCAGAAATCGAAATCGCAAATCCGCCAGATGCCATTTGATTGGCACGCGCGCGCGCCAGCAGGACCGTGCACAATTGGGCGGATTTTTTGGGGAAGACGAACGACGACGACGACGACGACGACGACGAACGAACGAACGTCCATAGCACAATTAAATATATTAACTAGTGTGAATGCCCGCGCTTGAAGCGCGGGCCATATCACCATATCACCATAGCACTATATATCACACCGCACCGCATTTCGCATACGCAATACAACACACCTCATGTCCCGTACCTCATATCCCGTGCCACATGACTCATGTCTCAAACATCATATCCCGTTGTACCGTACTCTATGAGTGAAATTTACCCCTCCTAAACTGTACTCTGACACCACATTTGACACCGCGATTCGCATAATCCATATTTACAAACACATCACCCATACCTCACACTGTGTACAACATACCGCATATCCCGTACCTCGTATCCCGTACCTCATGACTCATGTCCCAAACCTCATATCCCTTACTCTATGAGTGAAATTTACCCCTCCTAAACTGTACTCTGACACCACATTTGACACCGCGATTCGCATAATCCATATTTCCAAACACATCACCCATACCTCACACTGTGTACAACATACCGCATATCCCGTACCTCGTATCCCGTACCTCATGACTCATGTCTCAAACCTCATATCCCGTACTCTATAAGCGAGAGAACTGTCGCCGCTGCTGCCTGTTGGCTAAAATCGCCAAAAGTCAACAGGCGGGATGATTCGTGCGGATACCCGGATACTCGATTGTACAGTACATACAGATTTTTAAAACACGTGATTCCATGATTTCAGATCGATTTCTCGTGCCAAAAATCGAAATCGCAAATCCGCCAGATGCCATTTGACGGGCACGCGCGCGCGCCAGTAGCAGCGTGCACAATTGGGCGGATTTTTTGGGGAAGACGAACGACGACGACGACGACGACGACAAACGACGACGAACCATAGCACAATTAAATATAACCAGTGCGAATGCCCGCGCTTGAAGCGCGGGCCATATCACCATATCACCATAGCACCATATCTCACACCGCACCGCATTTCACATACCCAATACAACACACCTCATGTCCCGTACCTCATATCCCGTGCCACATGACTCATATCTCAAACATCATATCCCGTACTCTATGAGTGAAACTTACCCCTCCTAAACTGTTCTCTGACAGCACATTTGACACCGCGATTCGCATAATCCATATTTCCAAACACATCACCCATACCTCACACTGTGTACAACATACCGCATATCCCGTACCTCGTATCCCGTACCTCATGACTCATGTCCCAAACCTCATATCCCGTACTCTATCAAACATCATATCCCGTACTCTATGAGTGAAATTTACCCCTTCTAAACTGTACTCTGACACCACATTTCACACCGCGATTTGCATATTCCATATTTCCAAACACATCACCCATGCCTCACACTGTGTACAACATACAGCATATCCCGTACCTCGTATCCCGT
Organism: Eutreptiella sp. 'Long Island Sound 2002'; assembly: GCA_964036045.1. Taxonomy (NCBI): domain Eukaryota; phylum Euglenozoa; class Euglenophyceae; order Eutreptiales; family Eutreptiaceae; genus Eutreptiella; species Eutreptiella sp. 'Long Island Sound 2002'. The sequence goes on along the minus strand of OZ038379.1, from coordinate 96,373,224 downwards.
ACCTCATGACTCATGTCTCAAACCCCATATCCCGTACTCTATAAGCGAGAGCGACACTGCTGCCTGTTGGCTAAAATCGCCAAAAGTCAACAGGCGGGATGATTCGTGCGGATACCCGGATAATCGATTGTATAGTACATACAGATTTTTGAAACACGTGATTCCATGATTTCAGATCGATTTCTCCTGCCAGAAATCGAAATCGCAAATCCGCCAGATGCCATTTGACGGGCACGCGCTACGCGCCAGCAGGAGCGTGCACAATTGGGCGGATTTTTTGGGTATGACGAACGACGACGACGACGACGACGACGACGAACGAACGAACGTCCATAGCACAATTAAATATAATACTAGTGCGAATGCCCGCGCTTGAAGCGCGGGCCATATCACCATATCACCATAGCACCATATCTCACACTGCACCGCATTTCACATACCCAATACGACACACCTCATGTCGCGTACCTCATATCCCGTGCCATCTGACTCATGTCTCAAACATCATATCCCGTACTCTATGAGTGAAATTTACCCCTCCTAAACTGTACTCTGACACCACATTTGACACCGCCATTCGCATAATCCATATTTCCAAACACATCACCCATGCCTCACACTGTGTACAACATACCGCATATCCCGTACCTCGTATCTCGTACCTCATGACTCATGTCTCAAACCTCATATCCCGTACTCTATAGGCGAGAGAGCTGTCGCCACTGCTGCCTGTTTCCTAAAATCGCCAAAAGTCAACAGGCGGGATTATTCGTGCAGATACCCGGATAATCGATTGTACAGTACATACAGGTTTTCGAAACACATGATTCCATGATTTCAGATCGATTTCTCGTGCCAGAAATCGAAATCGCAAATCCGCCAGATGCCATTTGACGGGCACGCGCGCGCGCCAGCAGAAGCGTGCACGATTGGGAGGACTTTTTGGGTATGACGAACGACGACGACGACGACGACGAACAACGAACAACGAACGTCCATAGCACAATTAAATATAATAAGAGAATTCGCATATTCCATATTTTCAAACACATCACCCATGCCTCACATTGTGTACAACATACCGCATATCCCGTACCTCGTATCCCGTACCTCATGACTCATGTCTCAAACCTCATATCCCGTACTCTATAAGCGAGAGCGCCACTGCTGCCTGTTGGCTAAAATCGCCAAAAGTCAACAGGCGGGATTGTTCGTGCAGATAACCGGATAATCGATTGTGCAGTGCATACAGGTTTTCAAAACACATGATTCCGTGATTTCAGATCGATTTCTCGTGCCAGAAATCGAAATCGCAAATCCGCCAGATGCCATTTGACGGGCACGCGCGCGCGCCAGCAGAAGCGTGCACGATTGGGAGGACTTTTTGGGTATGACGAACGACGACGACGACGACGACGAACAACGAACAACGAACGTCCATAGCACAATTAAATATAATAAGATAATAAGAAGAAGAGAAGATAAGAGAGATAAGAGAGAGATAAGAGAGAGAGAGAGAGTCCTGCATAGCCATTCCCCGCAGGGTGCACCTTTGGGTATTAGCGACAAAAACCTCATTGCCCACACCCACTGTTGATCCGCGCGGGGGGTTCTTGCATTATCAACGCGCTGTCGTGTGAATCTCAGCAATGACAACATATCCGTCGTTGAGGTCATCTCCTTTGGCACCAGCCATTGGACAACCAGCGTCCACAGTATTGTTAATGCACGCCCAATTAACTTCCCTACCCTCGGACAGGGATGGGCTGCGTATACAATCTCTCGAAACGTTACAATCGGGACTAGCACACATTCCCGACTTTTGAATTTCATCAGTAACTGTGCATTCGGAACTGGGAAGCATTTCTTGACCATTTCCTGGGGATAGGAGAGTCAGATGTGGAAACGTTATGACTAGCTGCAGGGAAGGTAGAATCAGGGTGTAGATAGGAGGGTGGTGAGAGCACATGGAAGACCCAATGGAGTTTATGGTACAAATCTGTCAAGGGAGCCAATGGTAGGGTCACTGCAAACAGTCGCTGTGTGACATGCCACAGAAGAAACTTGGACGTCAAATCAAACAGATGGCATCTGATGGGCTGAGGAAGGAAACAAAAATCGAGAGAATTGTAAATCTTGGACCCGGAAAGGTGAGTGTCAACCATGGAGAATCCTTGCTACAATTGAGCTGAGCTCGGCTAAGAAAACTACGGAAATCAAACCAGACTGCTTGTTCATATTACAGAACCCGCGCGTCAACTCGATACACCCAGTACTACCACGTGCTACAAGATTCATATACATTACGCATCACGATGCAAAGCAAAGTTCAAAGGCCCATGCACACCCTTCCAACGATAAAGGGCCCCGCTTTCACCGGTCACGAAAATTAGACGTTTACGCGCACTTGGTGGCATTATTCTCATGTCCCTTGCCCAAGTGTGCATCGCCCCGTGAGTAGTCCGAGTCATCGAACAATCAACAAGAGGAAGCGAGTGAGGGACACGGAGTTGCGGACTAGCCCCCACTTTGGAACAGATGATTGTTGTGCGCGTAATTTGGTACACTAAAAACGCAGTGCAACGAATGGGCTTGCTCCACATCCACATGGTATTTTGACTTATGTCCACTACTCGCCATCCATTGAGTTGCCTGCCCTGTGCAAAACTCAAAAAGCTCCATTTTCGCCACTGAAGAGTCGTGCGCTACGTTTGCTTGTCCAATCAAGGAGCACATGACATTGTGCACACATAATGCGTGGATATCTAGCGGTTGTCACGTGGTTGCAAGAAAGAACAAGAAAGGAAGATGCACCAATTGGCAAGCGCGAAATGCGACCATGATTTTCAAAGCAAATCTTGCGTATCCAATGCTTCGAAGTAGATTGCCGAGTTAAGGGCGGCACGCAATCACCCTTTTCGCGAGGCATATTAGGCGAGGCGGGCAATCAAGCATCTTGCATAGTCCCACCAAAACCTTCCTGACCCATTCCGAAAAGGAGAGAAGGCATCGTACGCAAGATCGAAGACCACAAAAGTTGTGTGGCTTCGTGTTTGAAGTCTTCAACGGAGAGTGAGTTGTATGTATGTGAGAGTGCTGTTGCATCTATGAAACACAAATGTTCGTTAATTCGAGCAAACGGGAATACCGTCCCTTGGCATCACGCTTTCTCGTCGCCAATCCCTCTCGTTTGGGAGCACGGCACTAGGCATGCAAGCTTGCGGGGCCTTTGGGTGGCACAATGAACCGCTCTTACACCAAAGCGGTTTTCCCAGGAGGGAAACAAAACAAGAAGCAAAATACAGCCGCACAGTCTCGTGGATGTCTGATCCATCTTGGGCTTCATGAGTGCGTTCATATTCCTCTCAATCTCTCATTACAATTTTGCAAATCGTGGTCAAGAACTCCCGCGCCTTCTACTCTCTTAGACAAACCTAAATGGGACGTGATGAACTATGATGGGAACGCCGGCACTAAGAACCTTGTGGTCCCCGATGTGGAAGTATGCGCGGTGGAAGAAGGTGTGATGTCTTCCAAAAAGGTTCGTTGGGCCCGAAATGGTGATGTGATTATCATGTTGTGTTGTGAGCACGGCCGCGAGAGAGTGCTGAAGAGCTGGATGGGTGCCGTTCCCTCCTTGAACTATTGATGGTTGTGTTCTTTGCAGCCAACAAAACAATAGCTCCCAGCGACCTCGCTCAAAAGAATTATGCGGCTAGCAAACCTCTGTTTTTGAAAGTAGCTGGCGGTTTGGTGTTGTGAAGGACTTCTCTCTCCATGCAAACCGCGTGCCTTGAGGTACCAAAAGAAACGGATTGCAAGCATTGCCCCATAACTCCCAAGAATATTTCACAACATTTCCTAGTAGGTTGGTTGTTTGCAAGTCGAGAGATTGTCGGTACTAGAAAAGAAGTGAGTGAATGTTTTCACAACACAAGGACAAGTGCGCAGTGCCCATGAGGTCCTAACCAGGTATGTGGTAGCTCGAGAAAGCATGCACAAATTTGAAGAAGCCAAATTCACCCAAAATGGGCCTTGTACAATACTGGGGCTACGCTCAACCTATGTTATACCGGTGTTAAGCTTTTTGGACCCGGTGTTGTGCTGGCTCGCGTGTAGCTGGCCCGCCCTGCAAACCAGATACACCAAGCGGTCACAAGTGGTAAACAGTTATGGGCACTTGAGATGCCCTTTTTGCCATGAGAACCGCTTTTGGAGCGATGGGTTGTGACCCCTCTACGAACGTGATGAAGACGTGCATCGATGGTTGCTCTTGTACCAGCATGTCGTTCATGGTGTGTGGAAAATCGATCTAGGATTGATATTTAGCAAGGTACTTTTTTTTTTGGCAATGTGGACACAGTGGTAGTGGGGATTGAATGGCAAACTCCAAAACTTCGACAGGGTAGCGAATCCGATGAACTTGGTAAAAGTGCTAGAATAGGCAACGTGTGCCAAGGCCGCTAGGAGGAATGGTTGACAAGGGTTCGATGGGTCAAACCTATTTGACTCGCCTCATCAATTTTTCAAAAACGGAGCTAGAGAGAGCAATGAGAGTGCTTACCTTGCTTGATCAAGAAGGACGTCTCAATGTGATTAGTCCTCAAGAGCCACTTTCCATGGCCCACATGGTACTAACAATGCCCAACAGTGCGGTGAACCTAGAGGGACGGTATATAGTGTTTTCAGCCAAGACACGCGTTGGCGAGTTTAGTTTTATACAGGTCTATAACTCTGCAGCAGTAAAAGGTATACAGCGGGTTGTTTGCCTATTTTGACGGACAACTTTCCTTTACAGTGTACTCAAGCCCCCCCCGACCGTAGCCAGCTGGAAACCCCCATTTGTAAGACCCACCCCTTTTTTGGGCCCCTCCTCGGCAAAGACAGCTAGCTATAAGAACCACTTCAAAAAGACCACTATGTAAGACCCACCCGGGAAATTTTGCGGAGCACAAGGAAATGAAACAAAATTGTCCTCAACCTCACCCCAACCCAAAAAAATGACAACAAACATTCATTGGATGCTTTGAGTGATGGGATGGTGTCATGTGAGTTGCCAAGTTGACCTTAAATGCTTGCGAGACGAGAGTATCACACATTTATACACCACATGCCGTGGGGGCATATCAAACACAATGGATGAACAAATATCGAGAGGCATCACATTAAGAGTCCCGCAACCCAAGACCGATGGTTCGCGACAAAGAGCGATCTCGCTTGTGTTCTTCAAAAGCCTCCACCAACTCTCGACAACTTGTCAAGTCTTCAAGGGGCTCCCAAGAATCATCGTCTTCACTATAGCCTTTCCAACGAACCAAATACAATGCTTTGCCGCGATGAACCTTCTTGGAGTAGTATAAGACCCACTTCAAAAAGACCACTATATAAGACCCACCCGACCTGGCTCAGGGGAAAAAAATTATAAGACCCGGGTCTACAGTCGGGGGGGCTTGAGTACGGCAAGTATACAGCAAATATAGTGCAACACGCAATGGGGGGGGGTTTATGGGGTAGGTGATCCGGATCATTTTTGATCCAAACACTCGGCAGTGGGGAGGGGGGGGGGGGTTCGAGGGTGGTGATCCAACAGTGATCCGTGGATCATTCTCGGACCATTTTGCACACTGTACTTTCAACTATATGCCCAGGGTCTTGTGGACTTGTGGATCAATTTTGTGTGACTTGCCTCCACTTTGAACCATTGTTCTTGATACATTTTTTCGGAAGATGTATTGATGGCCGAATTTTCTGTGCCTTTGTGTGCCTTTCTATATCCTTTTTTTAAATTTTTGGATAATTTTTGTGAACATGAATTGGTGGATCATTTGTTTTTTGGAACTTACGTTTTTGGATCATATTTTTTCCACACCAATTGGTGGATCATTTGTTTTTTGGAACTTACATTTTTTGATCATATATTTTCCACACAAATTGATGGATCCTTTGTTTTTTGGAACTTACATTTTACATCTTTTTTTTTCCACACAAATTGGTGGATCAATATGGTGCTTTGTACTCGCACTACGTGTTACTTTTACTACCCGTTGGATTATTTTTCTCGATACCGAATTGGTGGATCACATGTCTGCATGGATGGTCCGGGAAATCATGGATCATTTTGCTGGGCAGTGGGGGGGAGGGGTTGATAGGGTAGGTGACCCGCGATCCGCGGATCATTTTGGGGGGGGGGGGGGTTTGGACCCCCGCGGATCAGTGATCCGCGGACTACCTCCTACAAATACCTATATCCATCCGAAAATTGCCTGAGGTTTTCCTTTTATATCACAAGCTTACAGTAGATAGGTTGCCCACGCATGTGTCACGAGAGAACTGTAAAAAAGTGTACAACACCCCTTTCGGTGAACCTATCATCTCTAATTAGACAGCAAGTTTCAACCGTGTTGACTAATCGGCTTTTGATTCCCATGCCCTTTCTCAACCAATGATTGCTAGTCCCATATTCCTTTGGCTACTAGCACAACGGTCTTGTCCGGTCTGGATTTTTGTGCAAATTGTGACTTTTGTGTGAAAAGTTGGGTCAGGGGTATTTGCATGTGGCGGATCTTGTGGTTATGGTGTTTTTTGATGATTCGACGAAGGATTAGAGTTTTGCATGTAGACCAGTTTGGCAGATCACAAGACCGGTCTAGACCGGTCCTTGTACCAACTCAAACGAACTCAAACGAAAAAGGGATACAAGGATTACAAGGTTTTTACTTCTTCTGCGCCAACTGCATAAAACGAGACGAACTGATCGAACCGACCGGACCGAACCGTTCATTTCACTTCGTGTAAAGACCAGACCGGACCGGTCCGGACCGGTCTTTGGACAAACTGCATAAAACGCGCTAAACTGGGCGGTCCGACCGGTTCGACCTGTTTATACGTGTTTTTGATGTGAACTGTATAAACTGCATAAACTGCTCAAAATGATCGGACCGGCCCGTTTAGATCGTTTTACGCGGTTTGTTCAAGGACCGGTCTGGACCGGTCTGGACCGGTCTTCTGGTAAACTAAAACGAACCGCATAAACTGCATAAACTGTTCGTTCTGCATAAACTGCATAAACTGCGTAAACCGGCGTAAAGTACAAGTTTTGCTAGAATAAACTGCGCGAAACGGGAAGACCGGGCAGACCGGAAGACCGGACTTTATGAAATGCGTACCTGTAGCCAAAGGAATATGTCAACCGAGGTACCCATGCATGAACCCATGTATGGGCTAATTTTGCCCAATTAGGTGTAAACCCGGCTAGCGTCGCTACACGCTGGGTTCGGAGGTACCTCGTTTTCTCAAAACGAGACAATTGTTTTGTCGACAGAAGTATTCAAACCTCTCGATTGGGTTCCTTTTCGGGATTTTGGGCTCCATGCAAGACTACATTCGGTGGATTCATGTTGTTTGCAGTCTAAAAGGTCAATCACAGTGAAAGGCCATCGCCACAAGCCTTCCGCACCGCATTGAACCAACATATACCTATACATACATTGAACCTATACATATACCAAGACAGAGAGATGGCCTGGCTGCGTCACGTTGCTCTAACCTACAACCGAGGGGGGCAGCCTGTTCAAATTCCAAACCCCCCGCCCTCCCCCCCAAGATCCCCCAAAGTTTTTGAACCCGTCTTTCTCCAAATTGAGATTTTTATTTTGGCCTCATGACGGGATTTTATTTCCCCCCTACATGTCTATACTCAAAATACTCACAATTTGGTGGAGAATTCCCAAATGGGTGAAAAACACACAAAAAAAATTAGAATCCTGACTTGACCTCCGGGTCGCACCTTGGCTGATGGGAGCCTGAGCTAATGGGCAAATTTTTTCTGAAAAATTTTTTTACCCAAGTTGTGTATGTTCCAAATGATCAGCGCGTCATGGGGATCATTTTGAGGTATGTGTGTTGGGGTACCCACCAACCCCTCCCGGGGAGCCCGGCGCCTGACCAGCCGACCCACCTCCCCCCCCCCCTCCAGACCCCCAAAAGTTTTCGCACCCAGTTGGGGTCTAGAATTCGAAAAGGCCGCCCCCTCGCCTATAACCAACATCCTGTGCCATGTGAACGCCGGGTGCGTACTCTTGAAGGCGCCGATGTGTCAGCAGCAAGGTCAGCAAACTGCTCATTCTCAAGCCCTAACTCATTCTATGGAAGCCGTAAGTCCTCAAGTCTCAAGAACTCCTTCTCTGGATGCCCGAACACCATGTTCAGCGCTTTGGGACGGCAAACGTCGAGATTTATGCCCCAGTTCTTTGATTTTGACAGGTGTGTCGGAACCCGCCCATGTGGGTGTGCAGAACAGTGGCAGGGATCCTGACGTTGATGCAAATAGAAGGACCTCAAGGGCCATCCATTTGACCCCCAGAGTCATCTGCATAGCCTCGTGTGACACCCGTAGGGCTATGCACCTGAACAGTGCTGCGCTCCGGTCCGCCTGCTGCGAGCATGCCACGGGGATGTGGGGGGTTGGGAGCATGCGAAAGTTGGAACGGCGAAATTTGGTGTAGAAGTTTGGCGCCAGTTCTTAAATTCCACTGGAAAAATTGGTGTAGAATTCCACGATTGTGGCACAGTGAACGGTGGTTGGCAATTCCTGTGGGCCTTTGGTTGGTTGCCGCCGTTTCCTGGAGATTTCTGGATGGGTGCTGTCATTTCTTGCATGGACGGTCCCTGTAGATCAACGCGCGCAGGCAGAAGGGGAATGTGCCTGCCACGAGCGCTAAAATGACATCTGGACAAATGGCTTCAGACCTTCAAATGCCATGCCTGCCATGGCACCCTTTTGTTCTGCCAAATTCTGCCATTCCGGATCTCACCTGTTCCTAACCCCATGTATTTGGGCAAACCCGTCCTCCTGCATGGCATAGTTGTCCCATCCGATGCAAGTATGCCCAATCTCCCTTCCCCCGAGGGGGCAGAGGATTGCAAGATGGCTCCCGAGCAGCATGCAACAGCAGTGCTATGCTTCATGTGCAGCACGACCAGTGTGCACACACAGACGGACAAGCTCCAAGACGCATGCGTGGACGCGAGCATAGAAACGAACGATGGATACGAAGACTTTGGGGAGAAGATGTTGCTCACGGAGGTTGCCACATTGCAGGTCTCAACCCCAGCGGTCTGCACGACCCGTGGCGGTTATTAAACGCCTGGCCTGATTGCCCATCAGAAACCTGAACCTCACACACAGTTCTTCAGCCATAAAAGCAGAGTACTCCAAATATATCGTTGTCCCTTGGAGTATTGTCAGTATGCGATTGAGAGCCGTACCATCGGATTGCTACGAGTTCCGGTCAATGGAGAGTTCCGATCCCGGTCAGTGGGAACATTCCAGAGCACCAGATGTGCCGCAAGAGTTAGAATCCAAACCCATGGACCGTGGGCAGCCCATCGGAGTTGCGAGCGGTTTGGCAACCTTGGGCGAGGGGCAAAGGGAAACTGCTGAAACAGCAGGGGGAGAGGGGGCTGGGGGGTCGAAATCAATGTTGAAAGCACCGCATCCCCCCTTCAGCCTCAAGATGCCCAACGGGAGGTGGGAAAGTCATGGGACCATGTCACTCTGTCGCTCTACCACCAGGTTCTCGCCCATTCTCTTTCCTGCTTACCACATCCCACAGGGAGCATCGCTCACTCCCTATCCTCCTTACCACATACCACAGTGACCATCGCCCACTCTCTACCCTCCTTACCACATCCCACGGGGACCATCGCCCACTCTCTATCCTCCTTACCACATCCCACGGGGACCATCGCCCACTCTCTATCCTCCTTATCACATACCACAGTCACCCACTCTCTACCCTCCTTACCACATACCACGGGGACCATCACCCACTCTCTATCCTCCTTCCCACATACCACGGGGACCATCGCCCACTCTGTATCCCCCCTACCACGTCCCACAGTGACCCCACTGTGCTTCAGAGGCATCAGACGTTGGGGCCTGTTTGCCCGGTTGAGCCCCACTGACAAAACATGGCTCGTCAGGCAGAGCGCATATCAGTTGTGATGGGCAGCCATGGGTGGCCATCTTGCGTTCATCTTCTTCGCAATCATTCCGTTGTTGTTTCCTTCTCTTGCCCAGGCTTTTGCTTAGTGTCCGTCCTACCCCACGGGGGGGGGTCTGGCAGAATTTCAGGGTGGGTGGGTGTCCAACCACCCCCCCCCGGGGTGGGGTGGGACTTTGTGGGGGCCCTTGGGTCTATCGAGCCAGTGCCACTTCTTTCTTTCTTGTGTCATTCACATCGATGTTTCAGACAGTGACGCTTCAGCCTCGTCCTCCAGCTCTGATCTGGTTTCATCCTCTGAGTCGAGCAGTGATGATGACAATTAGACTGACATGATGGTTGTTCACCTCTGTGACAAACTTGGTCTTCTATATTGCATGTCTCAGTTGGGTACGTGGGTGGGTGGGTGGGTGGGTGGGTGTCAGACCCCCCCCCCCCCGGCGGGGGGGGGACATTTGTCGGTCTGTGGATATGCCAAAATTCTGGGTGGGTGGGTCCCTGAATTAACCCCCCCCCCGTGGTTAAGCAAAACCCTGCTCTTGCCTCAGTCGGCCTGCCACCCCTCCCCCCTCCCTACCTCCATCTGTCACTGAGCAGGACACACACTTTGGAGGTGTGGCCCAACAGGATTGAGCCCACCCGATCATGTCCGAATTCCGCCCAGGGGATGGTTGCCAAGTGAAGCCCCCCCCCCTCCCCCCCCCCGGGGAATCGTACTCCCACCATACACGCAAAATGTGGCACACAGAAGTTGCAACTGAAAACCAAGCAGCAAAGCATCAGAAACGGTGGTGCACAGAGATTGTTAAGGTCAAACAAAAAGGACAAATAAACGCAAGTGTGCCAACAATATGAAAGGCATGCATCATCTAATGTCAGCAACCCGTTTGTCCCCGGCCAATGGAAGCTTGATATTATGTTGGACAATGGTCTTGAATCCGTGTGGAAGACATCCCTCGAGATCCCGCCTCACTCCTCAACATACCGATCAATGCTCGACACCCCTCCACAACATTGCATTCCAGAATCCTCAACAGCCCCGAATATGCCCCTGACACCCTCAGGAGCCCTCCACAGCCTTCCGCCCGGTGACGCGGCCATCAACACTCTTCAACAACCCACACCAATTTCCCCACCAATCCCCCACAACCTCAGTCAACAATCCGCCTGCAACCATCGGCACCCTCGATTGGAGTTGGTCCACCACAGCACGCGATAAAAGACCTTCCAATTAGCCCCAGCGAATTCCCTGTGCCCCCCCCCCCTTTCCTATAGGTCGTTCCCATGTGGTCAGGCCATGACAAACAGAATTGAACTGGTGATGAGGCATAAGATGCCCCGGCACCCCCCCCCCCCAAGGCAGGTGCCCCCAAAGGTGAGGGGCCGGGCTAAGAGATCCGCCCCCCCGGCAGCCTTGGGTGCCGGGCACAATATGGCCAAGGATCTGTGCTTTTGCCCCTGCTGACCCATACGGGTGTACCTTCGCAATATGGACGCCCCCCTCTTGCCACACACACACACACACACACACACACACACACACACACACACACACACACACACACACTGCTGGATCTAGGGCTCTCCATTCTCTGGCCCCCCCCGGGCCACACAAAATGGCATCCACGGCTCCCGCCACAGATGTAGCAGTCATCACAGCAGCGGTGATGGACGTTTTGAAGAAGGACGTGGCGGCAGCAGTTGCCAGTGCACTGAAGCAACATCAGCAAGCAAGGGCCTCGAAGACGCGAAGCGGGAGCCGCAACGCGGGTGGAAGGAGAACACCGAGCCGGCAGCCGAACCAGCAGCAGCCGAAGGAGGGCGCCGATGCCCCGCAGCCGCCGGCCCACAGCGCCACCCCATCAAATGGGGGGAAGGAGACAGGAGGACAGCCCGGCGACGGCGCCCTGCTTGCCACGATCGCGGAGCTGCAGACCGCGATCCGCGAGCTCAGAGCGGAACTCCTGTCTGCCCCTGTTTTTTTGGGCGGACAGTAGTTCACAACCCCATCTGTGTCTCTACTACCCGTTCTGCGAAATTTTTATTTGTGTGCACCATGTTTACTTTCACCTCGTCACCTGCGAAGATGGCCGCTAATTCTGGCGGTAGCTCTGGATCCGACGGCCAGGACGTGGCCAATATGTCCCCAGACCAGATGCGTGCGCTGCTGGCGCAGCAACAGGCCGCGCTGGCCTCTCTGCAGACGAAGCTGGACGAGCAGTCTCAGAAGGCCTACACTGAAAAGTATGCCGCCCCGGCCGCGCTTTCCGCCTCTCAAGCGACCAACCCGCTGGATGGCCTCGATTGGCAGGACGCCCGGAACCAAGGTGGGGACAACTTTACGTAAAAAGGTATCAAGTTTGCCACCAGGGGCGGGGTGTTGCACTGGCGAACGGCCAAAGGCCGTTGGGTGCCCGAGACGGCTATGGCATCGCAGCCCTGCAAGGGCTGCCTGGGATTGGGCCTGAACGAGGAGGCGGCCAGGCACTGGCACTTCCACTGCCCTAACTGGTCCTGAGCTCCAGGGACGGGGACCCGGGGTTGGGCACCAGGTTCCTTTGGAGTCAGGCCCGGAGAGGGAGTCGGGCGAGTCGTCGGCGTGCCGGAGACCATGGCTGCAGGACGCTTTCGTGTGGCAGCATTGGCGTGGCCGGCCGCCCGTTCCGGTGTTCGCCAGGACGACCCGGCGACCGTGGCCATGTGCAGCTGGGCGTCCAGGACCACTGAGCGCTATCAGGGTTCCTTGTTCGCGGTCGCGGATTTCGAGGACGAGTGTTCGCCGCCTACTGGACCGTCTACATGCCTTTTGGAGTACCTGTCAGCCAAGGTGTCATCCAAGGTGGCCTAGTCGACGCTCCGCAACGTGGTGTCAGCAGTACGGGGAGCGGAAGACCTTGGCATCATGCCGCCCACCGTCCTCCCCATCCATTGGAGGTTGGCTAAAGGGGGACTGTCATCGGGGCGTCAGCTCTATTTCAGTCCCCCCGCGCTGTCCTTCTTGGCCCAGGCGGCGCGCATCTGTGAACAGCGTGTTGCGCTGGGACTCGGATGTATCAGCTACTTGCTATGGCTGCGAGTGTCTGAGGCGGCCACCATTGCACCTCGAGACCTGCAAGCGGCCGGCATGGCTTCCTTCACCGCTACAAAAGTGGGGGGGGCGTCGGAAGAGAGACGTCCTCTGGGCCACTGGGCAGCTGGCTGGGCTGCTTATCTCTTGGCTCTAGTGGATGCGTCGGCGGACCCGGCACAACCGTTCGCGGAGCGAGGAGCTTCGGGATTGGAGGACACCATTCACGACATGTTGCGGAACTCGCGGTGGAGCCATCTGCGATGGCACGCGTTCAGACGGGGCGGCTGTGCGGCGTGCTACCACAGGGGTCCCCACCTCCGGTTCCTCCTATGGTGGGGGCGGTGGCGACACCTTCAAACGGCGCTCGAGTACGCCACCAGGTACTCCGATCAGGAGGTGGTGGGGCCCCTACTTTTACCTGTGGCGGATGCTGGGGACTTTGTTGGCTCTGTGTTGGAGGTTCCGCTGCAGGACCTCTGGCCGGAGGCAATGTACGCCAAAGAAACTGTCGCCATCAAGGACGTGGTCAAGGGGTTGGGTGTCCAACCTACTGCCGGCGAGCGGGAGCCAAAGGAAGCCGGCGATGGTGCGGGCGACGAGTCCTTCGGTTCCGACGCAACAGAGTCTTCCTCAGAGTCGTCAGGTTCTTCCCTCGAGTCGGCCGGGTCAGCGGCAGCAGCCGCGAAGCGCGGTGGTGGAATGTCCGCACCAGGGTCCGCTCCGGGTAAGCGCGACGGCGGCGCATTCGTCGGCGGCGGCAAATCCGCTACGGGGTGCCGACCACGTGGCGGCGGGACCAAGCGCAAGCGGGGCCTAGTTGGCGCCTCGTCCTCCAAGTCAGCAGGTGGGGATAAGGGCGTTAAGCAGGCGCCGAAGCGGTGGAGGTTCCCTGTTGTGGGCGGTACCGTACGTGTCCACGGCCCTGTACCGGGTGGCCCGAAGGTGGTGTTGGGTGGTGGCTCTGTCGGGAGTCATTCCGCCGCCGGGGGCGGTCTACGTGGGCGTGGCGCCGACGGGCGTGTGAGCCCCGCTGGTCGTCCCCAAAAGGTGCCTCGGAGGGGGGAGGGGCCTGAAGTCTCTCGCCCGTTGGGAGAGTCGACAGGCGGCGCAGCTGGAACGAGTGGGGTGGCGTGGAAGTTCAGACCGCGCGGGGAGGACAAGCGCAATCCCATCTCCCTCTGAGGGCGCTGCGTCCCGCGGGGCTCAGCGGGGACCGGGGTTAGGCGACCATCTGGCCAAAGGACCCCGGGGACCGCCAAACAATCACAACGGTGGATCTCCCGCCGACCCGGGAGTCCTTCGGCCAGGTGGTATGCTGGGCCCCCGGAACGTTCGTGATCAGTCCCCACCGAACCCCGTGGTGCGGCCCGACGGCCTGCGGTCGCCGTTGTTTCTCGGGGGGGGGGGGGGCTATTTTCCTGCTCCTCCTTCGCGAATTGTCCGGTAAGCGGGCGTGGTTGTCCGTGGCCGTCAAAACCAGCGTCCGCCTCCTGATGCAGAGGTCACACCTCTTTTTGCTGAGGGCCTTTGTTACGGCCGAGGATTTTCGGCTCCCTGATACAGTGAGCATTTTTCTGCGGTTGCTCGGTGAGCTTCAGCCGGAGGGTTGGGCCAGCCTGATGCATGTCTCCACATCCCCCAAGCCAGTCCTGCAAGCGCCTGATACCGAGGTGGCGGCTCGGGGGTTGGGCGATATAGGGACATACCACATCTCGGACGCATTATGGGATGAGGTTGTGGGGGAGGGGGTGGATGTGGAGCGGTTGGCCTTGGAGTTTGCGCCGGAGGTCCCCCCCCCCACCGGCGGTCCTCCACAGGCATGAGACGGACCTGCTGGTGGAGCCCATGTTGCGCTCCCTGGAGGTGGGGGGGTTGGTGGAGAGGGTGGTGGAGGGCCCTGGCCGGCCTGCCACGTGCTGGCCCTTCATCATCCCGAAGTCCTCGGAGAAGGTGTCGGTAATTTTCCACTTGGTAGACTTCAACGACACCATGCCCCGCCCTGCACGTTTTACGTTGTGCAGCTGGGAAAACATGGCGGATCGCCTCAGTGCGTGGCCGCCGCGTGTGCCCCTGTATTGCACGCACATAGATTTGAAAAACGCCTTCTGGTCGTTTGTATTGCCGCCAAAGGCGGCGAGGTTTTTTCGGTTTGGTTTTCGGCCGGGAGGGGGGGCGCGGGTCATGTACCGCATGCACCGCATGCCGTTTGGGTGGAAATTTTCCCCGCTGTTGTGCCAATTGGCCTTGCAAAAGGTGATCGCGGGAATTGTCCCGCCGCATATTATCATCTTCCATTATTTGGATGGTTTTCTTTTGATGGGCGGGTGTCCCGCTGAGCTTCGGGAGGTCACCCGGCGGGTGGTGGAGGCGTTGAAAGCGGCAGGATTTTTGGTGTCGCCCAAGTCTGTCCTGGAGCCTACGACGCGCATTTTGTTTTTGGGGAAGCATATTGACACGAAGGCGCGGCACATTTGGTCCCACCCGCGCGCATATTTGCAGATGTTTGCGCAATGGCCGCGTCTGGCGACGGCGGCCCACCCGCACCCCCGTCATTTGAAGAAGGTGTTAGGTTTTATTCAATGGCATGTGCGGCCGCGTAGAGGCATGGGCCAGTTTTTGGCTGGAGCCTACTGCTGGCAGCGGTGGGGAGGTGTTGGGCAGCCGGTCCCTCTTAAAGTGCTGCACGCTTGGCCACCGCGATAGTTTTCGCTATGGAACCGTGGACTCCGATTGGTACCCTGAGGTGGTCCCTGAAGTGTGCTCTGGGTCGCCTGGTTACGCTTGGCCGCCATGCGTTCGCCACTATGTTTGTGGATGCGGCTCTGGATGTGTTCCGGTATCGCGCGCGCTTGTTCATGCCTGGTAAGCACAAAGTGCGGTCTGTGGTTATTCCGCCCAGTCGGCATACTCAGCAAAGTGCGGAGCTGTGGGGGTTGTGTTGGGCTGTGAGACTGGCCAAGCGCTTGGGTTGGAGGTTTTTGGTTTTGGTGACCGATTCACACATTGCGGGGGCACAGATGGTGTCGCTACGCGCTGCAGAGGCAGAACAGGCTCTTGCGGTCCATTGTTATCAGGATGACACAGTGTGGGCCGGTAGTGGGACTGCATTGGGTGTCCACGGAATTTCGGCCGGCAGATCCACCGAGTCGCCTTGATGCGGTGGCGTGCTCGTCCCCGTTGCGTGCTTTACGTTTGGCACAGTTCCGCCGGAGCATCGTGCGTGCGCGTGTGCCGGGTCCTAATGTGCTTGGTGTGGTTTGGTTGTGAGGGTGCGAGACATTTGTCGGCACTGGGTGCCGCGGGTCTTGGGGGGGGCAGGGGTTAGGCGACCGTATGCCCGGGAAGCCCCGGGGAACACCAAACAAACACAACGGTGGTTCTCCCGCCGACTCTCGGGTCTTTCCGCCAGATGGTATGCCGGGCCCCTTTGCGCTTTCGTGGTGAGCCACCCCCCGGGCCTGCTGGTTCGGCCCATGTGCCGGTGCCATGTTTGAAGTCCACTGTTGTACGAGTGGCACGGTGTGGGCTGAGGATGGAGTGCGTTGCGAATCCGAGGAACTTCAGCCGGCAGATCGGCCGAGTCGCCTTGATGCGGCGGCATGCTCGTCCCAGTGGCATACTTTGCGTTTGGCACAATTTCGATGGGGCTTTGTGCGTGCGAGTGTGCCGGGTCCTGAGGTCTTTAGGGTGGCTTGGTTATGAACATGCGAGGCTCTGTGGGTGTCCGGTGCCGAGGGTCCTGGGGGAGGCAGGGGTTAGGCGACCATATGACCGGGGGGGGGCCGGGGAACACCAAACAAACACAACGGTGGTTGTCCCGCCGACTCTGGGGTCTCTCCGCCGGGTGGTACGCCGGGCCCCTTTGCGCGCTTGTGTTCAGCCTCCCCCCGGGCCGTATGGTGCGGCCTGTGTGCCGGTGCCGTGTTGGATGGGGGTTCGCGAGACTGCGTGGGGGCCAGGGGGAGGGGTACCGAAGATGATTTCGATCCAGAGTTGTTGCTTGTGTGAACTTCTGTCTGCCCCTGTTTTTCTGGGCGGACAGTAGTTCACAACCCCATCTGTGTCTCTACTGCAGTTCTGCGAAATTTTTATTTCCTGCCCCCCCCGCCCGTCCGTCGCCACAGCTATTATGCCCCGCGTTGCTTCTTTGCCCTGCTTCCGCCCGCTGGGCCCGAGGGCGCCGGCTGACGCCCGCTAGCGCCAGTCGGTGGAGCAGCTCCGGGCGCGCGAGCAGCCGGTGCGCTTCTTCTGCTTGTGGCGTAGGGAGTTCATTGCCACCTTGGAGGGTTGGCCGCGGTCAGAGGCGCGTCTCAGCGATTCCCCGTGCGCCCTCTACGAGTTCCTCACCCTGCGACCGGGGTTGCTGCGGCAGTGGACCTGCTGCTGGGGGCATTTGCCGTGCTGGTGGCGACGGTCCTCCGCCCGTTTGCTTGCCTGAGCCGCACCGGCCACGGGCTGGCTGTCGCCCTGGCCGTGGTCCGTGCGGCCTTGCAGGGCCGGTTTGGGGCGCCGCACTGCGCGGCTCAACGTGCACCGCGGGTGTACATGAGTGTGGCCGGGAGTGCGGTGGTGGTGGAGCGCCACGTCGCCCCCCTCTGGGACCAGGCCCCTGTCCCCCAGTGTTGTGCGGCGGACTGGATGCCGCAGATCTAGTGGGACAGGCCTGCAGACCGTGTGTTTGTGGTGTCGCGTTGGTTTGACGTGCGGTGTTTGGGGCACGCAGGGCACTTTTTTGGGCTAACCTGAGATGGGGAGGTGTTGTGCCCTGGCGTTGGGCGTGTGCGGGTTGGGGATGTGGGGGACGCGGCGTAGGAGATCCTGCGGAGGATCCCCCGTGGGGAGGAGTTCTGGTTTTTCCTCCTGCCGCCGCCGGGCGCCATTGGCGATTGGCCGGGCGCGCAGCCCCTGCCCCCACACACTCCGTGCTGGGCGCCGCGAGTGGGTGGTCGTAGGCTCTACCTGGCGGCCACCACGACGGCCGCTGATCGGCTGGCCCACCGCACGCCTGTCCGTGGCTTCGTTGATGCTGCGTGTCCTTGTCCGCCGGTGCGCCGTCGATGAATATGGGAGTTCTGTTTCTCTCTCCGTTTCTAATTTCTTTTGCCCTTTTTGCAATTTGTGAGGCGCCCTGGATAAACAAACACGACGGTAGTCATCCTGCCGACCAAGGCGCTCACGTGTTGTTGCCTTCTCTTTCCTTCAGGAAGCGGCAGCAGGGTTTTGGCCGCCGACTTTGGCTTTCTCTTGCTTCGTTGCCGAACCGGTTGGGGCATCGGCACTCGCCCCACTGTTTGATTGTGGGGCTGGGTTTATTTTATGACGTCACGCTGACCCTTGCAAGCTCGCGACGTGTGTTGGACTCTGGGGAGCGGCGTTGTCGCGCCGCAATGGCTTGTAGTTTGTACGATTGGCGGGGGGGGTTTCGGTGACATGGTGCATACATGAGTGTTCCCTCGGACGGGCTGGTTGGGCCCTGCGGCTGTGACTGCAGAGTTGGCATTGCTGAGGGTGATGGTGGGTGGTGTGAGTCAGAGGGAACCAGTCTATTGGGTTGCCCCTCCGGGGCTCGTTGGCTTTGGGGCACGTTATACAGTACTCATCCATGGCGGAAGGCCATAGTACTGTCTCAAACTGTCTGCGAAGGTGATTTCGATCCTGAGTTGTTGCTTGTGTGAACTTGCAGCCTTGCGCAAGACAGGCCCCGTGCAGGAGAGGCTGGCGCCAACGACGGGGCGCCCGAGGACCGGCAGCCGCTAGGCCGAGGGTGGCAGTCGGGCAGTGACGCAGCAGACGCAGCTGGCCCAGACGTATGCGGAAGCGGTGCAGACGAAAGGAGTGCGGAGCCGTACCAAGGTGGTTGCCAAGAAGGAGGTGTGGAGCACTGGCGCGCCGCTCCAACCATAGGCAGAGGAACTGAACAGGATAGCGACGAAGGGCGGGTACACGGCAGTACTGCCAGCGCGCCCGCACCGAGAAAGGGACCTGGAGGAGACGGGTATGGCGCAGCTGCCCCCCCGGACGCCGCCGACACAGTGGCCCTCCGCTCACAAAAAGGTCTTGGTGGTGGGGGGGGAGCACGGAGGATGCTTGGGCGATAGCATCGGAAGGCCTGGCGAAACGAGCGGAAACCCAGGAAGTGGCGGCCCTCGTGCACTTGGGGCACCTTGCGGCGGCGCCCACCATCGAGGGCCTACTGCAACTGGCGGGATGGAGCAGGGGGGACCTCACCCTCCCGGACACGCAATTATCCGTCACTGCGACCAGCAGGACAAGCCAATGGGAGCCTGTGGAGCCGGGCCCGGCGGTATGGCCACCGGCCTACCGTTTTCTGTAGCGCATGTGCACGACGCATGCGCCGGAGGACAAGGAGGCACAAACGCTAGAATGCGTCACGGAGAGCGTACAAAAGGGGATCGCTAGACTGTACTGCTCGCTGAACAGACTGTAGGTCGAGGATGGACTCCCCCCAAAACGCACGAAACCGGATGCCACGAGGTGGGGATGCAGAGTGGCGTGGGACCACCTGAAGGATGTACTGCAGCCGCCTCTGCGGCACAAGCCCCCGATGATAGTCAGGGGGGGGCTTGGAGACACACTGGAAGTGGCCATGGACCTGCGACAGGACCAGGTGTGTTCGGCGGTTCGACGGTCGGTCAAATGCCCGGGAGTGGAGTTTCGGGTAGGCAAGCCTGCCCCGGAGAGCATGGCGACAGCCATGGTGTGGATCAACCTCCAGGCGGAGTCCAAGGTCACCACTGCCGATGTTCGGACCAAGCTACAGGAAGCCCCATGGTTTGCGGGCCTGCGTCCGGGCGTTCGACAGGGGCGCATTGGAGTCACAGTCTGGGGACCGGCTCTGGTCCCCGACGAGCTCCGCCAGAAGATAGCGACGGGGCTAGGAACGCAGGTGATGCAGCCGCGCACGCTGGTCAGACTGTACGGATACGGGCCGGGCTTTGGACTGAATGCCTGCGAGGATGGTTCGTACGCACAACAGGAGGTGCGTCGGGCGTGGCCCTGAGACGATGTGAAGTTGCTCTCGTGCCAGCACATCACAGCGTCCGGACTGCAGAGGCCGACCTTCTCGCTCACTCTGGAGGGAGTCCCGATGAAGTGGGAGCGGGCCATTCTCCGGGAGAACGACTCCCGATTGCGATAGAAGGTATGGGTGCGATGTGTGACCCAGCAGACCGCTGGGCAGCGTAAACATGTGGGCCCAGGCACCAGCGTCGTAAGGGGCCGCGTGCAAAGGACAAAGACCCCGGTCAGGAGCTGGCGCAACAGAAGCCGTGGCGATCGCCGCACGAATCGGTGGTCAACGAAGCAGACGAGGAGATGGACGGAGAGAGCGACGTATGATGCCTATAAGGTGCTGGGCCATGGAGACGATGCTGCTGCTCATTGCCATGCTACTCCAGCTCTGTGGCGATGTTCACCGTCAACCAGGACCCCTGCGCGTGGAGTCGGTGAATGTCACATCTCTACGCCGATACTCGAGACAAGTGATGACGTCCAAAGCGGACATACTATGCTTGCGTGAAACGCGCCTCACGACGTCTGGCCAACGAGCCATGGCGGCGCTGGCCAGAAGAAGTGGCTGGCGGGCCCGCTGGGCCCCTCCCCCGGACAACAAAGGAGGGGATTTATGGGACACGGCCCCCGGGGGTGTAGGCGTGCTGTACTGCCCAGGCATGGTGCTCCAGCCAGCGACCAGACGACCGGATAACGAGGAAGTGCAGGCGCTCTGGCAGTCGAGACGCTGGATGCACACACACATGGCGCACGCGGAAGGCAAAACAGTGGCCAACATTATGATGGTGTACGGAATAGCAGGCCAAGCCGGAGCCAACAAGAGATTGTTGAACGCAGCGATTAAATACACAACGCGCCTGGGCAATGTCGCCTGGATGGTATGTGCGGAATGCAACTTCCCTCTGGATAATGAGAATGCCATGCCGGAGAAGTACTTCATGGCGGTCAAGGTCGGATCGCTCGTGGACGTCATGAACTGCAGAGCGGGGGCACGAGGGGAGCTCCCGGACCACACATATGACGCGGGCCTAGCGGGAGGAACGCGCATCGACGGCATCCTGCTGGACCCCAAATTGGCGTTGGCAATTACCAAGGACGGCGTACGGGCGGTGCCGGGCCTGCCCAGTCATTCCAAACTCTCCATCAACCTGGAGGTGAACACCATGGCGCAGCAGGTGACAAAAATTAGGAAGATGCAGGACCCGCCGGAGTTTAGCATGAACATCCAGGAGCAAAGCAAATTGGCACTGGCCATGTGGGGACGCCTGCGGCGACTCTGGAACTGCCTGACCGAGGAGCAGGACACCAATGGGATGTGGGCCTCTCGGACGTGGCTGGCAGAAGAATTCCTCCTCCCGGAGGACACGGCGGGGCACACAGCGGAACCGATCCTACGAACCCAGTGGCGAGGCCCCCCCGCGGCCCTGCCCACTGGGGATGCCGCAGAGCACACAGGACGGGGAACACAGGCCACAACATACCAGACGAGGCTCTTCCCGAGCAAGAAGCTGCCTACGGGGGCCCCCAAGACGCGAAGGATCCGGGCACTCGATTCCATCAAAGGCTCGATCAAGCCGGTGTACACTTGGGCCAAGCGGAGGGAGCGCCTCCATGTCGGGGGGCAGCTGGCGACGCAGTGGCCCCGAGGCGTGGAGGACTGCTGGCGGACGGTGTGCATGAAGATCCGGCGCCTGCAGGAACTCGATGGGCTACCAGGGGGAGTGGCCCTGCAAGATGCCGAACGGCCCGGCACGGGGGAGGGCCTGGCAGGTCTACGGGACGCCTTAGAGCGGGAGGTGCAACGAACGGCGCGAAAGGAAGAAATCTAGCGCATCAAGCGTGGAAGTCGTGGGCACGAGATGCATGGAGCCAAAAACAGGGCAATATCTATCGGTGGATCAAGGAACGCGCGGATGCCCCGTTACAGATGGTGCGCAAAGGCACGGGCGAACTCACAACGAACATCCAGGAGATGGATGAAGTCATCAAGGAAGCCTGGCGAGCCGTCAACATGCGGTACGCGGACCGACGAGAGCCATCGCTGACGGTCTTTATGAACAGGTACCGGACGCACATCCGGTGCTCACCAATGGCAGCGCGACGACTCGACGCGCAGACGCTGCACGCCAGAGCGAGGAAAATGGGGGAAAAGACCGCCAATGGCATAGATCTCTGGTCCATTAGACTGCTGAAACGGCTGCCTGGACTCTTCCGGGACAAGCTGGCGGACCTCCTGCGCGTGGTGGAGGCTACGGGAAAATGGCCGGACAGAGTGGCAGAAGGTTTCACATCGCTGGTGTCCAAGGGCGAAGGGGGCGGGGACCCCATGAAGTTGAGACCGTTGACAGTCCTGTTGCAGATATACCGAATATGGGCGGGGGTGCGCATGGAAGACGCCATGAAATGGCAGGAAACGTGGGCCCATGAGGAATCGTATGCCTTCCGACCCCACAAGGGATCCCTGGATGCGGCAGCAGTCCTCACCCTCGTGATTGAACTTGCCCACGTCTTGAAGACCCCCCTGTCGGGGGTAGGCACGGATTACACCAAATGCTTTGACTTGATACCCCAAGCCATATCGATAGCGATGCTCAACATCCAAGGAATGGATAAGGGGGTCCTCAGCGCCTTCCATGGTATGTACGGCCAACTACAGCAAGTCTTCAAAATAGGGCAATGCCTGGGCGCGTGGTGGAAAGCAACGAATGGGATCCACCAAGGATGCCCGCTCAACGTCATCGTGATCGATGCGCTGACGTCCACATGGAAGAGGGTGATCGATGAGGTGATCAGGCCCATCGTGATCAGCGCCAAACAGCTGCCGCCGCAACCAAAGGGACCAGAACTACCAACGTCCTCGTGGCCACAACGAGGCGAGGGAGTGGAGCAGAGATGGGTGTGGATATGCCAAACGCCGTGTTGCTGCTCGGAAATGGGCTGGAAGGTGGGAGATGAATGGCGCCTGCCGCCGAATCCCGACAAACGGGGGGAACGCCCCCCCCCCCCCCCCCGGCCGCGGCCCGGAGATCCAGGGGAGCTGACGAAAGCAACACTGGTATGGGCACGGCTGGGGCTGGAGGAGCTGCCGTCACTGGCAAGCACAGAAACGTCGCGGGCGTCCCTGCGCGCGCCGAAAGAGGGGGAGCCCTTATCGCCGGTGCGACCCCGGGTGCTATTTGATGAAACGGACGACTCGTCGTCGACGTCGGAGGACGCCGGACACGGGGACGACGGTGCCGCCCCGGGAGTGGAGGTGCGCATCTCAGCGGAAGGCTACGCGGACGACACCTACATGCTAGCCATGTGCATCATGACGCCCCACCTGATGCTGATGGCCACGGGACAGTGGGTCCAGCCTACGGGACAGGGGATCAACGTGAAGAAATCCATGCTTTTTGGTGTGCGGGGCGCGCGGGGAACCACTGCCCCGCCACTGCGAGCGGAGCTTAACGAGGAGGCACTGCTAGTGCAACACGAGTTTCGACAGCTCGGCGTTGGGCTACGGACCACGATAACGAAGGGGACGGGGCCCTTGCTGGAGGCGCGCATAGGCTCTGCCAACCAAGCACTGCGCAAGGTACACACGCTGCCGGTGGGGTTCGAGGGCCGCGCGATCATTGTGGCGATCATGGTCCTGGCGGCGGGGCTGTATGGGGTGCAGCTGGCGGAGGCCGGCCTGAAGCACATTGTGGGACTGGACACGGCGGTCATGCATGCACTGTGGGGAACCAGCAGCCCGTGCCGAGCCAAGGAAATTGTGTTTGCCCTCTGGGCGCCAGGGCACCGAGGGGCGCCGAGCATGGTGGTGCCGTATCACACAATCTGTTGGCTGGCGCGCATGGCGCGCACCAGAGGGACCCCGCAGACCATTGCGCAGGCAATATGGGAGCATCGTACGACCAACAGGGTTCAACGCCCCATGGGACAGGCCCTCAAGGAACTCAGCCGGCTGGGATGGCAGGCCACCTGCGGATGGTGGCAGTGGACCTACTCGGGGGCGCTGGCCCCGGTGAACATGGCGATGGAGTCCCAGGAGGCGGTCGAGCACGTTGTCAGGGAGGAGTTGCGGAGACGAGAGCTCCTGCAAGCCGAGCACTGCCGGCCTCGGCTTTTCGCAGGCATAGGAGGAAGCATTCATAGGGGGCTGACACTGGCCTACCTGCACCCCTGCACAGCGGAGCTGGACAAGTCCATCATGAGAGGGGCCCTGACAGGGGCCATATGGACAGCGGTCTGCGCGAATGAGAGGGGTCTATGGCCCACGCGCGTGTGCCCGTACCGCGAGAAACAGGAGCCGGAGGACGAGGAACACCTCCTCTAGAGATGCTCAGCTCGGAAGGCGAAGCGGGAGCCCTTAATCGCCGAAATCATGCTGCTGGCCAAGGCACCGAAGCTAGGCTCCCTCCGGGAATGGCCCCCGTGTATACATCTGTGCGGGATCATCCCTGACAGCGTGGTTCTAGCAAGCGGCATTGGAGAGGGCGAGCGATGGCGCAAGCGATGTATGGACCTGGGCAGGGTGCCCATGCACTAGCTACAGCGACCGCTGGAGCACGTGGAGGACCGCCTGCGGGAGGTGGACCGCATGGCGGAAGCAAGAGCGGCATGGGCGGCGCAGAACACCCACCAGTGGCAACTGTTTGCAATGAAGTTACATGAGATGTTCCTAGGCGTCCTTCCAGATTGCAAGGGGGCCGACGATGAAGCCGGCAGCCTCTTCCCCACCAGCCACCGGAAGGAGCCGCGCAACACATACCCATGGCACCTGCTGCAGCAGCCGCAGCCGCAAGGGGTACCAACGCCCCCCCCCCTCGTATTGGGGGCCATGCCGAGGGAACGGCGATGGGGCCCAGACCTCCTACCAATGGTAATCCGGTGGACAACGGAGCTACAGTGGCTGAAGATGCCGCCTGCGGAGCGTTGACGGCCGCAGGCCCACTGGCAGGTCTCGTACATGGAGCTAGCTCTAGACTTTGAAGCATATGCCGGACGGCAGCTGCCGCCAGCACCATAATCTCCATTCCTGGGGGGAGAATTGCCCCTCCAGGAGAAAGCCAAAGTCCTCAGGCTTGTCACCTCGCTCATGGGTCGGGCCGTAGGGCAAGACACTATCTTGCCGGCCAAGATGACCAACCACTGCAAGACCCTAGTTCCTTTGGGAGCAGGATTGGTCATGGGGCTGGAGGGACGCCCACTCTTCGGCAGGCGTGTGAAGTCTCGCGCCACCTACAACGCCTCAGGACGTACGGGGAGGAGAGATGGGCGCAGAGGCAACGGTCTAAGCAGGCACAGAAGAAAGCTAGACGCGACAGGGTGCAGGGCGCGAAGCCGCAACGCAACCCAGCGACGCCGGCGGACAGGAGCCGGTGCCCGGCAGAAGGAGGGGCCAAGCGCTCTGCGTTGCACTACGGCACGGACTTCTATGCGAAACCCACGGTACCGGCTGGAAGGAGGCACCCCCCCTTTTCAGTGGTGGACACGGGGCCAGAGAATGGGAGCCACGAGCCACATACCATATGCTTCACACCACAAAACACGCGCACATGGCAACGCAGACATGAGACACACAAGCGGCGGCGAAAGACGTGGGTGCGCGAGGCACACGGACACCCACCGTGTTGAGCGTGCGCGCTGGCACACAGGGGAATGCGGTACTGCTGTGCCCGAGGGCACCATGGGCACCCGCGGGTGCCTGCGATGTGCCCCCCTACCGCGGGGTGAGCCCCCACCCCACTGCGCCGCCTAGAGACGCGGAGAGCCAGACAGAGGACTCCAGGTTGGTGGGGGGGGGGGGGGGCAACCCCCAGCCCCCAAGAGGCCGGTGAGCGGAGGGGAGCACACACCAGGGTCGCCCGGCGCCTAGAGCCAGTCCCACCCCCGGCGCGCGGGGACGAAGCGACGGAGGGGAGAGACACCTCCCTAGGACGGCCCGCCGGGCAAAGGAGCATGCCGGCGGGAGCGGCATGGGCGTGCAGGCACTGAGGTCTCATAACCCCCAGCCGCCAGAGGCTCTAGCCTAGGCGAGGGTGACAACACTCAAGGGGAGCCAGTGCAGTCATGATGGTACTCATCAGACATCCTTTTTGGCACAGCCCCCCCCCCCCGCTGGGCGCCCACCCCTGGACCCATGCAGGCCTTCCTCTTTAATATGGCATCCCCCCCCCCCACACACACTCACACACAGGCACAGGCACATGCATACACACAACATGGCCGTGTGCTATTCTTTGGCGCTAGCCCTCCTCCCCCCCCCACCTCCTCCCCTGCATTGTTCTCTGGGACGCATGTGGCGGGGCTGTGGGGAGAGGTAGGGTGCACACCCACTCCATGTGTGTCTTGTTGTTTCACGGAGGGGGTGACAGGGCTGGAGCTGTGGGTTGTTGGCGAGTCAGTTTGTATGAGCAGTGTAGCATTCTGCGGAGCAGTGCAACGTACTGGACTTGTAGGGCCGGTAGGGGCTTAGGATGTTGAGCGTGACTGGTTGATGAGCATAAATCGGGTGGATAACTTGGCACCCTTTAACCGGTGTCAATGACCCTTCTGCCGCCGTCAGTGAGGCTCTGACACCATCAGTGACCCTCCGAGCGCCGCCCGTGACCCTTCAACCGTCGTTAGTGACCCTCCGACCGCCATCAGAGACCCTCCAACTGCCGTTAGCGACCCTTTAAACGTCCTCAACGAGCCACCAACCGCCGTCAATGACCCTCCTGCTGCCGTCAGTACCCATTGCATCACCGTTAGTGACCCTCCCACTTCCCCAGTTGGGGACCCTCCCACCGCTGTTAGTGACCCTTCAACCACCGACAGTGACCCCCCAACCGCCGTTAGTGACCCTCCAACCGGCGTCATTGACCCGGGATCCTTCCACCACCGTCCGTGACGGGTCTATAGTAACACCTATTTGAATTTTTTTTTAAAAGTTTAATTTGAAAAATTTACTTGGCAGGAGTTTACTAGGATCACTAGTTTTTTCCTGAAGTAGGGAACCTTGGGGGAAAAAGGTTTTTTATACTAGGTTTCGGAACCTAGTGAAAATTTTTTTTAATAAGTTTCTGAACCTCAAAAAAAAAGAACTAGGTTTCAGAATTTTCAGGCCAATTATGGGCCAACCTTGATTTTGTTATGCGCTTTGAAGCATCGAGGACCCCCTGGATAGCATAGGTTATGTAGCCACCCGGTCCACTTGTGTGCCACTTCTGACTTTGTCCCCCGCTCTAAAGCATTGGAGACCCGTAGACGGCAAGGGTTATTCAGCTACTAGGCGCACTTGTGGGCCACTTCTGATTTTGTCCCCCGCGCTAAAGCAGCCGGGGTTATGCAACCACATGGCCCACTTGTGGGCATCTGTAGTTTTCTCTCCCACTCTAAAGCATCGCGGACACCCTAGATGGCATGGGTAATGTAGCCACCCGGCCCACTTGTGGGCCATGTCCGATTTTCTCCCCTGCCCTTAAGCATCGGGGACTCCCCAAGACGGTATGGGTTATGTAGCCACTCGGCCCACTTGTGGCCCACTTCTGACTTTGTCCCGCGCTGTGAAGCATCGTGGACCCCCGAGACGGCTACCCTTATGTAGCCACCCGGCGCTCTTTTGGGCCACTTCGGATTTTGTCCCTCACTATGAAGCATCGTGGACGCCCCAAACGGCATGGCCTATGTAGCCACTAGGCCCACTTTTGGGCCACTTCTGATTTTGTCCCGCGCTCTGAAGCATGGGGGACCCCTAGAAGGCGGGGATAAACTGGCACCGCCCCCCTTCCGGGCCACTTCTGATTTTGTCCCGCGCTCTGAACCATCGGGGACCCCCCAAGACGATTGGGCTTATGGAGCCACTGGCCCCAGTTGTGAGCCACTTCTCATTTTGTCCTCCGCTTTGAAGCATCGTGGACGCCCCGGACGGGAGGGGTTATGAAGCCACTGGGCTCATTTGTGGGCCATTTCTGACTTTGTCCCCTGCCCTAAAGCATCGGGGGGCCCCAGACCTTGTGGGATATGTAGCCACCTCGCCCATTTTTGGGCCCTTTCTGATTTTGTCACTCGCTCTGCATCATCAGCGACACCTCAGAAGTCATGGGTGATGTAGCCACCTAGCCCACTTGTGACCACTTCTGATTTTGTTCCCCGCTTTGAAGCATCGGGGTCGTCCCAGACGGCAAGGGTTATGTAGCCGCTGGGCCTTCTTGTGGGCCACTTATGATTTTGCCCCCCCCCCCCCCTCGGCAGCATTGTGGACCCCCCAGATAGCATGGGTCATGCCGGCACTGAGCCCACTTGTTGGCCACTTCTAACTTTGTCCCCCGCTGTGAAGCACCGCGGACCCCCCAGACGGCATGGGTTATGTAGCCGCATGGCCCAATTGTGGCCCAATTCTGATTTTGTCCTCCGCTCTAAAGCATTCTGGAACCCCAAAACGGCATGGGTTGTGTAGTCACTACGCCCACTTGTGGGCCACTTTTGATTTTGTCCTCTGCTTTGAAGAATCGGGGCCCTCCAGATGGCAAGCGTTGTGAAGCCACCCGGCCCACTGGTGGGCCACGTTTGATTTTGGCCCCCTCTCTGAAGCACTGGGGAACTCCTCGATGGCGGGGGTTATGTTGCCACCCGGCCCACTTGTGGGCCACTTCTAATTTTGTCCCCTGCCGTGAAGCATTGGGGACCCCCCAAGACGGTATGGGTGATGCAGCCACCTAGCCCACTTGTGGGCCACTTCTGACTTTGCCACGCGCTTCGAAGCATCGTGGACCCCCCAAACGGTTGCCCTTAGGTAGCCACCCGGCCCTCTTTTGGGCCACTTCTGATTTTGTCCCTCACTATGAAGCATGGTGAACGCCGCAAACGGCGCGGGTTATGTACCCACTAGGCCCACTTTTGGGCCACTTATGTTTTTGTGCCGCGCTCTAAGGCATCGGGGACCCCAAGAAGTCATGGGTTATGTACCCGACCGGCCCACTTTTGGGCCATTTTGTGATTTTATCCCTTACTTTGAAGCATCGGCGACCTCCAGCAGGCATGGGTTATGTAGCCGACCGGCCCACTTGTGGGGTATTTGTGATTTTGTCCCGCGCTTCGACCCATCGGGGACCCTCCAAGACGATGTGGGTTATGGAGCCACTAGCCCCAGTTTTTAGCCAATTCCGATTGTGTCCCCGGCTTTGAAGCATCGTGGACGCCCCGGACGGGAGGGATTATGGAGCCAATGGGCTTGGTTGTGGGCCATTTGTGATTTTATCACCTGCCCTAAAGCATCGGGGACCCCAAACCGTGTGGGTTATGTAGCCACGTGGCCCATCTTTGGGCCCTTTCTGATTTTGTCACTCGCTCTGCATCATCAGGGACGCCTCAGAAGTCATGGGTGATGTAGCCACCCAGCCCACTTGTGGGCCACTTCTGATTTTGTTCCCTCTTGAAGCATCGGGGACCGCCCAAACGGCAAGGGCTATGTAGCCGCTGGGCCCACTTGTGGGCCACTGATGATTTTGTCCCCCCCTCGGCAGCATTGTGGACCCTCTAGATAGCATAGGTCATGCCCGCACTGAGCCCACTTGTTGGCCACTTCTAACTTTGTCCCCCGCTGTGAAGCACCGCGGACCCCCCAAACGGCATGTGGGGCATTTCTGATTTTGTCTCGCGCTGTGAACCATCGGGGACCCCCCAAGACGATGGGGGTTATGGAGCCACTGGCCCGAGTTGTGAGCCACTTCTGATTTTGTCCCCCGCTTTGAAGCATCGTGGACGGCCCGGACAGCAGGGGTTATGTAGCCACTGGCCTCATTTGTGGGCCTTTTCTGACTTTGTCCCCTGCCCTAAAGCATCGGGGGGGCCCAGACCGTGTGGGTTATGTAGCCACCTGGCCCATTTTTGGGCCCTTTCTGATTTTGTCACTCGCTCTGCATCATCGGCGACACCTCAGAAGTCATGGGTGATGTAGCCACCTAGCCCACTTGTGGGCCACTTCTGATTTTGTTCCCGGCTTTGAAGCATCGGGGTCGTCCCAGACGGCAAGGGTTATGTAGCCGCTGGGCCCACTTGTGGGCCACTTATGATATTGTCCCCCCCTCTGCAGCATTGTGGACCCCCTAGATAGCATGGGTTACGCCGGCACTGAGCCCAGTTGTTGGCCACTTCTAACTTTTTCCCCCGCTGTCAAGCACCGCGGACCCCCAAACGGCATGGGTTATGTAGCCACATGGCCCACTTGTTGCCCCATTCTGATCTTGTCATGCGATCTAAAGCATCGGGGACGCCCCAGATAGAAGGTGTTATGGACCCACTTTATGGCCCATTGGGATTTTGTCCCCCGCTCTGAAGCAGCCGGGGTTATGCAACCGCTTGGCCCACTTTTGGGCCACGTCTAATTTTGTCCTCCGCTTTAACGGCATGGGTTGTGTAGTCACTACGCCCACTCGTGGGCCACTTCTAATTTTGTCCTCCGCTTTGATGTAGTCGCTGGGCCACCTTGTGGGCCACTTTTGACTTTGCCCCGCGCTCTGAAGCCGCTGTTCGCTTTGGCTAACAAGAGTTGCACTCCCTGTCTCTTTTGCTTGATGATTGTTGTTACTCCAAAAGTTATCATAAAAATCAGAGGGTTTTCGGCACGAAGGTTCTGTTTTGTTTCACTCAGGCCGCGTGAGTCTAGCCTAGGGGACCGCCCACAGGCCTGGTTGCGGGACTTTGCTGCGTCCGTCTCCTTTTGTGGTTCGGAGTCAGAGTTCTTGGAGAGGGTAATCGCCTATTTCCTTGTGGAGGGGGTCACATTGGACTCAGAATCGGGAACTTTTCGGAAGACCCCTCAGCCACAACCACAGGCCTCGACTATAGACCCGGCAGTGGTTCAAATTCTCGAGGACCAAGGAAGCCTGATTAAGTCCCTGACGTCCTAGCTGTAGGCCCTATCCGAGGCCCCCCGACAAGGGAAAACCCCTGGTTCCCCCATTATCATTCCAGGCCATAGCAGAAACCGAGGTCCGTACGAACAATCCTCAGTGGGTGACCCGGTTCCTCTTCACCACTTTCCTGCGACGCGAGACCCCTTCTGCACATGCAGCTAGAAATGGTCCCGAAAATGAACACCGCAGAGTTGAAGTCGATCCTCCCGGACCTGATAGCAGAGGAGAAGAAGGACAATACACCATGGGCGGCTCTTAAGCCCCCAGAAGCCGGTAGCAATGCAGACATGCGGGATCACCCGACACGTCCTGAGAGGTTTGTGGGTTTTGTCGATGCTATGTGGGTCCTGGTCACCATGGCGACAGAAACGTACAAGGAGAGAAAGGAGGGTTCCAGTCACTCGTCATCTTCATCCAAGAGGAGGCTGGAGGCCGAAATTCGGGACGATGAGGGCCTGACGGAGGCCGGCAAGAGATTGAAACTGGTAATGCGCAAGAGATTCAAATTTGTAGAAGGCGTGGAATACTTCGAAATACACAAAGGAGAATGGATCAAAAGGAGCGAAGAGCCGGTTGGGCCGTGTAAGACCTGCAGGGGACGTGGAGAAATTGTGCGCCACTGGGTATGGCGCTGTCCGTATCTCGAATGACCAGACATACAGGGGGGCTTGGGGACGGAATCGCCAGTCTCAACACCTCATGAGAGCCCCCCCCCCCCCCCCTCGAGGGCGACAGTTGGAAGGGGATCCTTATCGGCTAGGTCAAGATCGGAGGACTCTGGCGGAATTTGGGCTTGTCACACCTGGCGGACGACGTACAGGCTTGCTTGGTCAGCACCTGGAAGGAGGGTACACGGAAAAACTACGGATCCCATCTGCGCCGATTTGCGTTTTCTAGCCGACCTACCCCCGCTGAGGAAACCCAGAAGGTGGCTGAGGAGGTCCTCCTCCTCCTCAAGTCCGGATATCGCCGAGCTACACTCCGTGGAGCGGTGTCGGCCCTTAAAGCTGTCGGATTATTGGGATGGATCCCGGAACTGGGTTGGGACCGCCTTTGGCGACCCGCCAAAGCACCGTTGGCTACCAAAGGTGAGCGAGCCTATGCACGCCCCCACGTCCTACAAACAATGACGGAGGCATGCAGCACCCCTACCGACTTGTGCATCTTTGCCGCCGCCGCCATTTCCTTTGCGTCCCTCACAAGGGTGGGGGAGAGCGCCTCCATCCGCTACTCAGGATTGCGATCGGGTGCGGTATCGTACTGGGGCATTAAGAGAGACGAACGGTTGGTATTGTGGGACGTGGGGCGTTACGTCGGGGAGTGGGTCCTCTGGCTCACGACAATGCACAATGGTCGTGAAGACCTCATTGGCAGCTCGTCCTACTTGGAAGAGGGCATGGCTCGCCTCCTCCAGGGCTTTGTGTACGCCAGCTACCGCTGGCACAATTGGCGATGTGCGGGTGCGGCATTCCTGCGCCGGAAAGGCCTCCCATGGCGCCGCTTATGTTGGTGGGGCCGTTGGGCCAGCGTCAGGATGGCCCACTGGTATGCTGCCGCCCCCAATGAGTTCGTCTTTCACCCGGTTTCGAGACTGCCATGGGGCGACGTCTACCGGAGTGCGCTGGAAATCAGTGGCCGTGGAGGACTTCTGGCCCCGATCCCTCATCACCTTGTGTGTACCAAACGAGCAGGCGGAAAGACCATCGTTCACCGGAGACAAGCGCCCACGAAGGGACCATGATACACCCGGGGAGGACTCCGAAGGGGACGTGATACCCCCGCCGTCGACGCCTGCCGCAGAACCGCCGCGAGTTCCAGTTATACCACCAGGGGACGAAAGCCAGCGCCGTATCCTCCAGAGCACGAAAGCAGCCCAAGGTCACCGAGCCCGGAGTCCAAGGGTCCGAATGCCAGCCTCCTGATGTTCTAGGGGGTCCCTCAGCGTCCAAGTTCGTGGGACACAGTAGAAGTTCGGCTGCAGCCTCCGGTTCCGCCCCCTCTGACAAACCCTCAGCTGGAGCGCTCTCCAAGTTCGTGGGACAACTCCGGGGTCCGACCACAGGGGCCGGACCATGCCCTAAGCGGGCTATCGGAAAAACCCTGTGCCCGTCCAAGCAGCTGCTGTGTCCGCCAGGGAACAGGCCCTGGAGGACCTCTTGAACTCCCCAAGGGGATTACGATGGCCGCCTCACGCCTCCGAAGGCTTGAGGCTACCGTTGCGGACCCTCCCCCTGTTGCGGTCCCGTCTCCGGTTATTGCTCTTACGGGGTAGAGAGATTGCGGAGGATTTGTGGGTGGCAGACTTTGATGAGGCCCTCCTGGTGGCCTTGGACCGTCTGGAGCATGGTACATGGGCCGTGGTGTTCAAGGACTCGACTTCGCTGAAGCCTGACCTCGTCGTCCTCTCTCAGGAAGTCTTGGATAGGGGCATTGGGGAGGTGGGATCCATCA
Source organism: Eutreptiella sp. 'Long Island Sound 2002' (assembly GCA_964036045.1). Taxonomy (NCBI): domain Eukaryota; phylum Euglenozoa; class Euglenophyceae; order Eutreptiales; family Eutreptiaceae; genus Eutreptiella; species Eutreptiella sp. 'Long Island Sound 2002'. The sequence continues at coordinate 96,339,781 of OZ038379.1, read as the reverse complement.
ACATCCCCCCCTTCATTTGGCCTACCGTGGTTCCCGAGGAATTTTCTTCGATTGCCTCTCGCCGTTTACAGGGGATTAGACCGTTCTTAGGGGATGGCCTCCGTATGGCGAGGGGTCCGGTGAGGGACGGGGTGTTACAGCCTTGCGACCCCTCATAGCCCCCGAATGGGTGGCTCTTCCCCGTTCCCAAAAACCGGGAAAAGGCATCCATGATCGTTCATGTGGTGAATTTTAATAGTCAACACAAGGCAAAACCGGCGTCTTTGACCCTCCCGGTGGTGGAGGACCTTGCTTTTCTGATTTCTGCTCACCATATGAGTATGGGGTTGGGCCATTTGTCTCTGCCACCCCCTCTTGTGGCCTTTTTGAATAACCCATTTTTACGTGCTTTGGAGCATTTACACCTGGCCGCCCCCCCAGGTGCCCCTTTGCTTGCGTGCCACGTAGACCTTAAAAATGCCTTCTGGAGTCTTAGGTTGCCCCCCGAATACCAGGCTTCCTTCAAGGTCGGTATTGACGGCACGACCTATGGATTTTCATGCCTACCTTTCGGCTGGCAATTTTCTCCAGCCATGTGCCATACAGTCTTGGGTTTTATCTTGGACCGCCTTTCCCTAGTGTCTATTTTGGTTCTCCACTACCTCGACAACTTTTTGGTGGTAGGTCATGGCTCGGACAACATCAGATCTGCGGCTAGCCAGCTATGCTCCGCCTTGCGTCTTGAGGGGGTCATCATTAGCCCGAGAAGCATCCTATAGCCGGTCCCCGAGATTGATTGGTTGGGTAAACGCCTCGTGCTTTCGGGGGAATTTGCTAGGGTATTTGCGATGGCGGGGCAGTGGCCAATCGTGGTTGGCCTGTGGTTACGCATTGCCATCTTGCCCATGTCTCGTGAGCATGCACGCCGGGTGGTAGGTCGCTTTTCTTGCGCCCTGAGACCACAAATTGGGGCCTACCTTTCCTGGCGGGCTGGTGGTGCCACATCATTTGGGGTGATTCTTTTGTAAGGGCTTGTCCGCTCAGGCTCGTGCTCAGTCTCCTGCATTGCCTAGTTACGGTTTGCCGGGACTGGACTCCAGCTATTGTTCTAACCCCTCCTCCCGCTTCAAGAGGCTTGATTGTTGTTGACGCAGCGTTTGATATCCCCGCTTACAAAGTAGGCCTGTTTGGCCAAGCGTTCGGTTGTAGGGTTTTGAAATGCAGCAGTGACGTGCGCACGCAACAAGAGGCCAAGTTGGATGGGGTTATAAAAGGCGTGCGCTTCATAGTTAACGTGAATTGGCCGGTTTTTCGACTTGTGGGAGACAAGGCTGTGTCCTTGGAGCAGGCTGCAGGTATGCGAGCGTCTTCATGCCTCCAGCGCCACAACACGCATCCGCGCAGGCTTTTTTATCTCTCCCTTAGGCCCCCCCCTTCCACCTTCCCTGAATGGGTCCATGGTGATTTAAATCCCGCACACTGTTTTCAGCAAGATCGACAATCATTTTGGGGGTATCTACGCTATGGCTGCAGCGTGAGCATGGAATCGATTCCAGGCTCTTCTTACGTTCCGTGACTTTCCCTTCCCTGTTTGGACCCTGTCTTTCCCCAAGGGACGCCTAGGTGCTTCACGCAATCCGAATTCTTGCCCTGTTGGGGCGGGAGGGGGGGGGGTGTTCCAGGAGTAAAGCAGCGCGCCGAATGAATCATATCATTTCCGATTTTACTTTGCTTGTGCAACCGTTGTTCGCTTTAGCTAACCAGAGTTGCACTCCCTGTCCGCTTTGTTTTATGATTGTTGTTACTCCACAATTTATTATAAAAATCAGGAGGCCCACCCACCCTGCCCGCGGAGGGGGTTAGGTGCCACCCGCCCACCCACTGGTGGTCGGTCCCCTGCTGTGTCTATGAAGGTACTCATTTCCTTCTGTGATTTCTTGACGCACCGCGCCAAAAGAATCATATGGCGTCCAATTTTACTTTGCTTGTACAACATCGTGGACCCCCAGGGCGGCTGCCCTTATGTTGCCACATCGCCCTCATTTGGGCCACCTCTGATCTTTCCCTCACTATGAAGCATGGTGCACGCCCCAAACGGCACTGGTTATGTAGCCACTAGGCCCACTTTTGGGCCACTTCTGATTTTGTCCCCCCCTCTGAAGCATGGGGGACCCCCAGAAGGCATGGGTTATGTAGCCGACCGGCCCACTTTCGGGCCATTTTGTGATTTTGTCCCTTACTTTGAAGCATCGGGCACCTCCAGAAGGCATGGGTGATGTAGCCGAGTGGCCCACTTGTGGGCCACTTCTGATTTTGTCCCGCGCTCTGAACCATCGGGGACCCTCCAAGATGATGGGGGTTATGGAGCCACTAGCCCCAGTTTTGAGCCAATTGTGATTGTGTCCCCCGCTTTGAAGCATCGTGGACGCCGCGGACGGGAGGGGTTATGAAGCCACTGTGCTCATTTGTGGGTCATTTCTGATTTTATCCCTTGCCCTAAAGTATGGGGGGGCCCAGACCGTGTGGGCTATGTAGCCACGTGGCCCATTTTTGGGCCCTTTCTGATTTTGTCAGTCGCTCTGCATCATGAGGGACGCCTCAAAAGTCATGGGTGATGTAGCCACCCAGCCCACTTGTGGGCCACTTCTGATTTTTTTCCTCGCTTTGAAACATCGGGGACCGCGCAGACGGCAAGGGTTATGTAGCCGCTGGGCCCACTTATGGGCCACTTATGATTCCCCCCCCCCCCCCTCGGCAGCATTGTGGACCCCGAGATAGGTTGCATAACCCCGGCTGCTTGAGAGCGGGGGACACAATCTTAATGGGCCATCAAGTGGGCCTAGTGGCTCCATAACACCTTCTATCTAGGGGGCCCCCGATGCTTCAGATCGTACGACAAAATCAGAATGGGGCCACAAGTGGACCCTGCGGCTACATAACCGATGCCGTCTGGGGGGTCCGCGGTGCTTCAGAGTGGGAGACAAAGTCATAAGTGGCCCACAAGTCGGCTCAGTGCCGGCATAACTGGTTGGGCCACATCTAATTTGGTCCCCCGCTGTTTAGCATGGGGGAACCCCTAGACGTCATGGGTTATGTAGCCATTGTGGCCCACTTTTGGGCCACTTCTGATTTTGTCCCCTGCTCCGAAGCATTGGGGACCCCCCAGATAGGAGTGGTCATGTAGCCACGGGGCCCTCTTATGTCCCACCTCTGATTTTGTTCCGCGCTCTGAAGCATCGGGGACCCCCTGGACAGTGTGGGTTGTGTAGCCCCCCGGCCCACTTGTGGGCCACTTCTGATTTTCGCATGCCGTGTGAAGCATCGGGGACCCCGCAGATAGAAGCGGTTGTGCACGCAGCAGGCCCACTGGTTGGCCCATTGGGATTTCGTCCCGCGCTCTGAAGCAACCGGGGTTATGCAGCCGGTTGGCCACTTTTGGGCCACGTCTAATTTGGTCCTCCGCTCTAAAGCATCGTGGACCCCCCGGACGGCATCGGTTGTGTATTCACTACACCCACTTGTGGGCCACTTCCCATTTTGTACTCCGCTATGAAGCATTGGGGCCCTCTAGATGGCAAGGGTTATGATGCCACCCGGCCCACTAGTGGGCCACTTCTGATTTTGTCCACTGCCCTGAAGCATTGGCGCCCCCCAGAGCGAGGGGGTTGTGTACCGACCCGGCCCAGTTGTGGGCAACTTCTGATTTTGTCCCCCGCTCTGCTGCATCGGGGAGCCCCTAGACGGCATGGGTTATGTAACCACCCGGCCCACTTGCGGGCCAATTCTGATTTTGTCTTGTAGTATGAAACATCAGGACCCCCAGATAGAAGGGGTCGTGGAGACACGAGGTCCATTTGCCGGCCCATTCAGATTTTGTTCCCCGTTTTGAAGCAGCCCGGGTTATGTAGCCGCTGGTCCCACTTTTGGGCCACGTGTGATTTCGTCCTCCACTCTAAAGCATCGTGGACCCCCCCAAGATAGCATGGGTTAAATAGTCACTAGGCCCTAAAGCATTGCGGACCCGCAGACAGCATGGGTTGTGTAGCCGCTCGGCCCACTTGCGGGCCATTTCTGATTTTGGCACGCCGTCTGAAGCATCGGGGACCCCCCAGATAGAAGGGGTTGTAGAGACAGTAGGCTCACGTGTCGGCCCATCGGCATTTTGTCCCCCGCTCTGAAGCAGCCCGGGTTATGCAGCTGTTGGGCCCACTTTTGGGCCACTTCTGATTTTGTCCTCCGCTCTAAAGCATTGTCGACTCCACCGGACGGCATGGGTTATATAGTCACTAGGCCCCCTTGTGGGCTAGATCTATTTTTGCCACGTATTTTAAAGCATTGCGGACCCCCGAGAATGCAACGTTTATGTAGTCACCCGGCCCACTTTTGGGCCACTTCTAATGTTGTCCCCCGCTCTGACGCATTGGGCACCCCCCAAATAGCGGGGGTTATATACTTAGGCGGCCCTTTACGCACGTAGACTTCGTTGCTAAAAGGCACGATTCATGGCGATTTCAACATCCGTTTTTTGCCCCCCAAAAAAGCATATCATTTTTTCGGCCAACCCCACGTGGATTTTCATCGTGGGATACAACAACCTTGCCTTTTGTTGCTTCCAGAGGTGTACGTATACACCCCCTATTCCGGGCTGAAAATTGTATCATTTAAAATTTTTGGGCACTACAGTGCCCAAAAATTTTAAATGGCTTTTTTCAATGGGTTCTCCAGTACACCTCTGTAGTCATCTCCACAGGTGATGTCATACTGCAGCATCATGCATCAAAACTTGGCATACCCGTTATCCATGGGTCATCGCACCGCGGTGTTATACTCGGAAGGCCACGTACAATGTACCTTGCCCAATCACTTCCATTCCTGTCCAAATGTGCACTTGAAAATGGACTTCCAGTACTTTTGGGCACTGCAGTGTCCAAAAAATTTAAAACTCCGTATTTCACTCCTATTGGTTCCCATTGCGTAACACCTGACAAAGGACGTATGAATCATCGGACGTTGGTACTCATCCTCTGCTCATTGGAAATATACTGCCGGTTGTCTGACTGCCACCTTGGAGTGTACCCAGGCTTTGGAACGTTCCTCGTCCATTGGGAGATACATTGTTTGGATCTTCGCTAGCTGCTTTTGGTCTATGCCGCATCAGGTTTGTTTTGTGATAGTGTCTCTTTTTTCTTTGTCTCCTTACCTTTGCTGCCCGCGAACAGGACTTTTGTCCATGGATGCGGCTCCCTTCCGGCAGTTCCTTAGTTCAAAGGTATATGCTTCAAAGGAGGATCTATCTGAGGCTGTGGGTGTGGATAAGGGTGCCGATGCGTTTTGTACGTGGGTGTTAGATCTCCGGTTGGAGTGGAGAAGTAGGCGGTCTGTTGGTGAATACATCCAACAAAGGGACAGGCGGACCGTTAATTGTCTGCCGGACCAATGGTTCCGTGTTGCTGAGCAAGAGATTTTTAATATATGGTCTGCTCTACACAAGAGGTGTTGTCCACGTGCCAAGAGGGCTGTAGGTGTTCAACCCAAGAGTCGTGTGCAACGTAGGTGTTTGGCTCACATGGGTCAATGTTCTTACCATGTACCCTCCTTTGCAGTTCAAGGAGCAACTGCGTGCACCAGTCTTTGGCAGACCTTGGAAGGTAAACCCGCTGTTCTATGGTTTGATAATTTTTATAGACGTAACTTCCGGCCTGTGCCTGGTAATCAGAACCGGTCCCTTAATTGTACAGCTGGTGCTATCATACTCTTGAAACGACTTGTCGACATTATGCCGTCTTTTCCTAGCCTCTCGGTCTTGCGGCAGAGGATTGGGTACACTGCAGACTTGTTGGTGCAGAGCCATAAAAACTTCATTGATGGCTTGCAAGGGTTGATGGACGACCCCATCCGCCTTCAACATGTTCGTTGTCCCTTGGACATATGACGGGATAATGTTACCAGCCCAGCTTGGACCCCTTTTTTTCTCACAGACCTAACTGTGTCCGCTACCCCCGACCTTGTCTCTATTATGCACGGGCTCCAGGAGGTGCAGCAGCACACACAGCACCGTCTTCCATTGTTGGTCGACGAAAATATTCACTACCGTGTCCTTAAGCTCGTTTACAGCATCGGCTATGCTCGGTACAACGTGCCCCTGTTCGTTACACGTACCCCGGTAGTGTACGGCACATGGCACCCATATAAATATTGTGTAACCCTGTGCTACAGAAGATTCTTCCCTTTATTTACCTATTTTTCCTATGGTTCACTCAATTTGGGCACTGCAGTGCCCAACTTTCCGAAACTCATCTATATGGAGCGTATGATTCTGGTGCTCTTGCACTTGGCCCATAAGTGGCGCCAACCTTTGGAACAGAAGTTACAGATTCTAAGGGGTTTGCACCGACCGGGTAACGCTAATCACAGCACACTTCTTACACGGGTGCAAGGGTTGGTAACACTGCTGTATGGTTACATTCCAGCCTTGTTTATTATTGGGTCGCAAGTGAGGGATTGTCATTGGTCTGCACAGGGAGAGCAGCACGCTGCAGGGCCATTGTTGAGCCGTTGTCTACACGTCCTTCTGAGGCTCACCCTAGGTTATGAGGACAAGGTTGAATATGTGCGCACCATTGTTGGATTGGAGGATGACGAGATGGTGCTGGTCGGTGGTGACGGCAAGAAGAGGAGCACCCCCAGCAAGAAGAAGCCGTCCTCCGACGACAGTGGGGATGAGGTTGATGATCCCCCCAAAAGGCCAGCCAAAAAGGCCAAGGACAGTACCCCCCTCAATATGTTTCACGCCAAAGTAGGTCAGGCCAAGGGTAAGAAGGCTCCACCAAAGAAGAAGTAGACTGCGTTGTGCGGTTGGCACTGCCTGTGACCATGTCAGTAGTTTTTTCGCCTCGATTTGCACACTGTCGCGCGTCCTGTTCTATGCAGGTGTGAGACTGGTGCCCTTTTTCATGTTTTGGTAATTTTGGGCGCTGCAGTGCCCAAACTCAGCGACTCGCCCTTTTTTTACCCCTGCTGGGCCATTTCTTTTGCAGGCATTGTTGTTGTCATTTATTATTGGATTGCCTGCACTGGCGGCGCCTCCGTTGTTGGTCGGCACCACTGGTGGTGCATCATTCTTGACGCTTCGCATACAATCACAGTGACTGGGTCAGCAGACGCGGTAACAAAAAGCAAACCAGACTTTTGCATGTGTTTGCCTGTCGTCCTCCTTGCTTCATTTTTTAGGTTGCATTTTACGGCATGGTTTGAAATGCAGCAGCGGATGATTTGGAAGAATTGGATTTTTCTTTGGATGGACACTGCAGTGCCCAAATTTGAAGGGGATACATGACTTTTGACTGACACATGTTGTACCCCCTACACACAGTCATTTTGGACAATTCACACGTTTTTGGGGGTGTTCTCTGCAAAGCACAATTGTGCAATTTTTCAAAGTGGTTTTTCAGCCCCCGTTTTGGGGTGGTACCCATTTGGGAACCGTGGCAATTTTGCTACGTGCGTATAGGGCCGCCTAAGATATAGCCACCCGGCCCAATGGTGGGCCACTTCTGATTTTGTCCCCCGCTGTTAAGCATCGGGGAACCCCTAGATTGCATGCGTTACGTAGCCAGTGTGGCCCACTTGTGGGCCACTTCTGTTTTGGTCCCCCGCTATCAAGCATCGGCCCCCCCCAGACGGCGGGGGTTATGTAGCCACCCGGCCCACGTGTGGGCCAATTCTGATTTTGTTTCCCGCTTTGAAGCGTTGGGGAATCCCTAGATGGCATGGGTTATGTAGCCAATGTGGCCCACTTGTGGGCCACTTCTGTTTTTGTCCCGTGCTGTGAAGCATGGGGGACCCCCCCGATACGAGGGGTTATGTAGCCATTGACCCCAGTTGCGAGCCATTTCCGATTTTGCCCGGCGCTTTGAAGCGTCGGCGACCCCCTCGACAGCATGGGGTATTTTGCAACCCGGTCCAGTTGTGGGCCACTTCTAATTTTCTGTGCCGCTCTAAAGCATCGAGGAGCCCCCATACGGCGTGGGTTCCGGCCCACTTGTGGGCCACTTTTGATTTAGTTTCACGCTCTGACGCATCTGGGACCCCCCAAATAGGAGGGGTTATGGAGCCACGCGCCCCACTTTTGGGCCACTTCTGATTTTGTGCCTCACTATGAAGCATCGGGGACCCCACGGACGGCATGGGTTATGTAGCCATAGGGACCACTTGTGCACCACTTGTGAGTTTGTCCCCTGCTCTGAAGCATCAGGGATCCCCAAACGGCGGGGGGTTATGTAGCTACAAGGCCCACTTCTTGGCCACTTCCGATTCTGTCTACCGTTTCTGAACCATCACGGACGCCCCAAACGTCGGGGGTTGTGTTGCCATTCAGCCCACTTGTGGGCCACTTTTGATTTTGTCCCACCTCTCAAGCATCGGGGACCCCCCCAACGGCATGGGTCATGTAGCCACCGGGCCCACTTGTGGGCCACTTCTGATTGTCCCCTGCTGTGAAGCATAGTGGACCCTCTAGATGGCATGGGTTATGTAGCCACTGGCCCCACTTGTGGGCCACTTCTAATTTTGTTGTGCTCTGTGAAGCATCGGACACCCCCCTGGACAGCAATGGTTGTTTGCCCATCCGGCCCACTTGGGGGCCACTTCTCATTTTGTACCCCGCTTTGAAGCATCGGGAACCCCCAGATGGAAGGGATTATGTATCCACTGGGCCACCTTCTAGGCCACTTCTGATTTTGTTTTGTGCTTTGAAGCATCGGGAATCCCCCGGACGGCAAGGACCACGTAGCACCCGGCCCACTTGTGGGCCACTTCTAATTTTGTCCCGTGCACTAAAGCATGGGGGAGCCCTCAGACGGCGGGGGGTTATGCAGCTACCCGGCCCACTTGTCGGCCACTTCTCATTTTGTCCCCTGGTCTGAAGCATTATGGACTGCCCAGACTACATGGGTTTGTAGCCATTGGCACCACTTGTGGGCCACTTCCAATTTTGTCCGCTGCTCTGAAGCATTGGGGACCCCCTAGACCGCGGGGGTAATTTAGCCATCGGGTCCACTTGTGGCCCAATTCTGATTTTGTCCCTCGCTCCGAAGCATTGTGGGCCCCCACATGGCCTGGGTAATCTAGCTACTAGGTCCACTTGCAAGTCAAGTTTTGATTTTGCCCTGCCCTTTTAAGCTCGTGAACCCCATAGACAACATGGGTTATGTAGCCTTTGGGCCCACTTGTGCGCCACATATGATTTTGTCCTCCGCTTCGAAACATCGGGGACCCCCTAGATGGCAAGGGTTGTGGCCACCCGGCTCACTTGTGGACCACTTCCGATTTTGTCTCCCGCTCTCAAGCATCGGGAACGCCCCACATGACAAGGGTTATGTAGCCACCCGGCCCACTTGTGGGCCACTTCTGATTTGCCCCCCCGCTCTGAAGCATTGGGGACCCCCCCAACGGTAGGGGTTATGTAGCCACTGGGCCCACTTGTGGGCCACTTCTAATTTTGTCCCCCTAGCTGCAGCATCGGCGACCTCCTAGACGGCTAGGGTTATGTAGCCATTGGGCCCACTTGGGGGCCACTTTTGATTTTGTTTCATGCTCTGAAGCTTTGGGGTCCCCTCGGACGGCATGGGTGATGTACCCAGTCAGCCCACTTGTGGGCCATTTTTGGTCAAGACGGTACTTTGGGACCCTGTTTTTTTTTTTGCTAAGGGCCGCCCTTGAGGACCCTCCTTAGGGGATTTTTTCCACTTGCCGGGTGAGGGCCTTTTTTGAACTCCTCTTTGGGGACCCCCAAGAAGGCACGGGATACTTAGGAATTCCGCCCACTTTTGGGCCTGTGAGAACGCAAGGATGAGCCAGCCACTTTTGATTTTGTGCCCTTTGTTCGGGATCCCCGTCAACGCAGGGGTTACGTAGCCTTTCCGCCCACTTGTGCGCCCGCAAGACAGTAGGGGTGAGGCAGCCACTTGTGGTCTTGTCCCCTTTGTTGGGGACCCCCGAGAACGCAAGGGTTTACGTCTCAATTCTTTCATCTTTTGGGGCCACGGGAAGCCAGGGTTGTCGCGGCCACTTCTGATTTTGTTCCCTTTGTTGGGGACCCCCTAACAACGCAAGGGTTGCATAGTAGCAGGGCTGAGGGGGGGCGCAAAAGAAAGCGCGGTATCACCGCTTGTTCGTACCTCTGCCCGCTATGGATGCGGTCCAAAAAGAAATCCCACCCATATGTGCAAAAAAGTTTCGGAACCTTCGTTTTCTTCCAAAGAACGTGACACCGACCACCTCTTGAACACCATAGGTTGCTATTTGATATGTTCTTAAGCCTACTTAATGCTGTGAGGTCCCCAAACATTCCCCATGTTGCTAGTACAAATTCGCTTGCCCTACATATCCATGTCGACCCAAAGTTCACCCAACACAAAACAAGGGTGCGAGCGGTGGGGCCCCAAGAGTTTGGCTTGGGGTAAAACTGGTCCAAATGACCTTCGGGTTTTTCTAGGAATAGGAGCAATAGCACAAGTAGCAAACTAGCTGTGGCATAGGTGAGGGTTCGGCAATAGCACAAGTAGCAAACTAGGTGTGGCAGAGGTGAGGTCTCGGGACGCCTCCTTACGATGCCATATTGCTTCATACCGTTCTTTTGTTGTAGGGTTTTTATTTTTGCGTCCCTAGCTGAATTGGCAACGTTTCAAGTAGTTTTGTGCACAAGCAAGGTTGAACCCCAATGTGGGCCTATTGGACATTGCTAGGGTGCAATGCAGTGGCATTGTGAGCCCATTTAGCGTGCTGGACCTTCCTATCTCGGGCGCCTTTTCCTTATACAGGGCTTCTACAATGTTATTAACAACGGCATTGTCCGCATCATCGATGCTGGTCATGGGGTACACCCTCCTAGACGCCATTTGGTTCACCATTGGGGCGGAAACCACTTGGATCACATGAGGTGGCGGGTTGCGCACTACTTGCGCCGGTACGTTATTCCAGGTTCTCAAGTTGTTGAATTTCACCTCCGTTGAAGACAAAGATTTGACTCCTTGGCATAAAGCCAAGGAAACTTTGTCCGCCTTGCAACCAACCTTCCTCCACCAACCACGCGCATTTGCTTTTGATGGATTATGAGGGTTTTTTGATTGGTGTGGGGAGCAGGAATGACCGATGGTTTCATGTTCATGTACAAGGATCTCGGCTCCAAGTGGTGGTGCACCTTACACCGAGGTTTTCACTATTGCGCAGCTCGTTGACATTGTGCTACTTCCCGATGGTTTCACACGGACTAGCACTTCACCGAATGAATCCCAAGCATGCCGAATTTTCACAGTTAGAATTAGGGCCAAAGTTTTGCCACGCACAATTGCCAAGAGCACACTTGGCCATTGTACTGTTTAAGACATCCGTCGGAAGCGTACTGAAGATCGTGCAGTCGTTGCACCGTTGCTACAACCTGGACATATCATGCACATATCATCGGCACTCCTTTCGATGTCCATAAAGTGTACCGCACCCTAGGGGTAGTGCAAATGCAAACAGTTGTGCCACCTACGTTGCAAGCACCCATGCCCCCAAGTGTTTATCCGGCTTGTTCTGCGCAAATAGTGCAGCCAGGCAACAATGTGCAAGAATACAAGAAGGCTTATAAAGCTTCTACTGGTGACCATTGGTTTTACTTGTGTGGCAAAAAGTTGTCAGGATCAGTGCGGCGAAGCATTAGCACGCTTGAGCAACATTGCAAAGTCAGCCAGCAACATTTGTGCGTCATGCAACAGAATCACACGCCTCAACCACGGGAACACACATTGTTGACCTTTTTCCCGGCAAAACAATCTAATGGGAATCCCCGTCAGCAATATGCTCCTACCATGCCTTCGGCGACAACCACCCCAATGACCAAGGAATCCGTTGTGCCCACAGAATTGCCACTCCCACCCCCACCTTGTCCGAAAGTCGTGCCATTTGGAATCAAAGATGGAAACTGTTCCCGGCGCGCATATCCACGTGTCCAAGGCATTCAAAATCAGAAACTGATTGCCCAATGCCATCTTGAGCCGCACAATAAAGATGTATTCTGTACACCTTAGCGCAGAAGCACTGCTATCTATAGCCCATCTGGGCATTACAATTGGTGACCATTTGCTAGCCCTTGATGACAAGCAGAAGTTCAAAACCATCAAGGACATTTGGGCCACTTTGAAGACCGTTGGGGACGCTGTTGTGGCACATGCTGCCCTGCCTGAGCATTTCAAGTTGTTGTCATCGGATTTGTACCAATTGGGTCTCCTATGTGGCATGTTTTCCCATGCCATCTTTGGTGTAGCATTGGATGTTGAGGTGGCTCTAGGTCTACTAGTTCAAGGGTATTGGTTTCATGGCGATTTTCATTGAGTCGTATGGGCATTCGTTGAACAAAACGTGGTACAAGCATGTGCAACATACCCTGCAAAGCTTCCTTGTCACCGGACATCGCTTGCAGGACATGGAAGCATCATCGGGTATCCCACAACATATGTACATGGTCCTACTAGGAAGCCAGCACCCGGGCGGGCTGTTCCATGTTGTTCGTACCATTTGTGCGGATCGCAATTGCACCGACCTTGAACTTGCAACACGTTGCGGTTCGGCTTGCATGATTGCTAGTGTGTATGCGAAATATTCTGAATTGCCAAGCACGAGCACTGCAAGTGCGATGGACAATCTTCGTCCGGGGAATGCGACCAATAATACCACCGCAAGCAGCTTTGAACCTCCTACAATATTGGAAAAGGCTTTCCGGGCAGTCGGAGATTTGTTGAAGAAGTGTCCTGTGTTGGTGGAGGTGGATTCCAAGCTCGACACGTGGCAACAAGATGGACACATTGCCCAATGACGGTTCGGGGAACCCCTTGTTGACTTTGATGAGTGGAATGACAGTGCGCCCCTAGCAGGTGCTCAGTTTCATGTACCACTTTTTGCTACCGCCAAGATAACTTGTAGCAAGGCTCTCTTAAATGGTGGGCGCATCACATACAACGGCAAGGAGAGCCACAGCATGTCGGTGGTGAATACACGGCTCAACAAGAATGTTGTGAGGTGGGGCGAAGACCGTCTTCAGAAAATTCGAGGCTTTGGCCGGACACACGCGGCAAACGACACAATCGCGAAGGTGATTCTCTTGCGTGACATTGTGTGCGTTGGTGACCTGTTCGCCGCCGTGGCGAACTATGAAGTAAACAAGCGTGCAAACCGGATGCTTCCATTGTCCTTAAACATAAATACCACCCGTGTCAGCAATGCACGTTGTTTGCTTGTTCGTCCCCATTGTGATGCGAAGCATGCCATGGAGAAGGGGCCATCGATGGCTACATGTCGCCAATGGCATGTTGGGCATGGGCTAGTGGCCCTATAGGCAAACAGAGGAATGCCAAGCAGTGCCAAAGGCATGTTATGCGGTGGGAACACCGTGATTATATGTGGTACAGGCGACATGGCAATTTTTTTTCCTGTAGGACCCCGTTTTTTGTACCTCTCCCCTGAAACCCCCCCCAAAGTATCAAAATTTTTTCTCCCCCCCCCCTAGTTACGTAGCCATTCCGCCCACTTTTGGGCCCCGGAGAAGGCAACGGTGAGATAGCCACCCCTGCTTTCTGGGCCGCTGTAGAGACTCAGGCACCCCCCAGATGGTAGGGATTATGTAGCCATTGGGCCCACTTGTGGGATGTTTTTGAATTTTTCCCTGCTCGACAACATCGGGGACCCCCGAGACTGCAGTGGTTATGTAGCCAGTGGGCCCACTTTTGGGCCACTTCTGATTTTGTCGCACGATCTGAAGCATCGGGGACCTCCTAGACGGCAAGGGTTTTGTAGCCACTGGGCCCACTTGTGGACCACTTCTGCTTTTGTCTCCCGCTCTCAAGCATTGGGGACCCCCAAGACAGCAAGGGTTATGTAGCCACTAGGCACACTTGCAGGCCACTTCTGATTTTGTCCCCTGCTCTGAAACACCGGGAACCTCCCAAACGGCAAGGGTCATGTAACCACTCAGCCCACTTGTGGGCCGCGTCTGATCAAGACGGTCCTTTGGGACCCATATTTTTCCCCATGTTAAGGACCGCCCTGAAGGACCCCCCTTAGGGGGTTATTTCCACTAGCCCGGTGAGAGCCTTTTTTAAACCCCTTTTCCGGGACCCTTGAGAACACAGGGGTTACTTAGCAAATTCGCCCGCTCGTGGGCCCCCAAGAAGGCAAGGGTGAGCTAGCCACTTTTGATTGTGGCCACTTTGTTGGGGACTCCCGAGAACGTAGGGGTTGCGTAGCAATTCCGCCCACTTGTGGGCCCACGAGAAGGTAGGGGTGAGGCACCCACTTCTGATTTTGTCCCCTTTGTTGGGGACCCCCTCCAACACAGGGGTTACGTAGCATTTTCGCCCCCTTGTGGTCCGCGAGATGCCGGGTTGCGCTAGCTACTTCTGATTTTCTTCGGGAATATCGGGGTTGCGTCGGAATTCCGCCCTGATTTGGGCCTACAAGAAGGCAGGGTTGCGGCAGCCAATACTGTTCATGTCCCCTTTGTCTCAAAACCCCCCCAAACGCAAGGGTTTGCGTAGCAAGTCCACCTTCTTTTGGGCCCGCGAGAAGGCAGTGGTGAGGTACCTACTTCTCAAGTTGTCCCCTTTGTTGGGGACCCCCGAGATGGTAGAAGTTACTTAGCATTTCCGCCTTTTTTTAGACCCCGGAGAAGGCAGGGTTAAGGCAGCCACTTCTGTGTTTCTCCCTTTTGTAGCAATTCCGCCTACTCATGGCCCCGCCATCAGGATGGGGTGAGGCAGCCAGTTCTGATTTTGTCCCCTTTGTTGGGGACCCCCTCGAAGGCAAGGGTTACGTAGCATTTCCGCCCTCTTTTGGGCTCCGAAGAAGGCAAAGTTGCGTAGGAATTCCGTCCTCTTGTGGGCCCCGGAGAAGGCAGGGGTGAGGCAACCACTTCTCATTCGTTTACCTTGTTTAGGATCCCTGGGAATGCAGGCATTACGTAGCATTTTTGCCCTCTCTTGGGTCCAGAAAAAAAGCAGAGGTGAGGTACCCACTTCTGTTTTTGTCCCCTTTATTGGGGACCCTCGAGAATGCAGGGGTAAACTAGGATTTTCGCCCTCTTTTGGGCCCTGGAGAAGGCAAGGTTAGGTAGGAAATCCGCCCTCTTGTGGGCCCACGAGAAGGCAGGGGTGAGGCAGCCACTTCTCATTTTGTCCCCTTTGTTTGGGACCCCCGAGAACACAATGGTTATGTAGGAAATTTGCCCTCTTTTGGGCCTGAGAGAAGGCATGGGTGAGGCAGCCACTTCTAAATTTGTGCCCTTTGTTGCAGACCCCCGAGAACGCAAGGGTTTATACAGCAATTCCGCCCTCTTTTGGGCCCCGGTGAAGGCACGGTTCAGGCAGCCATTTCTGATTTTCTCCCCTTTGTTGCGGTCCCCCGAGAACGCCAGGGTTACGTAGCAATTCCTCCCACTTGTGGGCCCGCCAGAAGGGTGGGGTGAGGCAGCCACTTCTGATTTTGTCCCCTTTGTTGGGGACCTCCTCAAGCGCAAGGCTTACGTAGCATTTCCGCCCGCTTTTGGGCCCCGGAGAAGGCAAGGTTGCGTAGGAATTCCGCCCTCTTGTGGACCCCCAAGAAGGCACGGGTGAGGCAACCACTTCTGATTTTGTTTCCTTTGTTTGGGATCCCCGGGAATGCAGGGGTTACATAGCATTCTTGCCCTCTCTTGGGGCCACGAGAAGGTGGGGGTGAAGCAACCACCACTGATTTTTCTTCTTTTGGTTGGGACCTCCGAGAATGCAGGGGTAACGTAACATTTTCGCCCTCTTTTGGGCCCTGGAGAAGGCAGGGTTACTAAGGAGATCCGCCCTCTTTTGCGCCCTGGAGAAGGCAAGGTTAGGTAGGAAATCCGCCCTCTTTTGGGCGCACGAGAAGGCACGGTGAGGCAGCCACTTCTAATTTTGTCCCCTTTGTTGGGGACCCCCGAGAACGCAAGGGTTGCGTAGGAAATCGTCCCTCTTTTGGGCCTGGGACAAGGCATGGGTGAGGCCGCCACTTCTTATTTTGTGCCCTTTGTTGCAGGCCCCTGAGAACGCAAGGGTTTGCACAGCAATTCCGCCCTCTTTTGGGCCCCGATGAAGGCAGGGCTCAGGCGGCCATTTCTGATTTCTCCCCTTTGTTGCGGTCCCCCGAGATCGCCGGGGTTACATAGCAATTCCTCCCACTTGTGGGCCCGCCCCAAGGGTGGGATGAGGCAGCCACTTCTGATTTTGTCCCCTTTGTTGGGGACCCCCTCAAGCGCAAGGGTTACGTAGCATTTCCGCCCTTTTTTGGGCCCCGGAGAAGGCAAGGTTGCGTAGGAGTTCTGCCCTCTTGCGGGCCCCCGAGAAGGCACGGGTGAGGCAACCACTTCCGATTTTGCTTCCTCTTTTTGGGATCCCCGAGAATGCAGGGGTTACATAGCCCTTTTGCCCTCTCTTGGGGCCACGAGAAGGCAGGGGTGAGGCAACCACTTCTGATTTTGTCCCCTTTATTGGGGACCCCAAGAATGCATGGGTAACGTGACATTTGCGCCCTCTTTTGGGCTCATGACAGGGCAGGGGTGAGGCGACCACTTCTGATTTTCTTTCCTTTGTTTGGGACCTCCGACAATGCAGGGGTAACATAACATTTTCGCCCTCTTTTGGGCCGCGGAGAAGGTAGGGTTACGTAGGAAATCCGCCCTCTTTTGCGCCCTGGAGAAGGCAAGGTTACGTAGGAAGTCCGCCCTCTTTTGGGCCCACGAGAAGGCAAGGGTGAGGCAGCCACATCTCATTTTGTCCCCTTTGTTGGGGACCCCCGAGAACGCAAGGGTTACGTTGGAATTCCGCCCTCTTTTGGGCCCCGGAGAAAGCATGGGTGAGGCAACCACTTCTAATTTTGTCCCCTTTGTCGAGGACCACCCGAGACTGCAAAGGTTTACACAGCAACTCCACCCTCTTTCGGGCCCCGGAGAAGCGGGGTGAGGTAGCATTGGCACCCTCAGACCGCAGGAGTTGTGTAGCCATTGGGCCCACTTGTGGGCCGTTTTTGATTTTGTCCCTCGCTGTGAAGCATTGGGGACCCCCGAGACCGTAGTGGTTATGTCGCCATTGGGGCCACTTGTGGGCCGTTTGGGATTTTTCCCCTCGCCGTGAAGCACCGGGGACCCTCGAGACCGCCGGGTTATGTAGCCACTAGGCCCACTTGTGGGCCACTTCTGATTTTGTCCCCCACTGTGCAGCATCGGGGACCCCCCAAACGGCATGGGTTATGTAGCCACTGGGCCCACTTGTGGGCCACTTGTGAATTCCCCCCCTTTTTTCCTTTTGCCCTTTGTGTGTAGCAGCGTCCTCTAAGCAAAGCTCTACGGAAGGCACCGAGGCATGCACAAAAAAATTGGCCACAATGATTTGGGCATGGATGCTACCCTTGGACTACGCATGTAGTGTGCTACTGCTTGGTTGTTTGTGAAACTCTACCCGTGAGCTGCTGAAGGAGGATCTGTGTGGCATGGCGCAAATGGAAAGTTCCATTTGCTACCATACTTGCATGCATGGTATTGGCATTCGTGTTGGGTGACCGGCGGGCAGTTGACAAGCCGCCCTTGGTCAATGGGCTCCGCCCAAAGGTGGTGAGCCGTGGTAAGGAATTTTTTGTTCTAGAGCATTACCCCAAAGATGCCCTCGGTAGATTGCATTATGACAAAAAATTGATTGAAGAGTTGGAAAGGAAGACCGCAGACGTGCTTTGCAACATATGCAAGCACAATCCGCCAGTAGCACAACCCGCCTACAAAGATAAAAAGGCGGACCTCATCTACAAACGTGTATTTTGCGACTGCATATAAAGCACACATGTGTGCACCGTGTATATATATATATATATATATATATATATATATATATATATGTATATATATATATATATATATATGTATATATGTATGTATATATATATATATATATATATATATATATATATATATATATATATATATATCTATCTATATATATATATATATATCTATATATATATATATATATATATATATATATATATATATATATATATATATATATATATATGATATATATGATATATATATATATGATATAAAGCACCATTGTTGGCTGTGGCCCTGCCGGGATGTTTTGTTTTATTGCTCCCAGTTTTGTTCCTAGTGCCACCGTGCTGGTGTTGGCCATGGCGTAGACACAAAATCGGACTTAATTTGAACAAAAAACAAAGTTTATGGAGGGGGGGGGGGGGGCAACGGTAGGTGGTTTTTTTTGTTTAAATGCATGGTGCCCCGTGGTCAATTCCAAGCCACTTGTGTAAATGGCACCCCACCCGGGCCAAACTGTGCATTGCAAGGTCAGTAGAAACAAAATCAGGCTCAAGAAAAGAGTCCTGACACTAGTAACCTAGTAGACAAATTTTAAAAACATTTGTTTTTTTACCCCGAAAACTTTTTTTTTTTTTTTTGCTAGGGTGTACTACATTTTACTAGGTTTCATAATAGCGCGTACTAGGTTTTACCAAATGCCCGTCGGTGACCCTCCAACTGCCGTCAGTGACCCTTCAACCGCCGTCGGTGATGCTCCACCCGCCGTCAGTGACCCTCCGACCGCGGATACCACCACCCCGGCTAGCGACCCTCCCACCGCCATTGGTGACCCTTCAACCGCCGACCGTGACCCTCCTACTGCTGTTAGTGACCCTCCCGGCGCCGTCAGTGACCCTTCAACCGCTGTCGGTGGTCCTCCAAACGCCGTCGGTGTCCCATCAACTGCGGCAGTGACCATTCAACCGCCCTGGTGACCGTCCCACCGCTGTTAGTGATCCTACAACCACCATAAATGACCATTCAACCGCCGTCAGTGACAATTCAACCATCATTGGCGACCCTCCAACCGCCGTCATTGAACCTTCCACCGCTATCGGCGGCCCTTGGGCCGCCGTCGGTGACCCTTCAACCGGCCCTCAAACTGCCACCAATGACCCTTCAACTGGCCCAGTGACCCTCCAACTGCCGTTGAACCCCCAACCGCCGTTGGTGACCCTCCAAGCACCGTCACTGACCCTTCGACTGCCGTCGGTGGCCCTCCAACCGCGGTCAGTGACCCTCCAAGCGCCGTTAGTGAGCCTCCCAGAGCCGTCAGAGACCCTTCAACCGCTGTTAGTGAAATGACCCTTCAAACCACCGTTGGTGACTGTGAAACCGCCGTCAGTGGCCCTCCAACCGCCGTCAGTGACCCTTCAACCCCCGCCAGTGACTCTTCAACCGTCGTCGGTGACCCTTCAACTGCTGTCAATGACCCTTCAACCGACGTTAGTGACCCTTCAACCGCCGTTGGTGACCCTCCAACCGCCGTCAATGGCCCTCAAACTACCGTCAATGACCCTCTAGCCCACCAACAGCGGTGGAAGGCTCACTGACCGCGGTTGCAGGGCCACCGATGATGGTTGAAGCCTCATTGATGGCGGTTGAGGGTCACTAACGGCAGTTGGAGGCTCACTGACGGCAGTTGGAGGGTCACTAACGGCGCCGGGAGAGTCACCGGGGTGATTGAAGGGTCGCCGGCGGCAATTGAAGGGTTACCAGGGCGGTTGGCGGGTCAATGACATTGACCCTTCAATAGCCATCAGTGTCCCTTCAACAGCCCCTCAAAGCGCCGTCAATAACCCTTCAACCTCCTTGGTGACCCTCCCAACGTTGTTTGTGACCCTTCAGCCGCTGCCGGTGACCCTCTAACCGCCGTTGGTGACCCTCCCGCTGCCGTCAGTGACCCTTCAACCGCTGTCCCGTGGTCCTACAAACGCCGTCAGCGACCCTTCAACCGCGATCAGTGACCCTTCAACCACCGCCGGTGACTCTCCAACCGCCGTTAGTGACCCTCCAACCACCATCAGTGACACTTCAACCATCATTGGTGGCCCTCCAACCACCGTCAGTGACCCTTCCACCGCTGTTGGTGACCCTTCAACCGCCGTCACTGACCCTCCCACCGCCCCGGTGGCCCCCCAACTGCCGTTGGTGACCCTCCAACCGCCGTTGGTGACCCTTCAACTGCTGTCAATGACCCTTCAACCGCCGTTAGTGACCCTCCAACTGCCGTCAGTGTGCCTCCAACTGCCGTCAGTGACCCTCAACCGCCATCAATGAGGCTTCAACCATCATCAATGGCCCTACAACTGCCGTCACTGAGCCTTCCACCGCTGTTGGTGACCCTTCAATAGCCATCAGTGTCCCTTCAACAGCCTCTCAAAGCGCCGTCAATAACCCTTCAACCGCCCTGGTGACCCTCCCAACATTGTTTGTGACCCTTCAGCCGCTGCCGGTGACCCTCCAACCGCCGTTGGTGACCCTCCAACCGCCGTCAGTGACCCTTCAACCGCTATCCCGTGGTCCTACAAACGCCGTCAGCGACCCTTCAACCGCGATCAGTGACCCTTCAACCACCGCCGGTGACTCTCCAACCGCCGTTAGTGACCCTCCAACCACCATTAGGGACGCTTCAATCATCATTGGTGGCCCTCCAACCACCGTCAATGACCCTTCCACCGCTGTTGGTGACCCTTCAACCGCCGTCACTGACCCTCCATCCGCCCCGGTGACCCTCCAACTGCCGTTGGTGACCCTCCAACTGCCGTTAGTGACCCTCCAACCACCGTCAATGACCCTTCAACCGGCGTTAGTGGCCCTCCAACCGCCGTCATTGACCCTTCCACCGTTGTCGGCCACCCTCTAGCCACTGTCGGTGACCCTCTAACCGCCCTGGTGACCCTCCCGACTTTGTTAGTGACACTCCTGGAGCCGTCAGTGACCCTTCAACCGCCGTTGGTGACCCTCCAAGCTCCATCTGTGACCCTCCAAGCACCGTCAAAGATCCTCCACCCGCCGTCGGTGAAATGGCCCTTCAAACCACCGTTGGTTGCCGTGAAACCGCGGTCGGTGGCTCTGACTGCTGTCAGTGACCCTTCAACCGCCGTTGGTGACCCTCCAACCGCCGTTAGTGGCCCTCCAACTACCCTCAATGACCCTCTAGCCACGGTTAGTGACCCCCCCCGTCAGTGACCCGCCAATCGCCCTGGTGACCCTTCAACCGCCCCGGTGACTCTCCCGGCGCCGTCAGTGAGCCTCCAACTGCCGTCGGTGACCATTCAACTGCTGTCGGTGATGCTCCACCCGCCGTTAAGCGTCAAGTGTGAAGTGTCACGCGAGTGGTAACAAAATATATAAACAAAGGCCCAACCGCGCGCGACCCTCCCACCACCGTCAGTAACCCTTCAACTGCGTTGGTGACTCCCTCATCGCCGTTGGTGACCCTCCAACCTCCATCAGTGACCCTCCAAGCGGTGTCGGGGACCCTCCCACTGCGGTCAGTGACCCTTGAACCGCCGTCAGTGGCCCTCCAAACGCAGTTGCCCGTTGGTGACCCTTCAACCGTTGTTAGTGACCATTCAACCGCCGTCGGTGATGCCCCACCGCTGCCGGTGACCCTCCAACTGTTAGTGACCGTTGGTGACCCTCCAACCGCCGTCAGTGAGCCCTCAAATGTCGTTGATGACCCTCCCACTGCTGTTGGTGACCCTCCA
Organism: Eutreptiella sp. 'Long Island Sound 2002'; assembly: GCA_964036045.1. NCBI lineage: Eukaryota > Euglenozoa > Euglenophyceae > Eutreptiales > Eutreptiaceae > Eutreptiella > Eutreptiella sp. 'Long Island Sound 2002'. The sequence goes on along the minus strand of OZ038379.1, from coordinate 96,318,184 downwards.
ACCACCTTCAGTGACCCTTCAACCACCCCGGTGACCCTCCAACTGCCATCACTGACCCTCCAACTGCCATCAGTGACCCTCCAATCACCGTTGGGGAACGTCCAACCACCGTCAGTGACCCTTCATCCGTCGTCAGTGACCCTCCAACCACTGTCAGTGACCCTTCAACCGCCGTCAGTGACCCTTCAACTGCCGTCGGTGACCCTCCAAGCACCGTCAGTGACCATCCAACCGCCGTCGGTGACCCTCCAAACGCCGTGACCCTCCAAGTGCTGTCAGTGACTCTCCAACCGCCGTCGGTGCCCACACTGGGACACACAGAGAGGGCGGCTTAGGAGAGGGGGAGAGGGGGTTGGCTCTAGGATAGCCCCCTTCGGGTCAATGGGCATCCCCCGTGAATGCATGGGCCATGCCCCTCGACCACCCCCAATCGCTCTCAACAGCCCTCTGCCCTGTGACATAGCACTCCACCTGAAGGGATGGGATCCTCCCCCTCTGCAGAGGCTGCCCCACTGCCACCGGTCCTTGGTCCCCTGTGTTGTGTCAGGCGCAGCTTGCGACCGCGCGGCACCGCGTGGGGACGATGGAGCAGCGCCTGGAGCTGAGGACCGCGGAGCTGTTGAGGGCGCAAAGTGAGATTCGCAAGTGCACCCGAGAAATGGGTCAGTGGGAGGAGCAGCGCCTGCAGTTGGAAGCGCAGCAGAAGGCGCTGCAAGGTGTGGCGGGGTGTACCCCCCCCCCCCCATTTTATCCAAGCAACATCAATGTGTGTCGCGGCTCTGCCGCGTGAGACATGAAGTACCATTGGGATACCAGAGTGATTCTGGAGAGTGACGGCCATCGTCGTTCTATGTCCAAGCAACACCGGGCGTTGGTTCCATCAATTTTCGCACCGCGGGTTTTGGCGGTGCATTTTCCAATTGGTCCTGCCGTGTGCGATGTGTGCTGCCTCCTTCCTGGGCTTTGAGATGCGTCATGTGCACATGTTGTGTCAAGGGAGCTGCTTGGGGCATGATGGCCTTTGTTGTATAGTCTGCCCCTTGGGTTTCAGAATAGTGCACCATGTCTTTCCGCATGTCCTGCACAGTGTAGGCGTAAGCAACGCCCTTGTCCAAGCAACACTGGGTGTTGGTTCCATCAATTTCCGGTCATTTACTGTTGCTTGGACATGGGGGGGGTGGCCATGGGAGTGCAGGCCCAGCGACATCGGGGCCCTTTGCTGTACGAGCCGGTCCGACCCCCCTCCGCCGCTCTGAGTCAACAGTTGAAGTCTGAATTCCCCGACTGTCCACCCCGTCCTCCAGGTCGATTGGCCCCTGGTTGGGGGCGTGGGGCGTGGGGCGTGTGGCGTGTGGCAATACAAGGGCCTGCCCCTCCGACATGGCCCCACGCCACACGCTGCTTGTCCATTAAGGTCAAAGCGGCGGGGCGTACGCGGCAATGGAGACTGTGACAACGCCGTTGATGCCACACAGAACACCGCTGGGCGGTGTATCAGGCTGTCAACAGGCCTCAGCAATGGACGTGTTTTGAATCGTAAGCATTCGACCAAATGCCGCTTTGCTGAAAGATCGAGGCCAACAACGACGGAGAGGAAGGGGGAGGCGACGGTGCGGGCGTTGGGATTGGGCGATGGTGTACGAGGGGCGCCCCGAGGCCAACAGTCATCACCCAATGACAGCAGCGTGAGGACGCCCCCTGACGATGAATGTCCGGGGCCCTGGGCCCGCCCCAGGGCATCGTTGGGTGACAGGGGGGCACGTGGACTCATTCAGGACCGTACACATGACCGACCGGATCCCCTGAGTGAAGTCATTGGTGCCCGGGAGAGGGTCGGTGTGGGTTGATGTGCCCCGTCACGAGCGCACTGTGGGGGGGCCCGTTGCGGTCGCTATGCGTTGGTCTTGATGTGGGTCTGAACAGGTCACAGGCACGGATGCGTTGGAAGGGGGGAGGTACCCCCCCCCCCCCCCCTCCAGGGCGCCCAGCCTATGCCCAGCCACTGTGTCCCTGACGGCAAGTGCCGGCCTCGATGGCATTTGTAACCGACAGTAACCCGAAGTAACCGCCCCCAACCGCTTTGGCAACCTACTCCAACCGCCTGCCCAACCGCTTCTGGGCTCTGAGGCCCCTTCCTTTCTAATGCATCCCTGGTCACAGGGGCCATAGAGCCCCCTGCAGGCCCACCCCCAGGGGCCCATGGGCCCTGGAAGGGCTGTTGCTTCGTCACGCACGTCACGTCCACCCCAGTGCATGGGTCACGGCACACCACTTGGCCTGTAGTGCCGCACGCTCTTGGGAGGGGTGGTGTCAACGGAGGGGGACTTGCGAAGGGCAAAGGGGTGTGGGCATGGGGGCGGGGCAGCAGCAGCCCCTGCGGACACCGGCCGCGCTCTCACCTCCTGAAAGACGGTCCCCCGCCCTCTGAGGACAGACAACGGGGGACGCTTTGCTCTGCCAGACCCGCGCCAATGCGCACAACCGGCGATGCTGACCGGCGTGCTCAGCCTTCTGATGCCCCTCCCGCCCCCCCGATTCCCCTCCCTCCCCAGGTGCCCCCCCAGCACTAACAAGTCGGGGAAGGGGGGGTTCAGGGTGCCAAACGTGACCTGTGCCTCCCCTCCCCCCACCCCCTGTGGGGGGATGCGGTTTGTTCACATGGTTCAGGGCCCCCCCATTCAACCCCCCCCTTCCCCCCCCCCACCCCCCAGGGCTCCTTTTAACAATTCGGCACCACTAATCGGGGTGGGGGGTTGGAATGGGCCCACACCACCCACCCACCCTCCCTGGACTCGCGCACACACCACACACCCCTCTCCCAATAATGGGCCAAATTTTCCTCCAGGCCTTCGGCCGATCAAAACTTTTCTCTGGCGCCTTTGGCGCCAATTTGTTGAGACCAAAGGCTTCCTTTGGCCCCTCTAACAACTCAGCACCACCGGAGTTTTGGGGGGGGGGTGCTGGACCCCCCCCCAAAAAAGCCCTGACGCCCCCCCCCCGCTCTGGTGGTGGTGGTGGTGTGTGTTTGGCAGTGCTCCATGTGACGGGGGTCCATTTCCCGAGTTCGTTCCCATGGTCCCCGGAGACGGGGCCCTGTGCCCCCCGTGCGGTCTGTGGCAGTGGGGGGCCCGGAGCACACCATTTTGAGGGGGATGTGCCAGTGGACGCCGGAGTCGCGGAAGCCCCGCTGGGCGTGAGGGGATTGTCTCGGGGCCCTCACCGCCTGCCCCCCCTCCCCCTCCGCCCCTGGCCCTTCTTTTCTAGAACAAGTGGCCAGTCTGCAGCGGATCCGGAGTGCGCAGGAGCAAGTCAAGAAGGTTGCGATGATGACAGGTACACTGCACCGGGGCTCAGGAGCGGGGGCTGCCACCTGTGCCCCACCGCCGCCGTTTGTCCTGCCCGTCCCTCGGCGTGTCACTCTGAGTGGACAACCCCCCCCCCCCTCCCTGCTGCACATCCCTCTGCCGTTATTTGGGGGCATCCCCCCACCCCCCTCCCTCTGAAGTACCCCACCCCCCCCGTGTCCAAGAACCACCTTGCGCAAGAACCAACCCCTGGTTCCGCGGTCAAATTCTCGCATCACTTTTTTTACCAGGGTTGTGGGTTTTTCATGTTTGTGGTGGATGTAGGACAGCTATTCAGGTGTGCAGGACATCATTTCATGTGTGTTACTACGGGTCCCCCCGTCAGGGGGGACCCTATCAGTCACTCACAGGTGCACATACCCCTTAAACCCCTCCCCCCTGCTCTCGACCCCTTCCCCGAAGCAACCAGCCCCTGACAAGAAACAAACAAACGTCAGAGGGTAGCACTGCGGTGCTGCACGTCCCTCTGTCGTTGTTTGAGGGCATCCCCCCCCCCCCCTTAGTTTTTTCGGTTGATAAGGCCCCCCTTCAGGGCGAAAGACGTCTCTATTCTTACGTCAGACTGACTCTCAAACCCAACTCACAGTCACGGCAATTTGAAGAGCACGTGACCATCTTGATTTCTGCTGCTGCTGCTGCTGCTGTAAGTGTTTGAGGCGGATTAGGGCGAGCTTGAAGGAGTTTCCAAACACCAGGCCCCCCCTGATCGAGTGACCGACGACGCCACCGCAGGATTGTCCCCTGATCAAACATAACTCAACTGGGGCTGGGGCTGGGCAGGCCAGAGGCCACAAATCACCCCCCCCCCCCTCCCGGGGCTGGGGCTGGGCGGTTCAGAGGCCACAAATCACCCCCCCCCCTTCCCGGGGCTGGGGCTGGGCGGTTCAGAGGCCACAAAACAGCCCCCCCCCTTCCCGGGGCTGGGGCTGGGCGGTTCAGAGGCCACAAAACAGCCCATGTTCCTCAAATCGGTCTCCCATCGCAGCTTGTTCAGTTGGTCTCCTTCGTCCCCCCAGGCACTCTTCTCTGGTGTTGGGGGGTGGGGGATGCCACTGTGGCATGCCACGCAAATGTGCTGGTCCCTACATAAAACTGACAAGTCCACGGACCGCATTGGCAAAGCCAGTGACTACCACTTTTCTGTCACAAGCCACAACGAGCTGCTGGAGCTTATCACTTTTTCCCTGTGTAGCGACAACTTTTGCTGGGCTGTAGCGACAACTTTTGCTGGGCTGCAGGCTAGGCACATCAGTGACTTTTTGCTATACCCATGGGAGGTTCTTTTAGTGCACAGTTAACTGATTTATATTGTATTTGGACTTTCCATCTCGCTAAGGCGCAGTCACAATAGTGGGGATCCCTGTCTGGGGATCCCATGACACTGGGGATCCCATCGCTTTCCTATGTGGCATTCATCATCCGGGCGTGTTATGGCTCTGGCACAATTTGGCAATAATGTTGTCGTTGCTTCTACGCATGAACAAGCATCTACTGCCATGCGCGATGTGTGCGCCACTTTGACTAGTGTATGGGCCCTGCCTGTTTTACGTCCGTGTATGAATAAGCAGGGTGCACAGGGAGCTGCATGACACAAGAGCTGTGTGCCCTCGGCATATGCATGCATCGCGCCAATGGACGTGGCACCTATGTCGCACATCCGTCAGCCTTTAATGCACATTGGTCTCTGAAACCGGGGCCACCTCTCTAGTCCTTTTGGGCTGTACAGGATGGTGCTTTGGTTAATCTATACACCAGCATATTGGTCAATTCTTTCTCAGTTCCTGGGCTACACTACTTTTCAGTACAGCTGCTTGGATGTGTATTGGTCTGCTTTCCGGCCATAGTCATGCTGTTACTCTGCGCGCTGCGCACGAGGCATTGTCTCGCGTCGTGGCGTGCACTCCTTATGCTATTGCGCCCACATGTAAGTGCATCGCTTTTCTAGCTTCTCATCCAGTGGCCCCAAAATTCGTGGTAGATAGACTTGTCTGTTGGTGGCTGCAGCAGTGTGCCCATTGGAACACGTACCACTGTGCCTCCTTCCATGTTTATCACTCTGGTCCACACACTGAATGGTGTGCCGATCGGAGCAGAGATTGGGTCGTCGTGCAACAAATGCAAACCCTCCCACCTGCGGGTGGGCGGTAGGGGGAGGGGTTGGCAGTGCCATACTGTGGTAGGTGCGGTCCATGGCGGTGGTGGTCTGTGGCGACCTGTACATACACATTGGCTATCCTGTTTGTTCATTGCCGGCGTTTACGGCCTGTAGTGTTGTTGCATGTTTCATCTCTTACCCTATACAGCTGCCCATGACAATGGATGTTGCCCTCTCCCGCAAAAAGTCACTCTACACTGTCTTCCCAAAGACTTTTTGCGAAAGGCGCCTAGGGCCGGTTTCGGCTCTTGACAAGCTTTTCTTCCCTTCTTGTGAGCTGCATGTGCTGCATGTTGTGCTGACGACATCTCAACCAACACACACATGACAGCTCACACGTCACCAATCGGGGGAGGGGGGCGCCGTGGCTGCCCCCCCCCCCCCCTCCCCTCCGGAGGTAGGTCAGGGACGGCCTGTCCTGGACTGTCCCAGTGGTCTGTTGAGCCCCTCTCAGCCCCTCGTTGCCCCCCCCCCCCACCCCCCAAACCCACATACACCCCAGGGTACGGTTTGTCTGTTGTTTAATGAGGTCTCAACCCCCCCACCCCCAAAGTCTTTTCCAACCACCAAGCGGCACAAGGGAGTGTGATGCGCGCGCCGCACTAGCCCCCCCCCTCCTGCCCCTTGTCGGCCATGCCGGTAATGCAATGGGTTCTTTATCTGACACTGACTGCTGATGTCTGACTGACGGCCACTGACTGTGATGGTCTGACTACCGGTAGTCAGACATGAGGTTCTGTTCTTTGTTTCAGACATGGTGTGTGTGTCTGTGTGTCCTGAGGGTGAACCAGGTTTGGCATAGGGAATACAGATGCACTTATGCCTCATGGTGGAGTGCATTGCCTCTGGTTTGCATTGGTCTGTTTTTTAATGAGGTCTCACCCCCCCCCCCCCCCGACACACACTCCTCGGCCGGCGTTGGTCTGTGACAGTGTTCCTGTCGTTGGGTGTGGGTGTCTGTGTGGGCGTGGGGCCGCCCGCGCGCACACGGCCCCAACAACGTGGTCAGCCGCCGTCCGCTCATTCCGCGGCCACTCGCACGCCCACGTCCCCAAGGCCCTGCCTCGTGCACTGCGGGGGAGGGCGGGGGGTGGGGGAGGCCTCAGCTGCCGTCCGCGGGCGTCCCGCGTGGGTCATGCAGACCCCCGCCCCCCCGGGTTGGCATTTCCAATGCAACTCCGGTCATGCAATTGATGAGTCGGGTGGGAGACGATGGATCCATGCGATTTTGCAATGCCCCTTTACTCACAACAAAACTGCCATCACACAAAGTGAATTGACCTATCAAGCTATTGACGAGTTGCACACCCTTTCACGTGGCATTGTTGGTAAGGAGGACATTCCGAGTAGGATGACGGACACCTCTGCCAATGAGTTGGCTAGTAATCGTGCCGAAGGAGCCAAGATTCAGGCACCTTGTCTTGCCCATTGTGAACATAAAACTTCGCGACCTGGTTTGCTTCCAACATACCCTCCCCCCCCCCGTGTCCAAGAACCACCTTGCGCAAGAACCAACCCCTGGTTCCGCGGTCAAATTCTCGCATCACTTTTTTTCCCAGGGTAGTGGGTTTTTCATGTTTCTGGTGGATGTAGGACAGCTATTCAGGTGTGCAGGACATCATTTCATGTGTGTTACTACGGGTCCCCCCATCAGGGGGGACCCTATCAGTCACTCACAGGCTCATGTTTGCTTTTGTACCACCTCTTCCATTCCTTGTTCTGTACCATAGACGTTCCCATGTACACTGCCGGTGAGTCTGTCTTCTATTGGCGATCTGATGGCTCTCTTGTTCCAGCCACTGTGTTGGGTCCTGGTGCCCAGTCTGAGACAGTGCAGATTGAGTACAAACGCAATGAGCGTCTGGTGAGGCACCCAGCTGCTTTAATTGCCAACCTCTCGCGTCCCATTCCCACGATCCCCGATTCTCCGGAATGGGACAGTGCACCAAGTCGGTCGCCATCCCCACCCCCAAGGACACGACCAATGGAACGATCTGCCAAACGACGCCCACGGCATTCTGCGCCCCCCAGTGTGCGACCTGTCCAGATTCAACCAGAGATGCTGCGATTCACTCCTTTGGTGTTCATTTGCCAACGTGGTTAAGTGTGGGAAAGGAGAGGGCACGCATGTCCCGGCGCAACGCGCCAGAAATTTTTTTTTCCGCGGTACGGGGTTGCCCACGGCTGTGCGCAAGAACCAACCCCTGGTTCCGCGGTCAAATTTAGGGGGAAAAGTGTGCGCAAGAACCGACCATTGGTTCCGCGGTCAAACATTGCTGGTTCCTGGACACAGGGGGGGGAGGGTACACCGATGAGGGATGTGTTGATTGTGTTTGTGGTGCATGGGACCGCCGCCCGCGTCGCTGGCCTTGTGCCTGCCCCTCTGCCCCCGCCCTCTGCGCCCCATCCCCCTCAGTGCCCCCGCGCCCTCCGCCTCAAGGGCCCGCATTGGTCGCGCTCGCAGGCGTCGTCAACGCGATGAAGCCCAAAGAGCCGAAGCAGACGAGCGACCGCACCACGACCTCCACCGCCCAACTGAAGCTCGTGGAGGTCCTCTGTGCGGCGCGGGGGGTGCGCGGGAAGGGGGCACGGCAGGGCTGCGGTAGAAGGGAAGGGACTTGGGAAGGGGGCCCAGAGGCGGTTAGACAGGCGGTTGGAGGAGGTTGCCAAAGTGGTTGGGAGCGGCTACTAAGGGTTACTGTCGGCTACAAATGCCATTGAGGCCGGCACTTGCCAGCAGGGACACAGTGGCTGGGCATAGGCTGGGCGCCCTGAAGGTGGGGGGGGGGGTACCTCCCCCTTCCAATGCATCCCAGGGGCACGGGCCCGCGTTGGTAGTGCTTGACCGTCCCCCTCCGTCGGTGTGAAGGCCAAAGGCTGTCTCGTCCTGAGGGATGTAGACTGATGCAGCGGCACGGGACGGCGGAAGAACCCGCACCGGTCCGTTTTGGGTTGTCGCATCGGTGCGTGTTTTGTGGGGGTTGCGTGAGCGTGCGTTGCGTTTGCAGGTCCGCCAACAGTTTTCCAAAGCGCAGAAAAAAATCGACCATTTGAAGGAGGCGCACCACCGGCGGTATGGGCCGCCCCCACCGCGACCGCCGGAGGGGGGGGTGGTCTGCTCCTTGACTTTGTGTCCCTCTGTTCCATTCCAGAGTTAGGCATCAGCGCCACAAATGGGGCATGGCCAGAACGTTGCGTTGGGGCCGTGAGCCTCAGAGGACGGCCGGGGATTCATTGGACTGTGGAGGGCACTGCCCCTGTCTTTTGTTGGCGGGGGCGTTGCGGTGTGGACACCCGAACGGATGCGCAGATGGACACACTGAAACTGAGGACCTGCTTGTGTGTTCCCGGGCACAAGGCAACCCCCGCCACGGAATTGCGTGACGAGATGCAGGTGCAGAACCCACTTTTTCTTTGGCGGACCCCGGCGCTTCAGTGCATGGGCCACAATCCAGAGCCAGCGGTCGAGCAAATGGGGGGGCTCCACGTGTGGCGTTATCCTGTTCCCTCGAGCGGGGGATGTTGTGGTGCAGGGGCTTTGCCGATGGCGCTGGTGATTGTGTGCCATTCACTTCCGTCCATTGCCTTCGTTCCGGCTTCAGCAGGCTCCCGGCAGGGGTGATGCAGTCAACTCCTCAGAACAGAGATTGCCCCTATACGGCAGGAGATGTGTAGCCGTTGGACCTTTTGACCACGCCCCAAACACACTGTGGCCTACCCCCCCCCCCCCCCCCGCCCTCCCCTGCAGTGCACGAGGCGGGGCCTTGGGGACGTGGGCGTGCGAGTGGCCGCGGAATGAGCGGACGGCGGCTGACCACGTTGTCGGGGCCGTGTGCGCGCGGGCAGCCCCACGCGCACACAGACACCCACACCCGACGACAGGAACACTGTCACAGACCAACGCCGGCCGAGTGAGCGACTGTGTGTGTGTGTGTGGACGGGGGGGGGCGGCAAGAGACACAGCCATTGCTCAAAAGGTCCCCCGCAACAACAAACCGCCAAAACTCTCCGCCTTGTTTTGCACCGGGGGATGGACCTTGGGCGTCGAGGGATCCCCACAAGTTGTTGTGTGGGGTTCCCGGCGGCGCAGCCATAATGTGTGCTCATGGATGTGCACCTCCGTGCCCAGTGTCATTGGCACTTTCTGTGGGTGTTGCGAAGCTATGGCCCTGCCGCACTCCTGGGTGTTGGAAGATCATCCGTCAACCGATTCCACCACAGATTTGCACGGGCATGTGCGCATTCCCTTGCACTTTGCCGCGTTCATGATCCGGCGACAAACGTGACATTAGCCCTATGGACCTTGGTCTCATGTGCATGAGTCTGCGGAGGCCGACGGCACAGAGATGATGACAAGTGACTCCTTGGGCCGTGCCAATCGTGTGCCCGTCGTCCCAATGACCGGCATTTGCCATTTGCAGAGGTGCCGGGCGCCCATGCCCGTTTGATCGGTGTATTTTTGAGCTGCAATGTTTCATGTTGAACGAGTTGTACATTGATTTGGTCCCGCGGATGACTTGTGTTGGTGCATATTGGGGCCCCCAGGGGGTTAGGGTTTTCATCGGAATCCCATTGTTTGTGTTGGCAACACGGCAGCGGGTTGATGGGGTGTGGCTGCTGTGCAACACCTCTCCCGAGGTCATGTGGTGTGGCAGCAGCCTACGCTCCATGCATGCACTACCCCCCCCCCCCCCCCGTGCCGTGGTGCACACGTGCGGGGCCTGCCTACAGGAGGGAGGCTTACGAGCAAGCGCTGATGTTGCGAGAGGACACCATCGCGCAGCTGGCGATGCGGCAAACTAGGGCGGAGCAGCCAAAACCCGTATGTGGGCATGTGTGGGGCCGTGTGCTGCTGTCTGATTGTCTGAAGTGCAGACCCTGTGTCCAAACCCCCTTTTGCAGGGCCCCCTTTTGCGGAAATGGCTGGAGCCAGTCAAATCTCATCAGAGCTGTGATCTTACTGTGTTTCACACGGTTGAACTCCGGTGAAGATTGCCCTGGAAGTGTCCATGTGTGATGATTTTCATGGAGTTGAGATGTTCCTTCATTCGCAGGGGACTGCTCAGTGGGGTTTGGGGGGGGGGGGGGGGCAACAACACCACACACATGACAACTTTCACGTAACCATACGGCGGGGGGTTCTGAGGCCCAAACACAAGTTTGCATGCCTGAAATTGGCCTCAAACTTGGGACCGCTTTGCAAGGTTTCAATCGTCGCTTGAGGGAAGATGTTCTGGTTTTGGTGGGTGGGTGGGGGGCAGGGAAGTGTTAGAAGGGAGGGAGGGGGGTCCGGGACCCAACAGTTTGCGTTCCAAAAATGGCCCGATCAGATTTTCCCAACGGTAAATCACCTCGCAGAGGTTGTTAGATCAAAGCCAGGCAGGTGTATATAGGGGAAAACGCCACATACCCCCCCATTTTGGGCCTTTTTGAGCCTATTCGCGTACCCTACCCCAAGGGGTTGAATTGTTAGTTTAACACTTTGTAAAATTATTATTTTGTCCAAGAAACACATCCCCCAATGAGTTTTTGGTCCGGACCCCCCCCAGACCCCCCCCACTTGAAACCCATTTTTCTGAGGTTCGGAGGGAGGTGGGGGTGGGGGGGTGGGGAGAGGGGTCAAAAAATGACCATCCCCTTTTTGGGTCGAAAATCATGAATCTTTTGGTTTTTTTCGATTTTGAGCCGAAAAAGTGTTTCTGGGTCCCGACTCCATGGGGTTTGTATGGGGCGGAGTGGGACGAGCACTTATGCAGTTTTCAGCCATTTTTGCTATTTTGGCGGTTTTGGCCACCTCGGTGACCCGTGCTACCCACTCTGAGGGGTGTGAGTGGGGATGTTGTGACAGTATATGCCTACTAGGATACGAAAGGACGTTTTTTGCTGTCTGTAGCCTTGCCGAGGGCCGGTCAAAACCCGTGCCAAAGACGCGAAATGACTATTTCCACCAATAATGGCCTAGTGAATGGGCTGGTGCACAACCCGCTCATGCAGTTTTTCATCTTGGGTAGCTCAAAAATCGAAGTTTCTGAAACTTATTTTTTTGATATTGTGATCACCTAAAATGACCATCCAAGGTATGATAAGCGTGTTTTGGGCCGTATTCATGTGTTTTTCACCTTATTTGGGTATTGGGTGCCGGGCGGGGGGGGGGGGGCTCCCAAGGGATTGATACACAACCTGCTTGTGCAGTTTTTCACCCTGGGCAGCTCAAAAATCGAAGTTTTCAAAACTTTTTTTTTGATACCGTGATCACTCAAAATGACCATCTAAGGTATGTAAAGCATGTTTCAGGCAGTATTTATGTGTTTTTCACCTTATTTGAGTATCGGGCACGGGGGGGGGGGGCTCCCAAGGAATTGGTACACAACCTGCTTGTGCAGTTTTTCACCATGGGCAGCTCAAAAATCAAAATTTTTGAAACTTATTTCTAATCATCTAAAATGACCATCCAAGATACGTAAAGCATGTGTTAGGCCGTCTTTATGTGTTTTCCACCTTCTTTGGGTATTTGGTGCGGGGGGGGGGGGGGGGTCCGATGCGATTGGTGCACAACTTGCTTATGCACTTTTCCAGCCTATACAGCTCAAAAATCGAAGTTTCCGAAACTTATTTTTTTGATGTTGTGATCACCTCAAATGACCATCCAAGATATGTGAAGCATGTTTTAGCCCGTATTTATGTAGTTTTTACCCTATTTTGGGTGTGTGTTGCTTGGGGTAGATTCTCTGCAAGGTGGACTTGCCGAAGCATCATGCGCAGCATCCCCCCCAAAGGCATTCGCGGGAGCACCCAACACAATGCACTCCGGATGCTCGGCACAGGCCATCAAGAACACGGACCCCTCTAGGGCTTTGTTAGGGTCTGGCGCGGGGCAGTCAAACACGTTGCCCGTGCGCTGCATGTCCGTACTGCACGCGCTTGACCGGACCGAAAGACGTCGAGGGGCTGCTCTGGTGGAGAGAGAAACAGGGGGTCCACCGGGGGGTCTAATGTGTCCGTAGAGGACACCAATACTACCGTCGTGTTCTGCAATCAAGTCACAACACAACCTCCCACACCCTCTCCTCCAACACCACCACTGTACGGACACATTTACCCAGGGGCACCTTCACAATGTTCCAGACGGGCAGCACTGGCCATATGTGAAATCGACATCCAAAGGGAAGTTGGGGCCCGCAGCTCTTCCCGTGCCTCTTGAGATGACCAGGTGAATATGGCAACGTGGGTTGTGCACGGGCATCGGGTGTTCTTGGGGGTAAACCATACACCAACCCCCCCCCCCCCCCCAAGGCCCAACATGCCTGTTTCCGTCTTATAATTTTGCTTAAAAATCACCTCAAAGAGAGGTTGTTAGATCAAGCGCAGGTGCGGGCATCGTATACCCCCTCCTTTTGGGGGTTGTTCGCGTAGCATACCCCAACGTATGGTTTCTGACATCTAACCCCTTGTATAATCATCATTTTAGGACCAAACATGATCCCCCAATGATTTTTTTGATTTTTACACCCGTACCCCCCTTTTTTTTGGGGGGGGTGGGGGGGGACAGGGGCGGGGTCAACACTTCTTTGCTTACTTTGGCCGCTGTGTGTGTATTTGGACCTGGGTCCTGAAGAAGTTTTTTCTTGTATATGAACCCCCTAACCCATGGGGGGGTCGTAGGTTCCAACTCCAAGTGCCCCTAGTGCCCCCCCCCCCCCCTCTTCCCATATGGCCCCTTGCCAGTGAGGACTTAGCTGTTTTCACGCTGGGTGGGCTGTTTAGCTTAGTGGCACCTGAAAATCACCTCGCAGAGGTTGTTAGATGAAAGCCACGCAGGCCCATATATATGGGAAAACGCCACATAGTCCCCCATTTTGGGCCTTTTTGGGTGTACTTTGCGTACCCCACTCCAAGGGCCTGAATTGTTGTTTAACCCCTTATAAAATTAATATTTTGTCCAAAGAACGCATCCCCCAACGAGTTTTTGGTCTGGACCCCGCCTCCCCCAACGCCCCCCACTTGAAACCCATTTTTTTGAGGCGGGGTTGGGGGCTGGGGGTGGGGGGTGGGTCAAAAATGTCGAAAAAATGACGACACCACCCCTTTTTCGTGTCCGAGATCATTAATCTTGTGGTTTGGGGTTTTCTTTTTTGAGCCGAACACGTTTGTCCGGGTCCCGACTCCATGCGGTTCGTATGGGACGGAGTGGGACGAGCGATCATGCAGTTTATGCCCTTTTCAGCCATTTTTGCTTTGGTGGCGGATTTGGCGTCCTCAGTGACCCTTTGGTACCCACTCTGAGGGGTGCAGGCAGGGATGCTATGATAGTATATTCTCGTTTGCATTCTCATTCTCCTTCTCATTGTCATTGTCATTCTCATTCTCATTTCCATTATCATTCTCAATCACATTCACATTTCCATTGTTATTTCTCATTCTCATTCTCATTCTCATTCTCATTGTCATTCTAATTTCCATTGTAGTTCTCATTCTAATTCTCATTTCCGTTGTCATTCTCATTCTGAATCGCATTCTCATTTCACATTCTCATTTCCATTCTCATTCTAATTCTCATTCACACTCTCATTCACATTTCCATTCTCATTTCCCCTTCTCATTGTCATTGTCGTTCTCATTCTGATTTCCATTGTCATTCTGACTTTATTCTCATTTCCATTGTCATTCTCATTCTAAATTGCATTCTCCTTCTCGTACTGATTTCTTATTCGCATTCTCGTTCTCATTCTCAATTCTCGTTCTCATTTCCATTCTCATTCTCATTCTCATTTCTTGTTCTTTTTCTCATTCTCATTCTCATTCTCATTCTCATTCTCATTCTCATTCTCATTCTCATTCTCATTCTCATTCTTACTCTTATTCACATTTCCATTCTCATTTGTCCTTCTCATTCTCATTGTCATTCTCATGGTCATTCTCCATCTCATTTCCATTGTCATTCTGATTCTAAATCTCATTCTCATTCTCGTTCTGATTTCTTATTTGCATTCTCATTCTCATTTCTTGTTCTTATCTCCATTCTCCTTCTCATTGTCATTCTCATTCTTATTTCTCCTCCTCCCTCTCATTCTCATTATCATTGTCATTCTCATTATTTCCATTATCATTCTCACTCACATTCACATTTCCATTGTCCCTTCTCATACTCGTTCTCATTCTCATGCTCAGTGTCATTCTCATTGTCATTTCTATTGTAAATCGCTTTCTGATTCTCATTTCCATTGCCATTCTCATTCTGAATCGCGTTCACATTCTCGTTCTGATTTCTTATTCGCATTCTCATTCTCATCATTCTCATTCTCATTTCCATTGTCATTCTCACTCACATTCAGATTCCCATTGTCATTTCTCATACTCATTCTCATTCTCATCCACATTGTCATTGTCATTTCCATTATCATTCTCACTTACTTTCACATCTCCATTATCGTTTCTCATACTCATTCTCATTCCCAGGCTCATTGTCATTGTCGTTGGCATTTCCATTGTAATTCTCTTTCTGTTTCTTGTTTCAATGGCCATTCTCATTCTAACTCGCATTCTCATTCTCGTTCTGATTTCTTATTCGCATTCTCATTCTCAACATTCTCATTCTCATTTCCATTATCATTCTCACTCACATTCACCTTCCTAATGTCATTTCTCATACTCATTCTTATTCTCATGCTCATTGTATTCTCATTGTCATTTCTATTGTAAATCTCTTTGTGATTCTCATTTCCATTGCCATTCTCATTCTCAATCGCGTTCAGATTCTCGTTCTGATTTCATATTTGCATTCTCATTCTCATCATTTGCATTCTCATTTCCATAATCATTCTCACTCACATTCACATTTCCATTGTCATTTCTCAAACTCATTCTCATTCCTAGGCCCATTGTCATTGTCATTGGCATTTCCATTGTAATTCTCTTTTTGTTTCTCATTTCTATTGCCTTTCTCATTCTGATTTGCATTCTCATTCTCGTTGTGATTTCTTTTTCGCATTCTCGTTCTCATCATTCTCAATCTCATTTCCATTATCATTCTCACTCACATTCAGATTCCCATTGTCATTTCACATACTGATTCTCATTCTCATGCTCATTGCCTTTCTCACTGTCATTTCTATTGTAAATCTCTTTGTGATTCTCATTTCCATTGCCATTCTCATTCTGAATCGCGTTCAGATTCTCGTTCTGATTTCTCATTCGCATTCTCATTCTCATTTCTTGTTCTCATTCTAATTATCATTCTCATTCCAATTCTCACTCACATTCACGTTTCCATTGTCATTTCTCATACTGATTCTCATTCTCATGCTCATGGTCATTCTCTTTCTCATTGTCATTCTGATTCTCACTCACATTCACCTTTCCATTGTATTTTCTCATACTCATTCTCATTCTCATGGTCATTGTCATTCTCATTGTCATTTCCATTGTAATTTTTTTTTTGATTCTCATTTCCACTGTCATTCTCATTCTGATTTCCATTCTCATTCTCGTTCTGATTTCTTATTCGCATTCTCATTCTCATCATTCTTATTTTCATTTTCATTATCATTCTCATTGATATTCACTTTTCCATTGTCATTTCTCATACTCATTGTCTGTCATTCTCATGGTCATTGTCATTGTCATTGTCATTTCCATTGTAATTCTTCTTTTGATTCTCATTTCCATTGTCATTCTCATTCTGATTTGCATTCTCATTCTCGTTCTGATTTCTCATTCGCATTCTCGTTCTCATCATTATCATTCTCATTTTCGTTATCATTCTCACTCACATTCACATTCACATTTTAATTGTCACTTTTGATACACATTCTCATTCTTATGGTCATTCTCATTCTCTTTCTAAGTTCTCATTCTTATTGCTCTATTCTTATTGGCATTTTCTTTCTCATTTTTTCTTCTCATTTCCAATCGCATTCTCATTGTCATTCTCATTCTAAGTTCGCATTCTTATTGCTCGTGCTCATTCTCATTCTCATTGTCACTCACATTCGCATCCCCATTGTCATTCTGAATTTCTTACTCTTTTCTCCTTCTCCTTCTCATTGTCATTTGTCGTTCTCATTTGTGTTTCCATTCTCGTTCTGATTTCTTATTTGCATTCTCATTCTCATTCTTATGGTCATGGTCATTCTCATTGTCATTTCCATTGTAATTCTCTTTCTTATTCTCATTTCCATTGCCATTCTCATTCTGATTTGCATTCTCATTCTCGTTCTGATTTCTCATTCGCATTCTCGTTCTCATTTCTTGTTCTCAGTTCCAATCCCATTCTCATTGTCACTCACATTCGCATCCCCATTGTCATTCTGAATTTCTTACTCATTTCTCCTTCTCCTTCTCATTGTCATTTGTTGTTCTCATTTGTGTTTCCATTCTCGTTCTGATTTCTTATTTGCATTCTCATTCTCATTCTTATGGTCATGGTCATTCTCATTGTCATTTGCATTGTAATTCTCTTTCTTATTCTCATTTCCATTGTCATTCTCATTCTGATTTGCATTCTCATTCTCGTTCTGATTTCTCATTTGCATTCTCGTTCTCATCATTCTCATTCTCATTTTCGTTATCATTCTCACTCACATTCACATTCACATTTTAATTGTCACTTTTGATACACATTCTCATTCTTATGGTCATCGTCATTCTCATTGTCATTTCCATTGTAATTTTTTTTGTGATTCTCATTTCCATTGTCATTTCTCATACTCATTGTCTGTCATTCTCATGGTCATTGTCATTCTCATTGTCATTTCCATTGCAATTCTTCTTTTGATTCTCATTTCCATTGTCATTCTCATTCTGATTTGCATTCTCATTCTCGTTCTGATTTCTTATTCGCATTCTCATTCTCACCATTCTCATTTTCATTTTCATTATCATTCTCACTCACATTCACCTTCCCATTGTCATTTCTCATACTCATTCTCATTTCCATGCTCATTGTCATTCTCATTGTCATTTGCATTGTCCTTCTCCTTGTGATTCTCATTTCCAATGCCATTCTCATTCTGAATCCTCACTCACATTCACATTTCCATTCTCATTCCTCGTACTCATTCTCATTCTCATGCTGATGGTCGTTCTCAGTGTCATTTCCATTGTAATTCTCTTTCTGATTCCCGTTTCCGTTGTAATTCTCTTTCTGAATCTCATTCTCGTTCCGAATTCTTATTCGCATTCTCATTCTCATTTCTATTATCATTCTCACTCACATTCACATTTCCATTGTCATTCCTCATACTCATTCTCATTCTCATGCTGATGGTCATTCTCGTTGTCATTTCTATTGTAATTCTCTTTCTGATTCTCATTCCCATTGTAATTCTCATTCTGAATCGCATTCTCATTGTCTTTCTGAAGTCCTACCGGCATTCTCCTTCTCAGTTCTTGTTCTCATATCCAATCTTATTCTCATTATCCGGCTCATTCCGATTTCTCATTCCGATTCCTCGTTGTCTTTCTCTTTCTCATTTCCATTCTGACTCCCTTTTCTCGTTCTTATTTCCATTCCCATTCTCATTCTCATTGCCACTCACATTCTCCTTCTCATTGTCATTTCCATTCTCATTCTCATCTCTCCTTCTCCTTCTCATCGCCATTTGTCGTTCTCATTTCGTTTTCCATTCTCGTTCTGATTTCTTATTTACATCCCCATTCTCATTTCCAGTTTTCATTTCCATTCTCGGTCTGACTCTAATTCTCATTCCTTTGTCATTTCTCATACTCACTCTCATTCTTATGGTCATTGTCATTCTCATTGTCATTTCCATTGTAATTCTTTTTGTGACTCTCATTTCCATTTTCATTCTCATTCTAAATCGTGTTCTCATTCTCGTCCTGATTTCTTATTCGGATTCTCATTCTCATATCCATTATCATTCTCACCCACATGCACATTCCCATTGTCATTTCCCGTCCTCATTCTCATTCTCATCCTCATTGTCATTTCCATTGTAGTTCTTTTTCTGATTCTCATTTCCATTGTCATTCTCATTCTGAATTGCATTCTCATTCTTGTTCTGATTCCTTGTTTGCATTCTCCTTCGCATTTCTTGTTCTCAGTTTCAATGTCATTCTCATTGTCATTCTCATTCCGATTTCTCATTCCGATTCCTCGTTCTCATTCTCATTCTCATTTTCATTCTCATTCTCTTTTCTCTTTTTTATTTCCATTCTCCCTCTCGTTTCCATTGTCACTCACATTCTCATTCTCATCCTCACTCTCAATCTCATTCTCATCTCTCCTTCTCCTTCTCATGGTCATTTGTCATTCTGATTTCCGTTTTCATTCTCGTTCTGATTTCTTATGTGCATTCTCATTCTCATTTCCAGTTTTCATTTCCATTCTCGGTCTGACTCTAATTCTCATTCCTTTGTCATTTCTCATACTCACTCTCATTCTTATGGTCATTGTCATTCTCATTGTCATTTCCATTGTAATTCTGTTTGTGATTCTCATTTCCATTGTCATTCTCATTCTAAATCGCATTCTCATTCTCGTTCTGATTTCTTATTCTCATTCTCGTTCTCATTTCCATTATCATTCTCACCCACATGCACATTCCCATTGTCATTCCCCGTTTTCATTCTCATTCTCATGCTCATTGTCATTCTCATTGTCATTTCCATTGTAATTCTTTTTCTGATTCTCGTTTCCATTGTCATTCTCATTCTGAATCGCATTCTCATTCTTGTTCTGATTCCTTGTTTGCATTCTCCTTCTCATTTCTTGTTCTCAGTTCCAATCTCATTCTCATCGTCATTCTCATTCCGATTTCGCATTTCCGTTCCTCTTTCTCATTCTCATTCTCATTCTCACTTCCATTCTCATTCTCTTTTCTCGTTCTTATTTCCATTCTCATTCTCATTCTCATTGTCACTCACATTCTCATCCTCACTCTCAATCTGATTCTCATCTCTCCTTCTCCTTCTCATTGTCATTTGTCGTTCTCATTTCTGTTCCCATTCTCGTTCTGATTTCTGATTTGGATACTCATCCTCAATTCCTTTTTCATTTCTGATCGCGTTCTCATTGTCAATCTCTTTCCGATTTCTCATTCTAGTTCTTTGTTCTCATTCTCATTGTCATTTCCATTCTCATTCTCTTTTCTCGTTCGTATTTCCATTCTCATTCGCATTCTCATTCTTTTTGTCACTCACATTCTCATTCTCTTTGTCATTCTCATTCTTATTCTCATTGTCACTCACATTCTCATTCTCGCTCTCATTCTCATTCTCATCTCTCCTTCTCCTTCTAACTGTCATTTGTTGTTCTCATTTCCGTTCCCATTCTCGTTGTGATTTTTTATTTGCATTCTCATTCTCATTTTCCATTTTCATTTCCATTTTCATTCTGATTCTCACTCTCATTCCGATTTCTTATTCTGATTTCTCGTTCTCATTCTCATTCTCATTTCCATTCTCATTCTCAGTTCTCATGCTTTTTCCAATTCTCATTCTCATTCTTATTCTTATTCTCATTTTTTCTCATTCTCATTTCTCGTCCTTATTTCCATTCTGATTCTCATTGTCATTCTCCATTTCTATTTCTTATGCGCATTGTCATTCTCATTTGTCGTTCTCATTCTCATTGTCATTCTTATTCTCGTTCTCACTCACATTCACATTTTCATCCTCATTTCTCTTTCTCAATTTCATTCTCATTTTCATTCTCATTTTTATTCTCATTCTCATTCGCCTTTCCATTGCAATTTTCATTCCGAATTGCATTTGTATTGTTATTCTGATTCCTTATTGGCATTCTCATTCTCATTTCTCGTTGTCATTTCCATTCTCATTCTCATTCTCATTCTCAGTCTCATTCGGATTTCCCATTCTGATTTCTCGTTCATATTCGGAGTGTCATTTCCATTCTCATTCTCATTTCTGTTTCGAATTTCCATTCTCATCCTGATTCTCATTCTCTTTCCGATTTCTCATTCTCATTTCTTGTTCTTATTTCCATTCTCATTCTCATTTCTGATTCCCATTTGCATTTCTCCTTCTCGTTCTCATTATCATTCTCATTGTCATTCTCATTCCCATTTCCTTGGTCATTCTCCTCATTGTTTTCTCATTTCCATTCTGATTCTCATTCTCACTCACGTTCGCATTCGCATTCTCATTTCTACTTCTCATTCTCATTCTCATTCTCATTTCTATTGTAATTCTCATTCTCATTCTCATTTCCATTTTCATTGTCATTCAGAATCGCATTCTCATTCTCGTTCTGATTTCTTATTCGCATTCTCATTCTCAATTCTCGTTCTCATTTCCAATCTCATTCTACTTCTTGTTCTCATTCTGAGTTCTCATTCTGATTTCTCATCCTCATTCCTATTCTCATTTCAATTGCCAATCTCATTTCTCATGCTCGATTCCATTCTCATTATCATTGTAATTCTCCTCTGATTTCCATGCTCATTCTCATTGTCACTAACAGTCTCATTCTCATTCTCATTCACATTTGTCATTCTCATTTCCATTCTCATTCTGATTCTCATTCTCATTCCAGTTTCTCGTTATGATTTCTCATTCTCATTCTCATTCTCATTCACATTTGTCATTCTTATTTCCATTCTCATTCTGATTCTCATTCTCATTCCGGTTTCTCGTTATGATTTCTCGTTCTCGTTCTCCTTCTTATCTCCATTCTCATTCTCATTTCGGTTTCTCGTTATGATTTCTCATTCTCATTCTCATTCTCATTCTCATTCACATTTGTCATTCTTATTTCCATTGTCATTCTGATTCTCATTCTCATTCCGGTTTCTCGTTATGATTTCTCGTTCTCGTTCTCCTTCTTATCTCCATTCTCATTCTCATTTTCATTGTCATTGTCACTCATATTGTCATTCTCAATTTCATTTCTCATTCTCTTTTCCACTCTAATTCTCATTTTGACTTCTTATTCTCATTCTCATTCTCCTTTCTCATTCTCATTTTGATTCTCATTCTCATTCTCATTCTCATTCTCATTCTCACTCACATTCTCCTCCTCATTCTTATTCTCCTTCTCATTTGTCTTTCTTTTTTCCATTCTCATTATCATTGTCATTTCTACTTCTGCTTCTCCTTCCCCTTCTTATTATCATTCTCATTCTCCTCACATCTTCATTTTCATGCCCATTCTCATTCTCATTCTCATTCTCATTCTCATTCTTCACTCACATTCTCATTCTCATTCTCATTTGTCATTCTCATTTCTATTCTCATTCTCATTGTAATTTCTTATCCTCATTCTCATTTCCATTGTCATTCTCATTGTCCTTCTCATTCCGATTTCTCATTCTGATTTCTTGTTCTCATTGTCATTGTCATTTCCATTCTTGTTCTCATTTCTCATTATTATTTCCTTTCTCATTCTCAATCTCCCTTTCCTTCTTGTTCTCATTCTCATTCTCATTCTCATTCTCATTCTCTCTCACATTGTCATTGTGGGAAACGCACACGCGATGCGCGCGGTGCACCACGCGGTGCGCGCGCTGCGTTCGTTTACCACGTGCGCGTACAACCTTTTCTTTCCCACTGTGCTGTTTTCTGCACCTCACCACCGTGATCATCGAAACGCGAAACGCACCGATACGGTTACTTCCTGGGCTTGGGCACCCCAAGAAGTAACGCTCCGAAACGCGAAACGAGTGCATTGAGCACAGCGAAACGCGAAACGTTCGAAACGGCCCCACAGGCTTGGGCACCCTGTGGGACACTAGGCTCTTCGGTCGAGCGGCCGTACCGGAGAGTTCTACATCCTCTTCTTCCTCTTCCTACGGCCCTCCCCTGGCAGGGGGTGTGGGCGGCCACAACCACCATTGGTGAGGACGATGGAGTGGAGGCCTCCGTTGTTGTGCGCTTACCCCTTAGGCCACCGCGTCCTTGCCACCCTGAAAAAATGTGAAAAATGCAGGAAAGAGTTGGTAGAAACGCACGCGCGGTGCGCTCGCGGTGCACAACGCGGTGCGCGCGATGCGTGTGTTTCCCTCATTCTCATTCTCATTCTCATTCTCATTCTCATTCTCATTCTCATTGTCACTCACATTCTCATTCTCAATTTCATGTGTCATTCTCATTTTCATTCTCATTCTCATTCTGATTTCTTATTTGCATGCTTATTCTACTTTTTCGTTCTCATTTCGGTTCTCATTCTCATTCTCATTCTCATTCTCATTCTCACTCACATTCTCCTTCATTCCCATTCTGCTCTCACTTGCGTGCTCATGGTCATTCTCATTTTCATTCTCCTTCTCATTCTCTTTCTCTTTCTCAATCAGATTCTCATTTTCATTCTCATTTGTCATTCTCATTTCCATTCTCATTCTCGTTGTAATTTCTTATTCGCATTCTCATTTCTCGTTCTCACTTCCATTCTCATTCTTATTCTCATTCTCATTCCGATTTCTCATTCTGATTTATTGTTCTCATTGTCATTCTCTTTTCCATTCTCATTTTCATTTCTCATTCTTATTTCCATTCTCATTCTCATTCTTATTCTCATTCTCATGTTCATACTCATTGTCATACTCATTGTCATTCTCATTTGCCATTCTCATATTCAATCTCATTTCTCCTTCTGGCTCTCATTCTTCTTCTCATTGTCATTCTCATTCTAATTTCCATTGTCATTGTCACCCTAAATCGCATTCTCATTTGGGGGGGGGTTTCCCAAGGGATTCCTACACAAGGTGCGTATGCAGCGTTTCACCCGGGGCAGCTCAAAAATCAAAGTTTCCAAAAAAATTTTTGGTATCATGATCATCCAACCCATGTAAAGCATGTTTTAAGCAATGAGAATGACAATGGAAATGAGAATGAGAATGACAATTGCAATGAGCATGAGCATGAGAAAGAGAAAGAGAAACGAGGATGGAAATTTGGATGTGAGTGAGAATGAGAATGAGAATGACAATGAGAATGAGAAGGAGAAGGAGGATGACACTGGAAATGCGAACGAGAATGAAAATGAGAATGAGAATGAGATTGAGAATGGAAATGAGAAAGAGAATTAGAATCAGAATCAGAATGGAAATAAGAACGAGAAATGAGAATGAGAATGGAAATGAGAATGAGAATGAGAACGAGAAATCAGAATGAGAAATGGGAATGGGGTGAGAATTAGAATAAGAATGGAAATGAGAACGAGAATTGAGAATAAGAATGTGAATAAGAAATGAGAACGAGAATGACAATGCGCTTCAGCTGAGAATGACAATAGAAATGAGAATCAGACCGAGAATTACAATGGAAATGGTGGATATAGCGCCTGGGGTCGCCGAGGGCCTGGAGTCAATGACCTGCCTACACCCCCACCAACGCCTTTGTGGTGGTGATAGTCAGGTTTTACACCCTTTATGGGTGATGTTCATCAGGCTGGGCAGCCACCTCAGAACAGCCCCAGGTTAAGTCTTGGTGTTGATGATTCATTTTTGTGTCCCCTTTTTTTGGGCCTTAAGCGGTTCCCCACGTTCTGCCTTGCATGGAGCTCTGGGATATTTTTATCATTATTAATTGTTGTATATCTTGGTGTTTATTTTCACACATCACTAAATCACCATGCCTTGCTTTTGGGGAGTTGCGTTCTACCGCTTGAGGGGTGAAGTGAGCCATGTCTCTTCTGTGCCTCTGTGTACATATTAGTGTGGTCGCTTGTCAGGGGATGTCATAATTCTTGTTCTCACTTCCATTCGCATTCTCATTTCTTGTTCTCATTTCCATTCTCATTCTCATTGTCATTCTCATCATTCTCATTCTCACTCACATTCACATTTCCATTCTCATTTCTCCTTCTCCTTCTCATTGGCATTCTGATTGTCCTTCTCATTCTCATTTCCATTGTCATCTCATTCTCATTCTAAATCGCATTCTCACCCTTGTTGTGATTTCTTATTTGCATTTTCATTCTCATTTCTCGTTCTCTCTTCCATTCTCATTCTCATTGTCATTCTCACTCACATTCACATTTCCATTCTCATTTCTCCTTCTCCTTCTCCTTCTCATTATCATTCTCCTTCTCATTTCTCCTTCGTATTCTCATCCTCATTCTCATTCTCGTTCTCGTTCCCTTTTCTCTTTTCTCATTCTCATTTCAATTGTAATTCTCATTCTCATTCTAATTGTCATTTCCATCGTCATACTCATTCTGAATCACGTTCTCATTCTTGTTCTGATTTTCTATTCGCATTTGCATTCTCCTTCACATTTCTCGTTCTCACTTCCATTCTGAGTCTAATTTGTCATTCTCAGTCCGATTTCTCGTTCTGATTTCTCGTTCTCATTCTCATTTCCCTTCTCATTCTCATTATTTACTCACATTCACATTTCCATTGTCATTTCTCCTTCTCATTCTCATTGTCATTCTCATTGTCTTTCTAATTCTCATTCTCATTTTTATTCTCATTTTCATTGTCATTCTCATTCTAAACTGCATTCTCATTCTTGTTGTGATTTCTTGTTCGCATTCTCATTCTCAATGTGAATGTGATTGAGAATGAGAATGAGAATGAAAACGGAAATGAGAGGAGAATGAGAAGGAGATGGAGAAATGAGTATTTATGTGTTTTTCACTTTATTTGGGTATTCGGTGCAGAGAGGGGGGGGGGCTCTCCCAAGGGATTGGTACACAACCTGCTTATGCAGCTTTTCAGCCTGGGGAGCGCAAAGCTTCATGTTTCCGAAGCTTGTTTTTTTATATGGTGACCACACAAAATGAGCACCCACGTAGTGGCCACTAGGCCCATCTAGCCCGAGCCGTGGGCCCCCCAAAAGCTTCAAAATTACTGCTTGTAGGTGTTCAGTGGCATTTGGTGTGCGCACAAACTGCTTGAGCAATATTCCACGCTTTGCACGTCAAACATGCCAATTTTTCAATTTTATTTTAATATTTTGACCATTCATCATGATGAAATATCCTATGTAAAGCATGTTTTGGACCTTCTTGGTGTGTTTTCACCCTATTTGGGTGTTTTTTGGGGGGGCACCCAAGGGGGCTGGGGCACAACCTACGTATGCAGTTTTCTAGCCTCGGCAGCTCAAAAATGGAAATTTCCAAAACTTATTTTTTTCTACTTTGACCATCTAAAATGATCAAATATCCTATGTACAGCATGTTTCAGACCCTCTTTGTGTGTTTTCACCCTATTTGGGTGTTTTTTTTGCGCGGGGGGGGGGGGGGGGGGGGTCCCAAGGGGGCTAGGGCACAACCTGCTTATGCAGGTTTCCAGCCTCTGCAGCTCAAAAATGGAAATTTTTGAAACTGATTTTTTTTACATTCTGACCATCCACAATGATCAAGTATCCCATGCAAAGCATGCTTTACACCCTATTCGTGTGCTTTTCACCGTATTTGGGTGTTTGGACGGGGGCAAGGGGCTAGGGCACAACCTGCTTGTGCAATTTTCCACACTGGGCAACTCAAGAATGGCAATTTTCAAAACCGATTTTTTTGATGTTCTCACCGTTCATAATGATCAAATATCCTACATAAACCATGTTTTAGACCCTCTATATGTGTTTTTCACCCGATTTAGGTGTTGCACAGATGGGGGGCTTCTTAATGACTTCGCGATTAGCTAACTGACTGATTGTGACTGTGCTCCCTCCCTCTTTGAGGTGTCTTGCCAACACGCAATAAAATTTTGTGTGTCCCCAGTTCTGTAACTCAATACTGCCAGAAGTTTCCAGGTATCTTAGGTGTGTATCGGAATGGTGTGTGGGGGGGGGGGTTCACACTGATTATTGGTGGCAAAAAATTTGTGGGCACTCTTTTTGGTGTAAAAGTCCT
The DNA here is from genome assembly GCA_964036045.1 of Eutreptiella sp. 'Long Island Sound 2002'. Lineage (NCBI taxonomy): Eukaryota > Euglenozoa > Euglenophyceae > Eutreptiales > Eutreptiaceae > Eutreptiella > Eutreptiella sp. 'Long Island Sound 2002'. The sequence continues at coordinate 96,291,888 of OZ038379.1, read as the reverse complement.
TGCAACCGTTATACCGTGCAAATGCCTTTCGCAAATTGATTTGTGGCCCAAAAATCACACCCACGCTGATCTTCAGACCAATATTGAGACCCCCTTTTTTTGGACCGAAAAATTAGACCCACTCTAATTTTTGATGCGAAAATGGTGTTGCAAACTCATTCATGGAGCAAAGATCATTCGGGAAACTTGTTTTCAAACCAAAAAAACAGAGTCAGAAACACCCCTTGAAACAATTTTGTACCAAGAATGGCTTTGCAAACCCATTTTGGGACCGAAAACAGACCGCCGTTCATTTTCCTGTCACTATTTCTGTGTAGTCAAGTTGGTCAGGATTTCATGGGGGTTTGAAATGTGCAGGTCCCCCCCCCCCCCCCCCCCCCGCCCACCGCGTCGGCTGGCCAAACGCAAGGAAAGAATCCCTCCCAAAGGTGCCATTTAGACGGGACGGACACACTACTGGCAAAACAAGTGTATTAAACGCTGCCACTAAAAAACTGTGCGCAAGTACAGAAGAGTGCAGAAACACAAGTACAGAAAACACCAGGCGGTGCAGTAACAAAACAAATGAGCAGACCAACCATGCGTGGCACAATACACCCTGTGTAGAGGGGGCATGGATGGGCATGGAGGCATGCATCACCCCATCGGGGGGGGGGGGAGTGCTGGGGAACCACCACCCCATTGTCATTGTAACACAACTCCATTCCTGAGGTACAGTGGATGCAGGAGGAAGAAATAGAATCAGAGTACAATTCCCACCACAGAGCAGCTGGTTTGCAAGCGCGATTCATGCAAAGGTCCTGAAAACAGTGCCGGTTTGACAACCAGGTGCGGCCCCCGAGATGTCGAGGACACCAATCCCCCGTTCGGCCCGAGTATGTACCGAGTCCTGTTTTGGGGGGGGGGGAGTGATGACTGTTGGGCATCGCCTCATGCACACCCCTCCCTGGGTCCAAAATGGGGTATTTCCGTCCCCGGAGGACCAGTTTGCCCCATTTGGGAACCGGCCTGAAAATGATCCGATGCAACAGTCCTGAAAACGCCGCTGGCTGTAAGGGCAAGGCTCAATCCCCAGGGTTACCAAACATTGCTTGGCTGCCAGGCCGGTTCCCGAGTGGGGGGAAATGGTCCTCTGGGAGAAAGAATCACTAGGGAATCGCACCAAGTGCCAATTAAATGCTATTTGGGTTTTCCTGACCATTACAGTGGTCCTCAGGGTGTCGAGAGCAGTGCAAATGGCTACATCACCCTTGCCGCCTCAAGGTCCCCAAACTAGAAAGGAGTCCGATCAACGACATCACCCTTGCCATCTTGGGGTTCTCAAACAGAGAGCAATCGACATGGCAACATAGCCCTTGCAGTCTTGAGGCCCCCCCAAAATGGGGATGAGTGAAATGGCGGCATAACCCCTTTTGTCTTGGGGTCCCCACACAAGGGAGGAACCCAATTGGATGCCCACCCGCTGCAGTATTAGGGTCCCTGGCTCATACATGGGCCGGAGTCCTATGTTCTGTTTGGCACTTTATGTGCAGAGGTGTGGGATTTCTGTCCTCAGAAGACGCAAGCCCCCCATTCCGGAACCGGGGAGGGGGATTCTCCCAGAGGACCATGGTCCCCCATTGGGGCACCGGCCCCCCCTCGGCCTGCCACTGAGGCTACAGGCTCCCGCCCATTCCACTGCACCCCCGCACATGCCTCTTCTCAGATGGATCACCCCCCTTTAAGCCCCGGGAGGAGGGGGAAGGAGGGCCTGAGGTGCCACAGAGAGGACTCCTCCATGCGACGCCGGCTGTCTGCACGTGGCGCCGATCACAGGCATGTGCGTGTGCCCCAACCCTGGGACGCCCTCTCTCTCCTGGGCACCGTCTGACAACCAAAAAAGTTCAAAATATACAATAATTTAGAAAATTGTGGTGAACATAAAATGCGAAAATTTAAATTAGAAATCTGAAAATAAAACTTCATCTTCGGTGGTGTCGTGCGGTACGCGGCGGTGTGCCTTCCTGGAGCGCCTGTCCTGCAGGCCCTGCGGTAGAGGGGACTGGCTGCCCACCACCACCAGACCCGATGTCTGACTGTCGTTTTTTGGGGTTGGGGGGGGGTGGGCTGGAGCGTCCAGAGAGCCCCTCACAAGGGAAGTCAGTCTGAAGGCAAAGGGCTGGGGGTGTTTGGGACAGGGGTCCATTGACAGGGACCATTGTTTGCATTGAAGAGGGACCAAGGGGGGGTATTGGTGTTCAAGGAGGGCGTGCAGGCCTTGTGTGAGCTATTTCGCAAGAGGGGGGGTTGGGGCGGCTTGGGTGGGTGGGTGGGGGGTTTGGCTCATGACCCCCCCTCTTATATTCCGGGGGGGGGGGGTCTCAGGGTTCCCTTGGGAACGCTAATCCTGCAGTGCGCCCTGCGGCGCGCAATCCAGGTGATTGTCGTGGAACAAGGGAGTGTTCCCTTTGTGAACCGCACTTTTGAACGGGGAGGGTTCATCGCCCATTTGTGTCTGTTTGGAGTATTGTGCCCCGCCGTTGTGCCCTTGTGACCTCCTTCCTCATCCCCAAAATGAGGATGAGCAAAGCGGTGCGAATGACCGCACCACCAATGCCCCTTCCCCTGCAGTGCAGCTGCAGCACGCAGGCAGGCGTTCCACCACAAATATAAGAGGGGGGGGTGGTTATACAAGCCAAAATTTATGCAACTCAAATTCTGTACGAAAATTTTGTTTGCAATTTGTTCCATGTTTTTAAGGATTTGTGCGGGTATACACTTTCTCATGAGCAATTATTGGGAGCCATACATAATTTGTTCGCTCATTTTTAGGAAGTGGCACAGATTTTGTCGCGCCTGAATTTGTAGATTCATATTTTCCCCCGCACGGAATCCCCCCCCCCCCCCCCGGGTATAACGGGGGGGGGGCAATCTGGGCCTGTGCCAGCTTGGGTGGGTTGGGGTTAGGGTGGGGGACCCCCTCCCCCCCTCCTAGACCCTAAGCCCAATGGCGTGCTACAGCAGGCTGCATCGGGGTTCCCCCCATCACCCCAACACCCTCTGATTCAGTGGTTCCTTCGCTCCTCCTCTCCCACATGCCCATGGCATGTCTGGCAGGCGAAGGTGCGTGTGAGACACAGGCCACAGCGTAGTGGCAACCAGAGGTCAGAGGCTGAAAAAAATTTTGTGTACCGAAAAGCGACCTCTAATTTCGGGGCCCCTTTGATAAATTTCTTTTTTTTGCCTGAGGAAAAATTTGGGGGCAGGCGGGTGGGGCTGCATTGGAAGGGGGGGAGGCACCCCCCCCCTCCAGGGCCCCCAGCCTATGCCCAGCCAGATTCCCTGCAGACCCGCCCATACCTCATCACAACCGCCACTGCCTGCAACTGCTGGTTTGGGCGGGAGCGGGGGTTGGGGTGTGTGGCCCTGTGGTGCAGTGCCCGCAGGACGAGGCATGTGGAGCTGAAAAGGGGGGGGGGGTCTAACAGCCCCCCCCCCCCCCCCCCAGACCCGGATTTCATCGTGGGAACAAATGAAATTTAACAAAAGGAAATATTGATTTGGCTGTTTTTGGTACACAAACTTTTGGACTTCCAGAACCCCCCCCCCCCATTCAACAAAACACTGATGTGTAGGCCTGTGCTGGGGATTGCAGGCCTCTTCAGGGGGCGTCCGCACACGCACTGCCCCCCCTCCCCCCTGGGTGTGAAGGCTGTGGGCACAGGCCAAGGCTGTGACCGTGTGTGACCGGCAGATGCATGCGAGTCATCCGGGGGCACAGCGGGGCGTCGCCCGCGTCCGACCGCCGCCGGTCGCAGCGTTTGGCTCTGCCGCCCGTGGTGCTGCTCCGCAGAGCGGAGCGCCCTCTCCCACGTGCCGCTGGCGGTGGGGCCCACGCAGGCCACGGCTCAATGGCAAATCTGACCAACACCAGGCGGGTGGGCGGGCGGGAGGGGGGGGGAGTCCAGAGGCTGAAAAAAGGAGTTTGTGCCCGTGAAATCCCTTGAAATCGTCCTCCAAATTTCGGGCCCCGGGCTCCTCTTAATACCTCTGCACCACCGGGGGTGGGGGTGGGGGTGGGCCCCCCCCCCCCCCTCTGAATATTTTGGGCCAAATTTCCTCCGGGCCTGTAGCCGATCAAGCATTTTCTCTGGCGCCTTCAGCGCCAATTTGTTTAGACCACAATTTTCTTTGGTGCCTTTGGTGCCTCTAAAGACCTCCCCCCGGGGAAATAAAAAGCCCTGTGCAGGCCCCTTTGAGAAATTTCCTTTCTCTCCTGAAAAGCAGTTTTCTGATGGGTGCGGGGGGGGGGGGGTCAGGCGGAGGAGCCCGGGCTGCCATCCACCCCCCCCCCCCCTTGGCCCCCGGTAACGGTGCGCCATGGCCTGGGCCCACGTCGATGGGCACGCGGGTGGTCGTCACACTTCTTGCGCTGCAGAAGGGACCGGGCCGACAGCCTTTCGTCGACGGCATCGCCGTCCCCGGCGCCCTCCCTGGCCTCGCCCATGCCGTCCCCCACGGCCGCCGACCACCAGCAATGCCTCGAGAAGTACCAACTGCACGTATGCCCCGGCCGCGCGCCGTGCCCCCCCCCCCCCCGTCCGTTCATGACTCCCATGCCCATGTAATGATTTGCGAAAACGATGAATTCCCGCAGCACCGGCACCGGCACAACGGGTTGTGTTCCGCAAGAACAAAACGTATCTGTGGGACCCCCCCCCCCGTGTCCAAGGAATGCGTTGTCCAACGAACACCTTTTTCATGGGGCCTTATCAATGAGGGACCCCATTTAGATACCGAATTCATTGGGCGCCGACCGGCGTGTCCCACGAACACTTCCGTTCGGACCTTGTTTTTTGAGGACTTTATTCTTCACTGAACACGGGGGTGGAGTGGCGGGTGGGGGGCAAAATGAATGAAACACCCCCTCCCCCCACAAAAAAAAGGAGACCAGGCGCATTCAATGAGGCAAAAATACAACGCATAAAATAAGGCAAAAATACAACGCATAAAATAAGGCAAAAATACAATGCATCAAATAAGGCAAAAATACAACGCATAAAATACGGCAAAAATACAAAGCATAAAATAAGGCAAAAATACAATGCAGAAAATAAGGCAAAAATACAACGCATAAAATAAGGCAAAAATACAACGCATAAAATAAGGCAAAAGTACAACGCATAAAATAAGGCAAAAATACAACGCATAAAATAAGGCAAAAATACAACGCATGAAATACGGCAAAAATACAACGCATGAAATAAGGCAAAAATACAACGCATAAAATACGGCAAAAATACAACGCATGAAATACGGCAAAAATACAACGCATAAAATATGGCAAAAATACAACGCATCAAATAAGGCAAAAATACAAAGCATAAAATAAGGCAAAAATACAACGCATAAAATAAGGCAAAAATACAACGCATAAAATAAGGCAAAAATACAACGCATAAAATAAGGCAAAAATACAACGCATAAAAACAGCGCAAAAATACAACGCATAAAATAAGGCAAAAATACAACGCATAAAATAAGGCAAAAATACAACACATCAAACAAGGCAAAAATACAATGCAGAAAATAAGGCAAAACCACAACGCATAAAATACGGCAAAAGTACAACGCATGAAATAAGGGAAAAATACAAAGCATAAAATACGGCAAAAATACAACGCATAAAATAAGGCAAAAATACAACGCATAAATTACGGCAAAAATACAACGCATGAAACAAGGCAAAAATACAACACATAAAATAAGGCAAAAATACAACGCATAAAATAAGGCAACAATACAACGCATAAAATACGGCAAAAAGACAACGCATAAAATAAGGCAAAAATACAACGCATCAAATAAGGCAAAAATACAACGCATCAAATAAGGTAAAAATACAACGCATGAAATACGGCAAAAATACAACGCATCAAATAAGGCAAAAATACAACGCATCAAATAAGGCAAAAATACAACGCATAAAATAAGGCAAAAATATAACACATAAAATACGGCAAAAATACAACGCATCAAGTAAGGCAAAAATACAACGCATAAAATAAGGCAAAAATACAACGCATAAAATAAGGCAAAACTACAACGCATAAAATACGGCAAAAGTACAACGCATGAAATAAGGCAAAAATACAAAGCATAAAATACGGCAAAAATACAACGCATAAAATAAGGCCAAAATACAACGCATAAAATAAGGCAAAAATACAACGCATAAAATAAGGCAAAAATACAACGCATAAAATAGGGCAAAAATACAACGCATAAAATAAGGCAAAAATACAACGCATGAAATAAGGCAAAAATACAACGCATAAAATAAGGCAAAAATACAACGCATAAAATAAGGCAAAAATACAACGCATAAAATAAGGCAAAAATACAACGCATAAAATAAGGCAAAAATACACCGCCTAAAATAAGGCAAAAATGCAACGCATAAAATAAGGCAAAAATACAACGCATAAAATAAGGCAACAATACAACGCATAAAATAAGGCCAAAATACAACGAAAAAAACCAGGCAAAAATACAACGCATAAAGTATGGCAAAAATACAACGCATCAAATAAGGTAAAAATACAACGCATGAAATACGGCAAAAATACAACGCATCAAATAAGGCAAAAATACAACGCATCAAATAAGGCAAAAATACAACGCATAAAATAAGGCAAAAATATAACGCATAAAATAAGGCAAAAATACAACGCATAAAATAGGGCAAAAATACAGCGCATAAAATAAGGCAAAAATACAATGCAGAAAATAAGGCAAAACTACAACGCATAAAATACGGCAAAAGTACAACGCATGAAATAAGGCAAAAATACAAAGCATAAAATACGGCAAAAATACAACGCATGAAATAAGGCCAAAATACAGCGCATAAAATTAAGGCAAAAATACAACGCATAAAATAAGGCAAAAATACAACGCATAAAATAAGGCAAAAAATACAACGCATGAAATAAGGCAAAAATACAACGCATAAAATAATGCCAAAATACAACGCATAAAATAAGGCAAAAATACAACGCATAAAATAAGGCAAAAATACAACGCATAAAATAGGGCAAAAATACAACGCATAAAATACGGCAAAAATACAACGCATGAAATAAGGCAAAAATACAACGCATAAAATAAGGCAAAAATACAACGCATAAAATAAGGCAAAAATACAACGCATAAAATAAGGCAAAAATACAACGCATAAAATAAGGCAAAAATACACCGCCTAAAATAAGGCAAAAATGCAACGCATAAAATAAGGCAAAAAATACAACGCATAAAATAAGGCAAAAAATACAACGCATAAAATAAGGCAAAAATACAACGCATAAAATAAGGCAAAAATACAACGCATAAAATACGGCAAAAATACAACGCATAAAATAAGGCAAAAAATACAACGCATGAAATAAGGCAAAAATACAACGCATAAAATACGGCAAAAATACGACGCATAAAATAAGGCAAAAATACAACGCATAAAATAAGGCAAAAATACAACGCATGAAATAAGGCAAAAATACAACGCATAAAATAAGGCAAAAATACAACGCATAAAATAAGGCCAAAATGCAACGAAAAAAACGAGGCAAAAATACAAGGCATAAAATAAGGCCAAAATACAACGCATAAAATAAGGCACAAATACAACGCATAAAATAAGGCAAAAATACAACGCATCAAATAAGGCAAAAATACAACGCATAAAATAATGCCAAAATACAACGCATAAAATAAGGCAAAAATACAACGCATAAAATAAGCCAAAATACAACGCATAAAATAGGGCAAAATTACAACGCATAAAATAAGGCAAAAATACAACGCATGAAATAAGGCAAAAATACAACGCATAAAATAAGGCAAAAATACAACGCATAAAATAAGGCCAAAATACAACGCATAAAATAACGCAAAAATACAACGCATGAAATAAGGCAAAAATACAACGCATAAAATAGGGCAAAAATACAACGCATAAAATAAGGCAAAAATACAACGCATATAATAAGGCAAAAATACAACGCATAAAATACGGCAAAAATACAACGCATCAAGTAAGGCAAAAATACAACGCATAAAATAAGGCAAAAATACAATGCAGAAAATAAGGCAAAACTACAACGCATAAAATACGGCAAAAGTACAACGCATGAAATAAGGCAAAAATACAAAGCATAAAATACGGCAGAAATACAACGCATAAAATAAGGCCAAAATACAACGCATAGAATAAGGCAAAAATACAACGCATAAAATAAGGCAAAAATACAACGCATAAAATAGGGCAAAAATACAACGCATAAAATACGGCAAAAATACAACGCATGAAATAAGGCAAAAATACAACGCATAAAATAAGGCAAAAATACAACGCATAAAATAAGGCAAAAATACAACGCATAAAATAAGGCAAAAATACAACGCATAAAATAAGGCAAAATACACCGCCTAAAATAAGGCAAAAATGCAACGCATAAAATAAGGCAAAAATACAACGCATAAAATAAGGCAAAAAATACAACGCATAAAATAAGGCAAAAATACAACGCATAAAATAAGGCAAAAATACAACGCATAAAATACGGCAAAAATACAACGCATAAAATAAGGCAAAAAATACAACGCATGAAATAAGGCAAAAATACAACGCATAAAATACGGCAAAAATACGACGCATAAAATAAGGCAAAAATACAACGCATAAAATAAGGCAAAAATACAACGCATGAAATAAGGCAAAAATACAACGCATAAAATAAGGCAAAAATACAACGCATAAAATAAGGCCAAAATGCAACGAAAAAAACGAAGCAAAAATACAAGGCATAAAATAAGGCCAAAATACAACGCATAAAATAAGGCAAAAATACAACGCATAAAATAAGGCAAAAATACAACGCATCAAATAAGGCAAAAATACAACGCATAAAATAATGCCAAAATACAACGCATAAAATAAGGCAAAAATACAACGCATAAAATAAGCCAAAATACAACGCATAAAATAGGGCAAAATTACAACGCATAAAATAAGGCAAAAATACAACGCATGAAATAAGGCAAAAATACAACGCATAAAATAAGGCAAAAATACAACGCATAAAATAAGGCCAAAATACAACGCATAAAATAAGGCAAAAATACAACGCATGAAATAAGGCAAAAATACAACGCATAAAATGGGGCAAAAATACGACGCATAAAATAAGGCAAAAATGCAACGCATAAAATAAGGCAAAAATACAACGCATGAAATAAGGCAAAAATGCAACGCATAAAATAAGGCAAAAATACAACGCATAAAATAAGGCCAAAATACAACGAAAAAAACCAGGCAAAAATACAACGCATGAAATAAGGCAAAAATACAACGCATAAAATAAGGCAAAAATACAACGCATAAAATAAGGCCAAAATACAACGCATAAAATAAGGCAAAAATACAACGCATGAAATAAGGCAAAAATACAACGCATAAAATAAGGCAAAAATACAACGCATAAAATAAGGCAAAAAATACAACGCATGAAATACGGCAAAAATACAACGCATGAAATAAGGCAAAAATACAACGCATAAAATAAGGCAAAAATACAACGCATAAAATAAGGCAAAAATACAACGCATAAAATAAGGCAACAATACAACGCATAAAATAAGGCAAAAATACAACGCATAAAAACAGCGCAAAAATACAACGCATAAAATAAGGCAAAAATACAACGCATAAAATAAGGCAAAAATACAACACATCAAACAAGGCAAAAATACAATGCAGAAAATAAGGCAAAACCACAAAGCATAAAATACGGCAAAAGTACAACGCATGAAATAAGGGAAAAATACAAAGCATAAAATACGGCAAAAATACAACGCATAAAATAAGGCAAAAATACAACGCATAAATTACGGCAAAAATACAACGCATGAAACAAGGCAAAAATACAACACATAAAATAAGGCAAAAATACAACGCATAAAATAAGGCAACAATACAACGCATAAAATACGGCAAAAAGACAACGCATGAAATAAGGCAAAAATACAACGCATAAAATAAGGCAAAAATACAACGCATAAAATAAGGTAAAAATACAACGCATAAAATAAGGCAAAAATACAACGCATCAAATAAGGCAAAAATACAACGCATAAAATAATGCCAAAATACAACGCATAAAATAAGGCAAAAATACAACGCATAAAATAAGCCAAAATACAACGCATAAAATAGGGCAAAATTACAACGCATAAAATAAGGCAAAAATACAACGCATGAAATAAGGCAAAAATACAACGCATAAAATAAGGCAAAAATACAACGCATAAAATAAGGCCAAAATACAACGCATAAAATAAGGCAAAAATACAACGCATGAAATAAGGCAAAAATACAACGCATAAAATGGGGCAAAAATACGACGCATAAAATAAGGCAAAAATGCAACGCATAAAATAAGGCAAAAATACAACGCATGAAATAAGGCAAAAATGCAACGCATAAAATAAGGCAAAAATACAACGCATAAAATAAGGCCAAAATACAACGAAAAAAACCAGGCAAAAATACAACGCATGAAATAAGGCAAAAATACAACGCATAAAATAAGGCAAAAATACAACGCATAAAATAAGGCCAAAATACAACGCATAAAATAAGGCAAAAATACAACGCATGAAATAAGGCAAAAATACAACGCATAAAATAAGGCAAAAATACAACGCATAAAATAAGGCAAAAAATACAACGCATGAAATACGGCAAAAATACAACGCATGAAATAAGGCAAAAATACAACGCATAAAATAAGGCAAAAATACAACGCATAAAATAAGGCAAAAATACAACGCATAAAATAAGGCAACAATACAACGCATAAAATAAGGCAAAAATACAACGCATAAAAACAGCGCAAAAATACAACGCATAAAATAAGGCAAAAATACAACGCATAAAATAAGGCAAAAATACAACACATCAAACAAGGCAAAAATACAATGCAGAAAATAAGGCAAAACCACAAAGCATAAAATACGGCAAAAGTACAACGCATGAAATAAGGGAAAAATACAAAGCATAAAATACGGCAAAAATACAACGCATAAAATAAGGCAAAAATACAACGCATAAATTACGGCAAAAATACAACGCATGAAACAAGGCAAAAATACAACACATAAAATAAGGCAAAAATACAACGCATAAAATAAGGCAACAATACAACGCATAAAATACGGCAAAAAGACAACGCATAAAATAAGGCAAAAATACAACGCATAAAGTATGGCAAAAATACAACGCATCAAATAAGGTAAAAATACAACGCATGAAATACGGCAAAAATACAACGCATCAAATAAGGCAAAAATACAACGCATCAAATAAGGCAAAAATACAACGCATAAAATAAGGCAAAAATACAACGCATGAAATACGGCAAAAATACAACGCATAAAATAGGGCAAAAATACAACGCATAAAATAAGGCATAAATACAACGCATAAAATAAGGCAAAAATACAACGCATAAAATAAGGCAACAATACAACGCATAAAATAAGGCAAAAATGCAACGCATAAAATAAGGCAAAAATACAACGCATGAAATACGGCAAAAATACAACGCATAAAATACGGCAAAAATACAACGCATAAAATACGGCAAAAATACAACGCATAAAATAAGGCAAAAATACAATGCATAAAATAAGGCAAAAATACACCGCATAAAATATGGCAAAAATACAACGCATCAAATAAGGCAAAAATACAACGCATCAAATAAGGCAAAAATACAACGCATGAAATACGGCAAAAGTACAACGCATAAAATACGGCAAAATACAACGCATCAAATAAGGCAAAAATACAACGCATAAAATAAGGCAAAAATACAACGCATAAAATAAGGCAAAAATACAACGCATAAAATACGGCAAAAATACAACACATAAAATAAGGCCAAAATACAACGCATAAAATAAGGCAAAAATACAACGCATAAAATACGGCAAAAATACAACGCATAAAATAAGGCAAAAATGCAACGCATAAAATAAGGCAAAAATACAACGCATGAAATACGGCAAAAATACAACGCATAAAATAAGGCAAAAATACAACGCATAAAATACGGCAAAAATACAACGCATAAAATAAGGCAAAAATACAACACATGCAATAAGGCAAAAATACAACGCATAAGATAAGGCAAAAATACAACGCATCAAATAAGGCAACAATACAACACATAAAATATGGCAAAAATACAACGCATAAAATAAGGCAAAAATACAACACATAGAATACGGCAAAAATACAACGCATCAAATAAGGCAAAAATACAACGCATCAAATAAGGTAAAAATACAACGCATGAAATACGGCAAAAATACAACGCATAACATACGGCAAAAATACAACGCATAAAATACGCCAACCAAACAACGCATAAAATACGGCAAAAATACAACGCATAAAGTAAGGCAAAAATACAATGCATAAAATAAGGCAAAAATACAACGCATAAAATACGGCAAAAATACAACGCATAAAATAAGGCAAAAATACAACGCATAAAATAAGGCAAAAATACAACGCATAAAATAAGGCAAAAATACAACGCATAAAATAAGGCAAAAATACAACGCATAAAATAAGGCAAAAATACAACGCATCAAACAAGGCAAAATACAACGCATAAAATACGGCAAAAATACAGCGCATAAAATAAGGCAAAAATACAATGCATAAAATAAGGCAAAAATACAACGCATAGAATAAGGCAAAAATACAACGCATAAAATACGGCAAAAATGCAACGCATAAAATAAGGCAAAAATACAACGCATAAAATACGGCAAAAATACAACGCATGAAATAAGGCAAAAATACAACGCATAAAATACGGCAAAAATACAACGCATAAAATACGGCAAAAATACAACGCATAAAAAAAGGGCCAAAATACAACGCATAAAATAAGGCAACAATAACGCATCAAATAAGGCAAAAATACAACGCATCAAATAAGGCAAAAATACAACGCATAAAATAAGGCAAAAATACAACGCATAAAATAAGGCAAAAATACAACGCATAAAATAAGGCAAAAATATAGCGCATCAAATAAGGCAAAAGTACAACGCATAAAATACGGCAAAAATACAACGCATGAAATAAGGCAAAAATACAACGCATAAAATAAGGCAAAAATACAACGCATAAAATAAGGCAAAAATACAACGCATAAAATAAGGCAAAAATACAACGCATAAAATAAGGCAAAAATACAACGCATAAAATAGGGCAAAAATGCAGCGCATAAAATAAGGCAAAAATACAATGCATAAAATAAGGCAAAAATACAACGCATAAAATAAGGCAAAAATACAACGCATAAAATACGGCAAAAATACAACGCATAAAAAAAGGGCCAAAATACAACGCATAAAATACGGCAAAAATACAACGCATGAAATAAGCCAAAAATACAACGCATAAAATACGGCAAAAATACAACACATAAAATAAGGCAAAAATACAACGCATAAAATAAGGCAAAAATACAACGCATAAAATAAGGCAAAAATACAACGCATAAAATAAGGCAAAAATACAACGCATAAAATAAGGCAAAAATACAACGCATCAAACAAGGCAAAATACAACGCATAAAATACGGCAAAAATACAGCGCATAAAATAAGGCAAAAATACAATGCATAAAATAAGGCAAAAATACAACGCATAGAATAAGGCAAAAATACAACGCATAAAATACGGCAAAAATGCAACGCATAAAATAAGGCAAAAATACAACGCATAAAATACGGCAAAAATACAACGCATGAAATAAGGCAAAAATACAACGCATAAAATACGGCAAAAATACAACGCATAAAATACGGCAAAAATACAACGCATAAAAAAAGGGCCAAAATACAACGCATAAAATAAGGCAACAATAACGCATCAAATAAGGCAAAAATACAACGCATCAAATAAGGCAAAAATACAACGCATAAAATAAGGCAAAAATACAACGCATAAAATAAGGCAAAAATACAACGCATAAAATAAGGCAAAAATATAGCGCATCAAATAAGGCAAAAGTACAACGCATAAAATACGGCAAAAATACAACGCATGAAATAAGGCAAAAATACAACGCATAAAATAAGGCAAAAATACAACGCATAAAATAAGGCAAAAATACAACGCATAAAATAAGGCAAAAATACAACGCATAAAATAAGGCAAAAATACAACGCATAAAATAGGGCAAAAATGCAGCGCATAAAATAAGGCAAAAATACAATGCATAAAATAAGGCAAAAATACAACGCATAAAATAAGGCAAAAATACAACGCATAAAATACGGCAAAAATACAACGCATAAAAAAAGGGCCAAAATACAACGCATAAAATACGGCAAAAATACAACGCATGAAATAAGCCAAAAATACAACGCATAAAATACGGCAAAAATACAACACATAAAATAAGGCAAAAATACAACGCATAAAATAAGGCAAAAATACAACGCATAAAATACGGCAAAAATACAACGCATGAAATAAGGCAAAAATACAACGCATAAAATACGGCAAAAATACAACGCATAAAATACGGCAAAAATACAACGCATAGAATAAGGCAAAAATACAACGCATAAAATAAGGCAAAAATACAACGCATAAAATAAGGCAACAATAACGCATCAAATAAGGCAAAAATACAACGCATAGAATAAGGCAAAAATACAACGCATAAAATAAGGCAAAAATACAACGCATAGAATAAGGCAAAAATACAACGCATAAAATAAGGCAAAAATACAACGCATAAAATAAGGCAAAAATACAACGCATAAAATAGGGCAAAAATACAGCGCATAAAATAAGGCAAAAATACAATGCATAAAATACGGCAAAAATACAACGCATAAAATAAGGCAAAAATACAACGCATAAAATAAGGCAAAAATACAACGCATAAAATAAGGCAAAAATACAACGCATGAAATACGGCAAAAATACAACGCATGAAATAAGGCAAAAATACAACGCATAAAATACGGCAAAAATACAACACATAAAATAAGGCAAAAATACAACGCATAAAATAAGGCAAAAATACAACGCATAAAATACGGCAAAAATACAACGCATGAAATAAGGCAAAAATACAACGCATAAAATACGGCAAAAATACAACGCATAAAATACGGCAAAAATACAACGCATAGAATAAGGCAAAAATACAACGCATAAAATAAGGCAAAAATACAACGCATAAAATAAGGCAACAATAACGCATCAAATAAGGCAAAAATACAACGCATAGAATAAGGCAAAAATACAACGCATAAAATAAGGCAAAAATACAACGCATAGAATAAGGCAAAAATACAACGCATAAAATAAGGCAAAAATACAACGCATAAAATAAGGCAAAAATACAACGCATAAAATAAGGCAAAAATACAGCGCATCAAATAAGGCAAAAGTACAACGCATAAAATACGGCAAAAATACAATGCATAAAATAAGGCAAAAATACAACGCATAAAATAAGGCAAAAATACAACAAGCGTTGGCTCTGGAAGCCAAAAACAGGTCTGCAAAACTGATATCTGCAGGAAAACTTCGCACCAGTACCGCATTTTGTCCTCATTTCGGGTGCCTTTTTTGCATCTGTAAATTCAAAATGCCCAACCCTAAGATCAGTATTCCCCCCAAATCTTACCCTTGCCCCCCCCCCCCCTCTGCGGGCACGGGGTTTGGGCGTCGCGGCCATTCGGAGGTGACCGCCATGTGAGGCCTGCCCAATGCGCCCCCTGCATCGTGCCGGGTTCGATGGAGCCCCACCGATGAGGGCCCGGGGGATGTGTGGGCACTGGGGCCGCTGTGCCAACCGGCGACAACACCAGCCAAGCCCCAGGTCCCCGGGACCTCTGATCACACGACCGCAGCGCCGTGAGCAGGGCATCGGCGCTGAGGGCAGGGCTCCTTCGAACAACTCGGCACTGCCAGAGGGGGCGCGGGGGGGTCAGGGCGGGGGGTCCCAAACAACCTACGGGGCCGCGCTTGTGGCCACGCCGGCGGTCCCCTGCGTACTGCAGCTGCCACCGTGGCCGCTGGGGCCGCCCTCCATGGCGCCCTGGGGGCGAGGGGGGGGGGAGGGGCATGTTCGCCCGTCGCGGGGGAGGGGACCCCCCCCTGGACCCCCCCTCCCACACCCCCCCCCCTCCTTTTAAAATATTGGGCCAAATTTTCCTCCAGGCCTTCGGCCAATCAAAACTTTTCTCTGGCGACTTCCGCGACAATTCGTTTAGACCAAAACTTTTCTTCGGCGCGTTTGGCGCCTCTAAAAACTCAGCACCACCGGAGGGGGGGTGTGAGGGCTGGAACCCCCCCCCCTCCCCCACCGCCCCTTGGGCGGAGCCCTGGCTGAGGGTCCAGCTGGGGAACAGCCCTGGGGCAAAGCCCTGGGGCAAAGCCACACAAACGGAGGTCCCGCCCGCCGCCCCCGCCCCCAGCCCCTGCCACTGCCGCCTAGGGCATGGACTTGGGGTATGGGGCGCAGTGCCCGAGTTGTGTGAGAGGGATGCGGTGCTGCGATCTCCGCTGCCAGTGCCCCGCCCCAGACCTCCCCCCCCCCCCCCCACGCGACGGCCCCTGCCCCTGACCGGATCACAGTGCAGCCCCCCCCCCCCCCCCCAAGGGCTGCAGTAGAAGGGGAGGGACTTCGGAGGGGGGCTCAGAAGCGATTAGGCAGGCGGTTGGAGGAGGTTGCCAAAGCTGTTAGGGGCAGTTACTGTCGGTTACACATGCCGTTGAAGCTGGCACTTGCCGTCAGGGGGACAGTGGTGGACATAGGCATGAAATACGGCAAAAGTACAACGCATAAAATACGGCAAAATACAACGCATCAAATAAGGTAAAAATACAACGCATAAAATAAGGCAAAAATACAACGCATAAAATAAGGCAAAAATAACGCATAAAATACGGCAAAAATACAACACATAAAATAAGGCCAAAATACAACGCATAAAATAAGGCAAAAATACAACGCATAAAATACGGCAAAAATACAACGCATAAAATAAGGCAAAAATGCAACGCATCAAATAAGGCAAAAATACAACGCATAAAATACGGCAAAAATACAACGCATAAAATACGGCAAAAATACAACGCATGAAATAAGGCAAAAATACAACGCATAGAATAAGGCAAAAATACAATGCATAAAATAAGGCAAAATACAACGCATAAAAGATGGCAAAAATACAACGCATAAAATAAGGCAAAAGTACAACGCATAAAATACGGCAAAAATACAACGCATAGAATAAGGCAAAAATACAATGCATAAAATAAGGCAAAATACAACGCATAAAATATGGCAAAAATACAACGCATAAAATACGGCAAAAATACAACGCATAAAATAAGGCAAAAATACAACGCATAAAATAAGGCAAAAATACAACGCATCAAATAAGGCAACAATACAACACATAAAATATGGCAAAAATACAACGCATAAAATAAGGCAAAAATACAACGCATATGCCGTTGAAGCTGGCACTTGCCGTCAGGGGGACAGTGGTGGACATAGGCTGGGCGGCATGGAGGGCGGGGGTACCTCCCACTCTTCCAGTGCATCCCCCCCCCCCCCCCGCCTCCTTTGCAGATGGAGGCGCCGGTGTTTCCCGCAGCCGAAGATGCCAGTGTCCGGTCCCTCTGTGCCGAGAGTTCTGTGGGTATGCGCCCCTCCACAGCGACGGGGGTGAGGGCTGGCATTGGGGCGTTGGGGGAGCTCGTGCCCCATACAGTCCTGCAGCCCCCGGGCGTGTAGACCCCCGCCCTCCTCCCCCCCGACCCCCACCCCTCAATCCCAGGCCCACCACCATCCGTGTGTTGGACCCCCCCCCCCCCTCAGGTACCCCGCACCACCCGGTCACCCCCAGCACTTCCTCAAAGCCGTGCTGCACGCAGCCCCCACCCCAAAACGCATAAGTGCAGTGACTGCAGTCGGGTCTCGCTCTGACAGCGCGTCCCTTTCCTCGCGGCTGTTTGCATCGCCATCCCTCCCGCTCCTCTGTGCAGTCTCGTGCCGTTCAGGGGGTGCAGTCCCGTAGCCCTCGTGGGGCGGTGCTCCGCAGGCCAAGTCTCCCAAAGACCCTCCCTCCCCCTTCGCTCCGCCCCCTGTCATCAGGTCGCCCCCCCCTCCCCCCCCACGCCCCCGGCACCGAAGCAGGGGTGAGCCCTGTAGTGCGGCCCCGCGTGCCCCTCCCTTCGCACACGTGTGTCCCGGGTGCTGTTCCGGTGCTGCACGTGGTGCCCGTGCAATGGCCCCTTCCTGCGGCTGTGGCCGCCCCCCGGGGATCGCCAGCGGGTGGCGGCAGACCCGGAGTTGTGGTCGCCGTCCCCCCCACGACCGCGACTGATGCTGCTGCTGCAGCCGGTGGTCCAAGCATGCACTGTGGGATGGCCCTTGGGCGTCTTTAGAATAATAAGAAACCAAAGGGGGGGGGACCCCCTCCCCCCGGAACCCCCTTCCCCCAGAAGTGATCATCACGGGAAGAATCGAAATTTACAACTGGGAAAATCTTGTCGGGCCATTTTTGGTACACAAACTTTTGGGACCCAGACCCCGCTCAAGGGACGCCCTGCCCTTGGACGGCCTGCACCGAGACGACCAGCAGGGCACAAGTGGGTGAGTAGCAGGGGACAGGCCGGCACAGTCCCCTTGTGCCTGCGCGGTTCGCTCTACAGGGACCCTTTGGCAGGCTAATCGGACCGGCTGGAGCCACCATGAAATACCAGCAACCACTCAAGGCCCATAGAACGTAACAACCACTACTCAGTGTCTGTGCTTGTTGGTCCACAATCTCGGTGTTTGGCACCAAATGTTTCAGTTGTGTTTCAGAATTGGTGCCAAACTTTCTCCGCACCAAATTTTCCACTTTTTGCACGTACCCACCCCCCAGTACTTCATTGCATTGAGCTGCACAAAGTCTGTCGGTGGTTGCAGCGGAGAGGGTCGAGTGGCACGGTCGCGCATTGTGTGCAGGGGATGAGTGCATCGAAGTATGGAACATGATGAGGCAGAGCTTTGTGACGTTCAAAGAGGGCACCGACACCGCCATCAAGGAGCTGTGGGCCCAGGTCCATCCCTGCACAGCCTGCACACACCCTGCACCATGCTGTGATCCAAGAAGGAGGTTGGGTCCATGTTGTGGGGGGAAATTCTGCCGACATTGCCGGCCAGCCCACTCACTCCGGAACAGGGGGAAGGGCAACCCACGGAGAGGAAGAGGTAGATGGCATCCCACAGGAAGTTGGGTTTTCAATTTTTTGGGGTTCGGGGGGGGGGGGTCAGTAGAGCCCACCAAAACCGGGGGGCGGGGGCTTGGGAAAAGGGCTCAATTGACAGGACCATTAATCAGTTATTATGAAGTCTGGCGCCAAAAGTGCTGAAAACGTTTTTTGAGCATTGGAATGGTCAGAAAAAAATTTAACCAAATAAATGGCCAATGGTGATTGTTTTCTGATCCCCTTTGCTGTTGACTCCTTCCCTGACTTTTTTTCATAGATAATCTCTGTTAAACACAGGAGGCCGTAGATCGCATCACTTCAAAGATTTTCCACTCATTCATTCTAGGTTAAACGACGATAAAGGGAAGAGAGTGAGGCCCGGGAGCTCCTTCGCAGGGAGTTACAGTTGCCCTTGCCGGAGCTGTAGATTGAATCCCACTGTCAAAGTTTGAACACATGTCAGGACCTGAGACGACCCTCATCACTGGCGGAGTGTGGCAGATGGGTCTCCCCTGCATTGTGAGTGGCACCTGTGGCTGAGCTCCACCGAGCCTGCAAAGCCCTACACACCACAACACTTCTGGGAGTGTCCGCCAAATCTACCACACAAAATCCGGGGATCTCCGCGAAATTGCCGCACTAAAATTGCCCAGGCACCAACCCCCCTCCCCCCCTGTGTAGGCACTGCTGAGCATGTGTGATTGGACGTCAGCTGCTCTGGGTGGGCAGGCTATTGCTTAAGCAGGATGGGTGGGTGGGTCAGAGGCCAAAAAAACAGTTTGTGTACCGAAAATCGGCCCCTTTGATAAATTTCATTTTTTGCCGGAGGAAAAGTTTTCTGATGTGGGCGGCCGGGCGGGTCGGCCGGGGCTGGGCAGGGCCCCAAACAACCCCCCCCCCCCCCCCCGCCCCCGGGGCCTTAAGCAATGGCCTGTGAGTGGACATGGGCAGATGTCCTCCCATACGAGCAGGGATGAGTGCATTGGATCAAGGCAGCGCCTCAACTGGCAGGGCCGATTTCGGAGTTGTTTTCCTGCAACATTTTTTCGCAAAAGTATTGCAAAGACAACTGTTGTGGAGTTTGGCATCGGGGGGCACTGACAGGTGCGTCACTCCAACCCTCGCAAAGCCATGCCGATGCACGTGCCCATACTCTGCCCCGTGCCTACCCCCGCTGGTACCCCGCGCGCCCCCGATAGGCCCCTCGGCCTTTCTGTCTCGGCCCCGGTCTCCAGATCTGCCGCCGGGTCGTGGAGCCCGTAGAGTTCGACAAGCACCTCCAGCGGCTGCACGCAATGATCCGCAAGATGCTCCGCCAGGGCAAAATGACAGCCGTCAACGCCATCCGGCAGGTGCGGACCGGGGGGGGGGGGGGGGGGGGGGGGCTGCGGGCGTCTGCGGGGGGGGGGGGGGGGGTATTGCTTAAGGAGAGACCCTGGGTGGGTGGGTGGGTCAGAGGCCAAAAAAAAAGTTTGGGTACCTAAAACCGGCCTCATTTTCCGGCCCCTTTGATAAATTTCATTTTGTGCCCGAGGAGGCCTGAGTGCCCCCTCAGCTCAAGTGCACCTGAAAACCTGGGTTTTGGGAACTTTTTTTAGTCACCGGGAAAAAATTTTCGGCGCCTTCGGCACATGCCATATACTGTGTACGTGTTTGCTCCACGTGTGCTCCATATACCTTGTCTTGCAGACCACCATGCCCCAACGCTTGTTGTCAGTGTATTTCAGCTTCCCGGTCCAACCGTCGCCACGCGCAAAACGCGAAGAAATAATTGACGCGCTGCTCCATTTTAGGTTTACAGATAGGACCACCAGTCGGAAAAGACAAGAAGCCTACAACGAGGCACAAAAGGCATGTACCACATCTTTTTTGAGCGTACCAATGGCCACACTGTGCGAGTTTGTTGCTGTGGCACAAAAAATGGCCACACGCGACACGGTTCCAGTTCCAGTTCCACGACCGATGGAGGCTCCAGTTCAGGCGAGTCTAATTCTGACTGACAAGAAAAATCACTGTCATTTGGCATGAGATTGTGAATGTCGCGCTTTGTTGTAGGTGTTGTGTATTGGTGAGATGTGGGAACCCTGAATTGACATTCAATGATGAATTTCCTTTGTTTACGGCTGACAACATGACATTTCCATGTGCTGAGTTGTTCATTCTCCAATAATTTTTCTGTTCCCTGTGGATTGGGTATGTTCCGGCAGGGGGGAGGGGGGGCTCCCCCCTGGACCCCCTCCCCTGGACCCCCTCGCCCCCCCCCCCCCCCCGCTCAAGCAAGTCCCCCCCCCGCCGGGTCTTTAAGCAATGGCCTGGGAAGGGGGTGGGGCGAGAGGTCCCAAGGGCACTCACCCAAGGCGAAGGGGCGGCAAAGGGGCATTGCTGACCGGAAGTGTTGTTTTGGATCGAAGTCTTTCGTCGGACAGTTTTTCTGGTTTTGCAACGAGGCACTGCCAACCGTGCCCCCAGTGCCCGGCAGAGGCCAAGTTCCGTTGGGCATCGGCCCCCGTACCGTGTGCCGCTCAGTGATCAGTGAAGCAGACACTCGGAGAGAGGCAGCCGCACCCCGTGTCTGACACCGTGGGCCCCACTTCGGTCCGATCCCCCGGGGGGCGGGGGGCTTTGGGCATTGGGATGAGATGCGGAGGCGTGCACACACATCTGCGTCCCCTCGCAGGGGGTAGGGGCAGGCGCAATGTGGAATGGCAAAGGGCGGCACAACAGAAGTGGGCCGCATGGGCAGGGCCAAGGCCATTTTTCCAGGGGTCATGTGTCGCGCCCTTGGCAATGTGCATGTCCCCAACAACACGCGTTCCGATGCCTCCGGGAGACAAGCGCCACCATCCAAGTGGCCCTCCAGAAGCCTCCAAGACATTACAGCAACCAGCCCAAGGCCCACGGGCCATCACAACACCCATTCGCGGTCCAATGGTGGTCCTTGGGCCACCATCCGGGAATGTGGGCCCAACCGTTGCAGCGGTGTTTCAAAATTGGCGTCACATCTCCTCCGCACCACACTTCCCCGTCCCCAACGTCACACGTTCCTACTCCTCCGCCCCCCCCCCCCCCCCCGGGACCCGCCGCCGACCCGACGGCCGCTCATGGCACGTCTGCGCACCACCGCCTCGTGGGGGGGGGCTGTACCGGCGGTGCATTCTGCTGCAGTCGGGTACTCCATCGCTTTGGGTGCCAGCGCCGTTGGACCCCCTGCCCTCCGCACATGCCCTGCCCCCCCTGACGCGCGCCTTCCCTCCGCCGGCGCTGTGCACGTCCCCCCCCCTCCTTTGTGGGGGCAGTAGGCAGGGCGGTCCTTAGGGACTCTCTCTTTTTTTTGTTTGATTAAGGACCGCCCTTGAGGGCATTTTTCCACCGAATCGCCGTCGGTTACCCTCCAACCGCCGTCGGTTACCCTCTAAGCGCCGTCAGTATCCGCAGCTTTTTCGCAGCATCGGCGTAACGGAACAGCGTTCTTGTTTTTGCTGTTAGGGACCGCCCTGGCAGTAGGGGGGAGGCGAGGGCCTCCGGTCCACAGCCCCTGCAGCATGTGTCATCTCCCCATCCCCTTCTGCAGTTGAGCGATGCCCTTCAGAAGGTGCTGCACGTGGCGGCGGGCAGGCCCTCCCGGCAGACCGCCCACAAGTCCATCAGTTGCAACTTGCAGGAGCCGGTGTGTGCGATTGGGGGGGGGGGGGGCAGGCGGGGGGCGGGGGGGGGGGGGGGGGGCACTGGTAGTCTTGGGCGCGCCCCCGAGAAGACCGCGGGCCCAGGGGTGATGTAGCCATTCCGCCCACATGTGGGCCCTGGAGGCGGCAGGGGTTAGGTAGCCTGGGCTGGAGGAGGGAGTGATGTTTGGGGGTAAAGCGTTGGGATGGATGGCCGGAACATTGACTTGGATGCCGGGCGTGCCGGGCAAACATACCCTCCGTGTTCGCCGGTGAGAGGACCACCACCGCCCCTTGGAATGGCTTCGGAGCGAGTGGTGTGTGTATTGGACCGGCGGAGGAGGAGGGACCCCCCGCTGAACTCCCCCCCCCCTTCCCCAACCCTGGACCCAGACATGGTAGTGGCACCACAGACGATGGATGGCATTGATTGGGGCCATGTCCGGCACACAAGCGTCTGGGACCCAGGAACCCCCCCCCCCCCCCCCCCGCACACAGATGTCAACGGATGGAGTCATGGCTGTGTGTGCCCTCCTTGTTGTCGTCCCACGAGGTGGGGACCCAGACCTCTGCCTCCCCCCCTCTCAGGGCTCCTTTTAAGAGGTTGGTACCACTGGGGGGGGGGGCACCCCCCAAAATCCCCTAGACCCCCCCTCCTCTTAAAGATAAACATTAAAAGATTGGGCCAAATCACCTCGAAGAGAGGTTGTTAGATCAAGCGTAGGCGTAGATGCCATATACCCTCCCCCTTTTGGGGGGTCCTTTGCGTAGCATACCCCAAGGCATGATATTGGATGTCTAACCCCTTGTAAAATCATTATTTTGCCTGACAAAACGATCCCCCAATGGATTTTTTGATTTTGAGGCCTCTATCCCCCCGAAACTGGATGGCACATTTTAGGGAGGGGGTGGGGGGGGGGTCAAAAGTTTGGGCTCAGAAGGATTTGAACCAGGGCTGGGTAAGAATGAAGCTGATCAGTGAATCAAGCTAGTGCAGCCGCAGCATGCCACAGCATGCCGTAGCATGCCACAGCATGCCGCAGCACCTTTTTTTTTGAGCTGCACATGGGGGTTTTGAAGCATGCCGCAGCATGCCGCAGCATGCTGCAGCATGCCGCAGCATGCCGCAGCGAGCCACAATTTTCACATGGCGGACTTTTTTTTCGTAACATGTCGAACATGTGAACCCTTTGTTGCACAAATGTCTCAGAACTGGATGGTAGCTCAGTGGTCTTTGTACCAGACCTCAGTTTGGAGGGTCCTGGGTTCCATTCCTGGGAAGGGCAAACTTTTGCCTGTCAGTTCCTCTCTATTGTTGCACAGATCTTCGCTTTTTTGGTGTATTGGGAAGGTATTGGGGACCACATCAGCCTGTCTGCCTTGTCTGTCTGCTCCCATAGAAGTGTAGGTACCCACATGTGCAGGCAGAAGCATGCCGCAGCATGCCGCAGCACAAGAAATTTTTCCGAGGGACCGCACTAGCTTGACAGTGATGGCCAGCCGGGATTCGACGGCTGGTCCTTTGTCTGGCGAGTGTTCCACCACTCGACCATTGCTTGCTCCTGCAGACCTATGGTTCCCCACTGTATGTAGCTGTAGACCGTCACTGAAAAAAGGCAAACTGTGTGTTTTTGCCTGCCTGTCTGCCTGCCTGCTTGCCCGACTGACTGCCTAACTGACTGCTTGCCTGACTGACTGACCGATTGGCTGACTGCCAGTCTCTCTTCAAGGTGCCTTGCCGAAGGCAATAGATTTTTCTTCCGGGCCTTCAGCCGATCAAACACTTTCTCTGGCCCCCTCAGCGCCAATTTGTTTAGACCAAAAAGCACCTCGAAGAGAGGTTGTTAGATCAAGCGCAGGGGCGGGCGTCATATACCCCCCCCCCCCTTTTTGGGGGTCCATTTGCATAGCGTACCCCAAGGCATGGCATTTGATGTCCAACCCCTTGTAAAATCGTTATTTTGTCCAATAAGACAATCCCCCAATGGATTTTTTGATTCTGAGGCCTCTATCCCCTGAAATTGGATATCACTTTTTTGGGGGGGGGTCAAAAGTTTGTGCTCAGAAGTTTGTGCTCAGCGGGGTTTGAACCAGGATCAGATTGGGCAGAGATGACGGGTCGGCTGACCAGGATTCGAACCGCTGACCTACGCATCTGCGGTCGGCTGCATTACCGTTGGGCCGTTGCTTGATCTGACAGCATTTGTTCTCCCCACTGCTTGAAGCCAAGGCTGCCACTGAAAAACCCAAACTGTGTGTTCTGTCTGCCTGCCTGCTTGCCCGGCTGACTGTCTGACTGACTGCTTGCCTGACTAACTGACTGATTGGCTGACTGTCAGCCTCTCTTCGAGGTGCACTGCCGAAGGCAATACAATTTCCTTCAGCGCCTTTGGTGCCTCTAAAAAATCAGCACCACCGGGGCAGGAGGGGGGGGGGCTGGACCCCCCCCCCCCCCAAAAGAGCCCCCCCCCCCTCCACAGAAACACACACCCCTCGAGGGACACTTTACTGTTGGAGCCGCGCGGAGATGACAAGAATGGCCACTCCACAGAGGCCACCCCAGCGTTGGTGCCCGGCCCGGGATGTGGGCCTGGCTATGCGAGGCCCTCAGCCTCGTCATCACCCGGGGGCCCCACCATAGCACTGACCCCTCCTGGGGGCAGGACCCTGCACAAGCGCCCCCCCATTCCCCGCACGCCCCCGCCCCCCCACACACACACATGCAGGATGACTCCCTCCCGCTCACCAGCGTTCCGGCGTGGAGGGTCCGCTCGGCCTTAGAATGGGACAGTCAGGCTGTTCAGGCCTCATGGTTCAGCAGGGCAACGGCCGCCCAGCCCCAAGGCCCTGCTCGTGCCTGAGGCCCTGTCCCCATCCAACCCTCTTTTCATGCATCTTGGCCATCGGGGGACGTGCGCGGGCGAGAGTGGGGCCCGGTGAGAGAGGGCTGGGGCCCGTTGGTGATGACCTGGCGGTGGGCGTTGGAAGGCGAGGGGGGAAATGTCTTGAAGGGCTGGCGGATCGAGCCAGCCGCCGTTGTGCCGTGCAGTGTGTCCGGCAGACTTGCCGTTGCTGCAGGACCCCAGACGGTGGGAGGCTATTGGCCACTGCCCCCCCCCCCCCCTTCCCTCTCTTCCGATAGGAGAGCCCCGTCATTTGTGCATTCTGTGCTCTGTCCAGTCACCCTCAACGGGATGGCCTGTTGGAGGATTGGACAAGGTTTGTGTGGGGGGTTGGGGGTCGTTCCGGCCCCCTGAAGGAGGGCCGCGGGGTTGGAAAAGGCGCCGTACTGTCCAGTCCAAGGGGGCACCTTAAGTGCAGTGCGCGTGCAGTGCGCGCGCAATGCAACTATTTGGGTGTTTGGCCGTAGTAGAAACCCATACTTTGTGGTACTTTGGGCATCATTGTTGTTTGATCGTAGGTTTTGATGCATTGGGGATCTAGCATTTTTGGATGTTCACCCTGTTTCACCCATTTCTACTTTTTTGCACGCATTTTTTTCCCATTTCCACCACATCTACTCTTGTTCTCGGTTGATTGATATGGTGATACACTTTGAGGGTGCCTGCTACGGGACATCATATTTCCCTCCTCATTTCTCAAGCCCACTTTCTCCATGGATCTCAGTATTGGGGATAGGGTGTTCTACACCCGCTCCAATGGCCTGTGACCTCCTGCCGCGGTGGTTGGGACGGCTGAAGACGGACTCCTCCACTTGGAATACTATCAAGATGGGTTGAGAGTGGTGAATCGGCGATGCACGATGGAGTCCATCTCTTTTGCCATCCCAAGTGCAGACTCGCCACCTGCCTGCCCTCCATCTCCGCCACCCAACACACAGTCAAGTCCCCCCCCAAAGGCTGCTGGTGCTTCACCACTGCCACAAGAACCGGGAAGGTCCCCCTCAAGGTCCCCTCCGGTGCAGTTTCGGTCGCCGAATTCTAAGGGTGTTTCCAAGGGGCGTGCCTAGGGGCTCTTGGGGGGGAACATAGTCTAAAAGTAGCGCGCGCAGTGCAAGCATTCCCCCCAAACAGGCCAGTCTAATCACTCGTAATGACTCACCACCAGCACCGCAAAGAGGCCCAAAAGAAAGTTTTGTATGCCCCCCCCCCCCCTCCCTCACTCCCCGCACGACATCCCTCAAAATGATCAGTGCATCGCGGGTGATCATTTTGAGCCACGGATGTTGCTGTACCCTAGGATGCCCCCCCCCCCCCCCACAAGCCCTCCCTTGTTTTGGAAAACGGGCTCCAATGACCCCACCCGCACACAGATTTTTTTCTTCTGCCTGGTGCGCAGCGGGGGGATGGGGCATGGGGATGGGGCATGGGCCAATAAAATCTCTTCATGATGCAATTGCACACATACAAACATACACGCACATGCCCGCCAACGCAGAGGGACAGGGAGAAAGAGATACAGAGGACATAGAGACCATAGAAGGCAGAGAGACACTGACACAGAAACAGAGATACACACACACACACAGACAGACACACACACACACACACATAGATACACACACGCACCCACCCACCCACCCACCCACCCACACCCAGGCCCACACGCGCACACACGATGTTGTTGTTGTAGTCGTTGCGGTTGTGGTGGCGGTTGTTGTTGTTATCTTGTGGTTATTGTTGTTGTTTTCGTTATGGTTGTTGCTGTTGTTGTTGTCGTATTATTTGTTATTGTTGTTGTTGTCGTTATGGTTGTTATTATTGTTGTCGTTGTGATGGTTGTTGTTGTTGTTGTCGTCGTTATGGTTGTTGTTGTTGTTGTTGTCGTTATGGTTGTTGTTATTGTTCTTGTCGTTATGGTTGTTGTTGTTGTTGTTGTCGTTATGGTTGTTGTTATCGGTGCTGTTGTTGTTGTTATGGTTGTTGTCATTGTTGTGGTTGTTGTTGTTGTTGTTGTTGTTGTCGCTATGGTTGTATTTCTTATTGTTATCCTGGTTATGGTTCTCGTTGTTGTTGTTGTTGTTTTTGTTATGGTTATTATAGTTGTTGTTGTGGTTATAGTTGTTGGTGTTATTATCATTGTCATTATGGTTCTTGTTGTTGTTGTTGTTGTCGTCGTTATTGTTGTTGTTATTGTTGTTGTCGTTATGGTTGTTGTTGTTGTTGTAGCGGTGTAGCGGTGTAGCGGTGATAGGCCTCTTATGCGCGCACCAGCGCGCCCCCCACTAGGATCACATAGCAGGGCCGCCTCCAGCACATAGGTGCAAACGGCAAAGTATATCTACTCCGTGAGACCACCATCGGTGGTACTCAGTCCTAGAGAATAAAAGGAGTCTCAGCCCCACTGAATAAAAGGGGACCCAGCCCCACTGAATAACAGTGGTCCCAGCCCCACAGAGTAAAAGGGGACCCCGCCCCACTGATTGAAAGGGGATCCAGTCCCGTAGAGTACAAGGGGACTCCGCCATTGCTTGAAAGGGGACCCAGCTCCACTGATTGAAACGGGACCCAACCCCGCAGAATAAATAGCCCCACACAGCAAAAGGGGACCCAGCCCCTGAGATTTGGATCAGCCCCGGGACAAAACCACACATGCTGTGCGCCGTAGAAGGCGGATGGGTGCTCCAGGGAGCTAGGTATCTACAATAGATCCTCCTGCCAATCAATGGCAAGGGGACCCAGCCCCATATAGTAAAAGGGGACGCAGCCCCACTGATTGAGAGGGGACCCAACCCCATAGAGGACAAGGGGACCTAGCCCCATAGAGGAGAAGGAGACCCAACGCCATTGCTTGAAAGGGGACATAGCCCGTTTGAGTGAAAGAGGACCCAGCCCCGCAGAATAGAATAGAACACGGATTCAGCCCCATATAATGAAACGCGACACAGCCCCACTGGTTGAAAGGGGACCCAACTTCTGAGGTATGGACCAACACTGGGACAGAACCACACATGCTGTGCGCCGTAGAAGGCATACGGGTGCTCCACAAGGTATCTGCAACAGATCCTCCCGCCAGTCGATTCCAAGGGGACCCAGCCCCATGGAGTGGAAGGGGACCTAGCCCCACATAGCATTCCTCCTCAGGGCCCAGCCCAAGTATACAATGATTGAAAGGGGACACAGCCCCACATTGCATACCTCCACAAGGCCCAGCACAAGTATACTTCCATAGGGGACCCAGCCCCTCATGCTTGGGCTATGGATTGCCCTACCAGCCGGCAGAGGCGTGCTATGTGCCTAGGTTAGGAAGTCGTTGTCGTCGTTATTGTTGTTGTTGTTGTTCTTGTTGTTGTCAATACGTTCATTGTTGTTGTTGTCGTCGTTATGGTTGTTGTTGTTGTCGTTATTGTTGTTGCTGTTGTTGTCGACGCTATCGTTGTTGTTGTTGTTGTTGTTGTTGTTGTTGTTGTTGTTGTTGTTCTCGTTGTTGTCGTTGTTGTTGTTGTTGTTGTTGTTGTTGTTGTTGTTGTCGTTATGCTTGTTGTTGGTGTTGTTGTTGTCGCGGTTACGGTTGTCATTGTTGTTGTTATTGTCATTATGGTTGTTGCTTTTGTTAGTATTGTTCTTTTGGTTGTTGTTGTTGTTGTGTTTGTCGTCGTTATGGTTGTTGTTGTTGTTGTCCTTGTTATGGTTGTCGTTGGTGTTGTTGTCGTTATGGTTGTTTGTGATGTTGTTGTCGTTATGGTTGTTGTTGTTGTTGTTGTCGTTATGGTTGTTGTTTTCATTGTCGTTATTGTCGTACTTATTGTTGTTGTTTTTGGTGCGTAGCCCCACGGAATAGAAGGGGTTCCAGCCCCACAGAGTAAAAGGGGACTCAACCTCACTGATTCAAAGGGGACTCAGCCCCGTAGAGTAGAAGGGGACCCTACCCGATTACATGAAGGGGACCTAGCCCATCTGATCGAAAGGGGATGCAGCTCCGCAGAATAAAAGGCGGATTCAGCCTCCCCACAGCAAAAGGGGACCTAGCCCGTGATATTTGGATCAGCAGTGGGTCACAACCACACATGCTGTGCGCCGTAGAAGGCGGACAGGTGCTTCAGTGAGCTAGGTATCGGCAGTAGATCCTCCTGACAGATGATTGCAAGGGGACCCAGCCCCACCCAGGAAAAGGGCACCCGGCCCCACTGATTGAGAGGGGCCTCAGCATCTTTTATGGAAAGGGGACCCAACCCCGCAGAATAAAAGGGGGATGCCACCCGATGTAATGAAAGGGGGCCCAACCCCACTGATTGAAAGGGGACTCGGCCCCATAGGGTAGAAGGGGACCCAACCCCATTGCTTGGAAGGGGGCCCAGCCCCTCTGATTGAAAGGGGACCCATGTCCGCACTGTAGAAGGGGGGTGTAGGCCCACACAGTAAAAGGGGACCAAGCCCTCTATATAATGAACGGGGAGCCAGCCCCTCAGATCTAGATCAGTAGTGGGACAGAACCAGACATGCTGTGTGCCGTAGAATGCAGGCGGGTGCGCAAGGGAACAGGGTATATGCATTAGATCCTCCCGCCAGTCAATTACTAGGGGACGCAGCTCCAGAGAGTGAAAGGGGAACACACCCCATTGATTGAAAGGGGAACTAGCCCCACCAATTGAAACAGGACGCAACCCCATATAGCATAACTCCACAGGTGCCAGCCCAAGTATACTTTCATAGGGGACCCAGCCCCATAACACCAAATATGTGGGGATCCAGCCCCTCATGCTTCGACCGTGGATTGCCCTACCAGTAGGCAGGGGCCTACTATGTGCGTAGGTGAGGAAGTTGTTGTCGTTGTTGTTGTTGTCGTCATGGTTGTTGTTGTTGTTGTTGTTATTGTTGTTGTTGTCGTTATGGTTGTTGGTCTTGTTGTTGTTGTTGTGTTGTTGTTGTTGTTGTTGTTGTTGATGTTGTTGTTGTTGTTGTTGTTGTTGTTGTTGTGGTGGTGGTGGTTGTAGCGATGATGGTACCGGATTAGTGGTTATTGGCCTATATATATATATATATATATATATATATATATATATATATATATATATATATATATATATATATATATATATATATATATATATATATATATATATATATATATATATATATATATATATATATATATATATATATATATATATATATATATATATATATATATATATATATATATATATATATATATATATATATATATATATATATATATATATATATATATATATATATATATATATATATATATATATATATGGCATAAGGTGTCAAGGCCCCCCCCCCCCCCTAGGGACCCATGGGCCGGGGTTGGGTGGGGACCCAGGCCCCCCCCCCCCTATTTTTGGGTCGAGAAACTCAAAAAAAGAGGAATTAGCTTGATCCGAGACAGTGGGAGGGCACAATTTCAGGATTTAGGTCCAGATTTGGGGGCCAACCTGGTAGTCATAAGCGGCGCTTTGCCTTGGGTGCTGGGGCTGCTGAAAGTGCCCTTTTGGGGGCCACTTTGGTGTCCGATGTTGGTGTCCGCCGATAGGGGCCAGGATTGAGGCATCGGCGATTATTTGGCGTTGCCATGAAGCCACGCTTTTCAATGAGGGTGCACATTGAAGCAAATAAGCAGCCCTCCGTATTGTGCCGCCACTCAAATTCTCGTAGGTACCATTGTAGGCGGTGTTTTCGGAGACCGCAACGTGCGTTGATGAACCCCCGAACATGGCCCCACATACCATCGATTTTGTTGGTGTGGACCTTTTTGTTCCCCTCTTGACGGACCCACTCCCCCCTTTTATGGCTGACTGCACGATGGTCCCAAGAGAATTCGCGTGCCAGGACCTCATACGCGCGGGCACCATCGGTGTAGACAGCTGCCCCAGGGTGCACAAAGGCAGCGGCAAAGGGGCGAATTTCCGCAGCCGTTGGTGGCCCTTTTTGCCGCATTTTCCCATTTTGCAACTTGGGCATGATCTCCAAAATGAGGCGGCCACCTGGTTTCTGCTCCACTGCCCCCACCACGTCAGCCAGGGGTCGCGTTTTGTGACCAAAGTACCCCTTTTTTCGCCTGCCAATGCGCATCTCATCAGCAGCCACGACGCCCCCATCAGCCCCCAAAAGCTCTCCGCCTGCCAAACCGACGACACCGTGGAGTGGAAGGCGCTCGTAGCTGTCCATGAGCACGTTTTGAAACAGTTTGATGAACTCATGGACATTTTGTTCACCGATTTCTGCATCACTGGCAATCTAGGTATGCAACAACCCCAGACACCAGAGACACAAAATTTGAAGGATCTGGCGCAGAGAGCTGTGCTTGCCTTGGAACAAGGACCCTCGTCGGTGGGACCAGGTGGTCCTGCAAACACGGCAACGCCACATAATCCCATCCGCAACCTTTTGTTTATCGGTCTCGTGCAGTTTGATGTTGTCCGACCCGCAGCGGATGCAATCTGAAAATTTCTGCAGGAGACCCAGCTGCAGACAGAACTGCACTGTTTCCTCAGGGGTCGCAGTGGCCTCAAAAAGCGCAAAGGAGGACAAATGTACCGTGCTTTTCGGCATCTATTCCGACTCCGAATCGGTGTCCGAATCGTAGATGGCGCTGGTGGCAATCAGCCACCGGACCGAGGTCAATCCCGGGTACTCCAGCTGTCGTGGCAGACAGGTGCTGTGGCCACAAGTGAATGGCACACAGTACCGACACCAGGGGCACGGAGACACGACCTTGACCCCGGATGATAGGTACACGTCCGTGATCTTGTGGCAGTGCTGCCCACAAAAATAATCAGACACACAAAGGTGGCAACGGCAGGGGTATTCTGCACCACAGGGCATGAGCTGCAGAACACAGAAGCAGGCAGAAACCAGCCCCAAAACCAGCCCCAAATCTGGACCTAAATCCTGAAATTGTGCCCTCCCACTGTCTCGGATCAGGCTGATTCCTCTTTTTTTGAGTTTCTCGACCCAAAAATAGGGGGGGGGGTCCTGGGTCCCCACCCAACCCCGGCCCATGGGTCCCTGGGGGGGGGGGGGCTTGACACCTTATGCCATATATATATATACATATATACATATATATATATATATATATATATATATATATATATATATATATATATATATATATATATATAGTCATAGTCATAGTCATAGTCATAACCACTTATCATGCCGTCTACTGGAGTTACCGGGCATCTCGCGCCAACAGGTGGTTCCTGCCTCGCTCGATCCCGTGGGTCCCAGGGCTGCCTGAGGTGGCCCACAGCATGACGGAGGACCCAGAGGACCGGGGATACCGGGCAACCAGGCTTTGGGGGCAGTGGCAACTGCAAAGCGTTAGCATTAGCAACGGCGACGGACGCTGGCCCGTTTGTTCGCCGGGGGTAAGGGGGCAAGGCAAAGCAGCGCAGCAGCATCGCAACAAGTAGAAAGCAAGGGCACCTCTGTCCGTTGCAATGCAGCAACCAAGGAACAAAGCAGCATGCATGCGGCGAAGCGAGAGCTGTCCCTCCATCGTTCACGTTGCCCCGCCACTGTGGAGACACCCAACACCCATGACCCCACGTAATCCATTGTCTTCCGCGTCCTCGAAACTGCCCACCACCCCCGACTCCACGTATCCCTCTGCCAGCACGCACTAGCCTGTATGTGCACAGCCAGGATTTCTGGGAGGCTCCAGCCTAGCCTGGCCCTCAGCTGTCATCGCCCCCATGTCTCCACATTGTACGCCATCTTCCCACCGCACCAGCCCCCTAGTATAGTACAGAAACACGTTACCAACTCCACGTCCCCGTGGCCCCGTGCTGCCCCCACACCCCAGATATATACCATGCTGGCACCCCATGTCAGGGGCCAGCGCCCAGTCTGCATCGAGGCATTCACTTGCCCACATATAATATATCTTGAGGGTCTACAGGGGGGGACGCCGGCCGCTTTGCGACGGGAGTGGCGCAACCCGTGAATATCGCTGGCTGGGATTCGGGCTGGTGGGTGCCGTAGCTTGGTTATCGACCCCCTGTAGGGGTACCCACCAGAGGCTCGCCCCGGGCCGTGGTTACCAGGTGCACCTCATCTGGCCCACATACTATGCCCTGGCGCCTACCCTTGACCCTTACCTGCACTGATTGGCCAGCTTCCGTGGTTGCGCCTCTTCCGCCACAGCAGCGGCCAGGCCGCAGGTTCGGCCCCCACCGACGACGTGGCGAGCCTACTTATAGCATTGGCCCGCGCGTCACCCCCCGGACCACTCAGCACGCCGCTCCCCTGCCCTCCTCGCCTCTAGCCGACCGGACTGGTGCCCCCCAGGGGTAAGCTGTTACAGTGGTGAGGCGACTGCATACTCTTCACTACGACGCCGCGCAGTACCGCCGTTGCCATGCCGACGCCACCTGCTAGCCGCCACGACACTCACCACTGCAACCACAAGGCCAAGGTCAGAGGTTAGACTATGTACATGCCCGCAGGCACGGTCCCTCTAGTTTGTTAACGGGGCCAGGGGATGCCCCCGCGCTCCCCCTGAGTTGTTAGAGGGGTCAGGGGGACACCCCAGTACCGCCATGCATCCCCGTGCTCCCCCACTGTACGGTTCCCCAGTACCGCCGCGTTCCCCCACCGTACGGACTCCTGTACCGCCGCATACCCCCACCATACGGTCCCCTGTACCGCCGCGTACACCCCCACGATGTCAGTACACCGTCATCTGGAACTTCCCCGCTGCTCCCCCACTGCACGGCTCCCCAGTACAGCCGCGTACCCCCGCCTTACGGATCCCAGTACCGCCGCGTTGACCCCCAAGACTCCAGTACTCCGCCACCTGGAACTCCACGTGCCCCCTGTGAGCGCTCCCTCCAGGCTGCCATGCCGTCTCCACGACGCTCGCCATACTGTCCCCCTGATGATCCCACCGTCATAACCTTCCACGCACACATCTTCGCCCCGTCGCCGCTCCTGGGGCCTGCAGGCGGACCCCGCAACCCCGTGTAACACTCCCAGGGGGCGCCGCAGCGCTGTAACCCCCAAACAACTCCGTGCACCCCCGGTGTATCCCGAGCAACCACTCCCAAGACTGCCGTAGCCGGGCCGCCAGTAGAGACCCCGGTGCCATGGGAATACCCTACAGGGGTTTGGGCCTTATTACCCTGGTCGGGACGACCCATGACACCTCACTGTTGTATGCGGCGACCCGGGGCAGGCGGGTGAAGCATCCCTGTCCGACCCTCATGCACGGGGGCAGTACGGCTCACCATCAGGCCGGCACGACCTGTCACATCACGTTGGCCGTCATACGCCGCCTGCCAGTACCGCACAATCAGGCCGCGTAGGCACTGCTTCTCTGGCGCCACTCCCTCCGCTGCGTCCAGCGTAGGGATGGTAGCTGGTGCACCCACTATTCCCCTCCCCATCAACCTGCACCCCCGGCACCCACCACTCCGTCACCATTTCCTCCGTGATGCCACAACCAGAGTATCCGTGAGTCGCCCTCCAGAGCCGCCCACCACAGCATCAGGGGCAGGGCCGCAGACGGCGCTCCAGGGCACCGTACCCCTTCCACTCGGACGCTCTTCAGGCCACCCTGGATAGTCGTCCAGGCACTTGAGGACATCCGTCCAGAGTGCCGCAGTGCCCACCTCGCCTTAGGCCACCCCCTGTCGGCATGCCCTTGACATGTCCCGCACAGCGGGGCGGAGGCACACTGATGAACCCAAACGGACACCGTCTCCCCGCACCCGTGGCATCGCTGCGGAAGCACAGACCGCGATGGAACGCAGCTACCATCACAGCACTGCGACCACAGGTCCTGCCATACATCGCAGCACGCGTCCTGGAGCCCGAGCAAAGCCCCTGTCAGCGTGCGTGCTGTGGCACTACTGAGGAGGCTGCGCCTCGCCTCCTCCCACGTGGACACCGGGCGGAGTATCGGTCGTCCGTCGGGCATCTCCGGCAGGCTCTCAAGCAGCCGGGGCCACCGCGCCACCTTGGGGCCGCGCGTGCCTTGCGCCAGGAGCTCCCAACCGTAGTCCCGCAAGACCTCCCCGATGACAACAACCCCGTCCTGCTCCGGGCCCCTGGCGGAAGCCAGAACCAAGCGTTGCCCTCCCGCCCGAGCCTCAATGACCGCCCTGAGACCCAGGGTGTCAAGGGTGTGACGGGCATCGGCAGCCACGTGGTCGTCCCCCTCTGGCAGAGAGAACATGGCCTCCGTGACTTGGCCTTGCGCGTCGTCGCCCTGTACCCGCGCCAGCTGCTCGGAGCCCACTAACACTGCCATGGACCGCTGCTCCGTGACCGCCGGTACGGCTCGTCGCAGCTGCCGGTCACATAGCCACAACGTACCCACGTCAAGTACGACAGCCACCGCCAGGACTGGGAGACCGCACAGAGGTTGCTGAAGGACTGGCAGCACCTCGCGAGGCCAGCCCACGACGTTCCCCACCGCCGGATGGTTGGCGTACACCTGGAGCCAGGGATCACTCTGGCCGTCAGGGTGTCTCACCTTGGTACCCCGCACCTGGGCCCAGGACTGCGCCGACACCACGCGGGACCACTCCCTGAATGCTGTGATGTCTCGCGCCACCCAGGAACCGATCCACCGGTCGAAGGCCTGCGCCACCGCCGCCATCCAGTGAGGGAACAAGGACAGGGCCTCCTCACGCTCGATGCACGACCGCGACACCAGCAGTGCGTGCAGCGGCGCCCTCAGAAAGGTTGCCCGCAGGTCGCCGGGGAGGCCGGCAAACGGGTTCCACGGCGGACGCTGCAGGATCCTCCCTGCCGGCGGGCAGAAGGGTGTGTCACCGCGCAGGAACGCGTATACCGCCCTCCTTCGATCTTGCATCGGCAGCTGCATGATCTGGGTGAGCCGATGGTTCCTGCGGGCATACACATCTTCCCCAATCTGGACCATGTCCTCCACAAAGAGTCTGGCCTTGGCAGGACCCCGGGACGACGCCGCTCGCACCGCAGCGAACAGCCGCTTCAGGTCCCCGGGTACGACACCTGCCATCAGGGATTCTGCCCACCTGCAGCCGTGCTCCCTCCACGCCACGAACTCCACCGCCCTGTCCGTTAGGGGTAGCTCCGCCGTGAACTCCTCCACACGCCTGCACAGAAGCCCAGCCACCTCCTCGTCCCGCGCACACAGTAGGCGCATGTGGCCGATGTCCTCCTCCGGCCCCCCACAGAAGATACAGGGGTGGGCCGGTATTGCCACACGCGTGAGCTTCTGTCTCCACCGTCGCATGACCTGCATGGTGGACAAGCGACCGTCACGTGCCCGCAGCATATTCCTGTGCGTTGGGCCGTGGTGCATAGCTCCCAGGGACATCGCCTCGCAGGCGCCAGCCAGTGGCGTGTGCGCCCTGGTGCGAGCCGCTAGCGAACGCCACTCCATCTCCCGGACCTGCTGAAGGGCTTGCATGGATGGTACACGCGGCTCGAGCTCACCATTATCCCCCGGTACCAAGAGGATGGCGTGCTCCTTCGGCAGGACTAGATGGACTGGCGGGGCCATCGCACGGGCCGCGGCAGAGTCCGGTGCCTCAAGCGGGACCGCCGCTAAGTGCGAGCTCTGTCTCACCACCCAGTGGTGCGGCCCCCCAACTCGGCGCGGCAGCCGCCGCAGCCCCTCCACTATCCAGCTCAGTGCATGTTGATTGACCAGATGTGACGTCGGCCCCTTGATGCCACGGTACAGGGCCTCCTGC